>HG995327.1:6120845-7396367 GCA_905333045.1 Lysandra bellargus | reverse complement strand
GGTGTGGATATTGAATAACGTTAATAGAAAGGTTTGAATATTACGAAACTATAAAGTGGCTTTAGTTCTGATTTACTACGCAAGAAACATCCTAGCATTGTTTTAAACTATAAGTACCCTTGCAATTTTATATATGGATCACACTGTAAAACAATTTCCTTTGTAAAATGTTCTTGTCTTTGTCCTGCTCAATTCAATCAAGTCAAGTTAAATATTTTTATTTAGAATTATTTTTATACAAAATGTTTTCTGAACGTCGCGTCTAAATTACAATTATCGTTTACTAGATGACCCAGTGAATTTCGTATCACTATTCTCCCAGCACAAACCTTTCCTGGACTTCCATGAATATTTCGAGACTAAAATTAACCAAATGGATTCAGCTGTCTTTAAGTTTTAGCGAGACTAACAAAATTTAAAAGTAATCTTAAGTTATTGCATAGCTTTCACCGAGGGCATTGAGCGCGGGGACTGAATCAAGAAATTCCGTAACGAACGTAAGCCTAACACCCCCACTCCGACATTGCCGTGCAACGTCCGTCGTTTCAGTTCGAGAGACTTCGGCACGGTGTTTGTGTGTGTGCGACTAGACATATTATATGCGAATTATAATTTTCACAAGTTGAAAAAAGTTCTATGCTTTACCGCGGCAGTCCTGAGTGCCACACGTATTTTTTTCCATTCATTTCCTAATCTTTAGCCTATGCCTATGTGCTACGGATTAAAAAAAGAAAATTTACGTCATTTGTAACTCTGTTATTTTAAATTGTATCGCCGATAAACGATAGCTGGAAAATCTCATACTAGGTACCATAGATATAAACTATTCTGAGATGTGTAAATTTTTTATTTAAATTGTATTTTATTACTTACTCAACACTTACTCAACAGTACTGTGTACTATTGACGTAATATTTACAGTGCATCGTCTCGGTGCGTCGCTATCCGATACAATGACTGGCGATTCGATTCACTGGCTCATTCCGTGCACCCGCGTCACACCTAGTGATTACTGCTGACAATGTGAGAGACTAGCCCAGCTACACTCAACCTGCGACCCGTCGCGACTTTATCAGCACTAGCCCCGTGAAGTTAAAACATTTTGAATTTAACGCCCAAAGGCAAAAAAGTGCAGTTGTCGTAAAAATCGTAAAAAAAATGTGTTGTTAAATAACACTTCAAAATTAACGATTTAATTTTGAAGTGTTATTTTTTTTAACCCTGAATAATTTTTGTTGCGGCCCGCAGCACTTAGATAAAAACGTGCTTGTGGCCCGTAAAAAAAGGTTGAGTGCAACTGCTATAGACTAATAGGTTAGTGGTTTTCAAACTCTTTATGTTTTAAAGGCCACTTTCAATATTTTTACTGGACTCTGCAGCCAACTACCAATTTAATAGGTAATCTAAAAAAAAAGTGAAGGTCATCTTCTGAGAACTTGCTATTAATTTTGCAAGTAACAGCCACTGAGCTTCTTAGAATATTATTTGCCAAGAAATGAAGAGAAGTCAAGATCACATTTTAGTTCTAGTATCGAAACCAAATTAATTTTATGCACCCCACTTACAATAGTTAACTGCTATTTCTCGTCACGCTCAACAAAGACCCCTGTGAAGCCCTCGTGGACCCCTGGGGGTCTACTCATACCATTTTGGGAATTTCTGCTATAGAGTCTATATTATGAAGGCTGCCATGGGAAAATGGCAACGTGCGTTAAACGCTCGCGTTTGGTTTACCATAGTTATTAAATACTAGTTGTTGCCCGCGACTTCGTCCGCGTGGACTTCAGTTTATAGTTGTTCCCGTACATCGATTGAATAGTTTACGCGCAAATCATAAAGGTAAATTTTGTGGGAACCGTACATTTTTCCGTGACAAAATATATCCTATGTTCTTTCCCGGGACTCAAAGTATATCTATACCAAATTTCAGCAAAATAGATTGAATAGTTTAGGCGAAAATCATAAAAGTTTATTGTGCGGGATCCGTATTTTTTGAGAAAAAATGTTCCTTTGTCCTTTTCCGGGACTCAAAGTATATAATATATCTATACCAAATTTCAGCAGAATCATTCCAGCTGTTTACGCGTGATGTCATAACCAAGGGATATATGGATTCATTTTTATTATTTTTAGAGGTTCCACGCGGCTTCGCCCGCGTAAATTAGATATTTTACAGACAAATTAGTCTACAAAAAATAGCCTATGATCCTTCACGTGCTCTTTTTCCTATCTAACCCAAATAAGAGAAAAATTGCTCTAGTAGTTCGTAAAATAAGGCCTCTCAAATAATTTCCCCGTTTTTTCCACATTTTCCTCTATTTCTTCGCTCCTATTAGTTTTAGCGTGATAAAATATAGCATATAGCCTTCCTCGATAAATGGCCTATCTAAAATTGAAATAATTTATCAAATCGGACCAGTAGTTCCTGAGATTAGCGCGTTCAAATAAGCCCTTTAAAATAATTTCCCCTGTTTTTTCCACATTTTCCTCTATTTCTTCGCTCCTGTTAGTTTTAGCGTGATAAAATAAAGCTTATAGTCTTTTTTAATAAATGACCTATCTAATGTTTAAAGAATTTTTCAAATCGGACCAGTAGTTCCTGAGATTAGCGCGTTTAAATAAGCCCTTTCAAATAATTTACCCCGTTTTTCCCCATTTTCCTCTATTTCCTCGTTTTTATTAGTCTTAGCGTGATAAAATGAATCCTATAGTCTTTCTTGATATATGGGCTATCTAATACTGAAAGAATTTTTTAAATCGGATCAGTAGTTCCTGAGATTAGCGCGTTTAAATAAGCCCTTTCAAATAATTTGCCCCCGTTTTTTCCATATTTTCCTCTATTTCTTCGCTCCTATTAGTCTAAGTGTGATAAAATATAATCTATAGCCTTCCTCGATAAATGGACTATCTAACACTGAAAGTATTTCAAATCGGACCAGTAGTTTCTGAGATTAGCGCATTCAAACCAACAAACAAACAAACAAACAAACTAACAAACTCTTCCGCTTTATAATATTAGTATAGATTTACGCTATCACTAGGTCCTATGGGGTCTTAGTAAGCTCTATAAGACTATAGATGCAAGACTATTTCGCTGTTTTTTTACTGCAGGCAACACATAGTTTATTTTATATTGAACTAAATGACCCATGAACTTAGAATCATTTCCCTCATGATAAAAACTTTCCCTGAACATCCATAAATATTTAAAGCCAAATCGGTTCAGCCGTTCTCGAGTTTTAGCGAGACCAACAAAATTTTAACTTTATTTTTATTTATACAGAGCGTTAAATACCAGGGAGGTGAGCCAAGATCTTTTCTTTATCGCTTCTGCCGAACAAAATGTATTTAATTGAAGTCGAGTTCGAGTCGAACGTCAATGTCATATTAACGAAGCGAAAACGAAGTCTTGATAGTCTTTTAGAGGATGCAATTTTACCTTTGTGACATGTGGAGGGGGTCAATTCTATTGACCCCCTCCACATTGACTCTGAGTCACTGTTATGGCAAATCTTTTGTATCGCAAGCCGCTTAGTGAGTCGTCTTTATTACCGCCACATAAAGCTACGAAACAATGTTCACCAACGAGAGTGGGCAAAGATGGATCGACTTCCTCACTCAGGAATAGTGCGGTACCACTAGCTAATTCAGGTCTGAGGTAATTTTTTTTTTTTGTTAAATGTATTTTAAAAACTTAAAGAGCAAAAGCGAAAAAAAATCTCACTTTTGTGCTTATAACTTTTTACCGAAGTTACCTCTTCTTTTAACGAAATTGCCATACTATGTTCAAATTACTTGGAATTTTCAGGTAATTTTTGTACTGAACGAAAGACAAAAAAATATATCTAGGGATTCTCGTTTTTTTGACTCGATTGAATTATGTATAAAATTACGGCGATCAAAAAAATATAAAATTGCATGAGCTCCTGAGCGCGACTGAAAGACTTTGCGCCTGCAATTTTATAGTATTTTGATCGTCGTTATTCTATACATAATTCAATCGAGACGAAAAAACGAGAATCTCTAGATACATTCTTTCGTTCAGTATAAAAGTTACCTGAACATTCCAAGTAAATTAGACATAGTATGGAAATTTCGTTAAAAGAAGAGGTGACTTCGGGATTTTTTCTATGAAGTGAAGTTCATGATATTGTGTTATGGAATATAAATTCCACTGTGTTAGATCCTTAACTAACACATATTTTTTTTTTTCCAGAATTTAAATTACAATATTTTTATGTCTCCTTGTTACTTTTAAATCTTGAAAATCGTCCGCTTCTGGGAATACCTAAGGTATAATATGGTATAATAAGGCCTTAAATTGTAACATTTCAATGGACTATGGCTAAATGGCCAGTCTTTTTATATCATGTATGCTACACAAAATCTAATCAAGTATCGTACCGCAATGTAAACCTATAGCCAAAAATAAGAATTTTATAGTAGATGTTCTTGTATTGAATTTTATCAGGCATGTTCGAAACGAGTTTAAGACGCAATATCCTGGACAAGTTCGTATCCGGTCGATGCACCCCCCGATGTTTGGTTAATACACGACTTCCGTAGAATTTCATATCAGATACAATAACACTCAAACAAAATACTGTAGCATAAAAAAATTGAGTAAGTCTGACTTATACCTTTTAAAACTTAAGCCGATTAACGATATTTGGCATGGATATTAGATATACTTTGAGCCCGAAAAAGGAAGTAGGATAGTTTTAAAGGCATACTAAAGTGTTTAGGTAATCCGGAAAAAAATCCGGTTCCCGCGAGATAATCTCATTGCGGAGCAATTAACTATGAAGTTGGCAACATCTAATAGTAACGTAAGAAATACGAAAGTAGGTATGTCTGCCTGATAAGTGATAACTGATTCTTCACGCTAAAACCGCTGAATCGATGAAGATAATATAATATTACAAGGTATCTACGTCCTGACTAGTTTACTAACCACTGTGTTCTAGCCTAGTTCTAACTGCTTTAGCGACAATTGTTTGTCTTTAGCTTAGTCCGGCTCTCGCTCAGATCCGTACTTCAAAGTCTTTGAGACTGTGCTGTACATTCCAGCTTATATTAATAATATGCACTTCAAGCTGTAGAATAGAAAAGATTCTTTTTTTATTTGTACAACTTAAAACTAAAAACTTAACAACACAATATAGGAAAACTATGTACAAATAGGCGGCTAGCAGCTAACAGCAAGTTCTACCAGGCAACCTTTGCTGTAGTGCATATTTATCTGATAATTTTATTTGTAAGGCGATAAATACATCAGTACTTGTCGTAGATTCCAGCAATCTATAAAAATGTCACACACACACACACACACACACACACAATATTTACACACCAAAGGTCTTAGTTAAAGTAATATGGCGGAGTGCCCTATTCGCTTGAAATCTAATTTACTGGTCGGTGGGAGGAATATTTTTATCGATAATATGTTTTACAGGGTAAGAATGAACAGAAATTGTTGAAGACATGTGACATTCGACGCCTCATTGTGAATTTTTACATCGAAAAGCCTTTTACGTACATTAAAAAGAAAAGCAAAAAAAAGTTCAAGATATTTTTAAACAAGGAAAAATAATATTATGATGAACGAAATAAGAATAATTTATTAGAAGGTATTTTTAGTATTGACAAGTATAAATGTAATCTGTTAAAAAATATGTTAATTCACTATTTTGTAATATTTCTATTTTAATTAATATTTTTTTAAATATTGTTATGTATCTTATCATAGCAGCTACAAATAAACGTTTATTCTATTCTTCTATTCTATTCTATTCTAATCGTTATTCTTATCCACCTACATAATTTTCTAGTTTCTATAAATTATGTTACTATAAATTATGCTTGAAAAACTTATTTTTAATATTCTAGAATAGGCGTGATAGACAGAATAATATTTCAACGAATTTGAACAGTATAATATATAAATAGATAGTACAAAATCACCGACGACACTTTTTGTGACACTATGGCAAGATGCTAAGTATTAATCTAAATTAAATACTTTTGATCACTTCCAACTTGTTCAAGCTTAACATAACAGGGGGAAGTGATACGAAGTTCATCTTGTAATAAAATATAATATTGCAGGCACGATTTTTTACCTATTAAAATAAAAATAAAACTATTCCAATATTAACAGAAAAAGTTTAACAATATACAGTCGCAAAATTTCATCTCGCAACGAAAAATATCCCGTAGTTTAATATATTTCAATATTTTACAACTTTTATTATAATAATGGCTCATATTTTATGTAACTAAGCCGAAATGTTTGCGGTTCGCTGAATTAATCCTGGGATTAATATAAATGTTTATATACTCAATCGACGCTATCCATATTAATATTATTATAAATGCGAAAGTATGTATGTCTAATGTCTATGTCTGTCTGTTACCGTTATAATTGTTATAATTATAAGTAGTATAAGGCGTAGGTAGAGATAAACTACGATAACATGGCGCGCCCCTCCAAAATTCAAAACGTTTGAAGTGCGTTGTCAAAACGTTTGAAGTGCGTTGTCTTGCGCGGTCGGTTAGTTATGAATTATGATTAGTTGACCAACAAATCTTGGTAATAAGTGACATTAAGTGAAATATTACGAGTACTGGTTGATTGGTTGAATATTTACTACATACAAACTCTTTCATAAGGATTGAAACAGTAATTTGGAGGGCCGTGCCATGTTATCGAAGTTTATCTCTATCACCAGTCACTGGTGACTGGTGATACGCCTTAAAATTTCCTTGTTTTGTCTTGAATTGACTTTGTGAATTGTGCTGCATACTGTAATCAGCCGGCCCGCAACGTACCTGCAAATCTTCTAATGTTGCGAGTGTCCATGGGCGACGATAGTTGCTTTCCATCAGGTGACCCGTGTGCTCGTTTTTCCCCTTATTTTATAAAAAAAAGCTTGACCCAGTCCTAGCATCACAATAATTCACAAATCACAATCGATGATGATTCAATCCATCGAGAGTACCAACTCTACACGTTTGTAATGACTTGTCCATTATGAGCCTACATGGAAAGGTTGCATTGTGGTTGCATTACACACGTTTAACTTACCATTAGATGACGCCCGCAACTCCGATGCGCTGAAATTCGTTTATAGCGCGGGAACCGCACATTTTTCCGAGATAAAAAGTATCCTGTGTCCTTTTCAACCTCAACCCAAAGTATCACCATACCCAGCAAAATTAGTGGTAAAGCGGTAACAGACAGACAGACACACTTTCGCATTTATAATAAGAGTATGGATTTGACCTTTGCGCTCATTGCAACATGGCAATGATCGAGTGTTTGATATGGCATATTTTGTATGAAAACTGCTGCCCGCCGCGTTGCGGCCCATCACAATGTGCACTAAGCTTTAACCGAGTCAAGTTCGACCTTAATTTATTCGTAAAATACCTTGACTTTTAACATGAATCTATTAGTTTAAATGGCGTTTCCGTGTTACAATAAATAAGGGAAAATCTATAAAATTTATCGACATGGGGTAAGTCCGTTACGCAAGCGTTAAAGTTATTTATTACGCGGAGAATACGGTTATTACGCCGTAAATAATATTTATTTACGTGTTACGTCATTAACCACTTTCCGAGATAAGGTCGGGGCATTGGCTGAAGTTAAACGATAAGAACCGTTAAAGATAGCACATATTATTTTAACGGGTTGCAACGGAGACGACCGCATTTTCCATACATGCTTTATGTGACGGGTCATACAACTTACATGAAAACGCTACGCTACGCTGCACCCCTTCACAATATGCGCGAAGCTTTACAACGAAGTTGTGTCTCTTCAAATTACTGTTTCAATGTGTGTAGTCACATCCTTATGAAAGAGTTTGTGTGTAGTAAGCAATCAACCAGTACTCGAAATAATTATGTCACTTAATGTCACTTATTACCAAGATATTTTGTTGGTCAACTAATCATAGCTAGCCGACCGCACAAGACAACGCACTTCAAACGTTTTGAAATTTGGAGGGGCGCGCCATGTTATCGTAGTTTATCTCTATATTAATACATAATAATATGTGCCTTCGAAGAAATTTATTCATAAGCAGTTTGAAGGACCTACGTCATTTGGTCGGGTTTTGTTAATTTAGTGGTGACCGCAGGTTGAATCAACTTCTTTGATAGTACGTTACAAATTACAATGTGTCAGAATTCAGATTATTCCGATCTGAAAAATGTAAATCAATTGTATGATATTTTCATCGTTCAATAAGTTATGCGATATTTACAATTTAAATGTTGGTGAAAATAAAAACCGATTATGGAAATAATTGTAAATGAACAAAAAGGGGATTTCCATTACAATTTACTCTTTTTTGCTTTAAGTTAAAAGTGTTTTACAATCTCAAATAATAATTACTTATTGAAAATATTAAAAAACCTTAATCCAAAAACACAATTTTTGGCCTATTTTTACTCTATAATGGTGCGGAACACTTCGTGCGCGAGTCCGACTCACGCTTGGCCGATTAATATTTCTGTCATGCGCCCGCGCTGTGATTGGTAAGCACTAAGCGGGCATGTGCATGGGATGACGCGAATATTTGAATATGGATGTTTAGGAAGTGGAAATATAGGCCCATAGTCAATTCATATTTCATGAGGTACTTTGTTAAGAGTCCGTATACGAAATGTTGCCGATGAAATTGCAAAGGTTCGCTACAGAAATATTATTTGGTTTTTTCCCCTTAATAGATTTAAAAAAATATGTATTAATTATTACATTTAAAAATATATTTAAGCGCGGACTGCCAACTCGAGCCTTGCGGCGAGTAAGATTTACGGCGATGTGAGATTTAGGTTGTTTTGAATCGTGTTTTTTGGCACAATTTGTTTTTTTTTCTTTTTTCTCGAATTGAATAGAATTTTATCTATAGATTATTTCTGTCGTTTTCTTTTTATGAATTACTGCTCCAAGTTGCCGAAATTAACAGCAATTCTTTGCCCATTTTCTCTAAAATTTTGCCGAGTTACATATTTTTTTACTCAACTATTTCATATTAAAGTGGTAAAAAGAAATTACAACATTGTATAGACGACTTTCTCAACAGTAAATTGTATTTTTTTCATACCGTTAAGACGTCAACACAATCCATAAACAGGTGATATTCTAAACCTTTTACAGCAAAAATCACAAAACTGTCGCGGGTTTGAGTTGGATTATTTAAAGATACTTAAAAAAAATAAAAAATCTAGCTCCAACACTATATTATAATTGAAATGATCTTACATGTTGTGCATTAAAACTTATAGAAATACTGTATTTTAACTGTTAAATCACGTCTGTTAAATCAGCGAAATCGGCAAATTGCGTATACGGACTCATAAACCTTAATATACAGGATGTAACAAAAACAAGTGATAATACTTTAGGGTGTGTACGTGTTCCCTGTAGAGAGTTTACTGTGAAAGTAGCAGCGCTGAAAGACCAAAATTTTTTTTCACTTTTGTATGGGCAAGGGCCTGAGCGTCACGAGTTTCCCCATGCAAAAGTGAAAAAAAATTTTGGTCTTTAAGCGCTGCTACTTTCACAGTGAACTCTCTACGTACACACCCTAAAGTATTATCACTAGTTTTTGTTACACCCTGTATATACAGGGTGTAACAAAAACAACAGATATTTAGTATGATATTTATATAAATATCATACTAAATATCTGTCTCGTATAAAGTAGAATACATATTATTTTTACGTTGGCAGTTTAAACTTCGTATATTTCTGTACTGTCTTTTTTTAGAAAAATCTTAGTCTACACTGGGACGGGTCTGGGAAGTTTTATTGACATTCAATTCAGACCTTATCAGAAATTTATAGGTAGGAGTTACGGAATTCCCTTTACTTTTATCTCACAAAACTTCCAGAAGATGTTGCTTTTAATCAAACTTAAGAGTCCGTATACGAAATTTTGCCGATTTCGCTCATTTAACAGACGTGATTTAACAGTTAAAATACAGTATTTCTATAAGTTTTAATGCACAACATGTAAGATCATTTCAATTATAATATAGTGTTGGAGCTAGATTTTTAATTTTTTTTAAGTATCTTTAAATAATCCACGTAGAGTATAGACTTTCTGAAAATATTTGTTTCAAATTTATTCAGAAATAAAACAATTTTAATTTTTTTACTGGAATAATATAAGCGGGCACTGTAATTCACTGGAATTTAATTCAGTTCATTCGAGTGCTTGCCAGTACCCGTTACCACCGTTACCGAGTAATCATTAAAAACATAGAGATCAACTACGATAACATGGCGCGCCTCTCCAAATGACTGTTTCAATATTGTGTGTAGTCACATCCTTATGAAAGAGTTTGTATGTAGTAAGTATTCAACCAATCACAGTACACGTAATATTTCAGTTAATGTCACTTATTACCAAGATTTGTTGGTCAACTAATCATATAGTCCATGGAAATCGTACAATAAAAGGGGTCTTCACTTGCATCAAATGGGGTAGTTCTGATTTTTTTATATGTTGTATTTGATGAGGTGGTAATGTCAAATATAATTTTTCCACCTCGGAATCCTTCCGGTTTATTGTAAAATTTATGAAAAACCATAAAATTTTTGATCAGTTTTCAGTTTTTGCCATTTTTTACCACCAAGGACCTGTTTAATGGTAGAAGTTGTCAGAAATTACTTTAAAGAAGACAAAATTTTCAACAAAATGAGAATAGTTAGGTCTCGATAAACTGAATAGTTTCAAAGGTACAGCTGTTCAAGTGTTTGTAAATTTTCCAAAAAAAAACATTTATTTTTCGAGTTTTTACAAGTCCTCGTCAATGTGATCAATTATTGATCTATTTGACGGCATAAATTAATATACGGTATTAAAGAAGACAAATTTTTCAACAAAACGAGACTAATTTGGTCTATTAAAATCTGATAGTTCCCTAGCTACAGCTGTTCAAAGTTGCTAAAGTGAGTAAACAAAATGAAATAATATGACTTAATTAATTAAATTATTTATTTATTTATGTATTAATAGGCTTCGCTCGCGTAAATTAGATATTTTACAGACAAATTAGTCCACAAAAAATAGCCTATGAACCTTTACAAGCTCTACTTCTTATCTGTGCCAAATAACACAAAAATTGCTCCAGTAGTTCGTGAGATAAGCCCTTTCAAATAATTTCTCCCGTTTTTCCTCTATTTCTTCGCTTTAATTAGTTGTAGCGTGATATAATATAGCTTATAGCCTTTCTCGATAAATGAGCTATCTAAAACTGAAATAATTTTTCAAATCGGACCAGTAATTCCTGAGATTATCGCGTTCAAATAAGCCCTTTCAAATAATTTAACCTGTTTTTTCAATATTTTCCACTATTTCTTCGTTTTTATTAGTCTTAGAGTAATAAAATATAGCTTATAGCCTTTATCGATAAATGGGCTATCTAACACTGAAAGAATTTTTCAAATTGGACCAGTAGTTCCTGAGATTAGCGCGAAAAAGAAGTGCTTAAATTATTTGAAAGGGCTTATTTGAACGCGCTAATCTCAGGAACTACTGGTCCAATTTGAATTTTTTTTTTAATGTTAGGTATTCAATTTATCCAGAAAGGCTATAATCTATATTTTATTACGCTAAGACTAATAGTAACGAAGAAATAAAGGAAAATGTTGAAAAAACGGGTTAAATTATTTCAAAGGGCTTATTTGAACGCGCTAATATCGGGAACTACTTGGTCCGATTTGAAAAATTATTTCAGTTTTAGATAGCTCATTTATCGAGAAAGGCTATAGGCTATATTTTATCACGCTACGACTAATAAAAGCGAAGAAATAGAGGAAAATGTGGAAAAAACGGGGGAAATTATTTGAAAGGGCTTATCTCACGAACTACTGGAGCAATTTTCCTGTTATTTGGCACAAATAAGAAGTAGAGCACGTAAAGTTTTATAGGCTATTTTTTGTGGATTAATTTGTCTGTGAAATATCTAATTTACGCGGGCGAAACCTAGTAAGTCATATTATTTCATTTTGTTTACTCACCTCAGCAACTTTGAACAGCTGTAGCTAGGGAACTATCAGATTTTAATAGACCAAATTGGTCTCGTTTTGTTGAAAAATTTGTCTTCTTTAATACCGTATATTAATTTATGCCGTCAAATAGATCAATAATTGACCACATTGACGAGGACTTGTAAAAACTCGAAAAATAAATGTTTTTTTGGAAAATTTACAAACATTTGAACAGCTGTACCTTTGAAACTATTCAGTTTATCGAGACCTAACTATTCTCATTTTGTTGAAAATTTTGTCTTTTTTAAAGTAATTTCTGACAACTTCTACCATTAAACAGGTCCTTAGTGGTAAAAAATGGCAAAAACTGAAAACTGATCAAAAATTTAATGGTTTCTCATGAATTTTCCAATGTTCCGGAAGGATTTCGAGGTGGAAAAATTATATTTGACATTACCACCTCATCACATATAACATATAAAAAAATCAGAACTACCCCATTTGATGCAAACCAAAAAGTACCAATTCCATGTACTATTAACTAGCCTACCGCGCAAGACAACGCATTTCAAACGTTTTGACAACGCACTCCAAACGTTTTGAATTTTGGAGGGGCGCGCTATGTTATCGTAGTTGATCTCTAATTGTTTATTATTCGTCCATGTAAAGCAGATGTCAGTTCTTAGTCTTACACTGCTGGCTGCGCCAACTTAAAAAATGTGACTTTATCTGGCGATCGTAAGCGGGAGAATGGGGTCGATTGAGCCATCGGAATAAACTGCAAACCCGGCCGTTAAAAAAACTCACCACATTGTGTCTATCTTAATTGAATAATGTGCTAGTAAAGAACGCTCGATGTTTTTTACTGCTAAAAGGACATTGGAGCTGACGTACGAATAGGTTGAAATATTAAATCGTCTAACAATCGGTAGAGATAAACTACGATAACATGGCGCGCCCCTCCAAATGACTGTTTCAATGTGTGTAGTCACATCCTTATGAAAGAGCTTGTACGTAGTAAGTACCAATCACAGTACACGTAATATTTCTGTTAATGTCACTTATTACCCAGATTTGTTGGTCAACTAATCATAACTAGCCTACCGCGCAAGACAACGCACTTCAAACGTTTTGACAACGCACTTCAAACGTTGATCTGTATGTGCGGTATTGTACCGATAAAATGGTACACAGATAAACATCTATAAACTACTATTGCAAATTATACTAGTGTTGTTGTTGTGTCTGTCTGTCTTGTTATTATTTTGTGTCCGAGTGCTTAACCATCTACAATGGTTAAGGGTTCGGATTAATTGGGCATTTAGATATAAGCGTTTATTAACACCTTCACTGCGGATCGGGCCTAAATCGGCCCGCTGCGGAACTTCAGCTAGTGCGGACGAAGAAAACTATGTTCTCTCACTCGGTGCGGAATGATTATCTCAGGTGTTTGTAAAGATATGACAGAGACAAATATATATTTGAGATTGTCTTTAAAATTATAGGTCTTTCCTATAAAAACATAACGGCAGGTTTTTATCGGCCTGCCACGCACTGACGGTTTCAAAAATTAACTCGGTGCGGCAGTGGTCCTATTGCGGCCTCCCATCCAAGTAGGCGGTTGGCGACCCGATACCGCACTGAGCGCCCGCCTCGCCATTTAGTGTTGTGCAATCTATCGTAACTGACGTACGTCGCGTTTATTAACCGACTTCAAAAAAAAGGAGGTTATCAATTCGGCCTGTATGAATGTATTATGTATTTCCAGAACTGCCCAGTTTTGGTATGTTTTAGTCTATATCAGCATCTGAAAAAATGTGTCAAATTTCTTAAGTGTATGTGTACATGTATGTTTTTATATTTGTGTTCGCACATCTCCGGAACTACTAGTCCAATAATCGAAGTGATTCTTTTTTTGTTGTCCTGGTTATTATTTAACTTAGGGAATACCGCAAGTTTCAACAAAATCGGTCCAGTAGTGTTTAAGACAGGGAATTTTGATTCTCAATTACGTGCAATTTTGAAGTCAGGCTTATCTTTTTAAAAAACAATTATTCATTGCATAAAATTATCAACGCACGATAGCAGTAAACAAAAGATCATGTCTTTGAGTTGAGTGTTAAACGGTAAAAATATGCAAGGTGCTATGAAATCTGCAGGAAGCCATAAGGAGTGTCGAACATAAAAGAAATTAAAACAAAATTAAAACGTACTGCAAACAAAGTCTTTGTGCTTTGTGTTTTAAAGACAGACATTTAAATATAAATATATAAATAAAAATTATATTTTCGATATCCTCTTATTTTTGTCTTTCCCATCACTACTAAAATTACTTTCTAGTGCGGTTCAGGTCGATATCGACCCGCCACTTTCCCTGTCTTATTTCTCATTTCCTGCTTGGCAGATCCCGGGGCGAATCAAATCTAAGGAAGTTGGGTTCAAGGTTATTCCAACAGTCTAAAAACTGTACACCTACATTATGTTTTCGCAAAGTTATAGTAATTTAATCTAATGTTGTGCGGGTGGGTCGAGAAAGGCCTACCACGCACTGGCGGGAAAACCATTGGGTTGGTTTAAGATTTTACTTGCCGCAGCGAAGGTGTTAATCTAAATAATGATGGGAAAATGTCCAGTCGTTTTGGACATTTATGGAAATTTATTATTACTCATTTTGTCTGTCTTCATGTCAGTTGAGTCTGAATTTGAAACCGATTTTGAAGCGAAAGAAACCTTGCCACGACAAGGACATAGGATAGCCCACCTACACGATGATAAAAGGCGGCGCGAAAGAATCCATTCCGGAAAAAACATAGCCTACCTTTACGATGATAAAACACGACGTAGTTGCGGGCAACCAGCACAAAATAGATGTTAGTTTGTCCCCAAAAACCTTGCATACACCAACAAAATGTCATTTTTCCGACTCCACCAACCGCAATATCGGGACGTTAGCAAGACAAAAGAAACCGTTTTCACTGTTCCTTTGTTTTCATTGTATATCGGTTGAAGACATAAGTAGATAAAGTGGGTAACTGACAATTTGAAAACTGTCGTTTTTTGCATAAATAGAGGCTTTAAGACCCTTAAAATGTTTTGAAATAAAGTAATAAATAAATACGTGTCGCACTCAGGGAAGGCTATTGCATAGGCTATTGCAATTCGCATACGTCTAGTCGCATACACACAAATACCGTGCCGAAATCTGGTAATGCCGCACCGACGTCGGGGTTAGGTTTTTTTTCGCTACGGAATTTCTTGATTCGGTCGCCGCGTTCAGAGCCGGCGATAAAAGCTATGTAATTGCTCAAAAAAGTGGATTCTAAAATTAGCTAGATATATTAGCTAGAATTCAAGGGTTCCCAAAATGTGTGCCGCGGCGCCCTGGTGCGCCGTGGAATGGCAAGCCGCAAGAGGGGCGCCGTGAGTCGATCCTCCATCATTATCCGTAACCATAAATATTATAAAAATAAAATTAATAATTATAATATAAATTTAAATACAAAGCAGGCAGATGATTAAATAGGTATTTGTTTATTATTTACTTGCTTAACCTACCTATAATAATAATATCTATGGACGCTTCACACCACGTCAGTCTGGCCCCGTGCTAAGTACCTAAAGGACTTGTATTACAGGTACCAGACAACGGAAATATATTTAATACTTTTATACTATACATATATTTAAGATTTTTATTATATCATACACATATTTAATACACATCCAGACCCGGGAACATTGAAAACTTTTTGTTCCGCCGGCGGGATTCGAACCCGCGACCCCCGGCTTGAGCGTCCAATGCGCTTACCACTGAGCCACAGAGGTCGTCAAATATAATCTATAATCCTTAAGCCTATAATCATTAAAGTTTATGTATATTTTTGTAATAGCTAGGTAAAGTAGGGCGCCGTGACAAAAATTGAGACGTGTAAGTGCGCTGCAGGCTGAAAAAGATTGGGAACCACTGAGCTAGATGATGAAGTAGGTAACTTAGGTTTTTTCAAATTATAAGTTAGAAATTTTGTGATTGTACGATATAAAATGTTAGTTACTCACTTTATCCGATCGTGTCTTCGATTGTGTCCGCTGGGACTTTGTAATTTTTATGCGAGCGTATTTCGTGGGATCGATTTTATAGTTTGTCCCTCGAGCGTTTAGAATGCCGCTACGCACGAGCAGCGGGTAATGGAAAACTGTATTGTTGAACTACTGTTAGGTTTTTGTTACTGAAATTTTACAAAATAAAAAAATTAATATAGGTAGTTAAATATAAAATAAATAATTTAGCACTTTTTTTGTTCAAGTGCATGCAAGTACATACATTAATACTTACCATCTATAATTTTTTTAACACGATACCTAAAAGCAAGACGCATAAAGAGATAAATAGAAATAATTATAAATGGAAATGTATCTCTTTGTTCGTCTGTCTATTTGTTATCTCTAGACGCATAAACAGCAAAACCGATTAATGACTTTCAAATGGAGGTTAAAAAGGGCTAATAATAATCCATACTTCCATACTAATATTATAAATGCGAAAGTGTGTCTGTCATTCTGTCTGTCTGTCTCTCTGTTACCTCTTCACGCCCAAACCCCTGAACCGATTTCACTGAAATTTGGCATGGAGATACTTTGGGTCCCGGGAATGGACATAGGATACTTTTTGTCCCGGAAAAATGTACGGTTCCCTCGCGATAAACGAGTTTTGGCGCAACGGAGTTGCGGGCGTCATCTAGTAGGATATTTGACAGCAATGTTTTCGTGCTAGAGGCAGGACCAGCACAGACAGACCTCTGCTTCGATCTTTACGTAATATTCGCTATTGTTTTTATTCCGCAAAAATGATTCCTATGCGATAAATGTCTTATTTCACCACAACTAAATTGCTGGCAACATTTATATTAATAATAAATAATATATTAGCAGAAATTTCAATTTAAATGGGGTAACGCGAGTAAGTACGCGGACTTATGGCTCGACGATCTAATGGCCTGTTTGTCAGCAAAGAGCCGCGAGCCGCGAGCCGAGCCGCGAGCCTGGGGGCATGGTAATGAAGTGTGTGCGATTCTCGTGTGTCACCGACGCGAGCTGAGTAAGTTCGCGAACTTAAAAACCGCGTACTTTAAGTTCGTACGTCTGTCACCCCTTTAATAAAAATCACGCTGTAGGTACTTCTAGTATTGTTTCAATAATATCAGCACGGCCGAACAGAGTTTATGGGCGCGCCGTTATTGTTGTCATTTAAATACTTGCGAACTCACTTTAGGAGCAAATAATAGAATCTTATTTAAGTACCAGCTATTATCTGAGTTCAACTTCGTTTAATTAAGATTCGAAATTACAAAGTTACGAGCTTCGATTATTATGTTTTGGTAATATACATCGTATAACTCGATCGTTGAAGAAAATATGTGAATTGTTATAAAATTATGTCTAATCTGTTTGTTTAATCTACTTAGTACTAGTTTTAGGTACTACTTAGGTTTACTCTATAGTCTATATATTCAATTTAAGTAAATAACATTGACATGAATAGTGCCTAATAAAATATTGTTGCACTTAACTTTTTTTTAAAATAAAATAAGGGCTCATACAAGAAAACGAGTCGCCTGTAGCCGTAGGACGGCGACCAGTAGAAATGCGAAAGTATAGACAAACTGCGGAGATAAAAAAAGATCCGAAAAATTCAATTAAAATTCCACTTTATGACAGACTATAGTATATTATGTCATAAAGAAGGATATTATTTGAATTTTTAGGACTATAGTTTGTCATAAAGTGGCATTTTAATTGAATTTTTCGGAACGAAAAAAGATCGGAACGACACCTTAAGTTTATCTTCGCAGTTTGTCTATACTTTCGCATTTCCACTGGTCGCCGTGCTACGGCTTCTGATCATAGAAAGCCGTACGTTGCCCATGGACACTCGCAACATCAGAAGAGTTGCAGGTTCGTTGCCTGGCTTTTAAAAGGTAATACACTCTCTTCTTGAAGATTTGTAGGTTCCACGTCTGGAAATACTTCTAGTGACATTTTATTCCATAGTTTTACAGTGCGTGGTAGAAACTTACACAAAAAGCGCACGGTGGAAGACTGCCACTCGCCAAGGTGATGAGGATGGTATATTTTCGCGTGGAATGATGGCGAAAAGTTGCAGGAGGTATTCAGAACAATTCCTCAGTGCACTTCCCGTGATATTACAACCGATAGAGGATGGATTATACCGGCGCCGCGCTGTTTCGATGCCAAGTCGCGCTCGTACTCAGCAGTCAGTACTAATTTCTATACTATTCAAGAAGATTGAGGAGACGTCGATCTCAAATAGTATTATTTTACTGAGAACTAAAAGCAAGTATTAATTACTTAATTAGAACCACACGTTTAAGTCCCCCCCCCTCACTTAATTACGACGTGAACGAATTCATCCCACCTCCTCTTGATTACCTATCATTAGCGGAAACTAAACTAATTAGAAATATAGGCGATACATCTAGCACAGTACTCAACCTTTTCTTTATACGGGCTACAAACACGTTTTGGTCTCGATGTCGCGGGGCACAACCAAGAATTTTTAAGGATAAAAAAATTACTTTTTTCAAAACAAGCGATTAAAAAGTGTAAAAATTTTCACGACTTTCACGGCGACTGCAGTATTTTGCCGGTAAATGGTTGAATGGTTGGTAAATGAAGTTCCGGTGGGCCGTATGCGGCCCGCGGGCCGTAGGTTGAGTATAGCAGAATTCTAGCATTAACCCGCGGTGGTAGAAACACTTTCAATCAGTGTTAGTCAATAAGCTGAGCACTCACAAAATGAAATGAAAATAAAAAAATATTTTATTTCTAAATCGGATAAAAATTAACACTTTTAGAGAGAGATCTTTACTTAACCTTAATTTTACATAACATTTTCTGTTAAGCTCCTCATTAACTAAAGTTGGGGGAATGCAGTCAACAATAAGAAAAGAAAGACTAGTAAATTGTTAATAAAAGACTTGATAAAATTTTCAGTTTCTCTTTTAAGTTCGATTGCTGTTGAACATAAGATAATTAAGTACTTATAGCGAGATAAAATTTTCAGCTTTAACATTCTGGCTCTCAGTCTTGGCTTAAACAAGTGAAACTCTTTTGAAAGTTAACTAATAAAGGGCTTGGATTAATGATTTATAAAACGCTTTTTAAGAAGAAGGAGATTTTAGATATATTATAATTTTTAGACGGATAATATCATAGCTTATCCCAATAAGAATCTATAAATTACAAATTACACAATTCTTAAGATAGCAAAATTTAATCGAACTTCACACTATCAACGTGTTGCAGTAACTGCATTTTTGTGTAGTAAATGAAAATAATTTTGAATTTCTTCTTTATAAAAATGAAACACTGTTTCAAGTCTCGTTTCGGTATAAGAGCAGTGTACACCACGTCTGCAGTAATTCGTGTAAACATTCTACAAAATTTTCACAATTTTAAACCCCAATGCTACACATAAAGTTAATTAATAATTACATCTTTTGTCTGATATTTCATGAGAATATCATTTTGAACTTTGTACCCAGTACAGTGTGAACCAGTACAGTTCTTATCAATAATGGAAATTAAAAACCCAAACCCCAATTATTTACACACGCGCATCGAAATACAATTCATATAGAACGATAACTCTCCTTCATTTGACCACTAAAATATGGCTCCAATTATTGTCATAAACACGTAGCCAAGGCAACGAAAATTATTTGACTGACCCGAGTATGTCACACTAACATAAAATCCTCCTTGGCTTGCATTACATAGAACAATTTTAAGGGTTCCGTACCCAAATGTTAAAAACGTCACTGCTATAGAAACTAAATAAAATAACTAAAAAACAAAATTAAAATAAATATTTAAGAGGGCATCCTATACAAAAAAAAAATCGGTTATTAATTAATAGCTCACAGACGAGTACGAGTGTCCGACTCACACCTTGCCCGATTTTTTGACCCACTTACCCAGAGGAAGTTACTCTTCCATAGCATGGTATTTCGTTGCACATGCGAAACTTGCGGCGCGGGCAAAGTTGTCGTTTGTCATTACCAATTAGCGAAATTTTGTTTGTGAATTGAAACGCAATTATATTTTGTTCTTGTGGGCGTATAAAATGGGACATTTTTCGTTGGTATTTTTTCATACGTACCTGCATTGAATGCAGAAAGTTACAGCTGATACTGATTACTGATACAGATAATAGTAAGCCATGTAAATAACATAATCTATACTAATATTATAAATGAGATAGTGTGAATGTCTGCCTGCCAGTCTGTTGCCTCATCACGCCCAAACTCCTGAAGCGATTTAAATTGAAATCAAAATTATATTTAGTAATGAGCTACCTGAAAATTTAATTGCCAATTTTCAAACAACTCGCTACTATTTATTAGATATTGCTCCTTTTTGGGAATTTTGTGATATTAAAAAGTTACGACTTAATTATGTTGGTCGAATAATTTTGTTAGAAATTTAATTAAATTATTGAGTTCGTTATTAAAAATCTGTTGGTTACAACTTACAGCGCGGTGCAGAGCTGCAAATTTTGGACAACAGTTCAATATTTACTTGGATTTTTTAGTATACGTCTTAACGTATACTAAAAAATCCAAGTAAATATTGAACTGTTGTCCTTAGTGCCACCTTAGTGGCTTTCCGATCCTTGCGTCAAGCGACCGCGACTGACAGAAAATTAAATAAAATGCTTCTTTATGAACTAGGCTGTAGGTTTCATTTTGCTCTAGAGTCTAGGCCATACAAAGCAGCGGCGGCATCGCCAAACCAATGTCGGTAGAAAATGAAGGGAGATCTATTAAAGGGGTTCCGAGACGATCAAGCAGCTTGGCGGCAAGCGCATATATATTGCTTCAAATATTGACATTGATATTGACTTGACCGTTTACAATATTTATTGTTTGCATGATGCTTGAGTCAAGCATTTATGAGCTTGCTCCTCGCTTGATGTGATTTTATATTTTTGCTTGTGGTTTTAACGGTGTTCGCGGTCGGTTGATCAAGCATGGCTCAGTCGCCGTTCACGATAAGATTCTTGCTGTGCTGGACGAAGCTGCTTGACGGGCGCATCAAACTTCTTTTGCAAGCTACACAAGTCTTCGTGCTTATCGCCAAGCTGCTCGATCATCTCGGAACCCCTTAATAGTTTATAATGGTGAAATACAAATACTGCTGAAATTATTGGCCTTGCTTTTGGCTACGTCGTATCCGTTGTAGAGTAAAAATATAATATTATATCATTTTATAGGGCACATATCCAAACTTTAAGCGACATTTGGTGACTCAAATCCTATTTTCATTCAACCCCTTCCCATTTTTCCACGTCAGGGATCTTTTGTAACCATGGCGACGCCATGGATTTACATACAATATGGTGGCTACAAAACTATATTGCTAATGGTATTTGCGGGATATTTTTAGGGTAGTTTGGTCTCGAAACCCTTACTTACTTAGGTTGCCTTACTGAAAAAGATAGCTTAGCGTACTTAATTAGCGTAATTCAAGGTCCGCCGTCTTTGTAAAATGACTTTCCCAATGAGCAAGAAAAAATAACATGTAAAACTTATCTTAGATACTAATATTATAAAGCGGAAGCGTTTGTTTGTTTGTTTGAATGCGCTAATCTCAGGAACTACTAGTAATATTAAGAATTTGGATATCCTATTTTAAGGCTAAGGAAGGACAAAGTATAGTTTTTATAACAACGAAATGGAGTTGCGGGCAATATACATATCCATACTAATATTATAAATGTGAAAGTATGTATGTCTGTCTATTACCTCTTCACGCCTAAACCGCTGAACGGATTTTGCTGAAATTTGGTATGGAAACCTCAATGGCTCTGAGTCCCCGGAAAAGGACATAGGATACTTTTTATTCCGGAAAAATGATCGATTCCTCCGCGATGCATTTTTGCGCAACGGAGTTGCGTGCGTCATTTATAGACTAGTAAATAATAAATATACACATTTAATACGCTATAATAACAAACTTTAACATAAAATTTAAGTGTTACGTTACTACTTCTCTAGTACTGAATAATGTTATGCAAACGTATAGCAAAGGGACCATTTTAAATATAAAGTAACTCATATAATATTAGTCTACAAATACATTAAAATGATCGGTAGAAGCAAATGTAATATGAGGAAATTCCACGTTTATGGAAGTAAATCGAGTTGAAACCTGCAAATTTACTGGCAAATGCAGATGCTCTTATGCATTATTAATTTATTACCATTACGTAGTACATAACTATTTATTAATATGTGGTATTACTCATAAGTCATAATCTTATATCTTTAAACGAGCAATTCTTGTATTATATTTGGAATCTCGGAATCGGCAGAAATTTAGTATTATATAGGGGGTTTCGGGGGCGATAATTCGATCTAGCTAGGAATAATTTTTAGAAAATGTCATTTTATTCGTGTTTTATCGAATATCGAGCAAAGCTCGGTAAAACAGCTAGTATTACTAATAATAGGTAGTGTGGCCTGTGGGGATATGAATGGCGACTAGTCAGAGTGGGTTCGACCAGCCACGGACATCCAACGCGGCTAGTGCTCGAGGTGACTCGGTGAGGATGAAGTTGGCTGACGTGGTGCGGAGGGGCGGGGAGGGCCGGGGAGTAAAGAGGATGTCCAGAAGCAGGAGTATTCTTATCGAAGGTCACCAATATGGGATAATATGCTTTATGCTTATGTGCCTCAAAGGAAGATCTTCAGGCCGGAGCCCATTCACGTTATTTCAGACATGCCGATCTCAAAAACTTCGATAGCGCGATGCAGAATTCTGGCGCTAGTTGTACCACCACAATGGCAAGACAAAATAAGTCATTTTGACTGTCAGCCACTTGACGTCATCGACGACAACGTCATCGAAGCGCAAAGCATCCTTGTGAAGATCATCCAAGATGGGTACGACGAGTAAACCTCGTCGTTAATAAAGCTTATTTTGAACTCTCGCGAGTACTAAAAACGTACCATCGAATTGTTCTCGTAATCTGTTTGCACAGAGCACGCTATTGACTGAGACAACTCCGGGTGTGACATCCGAACTGGTGCTCAGCTTTGAGCGCTTGTTCGTGCAGTGCTCTGTGCAGTTCCGATGCAAACTACAAACAAACCATTTGTAACGACTTCAAGGACTTCGGAGCGCAAATAAACGAGTTTATTATGTCACTTTAACTTTTAACATTTTAACCGACTGAGTTAGGAAATGCAATGATTTTAGTTATTATACGTTAGCTGTGTAGGCTTGTGACATTTTAGTGTATTCGTATGTTTGTTCCATGGTAGCTAAGCTAAAAAACTAATCTGACTTTAAGGGTGGGTTGCACCATAGACTTGTTATAGTTACAGTTAAAGTTAACTTTAACTATAATTATAACAATAATCACATAACTTGACAAATGTCAAAGTAACATATTTTGTTAAAGTTAATGGGAATCTATACTTATTATAAAACAAAGTCGCTTTTTTTTCCCTCATGTCCCTTTGTTCCCTTTAATCTTTAAAACTACGTAACGGATTTTGGTGATTCTTTCAGTGTTAGATAGCTCATTTATCGAGGAAGGTTATAGGCTATATTTTATCACACTAAGACTAATAGAAGCGAAGAAATAGAGGAAAATGTGGAAAAAACGGGAAAATTATTTGAAGGGGCTAACTTGAACGCGCTAATCTCTGGAACTACTGGTCCGATTTGAAATATTCTTTCAGTGTCAGATAGCCCATTTATTGAGGAAGGCTACAGGCTATATTTTATCACGCTAAGACTAATATGAGAATGTGGAAAAAACGGGGGAAATTATCTGAAAGGGCTTATCTCGCGAACTACTGGAGTAATTTTTAAGTTATTTCTTTTTTAATGAAATAAGGGGGCAAACGAGCAAACGGGTCACCTGATGGAAAGCAACTTCCGTCGCCCATGGACACTCACAGCATCAGAAGAGCTGCAAACGTGCGCTGCCGGCCTTTTAAGAAGGAATAGGGTAATAGGGGAGGGTAAGGATGGGAAGGGAAGGCAATAGGGTAGGGGATTGAGCCTCCGGTTATTTGGCACAGATACGAAGTAGACCACGTGAAGGATCATAGGCTATCGATTTTAATAATTTTTTCAGTGGCTATATATTTTATATCCGTGCGACGCCGGGGCGGGTCGCTAGTAAGTGTATAAAAATTAACTATCCATACAAATTGACAGAAAAATATAATTTGTCATGGCAACACTGTGAGCCTTATGTCAAATTTAACATTAACTTCAACCGAGAAAAATTGAGCGGTTATGGTTATCGTTAAATATGGCGTCCGTTATTGACTTTAGCCCACTGACCTCCATTATACAAGTACACTGGACTTTATGATACAGTTTGAAATAACAGCTATTTTTTGTGCCTATTTGAAGCGGAATCAGCGCCCCCAATGCGGGAGAAGAGAATTAAATCTGACGTAAAAAGAGGTCTGAGGTTTGAAAGTCGCCATATTGGCGCTGATAGTAGTAGTGGTAGTACTTGGAACTACAACCAATAGAGACTAAGCGGTCATTTGTAAGTTACGTCAGATTTAGTTCTCTTCCCCTGCATTGGGGGCGCTGATCCCGCTTCAAATAGGCACAAAAAACAGTTGGGTATCATAAGTCCAGCGTATTTGTGTAACGGAGGTCAGTGCTTTAACCAGAGATTTGACCGTTGATTTGACATTTTGTTATAATTAAAGTTAAAGTAAGTTAATCCTAATTATTGTATTAATATATTCGTAATAATGTCTGGGTAACATGGGTTATATTTTTAACCGACTTACAAAAAGGAGGAGGTTATATGTTTGGCTGTGGATATTTTTTAACTTATATGTAGGAAAAGAAATGGGTTATACTTTTTGATTTTCGTGTATTTTTAATTTATTATATTATGTAGGTACCGGCCTGTAGAGCAGCATTATTCTCTGTAGTATAAAATAAGTTAAGTATAATTGTGTTTGTAGAGTTTTCTATCTATAACTTTTATAAGCTTCAAGTTTAACGTCTTTCCAAATATCACCATTCACCGCTAAGCTGTTTAAAGCTGTTAGAGCCCCCGAGCTATCTTTCGAGCTACTCTGTTTTAGATGCAGCTTGCCGTCAATTTTCGATACAAGTTACGCCTCTCTGTCATGTCAAACCCAGAAAGTTTAAAAATAAACTTCTCAAAACAAAATAGCATTACCAACACCAGCTAATACTTTAAGTAAGTTCAAGGGTGTCTGGCAGTTGGAAGCAACTGTCAAAAACGTCAATCAGTGGAAGACGATATTCTGCAGTTATCCAGAAAAAAAATAAGAACATTGAGCTTTTAACTCTTATCAGATAGACCTTCAGAACTGGATATCTCCTAATAACCGCAACCGAAACTTGAAACCTGAAATCTGAAACAAACCGAAATGTTACTAAATGACTCGATGATCTTTTTATCACTTCCCTCCTAACATAAACCTTCCCAGGACTTCTACGAATATTTCAAGGCTAAACTTAGCCAAATCGCTCCAGCCGGTCTCGACTTTTAGCGAGTTATACGAGATATTATATTATAGATGTTACCCCTTGTCATGGGCTATTACCAACAAGGACTTCTCCCTCCCAAATATAATATTTACCGTGTATAACACGTATCTTAAATACCATAGGTCCTTACTCCTAAGTGTATAACCATAAAGAGTATTTTCCCGTAACAAGATATGCCGAATGCGATGTTTTGCGGCGATCAGTTAGGAGATGATGAATGCGAACCGCCACATGGTTTAACCATACATCGCTTTATTCCAAAAAACGTCACCGACCTTGAAATGTATGGAAACGACCAGGATATAAAATGTTTAAAGTAAAATCTTCTTGGCGTATTATGTGAAATTTTTTTGGTACCTGTATGTGTATGCATAAAGATTATGATTATGGAGTGATCGAATCAAAAAAGTATCGACTGTAGGCGCGGCGTAGGAGAGGAAATAATATCACCCTCTCTGTCTCCCTCACAGCAAAAACGGGAAAGTTTATGCCTGATGTTTCTGTCTCATGTTACCAATCTATAGTAATTATTAATAGAGCAAGATGCTGCCCCCTAAAATTATTCCTCGTATTAATCCTTCGATTTCGATAGCATTTCTCGGAAATGCTATTCTATTCTATTGTTGTCGCAATCACCGGTGCCCGTATGGGGCTTGATGAGTTAATGATCAAGTCATCCTTTCATTTTAATTTTGTATAAAATATAAATGAAAAAAAAACCGAGAATTTCAGATTTCGAATAATATCTCTTTTTCTTCTAAATTTTGAGTGTATCCATCCAGCATCACAAAGCACCTCATTAATAAAACCAAAACCATTCAAATTTTGAAAATTCCTTCTGCTTCCGTAGAAGCAGAAGGAATTTTCAAATTCCAAATTTTCAAATTCCGCTGGAAGAGAAATTCGATTTTAGATCGTAATCTAAATTCGAATTTCTCTTCCAGCGGCACTAAGCACGCCGTTTGTACATACAGTACACTGTACACTGGACACATTCAATTTCACGGCCAACCAGAGACCCAGCTAAACAGCCGATACAATATGTCTCGCCCGCCCAATTTATGACCACTACTGTATGATATTTATACTGTGCATAGTATAATGTCACACAGTACTCAACAATATCTTTGAAAACAAACTCGCCTTACGCTGAGAAAAGCGTCTTGTACTATTCGTATTTTAACTTTAACAAAAGTCCTTTGAAGATAGTAGGACAGGCTATTTTAAATATCCTTGTAATAACTCAAGAACATATTATTATTAAGGCATTTTCACAGTATACAGTTGGCCTAGTCTAGAGTAATGAAATGGTCAATACATCTGGGACCAACTATGATATTTTGTAGGTTTTGCCTGAAAAAGACTATTAATTGTTACGTGCCACTTAGAATCAAACCTACATCCCTCGAGTACGAATTACAAGTTTACAATCTAAATTAAAAAGTTATCTGTAATCACTATGTACCTACGTGCGTCCTAGTTGAGTAATCTAGTATAAAGAATTGAAGTTACTGTATAATTTTAAACTGTGCGCTACATGATTTACTTGTACGAGAGGTTTTTTATTGAGGGACTTTTTATGGGCATGGAAATTTAGGGTTATGATTTAAAGAAGGGTATTTCAATAAACGCTCTCAATAAAATACGTACCGAAATAAGAAACTTTATATAAAATTGTCCAATCGTAAAGCTGTAAGGAAAAGCGATATTAAAACACTTTTCGTCACGTCAGCTTTAAAACGAAGAAACTGGATCAAAATCGGCTCATCTATTTTGTAGCTACGATGCCAATTTACACAGTCAAACAGACACGTTATATAATACTGTGCCAAAATTCGTTTATCGCGACGGAACCGTAAATTTTTTCCTTTCCCGGGACTCAAAGTATCCCCATATCAAATTTCAGCAAAATCGGTTCAGCGGTTTGACCGTAAAGAGGTAACAGACAGACACACACACTTTCGCATTTAAAATATTAGTATGCATTTAACATTCCATTTTTTGTAGAGGTAAATTGTGTCATATCGAATTTTAAACAAAATACGACGAGAGACAAGAGGATATGAGGCGCAACTTGCAATACTTACTTAAAACAATACACAATTTATTTGTCAAGATAATATCTAACGCCTTGCATCATCTCGACGTGCCACGTTTCGTTGCGTTTCGGTGTGAATTGGCTTTAATAGAGTCAGCGCTATAATATAAACACCTTGGCAGTAAGTGCTGAAAGGTCCCTGAACTGAAATTATTCAGCACACTGTCAGTGCATGCTAACATAAATTCTCTATGCAAATTAGCTTCTTCATAAAATATACCGAAGCCCACGCCACAGAGCTTCTATGTGATTTTAGTTACTCATTAGCTATTGCAATATATTCAAATATGTGAATGAAGATATTTTGGTAACAAAGTTTTCAGTCACGGATTTTTTATAATGTGATTGCTTTTATTTATAATTTATTGTTTTAGGATCGCAACGCGAAGTACTGAATTGGCAGATTTGCATGACGTCTCACGCAATTGAATTCTGTAAAATCCATGGAAATTTAGAAATGCATCTTCTCGTCGCGTTGCAGTTGAGACACATGCGAACAACGATGAGAGCCAGTCCACACGGCGTTGTCAGCGTGCGTCGAGTGTCGACGCAACGCTGACGCAACGTGCCGGACTGGCTGATTTATGCGCGACGGTGCCAACGCGCGGTTTGGCGGATACACGTCGTGATGATCTCGTGATCACCAGCAAATTGAATGTAATAACTTATTTAATAGCGGCACTGTTAAATAAGTTATTACATTATAATAAGCAAAATTAATGTAGGTATGTAAAAATGTCATTTACATACATTAATTTTGCTTGTCGCGGTGTAGCCGACAAACCGCGCGTTTGTGCAGACGCACCTAAATCCAGCCTAATAACGATAGCGAATAGCGCTACAAATTGAAATGTCAACCAGCCGGTACGACGCGCCGTCACGTTACTTGACATTTTAATTTTTAGTGCTTTTTCACGCCAATTTGCGCGTTTCGTGTTTCGATGTACCTGATCTTTATTTCGACCATACCTATACGAACCGCAAATCCACAATTATAAAACAATAAGCTCATGAAATGAAACTATAAAAGAATTTAACAAAATAAAAGCAAGATTGCGCGCACGGAGGCAGCTTTGTCGCTAGCTACAATGGGATTTCCAACCTAACGGGAAACGGCAATATCAAAGTATTACAGTAAGTATCAGAAGTTTTCCCGATGGAGTTTAGCGTATATAAATGTCGTAGTATGTAACCAACGTTTTAGAGAAAAATAGCTACTGCATACAGTAACTTGAAGCAGTGGTAATACTTTAGGGCAGGGGTTCCCAATCTTTTTCAGCCTGCGATTGCTTAACCGTGGCAATCCCCGAGTGCCAAACGTATTTTATATTCTATCTATTCTATGCTTACAGTATTATAATATTACTAGCTGTCCCGGCAAACGTTGCTTTGCCATAATATATTTGCCATATTATTTTATTGAAGTGACTATTTAGTCACTTCAATAAAATAATATGGCAAATATATTTAAGTATGTCACCATGGCAACGTCGATCGCTATCCTGTCGCACAAACAATGGTCGCCGTCTGTCTCAGTTTGTAATGATTTATTATTATTTATTCAACAAATGCACTTATCAATATATAAAGTACCGAGTAGCCTATTCTCAGACCTACTGAATGTGCATATAAAATTTGGCAAAAATCAGTAAAGCCGTTTCGGAGGAGTTCGTGGACTAACATTGTGACACGAGAATTTTATATATAAGATATTCATCATTCCAAAGTTGTAAAGTCGCTTATATTTCTTGAATATACATAGTGTGTGTGACGTAGCTACAAGTGGGCATTCATGGGTGATTTCCACAGAGACTGAGGGCACTCGAAGGAGCTAGGCTAGATCTAATTGAGAGCACTAAATTTGGATTCCATCGGTAATTTGCATCAATAATCTTTACTCGACTGTGGAAATCAAAAAATTACATAAATGTGCTCCCTTACCGGAAGCATTCGCTTGTAAATTGTAATGTAACGTTACAGAGTCGAGCATTATTACATCAGTGAGGGAGGAGAACCGAGCATTACAATGCGCATCTTGTAATGGATACAATGTATATTGATACAACTTGTAACATCAATGCTACGTGACAGTGAAGTCAGCTTGCTATGGAATGCTAAAAGTCGAATCTATAATGTTACATTACACGCGAATGCTCGTCAGTCAGGGAGGTACTATTATAAATTTAATAATTATAAAAAGTGTGTAGTGTAAGTGTTAGGTACACATTTCAATACATTCGCAATATTTAGGTGGCCTTGAGCGGTATAAAGGCTGACATTACATAACAGTTCGAATGGAACCAAATTTAAAACGGTAATAGTATGGGAGTTAGTTTCCTTAGTTTATATTATTCGTAGACTACAAAGAAGTAATATAATTTCGTCCGAGCTTTTACGTGGACACTTGATAAAAGCTTGCACTTAGCACACAGGTATCATAAGTGAGCAGGACGAATTTTGCGCTCTACAATGAAGCTTCCTTCCTCTTAAAGAAACGATGGAGCGGTTGTTACAGAAGATTTGACGTTATAATATAGTAATTCAATATCGTAGTCTTATTGATACGTTAGAATAGTGCCTAGACAGACGAGGACAAAAATATAACCATAATGTGTATCACATTGTGAAACATTTAGTAAAAATGTCAATTTTTAATATAATATAATATAATAGTCGTCCCATACATTTTTAGGGTTTCGTAGTCAACAAGGGACCCTTATAGTTTCGGCCTGTCCATCCGTCTGTCCGTCTGTCTGTCTGTCTGTCTGTCTGTCCGCGGTATTGCTCAGAGACTATAGGACCTACAAAGCCAACATATTAATTATGCCGACAAAACTATACATGAAATCTTAAAAAAAATAATTATGGTACCTACACAAACCCCTCGGCTCATATCTCGGCCATCTTTAGTCCTGGACCCCCCGAGTGAGGGCTCATTTAAATCAGGACGATGAGATCTACAACTTGGCATCAACAGAATTTTCCGTATTTTTTTTTTCTCAATTTTGAGGCCAGGGTCGTATAGACGGGAAAAATCCAGGAAGAACAAGCCGAAGAACCCCATATCCAGGACAAACAGTTGCCGAGTTATAAGCACTCAAACTTTGGAATTGACAGCTCGGCAACTGTCAAACGTCGAACAAAAGCGGCCATAACTCCACTCCCAATAGGCCTAGAGGAATGGGGTTTCTTCTAACATAAAAGGCAACACCTTGGCTACCCCCTCACCGAATTTGAACTAAATCGGAGACATATTTTTTTTTCTAAATTCTGAGGCCATGATCGAAAAGAGGAGAAAAATCCAAGGAAGAACAAGCCGAAGAACCACATATCCAGGACAAACAGTTGCCGAGTTATAAGCACTCAAACTTTGACATTGACAGCTCGGCAACTGTCAAACGTCAAACAAAAGCGGCCATAACTCCACTCCCAATAGGCCTAAAGGAACGGGGCTTCTTCTAACATAAAAGGCAACACCTTGGCTACCCCCTCCCCGAATTTGAACTAAATCGGAGACATCAATTTTTTGTCTCAATTCTGAGGCCAGGATCGAATAGAGGAGAAAAATCCAGGAAGAACAAGCAATTAAATGTAATGCTCAAAGTCGAAGCACCTTAATATTTTATCCTTTTCCTGGAGTGAATATCACCATAACAAAATAATTTCATCAAAGTCGGTTTAGCGGTCTAAGCATTGGACAAATAGACATAAGCAAATCATTTTAATCTTTTAATATTGTATGGACTTACCCAAAGCATGGCTCATGTAAAATCTACATCAATAAAGGTCTATCTTCATAGATCATTTATAAAAAGGTTAAAGATATTCCGTGCATGTGTCGTTGTAATCGCTTCACTAGGAATAAACAAGTGCGGCGCAAACGAGCCGAAGTTTAAATTGTTTATGTGACTGATCCTTGACTATTTTTTATGAGCCTATACTATCCCACTGCTGGGCAAAGGCCTCCCCCACATGACTATTACATAGTATAAATTATACAATATGTAACAAAACATAGTGGTAATTCTTTAAGGTTAACTTTAAGAAATGACTGATATATTGAAAACTGGCCAAGTTAAATCTAATCTACTTTAAGATCACATTATTTAAATAACAGCAATTGTTATAGATATTCAATAAAACAAAGAAATAGACTTTATTGTTTGTTCATAATGCTATTTGGCTCCTTTAAATACATATTTAAATTTTCCATAGAACTTGGCATTCATTTAGATCTCCATTCTTTTTACGGCGAAGTCCATAGACAAGCATAATGTTTGTATTGAACTTGGCTTTTACTTTTTACATTTATGTTTTTAGTGGGATTCTATTTTAGGTAAGAAGGTGTTCTGGGACCATGCAGCAGCGAGTACAGAAAAGAGAGCACTCGATAATTTCGCCTTAAGCGTATAGGTAGCCAAGCGAGCTTTGTACGATATTCCGACACGTGATCATATTTTCTTAAACCGAACACAAAGCGAATAGCCAAATTTTGCAGGCGCTCAAGCTTGTTAAGTTTATCCTCGGTAAGATCTACGAAGCACGTATCGGCATAATCCAACATGGGCAAAAATAGAGACTCGGCAAGTAGGACCTTGGTCTTAATCGGTAGCAAATTCTTCCACCTTCCCAAGGAATGCCATACCGCGTGTATCTTCTTACTGACCGCCGCTACATGATCTGACCAAGATAAGTGCTCATCTATGTAAACAACCAAGTTACGAACACTTTTTGAATAAGGCACGTGTATACCACAAACGAGCACAGGGGAAGATTCACTCAGTCAACCCTTGGAACTAAGGCAGAGCTACCTATAATAATAACCTGAGATTTGTTATAACCTATAATAATAGACTGTCTTCATACTTGACTGACTGAATCGGTCTAAAAGCCTTGAATAATTCAGTAATATCTTACCAATACCATTAAATAATTAAAATATAGAAAAAAATTGTCAAAAACTAAACCTGACAACTTTAGATATTTCATTGATTCTTGGTTTTAACGCGACTAGACTATAGTCCTAAAGCCTAAAGGTTATGTTCTCTTAATACTTCATAATACTGTTAGCTTAATGCTTCTCAAAGTCATTAAAGAATTAACAATGCCTACGTATTCGCTCAAACTGTAATAAAACAGCCATATCGCTTTAAAAACCTCATAAAAAGCAACAAACAAACTTCGAGACGTTAAACAGACGATCACTATAAAGAAGAGTCTAACAAAGTTGCTAGCAAACCTTTTTAAATAAACTCAGTAAGTTCATAAATCATAAGCTAGTAGCGAATATTTTCACCCATTCTTAAGTATAGATTTTATAAATTCACTACTAGCAAGAGTTTAAGGTTCAGTGGTTTAGGCGTGAAGAGGTAACCCTCCTCACGCCTAAACCGCTGAACCGATATTACTAAAAACCGGCCAAGTGCGTATCCGACCACGCGCAATACAAGGTTCCGTACTACCGCTAGTTTTTTTTTTAATTTTTGTACGGTCATGAATGTATATTTATAACGTGTTTTGCACTACTAACAACATCATCTCAGTTACTTTCAAAGGAATTCCGAATTCATTTTTTTTTTAGTTGATTGACTTTTACTCAATAACTTATGAAGTCGGCTAAGAAGCCGTGATAGTTTTCCTTTTAAATTCAGTATATTTCCTACTCCCGTGAATTTTTTCACATTTCCAGCAGCCACCGTTTAGCTTGTAGAAGGGGGGGACACTGGACTCTAACGATTATTTCCACTTTAAAACTTAATATTTCACAAACGGATGCCTAAATCGGAAAATGATCTGTGAATACTCATAATATTTTTAAAAACCCTATCCAACAACTACTACACGGTGGGGTGGACGCGAAAAATATTTCATCCCCGCTTGATGTGCAGCAGAGTTGGGCATAATTGAAATACTCGTTAATCTAATTACTGATCTAATTGCAAACTAATTAGAATACATTTTAATCTGATTACATTGTAGTTGAATTACTTTATAATTGTGGTTATAGAGATTACACAAAGCAATCGAATCCTAAGTATTCCAATTTCAAATAAATCTAATTGATTTTTGTACAATTACTTTTGTGATTAGTTTCGACTTTCGACTCATGTAATTTTTTTTTTTACAGTGTCAGGAGTTAAAAACACATAAATTGATAAAATTTATCGTCGGACAAAAGCAATGGCGACTTCATAGTAGCATGCTTACTGATTAATGATTATCCTACTTACGAAATTTAAATTTCGAAAGTGTGTCTGTCTGTCTTTTATCTGTCTCTTTGTTAACTCTTCACGCCTAAACCACAGAACCGATTATGCTGAATTTTGGTATAGAGATAGGTAGATACTTTGAGATAAGCAGGAGTAATGTCATAGTGCCCAAGTGTGTGCGCAATACACAAGAGCACCCTGGTTTTAATGAAGCCCCCCCCCCTGTCCAGATTCGGGGAGGGGGTAGCCGAGTTATTGCCCTTGATGTTGAAAGAAACCCCGTTCCTCTAGGCCTATTGGCCTATTGGGAGTGGAGTTATGGCCGCTTTTGTTCAACGTTTGACAGTTGCTGAGCTGTCAATGTCAAAGTTTGAGTGCTTATAACTCGGCAACTGTTTGTCCTGGATATGGGGTTCTTGGGCTTGTTCTTCCTGGATTTTTCCCGTCTATACGACCCTGGCCTCAAAATTGAGAAAAAAAAATTCGGAAAATTCTGTTGGGGCCAAGTTATAGATCTCATCGTCCTGATTAAAATGAGAGCTCACTCGGGGGGTCCAGGACTAAAAATAGCCGAGATAATATGAGCCGAGGGGTTTGTGTAGGTACCATAATTTTTTTTTTAAGATTTCACGTATAATTTTGTCGGCATAATTAATATGTTGGCTTTGTAGGTCCTATAGTCTCTGAGCACTACCGCGGACAGACAGACAGACAGACAGACAGACAGACAGACAGACAGACAGACGGACAGACGGATGGACAGGCCGAAACTATAAGGGTTCCTTGTTGACTGCGAAACCCTAAAAATGTATGGGACGACTATTATATTATATTATATTATATTATATTATATTATATTATATTATATTATATTATATTATATTATATTATATTATATTATATTATATTATATTATATTATATTATATTATATTATATTATATTATATTATATTATATTATATTATATTATATTATATTATATTATATTATATTATATTATATTATATTATATTATATTATATTATATTATATTATATTATATTATATTATATTATATTATATTATATTATATTATATTATATTATATTATATTATATTATATTATAAATTGACATTTTTACTAAATTTTTCACAATGTGATACACATTATGGTTATATTTTTGTCCTCGTCTGTCTAGGCACTATTCTAACGTATCAATAAGACTACGATATTGAATTACTATATTATAACGTCAAATCTTCTGTAACAAACGCTCCGTTGTTTCTTTAAGAGGAAGGATGCTTTATTGTAGAGCGCAAAATTCGCCCTGCTCACTTATGATACCTGTGTGCTAAGTGCAAGCTTTTATCAAGTGTCCACGTAAAAGCTCGGACGAAATTATATTACTTCTTTGTAGTCTACGAATAATATAAACTAAGGAAACGTAACTCCCATACTATTACCGTTTTAAATTTGGTTCCATTCGAACTGTTATGTAATGTCAGCCTTTATACCGCTCAAGGCCACCTAAATATTGCAAATGTATTGAAATGTGTACCTAACACTTACACTACACACTTTTTACAAGTATTTTGGAGCATGCTTTTGACGGAGTTACTCTTTCTTGGTTTTTATTATTCGTAGTTTGAAGGAAATGTTTTAACAGAAATGGTCAGTTCATATTGCAATATATGAACTGTATAATAGTGACCAGGCGTTGCCATCCTTTCTTAAATGATCTGTGGCGGTACCCACAATAGGGATGATGACAAGGTCCAAGAATAGCGAATTTTGTTAATAAAATAAAGAAGTAACAAAAAAAATTAGTGTTCCCAAAATTTCAGCTTGATAGCATTTGTATTTTTTTTCAAAGTTGGATAATCAAGTCGTTTTTTTTTTCAATTAAATTTCTTAATATTTGTATACCATCCGATAACTTATGCAATTAAAAGCAACTTTTGTTATAAAACCACTTTCATAAACGCAATATTTAATATACCTACCGAACAAAATTCTCTCCCGATCCGTACAAACTACGAAAGAGTGACGTCAGTCTTTCGTAGCACTTTGTATGGAGCGTTTCAGGCAGGTCTATTTTATGAGATATTTGAAATTGTCATATCTTGGTGAATTTTTAAGCTATCAGAGTCATTATATCAGCGATGTTTCTATTTTTTAATGGTCTTTCAATTACCAATAAGAAAAAAAATTTGTCATCATGCCTAATCGCGCTATCGAAGTTTTCTAAGTGCGTCGGTATATAGAATAGAATTGAAGAGAATATAATTTTTTGCATAGAGAATAAAATTTATTGCATAAATGTGGTACAAAAAGGTCTTACAATATTATACGACAATATTACAATATCTAGACACGCGGTAGCGTGTCAAGCCAAGTTCCAGCATAACAGAATGGCGAGCAGCACCGTGTGTAATATTACACGAACCATTTGCAGGTACTTTTGACCCTCTTATAATTCCGAAACTATTTGACATAAACGTTTCAAATTTGGCTCTTATAATGACACTTGCGAGATAACTACATGCTCTAAATTTCATAAGCACAGCTCAAACGGTTATTAAGATATTAACGTCCGAAAATTTACATTTTTATCACTGACTGACTGACCTATAGATCAAAATTTTAACCCACTTCCAGATGACCTAGAAGGCTGGAATTTGGAATCCAGCTCGGCAATTGTGTGAAAGCGTGAGGAAAAATCAGAAAACAAAAAAAATCGGTCAAGTGCGAGTCGGACAGAGCCAAACTTTGCCTAGTTTTTTGTATGGAGACCCCCCTTAAATATTTATTTTATTTTACTTTTATTATAAATTATGAAAATAAAAATATAATTAAAGATTTTTTGAAATTTTCAAGTATCTACCGGCTGCCATTATATAACATAATCCCACCAAAAACATAAAATATGTAAAAATTGAAAACCAAGTTCCATACAAACATTATTCTTGTCTATGGACTTAGCCGTAAAAAGGATGGAGAACTAATTGAGTGCCAAGTTCCATGGAAAATTGAAATATGTATGTATAGGAACCAAATAACATTATGAACAAATAATAGAGTCTATTTCTTTGCTTTATTGAATATCTATAACAATTAATGTTATTTAAATAATTTGAGATCTTAAACTAGATTAGATTCTACTTGGCTAGTTTTCATCAGAATTAAAATGTTCAATAACTTTATGAAATGACTGATGTAATGAAAACTGGCCAAGTTAGATCTAATCTAGTTTAAGATCTCAAATTATTTAAATAACATTAATTGTTATAGATATTCAATAAAGCAAAGAAATAGACTCTATTATTTGTTCATAATGTTATTTGGTTCCAATACATACATATTTCGATTTTCCATGGAACTTGGCACTCATTTAGATCTCCATCCTTTTTACGGCTAAGTCCATAGACAAGAATAATGTTTGTATGGAACTTGGCTTTCAATTTTTACATATTTTATGTTTTTGGTGGGATTATGTTATACGACAGCTGAAGTCAATCACGTGGGCTTCGGCCTGACCGAGCATACCACCTCGCTCGGTCGAAAGATCTTCCTTTGCGGTATCAATGCATATCCCAAAGATCCTTTCAAAACTGAACTGTATTTTCTACACAAATTATAAAATATAATAACTTTTATACGTCCATGAAATATACATTTAATTCCTGCTAGAGGTGGTGGGCTGCATGTCCGAATTTTCACTGGCTTATTTAAAATTTCATAGCATCGCCTCTTTTCGTTGCAATGTAACGTTTTATTTTCTACCTCATATTGCCGCGAATTCGTTGCGTTGAAAATTTTTTCCGCAATAAGGCTGCGTTTCCACCGGAGATGAGCTAAGCTGCGTTGCGAGGAATGTGTTTTACAAGAACCAATAGAATCGTTGCGCTGAACGTGGTCAGGCAAATGAAGCGTTTCTATTGGTTCTTAAAAACACATTCCTCGCAACGCAGCTTAGCCCAGCTCTGGTGTAAGCGCAGCCTAAAACTGTCATAAATTCATTATTCATGTTATTATTATGTCCTATTTTGGGGATCCCAGTTATATCTACATGTGGAATTTCATCTAAATCGCGATAACGGTTTTACCATAAAGAGATAACAGACACACAGACACGCGTTCATTATAATCTAGATGGATTTAATATATTATCGTTAAGGGGCCGGGCTACCCTCGAAATTCTCATACATACGTAATACCAAAATCATTTGTGCATGTTATGGGTTTATTTCATCAAGATCAAAACTGTAAAAACATTATAATAATATTATCTTTTGCCGGGACTTAAAGTAGGTATCATATTCAGTTGTAGTGTAGGATGATAATTATAGCAGTTTAAGAGGCCGGGCTACCCTCGAAATTCTCATACATACGTAATACCAAAATCATTTTCTCATACGAAAATATTTAACATGTTTGAGTTATTTTTCAGCATAAAATAGTAATTACCTAGGTTCCTGAACAAAAATTTACTTCAAAATATTTAAACACTAAAAAAAAATTTTTAGTGTATAATTTTTTTTAGTATATTTACTACTAAATATTTAAACACTAAAAAATAGAGTAAAACACTTAAAAATATATAAATAAATAGTAAATTTACTACAAAATATTTTAATACTAAAAAATATTTTTTAGAGTTGAAATATTTTGTAGTAAATTTAATATTTATTTATATATATTTTTAGTGTTTTACTCTATTTTTAGTGTTTAAATATTTAGTAGTAAATTTAGTAAAAAAAAAATTTACACAATTTTTTTTGTGTTCAAATATTTTGAAGTTAATTTTTGTACAGGAACCTAGGTAATTACTATTTTAAGCTGAAAAATAACTCAAACATGTTTAATATTTTCGTATGAGAAAATGATTTTGGTATTACGTATGTATAAGAATTTCGACGGTAACCCGGGCTCTTAAATGCTCGTGCGTGGCGCTTCTCGTAAAGGAGAACTGTCAAAACTGTCAAAAATGACGTTTTTGTATGATGCCAGCGTTAGTTCCTTTTTTCGCCACGTTCATTTAAATCATTGTCGAGCTGTAGATAAAATATAGCCATTTTTTGAGGTTTTTGCCAACATCATAAACGGTAATAGCTTCAGGCGATTGTTCTTCCGCCATTAATTACAAAATGCCTCTAGAAATCCTGTAAAGCAGAAGACGTTTATTATTATTTAGCTTTTAATTGCTTTTTATTAGTGAAAGAATTATTAAAATTAGTTTATGAAATCCAGAGATTACTCCCTAAGACCTTCCAAACTAGATCACCTTTTTATAAGTTTAGATTAATATAAAAGTCAAAGCTGATAGCTGTGTAGCAACAAGCCAAACCATGAGAGCTAGATTTTTTAATTTTAAATTTTTACCGTTAAAGGGTTAAACAGAGAATAAAAAATTCTTCACCATGAATTGCGACGGCACCGCAAAATCTAGTTTATTACTAAGCCCGTCAGAGTTTCGCCGATATAACATAGTATATTTAATGTACAACAGGCCCCGGGCATGGCTTTGATAAATTATTTGTCTTCCCACGCCGCCTAACTTTTACGGATATTGTGTGTTATTATAGGACGTGAACTATTTACATTTCAAATTTCAAATTCTCTGAACCGTAACACAAACAGCTCTATCGTATCCGAAAGGTGTGCGCTTTTTTGGGTTGGCCTTATCGAAAAAAGACGGAGAGTAAACCGCTGGCGTGGCGTAGAGGAGGAAATAATGTCCTCCTCTCTTTCTAGCGCATTGCCTTCTTTATTCAAATGTTTATCTGAACTTTCTTTTTAACGCTTCAACTCCCATAAGGCCCAAGTGGGCCGCGAGAACAATTAAAGATTTCCAAGAATCCGCGATCGAAGATTTAATTTTTCACTCCTACCGGCATTCCCGGATTGCAACCCGTTGTTTTTATTCGACTTCAAAAAAAGGAGGTTATCAATTCGACGCGTGTGTATGTCATATTTCCAGAACTGCCCAGTTTTTGTATATGTTAATCTATAACAGCTTCTCAACAAATGTGCCAAATTTCAAAATTAGTGTATGTATGTTTTAATGTTTGTGCACGCATATCTCCGGAACTACAAGTCCGATCTAAATTATTCTTTTTTTATTGTACTAGGTATTGTTCAACTTAGGGAATGCTGTAAGATTCATCAAAATCGGTTCAGTAGTTTTTAAGATAGGGAATTTTTATTCTCAATAACGTACAATTTTGAAGTCGGTTTTATCTTTTTAAACACAACAGTTATTCAACAATGTTATCAAATTGCTGAACATTGTATTTATTCTCATAACGCCATCAAGCATATTGTTAACCTCCCAAAGCCTATTGTTCGTCATAGCGGTAATTTTGTAAATCAGATACTCATTATGCCTTTGACAGACAATGCATCTCAATTCTCAGTGTAGCAAACTGCCAGGCTTTGGAAGAGATAACGGTGCTGATATTATTGTAATACATTTTCGATGGAGGCCTAGTTATACGGGTATGCTGTTTCATAGGCCGCTATTTGAATTGTATTTAGACCGTTTTAGTATTGGATATCGAATGGGGTTAAACCACTGAACCGACTTTTACAAAGTCACTGATATAGGGAAGCTGATTTATGTGTTACGTTGAATTTTAATTTGCGCCTACTACATTGCGTATTAGAAGTAAAGGTGCTCCCAGACAGAAGTTATATAACGTTATAAAACACTGTGTAACACGATAACATTTTATAACATCATGTAACATATGCTACAACATGTCAAAAAATAAATGTGTATTTTGTTATAAATTGTTAAAAAATGTTATACGAAAATGTTATCTAACGTTATTATATAACTTCTGTCTGGGAGCACCTTTAGAAGTAAAAAACCGGCCAAGTGCGTGTCGAGCCACGCGCAATATAGGATTCCGCAGTACCGCTAGTTTTTGAAAATGTTTGTATGGTCAATGAATGTACATTTATAACGTGTTTTACAGTACTGACAACATATCTCAATTACTTTCAAATGAATTTGAACGAAAAGTTCCTTTATACTTCGCCGAATACATTTTTTTTTTAGTTGATCGACTATTACTCAATAACTTATGAAGTCTTCTTAGTCGTGATAGTTTTCCTTTTAAACACAGCATATTTCCTACTCCCGTGAATTTCTGAACATTTCCAGAAGCAACCGTTTAGGTGGTAGAAGGGGGGACAATGGACTCTAACGATTTTTTCCACTTTAAAACTTAATATTTCATAAACGGATACCTAAATCGAAAAATGATCTATGAATACTCATAATATTTTAAAAAAACCTATCCAACGACACCCCACACGATGAGATGGGCGCGAAAAAAAATCAACCCCGCTTGATGTGTAGGGGAAGTACCATAAAAAAAATATTTTTTTAAGATTTTATGTACCATTTTGTCGGCATAATTAATATGTGTATTCATGCCAAATAACAGCTTTATAGGTCCTATAGCCTCTGAGCAAAACCGCGGAAAGATAGACGGATGGACAGACCGAAACTATAAGGGTTCCTTGTTGACTACGGGACCCTAAAAATCATATTTTACCCCTTTCTAAAAAAAATACAATGTCTTCAAATCTGTAATGGCAACAGGAAGAATTTAGTATTGTATGGCAATAATTAATGTGTTACATAGTGTTACATACCTTATTATAATTACAGTAATTGCCACAAGTAATTGTATTCAGCTGTAATTAGATAGAACGGTACTTAATTCGCTCGATATCACAAACATAATCACTAGATGTTCCCCGCGATTTCCTTTTTTAGGGTTCCGTACCCAAAGGGTAAAAACGGAACCCTATTACTAAGACTTCGATGTCTGTCCGTCTGTCCGCCTATCCATCTGTCCGTATGTCTGTCAGTTTCTAGGCTTTATTTATAAAAAAGGGGCAAACAAGCAAACGGGTCAACTGATGGAAAGTAACTACCCGTGGACAACAGAAGAGCTCCAGGTGCGTTGCCTTCCTTTACTCATCCTCACAGTGTTGTGACTTTTTCCCGATGAAAACTATTTTATATCGTTGTCGGAGACTTGAAGTATCCCCCATCCATCCATATCCATATCCATACTTAATATTATAAATGCGAAAGTGTATCTGTCTGTCCGTCTGTCTGTCTGTCTGTCTGTCTGTTACCTCTTCACGCTCAAACCTCTGAACCGATTTTGCTGAAATTTGACATGGAGATACTTTGAGTCCCGGGAAAGGACATAGGATAGTTTTTATCCCGGAAAAATGTACGCTTCCCGTGCGATAAACGAAATTCGGCACAACGGAGTTGCGGGCGTCATCTAGTATTAATAATATAATTAATGCGAAAGCGTTACTGTTACTTCACGCTAAAACCGCTGAACCTATTTTGATAAAATTTGGTATGGAATAGTAGTCCCAGGAAAGGACATAATATACTTTTTATCCCGGAAAAATGTACGGTTGCCGGGTGAAAAACGAATCTCTGCGCAACTGAGTTGCGGGCGTCATCTAGTACGTAAATACGTCTAAGGGCTACCGCACTCGGGCCACCGGCCACACGGCCACAACCACAAAACGCCGCTACCGGGATATTTCCTGTAGTTTTCATACATTTTATATGGACTCGCCGCACACGGTTGACGCCCCACACGCTACAATCGTTCAATCGTCTTGCTTCTTATGAGTTGTAGCGGCGTTTGTGGCTGTCGTGTGTGGCCCGTGTGCGGCTACACTAAGGGTTGATTCAGACCGCAACGCGAGTACAAATTTAGAAATGCATCTACGTGTCGCGTTGCGGTCTAAATTGACCCTAAATCTGTTAAGCAGAAAGTAACAGACAGACACACTTTTGTATTTATCTTATATATATATATATATATATATATATATATTTCTCGTGTCACAATGTTAGTCCACGAACTCCTCCGAAACGGCTTTACTGATTTTTACCAAATTGCATATTCAGTGCATATTCAGTAATATTGCATATTCAGTGGGTCTGAGAATCGGCTACTCGGCACTTTATATTTTGATAAGTGCATTTGTTGAATAAATAATAGTAAATTATTACAACTCGAGACTGAGGGCGACCATTTGCATTGTTTGTGCGACGGGATAGCTATAATAGACGTTGCTATGGTAACATACTTATTTAGTCACTTCAAAAAAATAATATGGGCGAAATAGGTATAGGTCTACCAGAATCTGATGGCAATTTTTGACAGCAAATTTTCAAAAAATATCCTTGATCATTGGATAAATTTTAATATTTGCATCACGGATTTAAAAAAAATACGGATGGAGCATTACACTATAAAGAGGTGAAGCATGCAAGGTACGACAATTTCGTCACAATTTCGTTTATTGTACTCGTGACCGACACTCACACACGCAACTAGATACTACAACCCGCTGTCATTGTACATAGAGTGACGGCGCCAATGACACGCACACAGCACGCACACATCCTACACGGGCGGCCATTACTATGCTTCACTCGGGATTAGACAAGGTTACATACGTAAATTTTTTTTTAAATCCGTGATTTACATGTTTAAAACACAGAATTAGCCGCTATAAGAAAAAAATAGGATCAAAATGTTGTATTCCAATTACCCCGGTATTGCTAGAGTCAATTTATTTTCTCACTTTTTGCCATCAGATTCTGGTAGACCTATACTTTATATTATGGCAAAGCAACGTTTGCCGGGACAGCTAGTAATATTATAATTAAGGGTGTAAACTGTAACAAAATTAAGTGATAATACTTTAGGGTAGGTATGTATCCCTTAGTAATCGTCGCCGATTTGCTAGTCCAGTTTTCGCTTAAAAAACGTTAAAAAGACATTTTCTCCATAATCTTGAATGTGCTATGTCAAGTAGTCAAAACCGATAGTTGCATTTTCTGCCTGTCCAACATAAATGCTGGCCGTCCGGCATGTCAAAGAAACCGACCCTGCCTGATATCGAATTTGACTTCAAACTCACTTCTGACGCTGAATGGGTAATCCAATTTAGATGAGGATTATAGGTTTACCGTATGTACTTGAATGTGGTACACTTTATGCAATTGAAGGTACGAAACTGTCTAAAAATTATGATGGTTATTTTTTATTAAAAAAAAAACATTGTTTTATTCAAGGTTCGATAAGAAACAAGTGTTTTTATCAATTCAGATCTAATTAACACTACATTTTGATATTTATAATACTACTAGTAGTAATGTCGCTATAAGGTTCGATTATGGCGTCCGTGAATGAGTGATTTAGCAACGCCACGAGATCACAAGCAAAATATGTAACGATTTATAGCGCCGTGGTCTCGCAAATCTAATATAATATAATACTCCCCACACCGGTTTCCATTGAAACCATGCCAGGTACGCAAGAGTACGTAGTAATTTTATAGTGCCCAAGTGTGTGCGCAGTACACGCACTCTCTATTCCTTTACTCTCATAACCCAGTGGAACGGAAGACCGACACGACCGGCGAAAGATCAGGCGCAGGACCGACTTTTTACATGTCCATCCGAAGCATGGATCATCTTACTTGTCAGACAATCAGGTGATCAGCCTGCATTGTCCTAACCAACTTGGAATAACATGTTTCCAACGCGGAAATCGAACCCACGACCTCCGAGTCAAGAGCCGCGCTCTATACCACTAGACCACGAAAGCGTTACATTTTGATATTATAATACTACTAGTAGTAACGTCGCTATAAGGTTCGATTATGGCGTCCGCGAATGAGCGGTTTGGCCTAGTACATCACGAGATCACAAGCAAAATATGTAACGATTTATTTAAATAGCGCTGTGGTCTCGCAGTTCTAATGCGCGAGTCGGGAGTGTACCCGGCGCGAAAGCCCGCGAAGGCCGCGAACCGCGAGTGTGGAGGGTTTCGCGGCTTCGTGTTCGCGCTTCGCGACTTCGTATTTGTTCGAATCGTATTCACGGCGCGTAGCGTGAATCGCGGCCGCAATTCGCGCCGCGAGTGTAGAGCCCGCATAATATGTAAAATTGTCATGTCACAGTGTTTGTGCGCGAACTCCTCTAGGACGGCTCAACCGATTTCAGTGAAATGTAGGTATGTACTATCAGAGAAGTTGATTCCTAGGCAGATGGCAGACCTAAGTAATTCGGTCGCGTTAAGTCAAACCCATCCGACAGATCACAGCTAACATTGAATTGAAATAAACCAGCCACATGATGTAGGTCTGTCAACTGCCTAGGAATCAATTTCCTCGATGGTACATTCGTTAGGCCTGAGAATAGGTTTGTATCTACTTTTTATATTGATACTAGAAAATATGGCAAAACAACGTTTTCCGGGTCAGCAAGCATTTACATACAATTATTGTTTGCGATCTCGCAGTGCAGTGGAGGCACTTCATATGGTTATTTGTATTTGCGTATTTGATGTATTCGCCAAACAATCACCATGTGTAGACGGTATGTTTGGCAAAGTATTGGCCTTATTTGCCTATTTGCCTGTTTGACAAAATATATGACCAATACCAAATACACGTATCCGTACCTTTGTCGGTTTTTGACGCACATCAAAAGAGTCAAATAGGCAAGTAAACAAAATCAAGTAAAACTTTAGTATTTGACATCCATGTGCCTTCCAGGCCTTTATTTGCTTGTTTGACTGTGTATACGTCAATAATTTTGCCAAATGCAACAAATAGCCAACAGCAAATACAAATAACCATGTGAAGTGCCTCCATAACGGCCAAACCGCTCGTTCTCGCGAACGCATATTCTAAATCGAGCCTTATTCGTGACCCAAGGTGCTCGAAGCAACATTCGAATCATGAGAATCAGGCCCCTGGATAGTGAAATGAACCTGTAGAGTGATGTTGTCGTTTGATCGGATGTCATACTTAACAGTTTTATGCCGCTGTAAAGTTTATTCGAGTGTCGACTGCTTTACGGCCCTCGTAAATCGTGAGCGACGATTTCTGAATTTAATGAAAACTTTAGTTTAATTTAAGTTTAAGTTTTTATTGTTTCGTCTACGAATAATAACGGATTATGTAACGTCTAGCTTAACAGGAAATGACGTTGATACTTAACGAGTGGTGATTCAAGTTTGAGCTAAGTATAAGTTATTTTTAAGCGACTTCCAAAAAACGAGGAGGTTATAATTATGTTCGGCTGTGAATATTTTTTTTTTGTATGTTCAACGATTACTCCGCCGTTTGTGAACCGATTTTCGAAATTTTTGTTTTGTTGTATTAGGTTTTACTCCAATTTAGTACCATGTTCACAAAAGTGGTGACCTGATGATGGGATCCAGGAGTAATCGAGGGAACTCCTCGAAATTTATATGGAAACATACGGTGATTTTGGTTTTATGTGAAGTGTACTAAGAATATGCTACCAATTATTATTATTTTTAACAAAAAATTAAAACCGACTTCCAAGGTAAAAACAATAATAACATTAATATGAACTAAAAAGTATTAAATAATTTTTACTATCTAATGGTGCCTTTTTCCGAATTCGGCTAAACCTCAACTATTTCTGTATTCAATCTTCATTATTTTGAAGTCGGTACCAGATAGCTGAATCTTCAGTCCTCTGACAGAATATTTGAAACTTTTGGAACTGGCACCGACTTCAAAATTATGAAGACTGAATACAGAAATAGTTGAGGTTTAGCCGAATTCGGAAAAAGGCACCATTAGATAGTAAAAAATATTTAATACTTTTTAGTTCATATTAATGTTATTATTGTTTTTACCTTGGAAGTCGGTTTTAATTTTTTGTTAAAAATAATAATAATTTCACTCTTTTTAGTTACACTAGTAGGTAAACCTTCGCGTATATTTTACGTATCTTATTACAATTTGTCAAGAGTCACAACTCACACTCACAAAATCATATATTATCAGTGAAGTGAACATATTGTGCTAAGTAATTTAACAATTTTAATGCTTCAATCCCCAAGCAGTCACCGGCGATTGAGATAACAATAGAAAGGCTATTGTGTCTCGTTTTTCCACGATCGAAGGATCTATCAGATAAAAAATTGTATAAACTTGCATAGGATGTAGCGTAGCTACTCATAATATTTAATATTATCATAATTATTGACAGCTCTGTACTTGTAAAGCGCTTATTCCACTTATCCTAGCTAGGAAGTCCTAGCTAGGATCCTAGCTTTCTAAATGTTATTCCACTTGACTAAATTTTTTCCGATTTAGGATCCTAGCTAGGATCCTAGCTTCTAAATGTTATTCCACTTGACTAAATTTTTTAGGACCCTAGCTAGGACTTCCTAGCTAGGATAAGTGGAATAAGCGCTTAATCAAGAATTCAAATCGATACTTAGTGCGCCATCTATCGATTAATAAGTATAACTGATTAAAAAGACACTTAATGACTTTGTTTTGTGTAAATGCTCTTTTTAAAATAACTTTATTTTAATTCTATTTGTCTATTTAAATTTTATAAAGTAATTAGTAAAGTATTCGATCTGTTGTCTGCCGCCACGCGCCACGCGGCGCGGCGGCGCGGCGACGCCGTCGCCTCTGCGGCGCCGACCGTCATGTATTAAACAAACAGGTGTTGTTATACAGTACATAATTATTATTATTAGTATATCCATACCTATGCCTTGTACTATCATTAATTCTGTGCCATGAGACATTGGTGACCTTAATGATGATGATGACGATGATGATGATGATGATGATTATGATGATGAATATGAATTGCATAGTAACATATGCTTTCTATTCTTAAAACAACGCCGAAACTCCCGAACGTGTATCTATAAGGAGTCAGGAGTTCTCTCAGCATCTTCGAAACCATGGTATACTTTGACCCAATATTTGACTTTTTGGTAGCATATTCTTAGTACACTTCACATAAAACCAAAATCACCATATGTTTCCATATAAATTTCGAGGAGTTCCGTCGATTACTCATGGATCCCATCATCAGGTCACCACTTTTGTGAACATGGTACCAAATTGGAGTGAAACCTAATACAACAAAACAAAAATTTCGAAAATCGGTTCACAAACGGCGGAGTAATCGTTGAACATACAAAAAAAAAAAAAAATAAAAAAAAAAAAAATATCCACAGCCGAACATATAACCTCCTCGTTTTTTGGAAGTCGGTTAAAAAGTCAAGTATTGGGTCAAGGTATATGATGGTTTCGAAGATGCTGAGAGAACTCCTGACTCTAGATACACGTTTGGGAGTTTCGGCGTTGTTTTAAGAACAGAAAGCATATGCTACCATGCAATTCAAATTCATCATCATCATTACCACGTCGTGTTAAGGTCACCAATGTCTCATGGCACAAAATAGATAATAGTACAAGGCATAGGTATGGATACAATAATAATAATTATGTACATAACAACACCAATTATTATAGGCTGTTTAATATACACGGCGGTCGGCGCAGCAAAGGCAACGGCGTCGCCGCGCGCCGCGCGGATCGTATTCAAGTTCTAACCGGAATGCATGGGCGTGCAGTCTTTGTAGGCAGAAATGCAGTGCTTGCCCTTCACAGATAACAGATATTTTAATTTAACTTTCGTACTTTTTAAATGACTCATGACGTTAATTTTTTAATAATAATAGTAAAAAATATAGTAAAAAAATAAATATACACATTTAAAACGCCTCAATTTATAAAATAGCAACATGTAATCAGGTACAAGCGTGAACGGGTTCACGCGAGGTCAAGATAGGCCCAGTGGTGAGGTGCCTGCCTTGCGCGTATGTGTGAGTGTGTCCGTGCACAGCCGAAAACGCACACAACCATGAATATCGAATGCGATTATGTACTCCAAGCTCTGCGGAAGACCCCAGCAGTGTTGCCAACTATGGGGATATCCCACTTTTAGTAGCGAAAAATTAAATATATAGTGCGTATTTTAGGGAGTAAAAATATTATATTATATTCATGGGCGTGAAATTTTTTAAGCAAAAATGTATATTTATTTGGTTTTTATTACTGTTTTTATATAAATAATGACATCATGAGTGACGTTTTTGCCGCAAACACAATAATTGCGGTCGGCTGAAGTAGTATTTTCAGCGTTTTGATCTCTCAGTGGAAAGTACCCCAAGTAATAAATAATATATTTAAATAATAGTTGGGGAGTTCTGGTTAAAATTCAATGTGTTTTCAAGTTGTTTTAGGGGTAAATTTTTGAACAGTTGGCATCACTGGCGCCGCGGCCGGCGCGGGCGCCCGCGCCATGCCGACGGCGATCGGAACTACTCGTGAATAGTCGTGAGCAATCGGATATAATCCGAGTAAAATGAATAGACGCAAATCTGACTAATTACGTATAATATGTACATTATGCATTTTTGTTTTGTGAGGTTTATAATATTTGTTTACATTTTACATAGCTGAAATTTTTTGTGTTTTGGGAGGCCATTTGCTTTTTTCATGTGATCGAGCACTGTTACTATACCAAATTATTATTTTTGGTTTTATAGTTTTCTAAGAATATTTTAGATTTTAATATTTGAAAGTTTGTATAATATTTAACAGTTTAACTGTTAACATTAATAATTGCGTACATTCATAACTATCACTCACTTGGATAAGATATTTGTGGGGGCCGAAATTTTGCATTTATTTACATCGGATTATGGATCGGATCTCAAGTAACCGGAACCTTGATTATGTGAAAAGACAAAAGTTAAGCTGATTAGATGAGTACTTAAAATATACTAGATATAAAAATGAAAAAGTTGTAAAAGAAAAAGTTTTTGTAAATGTAATAGGTAATATGTTCACAATGCTACCAATAGATGTCGCTAGCTGCGTTGTCATCGTTTAATATTAGTTTATTATAAGTGACGAAGTGAGCGAATATTTAGTTTATATATATAGATGGCACACTAAATATGGCCGTCGTTGGCGTGATCACGATATCAAGATTTTTTCCGACCATTTTATCTATTATAGGCCAAGGTACAACCTTTGTAGGCTGGATATTTTAGCCCTTGTTAGACTTTGTTCACTGATCGACTACTCTGCTTACCCTGTATCATATCCTTGTGCACGCCCCTGCCGGAATGTCAGGGCATGCGGCATGCCGCCTGCGAGCATTTTGCAGCACGTGTTCACTTAGTTTTTTTTTTAAATGTATTATTTAAATTTATCTTCAGGGCCTTGGGGTATGCCGTATGACTCTTAACAGTCTTAACAAATTGTAACAAGATACGTAGAATATACGCAGTACCACCGACGACCACTTATAAATTCGCGGACTATGACGGATGTCAACTTAATAACAATTATAGGAGATCAAATATCAATTACCACTCAATATTATGATTTACTAGCTGTCCCGGCAAACGTTGCTTTGCCATCAATGATGTTTTAATAAAGATGGCGTATGTTCATACAAATTGGTCCTCAGATTTTGTTCCTATACGACATATACGTACTTACCTCTGTCATATCTATAGGTTACCATAGTTACCACAATGAATGCGACAGATAATACGTAACGAATGGTATAGAAAAGGATACACTATATGTTTTGACAGGCGCATCGGCGCGTCGATAATTTTGGAAAATATCCAAACAAAAAATTAATTTCTATATGTTTTCATGTACTTTCGTGTGGTACGTAACTGTTTCATCCTTTTTTACTTTAGTATCATAATTTTTACATTTTGTGAAAACGCAGCTTGGCATTTTAAGTCAAAAACTTCACAACTCGTCACTCACTCGCTGCCAACATGCAACTAATTCAAATTACACTAATTAGGTTGAATTGGCCGCTAAGACTGTACACGCTAGTGCGATATCTACCTTTTTTTATAATATTATATCATAGTTTGCCATATTATAAAGTATTTCGCTTTACTGAAATGACTAAATAAGTATGTCGCCATGGCAACGTCGATCGCTATCCCGTCGCACAAACAATGGTCGCCGTCAGTCTCAGGTTGTAATAATTTCTATTATTTATTCAACAAATGCACTTATCAATATATAAAGTACCCAGTAGCCGATTCCCAAACCTACTGAATATGCATATAAAATTTGGTAAAAATCAGTAAAGCCAGTTCGGAGGAGTTCGTGGACTAACATTGTGACACGAGAATTTTATATATAAGATGTTGTCAATTCAATGCTCACTGCTCACACCAAGCTCACTGTTGAGTTGTCAGCTGTTGCTTACAAACTTTCAACAACACAACAGAAATATGTTGCAAGTTACAACTACCTATATAAAACTTCTACGTACAAGCGATAGCGCGACACAGGAGCGCCTCAGTGCCATCTAGTGAAGACAATATGAAACTATTTTTTTAAACAATTTGAATTTCTTGAATTGAATTCAATTGAAACTTTCAAATATTAAAATCTAAAATATTCTTAGAAAACTATAAAACCAAAAATAATAATTTGGTATAGTAACAGTGCTCGATCACATGAAAAAAGCAAATGGCCTCCCAAAACACAAAAAATTTCAGCTATGTAAAATGTAAACAAATATTATAAACCTCACAAAACAAAAATGCATAATGTACATATTATACGTAATTAGTCAGATTTGCGTCTATTCATTTTACTCGGATTATATCCGATTGCTCACGACTATTCACGAGTAGTTCCGATCGCCGTCGGCATGGCGCGGGCGCCCGCGCCGGCCGCGGCGCCAGTGATGCCAACTGTTCAAAAATTTACCCCTAAAACAACTTGAAAACACATTGAATTTCAACCAGAACTCCCCAACTATTATTTAAATATATTATTTATTACTTGGGGTACTTTCCACTGAGAGATCAAAACGCTGAAAATACTACTTCAGCCGACCGCAATTATTGTGTTTGCGGCAAAAACGTCACTCATGATGTCATTATTTATATAAAAACAGTAATAAAAACCAAATAAATATACATTTTTGCTTAAAAAATTTCACGCCCATGAATATAATATAATATTTTTACTCCCTAAAATACGCACTATATATTTAATTTTTCGCTACTAAAAGTGGGATATCCCCATAGTTGGCAACACTGCTGGGGTCTTCCGCAGAGCTTGGAGTACATAATCGCATTCGATATTCATGGTTGTGTGCGTTTTCGGCTGTGCACGGACACACTCACACATACGCGCAAGGCAGGCACCTCACCACTGGGCCTATCTTGACCTCGCGTGAACCCGTTCACGCTTGTACCTGATTACATGTTGCTATTTTATAAATTGAGGCGTTTTAAATGTGTATATTTATTTTTTTAGTATATTTTTTACTATTATTATTAAAAAATTAACGTCATGAGTCATTTAAAAAGTACGAAAGTTAAATTAAAATATCTGTTATCTGTGAAGGGCAAGCACTGCATTTCTGCCTACAAAGACTGCACGCCCATGCATTCCGGTTAGAACTTGAATACGATCCGCGCGGCGCGCGGCGACGCCGTTGCCTTTGCTGCGCCGACCGCCGTGTATATTAAACAGCCTATAATAATTGGTGTTGTTATGTACATAATTATTATTATTGTATCCATACCTATGCCTTGTACTATTATCTATTTTGTGCCATGAGACATTGGTGACCTTAACACGACGTGGTAATGATGATGATGAATTTGAATTGCATGGTAGCATATGCTTTCTGTTCTTAAAACAACGCCGAAACTCCCAAACGTGTATCTAGAGTCAGGAGTTCTCTCAGCATCTTCGAAACCATCGTATACCTTGACCCAATACTTGACTTTTTAACCGACTTCCAAAAAACGAGGAGGTTATATGTTCGGCTGTGGATATTTTTTTTTTTTTATTTTTTTTATTTTTGTATGTTCAACGATTACTCCGCCGTTTGTGAACCGATTTTCGAAATTTTTGTTTTGTTGTATTAGGTTTCACTCCAATTTGGTACCATGTTCACAAAAGTGGTGACCTGATGATGGGATCCATGAGTAATCGACGGAACTCCTCGAAATTTATATGGAAACATATGGTGATTTTGGTTTTATGTGAAGTGTACTAAGAATGTGCTACCAAAAAGTCAAATATTGGGTCAAAGTATACCATGGTTTCGAAGATGCTGAGAGAACTCCTGACTCCTTATAGATACACGTTCGGGAGTTTCGGCGTTGTTTTAAGAACAGAAAGCATATGCTACTATGCAATTCATATTCATCATCATAATCATCATCATCATCATCATCGTCATCATCATCATTAAGGTCACCAATGTCTCATGGCACAGAATTAATGATAGTACAAGGCATAGGTATGGATATACTAATAATAATAATTATGTACTGTATAACAACACCTGTTTGTTTAATACATGACGGTCGGCGCCGCAGAGGCGACGGCGTCGCCGCGCCGCCGCGCCGCGTGGCGCGTGGCGGCAGATAACAGATCGAATACTTTACTAATTACTTTATAAAATTTAAATAGACAAATAGAATTAAAATAAAGTTATTTTAAAAAGAGCATTTACACAAAACAAAGTCATTAAGTGTCTTTTTAATCAGTTATACTTATTAATCGATAGATGGCGCACTAAGTATCGATTTGAATTCTTGATTAAGCGCTTATTCCACTTATCCTAGCTAGGAAGTCCTAGCTAGGGTCCTAAAAAATTTAGTCAAGTGGAATAACATTTAGAAGCTAGGATCCTAGCTAGGATCCTAAATCGGAAAAAATTTAGTCAAGTGGAATAACATTTAGAAAGCTAGGATCCTAGCTAGGACTTCCTAGCTAGGATAAGTGGAATAAGCGCTTTACAAGTACAGAGCTGTCAATAATTATGATAATATTAAATATTATGAGTAGCTACGCTACATCCTATGCAAGTTTATACAATTTTTTATCTGATAGATCCTTCGATCGTGGAAAAACGAGACACAATAGCCTTTCTATTGTTATCTCAATCGCCGGTGACCGCTTGGGGATTGAAGCATTAAAATTGTTAAATTACTTAGCACAATATGTTCACTTCACTGATAATATATGATTTTGTGAGTGTGAGTTGTGACTCTTGACAAATTGTAATAAGATACGTAAAATATACGCGAAGGTTTACCTACTAGTGTAACTAAAAAGAGTGAAATTATTATTATTTTTAACAAAAAATTAAAACCGACTTCCAAGGTAAAAACAATAATAACATTAATATGAACTAAAAAGTATTAAATATTTTTTACTATCTAATGGTGCCTTTTTCCGAATTCGGCTAAACCTCAACTATTTCTGTATTCAGTCTTCATAATTTTGAAGTCGGTGCCAGTTCCAAAAGTTTCAAATATTCTGTCAGAGGACTGAAGATTCAGCTATCTGGTACCGACTTCAAAATAATGAAGATTGAATACAGAAATAGTTGAGGTTTAGCCGAATTCGGAAAAAGGCACCATTAGATAGTAAAAATTATTTAATACTTTTTAGTTCATATTAATGTTATTATTGTTTTTACCTTGGAAGTCGGTTTTAATTTTTTGATAAAAATAATAATAATTGGTAGCATATTCTTAGTACACTTCACATAAAACCAAAATCACCGTATGTTTCCATATAAATTTCGAGGAGTTCCCTCGATTACTCCTGGATCCCATCATCAGGTCACCACTTTTGTGAACATGGTACTAAATTGGAGTAAAACCTAATACAACAAAACAAAAATTTCGAAAATCGGTTCACAAACGGCGGAGTAATCGTTGAACATACAAAAAAAAATATTCACAGCCGAACATAATTATAACCTCCTCGTTTTTTGGAAGTCGCTTAAAAATAACTTATACTTAGCTCAAACTTGAATCACCACTCGTTAAGTATCAACGTCATTTCCTGTTAAGCTAGACGTTACATAATCCGTTATTATTCGTAGACGAAACAATAAAAACTTAAACTTAAATTAAACTAAAGTTTTCATTAAATTCAGAAATCGTCGCTCACGATTTACGAGGGCCGTAAAGCAGTCGACACTCGAATAAACTTTACAGCGGCATAAAACTGTTAAGTATGACATCCGATCAAACGACAACATCACTCTACAGGTTCATTTCACTATCCAGGGGCCTGATTCTCATGATTCGAATGTTGCTTCGAGCACCTTGGGTCACGAATAAGGCTCGATTTAGAATATGCGTTCGCGAGAACGAGCGGTTTGGCCGTTATGGAGGCACTTCACATGGTTATTTGTATTTGCTGTTGGCTATTTGTTGCATTTGGCAAAATTATTGACGTATACACAGTCAAACAAGCAAATAAAGGCCTGGAAGGCACATGGATGTCAAATACTAAAGTTTTACTTGATTTTGTTTACTTGCCTATTTGACTCTTTTGATGTGCGTCAAAAACCGACAAAGGTACGGATACGTGTATTTGGTATTGGTCATATATTTTGTCAAATAGGCAAATAGGCAAATAAGGCCAATACTTTGCCAAACATACCGTCTACACATGGTGATTGTTTGGCGAATACATCAAATACGCAAATACAAATAACCATATGAAGTGCCTCCACTGCACTGCGAGATCGCAAACAATAATTGTATGTAAATGCTTGCTGACCCGGAAAACGTTGTTTTGCCATATTTTCTAGTATCAATATAAAAAGTAGATACAAACCTATTCTCAGGCCTAACGAATGTACCATCGAGGAAATTGATTCCTAGGCAGTTGACAGACCTACATCATGTGGCTGGTTTATTTCAATTCAATGTTAGCTGTGATCTGTCGGATGGGTTTGACTTAACGCGACCGAATTACTTAGGTCTGCCATCTGCCTAGGAATCAACTTCTCTGATAGTACATACCTACATTTCACTGAAATCGGTTGAGCCGTCCTAGAGGAGTTCGCGCACAAACACTGTGACATGACAATTTTACATATTATGCGGGCTCTACACTCGCGGCGCGAATTGCGGCCGCGATTCACGCTACGCGCCGTGAATACGATTCGAACAAATACGAAGTCGCGAAGCGCGAACACGAAGCCGCGAAACCCTCCACACTCGCGGTTCGCGGCCTTCGCGGGCTTTCGCGCCGGGTACACTCCCGACTCGCGCATTAGAACTGCGAGACCACAGCGCTATTTAAATAAATCGTTACATATTTTGCTTGTGATCTCGTGATGTACTAGGCCAAACCGCTCATTCGCGGACGCCATAATCGAACCTTATAGCGACGTTACTACTAGTAGTATTATAATATCAAAATGTAACGCTTTCGTGGTCTAGTGGTATAGAGCGCGGCTCTTGACTCGGAGGTCGTGGGTTCGATTTCCGTGTTGGAAACATGTTATTCCAAGTTGGTTAGGACAATACAGGCTGATCACCTGATTGTCTGACAAGTAAGATGATCCATGCGTCGGATGGACATGAAAGTGTATGCTTGTACCATTAAAGTGTATGACATTAAAGTGTATGCTTGTACCAATCTATGTACAAATTTTGGAAGCTTAAATCACTCTCCTCTGTTGGCAAAATAGGAATCCCTTTTTTATTCTGTGTTATAAAAGTTGACCAATCGTGTTATGCTATGTGTAATTCAAAGACAAAGATATGATGAATACTGATAATGAATTTTAATTTCTTAGCTTAAGGCTGCTCTTTCGAAAAAAGCGTGCAGATGAAACAACTTTTCATCGGCATTAACAGAGAAATTATATCTGAAAAAATAATTAGTAATCTACATGATATGATACGTAATTTGGTTTTGCCATATTTTTTCTATCGGTATCACATAATAAAGAAATAAAAAACCAAATCACCTCCAAATCGTTGAATGAAACCACTTTACTCCTTCATTATTTATCAAAAGAATATAATAAAAAAAATATATACTGCTTTGCAATACATAAGTTAATAATTTGTTTTTTTTTACTTTTTTGAAATATGTATTATATTAAGTCTTAAAAAGGTTTTTTCTCCTATTTCGCCCTATCATGGACGCGGCGAGCGTCGTAACCGCCACCGTACAAGGCGCGCTGTTATGAAAGTTATTTTAATGTCATTTACGTCGATATTCGCACTGACAGACAATCGACCTGCTAATTTAGAGAGAGAAGGCCCTTAAGTCATTGCTGAGAAAAATCGATATAGCTACAGCCAAATTATCAAGGCATCGCCTTAAAACGAGGAACATCATTTTCAGAGGTGATATTATCATCTTATCACCGACTAGAAAATGAGACCATAGTAGTTTATTATTAAAAAGTTTATATTGCTAGAGAAGCATGAACATTGAGCAACACACAAAACTTTTAGAATCAATAAAAAATATTTAAATAATAAAGTCAGCCACACACCACGAGTCTGAGGTTGTTAACAGACCGCGCGCGCGCGGCAAACTTTTGACGTTCGTCAGATTTTTCGTTCGTAGAACATCGAGAAAGTTGTTTTCCGTTTTGTTCGAATCAGTTTCAGGATTAAATAACTTTTTTGAGATAAAAAAAGACCAGAATACTATGATAAATAAACTATTGCCACCTCTTTATATTTTGCTGCATCTTGTAGATAATAACGTCGCTGCGCGTGCGATACCGCGTATGAGCAGTTGGTAAATACCGCGTAACAGCAAAATGCGCAAAATTGAGATATTGTGCTAGCCGATACGAAACGCATATCGGCATATATTAGGTTTCACAGAATTTAAATTATCCAATTAGAAACGTACATTTTGCCATCGAAACAATACCGCGGAACAGTAGGCGGCCGGAAGTTAGAAGCAATTCGGCGTATTTACTACAACGGCAAGAAAAATATATCGAAAACAGTAAGTGCTCCTAGAAATAACTATTTTTCTGAGATAAACCACTACGCGAGTATATTTTAATTACTGTTTAATATTGTTCATATGTATTGTATTCAAGCTAGAATGTTTCAATTAATTTACCACCATTGCCATTGCTTTGAAGATCAAGGAAGATTACGTCATGTGATCATTATATCTTCACCGTAACAATACAGGCGGCAAGTGACAGCTAATCGCCACAACAAAATATGATCACCAGGTTGGGGAAGTAGCTCAGTTAAGCTAAAACACCCCGGGGATATGGGCGACTAGTAGTGCTAAACCTACCCATTAAAACCACCTGCGATTTGCCTTCAGCCGTATACGGAGGGATGTTCTGGATTTTTCAAACACAGGGCTCCCTCTACGACCGGACGGTCTTCTCCAAAAGGGAGCAGACTACCACCAAAGTAAGGGAACGCTTCGGTAAATTGTAGAGTTCCCTTCGGCGTCAGGACTAGCTAAGCCGGGTAGGTTTCCAGCCTCACTGATTTGCCTTCAGCCGTATACGGAGAGATGTTCTGGGTTTGTCAAACACAGGGCTCCCTCCACGACCGGACGGTCTTCTCCAAAAGGGAGCAGACTACCACCAAAGTAAAGGAACGCTTCGGTAAATTGTAGAGTTCCCTTCAGCGTCGGGACTAGCTAAGCCGGATAGGTTTCCAGCCTCACTGATTTGCCTTCAGCCGTATACGGAGAGATGTTCTGAGTTTGTCAAACATAGGGCTCCCTCCACGACTGGACGGCCTTCTCCAAAAGGAGCAGACTACCACCAAAGTAAGGGAACGCTTCGGTAAATTGTAGAGTTCCCTTCGGCGTCGGGACTAGCTAAGCCGGGTAGGTTCCCAGCCTCACCCGGAGCCCCAATTGCATATAAATTTGGAGATTCGCATAATGACGCCTCCAAACTCCCGATCCGGAACAGAGAATAGCTCAATATTATCTTCGTTATTCTATGGCCCAACGATTGTATGCCTCGAAGCTGCTTTCCTTGCCTTTAAACCTTCCGGAACTCCCACTGCAGGTCGCGACGTCCTCTCTGGAACGTGGATAAGAAACTTGGCGAAGACCTTCGTAATCAGCTGCCACGATGGATCTCCCGCTAGGGCAGTAGCTGCCACCTAGGAGACCGTACGGCACCTCCTGGTAACCCGCAACGCTACATTGCGAAGAGTAGCTGCCGCCCGGCTAATGCCCGCCTTATTACTACGAAATTAGTGAAGGAATCTGCCCTTATTGAACCACCGTACAGAGCTAAGCTCCGACAGACTGGATTCTGGTGGCTATGCTCTGGAGAGTATAGCTGCAGCTGCTGTGGTCCCTACATTTAAGCGTCAGACTCATTTTGACCTTCGACCCTCTGATAAGAAGTGCTCCAGGTGGACCTTTTCTTCAGGTCGATGGAAGCGCAGGGTTTTAGTATGTACTTATGTAATAAATCATTATTTTTTTTATTTTAAATGATTATTATGATTTCTGTCAGCTAAAGTCAAAAATCTATGAAAAATTGGAATATCAATTAAAAATTAAGAATAGATAATATTGTAAAATTAATTTGGTAATTAACACATCATATTTTTTCTAGTTACTGTGTAAAAAATATAAAATATTTAATTTTTCTAATAAAAAATGCAACCTTTTACTGATTTCAAAACCGCGTATCTTTAATATAAAGCCATATAAAGCCTACTTATTTTGTATTTACTTAATACAAAAACGCGTAAGTGACTTTACACAAAACCTAAGCCAATTGCGAACAAAATTACGTTACTAACCACTAAAGGAAAGTACAAAGAACTAGCTGTTAAGTTCAGTCGGTAATAGGAGTCAAAATAGCTGAGATATTCAGTTTTTTCTTCCTCCTGTAAGATCATCAAAAAGCTGATACGCGGTATTTACCAACTGCTCATACGCGGTATCGCACGCGCAGCGACGATAAGCAAGTTACTAATAAGAACCACCATTTCCTAAGTTCAGCGTCGATTTTGCATGCTATAGACAGCTTATTTGCTATCATGCTCATCTATAGAGGGCCTTTTATACTTATTGTAGTAGTAACAAAACAAAATTGAAAACTTTCGGTAACACCCGAATTTTGTGTAAACAAGCTAATGATGACACAGAAAGTAAGAAGATTCTTCATCACGTAATCATTCAACAAGAAACTATATCAAAATCGGTTTTTGATAGAGTTGGCAATGGATAATGCCATGAGCTGCGATGCCACAGACCTCTATTTTCGTCGGAGGTTTAAATAATAACGATACATGGATAGTACAGGCACAACCTTTGGGACCACAAGTAAGATACCGCAACATATGGACGGCCGTATTTTATACGATTTTATGGCTGCGGTATCCTCAAAGGGTGAAGTAATGAAAAGGAATAGGAAATTTGGAGTAAAAGGACGGAAGAGTCCGCCGCTAAGTCCTGTAGGTATATTCGGTAAGGAGGGTGAAAAAATATAACAATCTCTCAATTAGTTTTGGATTGTTTTGTGATTCATACTTATAACATTTTGTATCCTTATTCTGTATCCGTAAAATTTTGTATCTATTTATATTCTTCTTTGTTCTTGAAATGATGCTACATAGAACAAGAAAAATTCAAACACTGACTCTTGTATTGTTTTAACTGTGTGTCAGTTGAAACTTGAAACAATACAACACTGAAGTAATGATCATTCTTCTACAAACCTATCTAATCACTTATATTTTAAAGCTCGCCTCATCTCTTGTCCAGCTATCTGTCTGGATTATTACGAACGTCAACAAAACAATTCAAGACGTGAGTGGAAGAATAAGGTAAGTAACATGAAAAAACTTTCCGTTTTGTTGCTTAAATATAGGCTTTAGGGCCGGAAAAATGATTTAAAATAGAAAAACTGTGGATCATATGTATAGTAAATATTAGCTAGATTATGAAGTAGATAAGTTACAAGCTTTATGAAAATAATAAGGGCAAAAATGAGTTATTGTCCGTATGTTACGAAATGTTACATGTTCGATTCTTCCACTCACGTCTTCAATTATTTTTAAACAACGGACGAGCAAGATAACACAAGTTAATCGTAGGCACATCCCACAATTATGTTGTTGTTGTGTGTAACTTTAACACAGTCAAGCGCAAGTAGTCTAAAATAAATAAAACATATAACTTGTCAGCTTTATTTTCCCTTTGACACAGCCTCATAAACTGTAAACTACAACCATTTCCTCAGTTCTCCTCTGATGCCTCCTCATTAGTGTTGATGCTGAACCTGGATGACGCCTGGGTCTCCACCTCCACTGGCTCCTCAATATCAGGTATCCGGTACGCCATGAGAGCCGCTCCGTAGTTACCGAGACCAGTATCCCAGAATACTATCTGGAAAGTCAAAAACTGTAACCCGTCTAATGTCTACCAAGAATCTACTAAGATCCGGGTCCTAAAAATATAGTTTTTTAAGACAGGAATCTGGAAAAATCCTACTAATATTATAAAAGCGAAAGTATGTGAGTTTGTGAGTTTGTGTGTTTGTTACTTCTTCACGCTTAAACGGCTGGAGCGATTTCGACAAAATTTTACAAGGAGGTAGCTGACATCCTGGAATAGCACATATGTTAAAAACAATAACATAAGACAGCATAATCAACTTCCATCTCTCAGTTATCAAAATTTTTGACGTTTCCGATGATCAAACTCGTCTCTAATACCAATAACTATTTACCTATTAAAACACAATTTAGTTTGCGTAATAAATCGTGGGTACCTCCGCGGGGCACAACTAGTACACCTTATAAACGCAAACATGGCTGTCTTTATTTGACGATATTAATTGGATTTAGACTTACGAAGCTGCAGTCTATATTTTACAGTACGGGCTTCCCATCAAGCAATATCTGATTGACCAATTAGCGCTATAATTGGACTGGGAATTTTACCATGCGAGAGCCATCTTTGGCACGAATGGACCGACTCGACCGGAGAAACACCGCGGGCTCACAGAAAACCGGCGTAAAACAGCGCTTGCGCTGTATTTCACCGAGTGAGTGAGTTTACCGGAGGCCCAATCCCTTACCATATTCCCTTCCCTACCGTCCCCTATTACAATATTCCCTCTGGCAACCTGGTTTGATACCTCTGTGCCGGCAACGCACCTGTAGCTCTTCTGATGTTGCGAGTGTCGATGGGCGATGGAAGTTGCTTTCCATCAGGTGACCTGTTTGCTCGTTTGCCCCCTTATTTCATAAAAAATGCAATCCTGAATCGATCAATCTAAAATTTATTAATATGGCGCCATTTTATAGAAACTTATATACTGGGTTTTCGCCGGAGCTTACCACATCTCTCGGTGCGAATGCTTTACTCATTAGGTATTTATTCATTTTTCTATCACATTCAAGTTTTTTTAAAGGCCTACATTGACCACTTATACATTCCCAATATTGCATTTTCTGATATGATCTCAACAATCCTGAAGGATAATATGCTAAAGCTGTTTTCAAATCAAATCAAAATATCATCTAAGTTATTTCGTTTTGGGACCCGCAGACAGATTAATGAGAACAATATTGGTGGAGTGGTAGGAAATAAGAGTTCCATGTATAGGAGGAGTAGAAACTAGCAAGCTGTTAACTACCTTCTCATTAACAAGGTATCGCGTATAGTACAACTCCTTGATCTTCTGGAAGCCGATCTCGTCAGCTATCTGCTGGCTCCGGGCGGTCGTGAAGATACCAGCTAGGGCGGGGACTTGCGCGCTCTCGCACAGCCCTTTGGTGCATCTCAACATCTCCTTGCCTATGCCTAAAGAAACACACGCGCTATCAAAACGTAGGTCATTTATTTTTTAAATATATTGAGGCCTGCCGTATGGGAAAAATACGACTTGCCCACCAATATGGCGCGAACTAAACTGTGTTACCTTAAAGAACCCTTGCTACTAAAGCTTAATAGGAAATCTTGACAAGTGACAACACATTTTAACTCCTTTCCTATCATACCGTAATAATCATCGGAAATCGACATTCAAAAAAAGGAAAGCTTATATTTTGTAATAAGAAAAACTTCAGCGCATATTATAAACTTTAACCTAACTAAGAGTATAGAACTATTAAAGGTATGTTACAGACAGTGGCGGGGCAAGACCTAAATTTGATGTGGGCGAGATATATTTTGCGAGGCCCCATGATGGATGACGCAAGAAGACGGATTTTTGGAGAGAAAGAATTTTTTGATACTCAAACTTTTATTTATGAAGCCTTTTTTTTTAATATTTGAGTATCAAAACTAATTGTAAATCCATTAAAAAAACCTCGTGGTCCAAGGGGCGCGAGGCCCCTTAGACCGCAGAAGCGGCGCAAGGCGTGGGCGGTGTGGGCGACCGACCACGCCTTGCACCGCCTCTGGTTACAGACAGAAAAGTTGTTATATTATTTACTTAGGCATCTCGCGCAATTTTGGGTCAAAGTTTGATAAAAAAAGGTTCTTATATAAGCACCTCTTTCATAGACAGGAAGAAGATAAACGATACTTAACCAAGGATTAACTTTCACCCAGATGTTCACAAACAAATGAAACAATAACCTCTGTGTCGATATCTCGGTTTTAGCGCTAGAACATAAATTTTGAAGTATCTCCGCACCCCCAGCGCCTCAAACAAGTTGGTATCTTGCTCCACATCCCGGTTGAACTTCATAACTGTTGTGTATCTCTCGTTGTATGTGAACTTCACTTTGCTGAAAGTTCTCGAGAATGCGTCTGAAAGAATAAAAGTAGCAACAAAAATCTCGCGATGAAACTATCATCCTAATTTACTTTAATAATTTTCATAAAGTACACCAATCTGTAGGATTTTCATAAATAATATGATTGAATCGTTACTTCTTGACGCTCGTAATGTACCGAGGAAATCGATTTCTAGGCAGTTCACAGACCAAGGTCATTTGGTCGGATTATATCAATTTAGAGTTAATTGTGATCTTTCGGCTGGGTTTAACGTAGGTCCCCATCTGTAGTGGTGGTTAATATAACGTATAGCTGAAAAAAGTAGCGCGCTATTTCTTCGCAACGAATAGCGCGCGCTATAAAACTAGGCACAAGACGCTACGTTATAACGTATCGCGCGGTCACTGACCTAGCGCGGCGCCGCTCGCGCTGCCGATCGCGCGCGAGTCGCGACTTTCGTTGGTTCGTTGCCGTATCGTTCGGGCCCAAATCGGGTGAATTCGGCTGTCATAATTTTTTCAGTGTTGCGTTGCGTGCATAGGTAAATTATAATGTTTTATAATCCCTGCTCCGAAGAGCACTGTATTGTAATATAATGGTAACTTCCGTTCCATGTGAATGTATTTTTTCTAAATCTGGATACGTTATTATATTTTTAAATGTAAGTAAATGAAATGTTAAAAAAGATCTAAAAATAATTTAAGTATATTACCAAAAAATAAAAAAAATAATTAAAAACCATTTAAATAACTTATAAAAAAAAAGAATTGTAAGTACTTATATAAAGCGATTCCTTTCAATTTCAATATAATATTATTATACAATTATATTGTATCATTTTAATTTAAATATTTCAAACGTAATAAAATTAACCAAATAAATAATAATGCCTTCAAACGATTATATTATTTTAAGTTATCTAACAAACACGTTATATTATATTAACTCATCCACCGCGTTATAATTATTATTAGCGAAAGAATTCAATAACGTCGGCAACTTTACAACGTGTCCAATCGATCGTTATAACGTATCATTCGTTATAACGTAGCGTCAAAACTAGCGCGCTTAAAAATTCGTTATAACGTAGCGTCAAAACTAGCGCGCTTGAAATTCGTTATAACGTAGCGTCAAAACTAGCGCGCTTGAAATTCGTTATAACGTAGCGTCAAAACTAGCGTGCTTGAAATTCGTTATAACGTAGCGTCAAAACTAGCGCGCTTGAACGAATCGAGATTTTATTCGTTATAACGTAGCGTCAAAAATAGCGCGTTTGAAAAATGTAGCGTCTAGCATTTAGCGCGCTCTGAAAATATAGCCGTTAGGAACACCACTACCCATCTGCCTAGGAATCAACTTCTCTGATAGTACATGTAAGCCTTAAACCGTTGCCTAGCTATTAATATAAAACCCATAGACACCTCTTATGTTATATATTTAAAAAAAGACTGCATAATGTAAAGCTATCTTTTTTATTGGACATTAAAAACGCTTTATTATCTCAGCACAATATAATTTATATACCCAATCCAATAAAACAAAATTTTTTTATACGAATTCCTTTATATATGAGGCATATGAAAAACAAAGAAATCGTTCAAAAAGTGTTCAGAAAACGCTGAATAAAGGTGGTTTTATTTACGGGAAAGCAATTCGAGTCTTTTCAGAGCCGAGGATATAAAACACAATACGTTTATTTTCACGAATTCAAATTTATAGAATACATCCTCTTGATGTACCCAACTACCTATTCTCTATTTTGAAACCAATTTACGCACAAATTTTTCCGTCCAAGTTATAAGCGGTAGAGATTTATTTTACCCTATTAATAGTGGGTTTATGGATTTATTATTATACTAATGGCGCGATGAACTAGACGCTATCGATAAAAAGTGGCAAAATACAGCAAAGAATAAAGACATGTGGAAGGAAAGACGGGAGACCTTTGCCCAGCAGTGGGACACCATCGGCTATTAATAATAATAAAAGGCTCTCCTTGGTCGTACTCTTATAGTACGGATATGGAGAGTCGCCGGCCAGCGTCACATAACATTTAGAATAAAACTGTGTAACGGGCCTCTATGTGTTGGCTTCGGCCCCACGAATGCCTTCCAAAGGTCCGGGATTTAATTGCCCGTGAGCAAGGAATACCTTACACAAACATAATAATAATAATAGTGGGCTTACATTATTTCAATCCAGTAACCTAATCCAGTGCTGGATTGCTATAACTGAAATAATGTAAAGGTCTAGTGCCCGTTTATATAAGATTGGAATAATTAATTATCCGGCCATAAGGTGAACCCGAAAGGAAGGATTATTGTTTCGGAAGTTTGTGCATTTTCTCTTTCTTTAGGTTCAATCTTTAGGTATAGATTAGATTTTATCCGAAGGAAACAGCCAAAGGTTAACGTGTCTTTTTTTGTTTTATGATCTCTCATTACTTTTACGGAGTAATTAAATAACAAGGTATCGCAATTTCCTTATTACTTGTAATAAGATAACAAGTCCTCGTCATGATTTTTTTAAATAATTTAAATAACAATTAATAAACGATTTTAGAAAAAATCTTAATTGCTATTAGCTTCTAACATGGCCCCGTATTCTTTACACGCCTTAGCAGAATCGGAATTCTTTTTACGAATTCGTAAATATGTCTAGGCGGAGTATTTTGAAACGATTTGTATTTATACAACCAACTCTGTACAATTTGCGATAAAATCAACCACATCATGTTATATCTACGCTACAAGGATTTTGTACTACCAATATCGAGAAAAGGATATTACCAAAGATTTGTCGTTTTAAATGATGCCAGTGATCCATAATAATATTATGAAAGTAAAAGTGTCTCTGTCTGTCTGTCCGTTACCTCTTCACGCCCAAACCGCTGAAAGTTTTTTGCTGAAATTTGGTATGGAGATACTTTGAGTCCCAGGAAAGAGCATAGGATAGTTTTTATCCTGAAAAATGTAGGGTTCCCGCGCGATAAACGACCTTTAGCGCAACGGAGTAGCGGGCATCATCTATTAATTCATAAATTTAATTTGGCTACATGTTTACGTTTTGATCAAATTGCATCGAAATGGAATATAAAGTAAAATACCCAATTATTGATACTTTAAAATATGAAACTACAGAAAATCTTATTATTCCTAGTAATTCAATATGTTGTGGTGCCAATAATAAGACGATGCCAACAATGGGCTAGCTCTACTCACTTTTTTCCTGTATCCTCATAATCAGTACTCCAACTAACTTGTCAGTTCCTTCTTTCACCGCAGCAATGGACATTTTATCCTTCAGCCATATTTTAGCGTTGCTCAAAAACTCCTCCGTACCTTCTTCATCGTCGAGAATTTTAACAGATTTGTATGTTATCTGAAAGAATGTTACGTAGCCTATGTTGGCCATGATGAACAAATAATATTATTACAATTCTCAATAATACAAACTATCACAAATCATAATAGATAGAACGAACCAGTAGGCCGACTTCAAACAAGCTGACAAATCGGCGCGTTGTACCACGTAGGCGCGTGGTACCGTTGCAAGCATGCTATGAATTAGTATGGACGGCTCAGCAACGCATTAAGGCGACGCCTTGATAATTTGGCTGTAGCGATATCGATTTTTCTCAGCAATGACTAAAGCTAAGAAATTAAAGTTCATTGTCAGTATTCATCATATTGTCTTTGTCTTTGAATTGCCCATAGCATAACACGATCGGTTAACTTTTATAACACAGAATAATCAATCAAAAAGACCTCTGTAAAAAAGGGATTCCTATTTTGCCAACAGAGGACAGTGATTTAAGCTTCCAAAATTTGTAAATAGATTGGTTCAAGCATACACTTTAATTTGCCCATAGCTTATATGAGACGTATTTATGCTTTTTAAATTACCCGATAAAAACCATTTTGTCGCTTACACCCTTTCCATTTTTTGCTGTTCCATTGCTTGTTTTCTATGCAACAAGCAATCTAAAACGGATCTAACACGGTCTTTTACTTAAGGCGCTATATTGAAAGTAATTTTACCGCAAGGGCAATTTTATACTTAATTTGTATGACTATAAAGCCGTGAATACGCTGCGGCCAGAAGCTATCGGCTCGCTCGGAGAACATGCGAAAAACATAATTTTAATTATTTAAAAATAACTAGGAGCATTTAAGCAAAATGCTTCTATACAATTTTGAGTTGCAAAGGTGTCTATCAATTAGACTAATTTCCTACAATACATCTATTTTCGTTTAAAAATAATCTTCAAATTTCGTATTTTTAAGAGGTCATTTCGATCGAGAAATGTATCGAGGCAAAATACATTAATCGTGTTTCTGGTTCTTCTCAAACCTAGATAAGGCTATGAAGATATGTATATCTCATTACCAGATTTGTAACATTTCTGAGGATCCTATAGTATTACGTCATAAAGGACAGTTTTTTCAATATAGCGCCTTAAACGCGGCGACACCTTAACAGGGCGCGCGCCAGCCGATAGTCAATACTACGTCAAACGTAAAAAAATTATGAACACTTCTAAATCGGTCTACTGGTTTTTTCTGTCTATTGTGGTATTATTGAAAACTATTGAGTATTAAATTTCACAATCATGGTAATGAATCATGGTTGAACGTTATGGTATAGTGTGAAAAGCTTCTGCCGTTAAATGTGGTGTGGATTTTCTTAGAAATTTTGCGTGATTAATAGGAAGTTTTATGCTTCGTCTCACGATTTGGACTTGGATGATTTCCAAAATAAACATAGGAGATTCTAACTAAAAACGAAATAAAGGTTAAGTACAATTTCCTGAAAACCGCAACTACACAAACTACGAAAACACCTGCAACAATCTCTGCAAATAAAACAAGTAACATTAAAACATTAACAACATAATAAGTTGTAACTCAATTCATTTACGGACGGCAGAGCGAGTTACCAACAATAAATGTTAAACAGATTCGGTGCAATTACATTATATGCGGAGTATTTTTAAGCAGATGTTGCAATTTTAAACTTTCCTGCGCTCCCCGAAAAAGTTCAGCCGTAGCATGCATTATGAAACAACATTATAAGTAACATATTATAGTAGATCGTATTCATACAAGATCGTCGGATACGGGACGCGTTAGGGTCACCGCCGATATACAATTTCAAGTTGGCGGACTATCGTACAACTAAATTGCGTAGTTTCACAATTTAATTGGACTACTTTTTAATTGTGGGTAATCGGAAGGGAATCGCGGATCTGATACGATTGGTGTCCAATTATTTAGTTGTACAATTTAGTTGGATGCAATGTGCGAGCTCTCTTAAGTCGCTATAGCTATTGGTATACTGCGATTTAGTTGGCCAACTTGTAAGTCTGCGGTCGCTCATGATTGAAATGGTATACGCTGCATGGTTGAAATGGAATAACGCATTGTATGGATTTGTGTTGACGTACGTTACCCATCGTCATCAAAGACGAGTAGGACAACAAAGCAAAACGTCAAAGTAGCATAATTCAAAATCTTTACGTGCATAACATACAATAATTATATTGTGTAAGCAACGATAAGGTTATGATGAACATGATTTCTGATTATTTCAAAGATCCTAACAATGCGATATCAAGTTGCAAAAACTTGCCTCTGCGTTGCAGTTGCGTTACTGTATGTATCTGCATTATGGTGAAACGGAAAGCAAGGCACGCCGCGAAACTTTAAACGCAGAATTTAAATAAACTTGCGCGTGTGGAACTTTGTCATTTATTACTGCTAAACTATTTTATGATCATCATCGTACACAAATATTACTACAACTGATTCACATTACTCCAAGGTTACAGCCCTACAAGGCTCTTTTGACGCGTAGTCAAAAACAGAACAAATTTAGATTTTGACTACGCGATTCCAGGGATTCTGAGAACCCGAAGGAGCGGGGGGCTCCTTCAGGATCAGGAAGATGGCATCTTGCTCACATTGAAATAAGAGAAGGAGCAGAAAACGAAGAAACGACGTGACTATCCCGAGTTTGCGAGATCCGAATCCGAATTAAAATAATACGTGTATCTAAGAATTATTCGACATATATATTTATACCTGAAGTAACGTAAATGGCGAAACAAATTTTGCATTCAATATCATTCAACAAATAAACTTAGTTAATTATTTATAATCTACGGTGTTTGTGCAGTATACTCTGACCATAAGGTCAGATAAAGTCTGCCAAATTGACATTCATTTACCCAACTTTTTTTTTTATCTATGGACGCTTCACACCACGTCAGTCTGGCCCCGTGCTAAGTACCTGAAGGACTTGTGTTACAGGTACCAGACAACGGAAATATATTTAATACTTTTATACTATACATATATTTAAGATTTTTATTATATTATACACATATTTAATACACATCCAGACCCGGGAACATTGAAAAACTTTTTATTCCGTCGGCGGGATTCGAACCCGCGACCCCCGGCTTGAGCCACACACTCAACCAATTGAGCCACAGAGGTCGTCAAATTTTTACTTAGCGATGATTTACTGCTGTCACAGGTTCGTGTATTTTCAGCAAAATCCCAGATAAATCGCCGTGTGGTAATGACAATTAGCGTTGACCGACCGCAGTTCTAATTACTGTCACAAATTTATTTGACGCTTGATTGCTAAACTACAAACTACCCGCTCATACAGGGTGTAACAAAACAAAGTGATAGTGTTTTAGGGTGTGAGTGTCCCTTATATTCACTGTGAAATGTGTAGTAGCAGTGAAAGATCAATGTTTTATATAAAAAAGTAAAATAAAGTTCTTACTGACAATTTTAATATTACCGAAACAGGGTTGTAATATAGGGAGAAATATTACTCTTACAGTCTGTTAAAAGTTATTAAGTAAAGTTAGTTTATAAACTTGCAGTCTGATGAGATTTATTTTAATTAGCAGGTAGGTCCTGCTAATTAAAATACTAAGGACATAAAAACAATTCTAAAGACACCAAGGCATAACAAGTGGGATAGAACCGAAAAACTGTACAAATATGTAATTCGAAATTCGAAAAATTTCGGCATCATTCGGATTCGTCATGGACTCCGTAACTTTTTAATTGAATAATAAAAAATAATTTAATAATATATTTTTTTTTATCTGTAAAACCTCTAGCGTCGATTCAAATTAAATCAAAAGGTATTGTTCGTCAGACATTCACTTGGAGGAATTTCTTTTCTTCATCGTCTTTGAATATAATTACTGCCTATTGGGAATGTTTTATGAACGAACAACAAAAGACTATATTTTATTCACTCGGGTGCACAACCGAATTTAGGCGACGTTCGAACTATGTTTATGTAAGTTTTTTTTTTTTCAAATTTTTACGTGTCAATAGATGAATGTGTGACATCCATGCTTCAACGTGACAGCCGGTCAAACCTAATCAATAGCAGGGCCTCGCTGAAATCCGGTGTAAAAAAACTGTTATATTATTGGTTGCCCAGTGAGTAGCAAAAGACAACGAGGTGGGGAAGTTACAGGAACGCTATTAATAAAACAATAGTTATAAATTATACTCATGCGAACCGCCTGCTCGTTTTTTTAAGCTATTGTATATCTTTTATATAATCAAGAAATTCTGTAACGAAATTAAACCTAACCCCCCACTCCGACTGGCACAGCGGTGTTGCGTTGCCGACTGCCGTGTATCGTCTAACGTCGTTTCAGTTCGGCAGACTTCGGCACGGTGTTTGTGTGTATGCATTATGCAACTAGACGTATGCGAATTATAATTGCATGAGTTAATAAAAGATGTTATGCAATAGCTTTACCGCGGCAGTCCCCGAGTGCCACACGTATTTTTTTAAAACAAAAAAATAAAACAAACTCTTCAGCTTTATAATATTAATAAGTATAGATTCAGTTCCTAAATGATCGTTCACAATAATATTATCACGTTGAGTTTTTTTACAGATTTTCAAATCTTGGTCATTCTGTGAGAAGTGTAATAAATAATAATATAACAATATAATCCATTAACGTTTTTTTTAATAGTACAATTCCAAGAATTTTATTTTTTTAGACGATTCAAAATAATTTTAACAAAGTTTATATTTAAATTTCTATAGTGTGGCACCATTGACATAATAAATGGCACTTACGAGCCGCTATAGCTCACAATAGTGTCTTGTGTGCAATAAATAATATAAATAAATAAATAAAATAATTTCTTCATATCAATCTAAGATGAAATTAGGATGAAATACGACAGGAAGTCACTGACACACATGTCGCTTCAAATCACCGCATATAAGCTATATCATAATAATAGATAATATTTTAAAAAGATAAAACCGACGATGATGACGAAATTGTACGTAATTAAGAATTTCCTATCTCAAAAACTACTGAAACGATTTGATGAATCTTGCAGTATTCCCTAAGTTGAGCAATTTCTAGTACATCAAAAAACAACACACAAAACATAAAAACATGCATACATACATTTTTGAAGGCACATTTGTTCAGACGCTGCAGACTAACATATTATAAGAAAACTGGGCTGTTCTGTAAATATTACAAATAGTATATGGGTCGAAATGATTTAAACATCCTTTTTTTGAAGTCGGTTAAAAATACCTCCTCATTCAAGTAATGCTTCCTCAGGAATTGTATGGCGGCGTCATATCTGGTGTCCTGGAGGTCCTCGAAGCGGACCCCGCAGGGCACGCGGCCCCACACACAGGGGGCCCTGATCCGCGCCTCCAGCTGCTTGATCTTCTCTACCTCTAGCTCCGCCCCTGTTGCCATGACGACTGAAAGTACCATCTATACTAATATTATAAATGCGAAAGTGAGTATGTTTGCTGTTACCTCTTCACGCCCAAACCACTGAACCAATTTGAATAAAATTTGGTATGGAGATACTTTGAGTCCCTAGAAAGGGATACTTTTCATCCCGGAAAAATGTACGGTTCCTGCGCAATAAACGAATTTTGGCGGAGTTGTCCAGGGCGTCATTTAGTTTAACATAAATATGGCAAGAAAAGATTAATATTGTGTAGTGCCGCCTACATCATAACTACCGCTACATAAGGACGGCCTACAGGTCCTTATGTAGGAGTAGTTAGTAGTACGAAACCGTTTTGAGACTCGAGACGACAATCGGACGAGAATGCCGCGTTCTGCTCTAACAACTCACATTTCTTTTTTTTTTATTAATTAAGGGGGCAAACGAGCAAACGGGTCACCTGATGGAAAGCAACTTCCGTCGCCCATGGACACTCGCAGCATCAGAAGAGCTGCAGGTGCGTTTTCGGCGTTTTAAGAGGGAATAGAGTAATAGGGGAGGGTAGGGATGGGAAGGGAAGGAAAAAGGGTAGGGGATTGGGCCTCCGGTAAACTCACTCACTCGGCGAAACATAGAGCAAGCGCTGTTTCACGCCGGTTTTCTGTGAGAACGTGGTATTTCTCCGGTCGAGCCGGCCCATTCGTGCCGAAGCATGGCTCTCCCACGTAATTTCGACCGATCATGGCATAAGGCCGTGTTCACACCAAACCGACTGTGAGCCGCCGAATGTGAGCGAACGTTACGCAGTTTATTGTAGGTATTTCCATACGTATTCACTTTTCGTTCACACCTAACCGACAATACACTATTATGCTAGGCGTAGGCGCGGACATTCGATACCATATATTTCCACGTTCATACTGGAGCTCACAGTGAGCCTGCCAGTGCTCAGAGCCTGCACATTCGGCGACTCACAGTCCGTTTGGTGTGAACACGCGCTAAGGATGGGTTTCTTAAGGTAGGGTATTGTTTAAAATAAGAGGCTCCACAGTAAGTATACGAAGACTTTTTAGTCATACAATATTTTGTCTTTATCTCTCAATCGTATTTTCTAAGCTCACGAGGTTTCATAAAATTACGTTTGTAAACGAATCTAGTATCATAATAGTAAAGGATCTTTTAAAGTACCATGTACAGTAAGGGTCAATTCAGACCGCAACGCGACGAGGCGAGGCGGGGTGCGGCGTAGCATAAATTTGTATGGATTTGACAGATTCCAATTGCGTGAGACGTCTTGCGAATCTGTCAAATCCATATAAATTTAGAAATGCATCTATCTTCGCGTCGCGTTGCAGTCTGAATCAACCCTAAGAGCCGGAACACAAAAACACGTTACACGGCACGACGTAGAAAGTCAGGTAGAAATTCAAGATGAATTTCTACGGCACGACGTCGTACAACGCCGTATGGCGCCGTACGGCGCCGTACCGTGGTTTTTTACGACACGTGTCGGATACGGCGCCATACGGCGCCGTACGACGTCGTGTCGTGTTTTTGTGTCCCGGCCCTAAGGGTTATTAAGGGGTATAAATTTATATGGATTTGACAGATTCGCAAGACGTCTGTCAAATCCATACAAATAGGATTGCACAAACCTACGCGACCAAAGCAACTGCGAAGAGGTAGCGTCTACCGTGCGGCGGACGCTGCCCATGTAATCTTATGGCGCTGTGCACACCTGCACGACCGCGACGCGGGATGTTCGCGTCGGCAAGCGGAACGTGCGCGTCAAGTTGTCAGACGCGTGTTTTGAACTAGACTTCTTTTTTAAAACCTTTTTATATTATTTTCTACAACTCTTTAGTTTATGATTTTTTGATTTGTATACGTTTTGATAGATTGTGTCATGATATTAACGTTTGGCGGTTCGCACCGTAGTCGCGCAGGTGTGCACGGCCAGTTTCGCGTTGCAGACGCTCCCGTATCGCGTACCGCGTCCCCTGTCACTGACGCTTAGGTTTGTTTTAAGCTTTATGCCGCGCCGCACCTCGCCTCGCCTCGTCGCGTTGCGGTCTGAATTGACCCTAAGCGTGTTTACACACGCGCCGAGGCGGCAGCGGAACCGCCACCGCGGCGGCGCCGCTGCATACTTTTCGCGCGGCCATTTTCAAACGCTGCTGCTGTGGCACCGTGTGTAAACAATTTATGTATTTACTGTAACAAGTCAACCCCTTAAAATATATTTGAAAAATATATTATCATTTTATTATAAAAACATAATTAATTAATAAATGAATTTTACTCTTAAAAGCCACCTTTCGAAAGACAATTTTAAAGAAAATAAAATATTCATTTCAGACTAGTTAAATGAAAATGCTGAAAAGCTATTACTTTTATGAAAGCACTGATTCTGTTCTTACTTTAATTAATTGTTATTTCGTGACTTTTCATTGGTGGAGAATTAAAAATTTGCTGTACATTTTACAATAGTTACCCGTTATCGAACAATTTTGTAGTACCTTTCACGCCATATTTTACTATTTTCCACTTTAAATATTTCTAGATTATAAGCTTTTTTTAAACTTTTGGTAATTAATATTTTTATCACTATTTACCATAAGTCACAGGTTACACGGTCAAATTTTCATCAATCTGATCCATCAATCTGATTAACGGAATATTGATGGTTATAAAAAGTTCATATTAAAAATACGGTCAATCCATTAATCCGTGGCGTACACGATCAAATTTTCGTCAATCCGTACCGGATTGATGGCTCAGATTGATGAAAATTTGACCGTGTAACCGGCGACTAATGTAATTGTCTATTTGAATAATTATAGTGCAAAATAAAAATATCATTGTAGTAGCACAAACAGTAAATAACTCGACCAAAACCCGACATGTTACACACGTCATAATATTAGAATATTGACAGATCACAGAAACGCTTTTTATATTAGGGCCAACCCACACGTACCACAACCACATGGCAACCACGACCACACCACGTGGTTGGGCGTACATTTCGTATTGTAAATGAACTGGACCATTCACACGTACCACATATTTTTGCAGTCGTTGTCGACCACTTGTCAGATAACTTGTCAGACGCAACCACGGCCGACCACATCGCAACCACGTCGCAACCACAACGCAACTACAAAATGCTGCAGCGACACGATTCACACGTAACCACCGCTCGACGACATTTTGTCGTTGCGATGTCGTGTGGTTGTGGTAGGTACGTGTGGGTTGGCCATTAGCTTCACTTGTAGCTAAATATGTATGTAAGAAAATCTTGGAATCTTAATTTGACTCACGTCCCGGTCTTCGATTAGGATGAAATTTTTCACACGCTCTGAGTTCTGATGACAATACATGACTAGCTAAGGTACGTCATTACGAATCCAATACGGCGGCCTCTCCATAATGGCGGACAGGCTATTTGAAATGCACCTCCATTATAATATGGGTATCAAACAATGATATATTATATAAAAACTCTGAATATAATTGGCATCAAATGAACGGGTTTGTTGTCAGGAATACAAAAAAAATAGTCACGTGACTTAAATCCAATATGGCGGACATCCGTTTTTTTTTTAACTTTTTTAAGCTAATAATTATTTACTGTCTGTGCTGGTGCTGCCGACAATAGTGAAAGCATTGCAGCAGTATAATATTCTATTGTCACTGTTGTACTTACGGAAAAATTAGAATTTAAACGCACGTTTCTCGTGGAATCACTTAACAAAGCATAACAACATTAATTAAACTCCGACGTGAAGCAAAAGTTACAGCTTCAGTCTGCTATCAACTTACCGAATTTAAAATCTCATTTCAACTAATTTCCTCTCCTTGCTAAATTGTCTCTGAATATCTATATTGTACAGCACCTGAAATTGTGCAGGTTTTAATGTGGTAAATTATTTTTACTGTTTTATTATTGTGAAAATGAAAATAATAGTAAACAATAATAAACATATTTTAACAAACTCAGATAGACTTTGAGAGTGTCATCAACTTGTCTTTTAATTTTTTATTATAGTCACGAAAGTAGGCAAACAATTTTTGAAGTATGAATCTAGTATCACTTTCATGTTTGCCAAACATGAGAAAAAAACAAGAAAGAAAACTAGATTCACACTTGTCGATGCAACTATTTTTCTGTCTGGCGTCGTGAATAGAATTTATTTTACTATGCACATCTACTTTGACAAGATTATTTTCAAGGAAAAAAAATATTGTTTGAAAAACTAACCAGATCTTAATCATTTTAATCAAGGAACAGTTTCATTTTACCAGAGTAAACAGAACTAACTAACTTAGTTCTGTCTACTCTGATTTTACTGTCTATAGTCCATTCGTAGAGGCAGAAATACAGAACCTTTTTATGGGAAAGTGACAGGCGCGAATAACTGGGTACAAATGGTACAAATTGGGAAACTAATATAGTGTGGTATATTGGGGTTCGGTTTGATCAACAAGGGTTTGCCCCTTGTCAATTGTCTCCATAGATACGCCATAGATAAGCTCATCACCTGTGGGGACTGCTTACACCTTGTTTCTCTGATTCTTTAACCCTACGAATAATAAAAACTAAGGAAGAGTAACTGTGTCAAAGAATTAGTTGTGATTGTACAAAACGTGACCCGAATACATGCATACTTTATGCAAAAAGAGGCCCGAATACATTCAAAAATTTTGTGTAATTATAGAAGTGATTATTATTGTCAACGACTTTATTTTGTCTATTTCAATGTAGTGTTTCGTAGCTATTGCCATATTATTTTAGTGTGCGAAAAGAACCTTGAGAACCAAATTCAAAACGACTGAAGTATGGGAGTTACGTTTCTTTCGTTTTTATTATTCGTAGCTTTAACCGAACACCTGACAGCGTTTGTGTCTAAACACACCATGCCAAAGTTCCGCGGCGGAAGTTCGGAATGATTACGTCAGCAATGTCAAACGCATATAATTTCGGCATTGATTTCGGCTATGTCATCGGTAATTTAAAATACATTCCGCGGCGGAAATTCGGCATGGTGTTTAGGCACTATGAGGAGGCCAATCGATCCAATCGGACTGATCGTAGGCCAAACTGACCGGCAGGGTGATTACGTAATACGTATCTTAAAACAATTTTAAAGAAAGGTAGTGCAGACGCATCATTGGTTCATAGTCACTTACTTTGAAGGAAGGTCGTGCAATTATCGTATCATCGGTTCTTAATCACAATTATTAAAAAACTCGTATTACCTACATACGGCGATATTCGAAAAGTATTAAAATATGTCTTGAAAATATGGCAATACTCTATATTATAATTGCAGTTAATATTTGTTACTGTATTTTGATGAAAATACTTTATTTATATTGACTAAAATCACTCGATTTTTATTGCCAATTGTGTGTAAACTTTTTTGCGTTTAAATCTGGTGAATATTGCTGAATTTTAGAAAGAAAATTAATAACTACAAGCCTTTTTAACCTTATAACAAGCGCTAGCTGTCATCGAAAATTATTCAATTTTCAAGTTAATTAATATTACAACTCAAGCCTCTAACATTATTATGGGCTCTTTGCTATCTTATAAAAACAATAATTATATTTTATATTATTTTATTTCCGTTAGAAAATCAACAAATTACAATAACAAGCTCTGAATCACAAAAACCAAAAAGTAGGCTACTTACAGGATATATCTTCATGTCGTTTCGTTCGTGAAATACGAAAATCGAATAAAGGTTTTTCTTTTAAAAATCGGTACTGGCAAACACGGGCTGGTACGGAAGACTGACGGCGCCGAAGAAAAAAACTGAAAAACCGAATCAATACATCGAAGCCAAAGTTTGCACCATTTGAATACGAAAATGGGACGATTATTGTAATTGGATCGCTTCCCCGAGTGTTTTGGGAGTACGGTTATCTGAGATTAGACAAAAAATATTTATAAGCCAGGAAACGAGTACGGGGGGTACTTTGAATCGCTTTTTTAACTATCTTCAGCTTTTCAGTAATAATGAGTGCGCATTCAAATATTCACCTAATTTAATGAGTATAGTTATAACATATAACTAATTGAAGGCTGCTAGTAAGTACTTTATTTCTCTTTAAAAAATCTGTTGAAAATTTTATAAGATTGTGAGATAACTCCTAACTACTTACGCGCAAAATACTTTTGCGGCCCGCGTTGCTGACATTTATACAATTAATTACGTAAGTATAATAACAGACTAATCACTACTCTGCAGTATAAATATACATACTGCATTAATATTAGCGATTGCCGCTTTCTCGCACCCAAGATATTTTTAAAACGCTGGTCATTGGTTTTCACCTATTCTGGGCAATTATTCTAGTGACCTAATAACCTGATATTCGGGAATTGCTTAAATTAGAACGATTTTTTAACCCAATATTGAAAAAAAAAACTTACTTTGAAATTTGGCAAGTTATTTTTAAAATGCTTGTCATTGTTTTTCACCCATTTCGGGCAAATCAAGTTAAGTAATTCAATTGATATTCAGGAATCGATTAACTTAGAATCGATCACTTTTTAAGAATTTTTTGTTCCAGCCTTAAAAAATACTTACTGTGTTTTGAAATTGAGCAAGTTGTTTTTAAAACGCTTATCATTGTTTTTCGCCGAAACGGGGCAATTCGAGTGACATAATTCACCTGATATTCGGGAATCGATTAGCTTAGAACGATTAATCACAATCGGCCCGTGGCGATTCATCACGGGCGGGACATCAATCTTGCTACATCCGGTGCAATTGTATCAATTAGAGACAAACTATACACAATGGCTGGGAGCGATTTGGACGTTCAAAAGTGAAATGGTTTGTCGCTAACAAGTACGAAATAAAACTATAACATAGTCGTGTTATAGTACACAACACAAATTAAAAAAAATACCTGTGGTACTCGAGGACTGCCGCGGTAAAGCTATTGCATAGCATATTTCATCAACTTATGCAATTATAATTCGCATACGTCTAGTCGCACGCACATAAACACCGTGTCCAAGTCTAGCAACGCCGCACTGACCGGCCGGTCGGAGTGGGGTGTTAGGTTTTTTGTTACAGAATTTCTTGATTCGGTCGCCGCGTTCGAAGCTAGCGATATAAGCTATATGCAATAGCTTAATAAGTCGCCACCCGCGGCATCATTATTAATCTTTAGACCTCTTTTGTTTAAATTATACCAGTAGTTTTGCTGCTACGAGGACACATACATACTTTTGGGTTTGCCATAAACCGGTAAAAAGTAGTGTAGTGTGGCAAGATGAATAGCTAAAGTACATACTTATTATACAGGGTGCAATCAAACCTTCCTGCCAAATTTTTTCCAGTGCTTAGGTATCACTAGGAGAGTCCATTTAACCAAAAAAAATTGGGTGTTATATTTTTTTCAATGACAATATATTTTATCCTATTTAAAATCGTTGCAGAATAGTCACTCGTGGCGCGGGGGAATGAGAGGGCATAATGCGAGGGAGGCGCGCGCGCAAGGTCACATCACGCGCGGGCGACTCGTCGTGTCCATTAATTGTAGTGTTTTTAGGATAAATTTCGGAAGCTATTTCTTAACATTTCAGTACTAAGTGATTGTAAATGAAAAAATACGTGTACATTTATTTTTAACGAGGATCAATATATCAAAATTTGGCAGGAAGGTTTAATGGCACCTTGTATAGTCAAAGTCAAAAGTCAAAGTCAAAGTCAAAAAAATTTATTCAGAATAAGTTTTGTTCAAACACTTTCTGAACGTTGATAATACTGGGGCCTACCACAGGTTTTATATAGGTATATAAAAATCATGAAAACATGCTTTGTGCTTTACGTGATATTACCCCGTCTTGCCGTAGGGTCAGTTCATAGAAACGTATACGAGATACTTGTTGCAAATCTAAATAAAACAGTCTTGCCGCCCGCGGTATTGAAGACTGCCTATTCCAGGCTGGTCGCATATACACGTTTTCCGTATTCGATTTCCTAATATGGAATTTCGATTTGGAATTCCGTGAGACTAGCGCAAACGTACGTTTTTTTCACCCGCGAAAGCATGCTTTCACTTGAAACTTACGTGCGGACTGCTGAATTTGTTACGTTCGATTCGGAAAAAAGCGAACGTGTGCGCCACTTAATTTCTTTTCTACTGATTCCATGTATTGGATTTCCGAATACAGGAAACGAAAACGGAAAACGTGTGTATGCGGCCAGCCATGGTTCAAAAATGCTACGAAACGCCTCATGGGACGTTACAATATGAATTGACCCTAAGGTTCTTGTCGACAAGACGATAGAAGCTATTATACTAAGTCTAGACCATCTTGCTTTACCGTCTCAGATAGGCATTACTAACTCGCCTCCGACTGGGGGATAAACCTAATGAACCGTATTTTTTTACGCATTTAACCCGGGTTCGAATTTACACCCTATTCTGATTCAGTCTGATACATTACTTACTAGTAACGGCACAATGGCACATTGACCAATATGCTGCTACTAGTGAGTAAAGGAAGAAGAACATTTTTGGTTCCATGTTATACAGAATATACTGTTGCAAATTTACTTTAAAATATATTGCAATACCAGTTTCAACAATTTTAAGATGATATCAAATTCAAAGTTTAGAAGTTCATTCACCGCAGTTAATACGAAACTTTGGCACTTAAGGTCCAACTTTCACATATTACTTTGTATACTTACTGAATATTTCAACTTCTCTAGTACCTCGTGTTAGTCTGCAACTCGAAGTTTGCAAAGACAAGTTACTCGTATTCATATCATAATAATAGTTTTCATAAAAACATGAAATACTCACAAAGTGGTATATCATGTTATCATAATTATTTTTATGTAATCCCCCTCTTTCACAACTTGGCGTGAAATTACATGTAGCATGGTATACCCGTCTCTAAGTACCACGTAGCATGCCGTAGCATCTCGTAGCACGGCGTAGCATCTCGTAGCATGGCGTAGAACCAATGTAGCAATCATGCAGAATAACGTAGCCTCTTGTAGCATGGCGTCGCATCTAGTAGTAAAGAATTGCATCAAAATATACCAATATTTCAAAATGGCATAGCGCCTTGTAGCATAGCGTAGCACGTTTCCCTTAATACCTTGTAACAGAGCATAGCATCTCGTAGCATGGTGTAGCTTCTCGTAGCACGGCCTAGCATCTCGTAGCATGGTGTAGCATCTCGTAGCATAGTGTCACAGGGGCGACATTCCGTGTACATGAGAGCTCGAGCGCCGGTGACCTTGAACGGAACCTGTACACCGCTAGGGTTGACACCGAAATGGAATTTAGACTTGTGCCAAAGCAAAGATGTATATATATATATATATATATATATATATATATATATATATATATATATATGTGTGTGTGTGTGTGTGTGTAATACGTAACATAATAATAAAATAATATATTATAATAATATTATCTACTAGCTGTCCCGGCAAACGTTTCTTTGCCATATAAAGTACTAGATGACGCCCGCAACTCCGTTGCGCCAAAATTCATTTATCGCGCGAGAACCGTACATTTTTCCGGGATAAAAAGTATCCTATGTCCTTTCCCGGTACTCAAAGTATCTCCGTGCAAAATTTCAGCAAAATCGGTTCAGCGGTTTGGGCGTGAACAGGTAACAGACAGACAGACAGAAAGACAGACACACTTTCGCATTTATAATATTAGTATGGAAGTATGGATTTTTATTACCTATCTATAATATTATCTGTATTATATCGATAAAAATATTATCTATATTTATTATAATATAATAATATTAGCTTTTATCAGTTTCTTTTTGGTTATTACCACAGCCGTAAACACAACAATAGTGGCCGGCCATGATTACTCGTTCCGCGTACGAGCTACAGCTAGTCAGCCCTCGGCCGAATAACTCCCGGAGCGAGCGCTCCGCGCCCCGCGCGCCGCGCACAACCCCCGCGCCGATCCAGACACGCACACATAGCTGTGAGCGATTTTACGAGCACACATGTTTAAGTGTCGCTTCTTTTCGCGTAGTGTATATCGCTGGCCTCGGGCAACAAAGCGGTAAACGCCGGTTACGCCCTTTTTAATGTTATTTGATTTTTGGCTTCTCTGAGTACTAGTCTATCACCCCTATTTATTTCATATTTTTAAAATAACATTTTGTGTATAATAAATGACAATAGCTTTATGGAATGGTAAATTCTCTTACGACTAAAACTGTATTCTTGCATTACTGTATAAAACATAACTAAAAAAACCGGTGAAGATACGATACAGCTAAATTTTCGCTGTAAGATTCCCCAGAAGAAGGGAGTAATCGGCTGGTACGCTCGAAATCTAAAGCGAAAAATACGTCGTATTATGTTCTTACAGTCGTAAATCTCAAGCGGTTTAGTGTTTTTATAAAGTCAATAAACAATGTTGCAATTGAAACAATATCGCTTATTAGTTGTATTATACATTTTTTACATTATTTCAATAAATTTTTACACTGTTACAATTATTTTGATATGGTTAAATAGGTAAAAAAATTAACTTTCACATGACACTTTAAACGCTAGTTTTGGACCACTGTACGCTGCACTATAAACAAATTAGCTTATTTTGTCTCTCCTGAATAAAACGATTTTTGATATTACGCCTTTATTGCCCGGGGCCAGCGAATTATATTCTTTGACGGTGTAGCATCTCGTAGCTTGCCGTAGCACCTCGTAGCTTGCCGTAGCACCATGATGCGATCTGGCAAAATGACGTAGATTTAAAAGCTAAAAAATATGTACTTAAAGCTTTATAATTATTAGCTCTTACATAAATAATCGTGTTTTATTTTTTATTTTGCCAAACAAGATGTTAGAACTAAATGCTTTTCGATTTTCTTTGACCCGCATCTCATCCTGTTGGCTGTTTTGCTTTTGGCAGTTCCGCTACACTGGACTAAGGCGGGGCTCGGATGTCGAAGCAGGATCATGAAATACTAGTATATACGCTGTAAATAATATCCTTTGGGTGCAACGCTGTTGTGTAAAGTATCGTACGAATAGTTAAAATAAAATATGTTAGATATTATTAGACGTAAATAACAATCACATAGCATAATTATGACGTAAGTACAATTGAAATTATTACAGCGACTTAAAATTTTCAAGACACTCGATTTGTTTACTTTAATCTGTATTGCTATTTGCATTAGTCCAGAGTTATCTGGTTCTGTTCTCAGCGCTTGATTTTCGCTTCGATTTAAGGCTGTCACACTCTCACGCGAACGAAGTGTTAATCGAAATCGAGTCTCAGGTAGCCTTATAAAATAAAAAGCATTAACAGAGTTGTATGGTCTCTCATTTTTGTCTGCATGAAACATTCAGGGAAAAAATGTGCCAGTATATCAGTATGCACAATGATTACGACAAAACGTGCTAATGGCTGGGCAAGTTATATCCCAACGACGGTTTGTAAGCACCCTAATTACTCGGAATGAAATTTTAAGCGCGACTAAGTACATAAATACCGGGTAAATCTCAAATAAAGGCATTACCATATAATTCCGCTCATGGACCTCTGTGGAGCCGGCGACGTGACTGCCGTACCAAACAGAACAATAATTCTGTACTTACCCTAACTTTTTCTGTCATAATGATATTTTAATGACACAGTTACTTAACGAATTGTTTTAGTTCAGTCGTTATAAGATTTGCTGGTTTACTAACTTTAGGAAGATATTGAAAGATTTTATTGGGGATGCCTAGAATATTGTAACACCCCTCTTTTTTGTCGGGGGTTAAAAACAATAAATTGTAACGTTGCACGTACATGGTCCTTAATTATTGTAATACTTCAGTTATAAATTTCTAAAAAAAATGTAATTTTTATTTTAATTTATCGCGAAACACTTGTATCGCTCACTGTACTCGCACCACGGGCGGTCGTTACGTAGCTGCACGAAGCCGGTCAACGGCCAATCGCGGGCCGTCGCGCGCGCCATTGTTCCGACATTCACTCTCGGGACTCGCTGGAGCGCGGTCACGTCACATTATCTTTGTCTCCGTGAAGTCGTTACGTACTTGAGTTTTTAATAAATAAGTCCTAGTAACATTAATTACAGGCTTCGGAATTAATATTTTGATAATATAAATGTCGTCTTGCACCCCGATAGGGGTCCGACCTTTGGATTGAGGCTGAAGAGCGTGTCTCCTAGCCCCTTGAACCTGTGTTGGAAGAGGCTGCCGTCCAGAACACTCCCCAGGGCCATTCCAGTTTCCTCGCAGGCTGGACCTCCACATGGTTCCTGCTCTCGCCGGTGCCCTTGTTCCCCGTAAAACCAGGAGAGTAAAATAAATTCCCAAAACCAGATCAGGCACTTAGATCCCCGACCGTTATTTTCTTTTTTTTTATTATTACTTAAATAAATTGTAATATCTGTTGACGTTTTGTTTTCTTTATTAGACCAAAAGGACAAAACGCCACAAAATAAAATACAGAGTGGCCTTTTCACAATATAGGCTATATTTTAAGAAGGTTCATTTGGTCTTTACCATTTCGTATTCACATAATATAAAAGAAAATCGTGTTACTTACTTCAATTTATAACTCAAGAACGGATAAACCGAATAAGCTAAAAATTGTTGGGGAGGTAGCCAAAAATCAGGAAAAGTGTATATTAAGATACTTTTTATCCCATTCCCGTGGGATTAAAAGCTAGTTTATTTATAAAGCAACCTGTTGTTTTAGTACGAGTTGTAACCCTGGATTGCCATTAAATTTTGATAAAATACATTTCATCACTTTTAGAAATTATTTAAAATACAGTATAACCGCATAAACAAATCAAATAAAAAATGTGTATAAGCCCAACTACATTTGAAATCGCTGGTGAAAAAAAACCAGGTGGGCTTCGTAGGTGTGGTTTGTAGTTTTTCATACAGCTATAAACGGGAAATGGAAGTTCGCGAATATTCAATACCACTTTTGCATTTAGATTTCCTGTTCGGTAAAAAAATTTCCAACAAAGCAATCATAATGTATTCATCCACAGTTCCAACAATACGAAGTGTAGGCTAAGGGCTGGTTGTGTTTTTACGACCTTATCTAGTGTGTTTTTAAATAGCCTTTTTTTCCTGCGGTTCGCCTTCAGCCTATAAAGGAGGGATGTCCCGGATCTAACAAACACAGGACTCCCTCCACGACCGGCCGTTTTAAATAGGCTATGCTATCCAACCGCGAAGATCCGTACGGTCTTAAGTTAGCTCTCAGCTTAAGTTTTAGGAAAGAACATTATATTTTTAAAACGCAAATGTACGGTTCTCGCTCCACAAATGATTTTCAGCAACTTTCTTGCAAGAAATACTTGTTTATATTATTTAATTTTAAATTCTGAAAGGCTAGCTTATATTTTATAGTCTTACTTTTATATTATGGATATAATCAAAGAGCCAGTTGTTATGATTTTGATTGACCATATTTTAACTGACTTCAAAAAAAGGAGGTTATCAATTCGACGCGTATGTATGTGATATTTCCAAAACTGCCCAGTTATTTTGTATATGTTAATCTTTGACAACTTCTGAACAAATGTGCCAAATTTCAAAAGTGTATGTAATATGTGTGTATGTTTTTATGTTTATGCATGCATATCTCCGGAACCACAAGTCCGATTTTAGTGATTCTTTTTTATTGTACTTACTAGGTATTTTTCAACTTAGGGAATACTAAAAGTTTCATCAAAATCGGTTCAATAATTTTTAATTCTTAATTACGTACAAACAATTTAAGTCGGTTTTATCTTTTTTTTAAAATACTATTATTTAAATGTCAGCTTTATTCACTTTGAAATTTCCCATGTATTATTAGATTTGATTAAATACAAATAAAGAGTCCGAAATATTTCACCTTACTCCAAAAACATCACAATCTTTTATTTCATGGCAAATCTTTTATTCAAGAGACTTTGATATAGTGCTAATATCTGGGACATTGATATAACATTGGCTTTTTAGTTCTGATAAACGTAACAATTACGCAGCGAGCGCTCGGACTACAATGACAAATGGGCGGTGAAATCACACAATGGGATAAGAAAGACCTTTCACTTTTCATCCTCAATGTGGGCTAATGCTCTGGATGAAACGGAAATATTTATTAATATCTATGGATCCCCCAATTTTGCTATATCAATCGTACATGATGCATGCCGGTTGCCGGGCGACACCTGTCTTAGCAACCGCAGACGATGTGTTGTCGCAACACTACTGGTTTCTATGTATTTCTATGAAATACCCTCGACAGCTAGCGACATGAAGCTAGCGACACTTTCATTTCGTCGTCTACTGCCGCTTCATCTAGCCAGCTTCCAACAGTTCCAACTTGTACCTTTATAGTTCGACTAATGACGCCCGCAACTCCGCTGCGTCAAAATTCGTTTATCGCGTGGGAACCGGGATAAAAAGTATATTCTATGTCTTTTCCCTGGTCTCAAAGTATTTCCATACCAAATTTCAGCAAAATCGGTCTAGCGGTTTGGGTGTAAAGAGGTAACAGATAGACACACTTCCTCATTTATAATATTAAGTATGGATCTACAGTTTAAAATAGTTGGTAATAATTTGATTAGGAAAACACCACAAACGTGATTTTTGGAGATTGGACCACAAAGAACGCCGTGGCCGCTTTTCAAGTGAATTCCATTTAGTAGTTTTATGTAATCCAGACAGCATAGAAAGCATAAATTTTAAATATTGTTGTATTAATACCTTAGAATACGGAACCTTTATGCGTGGGTCCGAATCACACTTGACATTTTTTCACATTATACATTTCCACTTTTATAGTTGTTGTTGTTGCAATTTTCACCCTGTGATATAAATATTGTTGTCACATAATTCCGTTTAAGCCGGAAATTGTTGCCGAAAAAATTGGTTAAGCTGTCGATGTTTCGAACAGTAATTGCATCACAATTGATAGCTTTCAGTTAACTTAAATTAAAAATAACTTGTTAAAAATTGGATTTATTGCATAACTATTAAATTATATCATTCGTTTACTGCACGAGAACCACATATTTTTCGATATAAAATTAATAAGGCCAGGTTCACACGGCTTTGTCCTGCACGTTTCCTGCACGCTTTTTTGCAGTATACGTCTCAACTAATTTCTCTGTGGTCTTAACCAATAAATAGGGGCGCATAAAATGTATATAGAACCATTCACTCGTCTATTGTACGGCACGATTTGTTGTAGTACAATAGACGTGTGAATGGTTATATATAATATGTACATTGTACATGCATGCGCCACTATATATATTCGTTACGACGTATCCTGCAAAAAAATCTGCAGGATTGTGCCGTGTGAACCAAGCCTCAGGCTACGTGTCGTATAGTACGAAAGCAATCCTTACAGACAGATGAGGAACGTACGACAATACAATAATACACAACAAACACAGTCAAACTCACACATGCATACATCACATTTCAAGCTGGTCATACAATACATAACCCTTCTCTTGACACATCTTCAACAAGTACTAATACACTAGCTGAAAGCCGAGTTTTGTATGGGCTCGCGTCGTTTTTCTGTGTGGTAATAATCTTTTAACAATTTTTTTTATATTTTAATAGTAAGCAAACCTTGATTGACCGATGATAACACATCTACGATCTACATATAAATAAAAAATACTATGTTACAGCACAAATAGCGTGATAGCTTTTCCGTAAAGTGTACCACAAAAGTGCTCAGATTGTGGGATATACTAGAGCTCGTTTCGCTTGCCCTGATAAATAACTTGTCTCGTGTGTGCTTCAGCTGGTACATGCCAGTGTGACGCTGAAAACCAGGAAAAAAAATATAAAATATATTTATTTTCTCACAACAATTTTTATGCTGTCGTACATGGAGCTGGTGTCTGAATTAGGCACCCTGGTCTGATCTACAAGACCCCAATACCGCGGACAATCAGCGGTCATTAAGTACCCGTACAGCTAGGGTTACCAACTTTTTTTTCAAGAAATAAAGTATATTTAGGTTTACGAAGAAAATTAAACAGTATTTCAGACATATGAACAGTATTTTTATTTATTTTAAACATATATTTTTTAGTACTCCTCGCACAGCTCAATAATTTATCATCATTTTTAAAAATATCATATGCTTCACCACAACTATAGCTTAAATTAAAGTAAATTTGTTTGCATGTTGATACTGAAAACAGTATATTGTATACTTTATTTTTGTTCAACAGTTAAAAGTATAATTGAGTGAAAAACAGTATAATACTGTTTAAAACAGTATAGTTGGTAACCCTACGTACAGCCGTTCCGAATTCAGGAGCGGCGCTTCGCACAGACCGCTCGGGCTAAGTTAGGTTAGGGCCTTTCCACACGACGTATTTTTTTGCGCACTGACGACGCGCGTTTCTGATGCGCTCGTCTTCTGCGTGTTATTATCGCGTTTTGGCAGATATAAAGTTTAAAACGTGTCGGCTTCCTTCCGTTTGCTGAGCGTTCAACTTGTGTTTGTGTCGATACAAGGGGATACGAAGGGCCCTTAGTCTCCTGGGTTAGGTTAATCCAGGAGACTTACCTAGCCCAGGAGCGGTCTGTGCTGAACAGCAACAGTGTGTGTACGCATTTTCATCGTGGTTGGAAAACGTACGGTTCCCGCGGGATAAACGAGTTTTGGCGCAACGGAGTTGCGGGCGTCATCTAGTATTCAATATACAATTATTATATTTCGTTTTTTCACACTCAATAATTATCCTTATCAGATTCTATCCAAACCGCTTCAATGTGTTTAAACGTAAATATAGATAAAAAACAGACGACTTCTTTATTTAAACGATTCATTTATTTAAACGAAATATAATATCATTAAGGGCGCATTTTCATTAGTCGTTAACTCGTGCGGTATACAGCATACGGGGAGTCTATGACAACTAATGGCGCATTTTGATTGGTCGAGGCATGTATTTTAGAAATCTCCCGCACCCCGCATGCGGGCACTATCGACCAGTGAAAATGCGCCATAAGTCTTTGAACTTGAATCCCAGTACACAAATTTTCTTTGTATATTTTCATTTCAATATAATTTTTCAACCAAGATAATCACTAATCATAATTCAGTTTTATTTCAATTTAAGCATAAATTACGTCAACAAAACGCTTATTATGCCTTTTTACCTTAATAACGAAATGCTTTGAGAATTTGAAGCACGAACGGTTTTTAGATATAAAATGTGTGTACATAATGAACTTGTTTAGGAGCAATTTTAATAATTATGTAGTGTACAAAGTCTTGATAATACTGTATTAAAATTTCAATTATGTTTTTCAATTTTAAATTAATTTCGCTACAACCAGTGTTTTTAACGAGTATTAAAATGTTTATAATTTTATCCATACTTTCATATTATTAATATTATAAATGAAAAAGTGTGTCTATCTGTTCGTTATCTCTTCTCGCTTAAACTGCTGAACCTATTTTGCTGAAATTTGGTATGGAGATACTTTGAATCTCAGGAAAAGGTATAAGATACTCTTTATCTCGTAAAAATGTACGGTTCTCGCGTGATTAATGAAATTTGGCGCAACGGAGTTGTGGGCGTCATATAATATTAATATTATAAATGCGAAAGTGTGTCAATCAGAGCTCACTACGTTTTAACGTGGTGAGGGCTAATTTTCAAATTAGTTTACTGGTTTTACCTAAACTCATTTGAATAATACTGCACATGGAGATACTTCCTTTTGACTTCTGAGGTTCAATGCCGTGTTGGAAACATGTTATTTCCAAATTTGGTTATGACTTATGAGTTATGACAATGCAGGCTGATCGCCTGATTGTCTGACGAGTTAGATGATCCATGCGTCGGATGGATAATTATGTAAAAAGTCGGCCGTCAGCGCCTGATCTCTCGCCAGTAGTGTCGGTCTTCAGTCCCACTGGGTTATGAGCGTAAAGGTATAGAGAGTGCTTTTGTGTACTGCGCACACACTTGGGCACTCTTAAATTACTCCTGCGTAACTGGCCTGGTTTAAATGAAACCAGCCACCGTCACCGAAATGATGTGGGAGGTATTATTATTACTAAGCGAATTTTAGCTTGATTCTGGTTTAAGTAAACAACGAAGCAATAAGGAAACCTAATAACTTCAATAACCTATCAAAATATCTTGTATCAAAAGGGTAACAAAATAACCCCTAATTGAAACAATACCCTTTAGTCTATTTACCGTATTAAATTGTAATATGATTTAAATAAGAATTGCAAAAGCCTATTAAGATTTGAGATAGGTAAGCCTATTTTCCACTTCAGGCTTGAAGGCTTACCATGCCAATTATAATAGGAAACGCACGTATGAGCAGTTTAATTAATGCATAGATTCATATTCATATTAGTAGGCCACATTGCTGCCGTACGTTGCGTGGATGAATGGAATAACGCTTTGTTTGCTTACGTAGCTGCGTTGCGGCAACGAGCAACACAATACAAGACGCTGAGGCCACAGTCTCAATCAGCGGGCAGCGGGGCGGTGGCGGCGGCGGAGCGGGAGCAATGCGTTAGATATATATATTTATATGAAACTGACCTAAGAAGCAGGGGCGCGGCGAGCGGCGTGCGTCGTACTTGACGGCTTCCCGCGCCGCGCGCCGCCGCTATCGCTCCCGCCCGCTGCCCGCAAATTTCGAGGCTGAGGCATGATAGCGCAAAATATCAATCACCTTTCTATTTATCTCTTGTTTCACATGGACACATGCAAGCAATAAATAATTATATGCCGCAGTAACGCGTTGCCTCGTCATAAATTTAGCTTCCAACACCTGCCTAGAACACTGCCGCTATTCTAGGACGCTGCCGTTCCTAGGCCGCGGCCTATACGGCCTATTTATAAACCCTGGGCTGCGACGCATGCCTCATGTTTCTTGTCAGACAATCATGCGACCAGCTTGCATGGTCCCGGAGCTTCGCTTTTAACTACTGTAGACTGTACTGTACTATACGAATGTCTGCTGCGTTGACGTACCGCAGTCCGCAACGCAGCAAAGCCTTATGGCCTCACTCCTAATATAATGTCAGGCTCAGTACAAGACGGAATGGCTAGTGCAGACAGAATCCTCTTAGCGCCTTTACATAGATCGAGCGGTACACCTATTGATACTTGCTATACAATAGCTTTGTCCACACTGTGCCTTTTTTATTCATCAAGGGCATGCGTAATAAGTCATAACGCAGTCAACAGCGTCGAAAACGCATAGTGTGGATATAGCTAAAACCTTCAAATTAACGTCGTCATTGTCTGCCATAATATGACTGTAGCCCTAGAACAATTTTTTTTTTTGTGATTACTAACAAGCTAATTTTTTATGAGTACCTACATTTTGATAAGACAAACAACATTTTTATTTTCAAAAATCTCGAAAGTGGTAGCTAACAGAGATAGAAAAGATTTCATACTTTGACTTGATGGTCCTAAAATATGGATTGTTTTATTTGTAGGACAAGGTTACTCTTAAATAATATAACTATTAACCTACAAATATACAAAAAATCTGCTGGTTAGGGTTCCGTTTTCGTTCTAGGTTCTGTAATTAACAAAAGTTGGTTGACTACTGTACCCTAAAACAAAATCAAAATGTAGCTACTCACAAAAAATTTGCTTGTTAGTAATCACAAAAAAATCTGTTCTAGGGCTTCCATACTACTGTTCTAATATGCCCAAAAAAGCAGACCTTGTAGAGTCTAGTTTTTTATTCTTTGGTTTTTATTATATTTACCTGATGAGCAGGTGAGCTTCGTATCACTTTGCTCCTAACATAAAATTTCTCTGGACTGCCACGAACATTTCAATACTAAAATCAGGCCAACCAATTCAGCCGTTTTCAAATTTTAGCGGTAGTGATAAAATTGAAAATTCATTTTTATTTATATAGATAGATACTCACATACGATACAACGCCGTACTTCATAAGACAGCCAGGGATTAGAAACATTTCAATTGGACAAATTAAGAACGCAATTACTCCGGTCAGTTATCATTAAAATAATAATCGGACTGGTTGAGCGCATCTGGCGCTAAATCGAACCTCCCGTAATAACATTTGAGAACCCCGGGGGACTTCGAATCAATATCCCTCCTTGAAATATCTTTTGAGTCTACCGCAAAGCGATTTACTTTTATGCTCGCCTGGTACATTTTATTGGAAGACTAGCTGACCTAGCAAACGTTGTTTTGCCGTATCGTATACTTGTAGTATCAGTAAAAAAATAGATACAAACCACAGACATAGATCTATGTCTGTGATAAAAACCTAATTTTGTTCTGAAGTCCTTTTAGTACATCGTCCATTACGCGCTGAAAAGTGGCTGGAGAGTTTTTTAATCCCATGGGCATTCGAAGAAATTCATAATGTCCATGCTCAGACCAATAAAAAAAGATAGATAGAGCCATCCATGCTACGCGGTGAGGCAGGCAATAGGAAGCCGATACGGCCATAGGAAGCCGGCCGCCCGCCATTCCGGTTTCAACGAGTGACGGCGCATGTCGTTTTCATCTGTGTCAAGAAATATCAAAATATGCCGTCCTGCATCGTTAAATGGTGCAAAAACAATTCTTGTGCTCAAAAGAAACCTTGTGGGATTACGTTTCACAAGTAATTAGTTGAATATTTATGTATTACCACCGAAATAACGAATTTAATTTATTAGTTTTAAAAATTGTCTCGGGAGTCTCGGAACACAGAACCTCAACCAGTGCTGCATGCTGGTCGCAAGATATTTTCCCCATAATAAGGGAAAAATATTACGTGCTGTATTATCCTGACAAATGTCTATTTTTAAACTAAAATTCGTTATTCATTTAAAATCTATTAATATAAATAAAATTGGAGTGTCTGTTTGTAGTATTGAAAGATTTTTTTACTATTTGCATATTAATCTGTATACGATACATACTGCATACACCAAACAACATTCTTTACAATTTTTGTCTGTATGTATGTCTGTCTGTCTGTCTGTTCTTAGTTGAAACACATAATTTATTAGATATAGATATTTAAGTATTTACTTTTTTCAGCAATTACTAATGAATGATGATTAACAATCTAGTTTGATAGCAACTTTTGTAGTCATTACTTAGTAGTTTAATAAGACTGCAACAGGATGGGAGTTTGACAATCTGAAACCCTGAGTTGGCAACATTATTTTTTTGCACACAAGCGCACGCCTAGCGTATTTATGCTAGGCGTGACGCACACATTGATCGACAGCGACTTCACCCCATTACCTGTAAATACTCCGTCTTTCTTTTTTTATTGGTCTGAGTGTCCATGTTCAACATTAAAAGCTGTCTTGTGTATGTCTTTAGGGTTCATTTCTACTTGGTAAAATCCACTAGCTAAGTCCAAGGTCGTAAAATACTGACATTTGCCTAATTTGTCTAATACGTCATTTATATTAGGGAGTGGACATTTGTCATCTATTGTTTTTTCATTAAGTTTACGGAAATCTACTACTATCCTCCATTTTTCCTTACCTGAAGCATCTACCTTTTTTGGAACGACCCAAATAGGCGAGCTCTATGCCGAATTAGAAGGTCTAATTATTCCCTGCTCTAACATTTTATTTATCTGTCCTTGTACTTCTCTATGTATATATGGGTATCTATAGGTTTTACTGTATATAGGCATTTCATCTGTAGTATTAATTGAATGTTTTAATCTATTTGTAAGTAAGGGGTTCTCCCTCTAAGTAAAATACATCGGCATACTGAGAACAAAGCATTTCTAAATTTTTAATTTCTTCCTGATTAAGATGTTCTGTACGTAGACGCTGTAAAACTTCTTTAACTCTTTTTGGCTGATGGGATAAATTAGTTTCAAAATTATTTAATTCTGCTGAGGCTGCTCTATCTATTGAGAAAATAACATCACTTTTACTAGGGTTAATAATTTCTACTATTTCTCGACCATTTTTAACGGTTGTAAGACATTCTCCTATTATACAACTAGAAATTTTCTGTTCTGGAATATAAACTTCACCATCATGAAAGTTAATAGGGATTTTTAATAATTTTGAGGTGCCTGCGGGAATTATACTTTCATATAGTATATATAACGTAAATACGTTACGAGAGTCATATACGTGGATGGGATTTGAAGCTATTTTAGTTATAAGGGTTTTATTTTTATAGTCTATTATCGCATCAAATTTATCTAGAAAATCTGTACCTATTAATCCGTCGAAAAAATCATGAAACTTATAGACGTAAAAAGTTAAAGGATTGGGACTTTTGAATTCTATAATACTCGGTATTGTTATAGAATAATTGCATCTAGATTTGGCATGTACATTAACGAATTCAAAGGGATCATAATTTAAAGGATAATTTTTAAAATAATTTTCAACTACTGTAGGGGATAAAAACGATTGGTTAGCTCCGGTATCAAATAATAATTTTAATGGCAGTGATGAAATTTGAATATAAGGAAGCTGACGTTGTGTATGCAAATTAATTTCTATTTTACACTGTCGGATTTTGAAATTTTCTGAAAATCCTGATCACATGATGTATTCTCAACATTATTTTGTAAGGGTGACGTAGTGGAAGGTTGGCCTTGATTTTCATATTCAGGGTCACACGGATATTCTACAATATACTCATTATCATAATAACTAGGATCATAGTCATAATAGTCCTCAGTCGGGTCAGTCATACAGTCATTAAAATTCATTTCCCTGCTTTGAAAATAAATTGTCGGGGGAGGGTTTCCCTGCCTATACCAATTATGTCCTGTCAATATGTGCTGCGTAGGTGGTAACTGTGTAACTGTGTAACATAGTGGCTAACACCACTCATAGGCTGATGCTGCGAGCTAGAATTTTGGATAGGCCTATGTGAAAAATTATTTTTAGGTTGCATCCTAAACATATGACTACGCGGATTATAATTCGGTGGTGGTGCACTGAACATCCTCTGTGTATGTGTGGGTTGCATGTGCTGATGATGATTATTAAATTTAAAAGGCTGTGGATTTTGTGTAAAAGGTCTCTGTCCTAGCGGCACTGGGAAATTACTATTATTACTAGGCATAGAAAAATTCTGATGGGAAAAGTTGGGGCGTTGAGTAGATGTGTGCGGTGTAGAAGAAATTTTAAATAATTTTGGGTCAAACCTATTATGCATGTACATAATGTTAAGTTCTTCCTGCACATATTCAAGGGCTTTTTCAATTGTAGGCGGTCGCATGCAACGTATGCGGGACCCTAGTGGTTCCTTAAGACCACGTACATATGCCTGCATAGTAACCTTTTTGTATAAGTCACGCTTAGCTTCTATAGTAGTCGCAAGTCCTTCGTGTAATGAAACATATGTCATTAAAGTGCTGAATAAATTTTGACAATGGTCATAAAATTCTTGGGGTGACCCCTGAGTAGCTAAAGAGAGATCACTATAAAGAGCAGTTTCGTCTCTTTGGTCGGAGAAGTTATTAATAAGTAAATTTTTAATTCCTAACCAACTATCTGGGATTCCGTTCGAATTTATTGTATTTGCTGCGGAACCAGTTATTTTATTTAAAATTCCATTTAATAAGCAAAGGTTAGAAAATTCATTTCCAGGCTCTTGACTAGCACACTTAACTACTAATTGATCACATATTTGAATAAATCGCGTAAGAATATTTGGATTACCACTGAATTCCGGCACCAGGCGGAGGGCCTTAAAAATTGTATCTGGATCGTGTGCCATTTTATTATTAAAATTAAATAAATCAGAATTATCTAAATCTAAATTTGAAATATTCCTAAAACTATCTACTAATTTCGTCCGACGCGCCTGCCAAGATTCAGGCTCTCGGGATTTAGAGGCTCTGGGGTGATAAATTTTGGAAAATTAAAAATAGGCTTAGGGCTAGAGAGGAGCAACACGAGAGCTATTCTAGTGTACTCACATATGCATTTTCTGGTCTCTGGCTCGAATCAATGGCTGGATTCTGGTCCTCGAACTGCCACACGTAGGTTCTGGGTAGAACTCGAAGCTGGATGGCCACTCGGGCGGCACGCAAACACGGCGCGAATAAGCGATCGTACTCAAGCGAACCGGCCCGCGAGTATCCTACCCCCCAAGACTGTGCCAATTACGTTTGCGACAGTCTGAGGACTTAAAAAAAAAAACAAAAAATATTTAAGTATTTATTTAAAATTAAAAATTACAATTTAAAATTAATTATTCTAAAAGTGACTGTCCTAATCGAAGTTAGATTAAGGAGTGACAATATATTAAATGAAAAGTATGCTTCTGGGATTAAAAGAATGGGGACCTAAAAGAATAGCCTATTGTAAGGGATTCGCAGAACTTGCTGGCCTCCGCTGTGGGAAAGTTGCATTAGCGCGAAGTCAGCTGGTTTGATTCATTGGGGTTCCTTAATTCACTTATCAATATAAAAAGTAGCCAGTAGCCGATTTTCAGACCCACTGAATATGCATATAAAATTTGGTAAAAATCAATAAAGCCGTTTCGGAGGAGTACAGTAACTAACATTGTGACACGAAAATTTTATATATTAGAAAGATACAGGGAAGTATTGGATGTTTCGGGTAGCGTTAAACACTTAAATTGGGGTCACCCAAAAGCGCCCATAAACGAGACAATATTGAATATTTATAACATACGAGATGACTCTGCTGCGCCAAAATTCGATTATTGCGCGGATACCGAATTCCGGGATTTGAAGTAGCCCTTGTCCCTTTCCGGGACTCAAAGTACCTCTATACCAAATTTCAGCAAAATCAGTTCAGTGGTTTGGACGTGGAGAGGACAGACAGGCACACTTTTGCATTTATAATATTAGTAAGCCGCTGTTTAATAAACAGACGAACATATAACCTCCTCCTTTTTGGAAGTCGGTTAAAAAAATAGAATGATTTCCGATAGTATTATGTTTTTCCGCAGTATAATTTAGCGTAATATAAATATGTTATATTATCTACGATGTCAGCTTACTTTGTTAACGCAACTTCTGTCCGGCTTTTGAAGATTTTTGATTGAAAGTTTATTAGGTACCGCTTTTGATTAGCCAACGTCAAAATATTAACAGGCTGTCAACAACACTATTGAATCGTTATATAAAATTCTCGTGTCACAATGTTCGTTCCCGTACTCCTCCGAAACGGCTTGACCGATTCTCATGAAATTTGTGAGCATATTGAGTAGGTCTGAGAATCGACCAACATCTATTTTTCATACCAAAAATTATTTATATGGCAAAACAACGTTTGCCGGGTCAGTTGCTAGTATATTATAAACTCCTATCAATATACAGGGTGTAACAAAACATAATGACCATACTTTAAGGTGTGTCCTTTATATAAAGTTCACTATGAAAGTAGCAGTGCTGAAAAATCTTTTTTTTGTGATTTGTATGGGAACGCCCCAGCGTCGTGAATTTTCTCATACAAGTTTTAAAAAAAAACTACTTTTCAACGCTGCTACTTTAGGGACGTACTGTACATGGGAGCCGTATATACTCTTTAAAGTATTATCACTCAGTTTTGTAACACCCTGTGTACCCAACTATACTCCACTCGCGCTAGCTTGTCGCTAGCGGTCATTGACTCCCTGTCAAAAACTTGTCATTTTCCACATAAACCGCGATTGACAATGAAGTGTCAGATATTGTCAATCGTGGTTTTATATGGAAAATGACAAGTTTTTGACAGGAAGTCAATGACCGCTAGCGACAAGCTAGCCCGAGTGGAGTATAGCACATTAGTGATAAAAACAGCCAACCTTGCATCTTTTAGCTGTACTATGCCACTTTAGGGATTCTGGAAGCAGTTTTCAGTTCTACTAATGCATCTGTTACTCTTTATGGCTGAAAATACCACTAGTGACTAGGGGTGCCAAACCTCAACCTAATGCCACTCTAGGTTGAATGCGTGTTTGTTGCAACCCATTTGCAGTTTATTAGTTTTAACATAAGGATAGCAAAAAGGCTAGAAACTGTGTCTTACTGATTTGGAGTTATATTTTTTCGTAGTTTGGTCTCCTAGGTATTGTTATCTCAGCTCCGATTTGGATCAGTTTGGATACAATTCAGAATGCAACTGGTGTGGCACGATTCCAAACCACGAGAGAATTCACAAAATTTCATACAAATTTTGACTTGAAACTGTGACTTGTGACTCGTGTTGTGGTTTGAATATAGCTTTATTTGACTGTCTAAATCAAGAATCAATGTTATATAAATATTATGTAAAATAATAATAATTTTACTTAATTAATTTTATGTAAAGCTGAATTTAGTGAGATTGTTTAAACGCGCTAATCTCACGAAGTATACAATAGCTAATTTTAGAAATATATAAGACGATATTTCTATGATTAGCCGCAGATATTAAAGTAGACCATAGAGACCACAGGCTACTTTTTACGGGAAAATTAATGGCTTTCGCGGAATCATTTATTTACGCAGGCAGAGCCACGCAGAAAATCTAGTCAAGTGAATCAAAAAACGCTAACCATTACCATAGAATTTAACAAACTTAAAACTTGAAAGTTTTTGCTGTCACAAATGTTTATAACCACATAAACTGCTTAGAGCCTGCTGAGATTAGCTTTTGAATCATTTTTCAACTCCTTACAAACTATTTTATCGCCGACTTACAGCTGCTTGTCTCTTTAAACGCCAAGAAAATATTGGTATCCTTAAAATGTGCGTACTGGGAGAGCCATGCTTCGGCACGAATGGACCGGCTCGACCGGAGAAATAACACGTTCTCACAAAAAACCGGCGTGAAACAGCGCTTGCGCTGTGTTTCACCGAGTGTTTTAATAATTAAATTACTTTCGCGCCTGTATATCTTAATGCGTTAATGTTTAACATCTATTGAGCAACGAGAACATGAATAGAAAATGGCGTCCCCCAGGCGGATATTAAAGATGTTATCTTAACGATTAAACTTTACGTAGGTCTATCCCGTGGTTATTCGGTGGAGTGAAACGATACTGGCGTTTTGTCAACGTTTTAGTGCCGAATGTATAATAGGCAGCCCTAGAACAATTTTTTTGTGGTTACTAACAAGCTTATCTTTTTGTGAGTAGCTACATTTTGATAAGACGAACAATATTTTTATTTTCGAAAAATCTCGATGGTGGTAGCTAACAGAGATAGACAGGATTTCATACTTTGACTTGATCGTCCTAAAATATGGATTGTTTTATTACATTTTCTGTCTTCAAAATTTTTCGAAATGTCCAACTACAGATTACAAAAATAGCCGATTATTTTATGGGGCCACGGTGCAAATTGTGCGCAACTGTGTAAAAAAGTGTGCGCATTCAAAATTAAAACATAGCAAAATATAGTGTTTGTAATCTATTACAGGCTCACGGGATTCGTCATGCATGAATCGTTTAGGTACTATCGAGATTGTATTATGAATGTAGTGAACAGGATATTAATAATTGACTATAATGTAATGTTTTCACGCTAGAGAAATCACAGACAGTAAACAAAGTTTTGTTCGACGTTTGACTTTTCTGTCGCTATTCTGATATGACGCGTATGTTACTACATAGTGTGCGATTTGTGACAGATTTCGGTCGGATATTTCCTGTAGAGTGAAGACTGTATATTCTATTATTATATTGTGTATATTTTATATATATATATATATATATATATATATATATATATATATATATATATATATATATATATATATATATATATATATCTATACATATTATAAAACAAAGTCATTTTTTTCCCTCATGTCCCTTTGTTCCCTTTAATCTTTAAAACTACACAACGGATTTTGATGATTCTTTCAGTGTTAGATAGCCCATTTATCGAGGAAGGCTATTATGGGCTATATTTTATCACGCTAAGACTAATAGGAGCGAATAAATAGAGGAAAATGTGGAAAAGACGAGGAAAATTATTTGAAAAGGCTAACTTGAACGCGCTAATCTCAGGAACTACTGGTCCGATTTGAAAAATTCTTTTAGTGTTAGATTAGGCTATAGACTATAGGCCATATTTTATCACGCTAAGACTAATAGGAGAATGTCGAAAAAACGGAGAAAATTATTTGAAAGGGCTTATCTCGCGAACTACTGGAGCAATTTTTATGTTATTTGGCACAGATATGAAGTAGACCACGTGAAGGATCATAGGCTATCGATTTTAAGCATTTTTTCAGTGGCTATATATTTTATACCCGTGCGACGCCGGGGCGGGTCGCTAGTTTACTATATATACTAGCCCTCTGCTCCAACCTTTGCGCAATATTCCCTATTGTGTGTGAGTAGCTCGTACAAACATCGGCTGACGTACAAACATAATATTTCCTTATTTTTATCTTGTGGATAAAACCTAGAACAATCCAGGCAAGTACGTCGTTATTTGTACGTGTCATTCCGTGAATTCTGTCCCCAAAGTTTGATATCAGCCCTCTTGTGACTCGATGACACTCAAAAACTTTTGCACTGGACGCGGAAAAGGACCTTCATAATGTGTCGATGACATTTCTGTTACGATAATATGACGTGCCATTATATAACGGTGCGTCCACATTTGTATCATTTGCGCGATCAGATCTCCGTCGCGATCATCGCGCCGTATCAAGTATGCGTATCATAGTGTGGACGCCTATAAGCGTGCGTCCACATTTGTATCATTTGCGCGATCAGATCTCCGATCAGATCTCCGTCGCGATCATCGCGCCGTATCAAAATGATACGCGTATCATGATACTTTGTATCATGATACGCGTATCATTTTGCGTCCACACTAGCGATCATGATACGGCGCGATGATCGCGACGGAGATCTGATCGGAGATCTGATCGCGCAAATGACACAAATGTGGACGCACCGTTAGATCATTCTGCCGATCATGCGTGTATTTGGTACGACACGTATCAGATACGCGGTTAATAGCAATCGGGGCGTATCATGATACGCGTATCATTTTGACACGCTTCTATGACACGCGACGGAGATTTGATCGGAGATCTGATCGCGCAAATGATACAAATGTGGTCGCACCCTTATGTGAAAAATAAAAACAAGACCTGTAATTTTGTTACTTATATTATTAATGCGAAATTATCTCTGTTTGTCTGTTACCTCTGCACGACAAACTATAGACTTGAAAGTATACAAGAAGCATATATTTTGCATACATATTCAAAAATATGAATAAAATATTAACTTAAGACTATTCTGCACGTGCAAACTTCGTTATTTATCTTAATGTAATCAAAATTACCAAAGTTGTGCCGCAAGAGACTGACAGAAGTCGCAAGTTCCAAGGTCGCAGATAACGAAAACCAGAGATTAATATTAAAAATAGCTTCTCGTAAACAAGATGAATAGCAGTTCATTTGTGATTAAAGACGGTTATTGTCAGTAGATAAACATATTGAACAGATATTTTTAAATCAGCTGTGAGTTTAAGCTAGAGGTGAAAAACCTTTAGCGATTTGCTACAGCACGTACTTATTATTTTATGAAATTTAGGGCTTAGTTTTTCTTTTCTTTGTGTAGTTATAGTTAATTGGAGACAATTGTAGTAATAAGATGTCTGGAAGACGACAGAGATCTAAGTTTTAGTGCAGCTATGAGAGACGTCTTACTAAATGAAGATTATAACATATTAGCGACCCGCCCCAGCGTCGCACGGGTATAAAATATATAGCCACTGAAAAAATGATTAAAATCGGTAACCTGTGATCCTTCGCGTGGTCTACTTCTTATCGATGCCAAATAACATAAAAATTGCTCCAGTAGTTCGCGAGATAAGCCCTTTCAAATAATTTCCCCTGTTTTTTTCAGATTCTCCAATTGGTCTTGCGTGATAAAATATAGCTTATAGCCTTCCACAATAAATGGGCTATTTTTTTATTAAATAAGGGGGCAAACGAGCAAACGGGTCACCTGATGGTAAGCAACTACCGTCGCCCATGGACACTCGCAACATCAGAAAAGCTGCAGGTGCGTTGCCGATCTTTTAAGAGGGAATACGCTCTTTTCTTGAAGATTTGCAGGTCGTATAGGTCCGGAAATACTGCTGGTGACAGTTCGTTCCAGACTTTTACAGTGCTTGGCAGAAAGTTACATTTTAAAGTTATTTAACACTGATAGAATTTTTCAAATCGGACCAGTAGTTCCCGAGATTAGCGCGTTCAAGTTAGCCCTTTCAAATAATTTTCCCCGTTTTTTCCACATTTTCCTCTATTTCTTCGCTCCTATTAGTCTTAGCGTTATAAAATTTAGTCTATAGCCTTTCTCGATAAATGGGCTATCTAAAACTGAAAGAATCATCAAAATCCGTTGCGTAGTTTTAAATATTTAAGGGAACAAAGAGACATGAGGGGAAAAAAGCGACTTTGTTTTATAATATGTGTAGAGAAGCCCCATTATCTGTCAAACTCTTCACTAAATTGAAGGGAAACATCATCAAATGTCTCTAAATGCTGCCGTTAATAGGCATTCATCAAAAATGCGTCTAATCTTCATTGGTGAATTTTTGGTATATAAAACCACATAACAACAACATTTCGCATTTTTATTCAAATACTTTCTGATCTTCATCAAGTCGCGACATTTCGTGACCTGTTTAAATAAAGTGGGACTTCAAAAATTGCCCAACTCCACATTTAAATGAATAGCATTTTATAAATGGAAAGCAACAGGATAGAATCAAAGCATTGGCGCATTCACTGGCAATTTATGCCAGTGTTTTTAGACTAATTAAGTTGGAATACAGTTACTTTGAGGAGGATTTTAAGTGAAGGATACTCTATTCAAAAGCCAGGCTTACAAGGGCGTACAATTTTATAGTTCCTAGTTAATATAAACCTTCATCAGAGTGCAGACTACAGCTGATATAGGCTTATTTAAGTGCCTATTGAAGATTATAATGTTTTATTTGGATTCAGGGATTCAGGCAGAACGAACTGGAAGAAGTCTTAGCAAAAATGCAAGGGAAGGTGCGGTGTTTGATTTTTAGGGTCTCCTTGGTGGTGCGAGGAATGAGCATGGTGACTTATCATTGGAGACGGGATCAACTATTAGATACTAACTAGATGGCAACTCCGTTGCAATAAAATTCGTTTATCGCGCGGGCGCCGTTTATTTTCCGGAATAAGAAGTATTTTATGCCCTTTTCTGGGATTCAAAGTATCACTCCCTATTTTTCAGCAAAATCAGTTCAGTGGTTTGGGCGTGAACAGGTAACAGACAGGAAGACATACTTTCATTTATAATATTTTAATGGATATGGATTGTACACGTCTGTGTCCTGCACCCTCCAGTTTCGCCTATTTCTAAATTGTGAGAGGCTTATAACTCTGAAGAAATTCTACGTATTAGTATCACGCTTTAGCTCGTCTCATGGCTCTGGCTGTATAATCTTATATATAAAATTCTCGTGTCACAATGTTAGTTACCGTACTCCTGATTTTCACCTATACGCATATTCAGTATGTCTGAGAATCGGCTACTGCAGGCTACTTTTTATATTGATAAGTGCATATTTTGTTGAATAAAATATAATAGTAAATTATTACAACTCGAGACTAATAGCGATGGACGTTGCCATGTTGCCATACTTGTTTAGTCACTTCAATAAAATAATATGGGCAAAATACTTGATATGGCAAAACAATATTTGCCGTGACAACTTGTATAACATAAAAGTATAATATTTTAAAATTATGATTGAAATTGGACCCCTGCTAAACAAACTAACACTGCTCCAAACGCGTAAAAAAAGGTTTAGGATTAAAACACTTTTGTGTACGCGAACAAAAATGTAACCGTATAATGGAAAGACCTAATTTGAATCTGAAAATGAGTAAAATCCGCACAGAGCTTTGAAGCTTTCGAAGAGTATTTTTAAATACCTAAAAAGGCTCTTGTTACAGGATCAGTCCTCTCGAGTAATTAGTAGAAAAGGTAAAATGTTACATTTCACAAAAATTAACAAGTAATGAGTGCCAGGTTTTGTAAAGGGACATAGCGGCGATTAAATTACAATTTCGTTGCTAATTACTTTATGTAAACCTTGTAGAAAAAAGTTATTTAACCTTTAATTTGTATTTAACTATATTATATTTAAACTCCAAAACTGTTAAATTATTTTTGATAAAACTTAGCCGGATAATATAAATTACATGACTGAGAAGAACATAGAGCGCCTTTTATTGCGGCAAAATTGACGGTGCTGATAGAGATTGGCTGATGACGATGATAACAACTGAATCGTGATAAAACATATTCGTTTAAGAGAATTTTAAACACATGTAAGAATTGAATAAAACATTGTTTCCAGTTACATCGGCGTCGATGGACCAACTAAATTCATTATGTCAGCGTTTTCCAATATTTTACTCGTTTTCTTTTTAAAAAAAATCTAATATTTACTAGTCTTTTTATTACGTGTGGCACTCCGGGACTGCCGCAGTAAAGCTACTGCATAGCATTTTTATCAACTTATGCAATTATAATTCGTATACATCCAGTCGCATGCCCACAAACACCGTGCCCAAGTCTAGCAACGCCGCATCGACCGGCAAAGCGGTGTGGCGAGCACCACGCGCCGAGCCACACCGAGCTGAAGCCGAACTGAAACGACGTTTGACGAATGTTAGGTATTTTCGTAACGGAATTTCTTGATTCGGTCGGCGCGCTCAAAGCCCGCGATAAAAGCAATGCAATAGCTTAAAACTTCTTTGGCGTTTCGTGCACTGTTTTGGGATAGATAAAAATCGGCCAAGTGCGAGTCGGACTCGTACACGAAGGGTTCCATACTAATAATAATAATATTCCATTGAGCGAAATTTGCCATAAAATTGTGTTTTTTTGTATGGGAGCCCCCCTTTAATATTAATATTATTTTGTTTTTAGTATTTTTGTCATAGCGGCATTAGATATTACACAATCTGTAAAAATTTCAGAAGTCTAGCTATAGCGGTTCTTGAGATACAGCCTGGAAATACACAGACGGACGGACGCACAGACGGACAGACAACGAGGTCTTAGTATAAATAGGGTCCCGTTTTTACCCTTTGAGTACGGAACCCTAGAAAATGTTAAGCTCGCTCGACACGTGACCAAATCGTAAGTTCGTAAGACAATATAAAAAAAGCATACTGCCACGCCCGCTGGCGTGATGTAGCGTTGCTGGAAATGTTAGAAAGTAATTTTTTACCGTGTGGTGAAAATTATGACTGTTTCTATTGTTTCTTCTGAAATCTCTCTGTGCGTCTAGCATGCGTACGAGATATCTCACTCTCGAGTGTAGTTAAAAACTACTCTTCTCATAATGTCAAAATCTCGACAAAACTCGATAAAAATGTGTTATTTTGACGACAGATCTACACGAGAAAAAATGTATGTCATGTTAGGGTCAATAGAGATGAAGAGACAAACCACCAAACATCGAGAAAACATGTAGACAACATTTTCTCGTTGGCGCATGCTAGGCGCACTGATCTGACCCCCAAAATCTTGTATGAACTTCCAAAGTCCCAAACATCATGATAAAAAAACAACCGATATTTCTCGAGCTTCCAAGTTTCTTAGAGGCTTTAGAAAAATAATTGAATCAATGTTTCCTCTGCTATGGCCGTCTGAAGTAGCGATACGTTTCTTATATTGAGCCGTCCGTCTAGTTAACGATCATCCTTGACGTTATTCCGGTCAGTTCGGATATCTTACAGCAAAATACACATTTAACCCGAGTCTTATTTTAACGTGGCCTACATTTAAAGTAAACAACGTTACACTCTTGTTAAAATATATTTAGTAAGAATTACAGTTAGTAAGAGGGTACAAACACACTACATTATAGTATAATATGCCGTATCTTTGAAATGAAACTCTCTTAACTAAGACAATAAATAATAATAATATATATTGTTTTTTTCTCACCTCCAAGCGGAAAACGTCAACTTTCTTCCCGCTGCGCTTACCGACGTTGCCGTTTTCCGCCTCCGTCGATGAGAAAAATAGTATACGCACCATGGACAGTAAATAAGAAAGCCTCAGATCACATGTAATGTCAACAAACATGTGATCTGAGACATTTCTTATTTTCCTGCCCTAGGTGCGTAATTGCCTTTTGCCTTATTGCAGATAAATTGATTTAAGTAATTAATAATTATGAACTTGGACACGGATTGTACTGCTGTGTAATGAAGTAGGACTGTTACGTTCAAGTAAGGGCCGGGACACAAAAACACGGCACGACGTCGTACGGCGACGCGCCGTAAAAAACCGACGGTACGACGGTACGTACGACGTCGTGCCGTAGAAACTCACGTAGAAATTCAAAATGAGTTTAGGCCGGGACACAAAAACACGGCACGGCGCCGAACGGCATCGTACGGCGCCGTACGGTACCGCGTCGTGAGAATTCACGGCACGCGTCGTAAAAAACCACGGCACGGCGCCGTACGGCGTCGTACGACGTCGTACAGCGCCGTGCCGTGGGTTTTTTACGACGCGCGTCCGCACTGCGCCGTACGACGTCGTGCCGTGTTTTTGTGTCCCGGCCCCCTCGATAACTTTCCAAATCTCTTTACGTTAATACTCATTTTATACTAAATAGCGTAGTTTACAGACATGAAAATTTCAAAATATCTAAGCTGGAACCGTACTCACTGAGCCGGCTAAGTGGAGTAATAAAAAGTCTTTCACGTGTTCACCGAGTGACGCTCAAAGTGTTTACGCACGCTAGACTAAGACATTATCTTAAGTGAGGAAGAACTTAGACCCAGACCACGTTAGGATTGTGAGAGTACACGACTTACTATAGTATTTACTAGATTACTAATAATATTATAAAAATGTTTAAGTAAGTTTGTTAATCTTTTGTGCGAAAAGTGCTCAATCGATCATTTCATGAAACACAATAATATATTTAGAGGCATTAAAAGTGGCAGAAAATATTTTATTTAAAAAATTAAAACATGTAGGCACACAACTAAGATAGGGTTTTTCAAAATTACACCCCTAGAGGGGTAAAATAGGGAATCAACGTTTGTATGCTATATTACTGATTCAAAAGTATCATGCTAATTATATTTTGTGGGTCTGTCGTATAATTTATAAGCTTAGGCAGGTTGGAACTAAATGTAATACAGTACCAGATACGAGTGAGATAATAGTCATAATAATAATTAGTTTAAGCTTTAAAGCATTTAAGAATAAAACATTAAAATTGCTTTAACTATTTAAAATTATATAAACTTTTAATTTAAATTGTAGAAAAATAATATCGCAAAGAGAATCACACTATGCAGCCTTATCAAAACATATTTTACCCTTTTGACCCTAGATTATTCTAATACAAGATATTGAACCTTAAGTTATTTAAAGGACCGAAGTACGGTTAAGGGCTTAAGTTATATAATTTACGACTTAAGTATCAGCTCTGAATTAAATTAATGCCTGTTCTTGTGCGATCCCTATCAATTTAAGACCTTTGGTTTTTAGCTACATGTTATAATATACTACTAGCTTTAGTCTGCGGCTTCGCCGGCGTATTTACACTGTGTACCTACGAAAAATGAAAACAAAACAGCAGGACAAAAATGTATTATATTATAGAAAACAACACATTTTCGCAGCGCGATAGAAAGAGATGGAGGTATATTACTTCCTTTTCTATACTATGCCGGCAGTCTGCTATCCCTCCATCTTACGAATTTTTTTCAATCATGTCACGTGACCTGACGCGATTTAATTTTTTTGCATCAATCCAAAAAAAGTGCACAAAGTCAGTCAAAAGTTTTTACTTCAAAAATAATTTCTCATCTCTATCATGTGTAGAAATCTCACTTTTAAGAGATTCCCTTAAATTCTCTTTAAAGTTTAAACATTTTGCTTTAGCACTATATTAAGCAGGTGGGATAAAACTGAAGAAAATATGTGAAAATGAGAGCTGGGACCGGCCAGCGTCCCAACCATGAATTTACACAGATATTACACGTGTCTTCGGCTCTTAGGTTCCTTAACTATAAACTCTATCACATTGACACAGAGTTGAAATTAGAGATGCTGTGATTAAAATAAATGAACTTACTTAAGTAATGTTCTCTCATATTATTCCTGACTAAGAATGAATGTTGTAAATTAATTTTTGTGTGATTCCACTCATGTTTCGTGCTTTATTAAAATGAATACCTCGAGGGCTGGCCGAACTTTACTGTAAAATTGTGGAGGTATTATTGCAAACAAAATTTTAAAATAATGGACTACTCGTACATGGACCGAAAAACATCTTAATTTGTAACTTAATGTGTTTTTAGCAGATTAATTTCGAGCAAACAACCCTTTGTTTGCTTGAAATAAATCTGAAATTAGCACTCCGAGAGAAATGAAAAAGAAACATTTCTTTTTCATTTCTCTCGGACTTCGTTCGGTTTTTAAACTTCCTCTGCTCATGCTGGCAGCTTGTCCCTTCGTCCTACGAATTTTCGATAAATATATTTTTTTTTAAAGTATCATGATACTCTACATCCAAAATCGGCGGCATACTTAAGTGTCTAAACACACCATGTCGAAGTTCCGCGGCGGAAGTTCGGCATGATTCCGCCTGCAATGTATTTAAATTGCCGATGACACACCATGCCGAAATTACGTCGCATTATGTTGTATGCGTTTAAGCCACTGACCTCCATTAATAGAGATCAGTGGTTTAAGCCGTTTAACATTGCTGACTTAATCATGCCGAACTTCCGCCGCGGAACTTCGGCATGGTGTGTTTAGACACTAAACAGACAGACGTGCTTTCGTTTAGTAATAATTTAACGCAATAGAAATCGATTTGATTTTTTTTTTATACAATAAGTGGGTAAACGAGCAAACGGGTCACCTGATGGAAAGCAACTACCGTCGCCCATGGACACTTACAACATTAAAAGAGCGGCTGAAAACGTTGATTTGAAACAAATCCCTATAAAATATTAGTATAGATCAAATAAAAGTCTCAAACATCGCCAAACTTTATCTTTTATCATAAAACGTAATCGAAGTAATCAATATCACGGGCCCAACGCCTCAACCCTCGTGAATCTTTATGTTCGCAGTTCCAAAGGAAAGGTTAACCCTAAAAGATGATGACAAAACGATCATCTTTCCAAGAATATTACGTAAAACCTCCAACGAGGCTTCTAAGTCGAAATTGTAAATTATAGTTACCAGTAGCGCTAACACGGCGACCAGTGGAAATACGAAAGTATAGACAAACTGTGGAGATAAACTTAAGGTGCCGTTCCAATCTTCTTTCGTTCCGAAAAATTTAATTAAAATGCCACTTTATGACAGACTATAGTCCTAAAACTTCAAATAATATCCTAATTTATGTCATATACTATAGTATAAAGTGGCATTTTAATTGAATTTTTCGGAACGAAGAAAGATCGGAACGACACCTTAAATTTATCTCCACCATATCTCCACAGTTTGTCTATACTTTCGCATTTCTACTGGTCGCCGTGCTAGCGCTACTGGTGTAAGGTAATTCCTGTAAATTCAAATATTTTTTTCCTATACTCTTTATTCTTTCCCGGGACTCAAAGTCTCACCTTACCTTTCAATTAAATAGGAAATTTTACAGCACTTTGAATGTGAAGAGTTTACAGACAGACAGAAACACTCTTGCATTTATGATTTTAGTATGAAATGTATAACATAGTAAATGTAAACTTCTTCTTATACAGTATGTAAAAAGACAAATTGATAATAGTTTAAGTGTTTGAGTCCCCTTTATAGAGTTCTCTATGAAGATAGAAGCGATAAAGAGTAATTTAAGCTATTGCATAGCTTTGAGCGCGGCGACCGAATCAAGAAATTCTGTAACGAAAATACCTAACACCCTCTATACTCTGGCACAGCGGTGCGGTGCGTCTTAACTGTTTAGCAGACTTCGGCACGGTGTTTGTGTGCGTGTTACTAGACGTTTGCGTGTAGAATAGCTATAATGCTATGCAATAACTTTACAGCGGCAGTCCCTGAATGCCACACGTATTATTTATTATTATTTTTTAATTTTGAATGGGCAAATTCGTGACGCTGGAGTGTTTGCCCATACTAATCGCAAAAACTGCTCTTTCAGCGCTGCTACTTTTACAGTAAACTCTACATAAGGGACACATACACATCCTAAAGTAGAGATAAACTACGATAACATGTGCCCCTCCAAAATTCAAAACATATGAAATGCGGTGTCAAAACGTTTGAAGTGCGTTGTCTTGCGTGGTCGGCTAGTTATGATTAGTTGACCAACAAATATTACGAGTAGGTACTGGTTGATTGGTTGAATATTTACTACATACAAACTCTTTCATAAGGATGTGACTACACACATTGAAACAGCAATTTGGAGGGGCGCGCCATGTTATCGTAGTTTATCTCTGTTATCACTAATTCTTTTTGGTAACAAGACAAAGTACTCCCTATACCGGGTGTAACAAAACTAAGTGATAATAATTTAGGGTGTGTACGTGTTCTTTGTAGAGAGTTCACTGTGAAAGTAGCAGCGCTGAAAGACCAATTTTTTTTCACTTTTTTATGGGCAAGCGCCCCAGCGTCACGAGTTTCCCCATACAAAAGTGAAAAAAATTAGTCTTTCAGTGCTGCTACTTTCACAATGAACTCTCTACAAGGAACACGTACACACCCTTAAGTATTTTTTTACGAAATAAGGTGGCAAATGAGCAAACGAGTCGCCTGATGGAAAGCAACGTCCGTCGCCCATGGACACCCGCAGCATCAGAAGAGCTGCAGGCGCGTTGTCGGCCTTTTAAGAGGGAATAGGGTAATAGGGGAGGGTAGGGATGGGAAGGAAAGGGAATAGGGGAGGGTAGGGAAGGGAATAGGGTAGGGGATTGGGCCTCCGGTAAACTCACTCACTCGGCGAAACACAGCGCAAGCGCTGTTTCACGCCGGTTTTCTGTGAGAACGTGGTATTTCTTCGGTCGAGCAGGCCCATTCGTGCCGAAGCATGGCTCTCCCACGTGTAGTATTATCACTTAGTTTTGTTACACCCTTATATAAAGATGTTTCATTACCTTAATGATTGTATTTAAATATTTATTCCAGTTTCTCTCCAAGCCTCAAAAGCATTATTCTACTTAGTATCTAATCAACCTAATTCTCCCTTTGCTAATTTTACTAATTCCTGAACTGAATATAATATTCTTGGCTCTTTGAACTCTATTAGGTATTTAGGTTACCTATCATTCCAATTAGTGAACCTAGTATCAAATTAGTTTTGCTTAGAAATTAGACTAGTTGCTAAACAATAATTGTTTCCAAGTTTATCTATTGTTACAACAAAATTATAGTTTAAAGTTATTTTAAATTACAATAGATGAAAGACTTCTTTCCTTCATCTACGACGCAATGTAAAAGTAGCCGCTTTCTTTCTCTACTATCCAAATATCCAAGAGAAATCATATTTTCATACTAGATGACGCCCGCTCTCCGTTACGCCAAAATTCGTTTATCGCGTGGGAACCGTACATTTTTCCGGGATAAAAGTATCCTATGTCCTTTCTCGGGACTCAGAGTATTTCTATACCAAATTTCAGCAAAATCGGTTCAGCGGTTTGGGCGTGAAGAGGTAACAGACAGACAGACGGACAGACAGAACGGACAAACAGACAGACACACATTCGCATTTATAATATTAGTATGGAAGTATGGATATGGATATAATATGTAATTGATTGTACTGTCGGTTCTTGGTGGAAATTTATGTTGAACACTAATAAAACACAATTTCCCGTACACTTTTTCCACTAGGTACATTAAGAAATTATTTTAAATTTTAACAAATTACACGACCGGTTTCGAAAAAAAATATATTATCTTTAAACGAGTTCAAACTATGTGTAAGTGTACCCAATAACTAACTTTTCAATTTTTTTTTGTAAAAATTTAAAAAAAAAGTATTTAATCGCCTATAGACTAAAAGAAAGATAATCATCCTTCTTAAGATGAATATCAAGTATATTCATCTAAATAAGGATATGTAGGCAATAATATATAAAGGTCTACCAGAATCTTAGGTCTACCTGATGGCAAAAACTGAGAAAATAAATTGACTATACTTGGGTAATTGGAACAAAACATTTTTTTTCCATATAGCGGCTGATTCTGTGTGTGAAACATGCAAATATATAAATTTATCCAATGATCAAGGATACTTTTTGAAAATCTGCTGTGAAAATTTGCCATTGAGACCTATATAATTACCCGACTGCCAGGAGGGTTATGTGTTTAGCGCGTATCTTCTATGTATGTAATATTCTTTATTATCTCGTATCTTCAGAACGGCTAAACGGATTTTCACATTTGAGGTATCGTTAGATTTGTCTTAATAGCCCGAGTGTTCTTAGATAGGTGACATTATCTTTTAATCCTTATCAAAATAAATTATTCCATTACTAAGTACAGTTTATGTAGATAATATTTGGTCTTTGAATGAATAAAATTGGACATTAGTTTTTGAAATTATGGCGAAATTAAAATATTACGATAGTTGGCGTCACCAAGGCGGGTGCGCCCGCGTGCGGGAGGAAGACAATTGCAGGGTGCAGCCTGCGTATAATGACTGCGTTGTCGATGGTGTCGGAGTCTGTGAATTGACCTGGGAATCATTTTGCTGACCGGGTCTTTCCAGGGTATGCTTTTTGCAGAGCTCACCGACCGAATAAAATAAGAAAAAACCAAAATCCGCCTGCATGGATAAAACCAATATTAATTAAAAATTAACTGAAATTACTGAAACAAGATGAAAATTCAATGACAAAGTATTAAAAAAAAAAGTGTGTCAGCTCCGACGCACGACTGGAGTTTAGTACGAGTATCTAACCATACGCAAAAAGAGTTTATTCAACTGAAAAAAGATTAATATCATATGAAATCAGATGTTCCGGCAATATTATTTACACCCCTTTCTGCCATAGTTATTTCAAAATACTTTTAGTTCACTTTAAGCCAGTATAATGATAAAAATTATAACTTCACAATAACAATATTATACCTTGTGCGCAAAGAGGATGTAAACTGTATACTACGTAACAAGAGGTCGGACTTAGAAGAAAAAAAATAAACATCCGTTATTTTTTTAATTTGAAACTAAACGAGAAAATTTTTAAGTGCAAAACCTTTCACTCTAAACATACCAAAAATTAAAAAAAAAAAGAAGAAATGAGCTCAAATAAATGTTTTATTTCAATAAAAATTATTGTACATAGCTAAATAAATAGGCTAATAAGGTAAATTAAACAATAAAACAGATTTAATCCACAAGCTTTTGTTGATTTCTATTAATAATATTACAATACAGTTTTATGCATTTTTTTTATAAATATAATAGAATAGCTGTCTATGCTACTCTACTAACTACTTGATTAGCTTATACAGTAAACTCTATATAGGGAGGGGATTAAAGCTGCGCGTCCACCAGGTCGGAATCGGGACGTACGGTGCGGACGGCGCGTCGTGTAGTCATATATTTGTCAGGCGCAGAATGACGTTCCAGTACTTCTAGTGCAGTTCACAGTAGTCAATACCATAAATACAAAGCAACAAATCCATCCGCTGCGTACCTACGCTCCGATTCCGATCCAGTGGACGCGCACCTTTATACATACACACTTAAGTATCATTACTTTGTTTTGTTACACCCTGTATACAACAGCTGAAATCTATCGCGTGGGCTCAGGCCAGCTGCATACCACCTCACGTCTTGATCAGAGGATTTTTCTTGGTGGCCGTACCACTCATAATCCCATATCTTCCTTCTCCTCCTAAAATCTCCATAACAGCTATTGCTTGCAGACTAAAGTGTTGCAAACTAGTATAGGGACCTAAAAATCTGAAATTAATGAAACATTTTTCATTTACTACATTTCCATACAGTTTACATAAATTATTAAGTATACTTATCAACCTTATGTATTATTACAATAAAACAATATACACATTTTAACATTTTCCAAATTAACTGCATACTGATATACATTGAAATGAAATGAAATGAAATGATATTTATTTGGAATAAATGGAATAATTTTGAAATGAAATGATATTTATATATTTCATTATAATATTTTCTATGAAATAATAATCTATCTTTTTCATATTAATATAGTTTAAGTTGTAAATTATTGTACCTACAAATATGCAAAACTACGACATACTTTGTATTAGAACATGGTATGACATAGTTATGTTTTGCTTCAATTTATCAATTGACGGTTACATTTACATTTTACAATGGCTTACCTTTCGTTTTTCGTTAATTAATCCACTTAATTTACAATATTTGTATGAGTTGCTACAAAATAATTTTCACAAAATGAAAATCGAACTTTGAATTTTAAACTCCTTCTTCGTCTTTTTTCTCATGTAGTTTATATTCTCTATGGTCTTTTTTATCAGCCAATCACAGTTGACCTTGCACAGATTAGCTGATTAGGTACAGTAGCTACGTTTAAATTTGAGTAGTCCACTTGCAAAATGCGCTAAATTGATGGACTAATTAATTAAGAAATATAATTAAAACATATACTATAAAAGTAAGTTAAGAAAATGTTGTTACATTATATTAATTCTAAAGTCGTATTATTTAGAAATTATTTAATTATAAAAATAAAATATCGGTTTAATATAATTATTTTTATTTGAATATTAAAATTGAACAAAGCAAGTTCTGCAAAAGTATTTGTAACATAGACATGTTTGCAGTAGTATGGAATTAACATTGACAGTTTTGAATTAGTTTTTCACTTAAGTCTTAACACTAAACATTTTTCTTTTAATTTTAACAACTTAGTTTTTACACCCTTATGTCTGTTTCATCTTCCATGAGTGTTTCTTCAGAGTCAGTTTCTATTACATTACTTTCATTTTCTTCTTCTTGTATCAGTCTGTTCTCGGATTCCGTCCGATGAACACGCGTTTCCCGCTCAAGTGCACGCTGCTAGGCGACTGTGGTGCTGTCTCTTTCTATAGACAGCGCGCTCTCGCTCGGCACACTTTGTGCTTGTTGCGATTTCGCGATCACGTCCGCGCCTCGAGGTTTTTCGATTTTAGTGTGTCCGCGATCGAGCGAACTCTGCGCCGGCGCTTGTTCGCCTCGCCTGAGTGCGGGCCCTCGCCCGCGCTTGCCGCCGTAGGTCGCGCCGCGCCTTGCTCGCCAGCGCCCGAGTGCTAGTGTTGTGAGTGTTTTGTGTGTGTTTCCCGACCGCCAGGAACACATCGTAAGTACGGTGATACGAAAAATAGGTACACTACACGAGGTTCGTACCTCTTTACACACCTCCCCTCCCGGTCGCCGGGCGGGGTTGTACCCTCTCGAAAATTCTCCATTAAGAGCAGACTGACCGACCGACATCATGGCCGACATGATTGACAAATTCTTGTCATTCCTTAAAGTTGAGTACCCCGACGCCGCGAAAAGATGGGACAACTTCGTGAGAAATCACGATGCTGATTCCCCCGTGTCTCCCGACTGTGACACCGCCGTGACTCCCGTAGAGTCCGTGGCCCCCCGACTTACTTACTCGTCTCCTTCTGAGATGTCTTGCTCGGAGCAAGAGACTGACCTTGGTGAAGGTGACTTCACCACGGTCGTCAGTAAAAAGACGAAGAAGAGAAAGCGCGCCGAAGGCTCTTCCTCTCCAGTCTTGTCCTCCCCGACTAAACAGGTCGGAAAACCGAAGTCCAGAAAGACTAAACCGGCCCCTAGGCCCGAGCTACCCGCGACGTCCGTGCAGACTAGCAGTGCCGCGTCCCCCGTTCGCCCCCCGATCGCCCCTCAGGCATCCCAGGCCTCGCAGGCCTCGCAAATAGTTCCGTCTCAGGCCCCTCTGGCTTCCGAGACGGAACTCGCTCCCAAAATGCCTCCTCCTATCATAGTACAGGAGAAGGAAAAATGGAATATCATTTCCGCCGCGATAAACGAGAAAAAGCTTCGTTACTCGACGGCTACCACAACTCCGATCGGGATAAAGGTCCAGGTCCAAACGCCTCAGGACCATCGCCTCCTAACTGCATTCCTCCGCGGAAAAAATATAGGTTACCACACCTATGCCTTAGAGGACGAACGTGTCCTCCGCGTCGTCATAGTAGGTGTCGACAAGTTCATCTCCGAAAGGGATGTACTTGAAGACCTAATAGCCCAAGGCTACCCGGCGACCGAGGTACACAGGATGTACCACCCCGTCAAAAAACACGTGTACAACATGGTACTAGTGATCCTCCCCCTTACCCCCGAGGGTAAGGAAATTTTTAACATACGCGCTGTATGTAACATAACCGGCATACGCGTGGAACCCCCCCGTAAAAGAGGCACTCCTGGCCAATGCCACAGGTGCCAACTTTACGGGCACTCCGCGCGAAACTGCCAAGCCCGACCGCGTTGTGTCAAGTGCCTCGGAGACCACGGCACCTCTGACTGCCCACGCAAAGCACCAGCTGAGGAGTCCGAACGTTACAGAGGGTGTGTAAAAGCACCTAAAGTAAAGAGACGAATTGCGCCTCAAACAAAGAGAAATAATAAGGAAAAAACAAAGCAGAGATTTATCCCTGCTCCGCTTCCCACTAAATCACCTTGGGTGAACAACAGTAGTGCCCCAAATAACTTCCCCGTGCCACCCAACAGGGCCCAGCCCACCGCCGCGCAAAAACCCGCGCCCTCCGCGACAAAACCCGCGCCCCCAGCGACAAAGCCCGCAACACCCGCGGCAAAAGCCGCGCCTCCCGCGAAAAAGCCCACTCTCCCCGCGAATATAACCCCCAATTACGGAGACGATCTGGGGTACGTGACTGTAGCGTCCTTGATTGACTACTACTCCTTTTACTTGATAAATGAAACGATAGTCTTGATATACCGTTACTTGATTTATTGATACACTTGATGATGAAATGACCCGGGTGTGCGAGCACGCGCGATCGCCTTGATTGATCGATGCGAACTGAACTTAATAAAATAATTAACTAATTACGCGAGCGCGTCCAAAACGCTGACTCTAAAAACCCTAAAATGCTTGATGTACGATATGGATCGTACATGCTCCCACACCGAAAAGTAGAGAAGTTAGTAGTGATGAGATGATACAAGGTGATTCCATTTTGTCCTTAACCTACACTTGTTAGTAAGTAAAGTACAAATTGATGATTTACAAAGAATTAAACTTAACACTATCGTCACCGATTACGTATACAGAACGAAAGGTCGGTGACGTGCCTCTGTTTTGCTTAGGTACGTTAGAACACGACACCCGTTTAAAGTCTTGCACTTGTTTGCACGGATCACTATAACCTGGGTTAATATAGCTCACATGACGCGGAACCTTTTTAACGCACTTATCACTCTCACTGCACTCACACTGATTGTCAATCACCGCCGTGGAGGAGGAGGGCGGCTGCCGCCTCGCCACCTCCGGAGTGGACGGCGCCGCCCGCCCCGCGCGCTGCGCCACCTGCTCCGCCGCTGCCCGCGCCGACCGCCGGTGCCGGAACCTACGCGCTCCCCAGACACCTGCTCCAACAGCAGCCACAATGACGATGATATACGTCGCTGTATAGTGATGAATGTCGTGGCTGCTGACACTATCGTACAGCGGCACGGTCTGCTTCATTTTCTCTATCTGCTTCTGCAGATGTATCAGCTGCCTTGAATGCTCGCTGACATCCTCGTCCCCTGCGCTAGTAGTGCCGTTGCTCGGTACCGATATGTTGATAAGATAGTTGATCGGCGATAACTTTGGAGCAATAACATCTGCCTTGATGTGCAGATCACTCACCTCCTGCTTGTGAGTATACACAGTGAAGTCCTTGAACTTCAGAAGACAACCTTGATTTGTCATCAATAAGCCAGCTTGAAACAGCTGTAGCGATGAAACTTGATCGTCGCAGAGTACCTTCACGTTCTGTTCTTGACAGTAGAAGTAAAAGTATGTGTTTACTTGATGCAACTCATGCCACTGTGATCGGCATGGCTCCTGATAGACCCTGCATCTCCAGGAGGCTGCATCCTTTTCGCAGAGACTCTCGTCGTCCTTTAGTGAGTACACTGGTGACCTGCTTCTACATAATAGAGTGCCTGATTCCTGCTGCAGACACGATTTTAGGTCACTTTCAGTCATAGGCAACAGAGCGTCCTTTTTAAGGTTAATCGCTAGGTAACTTGATACGGGTTTTATATGAATCATGATGCTATTGTTTACTAAACGTGGTACGGCAATGATTTTATGAATTTCGAAACTATCTCGGTGAACTAGAGGTATTTTAGTTTCAAACAGTAAGTAATTTGTAGACATTCTAGCTTTAACTTTTAATAAATGATAAATATTAGGTAAGCTTATATTCTCAAATGGTAAACATAAGTCCTTAGATATTTTTCCTGATATAGTATTTAATTCTTGTCGAAGCTGGTCTGGTGTCAATAGGTGTAAGCTGAGCTGTCCGTTGTATATATTAGTCATAGTGTCTAACAGGGTATTCTGCATTTCTTTTAGATGACTAAGTAAATTGCTGGCGACTATTGCGGAAAGTATAAAATCATTATTTTCTAAGTTTTCCTTCTTAGCGGCGTTCAACTGTTGTTCCACTTGATTTAAACGTAGATTGATAATCTTGTGCTGCTTGTTCATGATATCCTCTGTACGCTTCAACAGATTAAATTCGGCTTCAACGACGGACGTCTGATTTTTCCAGAGTACGGCGAGATGATCTTGATTCTTCTTGATAAGCTCAATATCTTGTTCATATTTTTCAGCGAAATTACTATCCAGAATTCCGAATAAAGAATTTGCTATATTACCGACTCCATTTATCAGTCCTCGTCGCGTGCGCGAATTTTGCTTGTTCATCATAACATTGTTATAGTGACTTAATTGTTCGTAGCCGTGACGTAGTTGTAACATAATCGCTGCACATTGTGAATGGTCTTGTTTACTATCACATATGTTTTGTAAATAATCTAAGTACTTGCTAGCTGTTAATGAGCCCTCCCAGTAGGGACTCATATCGTAGTAGACGACTAGGCGCCACTCGTCCTTGATGAGAGCCATGTTTGTCACCTTGTCGAAGAATAAACTTTGGTTTTGTAGCGGTGTAACATTAAATGAACCTTCTGAACTTGATATAAAGGTCATTATGAATAATAAAATTGTGAATACTAATTTAGAAAAGCTGTAATTATTATTTATCTTGATAGGTTTAGTAACGTGATATACTTGCTTTATATCGTCCTGATTCTTGATATTTTGATCTGACTGTTCTTGATTAACAGGCAATATGGACAGTTTTACTACGGGGCGTTTCATGATGCCGCTTTTTGTTTTTAGCGTAACAACCCTCACAAAACCGTCGCTTCCGGGATGTAACTCCAGAACGCGGCCTAGTGGCCACCTCCCGGCCGGCAAATTGCTATCTTGTATGAGCACTATGTCGTTGATCTTGATGGTCTCCTGCGGTAGTCTCCACTTGCTGCGGACTGACAGCTGCGTAAGATATTCTTGGCGCCACTTCTTCCAGATATCTTCGAACAATTTCTGTGTATGATGCCAACGAGTACGTAAGTCTGTTTCGGTGTCGAAAAATGCGAGATGAGGACCGCTAGTTAAAAAATGTGATGGTGTTAGACAGTTTAAGTCGTCAGGATCTTCGGTCATAGCACATAAAGGCCTCTGATTGATGCAGGCTTCGAGCTGAGAGAGCAATGTAGAGTACTCCTCAAAGGTAAGACGTTGTTCGCCTATCACCCGCTTCATGTGATATTTTAGACTTTTGACCGAAGCTTCCCACAGTCCACCTGCTGACGGCCAAGAGGGGGCATTGAAATGCCACTTGATACCCATGCGCGTCACTTCGTTGATGAATTCTGTGTTTTCAAATGTACATAAAATTTGCTGATATTCTTCCTGCAGAACCTTGTTTGCTCCGATGAATGTTGTACCTTGATCACTGTACATATTTTTCGGCACTCCTCGCCTGGCTGACATTCGACGCAAAGCTGCTAAAAATGCTGACGTCGTCAAATCCGAAACCAGCTCCAAATGTATGGCTTTCGTTACCATACAAACAAACACAGCAACGTAGCCCTTTGTTGTTAGAATACCTCGGCCCTTGTTGGCTTTGACGAACACGTGGCCTGTGTAATCAGCCCCTGTATGGTAAAATGGCCGCGACGGATTCACCCTTGATGTTGGTAAATCTCCCATGATTTGATAGTGCTGGCTGGGGCTGTGCTTTCTGCACTTAACACATTGATAAATGCGCTTCTTCGTGGCCTTGAGTCCTCCTACCAACCAGTACTTCTGTCGAATGAACCCCGAAGTGAGCTTGGCGCCACCGTGGAAGGTAAGTTCATGACACTGATCTATTATTAACTCAGACAAGCGACTGCTTTTTGGGATAATAATAGGATGTTTCATGTCTAAGTTAATGTTTGCATGTTTTAAACGACCTCCAACTCTTAAAACTTGATCCTGATCTAATATAGGGTTGAGCATGCAAAGCTTGCTTTTTGCTGCTACGCTTTTTCCTTTCTGTAATGCTTCTATTTCTTCGCTAAAATATTCTTGCTGACACTGCTTAATAATTTTTATATTTGCTTGCTTTATTTCACATAGTGCTAAGTATTTATTTGCAACTTGTTTTTTGCTTATAAATCTATATATCCATGCTAAAATCCTCGCAATCTTGCTTAGCGAGCTATATTTATGCAGTAATAATTTTATAATACTATTTTCTTGATTTTGAGTTACAGATGCAACTACCGTTTTTGTTTTTCTCACTTCTTGATCTGTGGAAAATATTTTTTGAATATTACGTGATAAATTTTCAGTTTTCAGCCAACTCGGCCCCTTAAACCAAAGTTCATGATCTTTTAACTGGGATGCTGACAAACCGCGACTAGCGCAATCAGCCGGATTTTCCTCCGACTTGACGTAATTCCAGCTGCTGGGCGGCACCACATCGACAATCTGCTTAACTCTATTGGCTACAAATGGCTTCCAGCGTTCCGGTACACCATTGATCCATCCTAATACTACCATAGAATCTACCCAGCAGTAAGTATTAATTTGATATGTTTCCAGGCAACTCTTGATTTTTGATAATAGTTTAATAAGTAATAGAGCACCGCATAACTCTAGTTTAGGTAAAGTAAGTTTATTATTTACAGGTACCAGTCTCGATTTTCCTGCTATCATGGTTACCGACGTCTGGCCGTGTGTGCTTACCTTGCAATAAACAACACAGGCGTAACATTTTGTTGATGCATCGGAAAAGCCGTGAAGTTCGATGACATTATTTTCTGTTATACCTAACCATCTCGGCATGTAAAAATTATTTATATTTTCTAAATCTATTTTTATACTTTCCCATTCCTTAATAATATTTTCCGGTAAGGGATCATCCCATTTTAACTCCAATTGCCACACTTGTTGAAATAATAGTTTTATTTTAGTCGAAATCGGAGAAAGCCAACCTAATGGATCGAATAATTTTGAAATATTTGCAAGTAAAATACGTTTTGTAGGAATTTTTGTCTTAAAGTCTAATTTTGATGTGAATGTAAATTGATCTTGCTGTGGATTCCAACTAAGCCCCAATGTTTTGGATGACTCAGTATTTTTAAAATCATAATTTAATTGCTCATCACTGCTGTTATTACTTGTAGGAATTATATCTTGATTATTTGCCTTCCATTTACGTAGATTAAATCCTCCGGACTTTAAAATCGCTACAATATCCTGTATCAAACGCTTTGCTGATTCGACAGAATGACTTCCGTATACGAGATCGTCCATGTAAAATGCTGACTCAATCACCTTTGGAGCAGAACTGTCTTGATAATTCTTTCTCTCGTCTTGAGCTAAGCGTCGGAGAGTCATCATCGCCAGAAACGGCGCGGCCTTGGTGCCGTACGTCACTGTCGTCAACTGAAATATGCTTAATTCGTCAAACAATGAATCTCGCCAAATTATTTTCTGATATTTTTGGTCATCCGGATGTAACCATACTACTCTAAACATTTTCTCCACATCCGATGTAAAACCGAATCTGAATTGTCTCCACTTGATAAGAAGACTCTGCAGATCTTGCTGTAAATTTGGACCTCTTTCCATTAAATCATTCAGGCTCAAACCAGTCGAAGAAGGCGAAGAAGCATTAAAAACAACTCTTAATTTAGTTGTAGTTGAATCATTCCGAATAACACAATGATGCGGTAAGTAGTAACCTGATGAGTCGGAGTTATTCGAGTGTATCATATGTCCTAATTGTTTGTATTCATTGATAAATAATTTATATTCTTGTCCTATATTTACATTTTTATTAAATTTACGTTCTAACTGTCTAAACTGTGCAATAGCTTTTGATTTTGATTGGCCTAATTTACTTTCTATTTCTTGTTTAAGGGGGAGGCGCACTTGATACTTGCCATCCGCCAGACGAATAGTTGTCTTGTTATAAAAATCTACGACCTGTTGGTCGGCCAGGGACATCGAAGATGACTCTGATATGTCCTCCGATTGCCAAAATTGACTGATGTCGTTGATATCGTGCACAATGATGTTACACTTAAAGCTTCTTTTTACGTAACCGCTCAAAATCCAACCTAAGCGCGTTTTTTGCGCCATAGGTAGAGTCGGTCCAGCCTTGTAAATTCCATCCAACAATAAATTGCTAAAAACATCCACTCCAAGGAGAAGGTCTACTTGTCTTCTCACATTGAAGAAAGGATCTGCTAGAGGCAAATTTTCTAATGCGGGCCAATCTGGTTTAGGAAAGCTGTAGGAGGGCAGATTCTTGATTAAAGTATTCATGATATAAGCATCCGTTTCGAATGAGAAGTCTTCTTGATTAGACCTACACTTGATTTTAATAATACCCTTGCAGTTGCTCTCCTTTTCGCCTATTCCTGTTATGGTTCCCTGACAATGTTTGCGCGGTAAACCTAAAATATGAGCTACTCTCTCTGATATGAGCGTAGTCTCGGATCCTTGATCTAACAATGCCCTGATATTATGATAGGTGCCATCCCGAGCCTGAACCCGCACCATGGCTGTTGCCAACAGAATTTCGGGGTCCTTGCCCTCCACGGACACATGAGTGTTACCAACCTCCGGTTTCGAAATCTTCGACTCTGCATTTTTCGGCGTGAATGAACTGTTGTAAAATGCATCGTGCAAAATTGAATTATGATTGCCGTTGCATTCTCGACAACGCGATTCGGAATAACAACCTTTACCTTCATGATCGTAGAGACAATTTTTGCATAAATTCTTGTCAATAATTAATTTTCGCTTCAAATGATTAGGTAGTTCTAGAAATTTTGCGCAATAATATAAGCCATGTCCGCGGTTTGAACAAAAATAACAAGCTGTTTTTACCGGATATGCAGGTTTATTGACTCGGTTACTTGATACTTTCGATTGCGAAAAATATGTTGGTTTCTTGTAATTAAAACGATTGTCTGAATTAACGTTATGATTAAAATTATATGTATATTTTGCACTAGGCTTCGCCGTCGGATTTTCTTGCTTTTTCCGTGAAGTCTCTAGCGCTGTAAATTTCGTTTCGAGAAAATCTAGAAATTCCTTTAGACTAGGCAATTCCCTCGGCTGCTTTAATGACGATACGTACTCGTTGTATGTGTCGGCGTCAAGTTTTTGGCTCAAAATATGTACTAGTAGAGGATCCCATGTACTTATGTCTACACCTAAATTTTTAATCGCGTTTAATGATTCCAGTGACGTATCATGGATTCTCTTGATATGTCCTAACGATGCTTGCTGCGACACTGGAAGGTTCATTAACGTATTGATATGCGACGTAAAAATAAGTTTCCTATTATTATACCTATTATTTAATATCTCCCAGCAGGTGATGTAGTTGTCTGAGCTAATCTGCAGATGTTGAACTAAGCGCTCAGCCTCACCTCGGAGCTTGCCCTTTAAAAATTGCATCTTCTGTGCGCCTGATAGAGATGCGTTGGTGTGGATAGTCTCCGTGAATAAGTCCTTGAACGACGTCCACTGCTGGAAACTTCCGCTAAAAGTAGGCAACTCCATCTGCGGAGTCGACTTCTCCCTATGACACATGGACCTGATTTTCCTATTGATAGACTTCTTGATGTCTTCGTACAATTGCTCATAATGATAAAATGCTGAATCATATTCTTTATTTTTACCCTCTAGCTCACTATCTATTTCGAGATGTAAAGAATCAATTACCGACCAACGAGATTGTAAAGTATTCAGTATGTCATCTAGCTCCCACTTATCTAACTCCGTATCTAAGTTGACACTAGTTACCTTTCTCTGTAGAGCTCTGAAGTTGCTCGCTTGCTTTTTGAGCAACTCGTCCGTCCTGCTGTTGACGCCCTGAGCCCTGAAAGTTACCTGATTTTCTCCCTCGTGCGCGCCGTCTTGCCTTGCTGCTGGAGACGAGGTGCGCGCGGGTGGCTGCGACGTCGACGCGCCGCCCAACGGAGTCGCCGGCCGCAGCAGCGGTGTACTCGGCTTGGCGTCCCGTGCTTGATGGTTCATGATGACCGACCGGATGTGTCCGTAGCGCTCTTTGGTTGCCTCGAACTGATCGGTCACGAAATAATCGTGAGACTTGTCGCTATAACCACATAGCTTGACGTGGTTATTTTGAAACTCCTGCCAGTATTGATCCAGGGTTTCCAGTCTCCTCCTGATGTAGTCACCGGTCTTGCGCTCCGGCCCATCTTTCTTGTAATTGGAGTAGATCTGCTCAATCGCTCCAACCAACTGCTGCTGAATTGATAGTAGATCTTCCATCTTTACTCCTGATATTATTTCCTTGATAAAAAATGCACTGCAATCCAATGTCCACTGATCACTTCACGAAAAGTCACACTGTCTGTGTTTTCACTCGCGAAGTCCTTATTATTCACGAAGCACCTTGCTAGGATCACTTCACGAAATAATAATTAACGAAGGACCATAAAGTATGTAGCGTCCTTGATTGACTACTACTCCTTTTACTTGATAAATGAAACGATAGTCTTGATATACCGTTACTTGATTTATTGATACACTTGATGATGAAATGACCCGGGTGTGCGAGCACGCGCGATCGCCTTGATTGATCGATGCGAACTGAACTTAATAAAATAATTAACTAATTACGCGAGCGCGTCCAAAACGCTGACTCTAAAAACCCTAAAATGCTTGATGTACGATATGGATCGTACAGTGACCGATTTCCTAAGCCTCATAAACCCGTCAGAGGTAGCCGATTTCTCCTACGGACTACGGACGGCTAGGACTTTTTCACAATTATCCGCCTGTCTGTCGACTTACAACGACTTGATCCGCAGGATCAATTCCCTCAATTTATCACCATCGTTTAACTAATGGATTCCACTGGAAGGATAAAACCGCGCTCCTTACAGGTAGTTACGTTTAATACAAACGGCATACATAATAATATAGACGAAATCCGCGAATTCGTCATAAACCACAATGTCGACATTTTACTAGTGCAGGAGACGTTCCTTAAGCCTAGTAGAAAAAGCCCTAAAATAGCTAACTATAAAATAGTTAGAAATGACAGAACCCGATCCCAACTCGGAGGCACAATGATTTATTACAAAAAATCATTGCACTGTGTTCCCCTAGAACCCCTATCCCTAACTAATTTAGAAACTTCTATTTGTCACATTAGCATGACAGACCATCAACCCATCATAATTGTATCTGCCTATTTAGCCAGCAAAATGCCCATAACTTCTAGCGAACTAGGATCACTATTTAACTTAGGCAACGCCGTCATCATTGCCGGCGACCTAAACTGCAAACACACAGAGTGGGGCAATGTCATCTCTAATACGAATGGCATTAGATTAACCGCCCTAAGCGACTCCTTAAATTTTGCAATTTTAGCCCCTAACGACCCCACTCGCTACGACACTGCTAGCCGTAGTAACAACCTTATTCATAACCCTAGTGTTATTGATATTGCGTTAGTTAAAAACATTAACCTCAACATATCTTTGGAAACAATCCACGAGCTTAACTCGGACCACAGACCAGTTAAAATTGCGCTTGGTAATTCTAACCAACTCGCTGCTAGTACTAAAAAGATAATTGATTATAAATTACTAGCAGATAACCTAGAAAACCTTCAATCGAGTCACCTCGATCTCATTCCCGATTTCATAGAAAACTCTAAAGTAGCGCTTGAGGCCTCTCTCCACTTGACTGATCATCTGGTAGAGAACATCGAAAAATCTTCTAGGGAAATGCCAGCGATCCATGAGAATCGCTGGCCTCTCCCAGATGATATTAAAGAGTCCATCAGACTCCATAACGCGGCTAAACGCACGTACGATCGCTACCCATCGGAAGACTGGAGGAGGGCCCTCCGTCACTACGAGAGGGAAGTTAAATATAAAATCAAACAACACAAAGCCGAGAGGTGGGATCGACTTCTTAGCGAACTCGAACCGTCTCACACGGCCTACTGGCCGCTGGCGAAGTCCCTCAAAAAAGATACGGAGAGCGACATGCCTCCACTAAACAGACCAAATCGTCCTCCTGCACTGGAAGATATTGACAAAGCCGAATGCTTGGCCGACACCATAGAAAATCAGTGCCGACCTAGTACTCTCCCGACTGAACCCGATCATGTTAATCTAGTCAATACCGAGGTAGAAAGCCGACTCATGGCCCCACCATCAGAGCCCCTCAGGCCGGTGGATGCGGAGGAAATCAAAGATATTATTAAAGATTTGAATTCCAGAAAGGCCCCAGGCCTCGACGGTATCTCAAATAAAACCCTTAAATTACTACCTTCCACTATAATTGAATTAATCGTGAACATCTTTAACGCCCTTTTACTAGGATGTTCATTCCCAGATATTTGGAAAGTAGCTATAATAATAGGTATCCACAAACCGGGTAAACTCCGGACGGAACCAAGTAGTTACAGACCAATTAGTTTAATTAGTTGCCTCGGTAAAATTTACGAAAGAGTTATACTACGACGCCTAAAAGACGTCATAGTTGATAAAAAACTCTTACCTGATGAACAATTCGCATTCCGCGAATTCCACAGCTGTCCCGCTCAGGTACACCGCCTGACGGAGTACATATTAGAACAAAAGAACAATAGGAAACCGACTTGCGCTGTTTTCTTTGATGTCGCAAAAGCATTCGACAAAATTTGGCACAATGGGCTAATTTATAAACTTTTTAAACTCGGCATTCCCGATAGTCTTGTTATAATAATAAGTAACTACCTCAAAAACCGTAAATTTCGTTTTAGAGTTGAAGGCATTCTGTCTTCACTTAGAGATCTAGAAGCTGGAGTACCGCAGGGCTCGGTTCTCTCCCCGACCCTCTACAATCTCTACACGTCCGATTTGCCCACCCACCCTCGAGTACAAAAAGCGCTATTCGCGGATGACACGGCCCTTTTCTTTGCTCATCGCCAAATAGCTTTCGCGTCCAAAAAACTCCAAGAAGCAGTTACCGAACTCGGTAAATGGTTCGCTAAATGGAGAATTGAACTAAACCCCGACAAAAGTCACGCTATATTATTTAACGGACTAAAACGTAAGAAAATGCAACCTATTAGTCTGCACGGAAAATTAATTCCCGAAGTCACGGCTGTCAAATACTTAGGAGTAGTACTAAACAAGTCGATGTCATTCACGAACCATATATCGAATACCGTACGTAAAGCGAAATTTGTGTTATACAAATTATATCCTTTACTCAACGCGAGTAGCAAAATGTCCTTAAGACATAAGCTCACCTTATACAAAACATGTATAAGAACGATACTCACTTATGCGTGCGTCTCTTTCGCACACATAAGTGACAATCAGATGAACCAATTGCAACGAGTTCAAAACCGTTTTTTGCGCATGGCAACAGGTGCCCCCCGTTACATGCGAAACATCGACTTGCATAGAGACTGCGAGCTTATCACTATCAAAGCCTATATCAAAGAACTCTCAGAGAGATTCTTTGAGAAAGGCAAAGTACATCCCAATCCGCTCATTCGTAAGGCTGTGGACTATGAACATGACGCACGGACATTCCGATACCCCTTCAGGCGGCCTAAGCATATCTTAGCCGACCCTGTAGACCCCATCACAGAATACGTAACGTACTGTGTACAGTTACGTAAACACAAATCACACTCACCCGCGTGGTTAGTACTGCACCGGGGACGACGCCGGCGCCTTCCCCGAGGACTTAACACGACCCGAACGACAAACAGACAGACCGACCGAAATCCGGTGCCGAGCTCGATCCCGGGTTCGAGTTCGCATGCGGATAGCATAGGAACACACCTAAATCATGACCGCGACCGCGACATTGTCGTAGAGAGCTCTACCAATTACTTTGACATTAGAACATACACGCGTATGTCACCCCAACCGGACTCGGAAGGGGAGAGGGACGGCCCTCTTTTATGCAATAACATTAATAACTTGAGCTCATCTACCGCGATAACGCAGCTAGTTTGTGCTATCGCGCGCGAGCAGCCTCACTCGTCAGAGAGTGAGTAAGGGGTCGGACCCCTTAAGAGCAGGGGGGATCCGTGTCCCCACGTCAGATGGAAATAGCTTATTTTCGTAGCTCTCCCCAATATTGCCCGATTAGAATGTCACACGTGTGACTTTAGGGGAGGGGGCCAGGCCTCCTCATTGTTTATCTCCAAACCAACTAGCAACAGACTAGTTATAGCCACGATTAAACTACCATGGTCTTAACCAGACCAGTAGCTTAGACCCTTTCAAAAAAAAAAAAAAAAAAAAAATCTTCTTGTATAAACTTGTAATATTGAAGGTTTTCAAAACTAATCCAGTTTTCTCCAAAATGTTTAACCAGTAGTTTTCTAACATCATTTAATTTTTCTACTTTCACAGGAACTCCAATATTCATCAAAGTAGGTTTAATATTTTCATAAGACTTTCCTCTTTTACACACATTCCCATAGTTGACCAATTCAGATATATAATTAGGTTCACCTTTAATTCCAATTTTATTATTCTTATCCTTTCTCAAGAAAAATCTTTTGGAAGCATTAAATTTAAAATGCCATGAACCTGGTACTTTAAGCACATTTGTAACGCTTGTTTTCCAGTCGTAAAATCGGAAGTCACTTCCGAGTCTGATAACTGTACCATGTTTTTTGAAAATATCAAAATAAACATCGGGTTCCGCAATTACCTCTAAAGGGCGTATCTCTCTTTCAATATTACCAAATATACGGTCGGGTGGCAAGAAGGAATGCCCAACTACTGGAAATATAATAGTTATTTTTTTAATTTGATTTGGAGCCTTTGTTTTAAACCAATATGCCAACATTCCCAAAACTGTGAAATTTTTATTCGTTACACTTATAACCCTGTTTTGAATTTCCATGGACGCACTGTGGTATCTTTGGTGGTCCCTTAGCCATATATCTGCAACAAAACAGTAAAAATTAAGTAATAGTTCAATAATTTACAAATTAATATTTTACAAAACGTTCGACACTATAATTATTACACTATAGACTTCGCCAATAGTTTTCAAACAATAAAATAATGAAATATAAAACTGTAACTTACCGTTTTGATTTTTCAACTTCTCTTTTCCAAGTAAATTTATCGGATATTTTCTTACGCCCTCTTCTATTAGGTGCAAGAATAACTTCGTTTTCTTGAAATTCCATTTTCACAACACAAAATTGCTAAAAAGCTGAATATTTTATTTATTTAGAAGATACGTGCGTGCGCGCCTACAGCAGCGAAGCGTACTGACTGAGACAAGATGGCGGCATCTGCACGAGGATGTTGGCGTCTTGGCGCCATTTGCAAGTGAACAGTAACTTAGACAGTTTTGAAAGTGGACTGTCAAATAACATAGTGACTTTTGCAAGAGTATGCTTTATTTAGCCTCAAATTATACGTAACGTAGCGAGTTTTGAATAAGTATAATAAAATACAGAATAATATTTTTAAAAATCCAATACAACGACAGCTATTGCAAAAAAAAACCTTTTTTTTTAACTTAGCGTGGTTTGCAAGTGGACTACTCATTTGGAACCCAAATTTTTTTTTGTTCGGGAATTTCGTCCACCTGCTTGTGCGTTTTAAGATGATATGCGTGACACATAATAATTGACAATACTAGGGAAGTTACCTAAAAAAAAATACCGATTATTTAAAAATATCGAATCACTTCGTAAAGGAATTGCAATCGAAATTATCGATTTCGTACTGATGTTTCAGAGTGGCGCCGGCGATTTAAGATGGCCGCCCTTTTTTAACCGACTTCCAAAAAACGAGGAGGTTATATGTTCGGCTGTGGATATTTTTTTTTTTTTTTTTTTTGTATGTTCAACGATTACTCCGCCGTTTGTGAACCGATTTTCGAAATTTTTGTTTTGTTGTATTAGGTTTCACTCCAATTTGGTACCATGTTCACAAAAGTGGTGACCTGATGATGGGATCCAGGAGTAATCGAGGGAACTCCTCGAAATTTATATGGAAACATATGGTGATTTTAGTTTTATTTGAAGTGTACTAAGAATATGCTACCAAAAAGTCAAATATTGGGTCAAGGTATACCATGGTTTCGAAGATGCTGAGAGAACTCCTGACTCTTTATAGATACACGTTTGGGAGTTTCGGCGTTGTTTTAAGAACAGAAAGCATATGCTACCATGCAATTCAAATTCATCATCATCATCATCGTCATCATCATCATTACCACGTCGTGTTAAGGTCACCAATGTCTCATGGCACAAAATAGATAATAGTACAAGGCATAGGTATGGATACAATAATAATAATTATGTACATAACAACACCAATTATTATAGGCTGTTTAATATACACGGCAGTCGGCGCCGCAGAGGTAAATATCGTATTCAAGTTCTAACTGGAATGTCAGGGCATGCGGCATGCCGCCAGAGTAGACATAATGATAGAGTATGCCGACTTAGAACTGATGTAATTTTTTTAAGTTTGACGTATTATGACAAAAGTCGTCGCTAGGGTCGTAACCTACAAATTTAGTTGTTTATATTTTGGCACATGCAAAGAAAACTGTCAGAATTCAATTTCAAAATCTTTTTTTTTTAATTAAATTATACCAGCCAGCGCGCCAGCCTTTAACTTATCCTGGCGAAACCCGAAAGACAGATCTTAATACTCAAAGAAAAACAGATATTAATACTCGTCAGTCTCTTAGCAGTCGAAGTACTGGTAGTTATGTCTATTGTGATGCCGCGCTGCGAGCATTTTGCAGCACGTGTTCACTTAGATATTTTTAAATGTATTGTTTAAATTTATCTATCTACCTGATATTTGGGCCTTGGGGTATGCCGTATGACTCATATCAGTCTTAACAAATTGTAATAAGATACGTAGAATATACGCAGTACCACCGACGACCACTTATAAATTCGCGGACTATGACGGAGGTCAACTTAAGGTGAACGCAGATTTGGCCGCACCGCACGCACCGCAGTCGCCGCATTCGGAATTCTTTATATGAAGTTATAGGCAAGCTCGCATACCTACCTACCCGCGCCGCAGTCTTCGCAACTTCATAATAATATGAAGAATTGCGAATGCGGCGACTGCGGTGCGTGCGGTGCGGCCAAATCTGCGTTCACCTTTAATAACAATTATACGAGATCAATTACCACTCAATATTATGATTTATGTTGTCAATTCAATGCTCACTGCTCACACCAAGCTCACTGTTGAGTTGTCAGACGTCAGTTGCTTACAAACTTTCAACAACACAATGAAAATCTGTTACAAGTTACAACTACCTATATAAAACTTCTACGTACAAGCGATAGCGCGACACAGGAGCGCCTCAGTGACATCTAGTGAAGACAATATGAAACTATTTTTTATACAATTTGAATTGGCACTAACAGTTTACCTACTAGGTAACTAAAAAGAGTGAAATTATTATTTTTAACAAAAAATTAAAACCGACTTCCAAGGTAAAAACAATATTAATAGCATCCTTATAATATGAACTAAAAAGTATTAAATAATTTTTCCTATCTAATATGTAGTGCCTTTTCCCGAATTCGGCTAAACTTCAACTATTTCTGTACTCAATCTTCATAATTTTGAAGTCGGTGCCAGTTCCAAAAGTTTCAAATTTTCTGTCAAAGAAATAAAGATTCAGCTATATCTGGTACCGACTTCAAAATGATGAAGATTGAGTACAGAAATAGTTGAAGTTTAGCCGAATTCGGGAAAAGGCACTACATATTAGATAGGAAAAATTATTTAATACTTTTTAGTTCATATTATAAGGATGCTATTAATATTGTTTTTACCTTGGAAGTCGGTTTTAATTTTTTGTTAATATCGATTTGATTTTGATTCAACAGTGGCAATCTCTATTGACATAAGTTCCGTTTCATGCATCTGATATTTTTCAAATGTTTTCGTAACAATAATTTTATACTGCTATTTCATAGTTAATATTTATAATTTTATATTATTACCAGCTGTCCCGGTAAACGTTGCTTTGCCATAATATAATATTTGCCATATTATTTTATTGAAGTGACTAAATAAATATGTCACCATGGCAACGTCGATCGCTATCCAGTCGCAAAAACAATGGTCGCCGTCAGTCTCAGGTTGTAATAATTTACTATTATTTTCAACAAATGCACTTATCAATATATAAAGTACCGAGTAGCCGATTCTCAGACCTACTGAATATGCATATAAAATTTGGTAAAAATCGGTAAAGCCGTTTCGATGGAGTTCGTGTACTAACATTGTGACACGAGAATTTTATATATAAGATGTTAGTATTTAGCAATTTTTCATTTTTATTCATTTACAATTATAGGAAACATTTATTTTTGTAGATGGAATATAATTTATTACATTTTGTTTTTTTTTTGTTTTCTTATAAAAAAATTCCGTAGCAAGGAATATGAGAACTGTCACCCATATCATCTTTTAACCTCTCGTCTGTCAAGCGCCCAAAATGGGCGTCTTACCCTAAAACAATTCAAAAGTAGGTACTTCGACTTGGACCGCCGATTTAGTATTTTCTTTCAAATATAAAACTATGTGTATTTGCGCCACTAATAGCTTATTTATTAAAACATTCTAATTATATAAAAATTATATATCTATTTAATTATTTAAATTAACTTATTTATTTATAGTTGTATTTTTATTGTCTTTGTTTCAGTATTTAAGTTTCTCGTTAGTAAATTTTAATTACTAATAATGAAAATTATATATTGCCTTTATGGTAATTTCTTTAGTTAATATATTCAGTTTAATGAGAGTAATTATTGGAAATTGAAATTTTTTCGAAAATGGAAAATATTTTGACAGTTCGTGACAGATGAACGGATAACGCACAAACTATAATTATTGATATTTATAACAAAAATCCAGGAAGAACAAGCCGAAGAACCCCATACCCAGGACAAACAGTTGCCAAGTTATAAGCACTCAAACTTTGACATTTACAGCTTGGCAACTGTCAAACATCGAACAAAAGTAGCCATAACTCCGCTCCCATTAGGCCTAGAGGAACGGGGTTTCTCCTAACATCAAAGGCAACACCTCGGCTACCCCCTCCCCGAATTTGAACTAATCTACTACTCTACTGCTTTTTACCCGACTTTTTTTTTTCGAAAGGGTCTAAGCTACTGGTCTGGTTAAGACCATGGTAGTTTAATCGTGGCTATAACTAGTCTGTTGCTAGTTGGTTTGGAGATAAACAATGAGGGGGCTGGCCCCCTCCCCTAAAGTCACACGTGTGACATTCTAATCGGGCAATATTGGGGAGAGCTACGAAAAATAAGCTATTTTCATCTGACGTGGGGACACGGATCCCCCCTGCTCTTAAGGGGTCCGACCCCTTAGTCACTCTCTAACGAGTGAGGCTGTTCGCGCGCGGTAGCACAAACTAGCTGCGTACGAGTTATCGCGGTAGATGAGCTCAAGTTATTAATGTTATTGCATAAAAGAGGGCCGTCCCTCTCCCCTTCCGAGTCCGGTTGGGGTGACATACGCGTGTATGTTCTAATGTCAAAGTAATTGGTAGAGCTCTCTATGACAATGTCGCGGTCGCGGTCATGATTTAGGTGTGTTCCTATGCTATCCACATGCGAACTCGAACCCGGGATTGAGCTCGGCACCGGATTTCGGTCGGTCTGTCTGTTTGTCGTTCGGGTCGTGTTAAGTCCTCGGGGAAGGCGCCGGCGTCGTCCCCGGTGCAGTACTAACCATGCGGGTGAGTGTGATTTGTGTTTGCGTAACTGTACACAGTACGTTACGTATTCTGTGATGGGGTCTACAGGGTCGGCTAAGATATGCTTAGGCCGCCTGAAGGGGAATCGGAATGTCCGTGCGTCATGTTCGTAGTCCACAGCCTTACGAATGAGCGGATTGGGATGTACTTTTCCTTTCTCAAAGAATCTCTCCGAGAGTTCTTTGATATTTTACCCGACTGCCAGGAGGGTTATGTGTTTAGCGCGTATCTTCTATGTATGTTATATTCTTTATTACCTTGTATCTCCAGAACCGCTGAACGGATTTTCACATTTGAGGTATCGTTAGATTTGTCTTAATAGCCCGAGTGTTCTTAGATAGGTGACATTAAGAAAAAACCAAAATGGCGGATGTTTGACGCCATATCGTGAGGTAAACCAAAATAAAAATTTACCAAGCATATCGAGTGGGGTATCAAAATAAATAATTTTAAACACTGATTCTAAATATGTATATAACTTGCAGTTTTAATATTATGTCGAACGATAAATCTACACTAATAGTACAAGGAGGAAAGATTTGATTTTTTGTTTGCTGGGCTCGGAAACTACTGAACCGATTTGAAAAGTTCTTTTACCATTGGAATTCTACATTATTTTTGCTGAACATAGGCTGAATTTTATTTTGGAAAAAATAAGGTTCCGTAAGATATTTGGGTTCTTCGGACGCAAGGTGTAAAAAGTCAACCAGAAAAGTTACTTATTTTACGTACGCTGCCTAAACTATAAAAGATAGAACCATAAAATTCTAAGTAATTGTAGAACTTACAAATATCTACAAAAAAGTCCGCGACACACTATACCTACCTATGTCGAGTCTCGAGAGTTTATTTAAAAATCTTGACTTTTTTTGGACTATATTTAAACGCGTTTATTTCACTCATTCTTTTAATCCTTATCAAAATAAATTATTCCATTACTAAGTACAGTTTATGTAGATAATATTTGGTCTTTGAATGAATAAAATTGGACATTAGTTTTTGAAATTATGGCGAAATTAAAATATTACGATAGTTGGCGTCACCAAGGCGGGTGCGCCCGCGTGCGGGAGGAAGACAATTGCAGGGTGCAGCCTGCGTATAATGACTGCGTCGTCGATGGTGTCGGAGTCTGTGAATTGACCTGGGAATAATTTTGCTGACCGAGTCTTTCCTGGGTATGCTTTTTGCAGAGCTCACCGACATCCGCGTGGGCGGAGCCGCGGCCGACCGCTAGTATATAGAAAAATGTAGAAGAAGAAAGTGGATAATAAAATGCAGTCGGAGGCATGTCGCACCAAGTTTAACATTAATTCATAAATCATAAAATATTATGCCTCCGACTGCATTTTATTATCCACTTTCTTCTTCTACATTTTTCATGTAACCTTCTATTTATCCTGGCATGAAACTCGTAAGCAAGAGTCGTATCAATTAAAACATGGATTCGATGCCTCCGGCAGAATTAGGTCTTGTTTCGTTCTTTTTAGTTAACATTTTTTGCAGTCGGGTTTTTTGATTTTTTATTAATTTATTTTATTTGCGACTTTTTAGATGTAGTCATCTGACATCTAACCATTTCGACAATCAATCTAATAAAAAATTGAAAAACTACCGTGCTGATACAACCATATATCGTAGGTACACTTAGAAAAGTGTACCTACAATACGTTATAATAGGTGCATAGGTTTGGTACTTTTTCAATGTATGTTTCTAGTTTTAAGTACCAAATCATTGTTTTTTTTTTTTATACTTTGTCATTAAATTTTCATTATACTTTGTCATTGAATTTTCATCTTGTTTCCAGTAATTTCAGTAAATTTTTAATTAATATTGGCTTTATCCATGCAGGCGGATTTTGTTTTTTTATTATTTTATTACTAGCGGTCGGCCGCGGCTCCGCCCGCGTGGATGTCGGTGAGCTCTGCAAAAAGCATACCCAGGAAAGACTCGGTCAGCAAAATGATTCCCAGGTCAACTCACATACTCCGACACTAACATCGACGACGCAGTCATTATACGCAGGCTGCACCCTGCAAAGATTGTCTTCCTCACGCATGCGCACCCGCCTTGGTGACGCCGATTATTATCGTAATATTTTAATTTCGCCATAATTTCTAAACCAAATGTTCAATTTTATTCATTCAAAGACCAAATATTATCTACATAAACTGTACTTAGTAATGGAAAAATCTATTTTGATAAGGATTAAAAGAATGAGTAAAATAAACGCTTTTAAATGTAGTCCAAAAAAATTTCAAGATTTTTAAATTAAAAATGGTTATTGTTCCTCACTCGACATAGATAGGTATAGTGTGTCGTTGACTTTTTTTGTAGATATTTGTAAGTTCTACAATTACCTAGAATTTTATGGGTCTATCTTGTATAGTTTAGGCAGCGTACGTAAAATAAGTAACTTTTCTGGTTGATTTTTTACACCTTGCGTCCGAAGAACTCAAATATCTTACGGTACCTTATTTTTTTCTAAAATAAAATTTAGCCTATGTTCAGGAAAAATAATGTAGAATTCCAATGGTAAAAGAATTTTTCAAATCGGTCCAGTCGTTTCGGAGCCAAACAAACAAAAAATCAAATCTTTCCTCTTTATAATATTAGTGTAGATTTATTGTTCTATTTAATATTAAAAGTAAGTACAAGTTATATACATATTCAGAATCAGTGTTTAAAATCCTTTATTAACCGACTTCCAAAAAACGAGGAGGTTATATGTTCGGCTGTGGATATTTTTTTATTTTTTTATTTTTTTTTTTTTTTGTATGTTCAACGATTACTCCGCCGTTTGTGAACCGATTTTCGAAATTTTTGTTTTGTTGTATTAGGTTTCACTCCAATTTGGTACCATGTTCACAAAAGTGGTGACCTGATGATGGGATCCAGGAGTAATCGAGGGAACTCCTCGAAATTTATATGGAAACATATGGTGATTTTGGTTTTATGTGAAGTGTACTAAGAATATGCTACCAAAAAGTCAAATATTGGGTCAAGGTATACCATGGTTTCGAAGATGCTGAGAGAACTCCTGACTCTTTATAGATACACGTTTGGGAGTTTCGGCGTTGTTTTAAGAACAGAAAGCATATGCTACCATGCAATTCAAATTCATCATCATCATCATCGTCATCATCATCATTACCACGTCGTGTTAAGGTCACCAATGTCTCATGGCACAAAATAGATAATAGTACAAGGCATAGGTATGGATACAATAATAATAATTATGTACATAACAAAACCAATTATTATAGGCTGTTTAATATACCCGGCGGTCGGCGCCGCAGAGGCAACGTGAAGTCGGTGCCAGTTCCAAAAGTTTCAAATTTTCTGTCAAAGAAATAAAGATTCAGCTATATCTGGTACCGACTTCAAAATGATGAAGATTGAGTACAGAAATAGTTGAAGTTTAGCCGAATTCGGGAAAAGGCACTACATATTAGATAGGAAAAATTATTTAATACTTTTTAGTTCATATTATAAGGATGCTATTAATATTGTTTTTACCTTGGAAGTCGGTTTTAATTTTTTGTTAAAAATAATAATTTTAATACCCCACTCGATATGCTTGGTAGAATTTTTATTTTTTTTACCTCACAATATGGCGTTAAACATCTGCCATTTTGGGTTTTTTTTAATGTCACCTATCTAAGAATACTTGGGTCATTAAGACAAATCTAACGATACCTCAAATGTGAAAATCCGTTCAGCGGTTCTGACTTCTGAAGATACAAGGTAAGGAAGAATATTACAAACATACAAGATACACGCTAAACACATAACCCTCCCGGCAGTCGGGTAAAAATGGATTTTTAAATGTGTTAGTCGCACTAAAACTCGAAAACGGCTGATTGGGCCGATTTTAGTCTTAAAATATTCGTAGAAGTCCAGGGAAGGTTTTAAAGTGACACGAAGTTCACCGGGACAGCTAGTGAATATATAAATTTGAATTGAGAATTCTTGACCAAAGAGGAGACATTTGAGATCAAAGTGGCCTGTACAACAAAACGACAATTTCAAATGTAAGGACCTAATATAATATACATATATAGGTAGGATCGAATTGAGAAATCTTAGGTTCAAAAATGTTTAAAAAGTCGGTTGAAAATGCCCAAGAGTTTACTCATTTATAATTATTATACAAAGAGCCCTGTAAATTAATGTGTAAATTCATGCCTGTAAATTGTAAATATAAAATTTTGTAAATTTAATCATGCGGTAACAAGTAAAGAACGCGCTCGTTATTTTTGTTTACTTTAATTAATTAATATTTGCCAATACAATCGCCCAGACGTGTATTTTTAATTTTAAAACGACCTTACTTTATGTTTGTAACTGATTGTACTTTATTCGCGGGGAAATTATTGTAGTTTTAATAATTTAAACGAAGTATAAAATAGTATGAAATAATTTACATACTCCATTTGGTAATGAATATCTGGGCATATTTGAAAATTCTGCATTATATTTTACAAGTGAAAATCATCATCAAACATCAACTACGATAACTTGGCGCGCCCCTCCAAATGACTGTTTCAATGTGTGTAGTCACATCCTTATGAAAGAGTTTGTATGTAGTAAGTATTCAACAAATCACAGTACACGTAATATTTCAGTTAATGTCACTTATTACCAAGATTTGTTGGTAAACTAATCATAAATAGCCTACCGCGCAAGACAACGCACCTCAAACGTTTTGACAACGCACTTCAAATGTTTTGAATTTTGGAGGGGCGCGCCATGATATCGTCTCGTCTCATGCAATTTAAATCTGTTATATCCATACATAATTTGACAGATTTCAATCGCGTGTAACGTCTTGCGAATCTGTCAAATCCATGATAAATAATATAGAAATGCATTTACGCGTCACATTGCGGTCTGAATCAACCCTTGGGTTTCTGAAACTTTTGAATGAAGTTCATGTAAGTATAATAAGCTTAGAGCTCAACTACGATAACATGGCGCACCCCTCCAAAATTTAAAACGTTTGAAGTGCGTTGTCAAAACGTTTGAAGTGCGTTGTCTTACGCGGTAGGCTAGCTGTTATGATTCGTTGACCAACAAATCTTGGTAATAAGTGACATTAACTGAAATATTACGTGTACTGTGATTGGTTGAATACTTACTACATACAAACTCTTTCATAAGGATGTGACTATACACATTGAAACACTCATTTGGAGGGGCGCGCTATGTTATCGTAGTTGATCTCTACGTCAAAATAAAAACTAACTAATTACGTTATTGAATAGATAAACTTGTGGAAAAGAAAAACAAGAAACCGAGCTTATATTATCATGCAACTCGAATACACGTACATTTTCATTTGCCTTTTTCAAATATCAAAATACAAAAGGATTAACTAACTTCTGAAAAAAACAAACCATGCAATCATGCAACTCGAACACACGTATGTAACATCGAAGATTTTGATTCATAGGCAGTTGAAGGACCAACGCATTTAATAATAATAATAAACATTTAGGGTTGGACCTCATCTGGCAGCACGGAATCGCCTTTTTCCGTCGCCCTTTCTCTTTCTGTCGCTTAGAACTGCCATTTGCTAGATCGAGACAGAAAGCATAATGCGATAGCACGCGGCGGAATCCTCGAGGCTATCGCATTATGCTTTCTGTCTCGGTCTAGCAAATGGCAGTTCTAAGCGACAGAAAACGGAAAAGCGACGGAAAAAGGCGATTCCGTGCTGCCAGATGAGGTCCAACCCTTATTCAACAAAATATATTCACACCACACTACACTAAAACACACATGTATCTGTGTAAGATACAAGGTACAAAAAACAAAACAAAAAAACAATTTTGTATGTTTTTAAATTTGGTATGTTTGTGTCAAACCCAGCCGATAGATTACATTTACTATTGAATCGACATAATGTGACCAAATGACGTACATCCGTTAACTGCCTATGAACAAATTTCTTCGATGGTACCACGTTACAAAATAACATCTTACTACGAATTTTCAGTTAAACATAAACATTGCCTTCTTTCTTTGTCACCCATATATTGCTATGTAGTCCGTAGCTGTGTACATAATATTTATTATACTGTTATGTAGCCGGTATAAGCAGAGTAGACAGAATTATAGTGTGTACATATTATGCTACATATGCTGCCGAAATAAATCAGGACATTTTTCATTTTCCGTATTTTGTAACGGTGTCGCTGTAACAACTGCCGTGTGTTGTATTCCAAAAAGATTCCATCTAATGACATTATAATGGTTCCCTTGATGTCGGTGCTCGGAGAATGGATAAAATTTTGTAATAGTAAGCGAAAACTTGAAGCAAATTGATCGTGTTGTTGTTGGCGATCTACGAATTCTGTACTTATACACATTGATAAATTACAGCTTGTTAAAAAAGGGGCGGTAGACGCCGAACAAAATCTTTAAATCACATGGAAGTATACAAAATTGAGTAGAATAAAAAATATAGGTGATATTATTTTGCAAGCAAAAAATCAACATCAAGATTACGTTTAAGTACAATTTTTTTTCAGCGTCTACTCTTTCTTGACACAAACAAAAACTTCGAAGATCTTCCCAAAAGGCATGATGAAGTTGCATTTGAAGTTGGAAGTTTTAGATCGGTCGAATTTTTCTAATTCTTTTGTTTTGTTTCGTCACGTCGATTCATTGATCCATTACTAACGCAACGTGGCTATTACTATAATATTTTGAAATAAAATGTGAGTAAAAATAGTGATTTCAGTTCCCGATTTAAGATAGCAACCTAATGACATTATAATGACCAATACAACATTTGAACCTTGCGATAGCAAAATAAGGCCGTGTCGAAAAGCCTGAATGTAATAGATGATGAGACGGGCTGCAATCATCGAATATATCATTATGTCTTTGGTTGGCTAATGGGAACGCGTTTTTGAGGTGAGGGCCGGGACACAAAAACACGACACGACGTCGTACGACGTTGCACGACGCCGCATGACACCGCACGACGCCGTGTCGTGGGAATCCACGACGCGCATCGTAAATAACCACGACACGGCGTCGTGCGGCGTCGTGCGACGTCGTACGACGTCGTGTCGTGTCGTGTTTTTGTGTCCCGACCCTTAGGCAATTGAAATTTTCTCCAACAGCGTTGTGCATTTTTTTGGGATAGGGTAAAATAGGATAAATTTTTGTCATGAGCACTGATTGGAAATTCTGAAGATACAGCTGGCGCGGAATAGGAGAGGAAAAAATGTCCCGCTCTTTTTTCACCGCAAAAATGTATACTCCCGGAACCGTGCTACCAATTTTTTATTTTGGTCACAATAAAGTTATTTCTTTTTTGATATAATTAATATATTTCCTGGAAGACCGTTTACCTTGTCAATCTTCAATGGTCGTTCACCCTGATCACCGAGCCCTTCCCTAATCGCATAATAACGATAAAAAATAAATTGCTCCGACTGCATTTTATTATCTACTTTCTTCTTCTACATTTTTCTATGTAACCTTCTATTTATCCTGGCATGAAACTCGTAAGCAAGAGTCGTATCAATTAAAACATGGATTCGATGCCTCCGGCAGAATTAGGTCTTGTTTCGTTCTTTTTAGTTAACATTTTTTGCAGTCGGGTTTTTTGATTTTTAATTAATTTATTAATATAAGGCATGTCGCACCAAGTTTAACATTAATTCATAAATCATAAAATATTATGCCTCCGACTGCATTTTATTATCCACTTTCTTCTTCTACATTTTTCTATGTAACCTTCTATTTATTCTGGCATGAAACTCGTAAGCAAGAGTCGTATCAATTAAAACATGGATTCGATGCCTCCGGCAGAATTAGGTCTTGTTTCGTTCTTTTTAGTTAACATTTTTAATTTATTTTATTATATATAAGAGAAGATTTATTTGGTACCAGTTTGATACATTTGAGTTTCCAAAACAGTCATTCATTTATTTTTTTCTTGATTATTTTTCTTTGGAGTCGTTCATTTCGCACAATGGAAAAATTGAAATATCGCTTCATTTACGAATATGAGTTCTACCGTGGCACGAGTCCTGCAGAAACAGCTGGAAGAATTTACAATGTGTAATATGGCGCTGGTGTCGCAAAAGAAAACACGGAACTTTTTCGTTCTGGAAATTTCGACCTTCAGAACAAGCCCCGTGGACGACCCGAGACCAAAATGAATAATGAAGAATTAAAGGCTATTGTGGAAGCGGATCCATCGCAAACCACTTCAGAGTTAGCAGCAGGCTTCAGTGTAAGTGATAAAACTGCTTTAATCTACTTGAAGCAAATTGGGAAGATAAAAAAACTTGAAAGGTGAGTACCTCATGTATTGAGAGAAGCCACAGACATATTATATCAAGATAGTGAAGCAAAACAGACAACACGCGTCGACTGCTGCGTTACATTGCTCAACCGACACAATAATGAAGGGATTTTAAATCGGATCATTACTTGTGACGAAAAATGGATCCTTTACAATAATCGGAAGCGTTCGTCGCAATGGCTGTCCCCTGGAGAACCAGCCAAATCCTGCCCTAAGCGAAAATTGACTCAGAAAAAGTTACTTGTGAGTGTTTGGTGGACTAGTGCCGGTGTTGTTCACTACAGCTTTCTAAAATCTGGCCAAACGGTTACGGCAGATATATTGTCAGCAACTGCAAACCATGATGGAAGAACTAGCTGCTAAGCAACCAAGGCTGGTCAATCGCTCTAGGCCACTGCTGTTTCAGGACAACGCTAGACCACACACTGCACAACAGATGGCCGCAAAACTGAAGGAGCTGCAATTGGAATGTCTGCGACATCCACCAACTTTTTACACTTTATTTTTTTACACACTTTAATTATACGCAAACCAAAACCAAATTTCAAGATATTAGACCAAACTCTAATATCTCGAATATCGAGTCACGTCTGGCGTTCGATTCGACGATCGAAGTAACATGACCAACCATTTAAGTAGGCGCTCTTTATAAAAGGTTAAAGACCTGTCTCTTTACGCTAGGTTTCAAGTCAAACCATCCCCATACTAGAAGAGTCAAGAACCCCTCTTGACTACGTAAAGACCTAATTACGCTTTAAAAGATCTAGCAAACATTAATCCGCTGCTATTCGACGTCAATTATACTCGCTGCTGATTCGCAAAGGAAGCCTCTATTGCGAAAAAGCCAGGTGCGAGTCGGAGTCGAAGGATTCCGTAATACAAAAAAAAAGTTTTTTTTTCATTACAAGTTTTTGTTATAATGTAGAAACAGAAAACATCAGGGCCTGAGAACTGACCAGGCCATTTAGCCGAATCTTTTTCGTTTTCGCTTCGTTATAGAATCGCCGATGAAAATGTATGGAATTGACATAAAACGAGTCGAACGTCAACGTCATATTAACGAACGCTTACGTCAATTCCATACATTTTCATCGGCGATTCTATAACGAAGCGAAAACGAAAACATTTTGGCACACCCCCTGCCAAGACGCTTTCGTTAAGATTAGTGTCGAAATTTTAAATCAAAAACGTAAGGGTCTAGTCAGTATAAATATTAACGAAGCCTTTGCATCTTCACCAGTTTGGACCCATGGTCACCTATTGATATAATATTTTACCGTTCCTGAGATTCAGGAGTGTATTTTTACGTATCATGCAAGCTGATGTAAGACAATAATATCAAAAGGGTTCAATGTTCACCTTGATCCTACAATACAGAACCCTAACCATACAAAAAACTAGCGTTTTGCAATTAAAAACAGTTTAATGTACTTTAAAGTACTATAGAAGAAATACTATGCTCTTGTGTTTCTGTGCATATCTGCCGTGTTTTCTGCAGATATTATACAGAACTGAGAATCACACTCAGGTGTAAGTGTGTCACCTCAAAGATGCTTGTATGGCATCGAGTGGGTTCCATTGTATGCCAGAATTACCACTACAGTCAATTTTGTCGTTATACAATTGTAGAATAATATTCCGTTTCAATGCACTTTCAATCTAAATTAATGTGCCAATATATTTTTTGCTAGCTGTGCCCTGCAGTATTACTCGTGGCTTATTAGGGAAAATAAATTGTGATATTTTGCCGCAGTAAAAAGTAGCCTATGTGTTAATCCAGGGTATCTACTAACTCCATACCAAATTTTACTAAAATTGCTTCAGCAGTTTAGACGTGAAGAAGTAACAAACAATATACAAACTCACAATCTTTCGCCTTTATAATCTTATCTTTATATATATATATATATATATATATATATATATATATATATATATATATATATATATATATATACGAGCAATTCTTGTATATATAATATATTGTATAATATACTTATATGTTACGCTCAAAGACTGAAATCGCTCAATGAGCGAAAAAATAGCTCACAACGCGTTGTGGTCAGTGAAACAGCCACGACGCGAATTTCGCGTCGTGGCCGTTTTCATTAGAGCCTCTTCTGGCAATCACAAAAAGGCCGCAACACGAAATTCGTGTCGTGGCTGATATGCTATTCGTTTTTCTTGATTTGTTCTTGATTGATTAATCATCCATAGGTATGGAAGATTATATTTGAATTACCACGCGTACTACAAAATATTTTTTCTTTTACTAAATCACTGCATAACGTGTTTATCATTATTATTTATAAAATATCCATAGTTTTATACTATCCGTACTAATAATTATTATTAATATCTGTCTCTCTGTCTGTCTGGCGCAACGTAGTAGCGGATATCAACTAGTAGTATTATATTTAAATTATATTAAGTAAAATAAAACTATATTTTTATTATTTATTGAGATCAGATTACTTTACTTTATACATATAATTAAAAAAACAACAAAAAACAACAACACGTTGCGCCAGACAGACAGACAGATAATATTAGTATGGATAGTAATTAGTATGGAACTATGGATATTTTATAATTAATAATGTACAAGCACTTTATTTTTAGTATTATTAGATTTAGTAAAAGAAAAAATATTTTGTAGTACGCGTGATAATTCAAATATAATCTTCCATACCTATGGATGATTAATCAATCAAGAACAAATCAGGAAAAGCGAATAGCATATCAGCCACGACACGGATTTCGCATTATGGCCTTTTTGTGATTGCCAGAACGCGTCGTGGCCGTTTTCATTAGAGCCACGACGCGAAATGCGCGTCGTGGCTGTTTCACTGTGACCACAACGCGTTGTGAGCAATTTTTTCCCTCACTGAGCGATTTCGGTCTTTGAGCGTAACATATATAATTCGAATCTCGGAATCGGCTCCAACGATTTTCATGAAATTCAGTATATATGGGGTTTCGGGGGCGATAAATCGATCTATCTAGCGAGCTATCATTTTTAGAAAATGTCATTTTATTCGTGTTTTGTCGAATACCGAGCGAAGCTCGGTCAAATAGCTAGTATTAAATAAGTATAATTACCGTGACGTGGAAACGACTTTGAATTATATACTTTTTTTCATGATCGTCTGTATTTGTCCATCATAGACCAACGTTTAGCTGCGTTAAACTATATTTTGCGGGAAAGCAGCTAAATGGAATAGGTTCATCATTATGCCAGCTATACTCGTCAGTTCCCTGCAACTTGAATACCAAGCCAGCGACAAAGAGGCTGTGTTATAGGGTCAATTCACATTGTGACGTCGCGAGGCGTTGCGACTGGTGATGCCTAACTCCTAAGTATTTAAATGGGCCGTGCTTTGAAACAGCACGACTCCAAGAGCGACAAGTCTGTCTATTCCTTTTGATCTTTTTGAGTAGTTGTAGTGTATTGATAAATAAAGATGGCCGCCTACCAAGGTGGGGCGGGGGAAAATATGGTCGCCAGACGTGAGAGCTGTCACGCACTTGTTCACCAGCCGCCGCCGAGAGTAGAGTGTTCAGTGATACAGTATTCTGTGTTTAATTTACTCCTACAAGAATGTACAAATTGTATAGTAGTAAATAGGGCTATTCGATTCATTTAAAAATGCTTAACATCGACGCGACATAATGCAATATAGCCAGACCCTTACACGTCTGCTCCTTGCAGTGAATACCAAGCTAGCGACAAAGCGGCTGCGTTTTACCACGACAATATTACTTTGTCGCCCGCGCCAGATTTCTATAGTTTGGCCTGTTCTTAGAATTTTTTTTTTTAATATTTTGGTGCAAGTAAGACTTAGGGCCTGTTTCACCACTTCCTGATTAGTGCTTAATCGACTATCCACCACTTAACTTGACAGATAGAGTATGGAGAATCTGTGAAAAAAGTTGTGTATAGCCTTTCCGGCACTTTATCAGGAAGTGGTTAAACAGGCCCTTAATTTTGTTAAATTTTATGTACTAGTTAAGGATATATTAAGCAAACATATTTTACAATGTACATGGAAGGCAAAATATCTATTTTAACCACGATCTCGTAAATAGTACATTACGCACCTAGGGCAGGAAAATAAGAAATGTCTCAGATCACATGTAATTGTTGGCCGAGGCGAAGCCGGTTCTTCCTTGAAGAAATAACATACAAACTTTATTATTATAGTGTGATATGATAATATATCATTAGTACGGCTTTACTGAATTCAATATGGAAGTCCTAAATTGCTTTTTGTGCTACCCGTAGAGGGATATGTTATCAAATGGAGGTAAGCCATTTGAAGTTGTATATTACACTACACATATTTACACCGGCTCGTCATGGATGCCAAACCCTGCTCAAGGCGAAGGCTTAATACAGCATTTACTGAGATCTCTGTGACATACGGTCGTAGAGGACGGCAAGCGATGGCGAGACATTTCCGCAAAATAGAATAGAGCCAGCGTAGATTTTATTAACCTCAACACAGATTAAGCATTAAGGCGCAATTTCAATAGTCGGTATACTGTACACAGCATACGGGGAGTCCCTGCAGCCGAGATAACAACTAATGGCGCATTTTCATAGGTTGTGGCATGCGTTTCAGAAGTCTCCCGCACCCCGCATGCGGACACTATCGACCAGTGAAATTGCAGCGTTAATCTGGCACCAGCCATAGAGCAATTATTAATTATACTGTAATAGATGACGCCCGCAACTCCTTTGCGCCAAAATTCGTTTATCGCACGTGAACCGTAAATTTTTCGGAAAAAAAGTATCCTATGTCCTTTCGCGGGGCTCGAAGTCCCGTCCATAAAGAATTACAGAAAAATCTGTTCACCAGACAGACAGGCACACTTTCGCATTTATAATATTAGTATGGATACACTGTTTATTCTACAGCGTAGAATCTACACTATAGATATTGGATATAGTATAGAACAAATGTATTTAAGGTGTAACAAAACTAAGTGATAATACTTTAGGGTGTGTATGTGTCCCTTGTACAGAGCTTACTGTGAAAGTAGCAACACTGAAAGAGCAATATTTTTGTGATTGTATGGGCAAGCGCCCACGCGCTATGAAATTTTACATACCAAGGTGAAAAAAAAAACTCTTTTAGCACTGCTACTTTCACAGCAAACTCTTCATAGTGGCCCATTACATACCCTAAAGTATTATCACGTAGTTTTGTAAGTATACACACTGTTAAAATCCTTACTTACCTTTTCGCCGTAGCTAAAAAGATCGGCTGCACGTCCGTCGCGCCCGTGAGTCCCAAAACGCATTTTCTAAGCTTCAGCGCTGAGAATTTGTTGTTGACAGCTGTTCCATCTGCAACCTGGCCCCATTGACCCTCGAAATCCTCAAACGGAATTAATTTATCAATGTGAAAAACCTTCAAACATTATTAGTTTTATGAGCGTAAAGTTAATTGAAAACGTGACTGACGTGGCGCCATTTTTAAAATTTGGCTATTACGGAACAAATACGTTTTACCGATTTATTGCTAACTGTTGTTTACACTTTACCGCTTTTTATGCTTTGCCGTTTATGCTTTAAATTTTGGTGTTTGTGCTATAAAAATTAAAAGATGATCTAGTAGAATAACAAGCAAGCAACAACCGATCAACGTTCCAATGATTTGTATTCTGATTCCACGCTGATTAAGAGTTTTATGTCGGTATTTTTTTAAATTTCTTAATTTTTATAGATTGTATTTCCTTAGCACGACGCAACGAGTAAAACTTTTCATATTTGTGTGTTTATTAACCCATCAAGCCCCGTAAGGACACCGATGACCACGACAACAATAGAATACAATAGCATTTCCAAGGATCCCCGATCGAACAATTAAATACAGAAACGAAGACATGAAAAATGTTTTAATAATATTATAATGTAAATGTTCAAATTTATTTCCATACTGCGCGGGTGAAAGATAAAATAAATCTGAAATCGGCGAAACTAATGTCCGTAAGTGGAAATTTGCGGCTCCGATACTGTTTCATATTGAGGTTGAGCTCCAGTGGAAGCTAAGCTTGGTACTACTAATATATATTCTGTGGCTAAACTAAAATATTTGTTTTTTGGCTGGATAGACACGTCCGCACGAAAGAGCGATTTGGTCGCTACATCGCGAGATCACAAGCAATCCATACAAATATTATAAATGCGAAAGTGTGTCTGTCTGTTACTTCTTCACGCCCAAACCGCCGAACCGATTTTGCTGAAATTTGGCATGGAGATACCTTGAATCCCGGGAAAGGATATATCATACTTCTCATCCCGAAAAATAAACGGTAAATGAATTTTGGCGCAACGGAATTGCAGGCGTCATATTCTAGTCGTATATATATAACGATGCTGTCGCGATGTCATTTACACATTGCTTGTGACAAGTAAAAAAATAGGGTTTTGGTGCAATCTCGGCGACGCGGCAAATGTATGGTCAAGGTCATTTGCTCGGGGGATGGCCTTAATGCAACATTAATTAATGCAGTTCTTTGCACCATGTTCAATTTAGTCCGCTTCCTATCAGACTACAAAATGGTATTCTCAAAACAACGTCGAATATCTGATTCTACTATTAATGTTGCATTCGATTAATAGAATCAGACTACAGATCATGGACGCGATATAAAATTTTGACTCTACAAAAAACCCATGTTCACTGGGTAATTTTTTCCAATATTTCTTTAAACTAATAAACTGCTTTTAAGATGCAAAACGCAACAAACAGAATAACATAATATTATACTTTTATTGATATATCTACACTATACAGTAGAGGTCAAAAATAATTTGGCGCCGAACTTTCAAACTAACATACATTTATAAGCTTCGCTAGTATTGCGACCTTTTTATATTCGATAGTCGAAATTTATTTGCAGCGCGGTAATATTCAGAGTTCACGTATTGCCAAAGTTGGACTAAAATATTTAAATTGTAGCCAATTCGATGGAACTTTTAAATATTATCGTTTTAATTTGCTGAGTTAGTACCGGATATGGATTTTGGTTATTAGGTAAATTGTTAGGTAGTTAATCCTTCGATCGCGGATTCTTGAAAATCTATTGTTATTCTATTGCTGGCGCTGTCACCGGTGTCTTAATGGGGCTTGTTGTATTATGGTTAAACTTGAGTTAAAATTAATCCTCGGTTAGATATTTACCTATTTGGAAATACGGGTGCCACTACCGCAATTTAAATATTGTACAGTAAACCGTTTTATTAGATCACTGAATCGGGTGCGACATGAGCCACATTTCAGACAACTTGAAGCAACACAATCTCATGACGCGTATCCAAAAATTGTTTTTGTATCGAGAAAGTTTTATTTAATGACAAGGTAAATACTGTGCTTATTCTGTGATTAAAACCACGAGACTAGCCAAAAGTTTTGACATTACTGGCCGCATACACACGTGACACTACTTTTCAGGACGTAACGAATTCCGCAAACTGTACGTTTCAAATGCAAGCCGTCGCGTTTGCGCGTGAAAAAAACCTTTGTGCTAGTCTTACGAAATTCAAAATTTTATTTTATTTTATTTATTTAATTCCGCATTAAGAAATCAAATACGGAAAATGTGTGTATGCTGCCAGCCCGTAGTGCCAGCCTAAGCGAAGTATTGAGACTCGTCTCGTGGTTTAGTCTATAATTAGTAACAACATTTATAATGACTGTCAGTAAATAAAGTCAACACAGGCGTAATCAGTTTAATCTACTTAACTGGTAAGCCCGCAGATTGTCGCTCCGACTGAAAAGGCACAGTATAAGTAATATACAGTAGCTCATCTTCGTACAATGCCGTATAAATTAGTCTCACGCATGTGTAAGCATGATTTCAGTTACCCTTATACATCAGTACGATACTGCTAACTACAAGTTATTGGATAATGGATATGGTTTCAATGAAGTCTCATAAAAATGTGTCTGACCACACGTTCCACGTGTCAAACGTATCTTTATTGGTCAAAACTTCAAACAAACGATATGTCATACGTATACATATTATATGAGAATACAATTTACTGTTTAATATGGACTGAATCGAAACTGGTTTAATGCTGCTTTATAATAGCAGCATCGTTTATAACAGTGTGTTATAAACTTATAACACGCGCTTTAACGAAGTCGATAACAAGAGCACGGCCAAGTTATGCTACTGTATGTACGTATATTGTGGTACAGGCCACGAGTCATTACGTATGTTTAATTAATTTCCATCTATAATAATATGTTACCGGATTTTGATCGCGTACAGAATATATTATGACTATGTTTTAAAATGGCATTATAAATCATGGAAACCTTTTAATTTCACACCAACAATAATTACACATCCATACTTTATCTTATATATAAAATTCTCGTGTCAATGTTAGTCCACGAACTCCTCCGAAACGGCTTTACTGATTTTTACCAAATTTTATATGCATATTCAGTAGGTCTGAGAATCGGCTACTGGGTATTTTATATATTGATAAGTACATTGGTTGAATAAATAATATTAAATTATTACAACTCGAGACTGAGGGCGACCATTGTTTGTGCGACGGGATAACGATTAGACGTTGCTTTGGTAACATACTTATTTAGTCACTTCAAAAAAGTAATTTGGGCGAAATATGTATTTTATATTATGGCAAAGCAACGTTTGCCGGGACAGCTAGTAATATTATAAAATCTTTTAAGCTTAAAGCGCTGCACAGATTTCGATGTGGCATCTTCATTTTTAGTTCCAAATAATGGTACGGATATCTCTCACTTCGGGTTTTTTTATGAATTAATATGAGTATATTTTGATCCCTATAATAAAGGATAGAATATCCCAATAATTGGGGTTGACATGATGATTGATGACTGATGATGATTTGCCGAAACCGGTCGTGTAAAATAATAATTTTGTAAGAAAAATATTATAATAAAGTGGAATAAGCATAAGAGATGGTTATAATAATTATTGAATTGGGATTGGAATTTTTAAAAATCATTTTTGTGCAGAGCATTTTCTGATTGTGCAATGCCATTCAATCTGCTATGCATATAATGACAAAAATGACGACGAATGTACTCGATTTAAGTCCCGGGTTCCAGACCTATTCCGGAAGTAAACATAAGTCAGCGCAGGGTTCATTTGGAATATAAACGTATTAACTTTGTATTTTCCTTCGGTTATTCGAGAAAATTTACAACTCCCTCAATTCTCAACACATATCCGTCAGTGTACGACGGAGATATATATTTAAACAGATTGTGCATGTATAGACAGCTAATGGGGAAGACCTTACATTATTATTGGTATTGATATTTAATACAACATAATATCATGATCAATGGTAGAAATAACATGTTATTTAATAACAGTCATAGAAGACATGCATATTTTATTTATACGCGACAAATCATTGCCTACATTTTTAAACCTGCGTACACGACATGTATAAAACAATATTCATCAACAAGTTCGAGTTACTTAAAATTTGAATAAATGGGTTCTTTAATTTTATAAAAAGATTAAAGAACTAGATGATGCCCGCAACTCCGTTGCGCCAAAACTCGTTTATCGCGCGGGGACCGTAAATTTTTCAGAAATCAGAATAAAAAGTATCTAGTAAAGGACATAGGATACTTTTTATACCCGGGACTCAAAACATCCCCATGCCAAATTTCAACAAAATCGGTTCAGCGGTTTGGGCGTGAAGAGGTAACAGATATACAGACAGACACACTTTTGCATTTATAATATTAGTATGGATTGCACTCCGCGAGAGTGAAAACGAAACAGCAGGCACACATTTTCACCACTAATGTGAGGCGAATCATACTTCCTATCCTACGCCGGAGGTCTTTTCTCTCTCCGCATAACGTGTCCTGACTTTAACGCTTTATTCGCCTGCCAAAAAAATACCTACACCGCTAAAGAAGTTAAGTCCATAAATTGAGCCCGATTTGTTGGTTCTCTGTACGTCTGCGGCATCTACCTTAACCCACTACGTCACAAATACACTCGGTGCACTCGCGGCCGTGAAAACCGGCACAAATGGCGGCCGTACGTCACCGGATTGTTGAATTTGTGAAATTCCTGACGTCGCGACAAATGCACGCGATTTTTCAACATAATGAGACAAATTGCGCAACTGAATAGCGTCGCATTAATACTGAAGTTTGGAAGCAAGGACTGAATTAGCGATCTAGTTGTATTAATTTTGTTAGCTCAAATAAATGTACGCTTTGTCGCAGGCTTTGCCAAACTTTTGAAAAATATTTTCTGACTAAATATAATATATATTTAGTCAGAAAATATTTTTTATACTTGTTTGTACCATCGAAGAAATTGATTCCTAGGCAATTGACAGACCAACGTAATTTGGTCGGATCTTGTAAATTCAATGTTGTGATCTGTTGGCTGGGTTTGACGTAACGCGACCAAACTACATAGGTCCCCAATCTGCCTAGGAATTAACTTCTCTGATAGTACATAAGCATTTCAAGTAAAATAAAGATATAAATATTATAACGTAGAAATAATTAAAATATACGAAAAATTTAATGTTATTACGCTATTAATGTAGCAATTAGCACTATGATTTTGCCACAACAAAATCGAACAACAATAAATATGTTCATTTTTCTACGGAATTAAAAAAACTGTCGAAAAAGGCCCAAAAATTCTCTCTCTGACCCTCTTTTTCTGCCTGCAGTAACAGTATATAAATAATGATCACAGTCATTTGGTTTACTCAAGTATTCTAAACACTCGAGTGTAGTAACTTCGCAAATGTATCCGTTTTTGTTTGCGATCCCAAATTGTACCAAATTACGCCTATCCACTAATGTTCTAAATGATCCTTCCGGTTTTCCTGGTTGTGTTTTGTTTATGTGTACAGTTTGTTGCAAATATACGCAAAACGTATTACATTATACGTGGGAGAGCCATGCTTCGGCACGAATGGGCCGACTCGACCGGAGAAATACCACGGGCTCACAGAAAGCCGGCGTGAAACAGCGGTTGCGCTGTGTTTCGCCGAGTGAGTTTACCGGAGGCCCAATCCCCTACCCTATTTCCTTCCCTATCCTCCCCTATTCCCTTCCCTTCCCTTCCCTTCCCATCCCTACCCTCCCCTATTATCCTATTCCCTCTTAAAAGGCCAGCAGTATTTCCGGACCTATACGACCTGCAAATCTTCAAGAAAAGAGCGTATTCCCTCTTAAAAGGCCGGCAACGCACCTGCAGCTCTTCTGATGCTGCGAGTGTCCATGGGCGACGGAAGTTGCTTTCCATCAGGTGACCCGTTTGCTCGTTTGCCCCCTTATTTCATTTAAAAAAAAGACAACACATAATTCAAAGAAATTATTGATATTGTTTGGTAAGGAGATACTTTGCGTCCCGGGAAAGGACATAGGATACTTTTAGTTCCGGAAAAATGTACGGTTCTCAAGAGATAAATGAATTTTGATGCAATAGAGTTGCAGCCTTCCGGGCGTCATCTAGTCATAGATATAAATTAAAAATTATTTAAAAGCCACAGAAGCAAAGACAAATGCTTCCTGTCTCATTTTTTAATACTTCGATCGTGGCTGCTTGGAAATCTATGGTTGTTCTGTTGTGTCTCGCTCACCGGTGAGCTTATGAGGTTTGATGGGTTAACTTGGAAGTTTAGAACCTAAAAGGTGCAAGAGGGTAGTAAAAAATTAAAAAAAAGATATAAACCGAAACATACCTAATACTTCTACGTACATACCATATATCTACAACAGGTGACTATTTTCTAACAAAAACTTCACTGCATCACTTTGTAAGTCCGTGTAAAGGTGAACACTGGATCGTTAAAAGCGCTTTATCCAGCGCTCTGAGGAATTACCAGTGACTCTAATTCCTAGAAAAATGCTACTACATTTTATTTCAAGACATTTATCTATAAGAAATTAAGAGCTAGCGATTGCCACTTTGTAGCTGGCGAAATCCTTTGAAATAATATTTCTAGAAATGTTTATAGTATGGTTACTGTAACTATATTGAAGCGGTATACAGTGTGTAACAAATATAAGTGATAATACTCTAGGGTGTGTACGTGTTCCTTATAGAGAGTTCACTGTGAAAGTAGTAGCTCTGAATGACGGTTTTTTTTTCACTTTTGTATGGGCAAGGTCCCGAGCGTTACAAGTTTCCCATACAAAAGTGAAAAAAATTGTGGTCTTTCAGCGCTGCGCCTTTCACAGTAAACTCTCTACAAGGAACACGTACACACCTAATGTATTATCACTTATTTTTGTTACACCCTGTATATCTATAAGAAATGCTGAATGTTGAATACAGAAACTAGATGCTGCCGCAACTTCGTCATTTTTGGAGCCCGTGTATTTTTCCATGACTAAGAGCCTGTTTCACCGCTTCCTGATAAGGTGCCCGATAGGCTTATTTGACAGATTCTCCATACTCTATCTGTCAAGTTAAGTGGTGGATAGCCTTATCAGGAAGCGGTGAAACAGGCCCTAAGGGTATGTTTCACTACTTCCTGATAAGTGCCGGATAGGCTATCCACCACTTAACTGGACAGATAGAGTATGAAGAATCTGTTAAAAAAGTTGTGGGTAGCCTATCCGGCACTTTATCAGGAAGTGGTGAAACAGGCCCTAAAACTTTCTTATGTTTATCCGTGTCTCAAAGTATCGGCTTAAGCGTGACATGGCAACAGACAGGCAGACACGCTGTTGATTTGTAATATGAGGTAAGAACAAAAATTTATATCAAATCGTACTATACATGTCGACGTCGCGCAGGAATCTTATATTTTTCCGTTTCTGTCCTATGTCCTTTTCTGGGACTCAAAGTATCTCATCAAAACCGGTTCAGCAATTTCAGCATGAAGACCTCATGTAGAAAAATTAAGAAGCTTGACTGTAACCGAGAAACAAACTTTCTAATTTATAATATACTAGATGACGCCCGTAACTCCGTTGCGCTAAAATTCGTTTATCGCGCGGGAACCGTACATTTTTCCGGGATAAAAAGTATCCTGTGTCCTTTTCCGGGACTCAAAGTATATCTATACCAAATTTCAGCCCAATCAGTTCAGCGGCTTGGGCATGAAGAGGTAACAGACAGACAGACAGACACACTTTCACATTTATAATATTAGTATGGACATAGTGCGAATGTAGACAGCAATCACTGCTCCTATATGTAAGAAAATAGCAAAACTAAATAAGTGTCAGTACTTATCAGAAGCTTGTAAAAGAGGCTCTATAATGCTCATATTGATTCCAATATAAATATCATCACACTCTACAATTATGAATGTGATACCGAGGACACTCAATGATACAAATGATCCATCATTAATACAATAAACATCGCTCAAAATACTGATAAATGACTCGATTTAGCTCGCTAATCGAGGTTGTGGTTTGGTTGCTACTGCCCATATGAGAATACTATTATAGTGTGTGAGAGATGCTTCTGCACGAATGGATTAGCTCGAAAGGATAAACTTACAGAAAACTGGTTTGAAACTATGCTTATGTTTTACATTAAAGCCATAAGGATTTTTATGGACGAGGATTGCACTACTGGGGGGTGTGCCAAAATGTTTTCGTTTTCGCTTCGTTATAGAATCGCCGATGAAAATGTATAGAATTGACATAAGCGTTCGTTCATATGACGTTGACGTTCGACTCGTCTTAAGTCAATTCCATACATTTTGATCGGCGATTCTATAACGAAGCGAAAACGAAAAAGTTTCAGATGGTCTGATCAGGGTACCCTAGAACAATTTTTTTTATTACTATCAAGGTAATTTTTTGTGAGTAGCTTCATTTTGATAAGACAAACAACATTTTTATCTGCGAAAAATCTTAAACAAAGATAGAAAGGATTTCATACTTTGATTTGATGATCCTAAAATATGGATTGTTCTGTTTGTAGGACAGTATCCCTCTTAAATTATATAACTATTAACCTACCAATATACAAAAAATCGGCTGGTTATGGTTCCGTTGGGTTCTGTAATCAACAAAACTTGGTTGACTATACAACCCTAAAACGGAGCCTATATAAAAATTGTCCGCAACTTCGTTATCTCACGATAATATAGTGACGAGTGACAGACAGTCACGCTTTTCAATTTAAAGTATTTCATAGCTTTTAACTACGAATAATAAAACCTAAGGAAACATAACTCCCATACTAATACAGTTTTAAATTTGGTTCCATTCGAACTTTCATGTAACGTCAGCCTTTATACCGCTCAAGGTAGTGGTGGGTCGTCGACGCTTTTTCGATCAACGAAACGAGACCGTTTATCGTTCATCGTAAACTAGATGACAAAACAGATTTTTTTTCAACTAGTTTTCGTCTTCGACGAACACTGAACTAAACAATAAACTATGACAAAGTAGTTTTTTTCGACTTTCAGCATTAACTGCTTTGACAAACTTGTCGTTTTGCACTTCGACCCGACAAGTGATGACGACGAACGACGAGACGGTTTAATCTGTGAGCGGTGGAAATGCACTTTCCTACATATTTTTTTTCCAGGCTTAGGACTGGCAGGCAGGCAGATTAATTACTGAAATTTTACATTTACTTAATTAATTTAAAATAATATCACCACCCATCCGTCCACCCATCCGTCTCGGTACACACACCGTTCCGGCATGGCAACCGTTCACGCATAAACCAGTTTATCAGTAGACGCTAAACTAGTTTACCCGTTCATGACTAATAAACAGTTTAATAAAACGGTTCGTTCATTCAACGCCCATCCCTAGCTCAAGGTCACCTAAATATTGCAAATGTATTAAAAGTGAACCTAAGGTACACTTTTTTGACAAGTATTTTGGAGCATGTTTTTTGACGGAGTTACTCTTCCTTAGTTTTTATTATTCGTAGGCTTTTAAGCAATAGCTATACTACGGCAGTCCACGAAGGTATAAGTCGGTTACAATGTACTATAAAATTTACTGGGAAGGATTACTACGGATTGAAACTTAATTTTTCACGCTCACGGTTTTAAAACGCTTTTCGAGATTAATCCTAGGAAAATCCTGGGATGAATAGGTTCTCGCTATAGCGACAACATACAACCGTGCTAAGGTAAAAAATAATTATAATCTAAAGCTTAAAAATCCAACTAAAGAAATAGCGTAAAAAAGTGTCTACGTATAAAAAATTATATCAAAGTTTCGGTATTGGTGGTCAGTTTCAGTCAACCCTGATGTAGTCCACGTCTTGTTCATTTCACAATGCTTTTTTCATGCATGTATAACTTACATCCGTTTTTTGATAAAAGACAAACCCAACATAAATCAAATAAAACAGCTTGAAAATCAACATATTTGTTGTTCATAAGCCACCAGTTACATGTGGATTGGCTAGCGGCGTGATACAAAACGCTAAGACCCCTTGTTAGCCTGGCTCCAAGCCAAGCCACGAGTAAATTGCCAAGCTAAAGACGCCTGTGCCTTAGCTTAAATACTTAGCCTGTAATCACAATGACGCGAAGATCCGAGGAATATATTGTAAGCCTAGATTTTATGTGTGAAAACCAGCGTTTTGGTGGTAGTTGTTAATTGTCATAAGGTTGCAGGGAATAAACGTGTGGCGGTACCCACAATTCGCCTAGCATTCCTGCATCGCGCTATCGAAGTTTTCTAAGCGCGTCGGTATATATACGACAGCTGAAATGTATCACGTGGGCGTCGGCCTGACCGAGCATAACACCTCGCTCGGTGGGAAGATCTTCCTTTGGCCGCCACGCCTTATTCCTACATTGGTGACCCTCGACAGAACATGCCTCCTTCATCATCATCACTCCCCGCCCCTCCGCACCGGACCAGCCAGCATCGCCTCATCGGGTACATCGTCCACTAGCTGCAACGTACTGCGGCCTGGGCGACTTCGCATCGGCATCATCGGGCTTTCTCACTACACCGACCGGTCAGCAAGCAGAGCACATCTCTCCTGGTCAGCATGTAGCATCGGCCCCGTACGGCAGCTTATCCGACTCACTGGATCCCGTGCAGCAGCTTATAGTTCCGACTCACTGGGACTCACTGCAACAGTTCCGACTCACTGGAACCCACTGGCACTGGTGACTCAAGCGACAAGACTTCAAGGTTCGGCCTCCGGTCTTCGGGGGGGAGTGATGTGGCGGTACCCACAATTCACCTAACATTCCTGCATCGCGCTATCGAAGTTTTCTAAGCGCGTCGGTATATATACGACAGCTGAAATGTATCACGTGGGCTCCGGCCTGACCGAGCATACCACCTTCCTTTGGCCACACCCTTATTCCCACAAACGGAAGCCTTGATCATTTTGTTGTTCGTTTATCGTTTAGTTACTCATTTAGGGAGCGTGGAGTATGAAGTTTAAACCAATAAAATCGATATTCACAGGAGAATCAAAATTGATACATTTTGAAATAGAAATATAAAACTTAACAAGTAGCGTTACATACTAATAGAATACTAAAATAAAAAATCTTAAGAAAAAGGTTTAAACGGTTTAAAGTACTCACATCATTTAAATAAAACGTATTTTTTTAAGTATGTAAGAAAGCAAGCGCTGTCGCTAGTGCTTGGTAGGTATTTTTATATAATGTATTTCTAATTTGTCGTATCTGAAATAATTGTTCTATCAGGATTTGGGATGGTGTAGTGATTGGCGGTATCATACTTGATATATCTACAGTCTACACTCCAAATGGTTGAAATCTCAGAGATATCCAATTATATCTCAAACAGCACTTTACCCAGCTATATCATAATCATCTAATATTTAATGATTTCCTGAATACAAGGGCGGAATCGAAGCTTGATGTTAAATCCATTAGCTGGTAGAATTCGATACCTACTACGCTTAATTGATATCAGTTTCCAAGTAACCCCCTAATGACTTCAAATCCGGGGTATGTATTTTTGTAATTTGAATAAACGGTGTCTCATTTTGAACAGGCCGCTGGTTAACTGGTACTACGCTTGTGAGGTGAATTATATCCAAATCCTTAGAATGGATTTATATGCGTATATGGATGTATATTTAGTGCGTATTTTTTTTCGCGCCCACTCCATCATCTCGGGTGTCGTTGGATAGGTTTTTTAAAAATATTATGAGTATTCACAGATCATTTTCCGATTTAGGGATCCATTTGTGAAATATTAAGTTTTAAGGTGGAAAAAATCGTTAGAGTCCAGTGTCCCCCCCTTCTACCGGCTGGTTGCTTCTGGTCTTGCTATTTGAAAGTAACTGAGATGATTGTTATAAATGTACATTCATTGACCATACAAAAATTTTCAAAAACTAAAAGGTACTACGGAACCCTATATTGCGTGTGGCCCGACACGCACTTGGCCGGTTTTTATTTTATGAGGTAGCGTTAGTTCCTTTTTTCGCCACGTTCATTTAAAGCCTTGTCGAGCTATACTCCCTGTTTGATATAGGGATGGGCGTTGAATGAACGAACCGTTTTATTAAACTGTTTATTAGTCATGAACGGGTAAACTAGTCTAGCGTCTACTGATAAACTGGTTTATGCGTGAACGGTTGCCATGCCGGAACGGTGTGTGTGACAGAGACCATTCGTCACGACACGACGACGCGATCGACGGATGGGTGGTGATATTTTAAATTAATTAAGTACTTAAATGTAAAATTTCAGTAATTAATCTGCCTGCCTGCCAGCCCTAAGCCTGGAAAATAGTATGTACTAAGTATGTAGGGAAGTGCATTTCCACCTCACAGATTAAACCGTCTCGTCGTTCGTCGTCATCACTCGTCGCGTCGAAGTGCAAAACGACCACAAGTTTGTCAAAACTCAAAACAGTTAATGCTGAAAGTCGTTTAGTAAAAAAAAAACTACTTTATTTGTCATAGTTTATTGTTTAGTTCAGTGTTCGTCGAAGACAAAAACTAGTTGAAAAAAAATCTGTTTTGTCATTGACTAGTTTACGATGAACGATAAACGGTCTCGTTTCGTTGATCGAAAAAGCGTCGACGACCCACCACACTATTCGTCGAAGACGTAAACTAGTCGAAAAAAAACTGTTTTTTCAACTAGTTTACGATGAACGATAAACGGTCTCGTTTCGTTGATCGGAAAAGCGTCGACGACCCACCACTAGTTTGATAATAATTATATGGACTGGATCTGTATTAGGGTTACATTATTATTACATAATTAATAGTACGATTGGTATAGAACCATAGTACCAGTGCTTAGGACTATAATATAATGTCCGAAAATGACTTTTAATTAAGAATTAGTGCATAACATGCCACGGGCCTCGGTGTTATGAAAAAACCAACGAGGTGTGACGCTGGACGGCTTTATGTAATATCGCTTAATTTATATTTTTTATTAAATGAAAGTGTTAGAGCGGGCGTTAATGAAGATTAAATCCGATTGCTTTGATTTACTGTAGTTACATAATATCTAAAATGAGTCAAAGGGTGGATTTGCTTATATTTTGAGATCAATCCTTTTGATCTACCGAACTGGTATGAGCTGGTTTCTAAGAGATTTTTTTTTTTTTGAACGGGCAAATCGCACACTACACATTCCCACCACTGCAACTCCTGTGTTCTAAGAGGAGTTTGTTACATATTTTTATTTAAAAAAAACCCGATTTTTTTAAAAGCGAGCACTCATTGACGACGACCTCTGTGGCTCAATTGGTTGAGTGTGTGGCAGCTCAAGCCGGAGGTCGCGGGTTCGAATCCCGCCGACGGAACAAAAAGTTTTTCAATGTTCCCGGGTCTGGATGTGTATTAAATATGTGTATGATATAATAAAAATCTTAAATATAATATGTATAATATAAAAGTATTAAATATTATATTTCCGTTGTCTGGTACCTGTAACACAAGTTCTTCAGGTACTTAGCACGGAGCCAGACTGACGTGGTGTGAAGCGTCCATAGATATTTTTATATTATTATTGAAAAAATTTCAATGAGTGGTCGCTTTTAAAATAGTCAAGTTTAAATTACAAATGTGGATATCAGTTATGTACAACTTTTTGGCACATAGTCTAGAGATTAACCCATCAAGCCCCGTAAGGCCCATAATATGGGCCGCGCGGATAACAAAAGATTTCCATTTGGTCTCTAGACTTTAGAAAAAGAAGTTGTACACAATATTATACTCGAAAAAGATAATCATACCAGCACAGTCGGATAAACATAATTGCCAGCTAACAGTAGGTCTCTGTTCCATAAGAAAGCAATGTTCGTATTGTAATATAGACAATAGGCTGAGTGATCAGGATACCTGAGAGCACAATGAACATTCAAAAAGCAAAAGCCCTTATTGTCTTCATCTAGGTCTAGAGAAAATACTGGAATGTGTACTATTTTACAGAAATATAATAAACAGAAAATATTTTACATTGCATAGACTTTGAAATAACTGTACTATTTTGTTAAATAACTTGCTGGTATAGAATAAGATCAGAAAGAAAGACTGTCGCACTCAGAGTGGAACATTAATTACTTAAATGTAATTAATTCAAAATTTTGATTGAGCCCCATACATTGTCTATCAAACGCTTCATTGAATTGAAGGTTAATCATAATTAAATATCTCTGAGTACGGCGAACAGAGTTTTAGCAACTGGCAAACTGATTAGTAATTTTTTGGATGAAAAGGTAACAAGCATACGCGAACTAACTTTTGGCTTAATAAAATTATTGATTTTAGAGTATCTGGAAGTTAATAATATTAGTCATAAACCTGGTTTTAGACTACGCTATAATATAATAGCATATAGTATAATATAGATCATTGCACAAGAATATCGCGCACCATACATTGTTATGGAAATGTTCACTGCACTGTACTATATAATATAATTATTATTATTAGCTTGTAATACGCTATGTACCTATGGCGCGCGATATTATAGCGTTGTCTGAAACCAGCTTTACTCATAGCACAAAAGTAAACGATTCCCGTGGATAAAAGTTACCGTTTTTTCTGGATTTTTGCTCCTACATTTCAGCTAATAAACTAATCATATAAATATGCAAGATTTTTTTAATAGAGAGCAAATGAGCAAACGGGTCACGTGATGGAAAGCAACTACCGAGGCTCATAGACACCTTCAACACCAGAAGAATTTTCTTCGTTTAATGAATAAGAATAAGTATAGACGTTAGCCTCTAAAAGTAAGTGATAGCGTGATAATATTATGTAGCCTTAGATAATATGTCAAATCGACCTCTTAGATTCATGCAAAGTCCACGGAGTGCTTTTTGACTTTAGCCAGGACATACATACGGACAAACAGACGAAAATTCTAAAAACTATATTTTTCGATTGGACATCGAATGTTGATCATGTCCCAAGTATTATTTTTAAAAAATGTTCAATATGCAGTTTTGACTTTCCTACGATTTTATTATATGTATAGACTATTTTCCACAAAAATATTATATTATTCTACATATTGTATAGTATCTTAACTGTTCAACAAGCTTGAATAAGCTATAAGGCTGTTAACTGTTCCGCAAACGGGCACCTGTGTGCCACATGGGGTGTGAAGCCGTGCATCCTGCAGGATTTACCGCCGAGCTATTCAGTCTCCTTGATATTATTTGCGGTAGTATAATAGTAACGTTGTGATAGTCACACAAAGGAGAATAAGTCAGGAGCATAAGAAAAAAATTTAAAAGTGTATATTTGTGAAACATGAATTTCCACCAAGAAGTTATGGTACATTCATATCATAAACAAACATTTTGAATCATTCACGTAAATAATTGTCTTCGTAAACAAAGAAATCCGAAAACCGACATGAATAAGGACGATGGATAGAACTTTCTGCCGGGCACTGTAAAACTCTGGAACGGAAACCAGCAGTATTTCCGGACCTATACGACCTGCAAACCTTCAAGAAAAAAGCGTATTCCCTCTTAAAAGGCCAGCAATGCACCTGCAGCTCTTCTGATGTTGCCAATGTCCATGGGCGAGGGTAGTTGCTTTCCATCAGGTGACCTGTATGCTCGTTTGCCCCCTTATTTTATAAAAAAAAACTCAAGTCAATATAGTTATTGACAATGCTCAGAAATATGCATCTATGTACGATTATATATAAATGTATTTTTTAATTTTGTTAGCCTAGTAACAACTCGACTCGTGAGTCGCGAAATCTTGAGAACGGCTGAAACGATTTGGCTAATTTTAGTCTTGTAATATTCGTGAAAATCCAGGGAAAGTTTACATTTGGAGAGAAGTGATAGGAAGTTCACCGGGACCACTTGTAACCTAATAAAAGTAGCAGTAGGTACTACGACTGTGAGCTATCCAAAGTTTATTAAAGTTCAAAGACAGTTTAAAAATGTAAAGGGTACAAAAGTTGAAAAAAATGCACAGATAGCATATAATATCATAGCAGATAGCATTAAATGAATTATTCCTAAATCAAAACCTTCATACACAACCTACACGTGGGTGATACCTTAATTATTTACATCCCTACTAATATTATAAATGCGAAAGTGTGTCTGTCTGTCCGTCCGTTTGTCTATCTGTCTGTGTATCTGTTTGCTTGTCACGCTTGTCACGCTTAAACCGCTGAACTGATTTTGCTGTTTGACATGGAGATTGGAGATACCTTGAGTCCCGGGAAAGGACATAGGATAGTTTTATTCCAGAAAAATGTACGGTTCCGGCGCGATGTTCGCGCCAAACTCTAGCGCGACGTTGGCAACACTGCAGCGCGTGAGTCTGCACTCTGCGCTGTCAACTGTCATACGCTAGACACGCGAGTGACACATAACACATAGTATACCTAAGTAGTCTGTGCATAACACATTCCGCTTTGAACCGTTACCGGCGCGCGTTCGTTAAAAAATACGAAAATCTCCTCTCGGTTAGCCGATCGGCCCAAACTTCGCGATTAATCCAATAATTATCCGTGATTTATCCTCATGAACTCAGCTCAGTGATAGTGATTATAGACCAAGGTGACAGTGTCGTGACCGCCTCAGCTCAATTCGTCTCAGCGCAGCCGCCAGCATCTCAATCACCAGGTATTTCCTTCATTATATCCCTTCTTCCCCTTAGCTCAAAACGTCGTAGGGCTTCGCCCTTACACAAACACGACTTCGCCCCTAAACAAATGTTGGCGCAACGAAGTTACGGGCGTCCTCTAGTCTGAAATAATGAAGACTAAAAATAACATCAGTTTTAATTAAAAACCTGCTTCTTTATGGAATAATATCGTAACCGACCCGCATCAAGCCACGGACAACCTAATTAAAATATTTCGCTTGCTTTAAAGGGAAAGTATCGACTTAAGGCTTACCGTAAACGCATGTTTTTCGTATTAGATTTCGGAATTAGTTTTTCATATACGGAATTCCGCGAGACGCACGCACGTTCGTTTTTATCACGCGCGAACGCGCCGGCTTGCACTTGAAACGTAGATGCGGAATTCGTTCCGTACCTACGTTCCGTACGGAGGAAAGGTAACATATGCGGCAGTTAATGTATTTTCTGATGATTCCATGCAATCGGATTTCTGAATACGGTAAACGAATTCTGAAATCGCATACGGAAAACGTATGTATGCCGCCGGCCTTAAAGGGAAAGTATCGACTTAATTATTGCCACAACGAAAATATTTAATGGCATGAATTGTGGCAATTGTATCAAAAAGCAATCACCAGAACCAATTATGCATGTAATATTTAATGGTTATTTCAATTATTGGGAAAATATTTTCGTTTTTAAGCGCAGAGCCGTTAAATAATTTCACGACATACTTTGCATATTTAATCAGTCAAATAATTAGTGCAATCAGCTCAACAATTTTTATATTATAACGAGCTTTTTCCCGCGGCTTCGCTCGCATTAGAAGTATTATTATATACAAACTTTGATCCCCTATTCTAACCCCTTAGAGGTAGAATTGATCAAAATCCTTTCTTAGCGGATGCCTACGTCATAACATCTACCTGCATGCCAAATTTCAGCCCGATCCGTCCAGTCGTTTTGGCTGTACGTTAGTAAATCACCATGTCAGTCAGTCATCTTTGAGTTTTATACAGTGTGTAACAAAAATAAGTGATAATAATTTAGGGTGTGTACGTGTTCCTTGTAGAGAGTTCACTGTGAAAGTAGCAGCGCTGAAAGACCAATTTATTTTTTTCACTTTTGTATGGGCAAGGGCCCGAGCGTCACAAGTTTCCCCATACAAAAGTGAAAAAAAAAATAGGCCTTTTAGCGCTGCTACTTTCACAGTGAACTCTCTACAAGGAACACGTACACACCCTAAAGTATTATCACTTATTTTTGTTACACCCTGTATATATAGAATATAGATAATATCATAGCATAGTATAGATAATAATGCGTACTTATGCTTATTTACTTCGAATATGTTCCAGGGCTTGTGTTTAGATTTGATATTGAAATTATAACTAACGCCTCCATCTTCATTTTTAACCTAGCCAAGTGACTGTTTCATCAGAAACAATCACTTAAATCTTAGCATCCTTGTAGGATTGTATCTAATCATCAATCTAATGATTATTTTAATAACTTTTATTAACAAACCATAGACCTATTTGTTATTAAATAAACTGAATTGTTGTTAAATAAAACCTTCATAATACACCACACCTTCAAATAAAACCTTTGTGCCCACAGTAAATTATAAAATCAATATTGTCAATTTGAGTTAATATTGTAATGACGATGTCATGTGATTGTGACAAATGTTTTATACAAAATAGAATTTTTGGAAATGAATTTCTCTTAAATGGACAAAGTTATTGAAGAAAATGTAAGAATAGAAGAAAATAATTGCAAGAGTGATGAAAATCCTCAAGAATGTAAAACAAAAGAAGATGCCGGTCCCTCTACAGCTGATGATTTACCAGGTTCAATAGACAATACCAATAATTGTATAAAAGGAACAAAAGGAATATCAAAATCTGAACACAGCATACAAACCTACGTATCAAATGCTCTGCGACTGACTTCAATTAGTTTTGGAACATACCCTCAAAATATTAAAACCACCAACCATAACGTAAGCGAGGGTGTTACTTTGACTGAACTAAATAAATTCGTTACATCATGTTATGAAGCTAAAGGGATAAATGAACCTTCAAAAGTAATACCAGAAGCTGTTCATAATGTTTTGGATAACACAGCAAATATAATAAACTCTGCTACACAACTAATTAAAACCACGAGTCCTCCAAAGCTAGAAAAAGTACACAAGAAGAAAATGTCAGACAGCATGTCTGGGAAATCTGATCTTGGCGTTGGACGGAAAGATTCTATGTCGAGTATTGGATCAAACGTTTGCCGAATATGCATGACGAAAGGACGAGAAAGGTAACTTTGGACACAAATAACAATATCCAATAAACAACACTTAAAAGACAGACTAAGAGCCGGGACACAAAAACCCGGCACGACGTCGTGCCGTGTTTTTGTGTCCCGGCCCTGATAACGTTCAATGTTTAAAATGCAAAGATCTAACCTATATGTCAATGGCAGACGTCTGCGGATGCAAAAACATCCGGCCAGCCAGATTCTGTTCGGACGACCGAACGCTCAAGGTCGCGTCCGCGACTTATGTCAAACAATGTGCAGTGTGCACAGTTTAGTGTATTTTGTATTGATCCGATATAAAATAAGCCGCATCCCGCATCCGATGAAAACGTCCGCGGACATTCGTCCGATAATTTGTTCCCAGCTTAAATGTTGCCTTTAACTTTATTTCTCCGAAACTCGAATATCTTGCGAAATAATACATTTTCCGAGAACCATATAGCTTTTAGAATATAGGTATGACGCATTTTCCCGTTAATAATAATAATAATCTTCGAATCAATGGATTTCTATAATATACATCCATAGACCATAATAATAATTACTATAATAATTAGTATGGATATATTAAAACCCACGGATAATAACTAACTTGATAAATAATAATTATTATTTAATTTGTTTGGTCACCAGCTAACGTAGACCGTAGCATTCTACGCCTCGTAGACGTTACGTAGCAAAGTGCTACGTTCCTCCTACGAAGTGCTACGAAACCTGTCACCGCTAAAACTTTTTCAATTATGTTATGGAAAATAAAAAAAAAACAATGTAATGCTTGATTGACTTGATTCATCCCGCGGTTCCGCGTTAGTTCAGAACTCCACGGGAACTGTACAATTTCGGGAAAGGAAAGAGTTATAGTCTATACCAGAACATAAATTATGCTACCATAATATTTAGAATTCATGAATTAAGTACACATTGGAAAATACTATTGAAAATGGATTAGAATTTGGTCAAGCATTCAACAAAAATATGTACTGAATGCTCGTTTTAAAATGTGCATTCGTTTTACATAAAACGATTTTTCATATTCAATTATGATTCTATCTTTAATGGCCGATAGCGTGCAATTTGAATCATACATTTTAACTATACCCGTTCATTATATTGAATGAATCAGAAAATTACTCATCCCAATTAAATTTGTGCGAATCGGGCTCATTAGTGCTCGGTTTAATAGCGGATTTTGGCTCCACTTCCCTAGAACCTGGGAATACTCAACGTATTACGTTAAGTGCGTGTCGAATAAGGGTACATTTCCACTGAAGCGGAGCGGAGCTTAGCGGTGCCCAAATTGACCAATCGTGTTATTCCAGCGGAATGACAGTGAAGATTTCGAGCACGGTGATTGGTCAATTCGGCACCGCTAAGCTCCGCTCGGCTTCAGTGGAAATGTGGCCCTTAGGCCGGCTGGCTCTTAAGCCAGTCCACACGGCGCGTTGCGTCAGCGTTGCGTTGTTTTACATACAAATAACCAATGTATGGAACACGGCGCGCTGTGTCGTCGCAACGCACACATGACGGACAGCAGCCCCCGAGACAAAGCGCCTCCTCCAGGTGTTGACGTTAAGATTGCGACGACGCAATGCAACGCAACGCGCCGTGTGGACTGGCGCTAATGATCTAGGTCATTATTTACCTGTAATGACCTAGATTTCGGGTTGATGTATTAATTTCCTTTTTTGAATTAAGGATAGGAAATCTCTATTCGCTAGATAGCCCAGCTAATGATTTTTGTATATTCTATTGAATAAATGCGACAAAATCTATTGAACAGTTTACTTGATATCTTACCAAGAGATGAACTAGGTTCATGCAAGTGAGCTTAGTTTTTAAAGTTAAAACTACTTCAGCGTCGTTATAACCTATAGTTTTTGTGGCACAGGTGAAAAATTTTAAACTCGCGTCAGGCGTCAGGACACATCACCCGGCCCTTTAGCCTTCGCCGCTTCTTTATTGAATCGCCGAATAAAATGTATCGAATTGACATAAGCGTTATGACGTTCGACTCGTCTTGTCAATTCCATACATTTTGATCGGCGATTCTATAAAAAAAGCCATAAAGAAAATGGAAAAGTTATATCCGCCTGGCTTTCTGCCGCTGCGTAGATTGCTGCTCTGCTGTTTTATTTCTACTTACCTATACGGACACTCTCGGAGTTTCTAAAGTTTCGTTTTCCAGGTTAATATCCCCGTGCAACTGCAAGGGGTCTCTGGCGAACGTCCACCTCACTTGCCTGGAGCGGTGGCTCAACCAGGTCGGCAGGAACCACTGTGAGCTATGCGGATACAGGTAACTGTCTTGTCCACTTAGGGTTAATTCAGACCGCAACGCGACACATCGATTGGGCTCCGAAAGTACTGGGCTAATTTCGAAGAAATATAGTATAGTGTATAGTGTGAACCACGGAAAAGGACATAGAATTCCTTTCTTGCCACAGCCTATGTTCCTGCACCTCTACCACAATAGACATAACTACCAGTAGTTCGACTGCAAAGAAACGGACAGGTTTCAATATCTGTCAAATTCGTCGGGTTTCACAAGGATTATGAACGGAATGTGCTTCGCGAGTCGCGCTGGCTGATATAAAAATAAAGATTCAAAATTGGATTCTGACAATTTTAATCGCATGTGCCAAAACACAAACAATACGACCAAAGAGAAACCACGTCCAGGGAATATGTCATAGTTTTAAATTCGTAGGTAACAAGTTAACAACCCTAGCGACGATATTCGTCATAATACGTCAAATTTAAAAATTTCAACATCAGTTCTAAGTCGGCATACTCTATAATTCGGTCTACTCTGCCTCTACTAAGGGTCAATTCAGACCGCAACGTGACGTGTAATCGCATTTCAAAATTTGTATAGATTTGACAGATTTGCAAGACGTCTCACGCAATTGAAATCTGTCAATTCAGTACAAAATTGGAAATGCATCTACGCATCGCGTTGCAGTCTGAATTGAGTCTGAATCATTTCCGTGGTTCACACTATTACTATACTATATTTCTTTGAAATTAACCCAGTACTTTCGGAGCCTCTTCAATGTAAACAAACAGACAAGCACATAAACTTTTCTTCCTTATAATTCGTATAGATAAACTACTTACACAAATCTGTTTTAAATGTCCCGAATCTTTAAACATTATTCAAAGTTGTGACCTAAAAGCTTTAGCGGTATAAGCCGGGTAAGCTATTATTTGGTGCCTAAATATTGGTATTAGTGTGTAATATAGTGCTTACAGCTTGCCAATTCGGTGCCGCATCACTGTATACAATTTGATAATTACTATAATTCAATACGCCAACGTTATTTAGCGGCAAATTGTTAACGGAGATTAATAGTTTTAATAACTTTCTGTTAACGTTTCGGGTAGCTCATTTGCGATAGATCGAAACGATCTAATGGCGGCCAGCGGCCTTATAAATATGAACTTTGCGGATAAGGTTTGGGAAGTGAAAAAACAAACTTCAAGAAAACTCTGTCTTTGGTATCGCATCGCAGATTACATTCAAAAAAAGGTAAGACACTATTTAGAATCTTACCATTTAATAAAGGCAAGAATATATTGAATTATATAAAACAAGATGATGTCTGCAACTCAGTTGTGCCAAAATTTGTTTATCCTATGTCCTCAAAGTTTCTCCATTCCAAATTTCAGCAAAATCGGTTCAGCGGTTTGAGCGTGAAGGGGTTCAGACAGACGGACAGACAGACAAACACTTTCGAATTTATAATATTATTACTTAATTACTTATTACTTATTAGTAATTGGATAAACTATTTCCACCTGATAACATTTGATTCTAATGGTATATATGTCGCAGGGAAAAGAGGATATCAGGGATTTCACGATATCCCTAGGGATATCATGAACTCCCGGAAGATGCCGAATATTCTTGTTTGTTACGTCTTCTTACTAAAAATATCTAGTGATATGTCATTTCACTAAACTAAATCTAGTGAAATGTCAGAAACGCGGATACCGCCGAATAAAAATCGAGCCACTCATTTCTCTAGCTCGCTCTAGTTCCCACACGTGACACGGGTACTAGTGGGAGTGAAACAAATGCGTCGCTCGAGCTGGCACGGCTCGTCTAGCCTGGAGACAGACAGACAGACTAACCCTTTGGGTACGGAACCGCAAAAACTAGGATAATCGAAGAGCTGGAGTACCTGTAGTACCTGCGTCTGTACAAGAGCCTAACCAAACTAGAGATCGACATGCCACCTTTACAAAAAATATTCAACTTGGTCGGCCGCTTCATTTGACGTCAAAAATCAAAGGTCTGAAGTATCTGATGAAGAACCCTCAGCTGGTTTCAACTGTATGATTCAGACATATGGTGATGCCCCCTCAGATCTGCTATAGTTGCATTACACGTGTGATAATAATAATAATAACTCCCACTCTGATTTTAGTGACGGTGGCCGGTTTAATTGAAACCAGGCCAAGAGTAATTTTATAGTGCCCAAGTGTGTGCGCAGTACTCAAGAGCAATCTCTATATTCCTTTACTCGCATAACCCGGTGGGACAGAAGACTGATACGACCGGCGAGAGATCAAGCGCAGGACCGACTTTTTACATGCCCATCCGACGCATGGATCATCTAACATCTTACTTGTCAGATTCAGATTTTAGATGATCCTATCAAAGTACCCGTGTGTATACTAGAGCAAGTGAGAGAAATGAGTGGCTCGATTTTTATTCGGCGGTATCCGCGTTTCTGAGATTTCACTGGATTTAGTTTAGTGAAATGACATATCACTAGATATTTTTAGTAAGAAGACGTAACAAACAAGAATATTCGGCATCTTCCGGGAGTTCATGATATCCCTAGGGATATCGTGAAATCCCTGATATCCTCTTTTCCCTGCGACATATACACTCCCTTAATATTCAAATAAAAAGTTGTCTCACGATTGATTAATCAACATTCAACATGTTCGAATAAACAGTATTATCTGAGTTAAGGACCAACCACTTGGATGAAAATGGAGGAAATTTTTAAACAAAACACGTTATTTACTTATTCAGATGCCTCTTTGCTTTAATACATATTTTATGTAACATAAAGCGCTCTGAGTGCTAAGTCATAAAAAATTGTCTTTTGTTGACACTTTTTAGGAAACTTTTTTATATCAAGACTCCTTAAGAGCCCGGGTTACCCTCGAAATTCTCATACATACGTAATACCAAAATCATTTTGTCATACGAAAATATTTAACATGTTTGAGTTATTTTTCAGCTTAAAATAGTAATTACCTAGGTTCCTGAACAAAAATTAACTTCAAAATATTTAAACACTAAAAAAAATTTTTTGTGTATAAATTTTTTTTACTAAATTTACTACTAAATATTTTACTATTTTACTATTTTAGGCTGAAAAATAACTCAAACATGTTAAATATTTTCGTATGAGAAAATGATTTTGGTATTACGTATGTATGAGAATTTCGAGGGTAACCCGGGCTCTTAAGACATACTTTCGTTATGGCTCCCTCGTCTGCATTAAGAAAATAAGAATAAAATCCTGGTCGTCAAAACTTCAAAACAAGTTCTAATCCATCAGGCAAAAGCTGGCAGAACAAACTCAGCCGGGGCTAGCTGACTTTGTTCTGCCAGCTTAAAAGCTGGATTTTCTATCAGCCACTTTTAATTATTGTATTATTAATCATTGGTGTTCATAGAAAGTTAATAATAGAATTATGTCTTTCAGAAACTTTAATAGCCGAGAAATACACAATAATACCCAAAGTACCGAAGTAAATGAATATTATACAACACACTTGGCACCCTGTTCTTTGGCACTTCACCACAATTAACGTCCCGTTACACGTTCCGATTTTCAGTTACCCGGCGATCAGGACGCCGCGCTACACGGTGCTACAGGCGCTCAGGCTGTGGTTCGGCAACCCGCGTAATAGAGGCCATTTACAGGTACGCCGTGTAGAGTCACCATATGGATGGTTATTAGGTTTAACACCATTATCCTTAAAGTTATTCATTTTGACGGGCACATATTTTGATGCCTTTGAGGATAACGGTATTAAAATGAGATGAAAAAAAAAATCAAAATAGAATTCGAATTTCAAATGGTTTTCTTTTTAATTTTTTTTTTTTCATCCAAAATATAGTGTCAAAAAAATTTTCGGAGACGTACTTTTAATAGTCAAAAATATTTTTGTGCCGTTAACCAGAGTTGTTCAAGATTGTAGTTTGTACCTCTTATAAAAAGTCTATATTTTTCTTCAAGTTGAAGAAGTCTAGAAAAACTCAAGAGAAGAGTTTTTCAGTTCCAGACATCTTGACAAAAATAAAACTTAGTCGAGCAGAAATCTTTTATCAGAAATAATAACTTGAAGGGGCGGTTAAAATTTAATACGAAAATAGCTGACTGGTGCGTCGGATGAGCGTCAAAAGTGACGTGCTTACTACGTGACGACCTTCCGTAATGCTTGTGATTGAAAATACTGTCAGAAACAGTTTCGAGGAAGAAATTGAGTTAATAACATTCTTTGAGTGAATTAAACCAAACAGAATATTCGTAGAGCCCAATTTAAAACGCCAGGAAAAAAATACGTGTGGCAGTCGGGGACTGCCGCGGCAAATCTAGTCTACTCGCTTCTGCTAGTCGCACGCACACAAACAACGTGGCGATCTCTTCCGAACTGAAAAGACGTTAGACGATGCACGGCTTTCAAAGTTGCACCGCTGTGCCGTTCGGAGTGTTAGGTTTATTTTCGTTACAAAATTTCTTATTCGGTCGCCGCGCTCAAGGCCCGGGATAAAAGCTTAATATGAATTATGCAATAGCTTAAAAATTAAAATAATTTTCAGTAAAATAAAAATCATCATAGGTAGCAAAAAGGGCATTAACTACGTAACAATAGGTAGTAAAAATTAAGTACTTACCAAAGGTCCACTACACGATAGAATAAACATAATAATATGTACTAAGTTGAGGTGACATTAAGTACGGTCTACATAATACTATAACAACAGAATATCAAAAAACAAAAGCAATAATCATATTATTTCAACTGAAAACATCACGCACAAAATAGGACAATTTATATGGACTAGGAGCGTAATCCTGATAAAATCAGTGGCGATTGTCACCCCATTCGTCCCATACCATTTGCGGTCGGCCATACGTCTTCGTATTTTTGTCGGCAGGCCAATTTTTTTGTAACAATTTTCGAACGTTTCCAATCGTGTTCGATTTTTAAAAGGCCATTTGTGTCGCCCGAGTTTGTTTATGGTCAGCGGGCGATAAAAATTTATCATGGATTGGGGTTCATATGGAAAAATAGAATTTTATCATTCCTTTATTAATTGCTATCTGAAAATTGTGTTTTCGGGTTATTTCAGTTCGATATCTCGATGCGCCTTTATGGCGTAGGTATTTTAACCGTTATTGGATATTTTTTCAAGGTTTGTAAGCAAAATGAGTAGGAATTTTCTCAAGGTCAAGCTCAGGCCTATTTAAAATAAAAAAATTAGTTCTTCGAAACATTAATTGCAAAGAGTATAATATAACCCAGGAAAATGAAACATTTGACCTCGGAATAATTCGCATACAGCTGAAAATTAGTAGAGACATTAAGTACACCATTACAAATAAAACCTCAAAAATCCCCGTCAATCCTCCTTGTGCAAAAAATTTTATTCAAGGTTAAATGTAAGAAATTGAGGTTTTTCCTGTTTATTTTTCAAACGGTACATTTTTTCACAAAAACAGGTAGGACAAGAGTGTAGATCATAGAATTATCTACAAAAAATATTCAGACACTTTTTTCATACGACTTACCCTTCCTCATGATTTGCGGGCTTAAAGTTTGGGAAAATCATACTTTATGTCTTATATTATAAAGTTGAAAAATTTATGGAACTGCTGGTTTGAATTGAAAAATTCGTTTTACGTTGGATAGTCTTATTTATCGAGGAAGACTTGAGCTACATAACATCACGTTGCCACCAATAGGGGCAAAGAAACAGAGGAAAATGTGAAAAAACGGGGAAAATTATTTGAAAGAGCTTATCTCACAAACTGCTGAAGGATTTGTTATGTTATTTGGCACATATATAAAATAGACCACGTGGAGGGATGTAGGCTATTTTATTTTTGAGGACAATGTACGCACGCACGGATTTATTTCTTTGACTTGAGTCATTTCGTGCGTAGCGTGTCCGTTGCAACTTGCAGTGGACACAGTCACATATATTTTCTTAGAAATAATAATATCTATGGACGCTTCATCTGACTTATTGTTTGTTTATTTTTGTGTAACTTGACTTTTATATTTGATGCTAATGTAATGAGTTATTATTAAATCTTTAGCACCTTTTATAATAATTGTTATACAATTTAAAATTATTTTGCACGCCACTTGTTAGGCAGAATGTTGGATCCATTTAAGTAATATTGTAAGACCTTTTTGTACCACATTTATGCAATAAATCATTCATTCATTCATTCATTCATTCACACCACGTCAGTCTGGCCCCGTGCTAAGTACCTAAAGGACTTGTGTTACAGGTACCAGACAACGGAAATATATTTAATACTTTTATACTATACATATATTTAAGATTTTTATTATATTATACGCATATTTAATACACATCCAGACCCGGGAACATTGAAAAACTTTTTGTTCCGTCGGCGGGATTCGAACCCACGACCCCCGGCTTGAGCCACACACTCAACCAATTGAGCCACAGAGGTCGTCAAGCGAAGCTTGACGCACGTGCGTAGTCTCTCCTTGCGCCGTGGTGGAATGGAGCCCTAATCTTAATCCATCATTACTCTAACTTGCTTTGTGTAAAATGCAGTTAAACGTAGGTAGGTTAAAAGGGTCCTCTTAACCAAACTACACTAATGAGGTGTTTACGCAATATATTATAACATGAACCAATAAATAACACGCATAAATGTTTAAGCGCTCAACCCTTAGGACAGAGAAATTACGAAATTCCAGTGTCTGTACATTAAATCACCTAATATTTCAGACCCTTAACCGCCAAAATTACCCAGTTTTCGCCCGGTTTCGGACGAAAACCGGGTTAAAACCGGATAAGTCTGTAATACATCCATACTTCCATACCTCCATACTAATATTATAAATCAAATCAAATCATCTTTATTTCGGGCATCGGAGGCCCATATAACAAATACCTTCAATCTAACATACATATTAATAATATAATAAATACCTTATAAACTAACATACATATTTTATATTCACTTATAAACTAACACTGTCACTAATTTTTGCCGGCGACGTGACTCGACGCTTCGTTCCAGAGTCTCCCCTGGAACCTCCGGTAGACTACATCCATCGGCCAGAACTCTGGCGCCTCTAAAGTCGACAGAAGGTTCGTCGGTACTCTCACCACAAAAGAGCTAAAGTTAACATTGTGGCGAGACTGCAGACGCTCGTCCCTCAGGCGCAGTGTCGTCTTCTTCTGGATGTAATCCACAACGTCCTCGACCTCCATGGACCAGTGCAGGCGGGATATGTACAGGGGCGTCGCGGGGATCTCGCTCCGCAGACGCAGCTCAGGTACATAGGGCGCGGTGCTGCGATGGTTGCGGGCGGCGGGCTTCTTCTTCCTCTTCTCCACCAGTATGAAGCCCTCCTCATCGCACCCCCTGCTCTCGTCCTTGCCAGGTCGAGAAGACTTGGCCTTGCAGCTCTTCGTAGCCTTGCGGCTCTCCGTAGACTTGCGGTTCTCATTCACCCCATTTTTATTCACCCGCGGGGGAGGCGCGGGGCGACCAGCAACAGTCGCGTAATTTTTCTGAGTCGCCTGTGGACTCGGCGTCGGCGCAACCGGGAAGGGAGCGCGGGCGGGGGCGACAGCGGCGGTGTTCGTTGACCCGTCCGATAATGCTGACGGGCTAAACGTGGCCGCCGCCGCGCCTCTATGACAGTTGACGTATGCGGCGTCAGGTGACCTACATAATGAATTATTACTTTTCAATTGTGATAATTCACTACGTAGATCACTGATGATAGATTCCGACGCCTGCAATCTACCTCGAACTCCGGCCAGCTCTTCCTTCAGGAACCTGATGTCCTTCAGTAGGCTGACGACGTCGACGTGGTCCAGCGTGACGGGCGGCAGCTTGTGCAGCTCTTTAACCATAAAAGCCGGTACCTCATCCGGATCCGTCTGCTTCAGCAGGGAGATGATGTCCTGCACGCTCCTTTCGGTTCCGTGTCTTCGTCGCGACGGCATGTTCGCGCTCCGGCCGAGCGTCTCGTACAACAACTGCTTCCCTTGGCAAATCTCCTCGCTGGTGAAGGAGGACTTGCAGATCTGCATGATGCTGACCTCGTCCATGGTGTCGATGGCGTGCTGGATAAACGCCAGCAACTCGTTGGCCACGAGCGCCATGGTCACGTGCAGCGGCAATGTGCCGCACGATTCGCGAAAATATTAATTAATATTTGCAGCGTGTGTAACGTGGAGCACGACCGTTCGCTAGCTCGACACATTACACGATGAATAAATGCGAAAGTTTGTCTGTCTGTCTGTCCGTCCGTCTGTCTGTCTGTCTGTCTGTCTGTCTGTCTGTCTGTTACCTCTTCACGCCCAAACGGCTGAACCGATTTTGCTGAAATTTGGTATGGAGATACTTTGAGTCCTGGGAAAGGACATAGGATACTTTTTATCCCGGTAAAATGTATGGTTCCCGCGCAATAAACGAACTATGGTGCAACGGAGTTGCGGGCGTCATCTAGTATCGAAATAAATCTATACCAACATTAATATTATAACAATGCTAGATATCGCCCGAACTCCGTTGCGCCAAAATTCGTTTATCGCGCGGGAACCGTATATTTTGCGAGTATCCTATGTCCTTTCCCGGGACTCAAAGTATCTCCATACCCAGCAAAATCGGTTTGGGCGTAAAAAGATAACAGACAGACACAGTTTCTAATTTATAAATTACTAGCTGTCCCGGCAAACGTTGTTTTGCCCATATTATTTTATTGAATTGACTAAAATATAAGTATGGTGTCCATAGTCGTCCGACCTGGCTCTCTTAGGCATTTTCAAATATTTAAGAAAATAATTGAATGCGCCAATACGACAGTTGAATGAAAGAAGACGACGAAAATTGAAGATGAAAGTGCACAGTTTGGAGTGTGGACACTGGACATAGCTATACATACATATAGATCTAAACTCCCCTCTCGGCTCTCGCGCGCGCACCCCCGCCTTGATGATGCCCACTTCGCAACCGCGGGCCGTGCAGTAGAAATCGTAATGTTTTAATTTCGCCATAACTTCAAAACCAAACGTCCAATTTTAGTCATACAAAGACCAAATATTATCTACATAAACTGTACTTATTGACAAAATAATTTATTTTGATAAGTATTAATAGCATGAGTAAAATAAACGCGTTTAAATGTACTCCAAAAAAAATCAAGATTTTTAAATAAAAAATGGTTGGTGTGCCTCACTCGACATAGATAGGTATAGTGTGTCGCGGACTTTTTTGTAGATATTTATAAGATCTACAACTAATTGGAACATTTTATGGTTCTATCTTTTATAGTTTAGGCAGCGTACGCAAAATAAGTAACTTTTTAATTATTTTTTTTCCGAAAAACTCAAATATCTTACGAAAACCAATTTTTTCCAAAATAAAATGTAGCCTATGTTACTCGTGGATAATGTAGCTTTCGAATGGTGAAAGAATTTTTAAAATCGGTCCAGTAGTTTTTGAGCCTATTCATTACAATTATACAAACAAAGATTACCTCTTTATAATATACACACCGGCATATTTAGCGGAACACAAAAAAAGGTCCATAATTTAAAAAATATGGTTTTATTTTAAAATCTACTTACTACACTTCTTTTGTTATTTAAAATTTCATTTGTTTTACTTAAAATTAGATCACATTATGAACAAAATTTGCGAGTAAAGGCTATTTGTGAAAAATGGTACATTTTTGAACTTTTCATGTAACCGGGAAAAGTGAAAATTATTATTAAAATAACAATTAATTAAATTTAAAAAAAATGGTGATTAATATCGCATATTTCCTCCAGGTGCTCTTATTAAAGTTTCTAACCGTCTAGGCATACTGAGAATTATGTTATCGATGGTCTCCTGGGATAATCTCCGCCATTCCTCAACTACGGCGATTCGCAGTTCACCCACGTTGGCAGGAGCTGGAATTCTTGACTTAACTTTTCTTTTCAGCAAGGCCCAAACGTGCTCTATTGGGTTCATATCCGGTGATCTCGCCGGCCACTCCATAACAGTGATATTCATATCATTAAGATAAGCTTGAGTTGCCCGAGCGGTATGCGGCCGAGCATTATCCTGCATTAAAACAAAATCGTCACCGATATATGGGGCAAACGGTACGACATTTTCTTCTAAAACTTCTCTGATATAGCGGTCCGCAGTCAGACTCCCTCTGGGTGTGTATATTCTTTGCCTGCCGTCAATTTGATTTAAGAGAATTCTGCACTCATCACTAAACAATACCTTACTCCATTGGTCCGCATTCCAAAGTCGATGTTCCTGAGCAAAAGTTAACCTGTTTCTACGATGATATACCTCGAGCCTTGGAGCCTTGGCGGGCACAAATGAACCCAAATCAGATTCTTCTAACCTTCTTCGTACCGTACGCTCACTTACGGTTACTCCCCGCACTGCTTCTAACTCATGTCGGGCTTGGACGGCCGTCAAACGGGGGTTCCTACGTATACGAAGCCGAATGAAACGATCATCCCTACTCGAAGTGCGTCTTTTTCTGCCTTGTCCTGCTCTTCTCACATAAGTGCCAGTCTCCCTGAATCGTTTGACACTGCGATGGACCGTTGAAATCGATCGACGAAGATGTCTGGCTATTAATCTGTATGTTAGACCAAATCTTCGCATTTCGAGTGCCCTGGCAATCTCCGTTGGGGCTAAGTCAGGTATAATTCAGTCCTCAACTCCAAAAAGATACAAGATTAATTTTTTTTTACAAAAAAACAATATTTGAATGAAAAATTGAAATAAAATTCAGAAGGGAGAAATACTCGAAGTTCGCTCTACATAAGGTATATTCGAATAAAATTAAAACAATTGCATAAAATGTGATGTTCAATTGTTTTCCTACTTTGAAATTATTATTATTTTTTTAATTAAATGACGTATAAACCAGTCAGCAACCTTATATGATACTTATATCAAACCTTTTTTTTTATGTTCCGCTAAATATGCCGGTGTGTGTATTAGTATAGATAATAAATTAAGTTAGTATGGATTATTATTTATTATATTATGCGATGGTGTTTATTGTCATTAATTGTCATACCGCTTATTATTTGTCCGTCTGTCAGTTTTGATAAAATCAAGAGGGGAGTTTTGGCGGGCATGTGAAAGAGTGCTGTTGTGTTTTTGTATTATTTTCCTAAAAATTGTGTTAGCTGGGTTTTTAATGTGTAATATTGGTAGAATATTAACCATTAGATATTCGTGTTCATGCACAAGTGTAGGAAAGTGATGTAATATCCAGAAACGTGCTATTTTGTGTTCCCTCCGAAACTCCATCGAAAGTTTCAGTAAAGCGTCTACCACTTTACTGAATCGACCGACTTGACTCCTTGACTATATTGACTTTTACTTAGACTTTGACTAGACTTTAGACCTGACGATACATGAAAACGATGATGAAAATTATAATAGGAGGAATATGGTTTTCCCGCCATATTCCTTACCTTTTTACCTTGTCTGTGGCACAACATACACATCCTTTGTGTCAAGTTGCCAAAAAAGAAGAAAAAGAAGAAAATCAAGAGGAAGCTCGAAGAAGGTCGACTAACATAAGGAGTTGCTGAGGCCGGGTTTCTAAAGTTTTCACGTATTAGTTGCTGCGCGAAAAAAATTATTAAAGAATCTTAAAAAGAAGTAAAATGCTAGTAAGTAAATGAAATGGGAAGGAAGGAGTGGAAAAAGTAAAAGGATTAGCGTGACAAAGAGGTCTTTGTTCATATAAACTTATTTTTCCAAAAAATATATTCGTATATCATTCGTGTATCGTGTGTATGCCAGATCATAATATCTAAGGCAAAATAACCCCGAACGGGCCTGTATTTACTCGTTTTGTGTAAGCAACCCTGCTCAGACCTCAAATGCGTATGGCGCCGCGTGAGACATGTCGCATATTGAATTTTCCCATCATCTTTGACGGGAATAAATGATAGGAAACCGCGACTTAATATTGCATCCCTTCAGCCTTTAGGGTTTAGGAGGCGTCCACAAATTACGTGAGGTGTTTAGAGGGGAAGGGGGTCGAGTCAAATCTCATCTAATCTCACGTTGGGGAGAGGGGGGGGGGGGTCTCGGCAAATGTCACGTAATTTTTTTCTCAACAAAATAATACTATTTTGGTCCATTTCATCCATATTGTACGTATGCTTAAGATTTAATCGTAAGCGTAATCGTTATACGATTAAGAGCATTCACAAATTAGTTCAAAAGAAAATCTACAGATTGTGAAACCAAACGTTTACGTAAGAAACCCACATTTTGAAAAATCTCACGTGAGATTTTAGGGGGGGAGGGGGGGTTGAATAAAATCTCACAAAATCTCACCAGGGGGGAGGGGGGGTTAAAAAAATTAAAAAAAAACACCTCACATAATTTGTGGACGCCCCCTTACTTACATTAGGCTGGGTTTTTAACTTCATACCTAAATACTAGACGTGAATATCGTTTATCCAAAAAATTGCGCGTGCACCGTAGTTTTTTCGGAATAAAACTGTTCTATATTATTCTCTTTCTTTTAGTATTTCCATTCTCCATACCCAACAAAAGGGATGTACTATAAGCGTGGAAGAAACTGACAGACAATCACACTTGCGCAATTATAATAATATTAGTTACTGTAAAGCCGCCATTCCACCGCGACGCACGCTGTGCACGGCCACGCAGCTTACGTTTTTATTACTTTGACTACGTCAATTGTGCGTAGCGTGTCCGTGGGTTGCAGTGGACACAGTAACATTTATAATATTTTCTTGCAAATCGAAGCTTGACGCACGTGCGTAGTCTCTCCGTGCGCTGCGGTGGACTGGCGGCTTAATATTTATAATATTATAGTACCTACTACCGACTATACCTACTTACATCATGCCTGACAACTACATTAATATTAAGGCAAAGGTAGAGGCAAAGTAAGTAGTAGTAATGCACAACTTAGGGTGAGGCCAAACGAGGGTAATTTTGGGAGTCGTGTGAGTGTGAGTCACCGAATTTCGGTCGCAGAAATTCTGCTTGGCAGAAATTCTGTTGGGAACTGGGATGCCAGACGAGCGCATTTTATTCAGTTGTGACTTGTATAACTAAAACGTAGTGATTATAATATTCTCTTTGCTTTTCGTTGTAATATTATGTGTATATATTTTCTGTATGCTTTGCTTAAGAGCCCGGGTAACCCTCGAAATTCTCATACATTCGTAATACCAAAATCATTTTGTCATACGAAAATATTTAACATGTTTGAGTTATTTTTCAGTATAAAATAGTAATTACCTAGGTTCCTGAACAAAAATTAACTTCAAAATATTTAAACACTAAAAAATTTTTTTTTGTGTATAATTTTTTTTTACTAAATTTTGTACTAAATATTTAAACACAAAAAAATAGAGTAAAACACTAAAAAATATATAAATAAATAGTAAATTTACTACAAAATATTTCAACTCTAAAAAATATTTTTTAGTATTAAAATATTTTGTAGTAAATTTACTAATTATTTATAAAATTTTGAGTATTTTACTCTATTTTTTAGTGTTTAAATATTTAGTACAAAATTTAGTAAAAAAAGATTATACACAAAAAAAAATTTTTTAGTGTTTAAATATTTTGAAATTAATTTTTGTTCAGGAACCTAGGTAATTACTATTTTATACTGAAAAATAACTCAAACATGTTAAATATTTTCGTATGACAAAATGATTTTGGTATTACGAATGTATGAGAATTTCGAGGGTTACCCGGGCTCTTAAGCTGCGTTGCGAGGAATGCGTTTTACAAGAACCAATAGAATCGTTGCGCTGAATGTTGTCAGGCAAATGAAGCGTTTCTATTGGTTCTTAAAAACACATTCCTCTTAGCTCAGCTCCGGTGGAAACGCAGCCTAAGGGCCGGAACACAAAAACACGGCACGACGTCGCACGACGCCGTACGGCGCCGTGTCGTGGGAATCCACGACGCGCGTCGTAAAAACCACGGCACGGCACGGCGGTCCTACGACGTCGTGCCGTGTTTTTGTGTCCCGGCCCCTGTCGAACGTTTGTGACACCGTGACCACACGCTTTGCTCGGCTCTGAAGAGTTCATTTTTTTAAGTTAACTGAATACAGTGCGTGCATTTTTCATATTATAGCTTAATACTTAATAGGTCGATGACCGCTGTTGCCATCATTTTAACTATAATAGTTGTTTTTTTTTGCCAACAGTCAGACTGTCTGATATTCTGGCTGCTGTCGACGGTGACGGCGGGGCTGCTGGCGGTCTGCGTGGTCGGTACACAATACTTCGTTTTCGAGGGCGTTAAGTACACAAAACACGGCGCAAGGAAGAGCGAAGGTAGGTATATTGTGTAAGAAGTAACAACTTTAAAAGGGGCTGGGGCTATAAGAAGAATTTTCCCATTTATTGCCTCTTATCTCTGAAAATTTTATCCTTATACCATAGACTAAGGAAACTATTTACTCTATGGTCATACTACCGATTGTACCATCGAGGAAATTGATTGCTAGGCAGTTGACGGACCTACGTCATATGGTCGGCTTAATTCAATTCAATGTTAGCTGTTATCGGTCGGATAGGTTAATTACTTAGGTCCGCCATTTGCCTAGGAATCAACTGCTCTGATACTACAAGGATGCAAGGGTTTTTGAAGAAGCCAGTCTTTGCCGTTTTTATTTTAGCATCATTGTAAAAAATATGGTACCTATACTAAGAATGGTGAAAAAGCCTTCAATTAAAATAATCGGCCAAGTGCGAGTCAGACTCGCGCACGAAGGGTTTCGTACCGTTATAGAGCAAAATTAGGCCAAAAATTGTGTTTTTTGTATGGGAGCCCCCTTTGATTTTTTATTTTATTTTAATATTATTATTAAATATTAAAGAACACATGGAACAAAAAACTTTAAGAAAAATTCAAGTACCTACCTGTTGCCATTATATGGTTAGAGCAAAAAAGGTAAAAAAAAACTCGTTTGTTGTCATTGAGATGTATGGAGTTGCTATTGCCAACAAAAAACATGTCGCACTTAAAGAATGAGCGGAGTGAGAGGCGGGGCAGTGATGGCTATAGATCAGTACCGCAGAAGTGACAAAGTTTTGTGCCTACACTCGAATGAACGCAGACTCTATTTGAAAGTGGATAAAATGAAACAAATATTTTTACTAAACATTATTCAAAGCTTTTATTTAACTTGCTCTGTATATTATTATTTAGTTATTTACATTATTATGTAAGTTCGGGTGGAATTTTTGAACTCAATTTCGAAGTAAGTATATGTATGTACATATAATATTTTAACCGATTGAGCTGAAATTTTGTATACACGTTTGGTTTGAATGACAATGCACGATACAGTATGTGACATCACTATAAATAAAATATAAAATGGCCGAACATCCAAGATAGCGGAATAGTTATTTTCTATGCCGTCCTATAATAACAGTATGGATATTAAACGAAAGAACTTTTTGAGAATAACTCGAAACATCCAATATGGCGGCTCATCTAAGATAGGGGAATACAAACAAAGTTTCGTTTATTTCTGCATGACTAAAGAATTGGATTTTAGTTAAAAATAGTTAAGTGAAATCCAACTTTTAAGTCATGCGGAAATAAACGAAATAATAATATTATAACAAGTCGCTAAATATAGGCACGGCTTTTTCACGAATCAACATCAAGTACGATTTCTCAAGGACATAGAAGTAAATAAGATTTTTTATATAAAATAGTTTGGCAAACGGGTCACATGATGGAAAGCAACAACCGTCGCCCATGAGAAGAGCTGTCAGAAGAGCTGCAGATGCGTGGGAATTCTTCTTAAAATGCTTCTGGCGATGTTCGTTCCACAGTTTTGCAGTGCGCGGAAGAAAATTACGCGAAAAATGCACGGTGGAAGACCGCCACTTATCAAGGTGATGGGATGGTCCTCAGAGCACTCCCCGTGATACAACTGATAGAGGATGCATACAGCCAAACGCATTACCTCCTTTTTGGAAGTCGGTCAAAAACCAAAGTATTACATACCAAAATTTTGCAAAGCCGTTACAGCGGCTTAGGCGTGAAGAGGTAACAGACACAGAGAGAGACAGACAGATAGACGGACGGTCAGACAGACGGACAGACAGACAGATGGACGGACAAACCGACAGACGGACGGATAGACAGACAGACAGAGACACTTTCGCATTTATAATAATTATATTATAATAAGTATGGATCCATAGTCCACTACATACTTACTAAATTCAAATTACTTATATATTTATAAATACAATTATAATGTACGCATGTACATAATGTATACGTAATACCGTATTTATATTATTACCAAAATACAAACTCGTCTACGTCAATACTTCATTCATCGTCGTCTTCTGCCTACATTCCCCTCTGAATCTACTACTCTATGACAATGCGAAATGGCGCGCGTCTTCGCCTAGCAATTGAATGTTCGTATTTTAATTGAAAATAATTAAATAAGAATACTAACCGAGGAAATGTTATGCCGTCTCATTTGGAAGTGTTTTTGGAATTATTTTTACAATATCCCTAAGACACACCAAGGCACTTTTGTGACTTTTATTTTGTTTTTTTATAATTGTCATACGTCAAGTGCGCAGAAGAGCTCGCGGCCGACTAAGTGCACTGCGGCTATATAGCGTATCTTGAATGTGACCAAGCACTGCGTTGCGGTGTCAACTCCATACATCTCAATGTTTGTTGTATGGGAGCCCCCCTTACATATTATTTTTATTTGGTTTTTAGTATTTTTTGTTGTAGCGGCAACAGATATACATAATCTGTGAAAATTTCAACTCTCTAGCTATTTTAGGTCTACCAGAATCTGATGGCAATTTTTGACAGCAGATTTTCAGAAAATATCCTTGATCTTTGGATATTTTTTTTATATTTTCATGTTTAACACATAGAATCAGCCGCAATAAGAATAAAAAAGGATCAAAATGTTTTATTCCAATTACCCTGGTATTGCTAGAGTCAATTTATTTTCTCACTTTTTGCCATCAGATTCTGGTAGACCCATACCCGCGTTCTTGAGTTACAGCCTGGAGACAGACGGATAGACGGACAGACATCGAAGTCTCAGTAATAGGGTCCCGTTTTTGCCCTTTGGGTACGGAACCCTAAAAATGAGAATTTGGGAATCTTGACGATCATTTAAAAATATATTATGAACAATTTTAATTTGACAACAAGATTGAAAGGCGGACGAGTTTAAGTATATTAACCCTAGCTAGACGGTCAATAATATTGCACAATACATAATTTGCGCAATAAAATTGATCGTCTAGACCCGCTATCCCCAACCCGCGGCCCGCCGGGACTTTATCTGTGGCCCGCGTGATGTTAAACAATTTTGAAATTCACGCCCACCGGCAAAATAACGTAAAGTCTACGTGGTAGTTGTTAAATTTTTTCCACGTTTAAATCTTTAATTTTGAACACTGTTATTTTTTAACCCTAAAAATTTTTGTTGCGGCCCGCGACACCAAGACCAAAACATATATTTTGTGGCCCGCATGAGAAAAAGGTTGGGGACCACTGATCTAGACTCTAGTAGGAACCCGCTTATAATGGAATCCGAAACGCTGGGGAATATTACCTATAGCGAGTATTAAAAATAGTCCTCTGTGCCCTGTGCCAATAAAGTTGAAAACTATACTGCCAAGTTGAACAGTTTTACACAGCCACAAGGTAAAGTACCAACGCATCAGCTGTAAATAATCAATTTTAATGTTTTTTTTTTTTTTAGGGATATCCCATCGAATTACCGAGACGGCCATGGACTTCTTTATGGCGATAGTGCTCTGCGGCTACTCCGTCACTGTGTATTTACTGTGGAAGGACCACTTTGTCATGTGGAACAGGTGGAGGCGAGCCAATGTGAACGTCAGGTTGTTGCTCACGCCGGACTCGAACCCTGTACCCTTCGTGCCTAGACCTAGATATAGCATTGTATAATGTTTTAATATTATAATGTTTTTAGTAAAAAAAATGTTTTCTTTCACTTGGGTAAATCTAATACGACAATGATGTTATGCTGTATAGGTATACCAGAATCTGATGGCAAAAATTGAGAAAAGAAATTGACTATAGCAATACCGGGGTAATTGTAATAAAACATCCTTTTTTTCCTTAAAACGGCTGATTCTGTGTGTGAAACATGCAAATATAATTTATCCAATGATCAAGGATATTTTTTTTAATTTCTGCCATCCAAATCCATCAGATTCTGGTAGACCTATATATACTTAAACCGGCGCCAGACATGTGTTCAAATACGCAAATACCCACAAATTCGCCAAGTGTGGCACTGAAATTTGCCTATTTGTGCACATTCATAGTGTTACGGATACGGACACACAGAGCCATCTAGCGTCAAACCAGCTCAACTTATCGGAGAAACGCAGATAGCGTAGATCCGCTACTTGATACTAGATGGCGCTAGCTGTACCTACGCGTATTCTCTAGAAACATCCCACGCTTGTTTACACAAATTGGGTACGATCTAGATTGTTCTCGTACAGTCCAGAAATCGCCTCGACTCATATAAATAGCCGCGTAGGCGGCCCGATAATTCTGTTTCGTCTGAGTGATCTTCGAGGCGACTTCGAAGTGAAAACAAGTGATCAATAGTGAGTGATTGTGATAGTGAACCTACGACACGGCTACGACCTAGGACAGTGATAGTGCTCAGTGATTTGGATCTAGTGCTTAGTGTTTGGACTTAGTGATTTGTGTGCGCTAGTGTTTGTGAATAAAGTCTTTAAGAGAGTCACCGTCTTTCTCTCAGAATCCAACGAACCCTAGCACGTAACAATAGTTTGCCATCATGAGTCGGTTTTTCTGCGCACATCAAAGTACTTAAACAAACTTCAAAGTTTGTGCGGCCTGCCACCTGCCACACTTGTCGCACAAACTTTTTGGACCTTGGAGCAATAATAATTGTAGATTTGAAGTTTTAACGTCAATAATGGAGTTTTGAATTTGTTTTTGAATTGAGTACGGTAATGACTTAGTTATCGAATTTCTTGAGCTAGTTCAAGCAGAAGCCTCAAATTAAATGCACTCAAATTAAATAGATTGACAGCGTCCACAAAATCGTCGTCCAAAAACTTGCGCACGTCGAAGTTTTCAAAAAGTTTGCTCAAACTATGAAGCACAATATGTCTGGCGCCGGCTTTCAAATAGTTACTAAACCATTAGACCTCCCGCGCATTAGGCGGCCAGGTCGCTACGTCCAACTAATTCTTCTACGATATAATATGTAGGTGCGCGCATTACGCGACCAGCTGTCACGCTCTGGTCGCACGGCCAACGAAAAACATCGCGACACACACGCGGCCAACGAGATACGGGAATTTGTATGAAATTACTCAGTGTGCGCGCACTGGTCGCCGCGGCCACACGTTTTTTGTATACAGAAAACAAAATAATTGTCAAAGTTTACTCATCAAATCACTACTCATACGAGTGTGGTCGCAGACGTGGCCGCAAAGTCGCAGCGACCTGGCCGCACGACCGTCGCCTAATGCGCGGGGGCCCATAAAAATAACAACGCCCTAAAAAAAGCTAATGTCAATTGTCATTTCACATTTGTCAATGTCAGTAGTCAGCTGTCAAATAAAATCCAAATACTCGGCAGTCGGCGTTGTGTTTTCTTTAATTTTTACAGACAAACAGACTTTCTTTAGTTTTGTTTAGAATTAAGAATTAAAATTTAATACACTGCAACAAAATAAATAGAACTAAGTACATCTGATTAATTTTTCTTTGTCAAGTTTTGTAATAACGCCGTAATTTTGCCAAAATGAGCTTCTCATTTGGGCAAGCCGCCACAACCGCCAATACTTTTGGAACTCCCACAGCTACTGGTAAGTTATTTATTTCATTAACTACATAGTTGTTAATAACGTTCTATTTTATAGATGCGATTTTTTATAATTGTAACAAGTGCGCCACTTGTTTTTCACTTTCAAGAAACATGTCAACAAAATTCTAACCTCTATTTACCAAATATTTTTAGCATTCAATTTGAATGCTAGAAATATTAAATGAAAGTATGAAACAGTAATATTAAATTAAAATATAAAACTTTTTACTAATTCAACCTTGTTGAATAGAAAAGTTTTTTAATGACAGAACCCCAATTTTCCAGATAACAAACCAAATCTGTTTGGAAGTCCAACTACAAGTACACCTGGTTTCGGTGCTTTTTCCTTCGGAGCTAAAACTACTGCAGCACCAAGTCTTTGTAAGTATTTGTTGACATTATGTGCTAAAAAACTCTTATTGTCATTGCTGTAGCTTATTTACAGCACCAGGTAGACCACATTTTGTCAAAACTTAAATAATAATAGATTAACTCTCTACTACACAATTTCCTTTGGATAAGACCTAGCCTTTTTTTTCTTGCAAAACCCTCTACTTAATATGCAGCCATTGATGAGAAAGAAATTACCTTAAAATATGTACTATCAGTGAAGTTGATTCCAAGGCAAATGGCGGACCTAAGTAATTTGGTCGCATTAAGTAAAACTCATCCAACCGATCACAATTCACAGCTAACATTGAATTGACATCTAAAGCCAACCAAATGACATAGGTCTGTCAACTGTCTAGGAATCAATTTCCTCAGGTATGCAAGAGTGTTTTAAGTGTACAATAGAAGATGTGAGTGCAAGAGCATGATAACTAAATTTTGTAACACATGGACATTAACTCATTTTTCTCCTTTAAATCATTGATTCCCAAAGTGATCCAGGTGGACCCCCAGGGGTCCACGGGAGCCCGATAAGGGTCTACTCTTATGTGGAAAATAAATGGGGGTCCACGAGTCATGGACGGGGGTCTATAAAAATTAGGTGACCTGATTTGACTTCTCCTATGAATATAGGCAGAGAATATTATATTAATGGCAGATTAAATATTACAGAGCTAAGAGATTTAGAAATAAGTAAAAGTGTGGTAATTTTTGTGTTAAATATTTGTGAACACAACAAGAAAATATTTGTGTTTACTTTTTACCACTCCGAAGTGGAAGCTTATTGGTTCCTTGTACTGTGACTTGTGAGTCAAACTTAGAATACAAAAAAATAAAGGTACTGTTGGATGAATACACTTTTCAGACCGGCCGGGGGTCCACCGGATCCAGCAAAATGCTTAAAGTGGTCTATGAGAGAAAAAAGTTTGGGAACATCTCTTTAAATAATAACTTGAACAAACCTTGTACATGCACAGTTTTTTAATTTCTGGCCCTAAAGCCTCCATTTGTGCAAAAAAAGCAATTGTTTTACTGTTATTTATCATATTCATCCACTACGTTTTAATTATATTTTACTAGCGACCCGCCCCAGCGTCGCACGGGTATAAAATATATAGCCATTGAAAAAATGATTAAAATGGATAGCCTATGATCCTTCACGTGGTCTACTTCTTATCTGTGCCAAATAACATAAAAATTGCTCCAGTAGTTCGCTAGATAAGCCCTTTCAAATGATTTCCCCCATTTTTTTCACATTCTCCTATTAGTCAGAGGGCCTGTTTCACCGCTTCCTGATGAGGTGCCCGATAGGCTTATTTGACAGATTCTGCAAACTCCATCTGTCAATTTAAGTGGTGGATAGCCTTATCAGGAAGAGGTGAAACAGGCCTTTAGCGTGATAAAATATTCCCTATAGACTTCCTCAATAAATGGGCTATCTAACACTAAAAGAATTTTTCAAATCAGACCAGTAATTCCTGAGATTAGCGCGTTCCAGTTAGCCCTTTCAAATAATTTTCCCAGATTTTCCACATTTTCCTCTATTTCTTCGCATCTATTAGTCTTAGCGTGATAAAATATAGCCTATAGCCTTCCTCGATAAATGGGCTACCTAACACTGAAAGCATCATCAAAATCCATTGCGTAGTTTTAAAGATTAAAGGGAACAAAGGGACATGAGGGAAAAAAGCGACTTTGTTTTATAATAAGTATAGATTAGTGTAACAATATCATTTCAGTTTCTACACCAACTGCCACTACTGCGGCTTCGGCTTTTGGAGCTGCTAAGCCTAGTTTTAGCTTCACTTCACCGCCAAATCAAACAGTAGGCAGCCCTGGATTTGGACAACCAGCACAACAGGTACTTTATCTTCTCTTGCAGTAAAATGATAATCAATTGTAGCTACCACTTACTACCATTGTAGTAAGGGCCGGGACACAAAAACACGGCATGACGTCGTACGGCGCCGTGTCGTGGGAATCCACGATGCGCGTCGTAAAAAACCACGGCACGGCGCCGTACGACGTCTTCCGTGTTTTTGTGTCCCGGCCCTAAGTGGTAACTGCAATTGATTATCATTTTCAGCAATCCAAAGTGGATCTTAACCTCCAACATGAGTTTACGCCTCTTGTTGCTGTCTTGGGCAGTTTCTGGCCACTCTGTTACTTGAAGATCGCATTAATCACACTCCATGACATTTAGCCAAAAAATTATTAGCTGTTTGATTATCATTTAAATTGGTATATTATTAAAAATTGCAAGACAGGGCTCACTATAGTTTATATAATATAGTTTTAATTTTTACATGACATTTCTAATTATTATTATATTTGTATACATTTTGCCTATTTTTCTTAACACTGTGTTTGGAAGTGAGTTAGTTTTATGTAAATTAAATATTATCAAGTTTTCTCTAGTTCTTTATAAACTATGAAACATAAAGCATGATGTTTAATTAAAAGTTTAGCAATAATCCATTACAAAGAGTGATTTTAAATTTTTCAGCAATCTACTCCATTGTTTGGTGGTGGCCAACAAACCCAAACTCCTGCGTTTGGAGCACCCACTACACAAGGTAATGACAATAACTATTTAAGGGACTGCAAAAAAATGTAAGGTGGTTATATAATTAAGTATGTATATTTTGTTGAATTTTGTTGTATTATAAGGTAATGAATATGATTTTCAAACACAGATTCTGATAAGATATTGCTATTGAAGTGCCAAACATCCTAACGAAATTTTTTTAAGAATTCAACTTCAAGATCAACATCTCTTAATTGACGGTTTTACAAGAATATGTATTACTAGATTCCGCGCGTCTTCGCCCGCGTAAATTAGATATTGCACAGACAAATTAGTCCACAAAAAAATACCCTATGATCCTTCATGTGGTCTACTTCTTATCTGACCCAAATAACAGAAAAATTGCTCTAGTAGTTCATGAGATAAGCCCTTTCAAATAATTTCCCCCATTTTTTTCACATTTTCCTCTATTTCTTTGCTCCTATAGTGCGTTTCATCAAATAGTTCCTTTGCCGTCATGTTGGCACTATTTTTTTTTTTTTTGTTTTTAATTTATTGGGAGCTGGAAACGAGTCCTTTGCTCCAAAAAAGGCACAATATATTATACATCAAAATAAAATTAAAGAAAAATGTCCTTTTTCTTTCTTCTTACTAAGCACTATTTACAAAACAAAAAAAAAAAACATGTTACACACTATTTACAATTTTTACAGTTTTTCCATTGTTGAACATTGTTGGCACTAATGCAAATTAGTGTTGCCTCATTACCCTTACTCTGCTACCTTAAATTAGGGGAGATAATGTTATCACAAAATACTTTAATAATAATTTTCTAAAGAAAATTTTATAGAATTTTAAATTTCACCCGCGGCTCTAAATGCGTTAACGTCTATCCCTCAGGAACCGTTATTTTTCCCGGGATGAAAGGTACCCATGTCCTTCTCCATACCCCAGACAACGTCTACGTATGAAAGTTGTATGATGATCTGCTTAGTACTTTATGCGTGAAGGCCGAAGACGTAACAAACAAGTCACTTTCGCATTTTATTTACTAGCTAAAAGCCGAGCTTTGTGAGAGCTCGCGTCGTCACACCTTGATTGACTGATGATAACACATTTACATGTAAATAAAAATTAGGTACTATGCTACAGCACAAATCAATGTGGCGTGATAGTTTTTCCGTAAAGTGTACTGTGTACCACAAAATGTACAGGTTGTGGGATATACTAGGGCTCGCTTCACTCGCCTTGTTTTCTTGTTATATTATGTACATACTAGCTTTTACCCGCGACTTCGTTCGCGTGTATGTAGTTTTCATCGCTAGAAGTGCGTTTCATCAAATAGTTCATTTTTCATCATATTGGAATTCCTGTCTGTTAACACGGTTATATACACGCTCCGCAAGTATTCATAAATTTTACTTTTATTTAAGGGTGATTAAACTGATGTTAGTAACCCTATTTTACTAAGCTGTAATGGCGGCAACCCGATATTAATGGAATTATTGGGGCTTCGTTACGTTTTTCACGTTCACAAAACTCTTTTACTCTTAACACCATCATTCTTTCACCACTTTTTAATGTTTTCGGCATGATTTTCTCACGAAATCACAGTAAAACTTATGAATGCTTGCAGTGCATGTCTACCGTGTTTACGTTATTGACAGACAGTAACAAAGAGAATATAATCACTACGTTTTAGACAGTAATGCCAACATGACGGCAAAGGAACTATTCGATGAAACGCACTCTATTGGTCTTAGCATGATAAAATATAGCCTTCCTCGATAAATGGGCTATTTAACACTACAAGAATTTTTCAAATCGGACCAGTAGTTCCTGAGATTAGTGCGTTCAAATAAGCCCTTTCAAATAATTTCCCCTCATTTTTCCACATTTTCCTCTATTTCTTCGCTCCTATTAGTCTTAGCGTGATAAAATATAGCCTATAGCCTTCCTCGATAAATGGACTAACACTGAAATAATTTTTCCAATCGGAGCAGTAGTTCCTGAGATTAGCACGTTCAAACAAACAAACAAACTCTTCCACTTTATAATATTATTAGTATTAGTTGAGATTATTAAATCGCAATTTATAAAATAATAAGTATTTTTGTACTTAATAATTTCATTAGAAGTAATAGGAAAACTCTGTAAATAAAACCTAAAATGTTAAACGTATTTCCTTCTGTAAAATAAGCACCTACAGTAATTACACTACACTACAGTTTCACTACACTACCTACAGCTACACTTCAACGACGATATGAAGTATTAACCTTTGAGCTCCATTTGCATTACTCCCTGCCAGAGTTTACAGCGGCGCTATTGGTTGTTTACGTCATATGGAATGGTCCAATCTAGCATGCATCCAAATATTTTTAAGGTTTTGAAATTGTTTTCTTAGGTTTTTACTTTTTATTTGAATTTTTAAAAAATCTTTGTATAATTCCAGCGACAGTGACACCATTTGGTACACCGCAGGCTTCATCATTCTCCTTCAAGACTGGCACGGGACTTACAACACCCGCTTCTGGGTTCTCAGCACCCCAACTGTCCACGGTATTGCCCACTTTGTTATCAAAATTTTTAGTGAAAGTTCAGTGTCATACAAATTCTTAATCTATCAGAGGTCTACCAGAATCTAATGTCTAAAAGTGAGAAAGTAAATTGACTAGCAATACCGGGGTATTTAAAATAAAACATTTTGATCCTTTTTCTTTCTTAAAGCGGCTGATTCTGTGTGTGAAACATGCAAGTATATAACTTTATCCAATGATTAAGGATATTTTTGAAAATCTGCTGTTAAAATTTGCCATCAGATTCTGGTAGACCTGTATGTTACAATGACATCACTAAGGCCCGGATTTATATGTAAATACATATTTTTATTTTACGCGATTTCCGGCCTAAAATGTGTTTTTTACACGAATTATCGTGTTTAGACTGTGGAAAACCAAGTTTTATTTTCCATATTTTTCCATATTTTAGGGTTTTACAAAGATAAGTCCATATTTTGCAAGAAAATGTCACAATCGTCCATATTTTCACATAATTACATTCAAAATTACAAAAAAAATACGTTCCCCCCACCATGCGGCTGCGTATTTCGTTCCTCTCGTGTTTTATCGTCGTATTCTGTTTTCAAAGAAGATTATTGAAGAAATAGAAAATAAAGTTTCAGATGCTGAAGGTCCTGTTACTGACATGACTAAATAAAAACTGAAGTAAAAAAATAATGTGACTTGTGACGTGCGGATCATTTAGCCACACTGACCTCCATTATACAACCTGTATAATGGAGATCAGTGTTTAGCCAATATTAAGCGAACCCAAGACGATCTTTTTTTAATGAAATAAGGGGGCAAACGGGTCACCTGATAGAAAGCAACTTCCGTCGCCCATGGACACTCGCAGCATCAGAAGAGCTACAGGTGCGTTGCCGGCCTTTTAAGAGGGAATAGGGGAGGGTAGGGAAGGGAAAAGGGTAGGGGATTGCGCCTCCCGGTTTAGTCACTCACTCGGCGAAACACAGCGCAAGCGCTGTTTCACGCCGGTTTTCTGTGAGCCCGTGGTATTTTTCCGGTAGAGCCGGTCCATTCGTGCTGAAGCATGGCTCTACCACGTCAAATCATGCAGCAAGACATGCGTTACGTGCTGTCATGCTTACAATATGATCGGCATGTCATGCAAGTTGCACAATTAATACTGTCACGTATGATTATTCTCAAACCAACTATGCATAGGCAAAGCCAGTATAGCATATTTCTGACCTGCCAAATATGCAGAGGCAAAGCCCGCATAGCATATTTCTGGCCTCTATCTCTTTGTTAACTGTCAAGAGTGACTCTTTTCTTACCTACACTAAAACAACGTTTAATTATTGTAATTGTATACTCCATATTTTTTCCATATTTCTATTTTATACGCCATATTTTTCCATATTTTCCATTTTTTAGCCCATATTTTTTGTACATATTTTGGATTTTTTAAAACATATTTTTCCGGGCCCTAGACATCACTAATTACAGAAACACCAATCTTTATTGAGGATGTTAGTGGAAGAACCAGGTAAGTAACTTAGTAATAGAGGTAGTAAAGTACAGTAATAGAGGCTTTAGGGCCGAAAAAATTATTTGAAATAAAAAAAACTGTGGACTTTATGTGTAGCTAGCTACACATAAAATATATATTAGCTAGACTAGATGATGAAGTAAGTTACAAGGTTTGGTTTTCCAATTATAAGGCAAGAAATTAGTTTTATTGTGTTGTATTTACACGTGGGAGAGCCATGCTTCGCTACGAATGGGTCGGCTCGATCGGAGAAATACCACGTTCTCAAAGAAAACCGGCGTGAAACAGCGATTGCGCTGTGTTTCGCCGAGTGAGTGAGTTTACCGGGCGTCCAATCCCCTACCCTATTCCCTTCCCTACCCTCCCCTATTACCTTATTCCCTCTTAAAAGGTCGGCAACGCACCTGCAGCTCTTCTGATGCTGCAAGTGTCCATGGGCGACGAAAGTTGCTTTCTATCAGGTGAACCGTTTGCTCGTTTGCCCCCTTATTTCATAAAAAAAAAATAGTAACTTTCCTCATGTTTAAAAATGTTATATAACTGGTTCTTCCACTGACGTCTTTGATTAACACAAAATAGCAATGCTAGATATTTTGTTTTAAAGTTTTTAACATTTCACTTTGGCAATAAAAAGATCTACACTGTGTATATGTCGCAGTCATCTGGTTTAATCTGCGATTCGATTGAATGACTAGCGCGTTCATTAAATGACACCATTCAATTGAATGACTCGGCCGAACGTTAATCACGAAAACAAATATGGCGTCAAACAGCTCACACAGCTACAGCATAGCATTGTGGTGATATTTTTTCGATTAAATTTACTTTTAACCCTTCTATATGTGCAAAAATATTTGCAAAAGAGTAGTGTATGGAATGTGCAAAAAAAATGGCGCCCGGCCTTACCCCCTTTTTACAAATAATATAATATTTTTACATCCAAACCATATTTTATGTTTTTGTAAAGAATTTTATAATATCTAATAAATTTTCTATCAATCAAGCCATTATAATATAGTATTTAGTCTGATTTAACATTCTTTTTAGAAGTATATATTTTGAAATATATTTTTCTGATTATTTCACATGAAATAAATTAATATTTTGTTATAATCTACACGACAGAATCCAAGAATAGACCCTTGTTTATATAATTTATCGTCACAGCTTGAGATGTTTACAAAAACAGGTCATAAATATCACTCGAAAAAAATGCGTTTCGTATTACCACAAGCAAACTTCGTCATTATGGCTTTACAAATAAAGTTCAAAATGGCTGCGGCCGGCAGAATACGACCGTTAACTGTAGACTTTTAACTCTTTGTTTTGGAAATATAAGAAATACTATCGATATAAAATAGTCATGTAGACGTTGTGTAATAATTTCTATAAGCCTTTTACGTAATTAATTTACAATTATATGAAGCAAATTCCGTCCAAAACACTTATAACACACACAACTTTTTTCTCAGCTTTCACAAGTTATTACGATGTATTTCTTGCAAATGGTTATCTAAAACTGCTTATTACTATTAAAGTAAACGATTTTACTACTTACATTCGATAAATCCAATTATTATTTCACACAAATCACACAAAATGACAGAACACACACGAAACAATTCACGATTTTCTAATGACTGAAAAATATTCGTCGACCACAGATTGTATAATATTTTGCATTCAGAATGTGGCAAATGTACCATAGATTATAACTAACCAATCTTCTTCATACAAAAGTAGTCTCTAAGTCGACGAAATACGTAACTCGATCGAATGAAAGAGCGCGGCCACATACGGCCGCTTGGGTGTAGACAGAATAGCTGCAGTATAATCTGTGGCGGCCGGATCCGGCCGCTTCGGAATTAATGGGTTAACGTACGTAACTTGTAATAAAATAATATGATAGCGTGGATTTACTTATTATTACGCCGCCAACGGCTACTTAAAAATATTTATAAAATCCCATTTAACGACTTCACTGTCTTGTCTTTTAGTCAAGACGTTAAACGTCACAGTCAACGTTTTGACGAGTTGTCCTTTAGTCATTCAATTGAACGGAGTCATTCGATGAATGCGCTAGTCATTCAATCGAATCGCAGATTGAACTAGATGCCTGCGACATATACAAACTTAATAGTCAACAAGATGACGCCCGCAACTCCGTTGTGACGAAATTTGTTTATCGCGAGGGAACCGTACATTATTCCGGGATAAAAAGTATCCTATGTCCTTTCCCGAGACTCCAAGTATCTACATACCAAATTTCAGCAAAATCTATTCGACGGTTTGGGCGTAAAAAGGTAACAGACAGACAGACGGACACACTTTCGCATTTATGATATTACTTCTAGTATGGGACAGACATACTTTCGCATTTATAATATTAGTATGGATATTTTATTGATTTATCAAAATTAAACCTCTACAATACTTTCACAACCGAATAACACTGTTAGTATTAAATTACTAAACAATTACAGGCACCCACGTCGACTGCGCCGCAGACAACACAATCCACATTCAGTCTCGGGACAGCCTCGAGTAATGTCCCTGCCTTTGGACAAGCGGCAGGCAAACCAGCGTTTAGCTTCGGAGGACTTACCGCTACAACTACTAGTGCTGGCGCTGGTAAATATTTTGTATTTCTTTAAGGGTCTGCCTTACCAAAAACTGAACATAACAAAGGACATCAGGCAATTTCCATACAATGTTCGGCCAGAACTAAGAATATTTCCAATAGCTAGGCCATATTCAGAACTTTAACATAAAATGGAACGCGGGGACAGTAAATATAACGAATTTGCTTTTTTGCCATACAAAATTACAAAGAACCTGACCTAAAACTGTTGTCTCTCATTCCAGCGCCAACTTTCGGGGGCGCAAGTGGATTTGCTTTCGGTGGAGCTGCAACCACGAATGCCCAACAGCCACCAGCGTTCGGACAAACAACCACAGCACAACAAACGCCACAGTTCGGTCAACCTGCTCAAACCACAGCTCAACCTTTTGGTGCCGCCCAATCAGGCCTCAACCTGACACCTCAGACCACACAAAGTGGACTATCCTTTCTTACCAGCACCCAAAGTCAACCGGTAAACTTCGCAGCCACGCCGACAACCCAAGCTCCCAGTTTCGGCGCACAAACTACACAAGCATTGTCCTTTGGTACTAAACCACAAACAACGGCTCCGTCGTTTGGTACCCCGCAAACTAGTCAGCCGTCATTCGCAGCGGCGACGACGCAACCAAGTTTCGCAACAACCACGCAAAGTCAACCGACTTCCCTGAGTTTTGGTACCCCACAACCCAGTCTAAGTTTTGGTAACACGGCGCAAACTAGCCAACCGGCTAGTTTTGAGACAGCACTGAGCACTCAAGCAGCAACAAGTCAACCAACTGCGAGTTTTGGAACGACTCAGACGACTCAAAGCCAACCCAGTCTAAGTTTTGGTACTACCCAAACAGGACAAAGTCAGCCGACTCTAAGTTTTAGTACCACTAAGCCAGCAACCACAAGCGCGGCTCCGCTCACTGGAGGGTTAAACTTTGGGGCAACCACAACCAGTGGGGGGCTAAGTTTTGGTACCACAACAACCACGGCTAGCACAGGACTCAGCTTTAGCACGTCTGGTGCTCTGTCTTTTGGTAAAACTGCAACCACTTCAGGGACAAGTGAGTATTTCATATACTAAAACCAACGTAATGTGAAATTAATAATATATTAAAATTAATAATATGTATCTATCTAGTAGTAAAAGGTGGAATAGAGTAATATAATATTGTTATTCAATTTTGGTAGGAAAGTTTCTACTTAATGATTATAAATCTTCCTAATAATTTTAAAGTTTATGAAGAAATCGTGTACTTTGAAATTTTTCTCATAACAAATTACTATATTTTCAGCGTCTACATCTGCTCCGTCCGGTATTACAGCGCTAGGACAAACAGGCACAAGTGCAGCATTGCCTACACTCAGCACCGCAACTACGTAAGTATTATATTTTTAATAATCATTTTTACCTGTAAAATTTCAAGTCAAATGGCCGCGACATTTCGAGATTAAGAGCCTGTCTCACCACTTCCTGATAAGTGACGAATAGGCTATCCACCAATTAACTTGACACATGAAGTATGGAGAATCTGTCAACAAAGTTGTGAATAGCCTATTCGGCACTTTATCAGAAAGTGGTGAAACAGGCCCTAAGAGCCTATATGAACAATGGATTGATCTTCAGCACGACAGCGGCCATCACCGCGCCGGTGGCGATATCATCTGTTACCTTCGCGCAATTGGAAGAGAGCATCAACAAATGGACCCTGGAGTTGGAGGAGCAGGAGCGGACCTTCATCGGCCAGGCCACACAGATCAACGCGTGGGACCGCCTGCTTATATCTAACGGCGAGAAGGTGGGTTGACAGTTTAATCACTGTAGATTTAAGACACACACACACACACACAAATGTTATGCTAAATACTACATACGGTTTTGCTCGATTGAGCAATCACGTAGAGTAAAAACAACAGCTTGGGCTTTTTATATTTTTATATTTTTTATTTACTTTTTATTTTATTTTTTTTTCGTTAAAATAGGATATTTTAAGAATATAAATTAAATTATTTTGAAATTCATTGGCTAGTTTTTTCTCAATAAATTTTTAAAGTTTCGCTCTGACGTCATCATCGGCGGCCAATTGACCTCTGCAGTATGTTTTTTTTCCTTTCAATCTTTTTTATAATGGCTGGTTCGTCAAATGCAAGTTCTCATTGTGTGAAAGCTGATACGAGAAGCTTACCAAAAGTTCGAAACGTAATGTTAGTCGAATTTATTGCTAATTTAACGCCATTGAAGGTCAAACTAAGGTTAAACATATTTGTTCAAAAATATAAGTAACTAATGGGTATTTTTTTCGTTTATATACAGAAAAACGATCACTGACCTTATTCCTCGAAATGTTTTTGTAATGAGAAAAATTAAAAAAAATGGACAATCCCCATTATTAGTCGATTTGGAGTAAAACTGGAAAATTAGAGTGGAAACCACGCTTAGGCAAATGTAGTGTAGGACGTCCCGCAGCACCCACCGATATAAAAACCGAAAAAAAACACAAGTGATTCATTTAGTGCAGCGGTTACCAACCTGGGGGTAATTACCCCCGCAGGGGTAAAACAGCAATTCTAGGGGGGTAACAGAGTTGGCATGAAAAAGTAGTAAACATTCGACTCTTAGTTACATTAAAAACAAAAGCCAGAAATCGTCTGAATGTGGAGCATGACATAAGATGCGCGTTGAGTGAAACCGATCTAATATTCTTAAACTTGCGATTGCAAAGCAATATCAACCTTCACACTAGCTGTTAAGTCCAAGATTTATATATTAATAACCTAACCTAAACGTGCAATTTCTTACCTAATAAATATAATTATTTGTATGGTTGAATTATTTTAAATTAGCTAGGGGTAAACTTAATTCCCATACTTGTTCACAGGGGTAGTGACAAGGTTAGGAACCGCTGATTTAGTGGTTTATGTTAGTATATTTACTCACAATGATACACAACCGCCCGAAATAAAACTGTAATTATTTTTTATTAGACGCTGTGATGCATTTTGCGCTACATATGATGACAGTACGATCAAAATAATTATGATTCTATCTTCAGATAGTGGAACTCAATGATGCGGTAGAGACGGTCAAGAACGAGCAACAAAGTTTGGAACACGAACTGGACTTCGTGCTTGCTCAGCAAAAGGAGTTAGAACAGTTGTTAGCGCCGCTTGAAAAGCAGTTAGCTGATGGCGCTGATAGAATGAGAGATCCGGAGAGAGAACACATGTATGTATAAACTAGATGACGCCCGCAACTCTGTTGCGCCAAAACTCGTTTATCGCGCGGGAGCCGTACATTTTTCCGGTATAAAAAATATCCACGTCCTTTCCCGGGACTCAAAGTATCTCCATACGAAATTTCCACAAAATCGGTTACCGTAAGCTATTAAACGTGAAGAGGTAACAAACAGACAGACACACATTTGCATTATAATATGTATTAATACCCACGGTTTAGTAGAGATAAACTACGATAACATGGCGCGCCCCTCCAAAATAGTATATTTTGTGAAAATATGTACTATCAGAGAAGTTGATTCCTATGCAGATGGCGGACCTAAGTCTTGTGGTCGGCTTATGTCAATTCAATGTTAGAGATTTAACTACGATAACTTGGCGCGCCCCTCCAAATGACAGTTTCAATGTGTGTAGTCACATCCTTATGAAAGAGTTTGTATGTAGTAAGTATTCAACCGATCACAGTACACATAATATTTCAGTTAATGTCACTCATTACCAAGATTTGTTGGTCAACTAATCATAACTAGCCTACCGCGCAAGACAACGCACTTCAAACGTTTTGACAACGCACTTCAAAAGTTTTGAATTTTGGAGAGGCGCGCCAAGTTACCGTAGTTGATCTCTAGCTGTGATCGGTCGGCTGGGTTATTACTTAATTACTTAGGTCCGCCATCTGCATAGGAATCAACTTCTCTGATAATACATAGTGTCACCATTAAGTGAAATATTACGATGCAATCTCGTTCTCGCGAGATCTCGACCTTTTTTTAGCGAGGTTGATCTCGGACGAAAAAAGGCGAGATCTCGCGAGTTTGACGAGATTGCACTTGAGCACAAAAACGTCTTCTTCGAAGCTGGCCTAAGCAACTGTGCACTGTGATTTTCAACTAGGTCCTGAATTTTGACTTATCGCTGTTTTGTTAGTTATAAAATAACTGCTTTATTACTAAAAGATTTGTGTTTGATAATGTGCCGTTTTATAATTCTGTCGTCACATTATCGTGGACGCTGGCTTCCACGATAAAACGTTGGGTACGTTAAATGCCCTTTTGATTTTACGCACCGCGGACGTTTTGTGCGGTTCAGAAGTGTGGACGTCGTGATGTCCTCTAACGTGCACGTTAAAAAGTTATCGTCGACGGAAATTTAAAAGTGTCTCCATATATTTCTATACATTTTACTTCCCTATGTTATCGTTTTACCGCGGACGTCCACGATATTACCGCCACGTCCAAAATTATAAAAGCGCACATTAGAAGAGAAGACTGGTTGTTTCTTCCATATTTTATTATTTAATAGATAGTAGATAACTAGATACGTATGTCAAAGTTTACTACTTAAAAATTATAGACAGATAAGTACGTCAAACAATGTTTGATGCATAAAAATATATTGAAATAATTCGTGAAAATAAATGTTAATCTTATAATACTTATAATATTATTTATTACTTTTTGTTAGTAATTTATTCAAATATTGTGATTATTTGTAAAAAAAACCCACCAAACTGCTATTCTCGCGAGATCTCGAAATTGGCGAGATCTCGTGGTATTGTATTCATAAACTCGCGGGATCTCGCTTGAGCTCCAATCTCGCGAGATTTGCATTCCCTAATTACGAGTACTGGTTGATTGGTTGAATACTTACAACTCTCTTTCATAAGGATGTGATGTGACTACACACATTGAAACAGTAATTTGGAGGGGGGCGCCATGTTATCGTAGTTTATCTCTATAAGTAGTTATAAAGTTGATTATGGAATCAATTTGAAGTTAAGCTAAGCCAATTACATAATTCTAAGGTTTACATCTTCTGTGCATTACTTCACAATTCCATTTGACTTTAATTCAAAACATAATAGTCTAAACCAGAGGTTCCCAAACTTTTCTTTCCCATAGACCACTTTAAACATTTAGCTGGATTCATCCTCTGCCTATATTCATAGGAGAAGTCAAATCAGGTCACCTAATTTTTATAGACCCCCGTTAACGACTCGTGGACCCCCATTTTTTTCCACGCAAGCGTAGACCCCTATCGGGCTCCCTTGGACCCTATGGGGACCTGGACCACTTTGGGAATCAATGGTCTAAACGTTGAACGATAACGTAGATCGAAAACGAATTGAGCCCACGGTGTTATAACTAAACTAGTCACTGTGACTTTACGTAACCAAACATGTAAATAAGTTATTAGACACTCAGGCGGACTTGCGCAGATCTGAGTTAAAGTTAACTCTGAGTTAAACATCATGTCATATCTGTCACTCACCAAGTGAGTCATTTAACTTAGAGTTAACTTTAACTCAGATCTGCGCAAGTGGGCCTCATTGGTATATATTCGTTTCTTAGTTTTGTAACTGGAACACTATAACATAAATCAGCTTTCATTTTTCTTATATATTTTTTTTCAACCGCTTTCCGTTTTCAGGTATTCTCTTGCGGAAACCCTGGACACACAGCTGCGTCAGATGTCAGAAGACCTAAAGGAAGTTATTGAACATCTGAACGAAACCAACAGGAGTCAAGATAGCAATGATCCCGTAAGTTCTTTTTACAAACAAGATGATTGCCGCAACTTTGCATGAAAATTCAATTCGTTAATTTCTTCGAGATAAAAACTGACCTTTCCTGAGATTCCAAGAATATCCGTACCGATAAAATCGATTCAGTACATTCAGAAGATAGACACACATTCGCATGTATAGCATGGATTTATAGCATACATAGCAAAAATGACACTCGACCAAAAAATTTATTGATATAATGGATTTTAATGAATTTTCATGGCAGTAGCTTTAAGAGTTCGGATTAAGATTTGCGACTAAGGCTTCTGCAGTCCCGAAATCAGCGGGGCGGGAGCGCCGGCGGCGCGTTCCAAAGTATAGATATTTATATGGATAAGCCGTCTATCTAGTACGCCGCGCACCGCTCGCCGCGCCCCGAGGCCTGTCCATATAAATCTATACATTGCAACACGCCGCCGCGCCGCCGCTCCCGCCCCGTTACCCGCTGATTTCGAAACTGAAGCCTAACTGGTCTAAAAAACAATGTATATATCTTAATAAAATCTTATAAGATAAAGTGTAAAATAATAAAGTACCATGTATATAATTTCAGATCGTCCAAATCGGTCGTATTCTCAACGCGCACATGTCGTCAATGCAGTGGATAGATAACTCTATAGCTCAGATCACGGACAAGCTTGACACGCTGAAGGCGACGCACGATACTCTGAGGAGGGACAACGAGAGATCGTTCCATCTTACTTACAACTAAGCGAATATAATCACCCATTTCTGAGCAGAGCTGTACAGGCTCTGCTAAGAAATATCTCTGCTAAGACTTGTTCTTTATCGCTTCTTTATAGGATCCGATCTGACCGATCAAAATGTTGTAAATTGACATATTAAGATGATTGGAACGTCAACGTCATATTAACGAACGCTTATATGTCATATCTTATAGTTGATGGGCAATTCTATAAAGAAAAGGTCTTGGCTCAAGGGCCTAATTTTAGCACTACCAGCGCCCCGGGCGAGATTTCACCACAAATACCTCTTAAAAGTAAAATTTCACCACAAATAAACTTTTTGTTTTTGTAAAAACCGTTGACAGGAGATGGGCAGCTGCCCCCTGCGTTACAAGAGCGATTGGTCGCTAAGGGCTGGTTTACGCGTATTAAGTAGATAAGTAGTTACTTAACTAAATTTTAACTTAATTTTAAGTTGTTAATTGCATGTAAACACAAAATTTAGAAGCAAGTAGTAAGTTAAAATTTAGTAAGTACTAAACTAGATGACAATTAGAATTTAGTTACTACTTGTCTACGTAAGGTGAACGCAGATTTGGCCGCACCGCAGTCGCCGCATTCGCAATTCTTCATATTATTATGAAGTTGCGAAGACTGCGGCGCGGGTAGGTAGGTATGCGAGCTTGCCTTTAACTTCATATAAAGAATTCCGAATGCGGCGACTGCGGTACGTGCGGTGCGGCCAAATCTGCGTTCACCTTTAATGCCATCAGCCATAATAGCTGGTTTACACGTATGGTTACGTACAGGTTTACGATTTTGGATACGTGTAAATGGCGTGCGCAGTTGTTTGTTTTTTTCATTGATAAATGGCAGAGATAAATTGTAATTTAACTTACATAGGTAGGTATAATGTTAATTGTAAAATTATGAAATAAAATAGTATTTTTCAATTAAGTGTTTTAATAAATAAATAGTATACTTAGCGCGACTAAGTTTGCGCTCGATTAGAGCCAACGCTAAAACTCGCGCGGACGAACGCTCGCGTGTGTATAATAAAAAAATATGCCCATACTGGCAACGCAGGCGCGTGCAACGGAGCGCGGACGCAGGCGACGGACGTCGGACTGTCACACGCGCGGCGGACGCACAGCGCATGCGCACGCTTTTCGCAATCAACATTGTTTCCGTTGACGTCGTTTTGCCAAATAATAAATTAGTAAATGATCCATTATAATCCATTCGACGCAACTGTACACTCTCGAGATAAAAATTATACTAGCAGTGCTAAATGAGATGGGCGCATGCAACGGTTGCCCATCTCATTTGCCCATACTATTTTTTATTATACACACGCGAGCGTGCACCCGAGTTTTGGCGTTGGTTCTCGTCTTTTCAAGCGCAAAATTTGTTTAACTAATGGATGTGTCAGTTCTTTATTACTCACAAAAGTTAAATAATCATAAAACGTTCTAATTTGTTTCGATCTAAATGGAAACATTATGGAAACAAAGCTCAATATGAGCGACTATAATCCTACACGCTATAAAAGTCCCGCTGGTCGTTTATATCTATATACATAAAACAAAGTCGCTTTTTTCCCTCATGTCCCTTGTTCCCTTTAATCTTTAAAACTACGCAACGGATTTTGATGATTCTTTCAGTGTTATATAGCCCATTTATTGAGGAAGGCTATAGGCTATGTTTTATCACGCTAAGACTAATAGGAGAATGTGGAAAAAACGGGGGAAATTATTGGCAAGGGAACTACTACTTTTCTTCTTGAACTTCTCGCGAAGTACTCGAGCAATTTTTATGTTATTTGGCACAGATAAGAAGTAGACCACGTGAAGGATCATAGGCTATTTTAATCATTTTTTCAGTGGCTATATATTTTATACCCGTGCGACGCGGGGGCGGGTCGCTAGTAAAATATATTTTAAGGCTTCATACCTTCTAAGTTCTATAAAAAGCAACCCAAAACCAATTGAACCATCTACAGAACAGAAATTCATCATGACGTGTTTATAGATAGACGGCCTCTCGATCTTAGCATTAGGGATTCCATTGTAGATAATCCTAATTTCGACACTGTCTTATAATATCGTATTATACAATAATACTTAGGTCCTAGTACTGTATTCCCATTATAAAACACTGTAACTTAACATTCTCCTGTGTATACAGGCATAACACAACAAGTTTCTTATGCACTATACTGCAAACTGTTCGCTGATGTGAAATGTGGTCAGCGCTAAGAAACATTGATAGTTTTTTGGCATCTACTCGACAGTAGCACATTCTTGATAAGTCTTCATTTATTTGGCTCTCAGTTTCTGAATCTGAATGATCTATTGGACCTGGAAATTAAAGGTTAATAGAGCAATAAAATTAAAAACTTATCTCAAAAAATAAATAATCGGTATAGGTCTATCAGAATCGAATGGCAAATTTTGACAGCAGATTTTCAAAAAATATCCTTGATCAATGAATAAATTTATATATTTGCATGTTTCACACACAGAATCAGCCGCTAAAAGGAAGATAAAAGATCAAAATATTTTATTCCTTTTTGCCGTAGACAGAGTAAAAGTATAGACAGCTGGATATTTCCTTTTCACTCACACAAAGAAAGAGATAGTTAATTACGTATTGCCTGTGGAGAAAAGAGATAAAATAATTATTTTCTGTCAATCACCGCGTGGCCATTTTTTCCAATGTGATACTCCTTTAGGATCACAACAAAGTTTGACGTTTCGTAAACAAACAGCTGGGATTTACAAATTTTGTTTGATTTATCTAATTAATGTAACGCTAGAAGTAGTGGTTTGTGTTTTTCTTATAAGATGTGTATGTGCACTATATTAAAATAATGTTGGGATGTAGTGTTATGGGCTGTAAAAGCAATACTTTAAGGAAAATTGAGGGAATATTTTTTCACTCGTAAGTTTTCAAAAATTTCGTTTTATTTAATTAGCATCACAGTTTTAATAAATTATCTTTCTTTAATTATTAATATTGTTCACATTAAACATATATTTTACTAAAATTATCATCTAATATATTGTATTTTGTGTAATTTGTTTTTATAACCTCAAATGCCAGTGTTGCCAGATGTTGCTTACATTAATTACCCTGCTAGTGGGGAAATTTAAGTAAATAAGTTTTTTTCAACATTTTGTTGTTTTTTAATCCTTCAGGCCCCGCGCGAGCACCGGTGATCGCGACAACAATAGAATACAATAGCAATTCCTGGAAATTCCGACTGAAGTATTAACCGACTTCAAAAAAGGAGGTTATTAATTCGACGCGTATGAATGTAATATTTATAGAACTACTCAGTGTTTGTATAATATGTAAGACTAGATCATTTTCTGAACAAATGTACCAAATTTCAAAAGTGTATGCATTTATGTATGTATGTATGTTAAGACTAGATCATTTTCTGAACAAATGTACCAAATTTCAAAAGTGTATGCATTTATGTATGTATGTATGTATGTTTTTATGTTTGTGTTTTCATATCTCCGGAACTATAAGTCTGATTTGAGTAATCCTTTTTTTATTGTACAGTTTGGTATTGTTCAACTTAAGGAATAATGCAAGTTTCATCAAAATCGGTCTAGTAGTTTTGAGATAACGTAATTTTAATTCTCAATTAAGTACAATTATTTTGAAGTCGGTTTTATATTTTTAATCCTTCGATCGCGGATTCTTGGAAATGCTATTGTATTCTATAATTGTTGTCGCGATCACCGGTGCTCTTATGGGGCTTGATGGATTAAAGTACTATTTCAATACAATTATTATGTATCCAATTTTTTTTTTCAGATTTCCTAATGACCCTGAGATCCGTAAATTATGGAGAACTGCAACAAATAGACTGAATTGGGACCCACCACGTGGTTCAAAAATATATGGTAGACATTTTAATAAAGAAGATGTATTACTTAAATGTTGGAAAGAAAACATTTCTTTTTCTGTGCCTGTCAAGGTAATTTATTTATAATTAATTAGGTAGTTCTTGTCTGTGTACAGAAATTAAATTAATATTTTTTATTACAGCTCCTAGATTCTAAGAGCGAAGCATCGGTAACCCATCGTGTGAGACCTCCCGCTTTGTATGGGTGGGAAAATGGTAATATTTTCTGCTCCTCCTATCTTCTTTTGATTAATTTCGATGCGGGTCCAAAGACAGCTTTAGCATGTCTCTCGGGCTCCTTGAGATCATATCAAAGGGTTTTTGTGGTTGGAGACACAGTGGTGGTAAAAATACTTCTTTAAAATTTAAAAATAATTACTGCCGTACTCAGAAATATTTAATGATTATGAAACTTCAAATAAATGAAGAGTTTGACAGATATTGTATGGGGCTTAGAGCATATCAATCAAATTACTATGTTAAATAAATATGTTGATGATTAAATTGTGTTTTTTTTAATACGCTAATTGCTAATGCCAGATTTTACCTGCGGGTTCGCCCGCTATAATAAATAATTCTAATAGATTGCTGCGGTCTTTAAGCAATAAATCATGATTAATATACTAGCTGTCCCGGTGAACTTCGTGTCACTCAAAAACCTTCCCTGGACTTCAAGGATTATTTGAAGGCTAAAATTAGCAGAATCGGTTCAGCCGTTATCAAGTTATAGCGTTGCTAACACAATTGGAAATTAATTTTTATATAATTATAGATTTTATCTAATTAAATAGCTTAAAGTAATGTAGTTTACGAATTACGACCGGAAAAATGTCACAATAATATTATAATATTTTTGGTGTCGAATAAAAATATAAAAATTTCAGTAAGTACATAATATAAATGTAAAAGACTATTTATATTTACTGAAAGTTTTTAACTTGGCATTAATATATTAGATCCGTGGGTAATTTTTTCACATCTCTTATTACTGGTAACACTAACTACTTTTCTTGTTGTCCCTTTCAGTGGCACGCTGAGAATGATTCTACTGGGTTTCTTTTTCTAAGCTTTTTGCCATCAGATTCTGGTAGACCTATAGTAATTTAGTTGTTTTCAGACTTCAGTAATAATATCAGGGCGATAAGTGATAACTGATAAGAAGAAAATATATTGTTGACGAAATGGTCAAATAAATTAAACCATCAATCGGCAGCCGGCTGCCGCATAACAATTGAAAATCTAATGTGGCTGCGATACCCACGACGGATGTGCTACGAAGAAGATCTCTGGAGAAGATTAAGCAAAGTTAAGCGATAAATGTAAGATTTCAAAGACATAATATGTGGCACCTGGGGTTTAGCCTTTAGGACATACAGATTTGCAAACTACCTACAACAGTACTTCTCATAATAGAAAAGGTAGCAAAATACATTTACCTTCAAAAGCTTCAACCCGTAAATCTTTAAATCTAGTTGAGACTTTAGCCATGTCTGTTTTGATCTGTAGAGTGAACCTGCCCTCAGCGGAAGCTCTCAACACCACCTCAGATGCCATGGTCCTCATGCGATCAATTGTTGTCCGTAATTGCTTCAGGGGTGGTAACTCTATTGATATCTACAAATTAAAAAAATTAGACAACATAGTTGTAGGAACTGCTATTTTATGGCTCAGCAATGCACGCACACAACACACACAACGTCCACGCTCACCTGCGGCTCTCATGATTCTCACGTCTGTACCATTGTATACATATTACATACACACAAGACAATGTATGTATGTCTTTATTGGACATACACTACAATACATCAAAAAATTTAAACTACCAATGTTTGAGCATGCTGTGAATAATATGTAATGTATACTCTGGTTTTTCAAATTGAAATTCTTAATCAGCCAAAAAACTGCATCTTGGTATTCTGTGGGTATGCTTATATCTATCCTTATAAATGTAAAAGGATGTATTGTATATCTATTATCTACTTTCTTAACATCATCAAACACAATACGCTTTATACCATAGAGCCTAGACAAGTGGAAAGCGATTATCATAAACGCCAACAAAATGTATGGGATTTCACTTTTTAGTACGTGGGTCACACTGAAAGTGTTTAGAACTAGCTAGTTAGAAACATTACTAATGAAAACTTTTTTGAATTACAATTTTAGAACTCTTTGGTAACATAATGTGGTATATTGCATTCATTTGTCACTTGTTTTTGTGAATTGGCGGCAAATCTAAAACTCTTGTTACACGTGAAAATAAACTTAACGAGAGAAATTTTTCAGTTATGATTTTTTATGACTTTCGTTGTGGGCTTACTTAATAACAAAGCTTTGACAGGCTGCTCTTACCATTTCATAATGAAGCCCCATCTCGTGCCACTATTTACAATTGGTTTAACGAGTTTAAGCGTGAACGTAGCAATCTCAGTGATGATCCGCGTGAGGGACGTCTTTTAACAGCGACTACTGAAGTTAACATTAGTGCTGTACGACGCATGATAGAGGGAGATAAAAGTGTGACCTATCAGCAGATACGGGCAAGCCTAGGCATTGCTATGAGTCAAGTTCAAAAAATATTACATGAACATTTAGGCGTCAAGAAGCTTTGTACCAGATGCATTCCTCATACTTCAATCGACGACCAGAAACGCCTTCGCATGGACTGGTGTCGCCAAATGTTAGATAAGTTCAACGGCAGTGACTCGAATGCTGTATTTGACATCCTCACAGGTGATGAAAGCTGGATATATTGCTTCGAACCCGAAAACAAAAACAATCAGCTCAAGGGGTATTTCCTTTCGAGGTTTGGCAAACTAAGGTAAAGAAAGGAAGAAGTCAAGCCAAAAAGATGATTGCCTCATTCTTTGGTCCGAAATGTAATTTTACGACAGTTGTGCTAGAAAATGAAAGGACAGTTACTGCAGAATGGTATGTCAATTGTTGTTTGCGTGTTGTCTTGGAAAAATTTCGACAGCAGCGCCTTCGAAGCAGGACGCTCCTTCACCACGACAATGCCTCAGCGCATTCCGCAAGACGGATTGTTGAATATTTGAGTATGGCAGATGTCGATATATTGAGTCATAGTCCCGCCCTGGCGCCCTGCGACTTTAATTTACTCCCAAGAAATAAAGATAAAATTCGAGGTATTCGCTTTACGAGCCCTGAAGATGCGATGAAAGCGTACGAAAATGCCATAGAAGAGACCCCTAAGGAAGACTGGGCCCACTGCTTTTCTCGGGGTTTCCATCAAATGCGACGATGTGTAGAGATGATCGGAGATTACTTCTTAAAACAATAAAAGTATTGGCAACTTTCTGCATGAAGCCATTTTTCATTTTCTAAACATTTTCAGTGTTACCTAGGTATTTGCTAGTGAAGCGATGACTTATCATATCGCATACTAAGTGATAATCAAGATAATCAAAGATCTCTAAAACCTATAATATACTTAATAGGGTGTGTATATTGTGCCCCTTAGTTCACTGTGAAAGTAATGGCACTGAAAGAGCAAAAAAAAATTATCCATGTTTATCCATACATATTCATATCGAATTTATCCATATAAAGGTGAAAAAAAAAGTTACTCTTTCAGTGCTGCTACTTTCACAGACCCATACACCCTAAAGTGTTATCACTTAGTTTTGTTACAAAGATTTTAAGGTAGATGCAAAAACGGTTTGTATAGAACAGCAATTATTACATCGGGCTGTGGTATCTTTGGTTCCTGGAAGTCGTCCCACAGCTTCCTCGGTACCACCACCACGGGGATGTCATGAGTCACCTGACGCGTCTCTTGTGAACTTGACGATGGCTGAAAATAAATTAAAAAGATGCTCCTTTAGGAGTGCTATAACTTCTAATATATAAAATTCTCTTGTTACAGTATTTGTGCGTAAATTTGTCCAAAACAGCTCAACTGCTTTTAACAAAATTTTGAATGTACATTCATTAGGCCGAGAATAGGTTTTTATTTACTTTTTATATATTGATACTAGAAATAGTTTATATGGCAAAACAATGTTATAATTTATATAACTATTAACCTACCAATATACAAAAAATCAGCTGGTTAGGGTTCCGTTTTAGGGTACCGTAGTCAACCAAGTTTTGTTGATGGTTGAGGGAGGTAGTTATATAATTTAAGAGTAACATTATCCTACAAATAGAACAATCCATGTTTTAGGACCATCAAATTAAAGTATGAAATCCTTTCTATCTCTGTTAGCTACCATTTTCAAGATTTTTCGCAGATAAAAAAGTTGTTTATCTTATCAAAATGAAGCTACTCACCAAAAATTAGCTTGTTAGTAATCACAAAAAAAAATGTTCTAGGGTTCCCGTACTATAACAATATTTTATTGTCTACAAATTCTACAATATAAATTAAAATGGAAACAGCTTAAATATTTACTAAGTGTTAAAATATTAATATGTTCTTTGCTTAATATCATAACTTACCATTTCAATTTCCAAAGTAAGACATGGACATTGCTTCTTCGTAAGTTTTATTTTCAGGCTTTTGGCAGTTTTCAATGTAATTAATGATTTGGATAAATTTGCTGAAAAATAAGTTGTTACAATAAGAAATAGCAAAGATGCAAAAATCCACTGTACCTATATATATACAAGGAATGGAAGATATTTTATTCTTTAGCAGAAAACATAATCATTTAAACATTGCAGTGCAGGGCTAAATCATAAAAAAATAGATTTTTGTTTATAAAAATCATAATCGAAAAAGATTGTAATTTTTTTAATAAGAAATATTATAAAAGATACATTGAAGTAAAGGAGAATGATCATAACTCTATGGTACTCTGTACCATTTTGCGTCATTACGAAACTTGGTTTTTTAAAGTCTATGATTATCATTTTAGCTCCTATAAAAATTTCTTTGTAAACAAAACCGGGGTTTTAGAGTAATTTGATAAAATCGAAAATAACCTCAAAATCTTCAAAGCACCTATTTTATTGACAAGTCATAGACGAGCGAACGTTATTGCTCTAAAAACAGAGTAAGGCGCTTATAAATTAGTAATAGGGGTTTATTATAATTTTAGGGGCATTTATTATTATTGAATACATTCTCATAAGCAATTTAAGCAAAAATGTAAGTAACATTTTAGTCACAACACTTTTCACAATGGACACATAACCCAATAGCCGCGTACTGACCAAGCGAGCCGCCTTGCGAGGCAGCCTCGGACATTTGCCGCGGTACGCATGCCGCGCGAGGCAGCTTCGAAGCTGCCTCGCGCAGTAAGGCCGAGCCAGCAACGACGCTCAGTTTAACTTGAAGTCGAATAGTTTGCCCGAGACATGCACACGCGACGCACCCGCACATCACACGCACCCGCACGCGCACACGCACATCATACGCACATCACAGGCCACATCACACGCACCCGCACATCACATACACTCGCACACGCACATCACACGCATACTATCTATCTCGATGGCCGCTAGTTCGCTATGCTAATGCTGTTGATTGGAGTCAAAAATAAAACAAACAATGTAAAATATTTTTATTTTATCCAAACAGTGTCACAACAATAGCAAATATTATATACAACAAACTTCCAGCGGCTCGGTTTCATTTAAAATATTATGAACATGAACTTGATTCGATAAACTATTTCATTTCATTAACAAAGAACAGAGTTGTATTTTAATTTATAAACTAAAGAAAAAAAGGGCAAACACAAAGAGCTTAATTCTACTCTTACTTACTTACTCTAATATTACATGTAAATTAAGCGTGTAGTGTATGAATTAATACACATAATTCAGTATGTAATTCACATATTGCAGTACATATTATGGAACATAATTATTATGTAAGTACTGCAAAATGTGAACATGATCACACAAACATTTAAATAAGATTCATTTTTATTTATATAAAAGAAAAATACCTACTTAAATCATTCATCATACTCCTGCAATCTAAATCATACAACATGGTGGAGCATAGAATTTATAATTGAGTATATAACTGTTCCTTTAGGTTCCTTTAAGCGGAGCGATCCGTACCAATGGTCCGGTGACACTAAAACCAGTTTCATACCAGTAAACGTCCATTTCAAAATAATTAACAAATATAAAGTGATTAGATGTACTTGCAGCTCGTTAGTACACAGAAGAGATAATTTTTGGGTGAGGTATATCACTTGATCCAGCATATTCTGTCAAATGCCTCTTGACAGACCAGGGCGATTGAAGTCTTGCTCGTCATGACATTGTACTTCCTTGTAGCTGACCTCCAGCAAGCACTACTAAAAAGCGATATGTAATATAATATATTTATAGTACCTATGTTAAATCTTACAAATAATAAAGACAATAAATAAAAATATTTTATGAAATTATTTGTGAAACAATTTTTATTAGGACATAATAATAAAACACTACCACCAGTATCATAATATATTGGAGATTGAAAATTAAAAATATCAATAAGATATAATTTAATATAATATAATATAAACAAAAATAACTACCAAGTTCAGCGGTACTAGTCTAGCTATAATGTTTCACTTACACGTCGATCTTGTCTTACAGTATGTGTTCTTGTAGTATTTATATAATTACAATAGACTAGTCACAAGGAAAACATAATCTTAAACTTCCTTCACTGGTTGGGTTTGCTCTGTCTTGATTCTTGAAGCAGTGTTAAACACTGAACAGAGCACAGAATCTGAAGTTAGCTGTAATAAAACAAAGAATTAATAGTGTTTGTAATAATATATTCATAGACGTAACAGCTATTCTCTAAAATCTAAATGGTTTCACTGCTAGAACATTAAGTACCTACTTGTGAAATCAAAGACTTCATCAAGTCCTTTATGCCTTTAATGTTTTTGCTGTTGTTATATTTTCAGGTGATAGTTTAAAATATTTCATTTGTCTGGAAATACATAGAAGAAGGCACTTCTTTGACTTTTATATACTTATTCAGAAAATAAAATAAGTACTTAGGTCTGCTTACCTGAGTTATGAATAGGAGTTATCCTTAAACATTGGAGTAGACAAAACGACTCGAATTTCTTGTTATTGCAAATGAACAGTTGAGTATAAGTTCACAAAATATATACAAGCTTATTTACCAATAGAAACAAGCTCTTATCTGAAAAATAAGTTGCAATAATACAGACATTACGTAATACGTATATGCAAATGTCGGAATGACAGATGTCAGAAAAAATGCAATGGCAGTCGATAAATCGAAGTCTATGAAAAAAAATCAATTTTATATTTAATAGCAGCACAGAATCGATTAAGTGTAATGGATTAGCTTCATTTACTATTATTTAACATACATAATATAGAGAAGCTAATACATGATATCAATAAATAATATTATAATTCGGAAATTGTTATTAAAACAAGTACTTAATATTATTTATAAAAATTGGAATAATGATTGCAATTACTGCTTGAGTCGAATGAATCGATATGGTTACAATATTATATTGCTTGATGTATTTATAATAATGCACTACATCACTAATCGAATGTGGAGAGAGTTATTTAGTAACTTTTATTCTTTAATTTAAATCCCGGGTTTAAAAATTGGATTCTGGGCATGTAATTACATAAAAAATTCTAAAAATAATTACTGTATTATTTTCATCAAAGCGCATGAGAATTAATGGTACCGACCTTGGGCATTCTCCTTTACCTGAAACAATTGCTAAATATATATCATGATGTTCATCATCGAGGCCTACAATTTGGTACTCCGAGAAGAACAATGCTTGTGGTATTTCACACCATAATACGGGTGCAGATGGACCAACATCATCACAAACGAGGAAATATAATTGGTCCGTGGACAACCTGAGTACACATTCCTTGGACAGTTTTGATATTGTTGTTGCAATGTCTGAAAAATAAAATTTATTGATAATTAAACTTTGGTAATAATAGAAGGTCAAAGAAGTAAAATTTTTCTTTAAGACTTACTTGCAAATTCTCTCATAGGGCCGGCGTCTATCATAACAGCACGAAACTTCATTGTAACCAAGTCTACAAAACAAATTGATATCAGAAAGACGACAATGTTCTTCAATGGTTAAAATTTACTTGAAATAACTTTTCATTAATTAAAAAATTTCATATTTTATCAAAATAAACTTGGTTTGCCGGGCGCAAATTTTGAAAACTGCAGTTTGCTCAATTGACACTGACAGTTGACAGTTGAGACCACATGACACCACTGACTTAGCCACTGACCAATGACACTGACCACAAGCCATAGACATTTTTCTTTTCTTAAAATGATAATCTTTACGCCAACGACATGACCTTTTGCTGCGAAACAAGCACGTAGCCCGTCTAGTCAGTGGTCAGCCGTCAGTGCTCAGTGCTGATTACTGAATGCTGCTGAATACTCACAAAACAGTTTACACTTTTCATAAAAATAATAGGATACATAATATTTTATAATTATATGTTTTATTTTATATAAAGCTAAATTGCAAGTCAACGCTCAGGAAGTTATAAAGCTACGATGCGACAAGGCTTTATACGAACGTAGGCGGGAGCACTGCTTGTACCAAGCTGGTACAGGAGTTAGTTCCTTTTTTCGCCACGTTCATATAAGGGCTCCCATTCCACAGCGGTGCACGGAAAGACTAGTGACTACGCACGTGCGTCAAGCTTCGCTTTGTAATGGAGGCACTTCACATGGCTATTTGTATTTGCGTATTTGATGTATTTGCCAAACAATCACCATGTGTAGACGGTATGTTTGACAAATATTGGCCTTATTTGCCTATTTGACAAATATGACCAATACCAAATACACGTATCCGTAACTTTTTGGGTTTTTGACGCACATCAAAGGAGTCGAATAGGCAAGTAAACAAAATCAAGTAAAAGTTTGGTATTTGACGTCTGTATAATTTGTACATTATCGTTGAAGGAGTAAATTAAACACAGAATACTGTATCACTGAACACTCTGAGTGGACGACAGCTCTCACGTCTGGCGGCCATATTCTCCCAGCCCCCACTCCGATTGGCAGAGCGGCCATCTTTGTTTATCAATACACTACAACGTCCATGTGTGGAAGGTCGTATTTGCCTTTATTTGCATGTTTGCGTATTCGTCAATAATGTTGGCAAATACAACAAATAGCCAATAGCAAATACAAATAGCCATGTGAGGTGCCTGCATAAGAAAATATAATAATATGTGACTGTGTCCACTGCAAGTTGCAACTTGCAACCCACGGACACGCTACGCACGAATTGACTCAAGTCAAGGAAATAAATCCGTGCACGTGCGCGTGGCCGTGCACAGCGTGCGCCGCGGTGGAATGGAGCCTTCAAGCCTTGTCAAGCTATATTTAAAAGCTACCACTAGTCACTACCCTGCTACGACAAAACGCTGTATCCTGTAGCACGTCAACTTTCAAAAAATGAGTTTAATTTTTTGAAGTGAAAACTTCTTTAGAGGCGTTGAGCACCTTTGTGGAATGGGTAAAAACTGTGAAACTCGCGTCAGATTCTCGTGCATATCGAAAAAATCGGTTGTCTGTAAAGTCGGTTTACTGACGATAGTTGAACGTGACAACGTATGACGTTGTCACGTTCAACTATCATTAACCCCTTAAGGCTGCGTTTCCACTGAAGCGGAACGGAGCTTAGCGGTGCAGAATTGACAAATCACCATGATCGAAATCTTTGCTGTCATTCCGCTGGAATAGCACGATTGGTCAATTCGGGCACCACTAAGCTCCGCTCCGGTCCGCTCCGCTTCAGTGGAAACGCAGCCTAACCCTCGCTTCCGAATCTCTATAAATAGAAACAAACTTTTTCGAGTGTAACCTAAAGTTATTTCGATGTATTTCTTTCAAATGATTGTCTAAAAATATGTATAATGAGTAAAATAAACTATTCGCAATACAAAACGCTACATACATTCGTGAAATCCAGTAAAATCTTCGAACAAAGCACAAGTCATACCTTGACACGTAGGAAATAGAGCACAATTTTAAATAGCCGGAATAATACTAATAGCTCACCGATTATTTATTTTTCATTCAGAGTGTGGTCAATTTATCAAAGGTCATAACTAACCAAACTTCTTCATACAAAAGTATTCTCTAAGTCATCGAAATACGTAATTTAATCGAAACAAAGAGCGCGGTTACCTTACGGTTGTTGAAAGACTTGAGAATGTAAATGAAACGCCTCAGAGCGAGGTAACGCCGCATGAACTGTCATGTCTTTCGTGCGCGCACCCCATATCGAATTATAAGACGTTATCACGTCAAAAACCTTGGAAAAACCGTAAGATGGTTGGAGAGTAGTGTTTTGTGTCGAACTCGAACTCGAATTACTCAAACTCGAACTCGAATTGATTGTAAAGGTTTCGATTAATTAAAAAAATTGTTTTTTTTAAAAATCGATTTTTTTAAAAATCGATTTTCATAAAAAATGGGTTAAAAATTTAATCGATTGTAAGGGTGTCGATTAATTTAAAAAATCGATTTTTTAATAATCGATTTTCATAAAAAATGGGTTAAAAATGCCCAACGTTAATAATCAAGTTTTCACTTCTGCCGGCACTCCCGGAGTGCAACCCATCTTTTTTAGAACTATAGTCTATATTATAAAGTGGAATTATATTAATTAATTACGGGGAGACATAATTATATTGATTAATTACGGGGAGACATAATCCTTTTTATCGTAGCTAATCCTGAGCCCTACCTTCTTCGCTTCGGTCTCCAAAGTTGTGATGGCCTCTATGACTTCTTCACGAGTTTCACCTAATGGAGGCACTTCACACGGCTATTTATATTTGCGTATTTGACACGGAGCTTTGTATTAGCTCCGTGGTATTTTATGTATTCGCCAAACAATCACCATGTGTTATAGACGGTATGTTTGACAAAGTATTAGCCTTATTTGCCTATTTGACAAAATATTTGATCAATACCAAATACACGTATGCGTACCTTTGTCGGTTTTTGACGCACATCAAAACTCAAAAGAGTCAAATAGGCAAGTTAACAAAATCAATACAAAATCAAGTAAAAGTTTGGTATTTGACGTCCAAGTGTGGAAGGCCGTATTTGCCTTTATTTGCTTGTTTGTGTATACGACATACGCCAATAATTTTACCAAATGCAACAAAGAGCCAATATCAAATACAAATAGCCATGTGAAGTGCCTCCATAACAGGGCTAACTGTTAAAAGGGCCCATTCACTATCCTGCATGGCAATCCGCCGTGCCGCGCCGTCCGCCGGCTTGTGCAGGATTGTGAATGGTGTCGCAGGCCTGCACTGCCATTCGCTATCCTGCATAAGCCGGCGGACGGCAAGGCGGCCTGCCGTGAATGGGCCGCTTTAGTCGTCTGCATACCCTATTAGCACTTTATGCCTTCCATCAGCTCTACCCCAAGTTCTAGGTGTAAAACATTTCTCAGAATGTATTCTAGCACCAGATTAAAGAGCATAGGTGACTAGGCCTGCTTTAGACTTTTTAGATTTTATCATTTTACTGTGATTTTCACAAGGGATGATGCCATCATCATCATCATAAACACAGATCAAGGACTAGTTACTTCGTAAATCATAAAATATTTCTTCAAATCAAATCAAAAACATGCTGAAAATCCTACGAAAAATAAAAACTAAGGAAGAGTACCTGCGTGTGTACTGCGGTAACACACTCTGCAAGTATTCATAAGTTTTACTGTGTTTATGGGTGATTAAGCTGACGATGGTAACCCTATTTCACTAAGGCGTAATGGCGGCAACTCGAGTTTAATGGAATTATTGGGGCCTAGTTACGTTTTTCACGTTCACAAAACTCTTTCACTCTTAGCACCATCATTCTTTCACCACTCTTTAATGTTTTCTGCATGATTTTCTCACGAAATCACAGTAAAACATAAAAAAAATCGCAGAGCTGTCAACCTTGTTTACATTAATGACAGACAGGAATACCAACAGGCAACATGACGGCAAAGGAACTATTCGATGAAACGCACTATACGGTATACCAGATACCTTAGGTACACATTTCAATACATTTGCAATATTTAGGTGGCCTTGAGCGGTATAAAGGCTGACGTTACATGACAGTTCGGATGGAACCAAATTTAAAACGGTAATAGTATGGGAGTTTATTTCCTTAGTTTTTATTATTCGTAGTGAAAATCCCATGATTTTCAGCATGTTTTTGATTTGATTTGAAGAAATATTTTATAGTAGTAACACTGAGCTCATAGACTCTATGGTCTATACCCGAATGCACTTCCCGTAAAGATGGCGCCTAACCTCTTTCTTCTGCAAATATAAACGTGTTTATGGTTCAATGTCCTACTTGTGCATCTCTTTCGCACTACCTGCGAGACCTATTAGCGGAAACGAAATAGTAGATACGCTTTTGATTTTAACGAATATTAACGAATTGTGGTTATTTTACCCAAGATTTTATATTTATTTATTGAATTTATGTGCAATTTTAACTTAATATTTTGTTAATATAATCTAATTTATATAAGTGATTAAAATGTCTACGTAAATCAGGCATTATGTATTCATATATGAAGATTTAGTGGAAAATAATGCTGAATCAAGGTATGCGTACGAACTCGACAATCAATAATGTCGTCATCGTAAATGTTATTCTCATTTAGCAAATATTACAACGATTTCTTTGAGCTATTATGAAATAAATGGACCAATATTTTGGCTGTTATTTACTAAAAATTGCTTGGTTTGTTAAAATAGTCGTCTTTTGGGGTTTGTTGTGGAAGTTCGACATTTGCAAAATTGCCGTTGCTTAACGATTTTCCTTCGAATTCGATCTTCAAATGTTTTAACGGTAAACTGATTTGGTTTTTGAAAGTTTATATTCAATTAATTTTGTCGTTATAAATAACTGTGTATATTTTGTTTTCGTTTCTTTTCTACGCCTTATTTTCTCACCCACTAAAAGATAAAGCGGACAAATGTCATGCAGAAATAAGTTCAATGTCGTTAGAAACTATTATGCAACGAGTCTTGAGATATTATTCTATCTATTCCGATTTCAATATAATTTTATATCCGTTTTACTAACGAAAACACTCTTCAAAAAGATATTTTAGGATGTAATAATCTAAAAATAATAATATCGTAGACCAAAGAGGTTAGGAAAGTATGCGCCCATTTCTACGCGGTATTTTTAAAACTCGATTGTGGATTTGTGGAACATGCACTGGAACACAGAAAATTTTTGAGCATTGTGCATTTTACTAAGAAAAAATGTAATACATACATACCAAAGTAAGGTTTAATAAGTCGCCATAAATAAGCCTTGCTCTAGAAATGAAAAATTGATCACCTCGATTTTCGAAACTATGGAGTTATCTATTCCGATTTTGAGGTAATGATTAACTAATGAAAAGAAGTAAAGTATAGCAATAAGTTTATTTTAATAAAAGTAATTATTAGGCATAAAATATAATGCTCAAAACTCAAAAGACGGTACTAGTACATGGTAGTACGGTAGTCCGTACTGTACGAACTACTCGTACTGTTGTGGAAATTAGCAATTAGACATAGGGGACTGTTCGTAATTAATTACAAATTTTAACCGCGTAGATTTTTGTCGCATTTCTGTAACACATTGAATCGAGATGTTGAGATTTGAGAGTATCCGCACTTGCGATAAAAATTTGGCGATATGATTAAATTCGAGCGAATAAAATCCGCGCGAGTAAAATTCTCTTATCTATACTATATAATAATATTGCTATTGTTACGTGCTAGGGTTCGAACTTTCGAAGGATTCGGAGAGAAAGACCTGGTGACTCTCTTGAAGACTTTATTAGCACTAAGTCTCACACAACTAAACACTAGGCCCAAATCACTGCACTATCACTGTCCTAGGTCGTAGCCGAGTCGTAGGTTCACTCACTATTGATGACTTGTTTTCACTTCGAAGTCGCCTCGAAGATCGCTCGTATCGAACTGAATTCCGGCTCCTCTATCTGCGGCTATTTATATTGGTTGAGACGAGTTCTAGAGTCTGGACTGTACGAGAACATTCCTTTCCCGAATGTACAAAATATGCGTAAACAAGTGTGGAATATTTCGAGAATCCTAACGCCATCTAGTATCCAATAGCGGATTTACGCTGTCTTAATTCTCCGAGTTGACGCTAGATGGCACTACGTGTCCATTTCCGTAACACTATAATATTACATAGACCCTTAATTATACATATAATATTATAAAGTGGAAGAGTTTGTTTGAACGCGCTAATCTCAGGAACTACTGGTACGATTCGAAAAATTAATTCAGTGTTAGATAGCCCATTTATCGAGGAAGGCTATAGGCTATATTTTATCACGCTATAGGAGCGAAGAGATAGCCGCGTACTGACCAAGCGAGCAGCCTCGCTGCCTCGCCCGAGCGTGTCGCGGCCCGAGCCGAGAGTTGTCGCCAAAAATCATTTATCGCGCGAGAACCGTACATTTTCCCGGGATAAAAAGTATCCTATGTCCATTCCCGGGGTTCAAAGTAAATCCATACCAAATTTCAGCAAAATTGGTTCAGCGGTTTGGGCGTGAAGTGCTAACAGACAGACACACATTGAGTATGGATGAGTTTCTAACAGTAAACAAAGAACGAAAGCGTGAATAAAAATGTATAAAGCTTATCTAGTTATCTAAGAAAATATCTGAAAAAGTAAGTAAGTAATGGATTCCATGCCTCCGGCAGAATTAGGTCTTGTTTCGTTCTTTTTAGTTAACATTTTTTGCAGTCGGGTTTTTTGATTTTTAATTAATTTATTTTATTTGCGACTTTTTAGTTGTAGTCATCTAACCATTTCGACAATCTAAATTCTAATAAAAAAATGAAAAACTACCGTGCTGATATAACCATATATCGTAGGTACACTTAAAAAAGTGTAGGTACCTATAATACGTTATAATAGGTACATAGGTTTGGTACTTTGTCATTGAATTTTTATCTTGTTTCAGTAATGTCAGTTAATTTTTAATTAATATTGGATTTATCCATGCAGGCGGATTTTGGTTTTTTCTTATTTTATTACTAGCGGTCGGCCGCGGCTCCGCCCGCGTGGATGTCGGTGAGCTCTGCAAAAAGCATACCAAGACTCGGTCAGCAAAATGATTCCCAGGTCAATTCACAGACTCCGACACTAACATCGAGTATCGACGACGACGCAGTCATTATAGTTAATACGAGTACGCAGGCTGCATGCACCCTGCACAGATTGTCTTTCTCCCGCACGCGGGCGCACCCGCCTTGGTGACGCCAACAATCGTAATATTTTAATTTCGCCATAATTTCAAAACCAAATGTCCAATTTTATTCATTCAAAGAACAAATATTATCTACATAAACTGTACTTAGTAATGGAATAATTTATTTTGATAATGATTAAAAGAATGAGTAAAATATATGCGTTTAAATGTAGTTCAAAAAAATTTTAAGATTTAAAAAAAAATGGTTATTGTGCCTCACTCGACATAGATAGGTATAGTGTGTCGCGGACTTTTTTGTAGATATTTGTAAGTTCTACAATTACTTACTTAGAATTTTATGGTTCTATCTTTTATAGTTTAGGCAGCGTACGTAAAATAAGTAACTTTTCTGGTTGATTTTTTACACCTTGCGTCCGAAGAACCTTAGTATCTTACGGTACCCTATTTTTTCCAAAATAAAATTCAGCCTATGTTCAGCAAAAATAATGTAGAATTCCAATGGTAATAGAATTTTTCAAATCGGTCCAGTAGTTTCGGAGCCAAACAAACAAAAAATCAAATCTTTCCTCTTTATAATATAAGTGTAGATTTTTTGTTCTATTTAATATTAAAACTGCAAGTTATATACATATTTAGAATCAGTGCTTATAATCCTTTATTTTGATACCCCACTCGATATGCTTGGTAGAATTTTTATTTTTTTTACCTCACAATATGGCGTCAAACATCTGCCATTTTGGTTTTTTTTTTTAATGTCAACTATCTAAGAACACTTGGGTCATTAAGACAAATCTAACGATACCTCAAATGTGAAAATCCGTTCAGCGGTTCTGAAGAAACAAGGTAAAGAATAATATTACAAACATACAAGATACGCGCTAAACACATAACCCTCCCGGCCGCGGCAGTCGGGTAGTAAAAAACGAGGGTTTTTTTTTTAAATTGCTTATTATCTTAAGAACTACTAGACAGAGCAATTTTTTATGTTATTTGGCACACATGAAGAATTGACCACGTGAAAGGCCATAAGGCTATTAATTTTTTGCGGAAAAATGTACAGGGTCAGAGAAATTCCTAAATTACGCGGGCGAAGCCATGTCATGTGCCCCTAAATCCTAATTCATAGGTAATGAACATGTCTATTACCTATGAATTAGGATTTAGGGGGCGTCCATAAACTACGTTAGACATTTAGGGAGGGAGGGATTCCAGTTGAATCCCCTTATCTCTGAAAATGGTCACTCGCCCTTTTGAAGGGACCTAATATTAGCTATGTCCATTGTCCACACTAGGCGCTTTCGTCTTCAATTTTCGTCATCTTCTTTCATAACTTTCGTTTTGGCGCATTCAATTATCAATAATTGAATGCGTCAATCGTCGTCATTTTTAGGGTTCCGTAGTCAACAAGGAACCCTTATAGTCTCGGTCTGTCCGTCCGTCTGTCCGTCTGTCTGTCTGTCCGAAGTTTGCAATTATGTTAAAAGTTAAACACATACTATGGGCTTTTTAGGGTTCCGTAGTCAACAAGGAACCCTTATAGTTTCGGTCTGTCCGTCCGCCTGTTTGTCTGTCTATCCGCAGTTTTGCTCAGAGACTATAGGACCTACAAAGCTGTAATTTGGCATGAATACACATATTAATGATGCTGACAAAATGGTACATAAAATATTAAAAAAATATTTTTTATGGTACCTCCACTACACATCAAGCGGGGTTGAATTTTTTTTTCACGCCCACCCACTGACTTAGTATGTACTACGTACGTAGTACTTACTACCTCAGTGCGCCCACCCCATCGTGTGGGGTGTCGTTGGATAGGTTTTTTAAAAATATTATGAGTATTCATAGATCATTTTCCGATTTAGGGATCCGTTTGTGAAATATTAAGTGGAAAAAATCGTTAGAGTCCAGTGCCCCCCCCCCCCCCTTCTACCAGCTAAACGGTAGCTTCTGGAAATGTAAAAAAAATCACGGGAGTGGGAAATATGCTGAATTTAAAAGGAAAACTATCACGGCTAAGAAGACTTCATAAGTTATTGAGTAATAGTCGATCAACTAAAAAAAAATTTTTCGGCGAAGTATTAAAGAACTTTTCATTCAAACTTTGAAAGTAACTGAGATGATGTTGTTACTAGTGTAAAACATGTTATAAATGTACATTCATTGACCATACAATTTTTTTTAAATTTAGCGGTAAGTACTACGGAACCCTATATTGCGCGTGGCCCGATACGCACTTGGCCGGTTTTGAAGTTTTGGATACGGTCAGAGGGATATGGCGTCGCGGGCATGCCTCGCGTTCGCTGTTATAGCGCAGTCAACAGTGTTTTGTTTGACGCGCTAATCTCAGGAACTACTGGTCCGATTTGAAAAATTCTTTCAGTATTAGATAGTCCATTTATCGAGGAAGGCTATAGGCTATATTTTATCACGCGAATACTAATAGGAGCGAAGAAATAGAGGAAAATATGGAAAAAACGGGGGAAAATTATTTGAAAGGGCTTATTTGAACGCGCTAATCTCAGGAACTACTAGTCCGATTTGAAAAATTCTTTCAGTGTTAGATAGTCCATTTATTGAGGAAGGATATAGGCTAAATTTTATCACGCTAAGATTAATAGCTGAGCGAAGAAATAGATGAAAATGTGGAAAAAACGGGGGAAATTATTTGAAAAGGCTTATCTCACGAACTACTAGAGCAATTTTTCTGTTATTTGGGTCAGATAAGAAGTAGACCACATGAAGGATCATAGGCTATTTTTTGTGGACTGATTTGTCTGTGAAATATCTAATATACGCGGGCGAAGCCGCGCGGAACGTCTAGTCTATACTAATATTATAAAGCGGAAGAGTTTGTTTGTTTGTTTGTTTGTTTGAACGCTTTAATCTCAGGAACTACTGGTCCGATTTGAAAAATTCTTTCAGTGTTAGATAGTCCATTTATCGAGGAAGGCTATAGGCTATATTTTATCACGCTAAGGCTAAAAGGAGCGAAGAAATAGTGGAAAATGTGGAAAAAACGGGGGAAAATATTTGAAAGGGCTTATTTGAACGCGCTAATCTCAGGAACTACTGGTCCGATTTCAAAAATTCTTTCAGTGTTAGATAGACCATTAATTGAGAAAGGCTATAAGTTAAATTTTATCACGCTAAGACTAATAGAAGCGAAGGAATAGAGAAAAATGTGGAAAAAACATGGGAAATTATTTTAAACGGCTTATTTGAACGCGCTAATCTCAGGAACAACTGGTCCTATTTGAAAAATGAAAGCTATAGGCTATACCTGTTTTGTTACGGTAAGACTAATAGGAGCAAAAAAAGAGGAAAATGTGAAAAAAACGGGGGAAATTATTTGAAAGTTCTCACGAACGACTAGAATAATTTTTCTGTTATTTGGGTCAGATAGGAAGTAGAACACGTGAAGGATCATAGGCTATTTTTTTGTGGACTAATTTGTCTGTAAAATATCTAATTTACGCGGGCAAAGCCGCGCGGAACGTCTATAAATAATAAAAATGAATCCATATTTCCCTTGGTTACGATATCACGCGTAAACAGCTGGACCGGTTTTGCTGAAATTTGGTATAAGTAGATCATATACTTTGAGTCTAAGAAAAGGACAAAGATACATTTTGTCCCGGAAAAAAGTACGGCTACCGCACAATATACTTTTATGATTTGCGCGTTAACTATTCATCGATTTTGATTAATCTTGGTATGACTATCATTGGAGATACTTTGAGTCTCGGGAAGGACAAGGGATATAATATTTTGTCGCGGAAAACGTACGGTTTCCACAAAATGTACCCTTATGATTTGCGCGTAAACTATTCAATCGATATACGGGAACAACTATAAACTGAAGTCCACGCGGACGAAGTCGCGGGCAACAGCTAGTAATATATAAAACTGATGTTTTAAGTAAATTATTCAAGAAAATATATTTTACAAATCTTTCTAGGCTTATTCTTATTATTTGTGTACAAATAAACTTACATATTATAACGGGCGCGATAAATAAAAGATGTTGCCCGCGACTTCGTCCGCGTGGACTTCAGTTTATAGTTGTTCCCGTACATAGATTGATTAGCTTACGCGCAAATCATAAAGATAAATTTTGTGGGAACCGTACATTTTTACGCGACAAAATATATCCTATGTTCTTTCCCGGGACTCAAAGTATCTCTATACCAAATTTCAGCAAAATAGATTGAATAGCTTAGGCGAAAATCATAAAAGTTTATTGTGCGGGAATCGTACATTTTTTGGGACAAAATGTATATCCTATGTCCTTTCCGGGACTCAAAGTATATAATATACCTATACCAAATTTCAGCAGAATCGTTCCAGCTGTTTACGCATGATGTCGTAACCAAGGGAAATATGGATTCATTTTTATTATTTTTAGAGGTTCCGCGCGGCTTCGCCCGTGTAAATTAGATATTTCACAGATAAATTAGTCCACAAAAAATAGCCTATGATCCTTCACGTGCTCTACTTCCTATCTGACCCAAATAAAAGAAAAATTTCTCTAGTAGTTCGTAAGATAAGCCCTTTCAAATAATTTCCCCCGTTTTTTCCACATTTTCCTCTTATTTCTTCGCTCCTATTAGTCTTAGCGTGATAAAATATAACATATAGCCTTCCTCGATAAATGGCCTATCTAACACTTTCAGTGTTAGATAGGCCATTTATTTTTTCAAATCGGACCAGTAGTTTCTGAGATTAGCGCATTTAAATAAGCCCTTTCAAATAATTTGCCCCCGTTTTTTCCCACATTTTCCTCTATTTCTTCGCTCCTATTAGTCTTAGCGTGATAAAATATAGCCTATAGCCTTCGTCGATAAATGGACTATCTAACACTGAAAGAATTTTTCAAATCGGACCAGTAGTTCCTGAGATTAGCGCGTTCAAACAAACAAACAAACTAACTAACAAACTCTTCCGCTTTATAATATTAGTATAGATGAGGATGACGTCACATCCAAATCGGAAGTACCGCAAAAGCGTTTTCGTCAGTACAAATATTTTCATAAAATCATATTTTCAAATCGACTTTATTTATCAATCATAAGCTTTTATTTGATGATAAGGGTGAAATACGGTTTCCTAGGCCAAGTTCTAACTAGAAATATGTATTTGTTCAATGAAATTGAATATAGGTCAAGTAGCCTATTGGCCGAGGTGCAAGGGCACCGAGTACTCGACCGAAGGCACTGTCTCGCCACTCTACTCGGCAGGTGTAATCATGGCATAAACAATTTTCACTCGCGCCCCAAAATGCTTTAGCGAGATTCTAGTGCACAACCAATAACCATATTAATTATGTATTCTGTGGCACAACTCACAAGTAAAGAAATATACAAATTCGTATCGAATGTGCCTCGGCCCTCGGTACATCCATATTTTTGACCGACTTCCAAAAAGGGAGGAGGTAATATGTTCGGCTGTATGTATCTTTTTTTTTGTATGTTCAACGATTACTCAGCCGTTTGTGGTACGATTTTCAAAATTCTTTTTGTATTGTATAGGGTTTAGCTCGAATTTGGTACCATGTTTACAAAAGTGGTGATCTGATGATGGGATCCTTGAGGAATCGAGGGGACTCCTTGAAATTTCTATGGAAACTTAAAATATTCAGTGATTTTGATTTTTTCTGAAGCGTTCGAGGTAAATGCTACCAAAAAGTAAGACTTCGCACCGGGTTATACTCTGGATCCGAAGGTACCGAACGGAACTTTTGAATGCTTATAGGTAGAGGTTCGGGGATTTCGGCGTTGTTTAAACAACTGAAAGCATAAGCCAACACATCAATTTGATTGATTATCATCATCACAACCATAATCATACCATGGGTCATCACACTATGAGTCTATGACCCAATTATTGGCACTTTTCGTGATATTTTGCATCGAAGCAGATGTTTTTGATGATGATTTCGCTGTTTGTGGACCGATTTTCAAAATTCTCGTGTTGTTGTATAGGATATAATTTTAATTTTGTATAACAATTACGAAAATGGTGAGTTGATGATGGGATCTATGAACAATCGAGGGAAATCCTTGAAATTTATCAAAACACTCATAGTGGTTAAACTGATGTTTCTAGTAAGTTAAACGTATGTTACGAATAAGAGAACTTTTATACGAGGGTGTCTCTTGGTCCAAAGGCACTGAACAGAACTCCTAAACCTTTAAAGATAAAAGTTTGGAAAAAGCATATTTACCACAATTTTGTTTACAGTAACATAATGTGAATAGATAACATTCGTATTGGTTATAATTACACATAAAGCCTTATTTTGTACTAACTAACTAACTAGCTACTAACTACCACTACTGTACACAGTACACAGTACTAACTAAAAAGAGTGAAATTATTATTATTAATCCTTCAGGCCCCGCGCGAGCACTGGTGATCGCGACAACAATAGAATACAATAGCAATTCCTCGAAATTCCGACTGAAGTATTAAGAAAAAAATTAAAACCGACTTCCAAGGAAAAGGGGGGGGGGGGAGTCAAAAACATTTATGGACGATCAGTGATGAATAATATGCAGCCCTTCTACACTTCTACACATTCGTAATTGGTTTTGGTCCATTGGTCCATCTATGGGCCAAAGTGGAGATGCCGCAAATATTTAAGCGGTGTAAACTGATCCTCAGATAACAGCTAAGTCTCAAAGAGAGCCTGAAAGATTTAAAGCATAAAATCTCTTTTGCAGAATGGAAGAACAAGGTACCAAATCATACCTGCAGTTCCAGATCGATAAGCTAAAGGCTTTGCAGGCGAAGCTCTCCACAGAAGCCGAGGAGGACTATGTGATAGTCAAGGAGGAACCGTGAGTATTTTTTTAGAAAAACCCTGAGTAAAGGAATTAACGCTCCTGAGAATTTGTTTCACACGGATACAAGTCCTATTTTTGAGTTCTTTGACAAATGACACAATATTATAATATTATGTTATCTACAATGTATCTGCATAATAAATTTTTTCGCTTTTGATATTTTGATAAAGTTAAAATATGAACCAGAGTTTTTCAACCTGTGGTCGCCAGAGGTCGGGAAAACTATTCCAGTAAAAAATAATTATTAAGGCGCTATATTGAAAAAACTGTCCTATAACCTATTTGACGTAATACTATATAGGTCTCTCAGAAATGTTACAAATCTGGTAATGAGATATACATAATATCTTCATAGCCTTATCTAGGTTTGAGAAGAACTAGAAACACGATTAATGTATTTTGCCTCGATACATTTAATTTTCGAAATAACCTCTTAAAAATACGAAATTTGAAGATTATTTTTAAACGAAAATAGATGTATTATAGGAAATTAGTCTAATTGATAGACACCTTTAGCTCCATGTTTGCAACTCAAAATCGTATAGAAGTATTTTGCTTAAATGCTCCTAGTTATTTTTTAAATGATTATAATTACGTTTTGTCGCATGATTTCCGAGCGAGCCGATATCGATAGCTGTCGCAGCGTATTCACGACTTAGTCATAAAATTGCCCTTGCGGTTGGTACAACTAATATATATTCTGTGCTTGCGGTATAATTTATTTTCAAAAATTTGCGACTGTTTAGCACTCAAGCAAGTTTAGCATTCATTACATAACCAATTTTATAACTTTGCTTATTTTTTTTTTTCATGCGGCTACAACATTTTCATTTCTCAGCCACAATGTCGTCTAAAAATCGAGTAGGCTCGGCGACTAGGTCCTAGGATCTTGTTGCCCCGCGCGCGCGTTGCAAGGAGCGGCCGGCGGCCCCCGTACCCCAATCCCCGGTTAGTTAGGTTCGGCACCGCGCGCGATACGGCCGTGATTCGCGTTCGAAAATCAAAATTAAAAAAAAAATCGGCAAAATTATCGCGACTACTTTAGTTTTTAGTTTTCGAGTGTTCAATTAATTATGTGCACGTTACGATGATTTTAAGATCAAGCTATGTTAAGGGGGCTCGTTTAGTATTACGCCCATAATAGTGTAAGCAATGCAATATCAAAGTAACGAAGATGATGATTTACAATATCGGATTTTTGGGGAATCCTTCAACATTGGAGAAAGTCAAACCTCCACTGGCAGGCGAAGAAAGTGAGTATTCTTTTTCTATTCAGAAGGGTACTTGAAAATGTGTGATTGATCTCCGGACTCAAGTTACATTGGAATCAGGTTCTTGGATAAGTGTGGATTGAGAAGTTTCTTGTAGTTTGTACAAGTAGAACTTACCTAAGCATAACAATAATATGTTATAAGTTTATTCAAGTAGGTACCTACTAGGCGAGATTCAGGACTATGAAGATTGAAGACTAACCTACAGTAATTAATCTTGATTGGAACCTGTTCGAAAAAAAAATGTGAATGTAAGGCTTGAGAAAATCTGTGAAACGATACCTAATCTAATCCAGATTTCAGTAATCAATCCATTCAAAAGCACAATATGTTTATTGTGTGTCTAAATTTTAATTATGGGTCCATAAAACAATTGTCACATTCGATTCGTCAAGTAGAGGTACTGAAAGCAAAGAAAACTTGGAACTTGGAAGTACCTATTGAAAGTTGAATGTGTTTGATGAAGCCTGCACGCAGTTAATCTGAAAACACTGTTTACAAAGTGTATTGTTTATTTTGGCTGTATTTTTTCAGATTCTATTTAATTTTGATATAAACAAAACACCTTAATGCAGATTATACTTTTTTTTACATTACACTCAAGGGCGGATCCAGGGGGGTGGTCATGGTGGTCATTACCCCCCCTGGGCTGGGTCCAGCCTGCCTAGCATACAGCAACGAGATATCTCACTCTGCACGTTTTCTCGATCTTCATCTCTATTGACCCTAACATGACATATTACATTTTTTCTCGTACGTCTGTCGTCAAAATTAGAGATAATTTTGTTTTTTTATATGTGCTATTTTTGTCTACTTATATATACTAACGAACTATATACGAACGAGAAATTTATCTCTCGAGTCTCGACGTACGCATGTTAGCGAAAAAGAGATAATATCGATATCGACAATATCACTACGCTCGAGAGTGAGATATCCACGAAATAATATCTCGTTGGCGTATGCTAGGGGGGCAGGTCCTAGGTGAACCACTAAGTAAAATTGTTAAACATACTGATTTTATATATTTTTATAGAATTTATTTAAGTACTTTCAATATTTAATTAATTTAATATAAGTACCTAATACAGTCATGACCGTTTATAGCGACATCGTTTAGAACAACATGTTGGTTAAATTGACCAAAATCAAAGGTTCCAGCTGAATGCTATATGATGTTGTCGGCTGTCACTGGTTATTACAACTATCGGTTTTTACGACTAAATATGAGTAGTCCCTTCGATGTCGTTATAACAGATTTTGACTGTACATACTTTGTTTGACGGCAAAACGACAAAATTATAAGTTCTTGTGTCTTGACCACGACTATGCCCCCCCCCCCCCATTGGCGCCAAAGCTGGATCCGCCCTTGATCGCACTTGTTTACACTTTACCATACTTACATGAAATTTAAGTTATTGGATCAGACGGAGACGATTTATAGAATTATAATGTTGATATCCTTTTCAAGTAGAGAGAGATTCAGCCAGCTCTGCATTTTAGTGGGCGTCCACAAATTACGTGAGGTGTTTAAGGGGGGGAGGGGGTCGAGTCAAAACTCATCTAATCTCACGTTGGAGAGAGTGGGGGTCTCGGCAAATCTCACGCAAATTATTTTTCTCATTGTTACAAAAAAATATAATTATATGTATACTATTTTGGTCCATTTCATCCAGATTGTACGACGTACGTAATACGTATATGCTTAAGGTGACGCCGCGTTAAAGCAAAAAACCGTGTTGGATATGTTTTAGATTGCTTGTTTTCTATGAGAGGCCGGCCCCTCATAGAAAACAAGAAATGAAATGGGCGTAAGCGACAAAATGGTTATTGTCGCGTAATTTAAAAACCATAAATATATTTCATATTAAGCTATGGGCAAATTATAGTGTATGCTTAAACCAATCTATGTACTGGAAGCTTAAATCACTCTCTGTTGGCAAAATTGGAATTCCTTTTTTTACAGAGGTATTTTTGATTAATTATTCTGTGTTAAACTCATAAAAATTGACAATCGTGTTATGCTATGGGTTATTCAAAGATAAAGATGTGATGAATACTGACAATGAACTTCAATTTCTTAGCTTTATTAGTTTCATTAAGTACTGAGAAAAATCGATATCGCTATAGCCAAATTATCAAGGCGTCACCGCCGGGTTACCCTCGAAAGAACTTTTCAAACAGCCCTCGTAAGAATGAAATGACAAAAAAGTACACTAATATTACAAATAGTGCTTTTGACTAATGCTTTATTGCAGTTAAAACTACTTTTGACTAAGAGTGTCATTCAAAAGTACTTTTAACTGCAAATTTTCAGTTAAAAGTAATAATTTTTAGTCAAAATTACTTTTGACCATCACGTTTAGTTAAAAGTAGTTTTGACTGATTTTGTTAGTCAATAGTACTTTTGACTGGTTAAGAGTTTTGACTGTAACATATACATCTACTGACTGTCAAACATTCCAACGCGTTTAAGAAAATTAAAAAAGAAAACACCTCACGTAATTTGTGGATCCCCTTACATTTGAGGAGCACCGAAGAGGCCCAGTAACAGAGGTATGGTTACTATGTTACCATGCCTATGTCCGATCATCAGATAGGTAGGTATGGTACGTGAGACCTTGGCAGACCTCAAGGTCTCGCGAGGCACGCAGGATTATCCTGTCGAGGTGAAGGTCACTCATTCAAATTTGGCGAGCATTCGTTATTTGAATAAAAAATTTAAAAAGAAATATGCGATTAAGTAAAAAATGTAAAAAGAACAATGCGTGTATTTGAAAGAGGAGGTCTATGATGGACAGCATGGAGTACAAAATATCTAAAATTGATTCAGATTTTAATGAATTGTAAAAATCGTATTGTGTATAATGTAGGAGTTTGTAGTTGTGATATACACTTTCACATTTCAGTACGTCATAAATCATATTGTTACATATCGATAAGAAATATGTTATGGCGCGACAACGAAGAGCAATTTTAGTTTCCACCCGGAAAAGTCGAAATCGCTCTAAAGCTTCAAAGTAAGGCTTCTTAAAATCGGACGAGTATAAGTTGACTTTCGCAAGTCGGATTAATCAGGAACTTGGATGAGGTGCGCCTGATTCCAGATTTTTTTAATCAGAAAAAAAAGATAAAAACTAGGCAATCGTTTAAATGTTAAACGATGACGCCCAAGGTATACAATATACCTTACTCGAAAGTGTGCAAAAATTGAAATAAGTAACTTAAAAATTTAAAAACAATCTCAAGAAATCCTAATTCCTAACGCCGAAAGAGAATTTCAAGAGGATCAGAGAATTTTTTGAAATAATACTGAAGGGCTTGGCTGTTTACTGCTTAGGTACCTCTATCCTAGAAGCTTTATATACTATGTAGGCAAACGAGCATTGCGAACAGACTTACAGAAATCAAGTTTTAGTACCTTACGTCACTGTTCCCAAATGGTTAAAAAAGTTTTTAACTACTGTATAACACAGGATTAAAAAAAGGGATCTAAAAAGGTCGACAAAGGTACCAAGTAGTAATCCAGATAGATTTCAGGTACAAAGATAAGCTCTTAATGTCTGTCAATTAAACATTTCGAACGAACATTATGATTGGCGTTATTTTTGCCGCAAGATACAAAATCACCCTGCCTCCACCTACACTCTACATAGGGAATGTTATTATTCGACATTTACTATTCGAATAATTCGAATATTTTACAAAAGTTTTCGAATAATTCGAATATATTCGAATAATTCAAAAATTTTGAAAAATGCTTTAAACTCTGAATAAAAGTAACAAGAAGCTTCGTACAAACATTTACAACCTATTTTGGTAATACTATGAAGTAAGCAATTCTTATTTTTACTTTTATCAACATAAATCTTTGTAAATGACGTAGTTAATTTTTATTGCTAAACTGACTCCTTCGCACTAGAGTATCATCCCCAACCCAATACTGCTCATAAATTGAACGATATGGTTGGGGTTGGTAGAGCAGGGTAGTCGAGGAGAAGGTGAATAGGTGTTTCATCCTCACAGAATCTGCAAGTCGTTATGCTACAAATACCCATTCTGTTTAGGTGTTTGTTGACCTTGCAGTGCCCAGTTAGGCTTCTGGTAAGGATTCTTAATTGGTTCCTAGTTCCTACCCAAGGTGAGCACTGATTCTGATAGTTTCTTGTTGAAGCCAGGAATTAGTGCCTTGGAGTGTTCAAGGCCAGGGGTCTCAGCCCATTGCTTTCTGCTTAGTCTGTGACCCCATTTCTTGAGCACTTGCTTTGTGGTACTGGGAGGTATATAATACCACAGACTGGTTCTGGGCCATATATGAGACTCGGCTGCAAGGCTAGCCAGGTCGTCAGCGGTTTCATTGCCGGGGACGTTACTGTGGCCCGGGACCCATACTAGACGGATGTTGGTGTTCCTTCCCAGCATGTTTAACGTCTTTTGCGGCAGTCAGTGCTTTAAGTGCAGCTTGACTATCGGAGAAGATAAAAACGTTTCCATGAACTAGGGCCATCTCCAGGCTTTCTAGTGAACAACCGAGGATAGTGAAGACTTCAGCCTGAAACACGGTCACAAACTCCCCCAAACAGGCGCATTTGCCTTTAGGTGGCCTGTCTCCGTAGAATCCGGCTCCCGCACGGTTGTCTTTCCTTGATCCATCCGTGAACCAAACTATGTCGCTAGGGCGGACATCGATTGGGTTTTTTCTTTCCCAGTCCTCCCTGGAAGGTATAAAAACCTGGTATTGCTTTGAAAAGCTATGCACCTTGATCATGGCATATGATGGCATGGCTATGACAGGTGATTCACCTCAGTGAAGACTCTCAAGACTGTTACAGCTGTCGAAAGGGGGTGGAGGCCCAATTCGTCCTGCCCGCCGTCCTAGCCCTGAGAGCCACCTTCTTGGCCTCCATCTGAACAAGCAGAGGAAGCGGAGTTAAGTTGATCAGGGCCTCGAGGGAAGCGGTGGGTGATTTGATACTGTACTAACTGTTTCAATTATCAATCGAGGACTGCCGCGGTAAAGTTATATTTATCAACTTGTCGATTCATAGATAACATCGCGAGCTTCAAGCCAGAAGGGCATATAAAAAAGTGATCTTTTTTATTTTAACTACATTTTATTTAAAACTCTCAATATTGCAATTACATCTATTACTTTCTTTAAAACGAGTTTATTTTATATACATTATACACCCTTCTGGCATATAATGTATCGTGAGATCGTGGGATTCGCAGACACAATAGATTTTCAATTATTATGGTACAGGTACCAGTTGGGGATTGATGGGTTAAAGTCCGCGATACATATAGTTATCACGATAGACAAAAATTTTGAGAAAGCTTGAAAGAAGTCAATGGATACAGATCGTGAGCGACCATTATTGACGATACTGAAATCTATGACTGAAAGGAGTTTGTATCTTTATTTGCATGGCTTTAGGCAAAATAACGTCTAAAACATGGTCAACGGCGACGATGAATGGTCGTGTACTCATTAGTTAGACAAAAAACAGATTTATATATTATGTATATCATTATAGATGTAGAATATTCATAATTTTTCTGAAATAAACATAATTATGTTCTTATTCCATGTTAATTTTATGTTTGATAGCATTTTAAACAAAAATAAAAAATATTTTTACTATTCGAATTATTCGAAAAATAATTTGGCGAATATTCGAATAACATTCCCTAACTCTACATCTACTCATAAAGGCCTGATATACCTAACGAGTAGAGTGGCGAGACAGTGGCCGAGCACATACATAATAAACATACCGAGTGCAGCACTGTCTCGCCACTACTCTGTAGGTCTAATCAGGCCCCACAGACATAGATCAAGATAGATACCAGTGGCGAGGGGTGAATATTTTGAGAAGGGAAGCCGGAGTAAAAAATCTACTTACCAATTTTGGTAATTTATAATTGAATGACATGCTTTTAATTTTCAAAACTAAGTTTGGAAAACAAAGTTTCCTTCGACAACAAAATATAATCTGTCAGACAACAGTCTTTCTGAATTAATGCCATATTTTCCGAACTACACGATTACGTCGTACGACTCACAATTCACAAGTCACAATATAAATTAATTTAATTCACGACACTCTTCTAAGTTCTAACGCTAAAACAAAATTTAAATTCGACAAAACAAAACAAACGACATGTTGTTTACAAACACACTATCCGCCATATTAATATGTCAATCTAAAAACCAGCAAAATAAAAATGTATTACGCGCCTGTCATATTTAGTACCGCTAAAGGCATTCTTAATAAAGTCGTATTACAAAAAATCCTACCAAAATAAAATGTATTACGCGCCAGCAAAAGTATAATGTCGCTACATTCATTCTTAAATTCGAATCATAACAATTTTACTTCATGACTCATCTATCTCGCTTGCACTTGTGCGTTGCTAATTAACCTTTCTCCGTAATAACTCGTCGGGCATCGAGTTATTTTTTTTTTAAATATTTATTTAAAAAAGTAAACACGTAACAAAAGTTTTAATGCCTCCCTCGATTCTAATCAACGTTCACGTGAGAACAAGTTGACCAACCCTCTGAGGTAAACGACCAGAGGGTGGCACCCCCGTTAATTGCTTCACGTGAATCGGCAGATGGCAGTCAAGGTGCTACGTAGTGATGACCTTTGCGGGTATCGATAAAAAATATTCTAAGCCATTCCCGTGTAAATAGTTAGGCAAACATTTTTAATTGAAAGTTGTTAAAGCTAAAGTATTAAGTTATTGCTTGCTCGCTTCAGTTTTTCTAGGCCATAATTGTTTTTGTGAAACTCTAATTATTATTGTGGTAACTTTCTAACCTTAGTGCAACTGAGTTCTAAGTTCAAATCAAAAGCCAAAAGTTAAAATATTATTTTATATTATTCAATCAATCAATTCATTTATTTATATTTACATACGTTACACAGCTGTAATACTTAGTACATTCATTAAATTAACTATTACTTGAAATAGTAGGTCATTAATTATTTCATTACTCGAGTACTACTCGAGTAATTTAGTCGTTCCGATGACCCGAATTTTTATCGATATCGATACACTGTCGTGCCTAAAATTTTCTATGAATACAGTCGTAATTGGGGTGAATGATGAGACATTCACACGATTCTGAACAACTGCTTCAGCTACAGCCCAGAGTTATTTTATTTCTATGAAAGTGATCCTTATATCTTTGAAATAAATATTTTGTCAGAGGTAAAATAACTTTGAAGTGTGACGTGCATGTTTACTTCAGTGCATTAGTAGATTATACTTACGTCTTGACATTCAGTTTTTTCTTATAGCAGGATAACATGACAAATACTTGCGATGGTCATGCTACAAGCGACATGCAACATAATAGAAGCGACTTAGTATTTTCAAAGTCTTAAATAAGGGCCCTTTCTAAATACATCGAAGGTTTTGGAGATGTGGCGGTCCCCACAATTCGCCTAACATTCCTGCATCGCACTGTCGAAGTTGAAATGTATCAAGTGGGCTTCGGCCTGACCGAGCAAACACCGGGCTCGGTCGGAAGATTTTCCTTTGCGGCCTCCACGCATCCTTCCTTCATCATCATCACTCTCCGCCGCTCCGCACCACGCCAGCCAGCATCGCCTCATCGGTTACCTTGTCCACTAGCCGCAATGTACCGCGGCCTGGGCGACTCCGCATCGGCATCATCGGGCTTTCTCACTACACCGACCGATCAGCAAGCAGAACACATCTCTCCTGGACCCTGGTCAGCAGGTAGCATCGGCTCCGCACGGCAGCTATCCGACTCACTGGATCCCGTGCAGCAGCTTTACAGTTCCGACTCACTGGGACTCACTGCAACAGTTCCGGCTCACTGGAACGTATATTTCGGCAAAATTTCGTATACGGACTCTTAAGAATTAATTTAGTTTTAATTTCAACTTTGAAGCCTCAACCCTGAGGTAAAACACTTATGTCACATTTTATAACAGGCTTTTAATTTTGAAGACGCAAAGCAAGCTAATGGTTACACTTTCGATTTCCAAAGAACACGGGTTTTTACTCTTCGTAACATCAAACATGGTAATAATAAATCGTCCACGTGGTACGAGTCAGGCTGTATAAAAACATATTGAATAAACAGCTGTTTCTGTGTACGAATTTCACAATGAGAGGGGTCGCCATTGGGGAGCTTATTTCCAAAGTCTAGCCCCTTTTTGTGAAGATTTTCAATGGTTCGCTTGCCATTTGTAAAATGTCGCATAGGTCGCGAGGAGCTACCGTGACGCTGAAACGCAATGAAGCCAAATGGAAGATATCAACCATAATACATATTTGGATTTTGGTTTGAAGTCTCTGTCTGTAAGGTCATCCCGATTCTGAAGGCATTGGAATTTGGAATTCAAACATAGTCTTTTTTTTAAGTTTGAACCTTTCAGACTTTTACCTCTGATAGGTCATAGGACTAATTCCGACGACATCTCGTCTTGTCGATAAGTGTAATCGATGCCCTGACGACGTGTTAGATGTTAAGAATTTAAAGTAGAAGTTTGCCGCAAGGAAACCTTATCATACACACCTTTTCTTGTCGGTATGCGGGTACTTGTAAAATTTCCATAACCCGTATGCGGTCAATGTTTTAATGTTCTAAGTAAACATGTTATTACTATCTATTATAAGGGTTCTTTGTTCGTCAAAAAAAACCTCATTATCCAAATTTTATTTACCCGTCTAAGAAGGGTTTTCGTAATTTCTTGAAATTGGAACAAATGAGTTTCAATATAGACCAGGGGTCACCAAATGGCGGACCGGTCCGCATCCGGACCGCCGCGCGCCGCCGCGCCGCGCCGCGCCGACCCATTGTGTGCGGACCACTGATCAAGCATTTTCGAAGATGAACTTCGTTTAATGTCAATAGCTTGCACCAATTTCTCTCCAATCTTCAGACAGATATAATTAGCAATTATAATTTTTAACAAAAAATTAAAACCGACTTCCAAGGTAAAAACAGTAGTAATATGAACTAAAAAGTATTAAATAACTCTTACTCTTTAATAGTGCCTTTTTCAGAATTCGTCTAAATCTCAACTATTTATGTACATATAACAGTCTTCATTACTTTGAAGTCGGTACCAGTCCCAAAAGTTTCAGATATTCTAAGTTCTGACACTACTGAACTCAAGGTACTTTAGCTGGTACCGACTTCAAAATAATGAAGACTGTAGTAGGTATGTACAGAAATAGTTGAGATTTAGACGAATTCTGAAAAAGCACTATTAAAGAGTAAGAGTTATTTAATACTTTTTAGTTCATATTACTATTGTTTTTACCTTGGAAGTCGGTTTTAATTTTTTGTTAAAAAATAATAATTTCACTCTTTTTAGTTATGTATCTATAAAATTAGGCTTTATGCGTAAAATCCCAATACGAATGTTAACTATTCACATTATGTTACTGTAAGCGAAATTGTGGTAAATGCTTGCAGTTATCTAAGCGATGCTGCAATTTCCAAACTTTTATCTTTAAAGGTTCAGGAGTTCTATTCAGTGATTTTGGACTAAGAGACACCTTCGTATGAAATCTCTCTTATTCGTAACATATGTTTAACTTACTAGAAACAACATTTTAACCACTATGAGTGTTTTGATAAATTTCAAGGATTTCCCTCGATTGCTCATATATCCCATCATCAGCTCACCACTTTCGTAATTGTTATACAAAATTAAGATTATATCATATACAACAACATGAGAATTTTGAAAATCGGTCCACAAACAGCGAAATCATCATCAAAAACAACGTCTTCGATGCAAAATATCGCGAAAAGTACCAATAATTGGGTCATAGTGTGATGGCCCATGGTATAATTATGGTTGTGATGATGATGATCAATCAAATTGATGTGTTGGCTTATGCTTTCAGTTGTTTAAACAACGCCGAAATCCCCGAACCTGTACCTATAAGCATTCAAAAGTTCTGTTCGGTACCTTCGGATCCAGGGTATAACCTGGTGCGAAGTCTTACTTTTTGGTAGCATTTACCTCGAATGCTTCAGAAAAAATCGAAATCACTATATGTTTCCATATAAATTTCAAGGAGTCCCCTCGATTACTCATGGATCCCATCATCAGATCACCACTTTTATGAACATGGTACCAAATTCGAATCAAACCCTATACAACACAAAAAGAATTTTGAAAATCGGACCACAAACGGCTGAGTAATTGTTGAACATACATAATATAAAAAAAATACATACAGCCGAACGTATTACCTCCTCCTTTTTGGAAGTCGGTCAACAAAAATTGTCACTATTTTCATTGATTGACACCTTTGTAATTTCCGTTATTTGTATAAAAAATACTTTGTAATTTTATAAAATTTGTCGACCGTGAAGGTCATTTCATTTCTTAAAATGGACCCCGAGCGATACTAATTGGTGACCCCTGATATAGACTATCAAAATAATATTTCACTCTCATTGATTAGTTAATGAGTTTTTTAAACGAATTCAATAGGTATCCAGGCTGGTTAATAGAAAAAAATGACTATTAATGCATGGAATTTCGTATATTTTAATGGTAATTTTATTAACTTGAATTGTAATGGCGTTTTCAATAAAGGTAACCTAATTTGCTGTCTAGTTAGGGTTGTATCCTGTTTTGATCCCACTTCTGATACGAGCACAGCATAATATCTATGATGGGTATTGGATATCATATGTGAAAAGTTAACTTTAAAACTTTTTGTTATACCACGAGTCATCGGGTTATAGATTAACAAACAGCTTAAATTACGTTTTAAAAAAAACAAAGGTTAAATGGTAGCTATAGGCTCTACTAAGAATTTTGGATTAGCTTGGCGAAAATTTGTTTGTTAAAATGTTCACTTATAATTGCTCTTAGCTATGAAAAAAGTAATAAAAATAAATAAATTTAAAAAACTAAAAAGACATTGCTCTACCCTTACTTTTTTAGGGTTCCGTACCCAAAGGGTAAAATCAGGACCCTATTACTAAGACTTCGATGTCTGTCTGTCTATCTGTCCGTCTGACTGTCTCCAGGCTGTATCTCAAGAACGGCTATAGCTAGATTTCTGAAGTTTTCACAGATTGTGTGTATATCTCCCATACAACAAACGTAATTTTTTGGAAATTTTTGCTCGATATCAATATGTAATGGTAGGCAATTGAAATGTTCACAATATACTCAGTTGTATTTATTAATTAATAATGATATTTAAATAAAATAAATAATTAAGGGGGGTCCCGTACAAACAATACATTTTTTTACCTATTTTTGCTCTATAATGGTACCTTCGTCATTCGTGCGCGAGTCCAACTCGCACTTGGCTTATTTTTTGTTCCTTGCACTTCCGCAAAAAGACTAAAATTGTAAAGCACTATTGCATCAACTATTTAATTACTTCCGAAGGTGTGCACACCTTTCAGCACATGCAAAAGTATGGACGTCCCAAATGGACAGGCTAAATGATTATGCATTTTTTAAAATTAATCTCAATGAAAAATGCATTTCATACCACGCTACAAGAATAGCGCTTAAATTACAAGTAAGATACAGGTAATAGATTCCCACGGTATAAAAAGGGGGTTCTTTTATTTGGACAAAGGGGCATTTCTGTGGTGCATGTCCCACCTTTGTTATGTTAGTAAATAGATAGAACGTCATGTAATTTTGCACTAGTTGACCTGGCCATTTAGCCGAAACTTTTTCGTTTTCGCTTCGTTATAGAATCGCCGATCAAAATGTATGGAATTGACATAAGACGAGTCGAACGTCAACGTCATATCAACGAACGCTTATGTCAATTCCATACATTTTCATCGGCGATTCTATAACGAAGCGAAAACGAAAACATTTTGGCACACCCCCCTGAACGATTTTGCTTGCGATAGAGACGTAAAATTAATAATCTGCAAAAATTAGGGAAAGTCCGAATATTTTTATCAGACAGAAAATTTTAATGATCTTTGTTAATAATTTATTTACTTGATAGTGGTTGTCTACTTGTTTTTTGTTTTTGCTCAAAGAAGGCCTTGTTCAACCTTTCTTCGGTAACCGGTTCGATTTCAGTGTAATTTAATCAGTCTGTTGTTTATTCCAAGTTTTGCCGATCAAACTAACAACCTCTTAATAAATAATATTATTCAGTAAACGAGATTTTATGCAAAGAGCAGAAAAATTAAGCTTCGAAAAATTCATCGTCTACAAAAATTTGTCAAAAAGTATGTAACAGACCCAAGAAAGAGGTCATTAGACTTTACTTAAGTGCATTGTACCATTGTTTTGTGTAAAGTGGTATTTTCTTACTTTTAAAATTCTTTAACCATAAGTATAAGGTAGAGTGTAGACCATAACATTCATTGGATATTCTCCGTTGGCCATACTCCGTTTATGTATACAGAACTATTTCTATAGTATATGTAATTGATCTAGAAATCTAAAATTTATGTGTCAAAACTGAAAAGTTAATCGTCTACGTATAAATCGATGATATTTCCTTAGTATGTCGCGGCAAAAAGTTGTTTTGTTACACTAAACACGCAATAGTTGAGAGTTCAATACACGCCTTTGATGGCAATTACTACGGTATCCAGGGATATGCGTGTAAAAAAGTTAGGCGCATCCCCTGCGCAAGCGCAGCTGCGCGGCGCCATTTGTGCGTGGGGGGCGCAGATGGTACACGCGCTCCCGTCGATTTGAATACGATCGATATCCTTGTTTTTTTTTATTTCCTACACTATGAATGTGTCAATTTTTGATTTACTTCATATTTCTTCAAGACGGCTCATGATATCGAAATTCGAATACCTATAAGTAGGTATATACTTTTAATAAAACCGGCCAAGTGCGAGTTGGACTCGCCCATGAAGGGTTCCGCAGCAGCAATAAGGTTTATTTCTATAAAATTAAAAAGTTTTTGATTTATTTTTATATTTTAGTTGATTTAATTAAGTTAAATTAAGGTTTACCATTTATGACGTATAAAAAAACCAATTGTTAGATCTCGTTCAAACCAATTTTCGTTGGCAGTTTTTATAATAATGTACATCATATATTTTTTTGAATAATCATGCCCCTACTTTAGAAGACACATTTTACTACTTTGGAAGAGTCTCTCTCGCAAACTATTCAGATTAGAAAAAAATGATATTAGAAACCTCAATATGATTTTTAAAGACCTATCCATAGATACCCCACACGCATAGGTTAGACGAAAAAAAATTTTTTTTGTTTCAGTTGTACCGATGGGGATTGATTTTAAATTTTTCCATTTTTGTATCAAAATCTTAATGTGGTTCATAGACTACATCTACTTACCAAGTTTCAATAGTATAGCTCTTATAGTTTCGGAGAAAAGTGGCTGTGACATACGGACGGACAGACAGACAGACAGACAGACAGACAGACCAGACAGACAGACATGACGAATCTATAAGGGTTCCGTTTTTTTTGCCATTTTGGCTACGGAACCCTAAAAAGTGCCGAGTGATCATTTGCATTTCAGTCATCCCAATGGAAAATAATTACCTTTGTCTCTTACATACTATTATTAATTATACCTTGCTCTTGTGTTGTTTGCATTGTTACACTATTATTGTACTTATGATATATCGTATTCTGTGATTGTTCTGTTACTATTATAATATTATAATGTATATTTTTCCTCTTACTATCAAACATCAGGTGAACCTATGCTATTAGAGTCTACAGTCTACTGTTAGAGACCTACATAATATTGTCTACATAATTATTAAATTATCTCTAAAACAATAGAGTATATTATAATTCCTGTCTCTTATTTAAAATCAAAATCGACTAACCAAGTAGACTATCATTCAACAATGATCATTGATCAATCATCTCTAAAACAATAGTGTCTAGTGTCTACCCAATTGCCAATCGTCTCAGCTAGTAGACTGATGATTTCATACAACAATAGTCAATACCAGTATGTGGCAACATTATCAGAGGTCAAATAAAATGCGATAAAGCGCCAAGTTTGTGCGATAACACTTTTTTTGTGTTTATTTGGTCTCGTGTGATCTAAATTCCGATTGCTGACAATCGATATATTACGCGGATTGCCACGTGGATGCCAGATGCACTCACACCTGCTGAAGGCTTCTTCCGACCTACCGTAAGGGTCGATGACGCTTTATCACATAAAACCTTTTTCGAACCAATTAGTTCGAAATCTAGCAGTAAAACCTTTTTGCGATCCGCCATTTTGTAGGCAGATAAAGCTATTAGGATTAACTGCTTAGTAACCTAATTATTGTGAAGTTTTTCTAGTAGTAAAAGTTTTTTGTGATAACATTGTGTTAAATGGGGTTCACACAAAAGTTGACTCAATAAGAACTACTTGTTATTTTTGTAAAGGCACTACGTTTATTAACTATTCTATGACATAATTGTGATGCGTAAATCTACATCAAAAATGTTCTTTGGGTAAATGATAGATTCTGATCCTAGTTCTAGTAGTCGCGTCAAATCTTCTACGTACATTATGTACCGAGCTATCTACTAGGTATGACATATGTATTAAGGATAAAGCTGTTATTGAATCACATGGCGCTTGCTGGAACAATGACCTCAATACAGAGGCCCCTCGCTCCCAAATCGTATGGAATAAATGCCCTGAATTTATTACAAGGAGTTTTTTATTGCCCAATGCTGTCATGGCTGCTTGTAGAACATAATATCCCACCAAAAACATTTCATGTTAAAGTTACCTCGACGACCACAAAAGGTTTGGCCTGTGAAAAAGACATCAGATTTAATGTAGAGCCAAGCTTCTGAATCGACGCGGCCTAACTCTATCGATCCTAACTCCAACACTTTCTACATATCCGTAAGTATGTATGGCTTCGCTGTGTCGAATATTTAGTTTCTGGATTCTGATCTGAAATAAGTAACGAAACTGCCAAGCCATAGATACATACTTACTGATATTATGTAGAATTTGTTGGAGTTATGGGTCGATAGAGTTAGGCCGCGTCGATTCAAAAGCTTGGCTCTATATTAGATCTGATGTCTTTTTCACAGGCCAAACCTTTTGTGGTCGTCGAGGTAATTTTAACATGAAATGTTTTTGGTGGGATTTCAGTCCTTTTTGTAAGTTGCTACTGTTGCTAGGCAGTATTTTTAGTATTTTTAGTGTTTTTATTTTTTATTAAGACGTTTTTAGTTAATGTCCATCCCGTGGAAGCTTTCATGTCATTCATAAAATTGGTGAAAGTCTCATTTAAACTTCAATTACCCCCCTACTAAACTTATTTTACGGCGTATAAGCTATAACCAAATTTCGGCTTATTTTAGATATCAATAAAATATAAAGTATTAGACCTATTCAATTGAGACTTTGTATGTTTAACAAGTCTATTATTAACATAATATCCTGAGAATATAAACTATCTGGCATATCGGAGACCAACTCTATAAGGGTCAACTTCCACCCCCCAATTTTAGGGGATAGGGGACGAAAATTACGAGTTTATGATTATTTATTATATATTATATTTATTTTTTTGTTGGTTGTATACTAAACTTAGATCACATACCAAACTTCAGGAAGTGGCCAAACATTTTGATGACCATCAGTGTGTCAGTGACGAAATCGGCGTATTTTAGATATCAATAAAATCTAAAGTATAAGAGCTATTCAATTGAGACTTTGTATGCTTAATAAATCTATTGATGACATCATATCCTGAAAATATAAACTATCTGCTACAACGGAAACCAATTCTATGAAGGTTCAAAAAAACGGCGAAACACTTCGAGAAAATGTAGGTAGTGCCCTTGCGCTTCGCTTGGCTCGTCTCGGCGGGTGCACGACCGTGCACCCAGATTTTCATGAAGACATATTTTGTCCATTAAGTATTTATTAATTTCATAGGTTTTATCATTACCTACATTCATTTAGTCTCAGCAACGCAACGTGTTGTTTTCACCTTTTCCCGTGGTCAAGTTGAGGCTGTGGTCTCCGTGATTACCTTCTGTAATAGTGAATTTACAATTATTATAGTCAATACCCTTGATCTTACCCATAGAATAGATAAGGGAGACATTAAGGGCCTGTTTCACCACTTCCTGACAAGTGTCGAATAGGCTATCCACCACTTAACTTGACAGATGAAGTATGGACAATCTGTCAACAAAGCTGTGAATAGCCTATTCGGCACTTTATCAGAAATTGGTGAAACAGGCCCTTAGACTATTTTACCTTTAGCAGCTGCAGCGTCTTTCCTAAACACATACTTCACTATTTTGCTTCATAAAAATAAACTAACCATTTGCTCAATAATTACCTACTGTCGTCAGGATTTTTTTCTTAATGATGGGTAAAAAAACAGCGCTTTCTCTAAACACCTTTAGTAGCGCGTGCGCATATTAACGATAACAAGGGGATAAAGGCGGGGTGGAGAAATGTCAGGCCATGTGCGGGTGTCATTGTGCTGCCGACTGCCGAGACATTAGTCTTGGGGGAACTGACCAGGTGAACAACCCTTAGAACTCGAGAAACAGGAGTCTTTCAACCCCCGTTTCTTGAGACTTGGGAAGTTGGGATTAACTCGGATCGGGTACTGGATTGCCAATGCTTTATATCGCGTTTTTAGGGTTCCGTACCTTTAATGTCTTTCTCAAGTGGATTATGTGGTGCATACTTGCGCAGAGATTTGCTGATTTTTGTAGAAGTACTTAACTGATTATGCTGTAATATGGTTTTAACTTCAATAATTTACTTATGAGTTATGACTTATGAGTTTTTTAGCTTCGAAGATTATACATATATTACAGCCATTATCCTATCACGACTCGTGATAAATGTCAAAAATGTGGCACCTCTTTCGTTTCAAGTTCACAATAGCCAGAGCATTGGTAGCCGGAACTGGCTTTCGGAATTTTGGACTTTGTCGTGAAACGTGTTCGGCGCAAAAGGCGGCGATCAAGAAATTCACATGTGTCTTGGGCCTGTGATTAGCGACATATGGCTGGGTCACAAAAACATGAATCCCCCGTTTTGTAAACAAGTCGGAAGTTGATTTAAGATTATTTTGTATTGTACCTAATACCTATGCGTTCTGGTTGTCGGGGTATTGTGGAAATTGGTGTTTTATTGTAGGTTGAGTAGTAGATTTAGTCCCCGACTAGTCCTTAATTTTAGGCCTGAGTTAGTAACATGGTTTTCTGAGTTTTGACCTAAAATGGTAGGTTATGCCTCAAATGCTTAAAAGCTAAGACTGATCTCAATGGTTCGAGAACTTTACCACTGTATTGCCTAGGCTACCTTCTTGGGAACTGACATACAATATATTTTTAGTTCACCTTATAAGACTGAAGAATTGCAAGTGCTGACAACGCGTGAGAAAATCTTGTCATAGACAAAGCATACCGTCCCCTACGGTATCTAGCGCTTTTGTTACATACAACTTACATCTCACGTGCACTTCATTCTATTCTACGTCTATGAAGGGACAAACCTGTTTCAACCCTAAACATAGACACATTAGATTGAATTGATTGAAGTACAAAAGTGGGAAAGCTTAGAGATTAGAACTTGCAGAGATTTGTAAGACCGTAAATAAATCTCCCTTTTCAACCTGTCAATTTTGTTTCTAAATTACACATTACTATACTGGGATGCGACAAGCTAGAAATTGAAGTAATTAAGAGACCGGTGTTATAAACTTTTAATGCTTCATTTGCTTTTGACTTTTTGTTCGCAGCTAGAGTTCTAAAAAATAATTTCCCAAGATAAAACCCGTTTCAGTGAGGATGCGATTACTTACATTTCACTGAACGTAATTTTATACGTAAATCGGTATATTATTGAACCACCCACAGGCCACACTGGACTTGGAGTATTTTCTCATACAAAATCCGGTGTCATGTTCCCGCAGAGCAGTCTCGAGAAATGCGAAACGTAAACACAGCCTTATTCTAAACCATACTTGAATAAGCTAGCTTTGATACTAGGGCCAGATAAACAAGATAGGGAGAGCGGATGAAAACACTCAGAGTGCAGTGACTTGCAGGGGATTTCTGGAATTTTCAAACGCCAAGAATCAAGATGCCATACACACGTTTCCAAAATGCATTCAAGATGTCAAAAAAATCTAGAAGACTTTAAAAACATTTATCTTGGCCGTGGCATTCCAAATGTAATATCCTTATTTCTTTTTCTATAGAAATAAATAATTGTTTATGCTTGGAAGTCTTGATTCTTCAAGACGTTTACGAAATTGTCGCCACATGCATGTACTTTACTAATTTCGAATGAATGACTATTTTTTAGTCGCACAAGTTTAATGAAAGAGTTCATTATACTTTAAGCCACTTGAGTCATAAACATTCATATAATGTTACGTGGGACGTGGATTCCCGCCAAGTCATAAAGGTAGAAACTAGTTTCAATGGAATTTGAAAAGCAATAAGACGACGTCTGCATCCTTGGCGTATCACATCCAAATAAAAAATCCTTATCAAGAACCGGTAGGGTGAGTGTATTTTATAAACAACGCTTTCATCATCATTACCTTCTAGCAAAGAATCCGTTTTATGGTGCTTTAATTTTATGGTTTCCTAAAATTGTAAGATCACACTTGAAGATTTTTTCTAAGCTTTGATGATACCGAAACCGGTTTGAAGGATATAGTTTAAGTAACAAGCTCGTCTCAACTATTCTCGACAATTATCCATTTCCTTACATGGTCGTTTATCACAACACAATCTCTGGAATCAAATATCCGGAGTTGAAAACTAGTTTTGAGGAAATTAGAAAGTATTTTGAAGTATGAGTTGGCGATATAGGGGACATAAGACAGGAAGTATGGGGTGTGCTCGACTTAACTGGATGCTTCCTTGGCGAACCCCTAACTTCCTTTACGTATAAAGAAAATGTCCAAGAAAGTCATGGCGAAATGATCATAAAATTGTTAATCATTAAATCAATAAAATATGGTTGTTTTATAAAATCTGGGATCTAAACAATGTAGATGATTTAGTTTTGTCATTGGACAGAGAAAGTCAGAAATCAAGTAAGAGCTTTTCAACTTCTGGCTTACCAATAACGAACTAAGTATATAAAATGATAGAAAATGGCCTAAAAAATTATATAAAACAAGTAAATTAAGCATTTACTTATCTATATTATAAAGCTAAAGAGTTTGTTTGCTTATTCGTTTGTTTGAACGCGATAATCTCAGGAACTGCTGATCCGATTTGAAAAATTTTGGAAGGCTATCAGGCTATACATCTTATACCTTTAAACGAGCAATTCTTGGATGATGATGATGAATTGGAATCTCGGAATCGGCTCCAACGATTTTCATGAAATTTAGAACATAGGGGGTTTTGGGGGTGATAAATCGATCTAGCTAGGAATCATTTTCGTAAAATGTCATTTTATGTGTGTTTTTTAAATTTTTTGAATACCGAGCAAAGCTCGGTCATATAGCTAGTATAATATTAAGCTAAGATCACTTGGAGCGAAGAAACAGAAAAATGTGGAAAAAACGGGGAAAATTATATTAAATTGCTTATTATCTTAAGAACTACTGGAGCAATTTTTATGTTATTTGACACACATGAAGAATAGACCACCTGAAGGGACAGGCTATTTTTGCGGAAAAATGTACGGTTTCCGTGAAATTCCTAAATTACGCGGGCCTAAGCCGCGCGGAACGTCTAGTTTTATATATTTTTTTGTAAAGGTGAAATTTTGCTAGTGTTGTACATAATAATATTACACCACTGTTCATTAAAATGTATTAAAGTGGATTAGTTTCATGTGGGAGCCAATTATACCCTCCTTGTAGTTGATGGCATTTTGTCATACACAGCTGTAGATTATAAGAATTGGGCCTAAATTAAGTCTACCGCCACAGGACGTATTGAAATTTTAAAAATAGACAAATTGTTGAAAAGGTAATCTACGTTCAATAGACACCTCCAACGCAGCTGTTATTAATTATGGTGCAAGGTGTTTTATATCCGAGGTCAGAAATTTATTCATGGTTAGAAAAACTCCAATCCCACTTTTTTTTGTCGGTCATTTTACTACCATCAAGATATTATGCAATCTGTTTCATGAGTTTCCGTCAAATCTTAAACCTACCCAAGCTACTTCTACCGCTTATAAGTAAGAACAATTGTTTGAATTTCATAGAAAATTTGTGAATTTCGAAGGGTCATATTTATTTATTTATTAGTAAATTAAAAAAAATCTAACGTACAGGCATAGCTTTCACAGATCCCAATATTGTAAAAAAAAATCATATTTTGTCTACACGCATTGTCCAGGGAGTAAATTGGGGAATACGTTTGTATGGAAAAATCGTGTTAGCGTATGCTCTTAACAAGTATTTTTTGCTAAAATCTACATTTTCCCCCCTATTTCGGCGAAGTCAAAGGGAAGGCTGACGATATTTCATGGTGGTTTGTGCCTTGTGGTGCGTTTTAATTCTCATGACACATCACACAAGTACATACTAAAATAACAGTGATGTCATGAATTTAAATTCACGGTTGGTCATTAATTTTGGGGGTGTATTCCCTTTTCTAATAAATTTACAATAACAGGTGCGTGCACGCATCGCCCTCATGAAATTAACATTTACGCCAATGGGGGCTTTAGTCTATGTACTTCCACAGTAGCTTCCATTACAGAAAAAAGGTTTAGGTTTTATGGTATGTAATTATTTTATGTTGTTATTGCTACTGTAACCGCCATCTTTCAAAAAAGTAAATACCTACCTTTAATATTTTTGGATAAATCCTTGATCCTTGCCGCCTTCGTTTATCAACATCAGATTAGATTTTCTTGATATCTGGCATTGCCCTTAATTCCTGAAAACCTTATCAGTTACCCACAGGAAGTTTAATTTGCTTAGCCACAAAATCATCTGACCACATGTGTTTCATAAATTTATTTTATCACAATTTTATGGCTCTATATTGCCATATGGCTTGCCGATCCAGTGATAGTTGATACCCCTTGCTACGAGCTTTATTTAGCAGATGATGCTTGTAGTTGCGTGACCACCACCACAATCACCATGTCTTTGGCATGCAGAATAATGCGGCTATCAGCCTCCTTATATTAATTAAGCCCTGTCAACAACGTTTTCGTTGGTTGAAAATCATAATATATTCTAAATTTTTTATTTTATTTTATTTTTACTATCTTTTATCTAAATATTATTCCAAAATTGGCATGTAAACATTCGATTCAATCGAAAATGATACTAAACTCGACTATATACCTAAATCCCACGCATGACCTCATACCTTGTTAAAGCTAAAAACCCCCCCTCCCCCACCTGCATGAAATATTCAGGTGGCTCCACATCGTAAACCCATCTTAGGGATATAAAGATCAATCCTACCAAAGGAAATCTTTGGTTCAGCAAAAGCCGTATTCCTCGCTTTTTTGTCTTGTACGCACACGACTATTGTTGTATCTTATATTATTCTGATTTTAGTCAATGTAGAATTACTTAACTAAAGGTTTGCCTACAGGCAAGTCTTCAAGAAAGTCATTTTCTATCAGGCTTTCGTACACTAAAGTAGCCTATAGGCTAAAATTGAGATTGTCTGCTTCCAATTAATAACCAGAAGTTATCGCAAAACGTTTCTAGTCACAGGCCACAGCTGACTTCGGCAACTGTGAATTTGGACAAAAAATCCCTACTCGGAAATAGTTCGGCAAGTAACAGGGGAGCCATTTACGTTTTTGTGACACTTTTTTGTACGTCCCGTTAATGGGAACTTCTTGGGTTTTGCAACAATTAACCTATTGCGACATGAATTTTAATATTATAAGCAAGCAAATTCATTACTTATTTTAGTGACTGCTAGAATATTTTTATCAGTATAATATTACAACGCAAGTCATTCTTATTTCTTACGTACTATTTATTATTATAGTTAAGAATAACACGAAAGTCTCTCATATAAATCATAGCCTTTGAGCTCTGCCTTACTAGTTACCTATACTTAGGTAAATAAATTAAAGGTATTTTATTAATACTTCAGTCGGAATTTCCAGGAATTGCTATTGTATTCTATTGTTGTCGCGATCACCGGTGCTCGCGCGGGGCCTGAAGGATTAATAATTTTATTGTCTAATCTTATTGTAAACATTGTTGAAATCAATCACACCGAAATAATTGGAATGTAATTATAGTTAAATAATATTGTAAAGAACGAAAGAAAATAGCTAAAAATTAAAAAAAATGTAAAAAACAAGCCCTGATACTGTTAGGGGGATGGAAAAAAAACCTTTGGTGTTGTAAAACAACTTAGATCGATTTATGGAAATTTTAAATCCGTCATGCATGCCATGTCTTACCTTTCGTATACAAAGAAATAGATTCCAATAAATGAAATAGATTAATGAAACAAAATCATTGACCTAATCTAAAAAAAACTTTCTTCGTATGCTGCTTACACCTGCCCCTATGCATGCATGTGTTGCATCACACATTCCCACTGGAGGGTACGATTTGTTTTCGAATTCTGTCTCTTTCGCACTTATTCTAAACTCTATTCTTCGTCTTTGTCCAGACGATACCCAAGGGTTTTTATGTTTCGCACCCTTGTTGTGTTCCAAGTATTTGTGTCGTGTAGGTGTGCGTGTTTTATTTGTGTGTGTGCAATAATTGTGACAAGGGATAGAAATTACTCAAATTTTTCTTCACAGTGTTGTTTCGTTCTTTGCTGCGTGTGCGCAATAGATTGTGTGGTTTTGGCGGGAAAATGTTGAGGACTTGTGTTTGTCGATAAGTGAATTATGGGGCACAATCTGTTCATGATTCCGTGTACTTTTTTGGATACGTTTTCGTCGTGATGATATATGAGTAAGTGTTGTGGGTTCTTGGAAATCTATTGTTTTCGCGGTCGAATTCGACCGCTTGGGAGTTGAAGCATTCAAAGTGTTAACTAAAGTTGGCTGTAGTTTTGTCTTAAGTACGATATCATTGTTTCAACCAATTTTTAATAGCATCTCTTCAAAGTTTTTTAATTTCACTTTTTAACTAAAATGCTTGACCCACAACTACTGACAATAATATATGTGTGATGGTAAGTTTAGTTATTCGAGATGAGTATCGCTAAATCTGTTATTAACAACGCCTACAAGACGCGTTATCATGATGTACATTTTATATGAGTTATAGCTAACTATCCTTGGGAATCCTTGCATGTTTTAAGGTACTTAAAATTCGAGTAAAGATCGGTCTCCCAGGTACATTATGTAGCACTCAGACGACTCTTGTATCTTATTATCTACTTTCAAAGACATTTAAAACAGACCGGCTTATTTACAAAATTCCGGTTCCTCCAAGATATGTACTCATAAGCGAGTTTCGGGGCCTCATTGTAGATGTTTTTTATGAATGACATCATTATTGGGAGTCTGGGAAACTAAACTATTATTGACAAGGCTATACGCGATGTTATTTATTGGTTTGTGGTTTAAAAAAGTTGCGGCACTCTTACTGATGAGAGAGGTAAAATTTTAATTAGAAAATTCAACAAATAAATGAATCTTTATATTATTTGCAGCTTCTGCCTGCGGTTCCACCTGTGTAATTCATAGAATCTTACTGTCTGTATTTACATACATATAAACAACTATCATACAAAATTTTACTAACATCCATTCAATGCTCTTGGGAATTCATGAACCATCTGGATTCCGGATAGATGATGGATGATGAATTGATGATGGATATCCTTGAGGATTGAAAGTTATTAAGGAAGTTTAATTCCTTTGTAAACTTAAATTTTATGAGGTCTACCCTTCGATCACATATATACGGTCTACCAGAATCAATTTTTGACAGCAAATTTTCAAAAAATATCCTTGATCATTGGATAAGTTTTTATATTTTCATGTTTCACACACAAAATAAGCCGCTAAAGGAATAAAAAATGATGAAAATGTTTTATTCCTATCCCCGGTATTGCTAGAGTCAATTCTTCCTTTTTGCCATCATTCTTGTAGACCTATAGTTGTTGTTACAATATGTTTTGATTGTAAATGAAATGAAAAAATGCTTTGTATTACCAAAGCATTTTGTTTGGGAACCTTTGAAAGATTTAAAAAACTTTAAGCATAAGTACACTACTAACTAGTTACTAAACTATCACGGAATGAAGAACGTATCTTCAGTACATTTGCAAATATATCAGCTTTTGTAGGTATACCTATTGTCAAACACTTGGATATTCCTGCATTTATAACTTATTACAAGGCATTAAGGCTCAATGTGCTGATACACCGGATCTGCCTCCAACCATACCTTTAAACCTATCTACAATCTACATAAGTTATTTCCGTGGCAACTATAATGAATGGCAAACACGTTTTCCGTCAGCTGATTTCTGTGGCATGCATAAATTAAAGCCATCATTTATGTCCATTCTTACCTCATACGCCCCGCCAAGTTCGAACCGGTATACGCCCGAAATATTTGTTACAAATAAATTTAGTGGTTTCTGGTTTTATAGCTTCATTAGCTCGCCAAATTGTTGACTTTTGATGTAAAGGTTTTTGGTCTAAACTTCTAAAGCAGCTCAACCTTGATGTAGAAGCTAAAGCAGTGTTACTCAACCTTCTTAATACTGGCCACATACACATTTTGGTCTTGCTGTCGCGAGCCGCAACAAAATTTTTTTAGGGTTAATAAAATATGATGTTTTTCGGCGATTTGAAGGTGGAAAAGTTTTCAAGGCTTTCACGACGACTTTGCAATTATGTTAAAAGTTAAACACATACTATGGGCTTTTTAGGGTTCCGTAGTCAACAAGGAACCCTTATAGTTTCGGTCTGTCCGTCCGTCTGTCTGTCTGTCTGTCTATCCGCAGTTTTGCTCAGAGACTATAGGACCTACAAAGCTGTAATTGACATGAATGCACATATTAAGGCGACGCCTTGATAATTTGGCTATAGCGATGCCGATTTTTCTCAGCAATGACTAAAGCTAAGAAACTAAAGTTCATTGTCAGTATTCATCATGTCTTTGTCTTTGAATTGCCCATAGCATAACACGATTGGACAACTTTTATAACACAGAATTATCAATCGAAAAGACCTCTGTAAAAAAAGGGATTCCTATTTTTTCAACAGAGGAGAGTGATTTAAGGTTCCAAAATTTGTACATAAATTGGTTGAAGCATACACTTTAATATGTGCATAGCTTATATGAAATGTATTTATGGTTTTTAAATTACGCGACAAAAACCATTTTATCGCTTACGCCCTTTCCATTTTTTGCTGTTCCATTGCTTGTTTTCTATGAGAGGCCCGCCCGGCCTCTCATAGAAAACAAGCAATCTAAAACATATCCAACACGGTTTCTTACTTTAACGTGGCGTCACCTTAACCTTAGAAAGATAACCTACGTCGCAGAGGCGCCCGCGCAGAAAACAAAATGCTGTATTTTTTTTAATTAGCGGGCGAATCTGCGTGTGCGTTCCGGCCAACTAAGTCGCCGATCTATCCTTTCGTGGGACGGCTGTTACATAGTGGTAAGTAACATAGTTTCTTAGTTATGAGTTTTACGTGCGCTCGCGAGGCGTATGGTTATCTTTTGCGTAAATTTTGAGGATGTATTTTGTTCTTTTATTTTTTTATGTATAAAGCGTATTATTGTTTTGTTTTAGGCAAAACATAAAGGGAATATCATGACTAGTAGACGGCCTTTAAAAACAACAAAATAAGACAAATATTGGACAGGTGAGAGGAAAATGAAGACGATGTATGCTGAGAAAGTGATAGCGAGGCGGAGGATCACCTGTCGGAAGATGAGGCATAGAGTGAATATGAAGAGGGCTTTATAGAAGAACCTCCATCCAAAAAAGGCGTTTCAGCAACTTCTGCACGTATTAAAAGAAAATAATGTCCAACATATCTTGCGCGAAATGCAAAAGTGCAACACAAAGTTGACGTTTGCCACGAATATATTTAAATTTTGCTAATTCTTTTTTATTGTGATTTTTAAGACTGATTATATTATTGCCTACTTAATTGTAGAAAAAAAACTATGATTTTTTGTGAAAATTCATAAGATTTGTTCCTTTAAACAGAAGACAGTCATTTTTGTGAGGTCTTAATTGAGAATTTTGTGATTTCAGTTTAATAATATTTAAAATTTTCATAAGTATAAAAACAATGCATTTTATTTATACACATATTAAGTATATACTTTTTAAATATCTAAATAAATTGTAGATATTTGAACTGTAAAGTAATAAAAATCGCATTGGGAATTTGTGCGCTTCTTAAGCGTATGGTTATTTTTCGTGTAAGGTAAAATATGGTTATCTTTCTAGGGTTAATGATGCCGCCAAAATGGCACATGAAAACTTATTTTTTTTATGGTACCTTCCCTACACATCAAGCGGGGATGTATTTTTTTTGCGTCCACCCCATCGTATGGGGTGTCGCTGGATAGGTTTCTTAAAAATATTACGAGTATTCATAGATCATTTTCCGATTTCGGGACCCATTTGTGAAATATGAAGTTACAAAGCGGAAAAAATCGTTCCAGTGTTCTTCCCTTCTACCAGCTAAACAGTTCCTTCTGGAAATGTAAAAAAAATTCGTGGGAGTAGGAAATATGCTGAATTTAAAATGAAAATTATCACGGCTAAGAAGACTTCATAAGTTATTGAGTAGTAATTGATCAACAAAAAAAAAAATTGGCAAAGTATAAAGGAACTTTTCGTTCAAATTCCTTTGAACGTAACTGAAATGATGTTGTTAGTGTAAAACACGTCATATAAGTATGTACATTCATTGACCATACAAAAATTATCAAAAACTACCGGTACTAGTACTACGGAACCCTATATTGCGCGTGGCCTAACACGCAGTATGCACTTGGCCGGTTTTTTAACTTACAAGTTACGAGTTCGGCCTTCCTTACAACACTCAAACAACTTGTTATAGTTTAGAGTAGCTTACTACAATTTATACGTTGTTAAACAACTTGTTATAGTTTAGATTAGCTTATTAGAGATCAACTACGATAACTTGGCGCGCCCCTGCAAATGACTGTTTCAATGTGTGTAGTCACATCCCTATGAAAGAGTTTGTATGTAGTAAGTATTCAACCAATCACAGTACACGTAATATTTCACGTCTTAATGTTCATTACCAAGATTTGTTGGTCAACTAATCATAACTAGCCTACCGCGCAAGACAACGCACTTCAAACGTTTTGACAACGCACTCCAAAAGTTTTGAATTTTGGAGGGGCGCGCCATGTTATCGTAGTTGATGTCTACAATTTATACGTTATTTCCGATGGTTTTTGTAACAGTTTGCTTCAACTATCAACACCTACATCATACGGCTTTTATTTTTATTCTTCTAGAATGATCGCTAACTTCTACTATTTATTGTTCCAGACGCAGCGTATATGATTCAGACTCGAGTGAATATTTAGAGGACCCAGCAGCGTACGAAGATGTGCCGACTGCAACCAAAAATGCTGGGGCGAGGAAGAATATCAACAGGGGGAGGTGGACGAAGGAGGAGGTAAAATCTTCTTTTACCTACGAGCTACATTCTGTTAGTGGCCATGGACGGACCTCAAGTTGCAGTCGGGACCGACTGCTCTAGAGCGGTCGCGTTGAAGTCGTACACGACTGCAACACGACTGCATCATGCATTTGACCATACATACCTTTGTTGTTCGACTTTGGCGTAACTCGACTGCAGAGCGACTGCTGCGACCACTTAAAAACTGCTCGAGCGGTCCGTGTGTTGCTGACATGAATTGAGTATGGACACCGCAGATCGCCTTGCGGCAACCGCATCTTACAGTCGGTGTCGACTGCAAGATGCGGTCTATGGCCGACCTTAATCGCAAGTTGAGGAAGATATATATTTTCTTCTTTGAATGACGCGATGGTCCAGTTGTCTCTCAAATTGTCAAGAGCTGATCGTCTTGAGAGACAACTGCATTTGGCTTGCTTAAAAGTATCTCGAAAGTCGTTGCTGATGGATAATATGTGCCATCAAAGAAAATTCATAGTCGTAGGCTAGACGGTCAAAATTTCATCAATCTGATCCATCAATCCGGTAAAGATTGACGAAAATTTGATCATCTAACCCACGGATTGCTGGATTGACCATATTTTTAATATGAACTTTTTATAACCATCAATATTCCGTCTATCAGATTGATGGATCAGATTGATGAAAAATTGATCGTCTAACCTACGTAATAGGCAATTGACGTGCCTACGTCATTTGTTTGGAATGATGGGTCGGGTTGGGTTGTATGGGACGCGACCACATTACAAAGGTCCCTCGTCTGCCTGTGAATCAACTTCTCTGATAGTTCATACTTCATAGTACGAGTTACCCAAACTGGGAGATATTTGGAAAATGCCTAACGCATGTTTTTACGAAAAAGACAAGTAGCGTTATTCCTTTTGCAAAATTTCCTTCATGTTTAGGGTTAGAGTCATACATGTACCAAACTAGTAATCACAAGTCACAACCATGTAAATACAATGTAATGTTAACATGCCATAGTTTGTTTCCTTAAACGCAGTGCCGGTTTTAGTCATAGCCACTACCAGCGGGGCTAAAATGGTCACATTTAGCAATTCCTCTCAATCAATTCAGCAAATGAATTGTCAAAACTGTCAAACTGACAAATGTCAAATCAGTACAAAAATACAGAAATGAATTGCAAGCAGAGTTGCATTTCGCGATTTTAAAGAATTGAATCATATTATGATTCATATCATGATTCAACAATGCGACCATTTTAGCCCCGCGGCGCTCTGGGCGAGATGGCGCCCAGGGTGCTAGTAGTGCTAAAAAGACGGCGCCGCTTTTTATCCCCCCCCCCAATGCCGCTACTACTTAAACGTCTAAGTCCAGAACCTTTTATTCCAGGACAAGCGGCTTAAAACCTACGTTAAGATGTACAAAGACAACTGGGAGCTCATAGCGGCCCAGTTCCCAGACCGCTCCGACGTGCAGTGCCATCAGAGATGGACCAAAGTCGTCAACCCTGAACTAGTCAAAGGTCCCTGGACCAAGCAGGTAAGCAGACATCAAATATTCGTACTTGGTTTCTATTAGACCAGGGAACTTGAGCTTCATAAATGAAAATTCTGGACGCAATTGATCCAATCCCATGGACTTCTACCTCTGACATTAAAATATTATCGTCATATGTCTATATACGTGCTATAATTTTTTCTGTAGGTGTGCCATCTCTCGATAGTCGATAGGGACTCGAACTAGAGCAGTATTTTTTACAATGCTTGCAAAAATGAGTAAGTACTGACAAAGCTTTCTCTGGTCCATACCCGTAGCAAAGTCACTTTAACCATTTGAAATATCATTATGGCCAATATTTTTTAAACATTATCATTCGAAACCCTTGGATTTGAAGAAAGTGGCTAGCCGCGGATGGATGAAAGTTGCCCAAGATCGGGATGGTTGGCGCTCATTGGGGGAGGCCTACTTTCAGCTGTGGGTGGCAATAGGCTGATGATGATGATAATCCGAACCCTTACCCAATATACTGTTGATAACTTTTCTCTGGAGAAGAGCCTCTCCCAACTAGACAAAAACTTTAGTCATTAATTTCTACAAACCTAGCAACCTTCGGTTACGAAAAATTCAATTAAAATGCCACTTTATGACAGACTATAGTCACAAACTGTGGAGATAAACTTAAAGTGCCGTTCCGATCTTTTTTTGTTCCGAAAAATTCAATTAATATGACAGGCTATAGTATATGTCATAAAGAAGGATATTATTTGAATTTTTAGGACTATAGTCTGTCATAAAGTGGCATTTTAATTGAATTTTTCGGAACGAAAAAAGATCGGAATTCGGAACGACACCTTAAGTTTATCTCCGCGGTTTGTCTATACTCTCGCATTTCTACTGGTCGACGTGCTTGCGCTACAGGAGGTTAAACTGATTAGTCTGTCTGTCACCACTAGTAAGAATGACTCACGGGTCAGTCACATGCGTTCGCGCATAGAATAAGTGCATATTGTATAAGTATCAGTATACAAGGACCTTCCACTTCCGCCTGATTACGCCGACGCTGATAGTGTACAGGAAAATGTGATCAGGGGAATTATGTTTATTATAAAATATTAAAAATAAACTGGATATTTACTAACATACAAAGTTTAGCTAGATTTATGGATAAGACTAGAGAGAAATTGATAAGGCAGATGGCAGACCAAAGACTGCACTGACTACTTAAATCGGCCTTTACCAAAGTGGGCGATAACGCCCCCTTGTGGGCGCTGAAGGTCTAAAAGGGGGATGGGAGGGGCCCAGAGAAAAATGTGGTCGTTGTGTAAAGGCTTGCACAGAACAATAAAAACAGAAAGGCTTGGGGTATGATATGTAATTTAATTTCATCCGGATCCATTTTAAATTGAAACAATGGGGGGCGCTAAAACATAAGTTGTTTTCAAAGTGGGTAGTAGAGAAAATAAGTTTGGGAACCCCTGACTTAAATAGATACAATCCGACCAAATAACAATGAAAACCACCATAAAATAACAAAATATAACGTATCGTAACTTTCTATGATGGTGAATACCTACTCACAGAGTCATAATTACTTAACGGTTGCTTAACTTTAATTTAATGGATATTTTGAATCAAACTTTATAAATTTTCTGTGAAACTCTTCAATAAATTATAGTCAGGTAACATTCGTAGCAGGTAACTAAGGTAATTATTGAATATCTCTGAGTGCGGGCTGTATTAGTTTTAGGGTTCCGTAGTCCGTACCCAAAAGGTAAAATACCGGACCCTATTACTAAGACTTCGTTGTCTGTCCGTCTGTCCGTCCGTCCGTCCGTCTGTCTGTCTGTCTCCAGGCTGTATCTCAATTCTCAAAAACCGCTATAGATAGACTTCTGAAATTTTCACAGATTGTGTATAGTATCTGTTGCCGCTATAACAACAAATACTAAAAATAAAATAAAGCTGTTAATATTTAAGGGAGGCGAGACAGTACTTCAGTCCGGACCAACGCCTACAACTCTACAAGGCGCAGGTTCGGTCTCATATGAAATATTGTTCTCATCTCTGGGCAGGGGCGCCAAAATATAAACTGCTCCTTCTGGATCGTATCCAACGAAGGGCCGCTCGATATTGTTGACTGCCATAGTGTTTCAAACAGCTTGGACCCCTTGGAATTACGCCGAGATGTAGCTTCACTCTGCATCCTCTACCGGTTGTATCACGGGGAGTGCTCTGAGGAATTGTTCGGAATCATACCACCTGCAACTTTTCGCCATCGTCCCACGCGAAAAACATACCATCCTCATCACCTTGATGAGTGGCAGTCTTCCACAGTGCGTTTTTCGCGTAACTTTCTGCCGCGCACTGTAAAAATCTGGAACGAACTGTCACCAGCAGTATTTCCGGACCTATACGACCTGCAAACCGTCAAGAAAAGAGCGTATTCCCTCTTAAAAGGCCGGCAACGCACCTGCAGCTCTTCTGATGTTGCGAGTGTCCATGGGCGACGGTAGTTGCTTACCATCAGGTGACCCGTTTGCTCGTTTGCCCCCTTATTTAATAATAAAGAAAGGCTTCCAAACAAGAAACGTGATTTTTTTGGCCTTTTTTGCTCGTAATCTCAATAATGGTAACAGCTAGGCACTTGAAATTTTCACCAAATCCCTAATTATTCTCATACTTTAATAATTAATAATAAAATTAAAATATAGTAAATATTTAAGGGGTGCTCGCAAACAAAAAACACCATTTTTTGTCTAGTACTTTCGCTCCATACCGATACGGAACCCTTCGTGCGCGAGTCCGAATCGCACTTGGTCGATTTTTATAGCGATAATCTTTTTATGGCTAATGTGTAATGTCACCTGATATCATCTAAGAATTCTCGCAATGACCATTCTAAGATTTCATGAATGAAGCCATTGTTTTAGAACTATCGTGTATTGAATGTGAATGAGAGATTTGAATAGTAATAAAACAGCTGATGTCATGACTACTATATTTAGACACTCAGTAGCTGTTTACCTCTAGTAAAACCCTTATGCCATTAAAATAAATAAAATGAAATAAAATGGAATCAAAATATACTACAATAGCTTAAACCAGAAATTACCTACTTACTGAATCTATACTAATATTATAAATGCAAAAGTATCTCTTTCTGTCTGTCTGTCTGTCTGTCTGTCTCGCTTTCACGCCAAAACTACTGAACCGATTGTAATGAAATTTTGTACACAGCTAGTCTAAAGCCTGAGAAAGGACATAGGCTACTTTTTAACTGGAAAAAAGGGTTGTAAGGGGGTGAAAATGCGTAAATTTGTTCAAAATAATTTAGTTCCAAAAATTCATAACAGATGGCGCTAAGAGTCGCCTACAACTCGCTATCGCTTGCTCATAAGTCTTTCTATAAGACGTGGCACCATATTGAGTAAAGTTTTTCGATTCTATCGATTGTTTTACACGTCATTAAATAACTCACTACTCATACTTTATAAATATGCAGTGACGTAACCTTAAACCTACCAATGATAAAATATAGTTTATGGGTAAAGCTAAAGTTGTGTAATGGCTAAATAAGCTTTAAATTTGGTATAAAGTTTACTTAATTTAAAAAAGGAAATATTATGTGCACACTGCACAGCTGTTTTTGGGTATTTTAATTTAAGAGGTACCAGGGTTTTAAAAAGCTTTTAAATTTGACACCGGTTTTGTTGACACCGCGCGCTATAAACTGAAGTCCACGCGGACGAAGTCGCTGGCAACAGCTAGAACATAATATTATGTAACTTAAACTGATAAGAACAGTTAGAGAAAAGAATACTAGCCGTCCCGGCAAACGTTGTTTTGCCGTATAAAGTATTTCGATTTTCGCTCAAATTATTTTATTGAAGTGACTAAATAAGTATGTCACCATAATATGGCAGCGCCCATCGCTATCCCGTCACACAAACAATGGTCGCCGTCAGTCTCTAGTTGTAATAAACTAATAATTTACTATTATTTATTCAACAAATGCACTTATCAATATAAAAAGTAGCTAGTAGCCGATTCTCAGAGCTACTGAATATGCATAATATAAAATTTGGTAAAAATCAGTAAAGCCGTTTCGGAGGAGTACGGTAACTAACATTGTGACACGAGAATTTTATATACATACTAGCTGTTCCGGCAAAAGTTGTTTTGCCATATAAAGTATTTCGCCCATATTATTTTACACCATGGCAACACTATCCCGTCGCATAAACAATAGTCACCGTCAGTCTCGAGTTGTAATAATTTACTATTATTTATTCAACAAATGCACTTATCAATATAAAAAGTAGATGTTGTCCGATTCTCAACCCTAGCCAATATGCTCGCTAAGATTCACGAAAATCGGTCGAGCCGTTTCAGAGGAGTTCAATTACGCACACCGTGACATGAGAATTTTATATATTAGATAAGATTATATAATATTATGATGATCAATGTAAAGTTAGAGTTTCAGAATTTGCACTTAAGATTAGTTTTTGTAATTTGTATCTAAAAGAAAATTACTTATGTATCTGGCTATTTCAAGATAATGAAATTTTGCGAAGCATTCGCTAATAAAATATACTTAAATGTTTACAAATTGTGTGAAAATAATGAATTTATTTATTTTATTTTATTTTTAGTGGAAAACAAAACAGTAATTAAGTGACAATGTGAATAAATACATAACAAGCAGATACACAATTACATTGTTTTCGCATATACATAGATACCTACTTACAAAAGGGGAAAATAAACATATAACATAACTCAATTAAAATTTACAATTATTTCGAAAACCAGTCTCTAGAAAGTGTACCTATTTCTAACAACATTAGGTGATGAGGTAAAAAGATCGAGTGCGGAGCCATCTGCCGAATGAGTGCTGCTGTAGTAGTTGTAGCCTGTAGGTAAGTATACATAGACCTTATTTAAGAAAGAATTTTGCCTATAGTTACAAGTCTGTATTAAAATATTTATTTGAGCCATAAACACAACTTTATACAAACTTTATAACCTAAAAGGTTGTCTCACAGTTCACACACTCAATCCCAAGGAGGTTTAAGTTGTTTGCCAAGGACACTGGTATATTGTAACGAGATCGAACAAGATGATTACAGAAATAGCTCTGTATGTCCCAGGCCTCCATTCATGAGGTATGACGTCATAACTAATTTGTCATTCATACAAAAACTTGCCAAATAAATTACCTAATCAATTTTTAAAGGCACAATTTATTAAATAATCTGATACCCTTGAACGGTTTAATGAACTTTTTGTAACATCTACATAATATTATAAACCTACCTCATGGGAATTTTATTACTAATAGCAGAGACCAAACATACATCTATTACATATTATAAAACAAAGTCGCTTTTTAGGGTTCCGTAGCCAAAATGGCAAAAAACAGAACTCTTATAGATTCGTCATGTCTGCCTGCCTGTCTGTCTGTCTGTCTGTCTGTCTGTCCGTCCGTATGTCACAGCCACTTTTCTCCGAAACTATAAGAGCTATACTATTGAAACTTGGTAAGTAGATGTAGTCTGTGAACCGCATTAAGATTTTGATACAAAAATAGAAAAAATATTAAAAATTTTAGGGGTCCCCATAGGTACAACTGAAACAAAAAAAAAAATATTTTCGTCTAATCTATGCGTGTGGAGTATCTATGGATAGGTCTTCAAAAATCATATTGAGGTTTTTTATATCATTTTTTTTCTAATCTGAATAGTTTGCGAGAGAGACTCTTCCAAAGTGATAAAATGTGTGTGTCCTCTAACTTCTAAAGTATATGTGATGTACATTATTATAAAAACTACCAACGAAAATTGGTTTGAAAGAGATCTAATAAGTAGTTTTTTTTATACGTCATAAATGGTAAACCTTAATTTAACTTTCAATAAATCAACTAAAATATAAAAATAAATCAAAAACCTTTTAATTTTATAGAAATAAACCTTATTGCTGCTACGGAACCCTTCATGGGCGAGTCCAACTCGCACTTGGCCGGTTTTATTTTTCCCTCATGTTCCTTTGTTCCCTTTAATCTTTAAAACCACGCAACGGATTTTGATGATTCTTTCAGTGTTAGATAGCCCATTTGTCGAGGAAGGATATAGGCCATATTTTATCACGCTAAGACTAATAGGAGCGAAGAAATAGAGGAAAATGTGGAAAAACGGGGGAAATTATATGAAAGGGCTAATTTGAACGCGCGAATCTCAGGAAAGTCCGATTTGAAAAAAAATGTTAGTGTTAGATAGCCCATTTATTGAGGAAGGCTATAGGCTATATTTTATCACGCTAAGACTTTTTAATTATTTGAAAGGGCGAACTACTGCAGCAATTTTTATGTTATTTGGCACAGATAAGGAAGAAGGATCATAGGCTATCGATTTTAATCATTTTTTCAGTGGCTAAGTATACAGGATGTCCCAAAACTCAACGATAATCTGGGACCGGATGAATGGCCAAGTTATACCAGTTCCGTGAAAAATAAAATAAAAATTCCATATCACTCAGTTCAGCGATAATAGACAATTTTGTAAAAAAGTCGAAATTCGACACCCTTGGTCGCATTTTCAAGTCCTGTGATCACCAATGTCACAATTTCGCTGTGATTTTTTTAATTTCGAGATCTTTATTAACGATGCTATTAATCGCAACTACGAATTAATGTAAAAAACATTGTTAATTTAATAAAATAAGTTAAGTTTTAGGGAGTCGTGGTTCACAAAAATATTGTTAGTTAACTTTGACACTTCATTTTGAAAAAAAAATGTACTACACTACCCTTGGCAAGTTATTTCAAAAGATGGCGCATTTAATCAAGATTTAAAAATGATGCAACACTAGCCACTTTTCTTGCTACTAAAATTTTTATTTCTCATTTTTTTCCAAATTGAGCTTATTTTGAACAACTCAAGATTAGGAATTTTTGTTACTAAAATTTGTTATTTTTTGTTTCTGGTCTTAAATCAAATTATTATTTTTAGTAAAGAGGTAATTCAGTCAGTTAATAACCAATCTTACTGTAAAAAAACATAATAATAATTAATAAAACAATGAAGGAACCGTCGTAAAACTTTTTATTAAATTATTCTCCTTAAACTACAATAAATGTTCGAATTGTTTGCCTCCGGCACGAATACAGGCTCTGCAACGCCTTACAAAAGACCTTTGCACCAGTCGTGCCAAATTTCTTGAATTTATTTCTTCTGACGCTGCAGCAATTTTTTGGCGAAGTTCTGATAGATTTTGTATTTTTTTCGAATTTACTTTTTCTTTTATGCATCCCCAGTAAAAAAAATCAACTGGATTTAGATTGGGGGAACGAGGAGGCCATAAAATTGAGCCACCGCGTCCGATCCATCTGTCAGGATAATCAGCGTTTAAATAATCCCTAAGTAGTACAAGCCAAAGTCGTCAGTACGGAAGCGGTATCAAGTCCAAAGTAATACAAGCCAAAGTCGTTAGTACGATAGTAACACGAATACGAGAGATGCGCAGTAGACGAAGAAACGATGCGTACTAAATGTTGTGAACGGACGACCCCTCAAGCGTCACTATCCGTCTCGCTCATTCTAAAAGTCGAATGTCGATCTGTCTTGCTCTAGAGTGAGACAGACTGTCAGCGTCACTATCTATCTCATTCTATCACTTTTGTTCATTACACACACTCAATACCCTGATCTTTTAATATAAAAAAGTATCAATTATTATTTTAGAAATGAGTTCAATTTGAAAAAAAATTGAAATAAATTTTTTAATGGTAAGAAAAGTGGCTAGTGTTGCACCATTTTTAAATCTTGATTAAATGCGCCAACTTTTTAAATAACTTGCCAAGGGCAGTGTAGTACAATTTTTTTTCAAAATGAAGTGTCAAAGTTAACTAACAATATTTTTGTGAACCATGACTCACTAAAACTTAACTTATTTTATTAAATTAACAATGTTTTTTGCATTAATTCGTAGTTGCGATCAATAGCATCGTTAATGAAGATCTCGAAATTAAAAAAATCACAGCGAAATTGTGACATTGGTGATCACAGGACTTGAAAATGCGACCAAGGGTGTCGAATTTCGACTTTTTTACAAAATTGTCTATTATCGCTGAACTGAGTGATATGGAATTTTTATTTTATTTTTCACGGAACTGGTATAACTTGGCCATTCATCCGGTCCCAGATTATCGTTGAGTTTTGGGACATCCTGTATATTTTGTACCCGTGCGACGCCGGGGCGGGTCGCTTGTAATATTATATCTACATACATATTTACATTGTTTATTTTTTCTATGCTAATAGATAATAATATGGTGTCATACGAACTAATTTTACACTTGTTAATCATTGCCATTAAAGAATTTTGTTTGTGCTTGTTATGAAGCTATTGATATTAATTTCGTCTACATTATCTTATAATAATTAAGTTACATTATTTTGCGCAAGTAGGAAAAGAACTGAGCCCAATTCGTCAGCATATTATCCAAGTACCAATAAAGCCTAGCCTGCCAGACAGACAATACAAGAAGAGTTAAAGAAATGTGCTCTTATTAAGGAAAAAATCAACGGACAAGATTCGAATTTTTTCACCCACACAAATTCTGGCTCACCTTGCGAATTAACGGATGCTTATGACTACGCCTTTTTGTCATATTTTTTACTGAGGCTCTATAAGGTATCGATAGAGGCCATTACTAATTCCATGTCGAATCTCTAAATGGAAAAAATGTGTGAACTTTCCGAATCAAAAAGGATAAAATTATGTTGTTGATTTGTGAGATCAACTATATTGTTATTGCCTTTTACGTATTAGTAAATAATGTTTCAAATATTTTTGGTACCTTACCAATTAGGTAATTATGTAGTAAGTTCGAATTGAACTGCAGTAATGTAATTTTAAAGGGATCATTATGCACAAGAACTGTTAGAATTATTAAACACTTATTGTGTTGACCAGATACCTAAGTTGAGTTAAATACCAAAACTAATTTTATTAATACACAGTATATTTTATTGATGATTTTTTTATTTATTAACAGGAAGACGACAAGGTAATGGAGCTAGTCGCTAAATATGGCCCTAAGAAATGGACACTCATAGCAAGACACCTAAAAGGCAGAATAGGCAAACAATGCAGGTAAAATTATTTGAAAATTGAAATATTATCTAAAATCAACAAAAGTTACGTGCTAGGGTTCGAGGGATTCGGAGAGAAAGACCTGGTGACTCTCATGAAGACTTTATTTACAAACACTAGCTCACACAAATCACTAAGTCCAAACACTAAGCACTAGATCCAAACCACTGAGCACTATCACTGTCACTATCATCACTTGTTTTCACTTCGAAGTCGCCTCGAAGATCGCTCCGATTAAACTGAATTGGCTTGTTTACCTGCGGCTATATATATGGCCAGAGACGCTTTCTGGAACGTTCCATTCTGGATTGTACCTAATTCACGTAAACAAATAAACAAGTAAACACGTAAACAAGTGTGGGAACTTTCTAGCAGACTCGAGCATGTACCACCTAGCGCCATCTAGTTTCGAGTAGGGGATTTATGTTTAGTGTGTCCCCTAGATAAGTTTTGCTGGTCCGACGCTAGATGGCTCTGTGTGTCCGTAACAATAATATAATGGTAATCTACATTACCAAAAAAATTTTAACCGGAAAGATGGTAACCCTGAGTAAGTTACCACTGGATAACTTAGGTACTAACCGCCGTACCTACTCAAGAGACATTTAATAAGGCTAAGGCCAAATCTACGCGTCAATGACGCGGGACGGGAGCGTCTGCAACGCGAAAGGCGCAGATTACACACATCAATATTATCATGATTCGAGTATCACGCGAATCACAAGTACTGAAGCGCCCTATTATACGGTCAATATTATCACCGTCAGTACACAGTTGAAATCGCTAGAGGAAGGTCGTCTCGTACAAGATTTTTTTTTATAAGAGAAAAGCATCAATAGCAATAATACTCACTTGCGCGTTAAAAACAATGACTTATGAAACATAAAAACTAAACGCATGCAAAACAAGATGAATTATTGTTTATTATTATCTTTCTTATATTTTATTTAAACATCTTTCGGATTCCATAAAAATGGGCATGTTTCTTACAAAAGAATAAACTCCTTGAGGTCATCAGGCTCTACTTGTTATAAGAATTCCTTATCTCATTATTAAGTATGTTTATAAAATTATATTTATGAATTCTGTATATCTGCATATATATATATATATATGCAGATGAATTCTGTATATCTGCATATATATATATATATATGCAGATATACAGAATTCATAAATATAATTTTATAATATTTTTTTTATTATTCTCCCCCTGTTTTATATTTTAGTAATATATTTTATAGGCACCTTATATTGTTAGAGAATAGAGTATTATTTTTTGTAAAATATAACCTAAAATAGTTATATAAAAATAACATAATTATAACTTATCATTTAATAAAATCTTCGTTAATCTATATATATATATATATATATATATATAAAACTCAAAGGTGACCGACTGACATGGTGATCTATCAACGTACAGCCCAAACCACTGGACGGATCAGGCTGAAATTTGGAATGCAGGTAGATGTTATGACGTAGGCATTCGCTAAGAAAAGATTTTGATCAATTCTACCCCCAAAGGGTTAAAATAGGTGATGAAAGTTTGTATATAATAATACTTCTTAAGCGAGCGAAACCGCGGGCAATAGCTCGTATTATATATAATATAAAGCGTAAAAACGTAATATTCTGCTATATTTGCACTCCATCTGTCACTGGCAAATCAACTGGGAGGCATATCACAAAAAAAAAAGAAGAATACCATCTGTGGAATATCTGTGGAAGCCACGCCCCCCAGAATCGCGTGGATTTCAAGAATTTTTAAAATCTCTGTGATATTATCATGATTCTGCGATTCGGCCGCTTACACCATCAATGTTATCACGGAATCATGATAATATTGATGCGTGTAATCTGCGCCAAACTGGTGTGCACACCTGCGCGACTATGGTGTGAAATCGTATTATTCCCGCTTTGCCGACGCGAACGTCCCGCGTTGCAGACGCTCCCGCTTCGCAGTCGCTTTGGTCGCGTAGGTTTGCTTAGCTTAACCTTTAATTTAATGAAGAGTTTGGCAGATAATGCATGAGGCTTATGTCAAAATTTCAAATTAAATTACATTTCAGTAATAATTAATGTTCCAATCTGAGTGCTGCAGTAAGGGTTACCACTTGCCATTTTTGTCTGTTAAGTGAGTTTCATACAAAGACAATATTGCCCAAGTGCCCAAGTCCCCAATTACCTATAAAACAAATGTTTTTTTCAGAGAGCGATGGCACAACCACCTAAACCCATCTATAAAAAAGACAGCGTGGACAGAAAACGAGGACAGGATAATATACCAGGCGCACAAGCAGCTCGGCAACCAGTGGGCCATGATAGCCAAGCTGCTGCCCGGACGGTGAGTATTCTGTGTATACTTTTTACCAAATAAAAGATATTTTTGACATTCAATAAAATGAAGAATTATTATTTCTTGCCACTGTGTAGTACCATCGAAGTAATAGATAGTCTATTGACGGACCTACGATGTTTCGTTGGAATATGTCAATTCAATGATAGCTGTGATCTCTCGGATGAGTTTGACACAACGCGACCAAATTACGTTGGTCCGCTATCTGCCTATAGGCATCCATTACACGTTCATGCAAGCGACAATCAATTCCGTCAATCATGAATTATGTTTGACTGATGGTGACTGATGGACTGACGAATGGTATTAGACGGTCACTCAATTCTCTTCAGTATTATGTCAGTCAAAACCAAAATTTTAAAGGTATACGTCTCAAATTTTTTTTTCTATTTTGTCAGATGTGACAACACTCACTCAAAATTTGTGACTGATGGTTGCTTAAAGCGCCCAATTGACTACCGGGCCGCCCGTCACGGGCAGGTCTGTCGCATGTCTGCTCGTCAATTCCTAGGTACGGGCACAGACATGCCCGCCGGCCCGTGCCCGCAGCCTGCCCGCGAGATCGCATTTTTCCCGCGCGGGCACGGGCAAGTCTGTACATGAATAGTCGCAACGGGCGGCCCGTCGTCATTTGCGCCTTGAAGAGCGACTGGAGTGCACTTCAAATATTATTTTAAAACATATTATTGTAAACAATACAAACACTAAACTTAAGAAAAACCAACAAAAACAATTTTGACATATTTCGTTTCTTTCCATTTACCGGTCGCATCCTAGTTTGTGGAAAGTTAAAAGCAAGGATTACATGAATACCGATCTACGTAAAGCCGCTTACAGCGAACTTATTGAAAAATCCAAAGAAATCATTTTTTACAAAGAAGATCGAGTCCATAAGTCCACGACCGAGCTGCAGCCCTCTATCTATTCGACTGACATGCCCGTTCTGTGGACTGTGTGTGTTCAATAGGGGCAAGCGAGCAAAAATCAAGATATCTAGATTTTCGTCAATCAATTTCAAGCAACCATCATCAGTCACTTGCATTACACGGTAGGTTATTTAACAATCACAGTCATGACTGTGGTAAAACTGGCGCAAAACCTACCGTGTAATGGATGCCATAGCCGCATACTGACCAAGCGAGCAGCTTCGCGAGTTTCGGGACGCGGCACGCTCGCGAGGCAGCGCGTACGTTGGCCTCGGGTGAGGCACGTCTTGACCGACCGAGGATTTGCATCACGACTCACGAGGCAGCCTTGCGAGGCTGCTCGCTCAATCAGTACGCGGCTTTTTTTTAAAATATTTATTTCATAAAACTTAAAAACTAATACAATTGAACCTCGCCAAACCGAAGTTTATCGGCGAGATACGCTCATTAACATTTTTAAATAAAATACTTATCTATAATTGTATACATTGTTTAAGTGAAACTATTGAGGACTGAGAACAATATTATACAAACATCTGCTTTCTCATACCCATTCCCATGCAAGAGTCTTTATAGGCATTGTTAGACATCTGTTACTAAAAAATATAAGTATCCCTAAGAATTGTTCCGACAGTGAATTGAAAAATTTAAGACAATACTTTATTACTTACTTTGAACAGCTTACTCTTTACCTATTACACAATAATTACCTATTTTAAGTAAAAAATGTACATGTCGACACCGGAAATATCACTTAACGTAAGGGACATTTTGACGAAAATGAGTTATATATATCATTGAATTCTGAATTTCGAGCTCTATCGTTTGGCATACTTGAAATTCTTCTATCGTTAAAAAAATGTCCCTTACAGTACACATTTTTCAAAGTCTAGACAGGTTTTTTCCTAAAAAAATTGATTTAACGGACATAAATATTTTTACGTGTTAAAAAAAAATAACGTAAATGCTTTTAAAATAAAATTCAGTCCCTTACTATAATATGTCCTTTACGTTAAGAATTGACACATAATAATTGTCATAGCTTCACTAAAATTTGTCCCTTACCTTAATTTTAAATATCATTTTTCAAGTAAGAAGATAATTTTTTGGCACCTACTCAAAAAGTATTATCCGCAAAAGTTTAAGGTTTTTTATAAAGTTTTAGTGTTTTAGCTAAACCTTTAGCCTTTAGGTATACACATGTAATGCGGTCAATTGTATATAGCTAGCATTAAAGATGACAATACTCTCCTGGCTGCAAATGAAATCGAGATACAAGAACTGTTTTAGAGAATGAAGCAAACGATCAACAACTTGGGCCTCTCATTTAATAAAAGGAAACCAAAAACATGGTCATAGACAGAAGCAACACTCTGCCTTTGACTGGCGCGGTAAAATTGGAAGTGGTTAGCAAATTTGTCTTTGATCTTTACGAACAACGGCTCCTGTGAACCAAATATACGTAGAAGAATTGGGATGACTAAGAGCGCCATGTCTCGAAATGCATAAAACCTGGCTTGACAGGAAGATTTCGTTAAAAACCAGGAGGAAACTTGTGTACGTGCTCATATTCTTCATCTGTCTTTAATGATCCGAGACATGGACTCTGAAGTCTGCAGACCGCAGACGTATCGACGCCGTCGAGGGTGCTGGAGGAAAATGCTCTGAATTCCATAAACTGCTTTCAGAACCAACCAACCATACTGGCTCAACTAAACATACAAACAATGCTCTCTACCATCTGTCTAATAACGAATCTTAGAATATTTCAGACACACTTGAGTCGACTGTCTGCGACGCTCTTCGAGTGGCCGATAATAGAAATAGCTGGCGTAACACCATAAAAAGGAAGGTCATAGAAGGGGAAGGTCATGACTGGGCACTGGCGAAGCAGCTCTGACAGGTGCGATAAAAGAGAACAGTAGCTCCTGATAAGGTGAAATGAGAAGCTTAATGCCAGGTCAAGAACGAACATTTAGGCTTGTGGTGTGCGATCGCTTATAGGTCAGGTTCACAGAAAGAGGCCGCAGAGCGGAACAGGGAGGAAGATCCATCTTCTATTCGGCTCAGGATACAGATTTCGGTAGGACAAAAAAGCAGAGACGTGGTTTTGCAAAGTTCCACCTTGTCTAAAGGGGCTCTGGGTGTAGATGGGAACAGTCCCGGTGCCAAAGGAAATGCTTCAGTCTGTCGAAGTTCCCTTATTTTGCTGGAAATCCTATCCCTTATGTGGTAAACCAGCCAGTCGTGGTGGGCTTATTGTGTTAGATTTTAATATATTACATCAAACTTCCTCCAAAGCATAGTTTTTTATGTCCTTTACAGTATATTTGTGTCGCAGTTTCATATTAAACTTGGTGCTTACTTTAATATGGCATAGTAGACATAAAAAAATTCAGTGCTGTAAGGGACAAATGAGTAAAATTTTTTAATGTAAGGGACATGCTATTTTCTAAACGCGTAAATTTACGAAAATATTTTTTTATAGTTAAATAGCCGACAAAATTCTAAGAAACTTTGCCATAAACACCTTTAAGATCGGACTAAATGATAAAAAGTTACAGACGAATTTGTAAAAAAAAAAGTTGTTTTTTCGCTCTCCTGAAAAGTCGTGTTTTGTCCCTTACATTAAGTGATATTTTCGGTGTCGATGTGGCGTTTTCTACGTAACTTGCTCAATGTTCCATGTAGCCCTTGTCAATAAAACAAAAATTGTAACTTAGAACTAAATTTACAAGTAAAATAAAATAGAAAATTGAATATATTTATACTTATCTTAACCTACACATTTATATGATTTATACAATATAATTTAATTTAAATCAACTTCTCTGATATTACTAGCTTTTTTCTTGTGGATGTACCAACTTTTGAATCAACTTCTCTGATTGTATGTTATTAAGGTCTAGCTTTTTTTCTTGTGGATGTACCAATGATTTTGATCCACTATTTAAGTCCCTTAGGATTGGAATTGTGAAAAAATCGCTAGTCGGCTCTAAGACGGAATATTGATGGTTATAAAAAGTTCATATTAAAAATATGATCAATCCATCAATCCGTGGGTTAGACGATCAAATTTGGGTCAATTTTTACCGGATTGATGGATCAGATTGATAAAAATTTGACCGTCTAACCTGTGTCTAAGGGTTTACGGTTTCTATCAGCAAATAGCATCACCATTTACATATGTGTAATGTGTATACTGTATATATTTGTCACATTGCTAGGAGATAATATGAAACATTATATTACATTTTTCAGGACGGACAATGCAATAAAGAACCACTGGAATTCCACTATGAGGAGAAAATATGAGCCGGAAATGCTGGACAGATTTGAGACGATACGGAGGAAGAATGCCAAAACCAAGAGAATGGATCAGTCCCAAGAAAAGCTGCAGGTCGCGTATAACGATGTAATTTTGTTTTTGTTTTGTTTTATTTTTTTGTTATTTGATTTATATATTTTTTTGTTTATAATGTTTTGTCTGCAAAAGAAGTTCCTCATAACTTATAAGTTATAACAATAAGCATTTACACCACAAGCAGAAAAAATATTTTTATACCATCATTTTGTCTTACAATTATTGCCTAAAATGAGTTTATGTCTTACGCAACTTCTCCAGCGCCTTTATCAGGTTGCATTGGACACTTTAACACCCAAGTAGCACACTTCAGACGCCTTAAATCAGTTTATGCTTTAGGAGTACTAATCATGGCTTTTTTATAGACATAATAGACATTGGCATTCTATACATGGTTTTGAATAAGAACTAAGTTTCTAATAGAAAAAAATATCTAGTGTTCCTTGCTTTTAAACCTTTATGAGTTCATTACACTGAGTTAAGAGCAAATTGATTTGTTAAGGACTATATCTGGTGTGCGTCCCCCCAGAAAGCCCAATCGAGCTAGGTGTATTTTCAAATTGAATTTAGAGCAAAAATAGAGCACCTCTACAGTCAAGTAAAAAAATTGGAGCATTAATACGAACGACGCTGCGAGCTAAAAACCCTGGGCTTGCTGGCGTCCTGTCCCGTCAGCACGCCCAAGCTAGATCTCGGGAACCGTTGAGAGTACTATCGTGTATTGTGGTTCAAATTTTCGAGCAAAATTGGAGCACTCTGCTCCCGTGAAATCAACTTCGAAACTAGAATGTGAAAGGAGTTAGACGTGATTAACCGGTGGGCTTGCTGGCGTCCTGTCCCGTCAGCAAGCCCACGCAGATCTCTGAAACGGTAATGATTTGGATTATGATTAAAAACTCTACAATAGAGCCCTATTTAGAGCACTCTGCTCCAAAAAAATATTAATGTAGCTTCAATAGTTATCGAGTTACAGGCCTTTGAAAACGGGCTCGCTGACGTCGCGTCCCGTCAGCAAGCCCATTTGGAGCGTGAAAACTACTGAACGGAGAGTCGTCAAAAATATCTCAAATCGTAGCTTAGAATGAGAGAACTATGCTCCAAATAGATCAAAATCCTAGGTTCTACGGTTTTCGCGCTATCAGCGAAAAACACTTCAGCCGCCAAAATTTGTCGATTTTCACAATCGAGCGACGTTGCCGTTCCGTGCAACAAGCAAATGAACGCTTCATTTGCCGTTGGTGTACACGAGAATGAACCTTCCGATGGTTTATTTATAGTCTCTTTACTTGCAATCCTAAGATGGCTTGTAGTTTATGTCTGAAATAATAGACCAGCAGCTATCGTTGCTAATTCGACATTTGTAATCTTCTTGTAAGTTCATGTAAAAGTAAGCTTGTTTGCCTACTCCCTATATTGAAATGTTACCTAATAATATTTCATTTGATGTGATGTGAGTCAGCACAGCATGATTAAGGGCCTACACGAGCCATAATGGCGCCGCCATTAGTTAAAAATAATTACTCACGTAAGTAGTACCTACTTTTAAACGAAAACTCAGTTTTCAAGTTAGGCATTTATTTAGAAACAATCAATCGGCAAAATATAGAAAGCTGTGTAATATTTATTATTTTTAACTGAGAAAGGCTTAGGCTTGTGAAGTTGTGATCTTAATAGAAGTGTTGAAATAAAACAAGAAACATACAAATGTGTAAATGTTATAATTGTTACAAATCAGTCTTGTTTATAAATTAGAACAGGTAAGGTGCCTGAAGGTACCTTTCGCACCTTTGCTTTTTATAAAACAGTCTTAATCATCATTTGGTTTCTTATGTTACTTTACTACGATTATGATTAAATAAATATAGCGTTTCATTTATTGTAGTGTTCCTATTACGTTTTTTCCAAACATGTTAAAATAAAATTTAACTCTGGAATCGTTGAAGGACTATTTTCGAGATTCGGCATGTAGTCACGACTATTTCATGAATATTTTTTGGCATGCCTACTCAAAATTGATTTTCATGAAGGTTTCAAAAGTGAGGATTATAGCGAAATGGACACAAATAAAGAGGTGATTGTGCACATTAAACTTTACATAATTTTAGTGCCATTTTATGACCAAAAATGTGATAAAAATTGTTGTATAACTTTGCTTAAGCACTATACCTACCTATTGTTACGATGTTTACTTATATTGTCTGTTAGTTTATTTTAAATTTTATTTCAACATGTTTGGAAAAAACGTAATAGGAACACTACAATAAATGAAACGCTATATTTATTTAATCATAATCGTAGTAAAGTAACATAAGAAACCAAATGATGATTAAGACTGTTTTATAAGAAGCAAAGGTGCGAAAGGTACCTTCAGGCACCTTACCTATTCTAATTTATAAACAAGACTGATTTGTAACAATTATAACATTTACACATTTGTATGTTTCTTGTTTTATTTCAACACTTCTATTAAGATCACAACTTCACAAGCCTAAGCCTTTCTCAGTTAAAAATAATAAATATTACACAGCTTTCTATATTTTGCCGATTGATTGTTTCTAAATAAATGCCTAACTTGAAAACTGAGTTTTCGTTTAAAAGTAGGTACTACTTACGTGAGTAATTATTTTTAACTAATGGCGGCGCCATTATGGCTCGTGTAGGCCCTTAATCATGCTGTGCTGACTCACATCACATCAAATGAAATATTATTAGGTAACATTTCAATATAGGGAGTAGGCAAACAAGCTTACTTTTACATGAACTTACAAGAAGATTACAAATGTCGAATTAGCAACGATAGCTGCTGGTCTATTATTTCAGACATAAACTACAAGCCATCTTAGGATTGCAAGTAAAGAGACTATAAATAAACCATCGGAAGGTTCATTCTCGTGTACACCAACGGCAAATGAAGCGTTCATTTGCTTGTTGCACGGAACGGCAACGTCGCTCGATTGTGAAAATCGACAAATTTTGGCGGCTGAAGTGTTTTTCGCTGATAGCGCGAAAACCGTAGAACCTAGGATTTTGATCTATTTGGAGCATAGTTCTCTCATTCTAAGCTACGATTTGAGATATTTTTGACGACTCTCCGTTCAGTAGTTTTCACGCTCCAAATGGGCTTGCTGATGGGACGCGACGTCAGCAAGCCCGTTTTCAAAGGCCTGTAACTCGATAACTATTGAAGCTACATTAATATTTTTTTTGGAGCAGAGTGCTCTAAATAGGGCTCTATTGTAGAGTTTTTAATCATAATCCAAATCATTACCGTTTCAGAGATCTGCGTGGGCTTGCTGACGGGACAGGACGCCAGCAAGCTCACCGGTTAATCACGTCTAACTCCTTTCACATTCTAGTTTCGAAGTTGATTTCACGGGAGCAGAGTGCTCCAATTTTGCTCGAAAATTTGAACCACAATACACGATAGTACTCTCAACGGTTCCCGAGATCTAGCTTGGGCGTGCTGACGGGACAGGACGCCAGCAAGCCCAGGGTTTTTAGCTCGCAGCGTCGTTCGTATTAATGCTCCAATTTTTTTACTTGACTGTAGAGGTGCTCTATTTTTGCTCTAAATTCTGATATATTGAAAATACACCTAGCTCGATTGGGCTTTCTGGGGGGACGCACACCTATATCTGCTCTATAAAAAGCGCTGCTGTAGTTCAATTATTCTATAGACTTATTATCACAAGTACTTTTTAAGAATTGAAATCATTTGTAGGACAATTACTCTAAAAGTAATTAAAAAGGTTTTTAGATGGATTTGTTAGGCACTTTTAAAAGTCTATACTTAATAGAATCAATGACTAGATACTCAACAGTGTATACTCTAGTGAAAGTCCAGTTTCCTCCTTTATTAGGGAATTTAGGCTTGAAACATTTTATTTTAAGAATATTAAGTATATAAAGGACGGCGTTCTGCAAGCATGAAGAAAGCATTCGGAGAAAACTGGAAAAGTATAAAAAAGGTGCCTTTAGACAGTCACATCAACTTTCTTTGCCCTAAAAGTCATTAGTCATCACTTCAGCAACGAATCGACATAATTTTCATCAAGCTGCGAAGAAGAAGAATTAACACCTAGAGTAAATCTTCTAATCAATACTTATAGATAATTTAATCTAGAGGCCATTTTTATTAATAGAATACGACGGTCATCGCCATTTTGATAAAAATCAAAAAAATTAGTTACAATAAAATACGCGATTTATTTATTTGTAAACTTAAAAATAGTTAAATAAATGATAATTTTATCAAAATACATCGTTTAGGTATTTATTTTAACAAAATATATTAAAAAATGTGCACCAATAATATTTTTTATTATAAAAATATTATTTAAATTTACGAATATAAAAGTCCATCAGTTTTTTAAAACTATTTCATCGAATTTCACGATAAAATAAATTCGGCACGGAATTTTGAGCCCTCCGTTCGCGCGAAATAATAATAAGTATTATAATTATTTAATTTCATTTCGCCATTACAGCTTTAACTTAAAATACTTTTATCTACGGTACTGCCATTAGAAAATAGGGAATACTTTTTAAAAAAAGTAACTCTTGTTGATGTTATTATTTAGTTGATTTTGATTAATAGTGGTTTTAAAAATATTCACCACTAGAACATCAGTAGAGTAATGGTGTTATCTTAATGTTGCCTACAAAACCTAATTCCTTTCTTGTGTGCCTCTTATTATGTTCTTATAATAGTTTTGTAGATATTGCCTATAGATAAATATAAATTGCTCTTATCGTTATCTAATGATGAATTCTTATGCTGCTCTTGTCATTATAGTGTAGATAGGTGCCCATTTTTACTGAACTCGGTATATAGAATATCTTCAGGATATCTTCAGTGATTATTGACTCTTATGTAAGAATACCAAGTTTAGTTCTATAAGATAACTAATAGTGCTTCACTAAATATACTTGTGCTGCTTGGGCAACGAAATTAGAAATTCTATCTATACTCTAATACATCGTTAAGTGTTATTAAACATACCGCTAGGTCTATCCCATTTTTTAACCGACTTCCAAAAAACGAGGAGGTTATATGTTCGGCTGTGGATATTTTTATTTATTTATTTATTTATTTTGTATGTTCAACGATTACTCCGCCGTTTGTGAACCGATTTTCGAAGTTTTTGTTTTGTTGTATTAGGTTTCACTCCAATTTGGTACCATGTTCACAAAAGTGGTGACCTGATGATGGGATCCATGAGTAATCGAGGGAACTCCTCGAAATTTATATGGAAACATATGGTGATTTTGGTTTTATGAGAAGCATCCTAAGCATATGCTACCAAAACGCAAGATTCTGCACCAAGGTATACTATGGTACCGAAGATACTAAGAGAACTCCGGATTCCTTATAGATACAAGTTTGGGAGTTTAGGCGCTGTTTTAAGAACTGAAAGCATATGCTACTATACACATTACATTCATCATCATCATCATCATTACCACGTCAGGGTCACCAATGTCACCAAAATTGAACATAACAAATTATTCAACCTTATCTCCAGAGCGTAAGGCACACATTTGACATTACTTCTGAGAAGTAAGTTGCTTCGATAATACAAGTAACATGCTAGAGTGCACAGCTGTCACACTTACCAATCGCGGCCACGGGCGGCCGTAGACTTCTCAAGCGATACTACGTATTACAATAATAAAGATAAAGTTTAAAATCATATGACATTGAAAGCCTCGCCGCTGCTAAAATTCCGGTTTGGCGCGGCCCTACACTTCGATTTTTTTAAAATGTATTGTTTAAAATTATCTGCAGCTGATATTATATTTTGTAAGTGTGACTGTTAACAAATTGTAATGAGATACGTAAAATAGTATACAGGTGTATTAGGGCCGATTCACACCGGAGTGGCGGAGGCGAGGCGAGCAGTTTCAGTGTCATTTGATTTTAAACTTTATCTTCATTGTTGTAATACATAGTATCGCTTGAGAAATCTACGGCCGCCCGTGGACGTTCGCCTCTTGCGGCCGCCGGCGGCGTCGATTTCACAAGCGATACTATGTATTACAATAATGAAGATAAAGTTTAAAATCATATGACACTGAAACTGCTTGCCTCGCCTCTGTCTTTCGGTGTGAATCGGCCCTAATCTACGTATAGTACGCGATGATTTTACTAGGTAACTAAAAAGAGTGAAATTATTATTTTTAACAAAAAATTTAAACCGACTTCCAAGGTAAAAACAATAATAACATCCTTATAATATGTTATATGAACTAAAAAGTATTAAATAATTTTTCCTATCTCATGGTGCCTTTTTCCGAACTCGGCTAAAACTCAACTATTTCTGTACTCAATCTTCATAATTTTGAAGTCGGTGCCAGTTACAAATGTTTCAAATATTCTGGCATCTGGATTCAGCTATATCTGGTACCGACTTCAAAATTATGAAGATTGAGTACATAAATAGTTGAGTTTTAGCCGAATTCGGAAAAAGGCACCATGAGATAGGAAAAATTATTTAATACTTTTTAGTTCATATAACATATTATAAGGATGTTATTATTGTTTTTACCTTGGAAGTCGATTTAAATTTTTTGTTATGGTTCCTAACTTTGTAATCAAAATTATCGAATGCAACTTGACTAAAAACTCTCGAACTATGCTTCAATCTTGGCAACGGACCTGCAGCTCTTCTGATGTTGATTGAGCGACGGTAGTTGCTTTCCATCAGGTGACCCGTTTGCTCGTTTGCCCCCTTATTTTATATAAAAAAAATTCTTGCAATATCATTTACAGACATGGAACTCAGACGTACTCAACGACTCAGTACAGTCATCGTCCAGTGGCAGCGCCCCATCTCGCAACGTGCAACACTTTAGACGGTTGCTGCAGGAGAAGCTGCATCGTATAGCTTCCCCGGAGAGAGTTGACAGAGAGAGACCTGGAGACTTGGAGCAAGCTGACAGCGTAGAGATACTGCAGTCGCCGTTCAAGTGAGTTACATTTTTTACACTGTATACTGTATAGTGAGTGTGGCAAAGTGCATTTCGACGTTTGGCCTTAACGGCGAGGTTCTATTTCAGTTTCACAACACAGCCTACTTAAAGGTATGAAAAGGATGCCTTAACGTTTTCATAACTTTAAAGTAGGCTGTGTTATGAAACAGAAACGGGACCACGCCGTTAAGGCCAAACTAAGGGTGCGTTTCCACTGAAGCGGAGCAGAGCTTAGCGGTACCCGAATTGAACAATCGTGCTATTCCAGCGGAATGACAGCGAAGATATCGAGCATCGTGATTGATCAATCGGCACCGCTAAGCTCCGCTCCGAGTCAGTGGAAACGCGGCCTTAGCGTCGAAATGTAATTACTGTCATGCACACACATCTGACGAACTACGCCTCTGTAACGTTGGATGGCAGTAGTATAATTATGGTGAATTGTAATTATAATGTCATGCATATGTTACGCTCAAAGACCGAAATCGCTTAATGAGCGAAAAAAAGGCTCACAACGCGTTGTGGTCACAGTGAAACAGCCACGACGCGAATTTCGCGTCGTTTCGAAAAAAACATATTTGAATTACCACATGTACTAGGTACAAAATATTTTTTCTTTACACAGACAGACAGACAGTAATATATTATACGGATATCATGGAACTATGGATATTTTACAAATAATAATAAAAAACTTGATATGCAGTGATTTTGTAACAGAAAAAATATTTTGTAGTACGCGTGGTCATTCAAATATAATCTTCCATACCTATGGATGATTAATTCAATCAAGAAAAACGAATAGCATATCAGCCACGACACGAATTTCGCGTTATGGTCTTTTTGTGATTGCCAGAACGCGTCGTGGCCGTTTTCATTAGAGCCACGACGCGAATTTCGCGTCGTGGCTGTTTCACTGTGACCACAACGCGTTGTGAGCCTTTTTTCGCTCATTGAGCGATTTCGGTCTTTGAGCGTAACACATACATATGTACATAACAAAATACGCCTACTTATAAAGTCTGAGGACTGAGATACAAATATAAAAAAATAGTTTTTTTTCAAGTCTACAACTAAAAGTTTTTTTGAGGTTTGGATAAAAATAAATGTAATTTTGTTACAGATTTGTCAACATTGAGTCACTGCCAGAGGATTCGCCTATCAAGAGTTTCTTGAGTCGAGTTCCGAATGACAATACCTCACAAAGTGCTGGTAATTAACATTTGTTATTAAGGGCGTTCCTTACGGAGATTCCGTAATTTACCGTATTTCAAGCCCTATAAACTCATAATTTGAAAGCTACAAAGCTATAATAAAAATACAGCAATAATCTTCAGTATATCAACATTCCTTTCCCCGTATTATTTATTTATTAAAATTCAAGCATCCATTCAGCATCTCCTTAGTATTTACAAATTACTTCTGTTTGAAACACACGCCAATAGATCGACAATATCATAAACTACATATTCCCCGTTTTAAATTTTTGTAGGATAATTTTGAACTAAGATAAGTAAAAAAATAGGGTATGGCCAAGGTCGTTTGCTCGGCGGACGGCCTTAATGTTCATATACGCCGCACTACCCGTACCACAGAATACATATTAGTTTAACAACCCGTACTGCTAACTAAACTTATATAATAATAAGATGTTAAAAGTTAAAATGTTGTTCGTTACATTTTACTTCGTTTTCAGTACCTATATTAAATTAGTTATAATTATTAATACAGAATGATACTCAAATCGCGCGATATCTTGTTAGTATTTTTCAAAAATACCTACTTACATTTTTTCCACCAAATTTTTAACCATTCCAAAGGTTTTAGTGTATTGCTGTCGAAGAAACAAATTCTACTACACCCATTTCTACTTCCAGTGACATTCGACCTGCAAGGTGAAGCTAGTAAGGAGATAATAGTGCCCTCAGTAGTAGTCCCTTCAGTGTATACCTCGCCTAAGAAGAAGCTCGAAACAAATAGTCCCCCGCCGATATTACGCCGCCGAGTTAGGAAGACAGGAGCCACTCCCAACCACAATGTGAGTTGTATTGTATCGCTTTTTGTTACTTGTGTTATTTATGTTAATTGACATAGGTTTTTAAACGCTTTATTTAAAAGCGTGCATGGAATTAAGGTCGTACAATTATATAATTAAAGTGACGTGCACTTATTTACTTAACAGTAATAATTCATAGCTTATCTGGACATTTTTGTTGCTTAGTGTAATATAAGCGATGTAACTTAATAAGTTATTAGGCGATTGAGAAACTTACCGTATAGAAATTGCGCATTCCGCAGTTGGCTTGTTCTGCGTTCATTTGTGTACTTCATTTGTTTTATAATGTTGTTTTATGATTACTAGGGTTTATTTATGTTGAAATTTATGCTCTCAGTGAACGAACCGGTCCAATATTTATTATTCTAACACTATTTTTTTTTTAATTATTTCAGGCGTGGTCGGAGTCAGTATCGAAGGCTCTAGAAGGCGCGACGCCGATCAAAGCTCTGCCGTTCAGTCCCTCGCAGTTCCTCAACTCGCCGGCCGGAATATCATTCCCCGCTTTCGATTCTACACCGCTTAGACAGGGGCCCAGCATGAAGGTAATATTTATATTATGTTACTAGCTGACACGGCAAATGTTGTTTTGCCATATAAATTATTTCTAGTATCAATATAGTAATATATAAATAATAAATAGGTAGATAAAAACCTATTCTCGAGCCTAACGAATGTATACATACAAAATTTCATTAAAATCGGTTGAGCCGTTTTAGAGGAGTTCGCGCACAAACACTGTGACACGAGAATTTATTAATAATAAAAATAGATTTATATAATATAGCTTCTTAAGAATAGGGATGATGACAACCTCAAAGATTAGCGAATTTTGTTAATAAAATAAAAAAATCACGGTATAAAATAAGTGTTCCCAAAATTTCAGCCCGATAGCATTTGTATTTATTTTGTTATGCGCCTTCAAAGTTGGATAATCAAGTCGTTTTTTTTTTCAATTAAAATTCTTAATATTTGTATACCATTCGATAACTTTGCAATTAAAAGCAACTTTTGTTATGAAACCACTTTCATAAACGCAATATTTAATATACTTATCGAACAAAGTTCTCTCCCGATCCGTACAAACTACGAAAGAGTGACGTCAGTCTTTCGTAGCACTTTGTATGGAGCGTTTCGGGCAGGTCTATTTTATGAGATGTTTGAATTGTCATATCTTGGTGAATTTTTAAGCTATCAGAGTCATTCTTTCAGCGATGTTTCCATTTTTTAAGGGTCTTTCAATTACCAATAAGAAAAAAAAAAGAGTCATCTAGCCTATTATTATCATGAGCTTCATTCAATGAAGGGTACTTGATTCATAGTGCTTCATTTGACTCGGATTCGATAACTTTCATGCGCAACAACTGGCAACAACCAATAAACTCACACCCCGCCTAGCATTGACCAATAATCGCGCCGAAAGAAACCTTTCGGCGCGGATCCGAATTGAACGAGATTGTAAAAGAGTGCATCAAAGATGACAAAAGGAAAGCTGCTGCGCAGTAGCCCAGGATATTCGAACCGCAGGCAATAAGATTTAGATCTTGTAAAGTTGTAAAAGTAAATAAAGTTCAATTTTGCTGTTAACTAAAGTTGACTATTATGTTTTATAATGTTATATTGAAATATTTCAGGAGCCGGGTATAAGTCCGCTGCTGCAGACGCCAACACCTGCCATCACGCCGGGCGGCAGTCAGCACAGGAATACACCCAAGTGAGTTTAAATGTTTTAAAATAACCATTGTAAAATAGATCCACGGAAATGTAAAGATTCAAAATTCTACGGTAATCTTACTATGGTGACACCCAGGGCCCCCGCTACCATATGAGCAATATTGTGTGCAATGCACATGGGCGCCATCCTCTAGGGGCGCCAAATTGCCATCTTTAGGGGCGCCAAAACCAAGGACCCAAAAAATTTGTCCAAAGGGGTGCCAAAATCTTTTTTTTGCACACAAGCGCCAGTAGCCATTTATTGGTGACAACAAAAAAGCAATGAGTTCTAGAGCCATCGCAGTGATGTCCTTATCTTAGTATTAGTTGAGATCTATTTAGCAGGATAGTCGCGCAGTATGTTCGTATACACCGAATCATTGCACTCGAATGAGTAGTTTAGGCACTAGCCTAAACTACTCATTCGAGTGCAATGATAGGAAAATTTCATCCTGATCGTGTAGTTCTTTAACTACACGATCAGATCTAAATTTTCGGATTAGTTTGAGACCATGAACCATTAGCTGCTAGTCTCTTTCACACACGCATGATAATATTAGTATCTGGCTTGTAAAATATCGCGAAAGTGACAAGCAGATATAGGTTGATGGCCAAATTCATAGTGACTAGACTTTACACAGGATAGCACTGTTTAATCAAAAAAATCAAATTCCAGAACACCGACGCCTTTCAAAATCGCGATGGCGGAGATCGGCAAGAAGTCTGGCCTCAAATACGAGCCTTCGAGCCCGGGGCTGCTAGTTGAAGATATAACCGAGATGATACAGCGAGAGAACTCCGACTCCACGCTACAGCTAAACGACAGCCTGCTCTCGTCGACAGCGGACCAGGAAAATATTGGACAGGTGTGTTTTTGATGTCAATGTGAGAGTGTGTCTGTAAGTAAAATTTTCCACCACCATACCAAGTATAATAGAGTCATGGGAAATCAAGTTATTCGCGCGCACAAGAATTGCGACATCAGTAAATGGTTTCATGAAAACCAAGGTAAACAATAGTAATTTTTATAGTGTTTTTGACACATCACACAACGATTATCTATTGTCTTGCTCTCATAATCCAGTGGAACGGATAAACCAACACGGCCTAAGAGCGAAGGGTGAAGATCAGCCAGGCTTTATACACGCCTATCCGATAATCGTAACCAATTATAAAAATAACATCGTTTCAAATTGAGAATCAAACCAACGATCTCAGAGTCGAGAGCCAATCCCTAACATCACGCAAGCTTTGTCTTGTTTTATTTTATTTTCTTTTATTGGGGTCTCCAAACAGTCTTACATATAGTCTTGTTATTGTTTTACCACTAGACTACGCTACAGTATAGCAATATTAAATATCCCTATAGTAACGAAACGCCTTTGATTTCGCACGATGCCGCCACCGGTGTAGGTATAAGATCAGTTAACTAAAGCTGGCACGTTCACAGTGCTGTCACTTATGCAATTTCACTATACAGTATGTTTAAAAATATAATATGTTTGCATCATGATAAAAATTATCGTATAATCTGCGTACGATAATAATATGCTATCGTACATCGTACGTACGCACAAAATTATCGTATGTGCACGATAATTATCGTATGGTTCCGAACGCTGCCGCTCGCCGATCACACGTTACCGACTTGTAACATCACGCTGTATTTATAAACAGTAGCATAAGAAAAACAATAACTGTCCCCTTCACGCTCATAAGATAGACCGCGCGCGAGAGAGACGGGCAGACTTTTTATGATGCGTATGCAGTACGACGTCACGCCACGCGCTTATTCACAGACACTACACAAGCGCAATGTTTAAATGTGTTGATCGTGCCAGCTCTTGTTAACTGACCTGTTACCCAGCAGATATGCCAGGGTTGCCACGAAACGGGAAATAAAATAAAATATTGACGTACTTATAATGTTAATATCATACCTATAATAATCTGTTTAATCAGCGTGTTATATTTACATATTATGTCGTACTGCCAGATATTTACGTGAAACTTTATTTCTAGATTCTAGTTCTAGTTCTCTATTTCAAAATTTAATTCACCCATCAAGCCCCATAAGCTCACCGGTGAGCGAGACACAATAGATTAACAATAGATTTCCAAGAATCCACGATTGAAGGATTAAAATAATGAAGACGCATTCGAATATATTAAATAACCAATAATTATTAATCACACAATTGGTATAGGTACGGTAGGCCAGCCACCACACATCAGGTGTAACAGAAGCGCTTCAAAACTCGCTCTTATTACGTGCGCGGTAAGGGCGGTCCAAAGGTCAACATGTTACACTTGATGTGTGCAGTGTGGCCCTGTGTACCTAGCTAGGTAGGTACCAATTAGTATGTAACAAGGTATTTGACAGATTTTTAATTTATTCTATATTGTTTCTCTCCAAGACACTTCTTACAACGTAAACAATAAAACAAGGATGCAAATAAATGCCGCCAAGACCAACATAATATTAGTGAGAACTGTGAGCCGATATTTATGAAAATTTAAATCCTTTTTGTTTTTTGAATCATATTTACATCCGTATACTTTACACTTATTAAGTATATCCCATTGTTTATAAGATAAGTTATCGTTTTACAACACGAAATTCGTAGACAACGCGCCAAGTGTCGCGAGTTTGTATACGCGGGCCCGCGCCGCCCGCTTCCCCGCGGGTACCCCTCCGTTGCTTTGCGCTTAAAGTACATTCGTTTCACTACTGTAGGGATATTGCTATACTGTGACTACGCCGTTTATTACATATACTTAAACTGTCTGTCATCATCAGGTGAACGACAGCGGCATCAGCAGCGGCGGCCGGCGCGGTGACAACGTGCCGCGGCGCGCGCGTAAAGCGCTGGCGGTCGCTTGGGGCGCCGCCACCAGCACGCCGCGCGCGCAGGTGCCCGAAATACCCACCCTGGCCGACCTTGAGACTCCGGTGAGTACTGTACCATAAACTGAGGACGTAGCCAACACGTTCGGTGATTTTATAACTCTATGTTATAAAAAATCGCCAAAATTGACATACTTATAAGCGGACGATAATATGAACTTCATGTCATGTGGCTAAACTACGGAAGCCCGGTTGGCTCACGGTTAACTTATCAGAGTGTGGCGCACAGACCCATTTTTAACATGTGTGCTACAAACTTAAACACAAGTACATATACCGATAACTGGTAAAAAATTCACAAGTTAATTTTTAACTTGTGCACTCGTGAACTGGAGATAGGGACAAAATGGCGTCATACAATAACCCTAGGCTTCAACCCCTTTTTTTTATATTTACAACCAGGTTCTATTATTGTTTATAACGATTCGTAATATGTAAGTACATACAAAAATAAAAATCAACACGTCATCAATTTTGGACTTTATAAACCAAGACTGATATTTTATCAAATTATTATGCGATAATTAGCAACGATTTTTTTGGCTACCGTATGAGCTGCTATTGTTGACATTTTTAAATGTTCACAAGTGCACAAGTTTAAAATTAAATTTTTACCACTTAACTGTACACTTGTATTTAAGTTTGTAGTCTGTGTAGCGCCACTTTCTCATAAGTTAACAGTGAGCCCACCGGGCTTCCATACTAAATTAGTTTGAGTTAAAACAAAATATATTACTAAAACTTTAATTAATTAACAAGTACTTATGTGTGATGGAACTATAATAAATGATTTATGCATAAAAAACTATTTAAGCTGAATAAAACATAAGTGATTAGAGAATTCTAGAAATACCAAGAAGTGGCATAAAAATTGACAACGAATTTAAAACACTTGATGATTTGTACAAGTAAATGTGGTCTTCTTGTTCTAAACATGAACATTGTGCCAAAGATATTCATTATTAAGCCATTGGAACTAAACTTCAATATCATTTGTTACAGAGCAAAACACTGGCGGGTGACAACTCAGTGGTACTTTTTTCACCACCTTCAATTGTGAAGAACTCCCTTCTAGAAGAGTCCACGAGTCTCCACAGTCTAATGAGCACCGAAAATACTCCAGAACCTGTCAAATACGAAGAGATGGATATAGAGGCGGTGATCACTGAAAAGACAAAGGTACAACACAGGTCCTCATTCCCTACTAATCCCCTACCTAACGCCCTCGACCCAAACTTAATATTGTACGATAGTATATACGAACCCCAGCAAGAGTTGCCCAGTTCTAACATACTCCGTGATCTTACTAACGTGGAGTCACCGAGGAGTTTTGCTAGACTCAACGCAGATAGACTTCGAACTATCATCACGCCGAACGAACTAGCTCACGATAGTAATTCGTTGATTGCACCCAAAGATGTCCTCGCTAATGCACTAGTCGATCACATCTACAAAGTGACCAATCAGAAGCCGTCGACGTCAAAAATTGACGAGGTTTTAACCAATAAGATGCAAGGGCGCACCACAGATTATGAAAAGGAAAATCAGTGGTGGCAAATGAACAGGGAGACGGACTCGAATGATCTGTACAACGATTATTACAATATGTTCAATCTGTAGGTTTCGATTTTCGAATGTACAAAGTTAATGTAAGGCGGATAAAAGATTTTTATAAAATCGATTTTATTCGATACTAGGATAAGCGTTCCAAAGGCACCTAAAGTATATTTGCACTAGAGTTAGGTAGTTACTTATAAGTATCGAATCGAGTATTGAGATTAGAGTAAGGTACCAAAGATGACAACTTCATCAAATGAGTGATTTCGATTTTTAAATAGTTTTTAAATTAGTTTTTTAAAATATCGTTTACCTCAAGATTACCGTGCACCAAATTTAATTATTTTTTAGATTAGGGAAATGAATTTTAGGTACGGTTGCGTACGATTGTTTATGATTTTAATTAGTATTGGGGAGTACTGAAAGAGAGGCTTGCCTGAAAAAAGTATTTTAAATGAAATAAATGTCGTTTATGTTAAGCTTACGAGTAATGAGTAATTTTAAATCGTGGATAAATTTTATATGTCGGTCGTAATGAATTGGTATGCTAGTTTTCATTACCCAAATTCATATTTTTAATAGGGTCAATAAAAAAATCTAAAAAGAGCATGATCAAAAATTGACATTATAGCATTAAGACAATGAAATAATGCGTCTTAATTTAAAAATACATGATAAGAAAATATTTTTTAAATATTGTAACACTAAAATTTTTAACTAACATTTTTTACAATGGCAAGTATTTAACAAAATCGGTGTAAAGGTGTACGTTTCGTGTAGTTTTTTTTCGGTTATTTCTATCGGCTGTAGGGAGTTTAACTCAAGCTAACAATTCCGCTAAACCTATCCCGCCCCTATTTATTGTGAATCGCTTTGTAAGTTGCGTGTCAGTTTGACATTTCTTTTTTTTAATTTATCCGACCTAATCGCATCATGGTTGTGGACTTGTGTAATTTAATTACGTTTATTTATTCTCTATTATCACGTTTTGTTAAAATTTAATCAATTTTAATGATAAATCGGCAGTTACTTAAAAAGTTTTTATTTGAAATAAACAAATGACATTATCCCGATCCCGCCTTTTTTTGCTTTTCTCCGTGGACCCAAATCCTTCCCACAATATTGACAGACCAGTGTTGAATCTACCTTTTATTTTAAAATACCTATTTATTTATGTTAAATAATATTGTTTTTTTTTTGTTATTTAATTTATGTTTTTTAAATTGTTTTTAATTTATTTTGTAGCGATTACATACTGTAGTGCGGTAACATTTTGTCAATGTGTAATTTTATTTGTTTTATAACTGTCAATATTGTTAATTCCAATCCAAAGCCCGTTGATATCCGATGTCATTTTTTATTTCAATAAATTTATTTCTCACTTGATTTTGTTTTCTTTATTGTTATTCACCATTTTTGAAACCAAATTAAGTAATGTTACAAAAATTTGTAGTAAGCTATCAAGCCATCTAGCTTGCTTTATTGCTTGTGGTAGCCCTTTAAAGTATTTTTTTTTTACCGCAAGCCGGAGCAATGAATATAGAATTCTGAGCTAATATTATAATAAAGTTGAAAGTCAAACACACGAGCAGAGAGCTATGATAAATGGCCGCCAATGTTAAGTATGTGTAATGTCAAGGCAGATGGCGGATTAACCAAATAAGTCAAATTTACTTATTTGGTCGCGTTAAGTCAAACCCATCCGACCAATCACAGCTAACATTGAATTGACATAAGCCGACCAAACTACGTAGGTGTACTGACTATTTATATGGGCCATACCCTAAAGTTCAGTTTTGTTACATATTGTAGAGAACAGAGGCTATTTAACTCTGAATGTTTAGTTTCAAATTATTTGGCCAAAATACTTTGTCCTTTAGGCTTTATGGTAAGTTAACACTAAGATACAGAAACGGGTGATATTATAATAGTCATTGCTGCAAGTAGGAATGTGCTCCCTGTGTTAAATTATATTCCGTGAATGTGCCTATACAGGTGTGTGTTACGAATTAGTAAATATGTACAACAGAACTTTAAAGAACTAAAAATATGACTTTACTTTAATTTTCAAGTAAAAAAGTCAATATGTAAGTGTACTTTTTGGTATTGGTTTATGTGAAGAATAATACAAAATTAATTAATTTAAAAATAAATATTATTTGTTCTATTTCACTTACAACACACAGTTTTAGATACAAATTACAATAATTTAGTAACTGCAGCTTACTACAACAGTCCCTAAACCATCTATTACAGGTAAAAGGTATGACGGGCGAACCGGTAGTACTGAAGAAATCTGCCGTACGCTCGATAAAGTTCGATCAAGAACCTATGATTGAGGAAAAACCTGCATTTATTATGGTTAGTATCACATCTAATATGGGTTCAATTTATTGGATGTAGTAAGTATTATTAAAAACAAAGAAAAAGATACGGCCACTAGGAGCGTTGCTTGGATGACATAAAAACAATTAGTACAGTCATTGAAGGCAAAAATCAGGTACAACCTCCGATTTCGTTGAACCTCCATCGATTTGGATGAAAATTGGGATTAAGTACGTTAAGCCTTCTTCTTTAAAAGTGACATACGCTCGTATTGCGCTTTTTTCATTTTAGGGGTGGAATCCACCCCTTTTGTTGAAAATAGAAAAAATGCAGATTTAACCTTTCTGGCTTAACTAATTGGGTTTAATTTGATAAAATAAGTCATTTAATGTTTTTTTTTCATGATGTTTTATGATTATTTAATTAATTTTTCAACCCTTATCGCAACCATCCCTTAATCGTGAAAAAACACTTTTTGTATTCTGAACTTTAAAATCGCATATTTACATTGTATAAACAGTTAGTTTAATATTTATGATATAATTTTTGGATAAGACTGAAATATAAACCCCTAAAAGTACCCCTTTATTGCGGAATCACGGTAAAAATTGGGTTCAAAAACTTAATAAGTTTATGTTTTTGAACCCAATTTTTTCAGTTTATTTACTTAGTATTAATTTCTTAATTTAGTTTTTTTTGCGAAAATTTTTCACCCCTGTAAACTACCCAACGTCTGAATAATTAAGCTTTAAGTTTTTATTCAAAGTTTTTTATCAGCTTTATAGAGTTCGAATATTTTTTCATAGTTAAGATTAATTTAATTAATATATTTCAAACATCACATAAAAAATAATCTTAAATATTCAAACAACGATTACAAACAACCTTCTGTGCAAAAAATTTACGCAAAGGCTGAATCTGCAAGACTGAAATATTTAATAGACGCACATCATTATAAAAAGCCGCTCTCTTATCGAGTCGACATTTACCGTTTTGTTTACTTTCTGAATATTGAAAGACTTGAAAAGATTAACGTATATTTAGTAATGACTATATGACGCCTGCAATCACGCTGGAACCGTACATTTTTTCGGAATAAAAAGTATCCTATGTCCATATCTATTCCCGAGACTCAAAGTATTTTCATACAAAATTTCAGCAAAATCGGTTGAACCCTTCGGGTGTTAGGAAGTAACAGATAGACAAAAACACTTTAGCATTTATAATATTAGTATAGATGTACCTATTGACTGGTTTTCCTACAATATTTGCATCCCAAATCTCTGCTTCAAAATTGTTTTAAAAAAATATATTTTCGTTTTATCACAATAGCTCTGTTAATTTTTAAGTTATCGGGTTCATTTATGGACCATTTTGAAGGTAATTTAAAGATCTTCAAGATCAATTTGAAAAATACTTTTTAAAGTCCTTGGTTTTAAAAAAAAATAGGGTTAAACGGTCCCGATTTCATGGTTCTCGCAGTAAAAGTTAGGCTTTAAACGTCTCTATCTTCGTTATTTTTCATCCTATAAAAATCAAAAGAAAATCAAAAGATTCCTTAAAAAATGGACACAAATTTCGTGCCTTATAATTTTTACGAAAGTTCAATCTTTTTGAAGTTATGTTCAAAGCAAAATGATATTTACGAAAATTTGAATAATTTCGATTTTACTAAATCATTCTCTTTTTCAAAACTAAGCATTCTACACCAAGAAAATTTTTTGAGGTCATTACTTATGCTAAAATAAAGAAAAGTCTTCGGGGATAACCATAAATTTGAATTATTGTAGAAATGGTCAACGTTTAAATTTTCGATTTTTCCAAAAAAATTTGAAAGGGTCATCTTATTTTTATCATAACTTGTTCAATTTTGACGCTTTTAACTTTTTACGATGCTTATTAGAAATATATTTTTAGGCACTTTAAAAAGTCTTCAGGAAGTATATGTCATAAAATGCATCGGATTACCGTTATTTAAGTTTGAATGGTTAGAGTTAGGTACTCGCCAAAAGAAAAATTATATACAATCACCTATAATAGCTCACTTTGAATGAATAATAGAAGGTACTTTAGAATAGAAATTGGTTTGTTTTTTATTGGCCTTAATTTTGGTAATTACACATTTTTCGTAAAAACCTATAGTTTCTTAGTTAATTATGAAAAACCGCTTTAAGACATGTATTTTTCTCACGTAAAAACATGATCTTTGATCTTTAATAACTCCGAAAGTATTGATTTATTCAAAAAACTTTATATAACAAATTTTGCTTAAAATTTGTGTGTCTATTGATTCCTGGGGTTATTTTTATTAAAAAAATTCACCCCCCGAGAAGGGTTGGTATCCACCCACAGGGCAAAAGCGCAAGTTGCCACTATGTCACTTTTGTTTTTTTAGGGTATCCCCCACCTACTCACCAATTTTCATGAAAATCGATCGAGGTTCAACGAAATCGGAGGTGAGAACCTTCACTGACTCCACTAAATATCATTTTTGTTAACAACTTGTACGCAAGATGTAAGGACAACACAAAATGAAATTGTAGTATTAAAGCAGTGAAATTTCAAATTGTAACCAAACAAATCCCAGGTTATCTGCACTGTTACTGCAGTAGACAATTAAGTGCCTTTTGCTCAAGTTTAGTTCCTGATCAGCTTAGACTGTGTTGTCACTATTATTCTTAAACTTAGGATTATTTTAAACAAATAAAAAAATAACGTTACGAAACGTAAAAAACCTACCGAATATTGCAAAATCATGAAATCAAAGAGAGGCCTTTTCACAGCTACTATTTGCTAGCTAAAAAAGATCACGGGGTCATCTTTTACCCATAAGATGGAAAATAAACCAAAAAAATGTTGGACATTCTATAAATTTACAATTTAATTATAACTTTTCAGTGCGACACCAACTGGGAGAAGATTGTTTTCGGCAAGACCACAGATCAAGTCAGCCTGACCATGATGGCGCATCAGTATCTTCGGAAGACGGCCCTCAAACCACGCTCGCTCAATTTCTAAAGTGTGGGCACCTGCCCCCTTAGACAACTGGCAAAACGCTAACGCTAACGCTAGCGCTACAAAATGTATGCGATTTGACATAAGTTATCGCTTCGCTAGCGAATACTAATGTCAAATCCATACATTTTGTAGCGCTAGCGTTAGCGCTTTGCCAGTTGTCTACAGGCCCTGGGCAGTTATTACTTGTCTCTGTTACATAGCATATTCGCGTAAGCCGGTCCCTAGACGAGCAATTTTACTGTCAATATCATGCTTCAATTTTATTGAACAGTTTATTTGACAGATTGAAGGCGTGCGATGTTTAATATCAACCCTAGACGGTCAATAATATTACGCAATACGTGATGTTGACAATAAAATTGATCATCTAGGGGCCCGCTAAGCTAGATATGGACATAATGTCAGAATACCTCTTTGTCTCTGTCACACACATCTATAATCAGGGAACGATCACGAACTATAGGTGGCAGCACATGTCAGACAAATAAAAGAGTACAAGTTTCAGATTGGCTAAACCTTTTACTTTGAATGTAAACACGGCATAAAATGTGTCGGTTTTGATATGGGTAGTGATTCACTGCCTTTTTAGCGCGAACAGACTGTACATATGCTTATAGTTAATTCTATCGCTGTCGCACATATTATTATGGTATATAAAATAGACAGACTGTCTCTGTATTTAATATAATTTAATAATGTAATATTGAACTTTAAATTAAAAATCGTAAAGTATAACAAAAAGTGGACCAGTAGATATGATCAGCAAATCTAAAATATAATAATAGTGTATTGTAGACTGTAGAGTTTGAATGGATCAGTAAGTAGAGTTTTTATGCTGATTGATAAGGTTTGTAATATATTTATGCTGGTGTTTATCATTTTGAGAGCTTTATAATGAGAGAATAATTTCCTCACGCATTTTTTGATAAGATTTTTTCATTTTTCAAATAAAATCATGCAGTAAGAATTAAATCACACTTTTAAAATGTCCATAAAATTGAGCCACGGAAAATTAGGTTGATTTTGTATTTGATGGAAATCTTTCTGATTTATGTTTAAAATTACAAAAGCTGTTTTAAATTACATTTAATGCATGTAAAAGGTATAGCTGAAAAACAAGTTTTGGATGTGTTTAAATAATATCTTTATAATCATGTAATGTTGCGTTCGTGTATAGGAAAACTTGCTTTGTGAGAATGAGATATCATGCATATATGGCAATGATTGGGATATTAACACTATTTAATACAGACGATATTGTTTTACAATGATTTCTGTTTGTCAAGCCTCTTAAGCGTCTTCCAGACAGACGCGGCCTGCGGTGGCGGTCAGTTGGATGACTTGAGAGTTCTAGGAACGACACAGACACACGCGGCCACGCGGCCAAGCCATCTAACTGACCGCCACCGCAGGCCGCGTCTGTCTGGGAGACGCTTAAACTGATCGCACATTTGTTAGCACCGTACGCGCCCTACGCGCACGCACCGCATAGTACACGAAATGCGGCGCGAACGGTGCGGACGAATGTGTTATGTGAGGTTTCACCACAGAATATATAATTAGTACCCGTTTCACGTTCGACGGGTGCGTGCTGATAAATGTGCGATCACATTTGAAGTATACTTGTAATAACTAATAAGACAGTAAGGGCCTGTTTCACCGCTTCCTGATAAGGCTATCCACCACTTGACAGATGGAGTATGGAGAATCTGTCAAATAAGCCTATCCGGCACCTTATCAGGAAGTGGTGAAACAGGCCCTAAACATTGTTTATCTGTACTGCCTGATATCTTTCTATTAGTAAGTAGTCTTTAGTCGGGATTATTGGTCTCTTTTACACCACCCACCTATCGCATGAGTGATTCCTATATTTTTGTAGTTTTGCTTCTGCCTTCTGTCAAGTGGCACGTATAAAATTATAATTTATTATTAATTTTTGTACTTTGTAAATCTTTATGAACGTTCACTACGAATTGATACGATTACTATGTTTTATTTATTAACACTTCATTTGCATATTTTAATCATTTTATTTTACGTCTTGACTAAATTTATGTCTAGTTCATTATTTATATAAAGATTTTAACCTTTAACGCAAATAGTATAATATTATTGTTTATATTGGTAAGTAACGTTTTTGATAAGGATTTAGTGTAAGCTATGTTAGGTTATTATAATGCGCTTATATATAGGTATACCAGAATCTGATGACAAAAAGTGAGAAAATAAATTGACTATAGCAATACCGGGGTAATTGGAATAAAACATTTTGATCCTTTGATTCTGTGTGTTAAACATGCAAATATAAAAAAAAATTCCAATGATCAAGGATATTTTTTGAAAATCTGCTGTCAAAAATTGCCATCAGATCAAAGAGAATATAATCACTACGTGCATCAGATTCTGGTAGACATATAGTTAGTATAGCTAAGGATAGAAGGTTTGGAATAATAAAGAACTATTTTTCTACTTAGAAGAAATTATACATTTTTGTTTTTTGTCATTTAATCGTACAAGAATATACTTTATCGTCACAATATTGTTACTTAGGAGACAGTAATTTCTTTCATATGTCATTGTGATCCAGTTTCATTTTGCATGTGGTCGAATTACGAATATTGTTACTGGCGTTTTTTTGTCGTAACAGTTCTTTTTGTATCGACATGACAAGACATCGTAATGTGGATACAAAATCATGTGGACTGTCACTCAAGATGACACAGCTCTTAAGTACCGCGCAAACGATCAAATTTGTTTGACAAACATGTTTGATGTAATTTACGTTTTCATCAAACAGCAGCGCAGTCGATCAAACGTGCATCAAACAAGTTTGTCAAACAATAATCTAAATCGGTTTGAGATCATGAGATCTTGTTTGACAAATACAGCGGAACACGTTCAAACACAATTTTCTTCAAACATGTCAAACACGTAGTTTGTTTGACAAACGCTTCAAACAAAGCTGTACACTATCAAACTGTTTGACAAACAATTTGATCGTTTGCGGGGTACTTTAACAATTTCGGCTACATGCAAAATGGTACGACCGAGTACCATTGTGCATATAGCCGAAATTGTTACTGCGTCATCTTGAGTGACAGATGTTTTGTGATGACAATGTCATGCAGGCACTGATCTCTATTATACAAGTACGCTGGATCGATGATACCTACCTGCTTTTTGTGCCTATTTGAAGCGGAATCAGCGCCCCCATTATGGGGGCTGAGAACTAAATCTGACGTAACCACAACCATAACAACAGTTGTCATCACTAGTATTAGTTCCAAGTACTCTCACTACTGCTATCAGCGCCAATATGGCGGCTTTCAAACGTCATTTTTACGTCAGATTTAGTTCTCAGCCCCCATAATGGGGGCGCTGATTCCGCTTCAAATGGCACAAGAAATAGCTGTCAATTTAAAGGGTATCATCGGTCCAGCGTACTTGTATAATGGAGGTCAGTGCATGCAGGTGATGCAGGCATCAAAGTATCCTTGTCTGTCCCAGTTTATAAAATCTGGTTTTCCAAAGTTTTAACTACCGACATCATACAGTAGTACATTTTTTTGTTTTCAATTAATTTGTTTATTCTACATAATATTATATTAATTTAGGTTTAGGTATGAAATGTCGTCAATTCTAAGCATTTATGTTCATCTAAATTGATAAGCACTAAGTACCTACTTTGTAAATATAGTTAGATGTCTAAACTTAGAACTTGGAAGAGCTATGTAAATATTATGTGTGGATTGTATGAAAATTAAAGTTAGCATAAAATATTATTTTGAGTTATGGGATAAAAAATTAGATTATAAGTATAAATGCGGTTTTTGTTTTGAGATATTTTGAAGAAAAAAGTTTGACCAGAAAAATAATAATTCACGTAGCAGTAATTGTTTAAAAATAACTTTAGCAAATATTTTTGCAAGGGAAACCTTTATTTTTCTGATCAACACTTTAGTTTTATGTGAGAATCACTTTCAAAATGGCGCGTCAAATTGTTTCCATCAATCTTAAATCATGAAGAGTCCGAAACTATAAGATAAGGTACAGCTGCGAAAATATGATGTTGATAACAATATCTCATATAGCTATACATTGATTTTGTTATTTGAATCCAACATTAATGCAGCTAATTTTTATATCAACAATCAAAGCATTTTTATATTAACATGTTTTTGTGTAAAACAGAAAAAAATACCTTTTAGTACCAACCACTACCATAGTACCGACTAGTCATTTCCCCCTTATTTCAATGGAGAATGTAATATTGCTGAACATTTATGCTGCTATATTTCGGCGGGACACAGATAAGTCATATTTCACCACACCTGTCAACTATCATGCGTCTCTCTATTTAATATGAAGAAAAAGAGAGAAAAATATTTCGTCTTGAAATTCTTAGCGCCATATTAGGATAGTTTAATCTAATAATGTTAGTTTGTAATGCGTGCCTCATGTCCGTGTGATACGTCGAAATAAATGTTATTTGTTATTGATATTGGCTTTTATATCACCTTTTTATTTATAGGCTTGGAGATGGTGACACAAAATTCTTGGTCATTTGTACCAGGCTGGCGGTTCTGCAGGGGTATAATAATTACGTAAAGGCAAAAAGGAAAATGATGGTCATAGCGCTCGCATTGGCGGCGTGGGTAACGCCTACGCGTTTGTACGCATGCTAGACGCATGTGAAGGCCCCGAAAAGGATGTATACTTTAGGATAGTTTTCATCGAGGCAAAATAAAAGGTTTCCAAGCGATTAACGATTTCGGAGCAACGCAGTTGCGTGTGTCATCTAGTAATAGGCCTGGAGATGGTGACACAAAATTCTTAGTCATTTGTACTAGACTGGCGGTTCTACAGGGGGGTACGTAAATGCAAAAAGGAAAATTATGGTCATAGCGCAAGCGCTCGCACTGGCAGCCCAAACGCGTGGGCGTTAATCGAACGTGTCGGAGAAATAACGAGTGTTGAATGATTTGTGCCACAAAAATGCTTGTATTTTCAGATAGCTGAAAAAATATAAGTGGGCGGTAGCGTAATGCCATACTTCTCGGGTGTTACTTACGGCTCGCCATACGATTATGGCGAAAAAAAAATTTACACCTTCGCAGTGGCATGGCGGCCATTGGGACCTGTCGGAAAAGTATGGCAAGGTGATTTTCGTGAATGGCTACTCGACGATGATTAGCTATGCAAAAATTAGCCTTGTACAAATGGTTCAATTTTTTTATTAAAATTAATGTATTCGCGTCGGTATGGCGGGCTGTAAGTCACACCCGAGAAGTATGGCATTACGCTACCGCCTACTTATTTTTTTCGACTATCTGAAAACACAAGCATTTTTGTGGAACGAATTGTTTGTGTCAAAATCTCGACAAAACTTGATAAAAATGTGTTGCCATGTTTCCCGTTTCTACGCTTGCCGAGCCTCGGCAAAGGCGCGCCATGTTATTGTAGTTGCTTTTTCTCGACGTTTCGGCCGTGTTGCAACGGCCGTGGTCACGAGGGGACTGCAGGAGCGCGACGTCTTCGTTTGCACCGGGCGGTCTGATCTTCGACTATCCTCGAGTTGTCCAACATTTGTGTTCCAGTCTCAGACCAATAAAAAAAGAAAGACGGAGTATTTACAGGTAATGGGGTGAAGTCGCTGTCGATCAATGTGTGCGTCACGCCTAGCATAAATACGCTAGGCGTGCGCTTGTGTGCAAAAAAATAATGTTGCCAACTCAGGGTTTCAGATTGTCAAACTCCCATCCTGTTGCAGTCTTATTAAGCTACTAAGTAATGACTACAAAAGTTGCTATCAAACTAAATTGTTAATCATCATTCATTAGTAATTGCTGAAAAAAGTAAATACTTAAATATCTATATCTAATAAATTATGTATTTCAACTAAGAACAGACAGACAGAAAGACAAAAATTGTAAAGAATGTTGTTTGGTGTATGCAGTATGTATCGTATACAGATTAATATGCAAATAGTAAAAAAATCTTTCAATACTACAAACAGACACTCCAATTTTATTTATATTACCTAATAGATTTTAAATGAATAACGAATTTTAGGTTAAAAATAAACATTTGTCAGGATAATACAGCACGTAATAATATTTTTCCCCTATTATGGGGAAAAATATCTTGCGACCAGCATGCAGCACTGGTTGAGGTTCTGTGTTCCGAGACTCCCGAGACAATTTTTAAAACTAATAAATTAAATTCGTTATTTCGGTGGTAATACATAAATATTCAACTAATTACTTGTGAAACGTAATCCCACAAGGTTTCTTTTGAGCACAAGAATTGTTTTTGCACCATTTAACGATGCAGGACGGCATATTTTGATATTTCTTGACACAGATGAAAACGACATGCGCCGTCACTCGTTGAAACCGGAATGGCGGGCGGCCGGCTTCCTATGGCCGTATCGGCTTCCTATTGCCTGCCTCACCGCGTAGCATGGATGGCTCTAGTCTATCTTTTTTTATTGGTCTGAGGTTCCAATATATTAAGAGTCAGTTGGTTCAGTGCGACACACATCACTAAATGTATCCGGGTTTACATTTATTTTGACGGGCTCAGTGGTGAGCGCGTTGGTAGCTCAAGCCGGGGGTCGCGGGTTCGAATCCCGCCGACGGAACAAAAAGTTTACAATGTTCCCGGGTCTGGATGTATATAAAAGTTTCGTGTTTGGGTTAATTTTAATTGCGACAACCAGTAAGACGTGGATAAACAGTAAATATTTGCATGCTGCAGCTGCTGCAACATCACCTGGATTCTATAGGAGCCGAACTCCGTATGAACCCAAAGTGTAGGTTTCATGCTTGGGCTCACATTGTCCTCATCCAAGAGGACATATTTTATAGATGGTATTCATTGGGATATGATCCTGTTGATAGGAATTATTCTGCACAAGTTTAAAAAGCATAAAATTAAATTAAATTAAGAAATTTAAAAAAAAAACCCCGCCAAAAAACTTTAAAAAGTAATGAAATAATATTAACTGACTTTAACTTTAAATAATTCCTAAGAGTAAAGTAATATTTTAGTCCATAAATGTTGTCAAGGTGTGTCGGGGGACCGCTAATGTAGATGTTTGATTTCACATAACATTATAGTTTAAGGGTCAGCCACAGCGACCCGAATCGAGAGAATCAGCGACGATTATGGCGATACAAAATGCAAAAGTTGCTGTTGTCGTAGTTTACTTGGCGGTCCCCCGACACACCGTGACAACATTTATGGACTAAAATATTACTTTACTCTTAGGAATTATTTAAAGTTAAAGTCAGTTAATATTATTTCATTACTTTTTAAAGTTTTTTGGCGGGTTTTTTTTTTTTTTAATTTCTTAATTTAATTTTATTATTACGCCAGAGGGTTTTGCGTCCCAGGGTAACCCTACAGAACGGATTGGACCAGTATTAAGCGTATGACGTCTTTACAGCCTTAAGCCTAGTACCCACTTGAGCATGCTCGGGCGAATGAGCCGCTCATTCGTGCGAGTTCGAGCGTGCTCAGGCGTCTCCACTTGAGCGGCTCGGCCAAATGAGCGGGCTCATTTGGCCGAGCCGCTCAAGTGGATACTAGGCTTTATATGGAATAGTGGTGGTTAATATAACGTATAGCTGAAAAAAGTAGCGCGCTATTTCTTCGCAACGAATAGCGCGCGCTATAAAACTATGCACAAGACGCTACGTTATAACGTATCGCGCGGTCACTGACCTAGCGCGGCGCCGCTCGCGCTGCCGATCGCGCGCAAGTCGCGACTTTCGTTGGTTCGTTGTCGTGTCGTTCGGGTCCAAATCGGGTGAATTCGGCTGTCATAATTTTTTCAGTGTTGCGTTGCGTGCATAGGTAAATTATAAAGTTTTTTAATCATCAGTAACATTGACCCCCTACTCCGAAGAGCCCTGTACTGTAATATAATGGTAACTTCCGTTCCATGTAAACGTATTTTTTCTAAATCTGGATACGTTATTATATTTTTAAATGTAAATAAAATATAAAAAAAAAAACTGTTGTAAAAAAGATGTAAAAATAATTTAAGTAAGTACTTATATTACTTACCAAAAAATAAAAAAATAAAAATATTTCAAACATAATAAAATTAGCCAAATAAATGATAATGCCTTCAAACGATTATATTATTCTAAGTAATTATCTTTAACAAACACGTTATATTAACTCACCCACGGCGTTATAACTAGTAACGAAAGAATTCAATAACGTCGGTAACTTTGCAACGTGTCCAATCGATCGTTATAACGTATCATTCATTATAACGTAGCGTCAAAACTAGCGCGCTTGAAATTCGTTATAACGTAGCGTCAAAACTAGCGCGCTTGAAATTCGTTATAGCGTAGCGTCAAAACTAGCGCGCTTGAAATTCGTTATAACGTAGCGTCAAAACTAGCGCGCTTGAAATTCGTTATAACGTAGCGTCAAAACTAGCGCGCTTGAAATTCGTTATAACGTAGCGTCAAAACTAGCGCGCTTGAAAAATGTAGCGTATTCCATGAAATGCGCGCTATGAAAATATAGCCGTTAGGAACACCACTAATATGGAACGCCTCAGAGCGAGCGAGGTAACGCCGCATATTGCGTCATGTTTTTTCGTGCGCGCAGCCGGCATCGAATTATAAGACGTAGTCACGTCAAAAATCAAACCAAAAACAATCTTATTACCTGAGGACTAAAGCATAATTTTGAAGTCAACATATTTGGTTTGCCTTTATAATACTGACATCTAGCGTTAAGTGACTAAACTTTTTGGTAAATGCACAATATGTAGAAAAATTAAAACCAAAAACAATCTTATTACCTGAGAAATAAAGCATAATTTTGAAGTAAACATTTGATGAAAATGTTTTGCCCAAATACTGGCGTCTAGTGTGAAGTAGCTAAACTTTTTAGTAAATGCACAATAAACTGATGCTCGAATACGAAATGTCTTAAGTGTCTGTTTTATGTATTACATACAAAGCAAACTCTATTATAGAGCAATGAAGGTGTGTTTTTGTTTTCACTTTTAATAAATTTAGGCTTATTTGGGTTTAGAATTACGCGTCCAATCAAAACATTTGTTTGTTAGTAGTGCAACGGTCTATTCTCTGTTTGTTTGTATGAGTTTGGCGACAGTGGTTCTGGTAAACAAATCGTGGTATGTCATTTCTTCAGTTTTTTTTTGTTCTGTGTAGTACCTAGTTGCGTGTGTGAGTGTCGGTCACGTGTACAATAAACGAAATTGTCGTACCTTGCATGCTTCACCACTTGATAGTGCAATGCTCCGTCCGTATTTTTTTACGTCCGTGATAACAATTTGGATAATCGTACAAAGCTTTCGAGAGTTGTAATCCAACCCTGTAGAGACGACACCTTAACATGACGATTTCCTGAGTGGAGAGCAACTTTACTATTTTTATCAATGAAATAGATGTCTTTAATTTTTCTTATAGAATTAATCCAAAATTCGTGGTGTTGGGAATTAGGTTTCACTGCACTTCTTAATTTTCTTCTTTTTGCTCCACCTGCGTGGCCATTCACGCTGTCAAACAACTTGTCAAAGAATTCCTTTGCATCCGATGTAGTTGCCTCTTCTACGCCACGTAATTTATCTAAAAAAAATACATCATCTTTAGTTCAGCAATCAGCAGGTAAATGCTGAATGTAATTACATGCATAAATACAAATTCTGACTCTATTTAATTTTTAACGACAAAAGTACCGGGTAACTGAGCATTGCTCCAGAGATCTATCAAATAAAAAATCACAAAAATAGTCATCTAACTGGGATTCGAACCCGAGACACCAATTTGCCAACAATGCAAAAATGCCATTTGGATTGACATTATTAGAGTCAAGATAGATACATAATATAATATTGTTTTACAACAAAAGAAAAACTTATATAACTTAGTAAACCAAACCCCATATTTGCTGCCTCTTCTGAAATTTTGATTATATATACAAGAATTATTCGTTTAAAGTATAGGATATTATTTATTACTCACTCAATGCATTAGTATATTTAAGCATAGCAGCAGTTCGGGCACTCAGCACTTGGGCTGCTACACTAACTTTAATTTTTTTTCATTCGGATTGCATCTACATGGTGTTCTGATAATTTAATGTCCTTCCAGGATGCAGTTTTTCCCTCCCAAATTATATCTTTTGATATAAAATTATTTCCTTTAAGAGATGGGGTGGGCCATAGACTTTGCTCAAATCATGTTCAGCTACCTAACTATTCTGCCATCTGTAAAATTAAAAGTAAGTCAACTAAAAATGTGCACACACAAGTGGGTCTTCCCCAACTGATGGAGTATATAAACTTATTTTGCAAGTAAAATCATAACTGCTTGGTATTTTTTTTAATAAATCAAAAACTAGTGTAACTGGTTTATACAGACACTTTACCGTGACAAAGTTTTAAGTAAATAAGCAGTCCTACTAGATTCTCCATCACAGTCTAAAAATAAGATATTATTAAAATTATATAGTTACCATCAAATACACCCTGAAGACTCCTTTTTTAAACAGTTTCCTCTTTTAAATATTTTAATGTGGAACGAAATGTAGACCCTTGGTCACAAATGAGGACCAAAGGAAATAATCCACATAGAGCAACATGGGAGATCAATTCTTTTAAAATTCTTTCAAGGTCTGTTGCTGAAATTGTGCCTTCGCAGAAATAATAAGCTACACTCTGCCGCCATCGAGAGCATATTCCGCGAAGCATGAACACTAATGCATGATCACAAAACTTGACATTGTTTGGGTTTCCAGTTTCCTCCTACATCCACAAATCCAATGATCTTTTCTTTATTTTCATTATATTATGTTAGATGAGGTGTCAAAGCTACTTCATCAAAAACAATGGAACATAATTATTCTTGTTGCGGGCTCCCATTTTTAGAATTGTGAGATATGTGCTCTAATATTTGAGGGTTGAGTTGTTGTTGTAGTTGAGGGTAGATACTGATCTATTTGAATTTTCTCTGACAACCTCATTAAAGTCCTCTTATTAGGCAGAGCAAACATGGTCTCTAATAATTTATAGCCTTTTGGGTTTTGTTTTAGCATTAATAAAGCCAATAACTTCTCGTCCAAAGTGAATCTTCTTGCCATTTTGCTTTTGCAAACCTGTTTTAACTGCATCATCAGAAAAGTTTGAGTTTGTTTGTTTAATAAATCAAATTTCTCAAGCAGGTCTTTTTTGGTAAAGATTTCTGTAGTCTTCGTTAGCCTTTGTGAGGCTGGGTTGCCCAAACTTTCCAATGAAGTATTACTGAATTCTTTCAAAATTTTCCTCTTTTTTAATCTTAAGTTTCTCACAGACAAATCTACAAAAAATAAAGTTTAATAGAAGTATAAACCATTAGATTCAGGATGCAATATGCATATAAATATAAAATAAGAACATATTATTATAATAGGATTATTAATAAAGATTATCTTAAGTTTACTATTCTATTCTATAAACCATTCTAATCTATTCTTTATAAGATGGTAAACATACCTTTACATTTATGTGTTTGGACTGTTTTATTAATTTTAGGTACCATTTCAACCACTATTTCATCATTACAATCTAAACCAGTTGGATATGGACCTGAAAGAAAACACATTATTATACCTAGTCTGTCAAGAAGTGAAGAAAATAAAAAGTGGCAACATCGTAGTGTCATCCCTTTTTTAACCGACTTCCAAAAAGGAGGAGGTTATATGTTCGGCTGTGGATATTTTTTTTTATTTTTTTTATTTGTGTATGTTCTTAATGATTACTCCGCCGTTTGTGAACCGATTTTCAAAATTTTTGTTTTGTTGTATTAGGTTTCACTCCAATTTGGTACCATGTTCACAAAAGTGGTGACCTGATGATGGGATCCATGAGTAATCGAGGGAACTCCTCAAAATTTATAGGGATACATATGGTGATTTTGGTTTTATGAGAAGTATCCTAAGCATATGCTACCAAAACACAAGATTTTGCACCAAGGTTTACTATGGTTCCGAAGATACTAAGAGAACTCCGGATTCCTCATAGATATCTATGAGGATGTAATTTGCATACTAGCATATGCTTTCAGTTTTTAAAACAGCGCCTAACCCACAAACTTATACAAGTTTGGGGGTTAGGCGCTGTTTTAAAAACTGAAAGCATATGCTACTATGCAAATTACATTCATCATCATCATCATCATTACCACATCAGGGTCACCAATGTCACATGGTTGTATTATGTACTTATATTATATGAAAAATTTAAGGTTGCTCAGCGTGCTATGGAAAGAGCTATGTTGGGAGTATCTCTGGTGGACAAAATTCCTAATAAAATCATTCGCCAGATAACTAAAGTCACCGACATCGCTCATAGAATTAGCACGCTGAAGTGGAAGTGGGCTGGTCATGTCTGCAGACGGGAAGACGGTAGATGGAGCAGACAAGTGTTAGAGTGGAGATCACGCATAGGCAAACGTAGTGTAGGACGTGCCGCAGCACGGTGGACCGACGATTTAAAGAAAGTGGCTGGCAGCGGATGGATGAGGGCTGCCCAAGATCGGGATGGTTGACGCTCATTGGGGGAGGCCTACGTTTAGCACTCAGCAGTGGACGGCAATAGGCTGATGATGATGATGATGATTATATGAATAAATATAACCACAACAACCAAAGTATTAAAATTAAAAATATATTATATTTCCGTTGTCTAGTAACTACCTGTAGGCTGTATCACAAGTCCTTCAGGTACTTAGTACGGGGCCAGAGCCAGACTGACGTGGTGTGAAGCGTCCATAGATATATTAGATACTAACTAGCTGTTGCCCGCGACTTTGTCCGCGTGGACTTTAATTTATAGCGCGCGGTGTCAACAAAATTGTTGTCAAAGGGGTTTGGGTAATATTGGCATAATTTTCAAATCTCGCGGCCACTCACCAAACCGGCATATTATGAAAGAATATATAAAGAGGAGTAAACTTTATTATGGGGGACATATAGCTAAACTATATCGGAGCCGAGATATTAGTTCGTATTTTCAACTAAAAGTAAATTCAATCATAACATGAATACTCAGTAAAATACAAAAAAAAACTGCATTATTTATTAGCTTAAAGCCTTCCTCGATAAATGGGCTATCCAATACAAAAATAATTTTTCAAATCGAACCAGCAGTTCCTGAGATTAGCACTTTCAAACACACAAACACTTCAGGTGCATAATATTAGTATACAAGGTATAACAAAACTAAGTGATAATACTTTAGTGTGTGTACTGTGTATGAGTCCCGTGTATAAAGTTTATTGTAAAAGTAGTAGCGCTGAAAAAGAAGATTTTTTTTTGTTTTTGTATGGGGAAATCTTTACGCCCGCGCCAGGGCGCTTGCTCATGCAAATCACAAAAAAGTTTCTTAGCAGACAGAAGCATAAAGGTCGTAGTTGACGGCGAATGCTCGGAAACTCAGTCGGTTGATCTGGTGTCCCTCAAGGCTATGTGCTATCGCCTACCCTATTCATACTGCATATCAATGACATGTTACAGACCAACGGTATTCATTGCTATGCGGATGATAGTACAGGTGATGCTGTATATACCGGCTCCCCTATTATTTCTCGGCTAAATGTCATTGAGAGTCGAAACGAACATATTGTGTTTAAAATAGAGAATTCATTGGATAAAGTCTCTGAATGGGGTAGACGTAACTAAGTCCAATTCAACCTCGCTAAGACACAAGTCTGCGCTTTCACCGCTAAAAAGTCACCTATGGTCGTACATCTTCGTTTTGAGGGCACATCTTTGACCATCTCCCCTAGCATTGAAATACTTGGCGTTAGCATGTCGAGCGAAGTCCAGTTGCGATATTATCTAGAGGGTAAGGCCAAGCTAGCCTCGAAGAAGCTTGGTGTTCTCAACAGAGCGAGACAGTACTTCAGTCCGGACCAACGCCTACAACTTTACAAGGCGCAGGTTCAGCCTCATATGGAATATTGTCCTCATCTCTGAGCAGGAGCGCCAAAATACCAACTGCTTCCTCTGGATCGTATCCAACGAAGAGCCGCTCGAATTGTTGACTGCCATAGTGTTTCAAACCGCTTGTACCCCTTGGAATTACGCCGAGATGTAGCTTTACTCTGCATCCTCTATCGGTTGTATCACGGGGAGTGCTCTGAGGAATTGTTCGGAATCATACCACCTGCAACTTTTCGCCGTCGTCCAACGCGAAAAATATTCCATCCTCATCACCTTGATGAGTGGCAGTCTTCCACCGTGCGTTTCTCGCGTAACTTTATGCCGCGCACTGTAAAACTCTGGAACGAACTGTATTAACCAGCAGTATTTCTGGACCTATACGACCTGCAAACCTTCTAGAGAGCGTATTCCCTCTTAAAAGGCCGGCAACGCACCTGCAGATTTCAGCATTCTGATGTTGCGAGTGTCCATGGGCGACGGTAGTTGCTTTCCATCAGGTGACCCGTTTGCTCGTTTGCCCCCTTATTTTATTAAAAAAAATGAATTATCACTTAGTTCTGTTACAACCTGTAGATATAGATACAAGCATAATAATTATTCATTTCATCATTTATTTTTAATTTTAGTTATTCGTACATTTTAGAAGAATGACTTAACCATTCAACATACAGTTCGACAAGGCTGTTATGTATATGAACGTGGCGAGAAAAAGAACTAACGCTTCTATCATACAAAAACGTCATTTTTGACAGTTCTCCTTTACCAGCAGCGCCCATTGACATCATTGACATATTCATATAAAGCCTTGTCGAACTGTACAACAACGCGCCGTCATTTAATGATTTTTTAACTATTTATTTTTCTTTTGCAAAAAAATGCAAATCAATGTTTTCTCGAATTTCTTAAAGAGGGCCGTTTTGTTTTTTTTTTTTTTATATATATATATTTTGTGTAAGTAAATAGCTAATATTCTATAAAACATTCCTGTGGCTGTACTTCTATAATGAGTCGGGAAGTAGATTTAAAGCTAGACTGAAAATTCTGCCAAAAGGTGGCGTCCAGCGTCATACTGCACTAAGGCACAGAATATATAAGTATTATAGTATCAAACTATGGCCAAAATTCGCTAAATAGTGGAAATAATCGACATTGTATTATGGGAACAACACCCTAGAGTCATTTTACCCACAACACATTAATACACAAGAACAATAATTGTTACAATTGCCTAATATTGCATCCGGCCCTTTGAAACCACTGTCTAATGAAAGATAGTCTCAAGTCTGGCTATATTTTAGTCGGACGAGAGTTAAACCCAGTGTGAAAATATGTATGAAAAATTATTCATTTATTTGACGCGGACGAAGTCGTGGGCAATACCTAGTGAGAAATATATATCCAACAGATTAATATACCCTTTCTACATCTGTTTGCTAAGGATAGCTCCATAATGTTAATTACTATTGATTTTGTGAACATAAGGTGCAAAAATATATATACTAAAATAATCATAGCTCAGCTCCGATATTACTTAGAACAATTTTTATTACTGATATATGTTTCTCTGATACAGCGCTACAAAATAGAAATGGTTTTATCCCTGGCCGCTGGAAAAAAAAATGACGCCACAGGTCCATACAAAGTTACCCAATGCCCTTTAAAAGCTTTTTAAAACCCTGGTACCCCTTAAATCAAAATACCCAAAAACAGCTGTGCATATAATATTTCATTATTTTAAATTAAACTTTATTTTTGCCAAATTTTAAAGCTTATTTAGCTCTCCATTACACAACTTTACCCATAAAGTATATTTTTTAAAATTTTATCATTGATAGATTTAAGGTTACGTCACTGCATAGATAAACTATAAAGTACTGAGCAGTCATGAGTTATACAAAGTATACCTATATTATAACAATCAAAAGAATCGAAAAATGTGATAAGAGATGGTACCACCTCTTATAGAAACACGCAAGAGCAAGCGATAGCGCGATGTAGACGACTCTTAACGTCTTTTGTTATGAATTTTTGGAACTAACTTTATTTGAACAAATTGACGTATTTAAACACCCCTTCACAACCCCTTTTAGATTTGACATTTCGCACTGTAGTTAGAGTTACAGCTATAGTATGGAGTGTAGATGGAGAACTATCTTATATGGGGGATATTTGAAAAAGTGTCCAGCTGTATAGTCCGTTCAATCCACGAAGACGCGCCCCACCAATTTCTGGGTGAGGGGATCGCGGGGTACGGGGAGTTTCACCCGACTCCCGAGCGTCAGTCGCGACTCGCGAACCGTCAGCGGTTCGAGGTGCACGAGTAGTACAATCTATGTTGCAAAAATCCAGACTTGAAACGAAAGTTGCTCTACTTTAATTTTTTTTTAATGTTGAGAAAATTCTCATATTTATGTTTTTTTTGTTAAAAATAATCTCTGAGATATTGTGATCTTGATTTCAGTTTTAATATAAACGTCGGTGATTCATCAGACTCTGAATCAGATATTTCTGAATCGAGTGATTAACGATTTTAATTTTTCAATAAAGTTCAATAAAACTTTTTACGTATTTCATTTATGTCTATTATAACTTCTTATTATAGAAATGGTAAAATCACCATATTATATTAACTAATAATTACATAAAATATCCACACCTAAATATAATAAAAAAATAAGAAATTGAAGTAGAGCATCTTTCCCTTTGACCGTGACGCTTTCTCTCAAGTGGTCTATTTATTGTAGTGTGCGCGTGCACTCATAGGTAATTAGTATGTATCGATAACACTCAAACATTGGCGAAAGCTTGCACACATATACTATAAACGATTAGGAGGAATAGTGGGGCGCGTCTTCGTGGATTGAACGGACTATACGCAGTAAATTACAGTTGAAAAATCCTCCGAGAGTGGCGCTAGCTGCAGCAAAGGGTATGGAATGAATGTAGCCGTTGGTGACAAAATACTTAATAAATAAATAAAATGAATAACAAAATAAATAATACCAATATATTTTGAAAAATATAACCTAAAATAGCTGAAATAAAAGCTGCTAATTATTGAAAATTTACCCTGTTGCTACTGTAGCGCCACCCTAATTTAACACATTTCAGCGGACACTTTTTACATGCAGAGATAGTTCTCCTTCACCTACACTCCATAAGCTATAGTTAAAGTAAGTTGGTGCAACCCACCCTTAACAAAATATTGTAATAAGATACGTAGAATATACGCGATGGTTTACCTACTAGGTAACTAAAAAGAGTGAAATTATTATTTTTAACAAAAAATTAAAACTAACTTCCAAGGTAAAAACAATAATATCATCCTTTTAATATGAACTAAAAAGTAATAAATAATTTTTCCTATCTAATAGTGCCTTTTCCGAGTTCGGCTAAACCTCAACTATTTCTGTACTCAATCTTCATAATTTTGAAGTCGGTGCCAGATATAGTTGAATCAATTCAGTTCTCTGAAAGAATATAAATGAAACTTTTGGAACTGGCACCGACTTCAAAATATCTAATTTTGAAGTCGGTGCCAGTTCCAAAAAAATTATTTAATACTTTTTAGTTCATATTAAAAGGATGATACTATAGTTTTTACCTAAGTTGGTTTTAATTTTTTGTTAATTCTTAGTTTGATTTGAAAGGGATGACACTACGATGTTACCACTTTTAAATTTCTTCACTTTTTTGACAGATATAGTCTATACATCTGTTTTATTTATAGTCACAGGCTACACGGTCAAATTCTCATCAATCTGATCCATCAATCTGATTGACGGAATATTGATGGTTATAAAAAGTTCATATTAAAAATACGATCAATCCATCAATCCGAGTCGTACACGATCAAATTTTCGTCAATCAGTACCAGATTGATGGATCAGATTGATGAGAAATTGACCGTGTAGCCGCTGACTTAGAAAACCTTGATTTACTTGTGTTTCCATGTTTCACTGGGGTTTTACCTATTTCAATACAAAAGCAAATATAGACATAATTGATAAGATTGTAGAAGATCAGTTGGTTATGACTTATGAGGCAATAATATAAAGTTTATGTTATACATAATTAACTTACAAAAAAATCGGCCAAGTGCAAAAAGGACTCGCGCACGAAAGGTTCCGTGCCTGTATAGAGCGAAAGTAGACAAAAATTTGTGTTTTTTGTATGGGAATTGAGAGCCCCCCTTAAATATTTACTTTATTTAAATTTCATTATTAATTAATAAAGTACAAATATAATTAAGGAGCTTGTGAAAATTTCAGCCCTTTAAATATAAACTTTATTTTATTTTCAGTATTTGTTGTTATAGCGGCAACAGATATACACATTACACAATCTGTGAAAATGTCAGAAGTCAAGCTATAGCGGTTTTTGAGTTACAGCCGGGACACAGACAGACAGACGGACAGACAACGAAGTCTTAGTAATAGGGTCCCGTTTTTACTCTTTGGGTACGGAACCCTAAAAAGGATTCAATTCCTATATGATATTTTTTTTGTTCTTTTTTAAAAGCTTTAAATGTTTTAAAACATATCTTCTAAGAAAAACATAATTTACCAAACAAAATACCAAGTAAAACATAAGTGACATACTCGCAGTACAGCCTTCAAATCTAAGGGTGCCATCTTAAAGCAGACTTGTAGACAACATTTTAAATTTGTTGTTTCTGAGCTGTAGGCTCAGAAATAACTGGACTTAATAGGTTTTTAATGACTTAATAGGATTGAATAGGTTCAATGGCAACAAACAAACTTTTCCTCTTTATAATATTAGTATAGATATACCTACATATATACAAAAACAGAGATGGTCATAACCATAGCAAATGACTTTTACACTTACCCACGATTTCTGGTACTGATACAACAGCTGAGTTATGTGTACATAATGCATTTTGAAATTCAGCAACATCTTTCACTTCTACGTTAGAAGTTAATGGCTGATCTGAGGATGAAACTGAAAAATATTATAGTAAATAAATAAATATAATTAAAAAAATAACTCAGGGTTTGTATTAATAATGTGAAAATATTGTTGACACACCTTTTTTCATCAGCAACGGTGATATAATATTATCTGCCAGATGTTTTTTAAAATAGTTATGCTCCACATGCAATCCTGAAAAAAATAATGTGTGAAAGCAAAATATAAAATAAGTAAGGCTTTGTCCACATTTGTATCATTTGCTCGATCAGATCTCTGTCCCGTATCAAAATGATACGCGTATAATGAATAAAATACGCCCCGATCGCTATAAACCGCTAATCTGATACGTGTCGTATCAAATACGCGCATGATCGGCAGAATGATCTATAGGCGTCCAAACTATGATACACATATTTGATACGGCGCGATGATCGCGACGGATCGGAGATCTGATCGTGCAAATGATACAAATGTGGACGAGCCTTAATACTCTTTTAAGTGCTCATGGCTACTACTGATCTGAAGTACATAGATAGATTTTGCCATAGCCACTCATCAATAGCACATTAGCAAGATAGGATAGAGGATCTCCATACTATACAGTCAAATTCTTGTATCCAAATTATGATTGGTTGTTACTTCACACTTAGTTAATTATGGTATTTGGGGGCACTAACTATTATATAGAGATGAAACGGATATCCAGCAACTATCCGGTATCCGGCCTATCCGGCGGCCTTAATACTATCTGGATAGCTGCTATTCGGCCGGATTTAAAAAAAATCTGGCTCACCAAGGGCAAATTATTATGGTGAATAAAAAGTATATCTGCATTAAGAGGTACGAGTAGCAGGCAGTTTCGCTTCTCTTCATAAATAAGGCCAGCTTCAGAAAAAAGTCTTTAACACACTGTTACAAGGAGCTAAAAGATATATTTTGGCAAACTTTGTTAAAATTGGGTATTGTTTGGCATTAGCTGCCCGCTAAGAGTAAGGGTCACAGGCCGCCTACGCAAGTATGTATGCTTTGCACCAAACAGCAATGTTTCGCCGGATATTCGGTGGCCGGATATCCGGCTATCCGGTAGTCGGCCAAATATCCGGTATCTGGTATCCGGCCAAAGTACTATCTGTTTAATCTCTACTATTATATTGCCATAGTATATATTTTTAAAACCTCGATCGTGGGAAAACCAGGCACAATAGCTATTCAATTGTTATTGCGGCCCTCCTGGGCCTCTTGGGAGTTGAAGTGTTGAAGATTTCTATCCACATAATACTTCAGATCAGTACTAAATACAAACCTTGTTCCAATTGGCATTGATCTGGCAAATATTCCTCCTCATCTTGCTCCTTAAAATAATTATGTTCTAGTGTAACACTCCATTCTGGAAAGCATTTATTATGTCATGTTAAACATCATAAAAAAAATAAAAATATATATCTTATCTAATACCCGTGTGGGTTGGATGATGAAATATTACACTAGCTATATGACCGAGCTTCGCTCAGTATTCAAAAAATTAAAAAAACACACATAAAATGACATTTTATGAAAATGATTCCTAGCTAGATCGATTTATCGCCCCCGAAACCCCCTATATATACTAAATTTCATGAAAATCGTTGGTATATATATATATTTATATATATATATATATATATATATACAAGAATTGCTCGTTTAAAGATGTAAGATACAATATCATACACATTTTTTTTTCTTGCTATATAGCTACATGGAATTGTTTGTTTCCTGCATTCACTTCATATTATGGCTACGGTATGTACGGAGGCACTCCCTAGTAAGTAAATAACACATAAACACCAGAAAACAGATGACTAACATAGATAAAAACAGATATGAAAATTTCAAATGTAAATTTCTCCTAAATGGGGGGTGAGGGGGTTTCCGGGGGTGGAAATGGCACGAGGAGGTTGTTCTGACCCAAAACATCTTTTCTCAACCCATGTGAGCACCAAAAAATTGGGGTAGGTTTGTGAACCTTAGCCTTTGACTAAAAAACCGACAAAGGTGCGGTATTTGATATTGGTCATTATTTTGTCAAATAGGCAAATAAGGCCAATACTTTGTCAAACATCAAATACGCAAATAATATAAAATTACCAAAGTAAATTATTAAAGAACTAAATAAAAAACAACTAACCTGCTGAGGCAAGAGGAACACCGTGACTTATTTCGTCGCTTGTAAATAAACAAGGATACGACCATCGGAGTCTTTTACCTTCAAAGTCAAACTGAGTTTTATCAAAATGTTTTTCACACACGTACTTTCGAAGTAATTGTTCTTTAGAGAGTCCAATGAGAAGGGAATTCGTGGGCACTAGAAAAGACATCCACAAATTTCTAAGTTTATCGTTCATGGGGAAACAAAAAAACCGGTACATACTGCTTGTTGCATTGCAACCACCAACACAGCACTTTTTGTTCTCCATGACGGAAGTCTGAGGAGTGAGGAATAATTGCTTTTCAAGGGATTCGGGAATAATTTAGCTTATAATTATGGGATTGAAAACTCAGAAGCACAGACTACTTAGGGATACTACTCAGAAGTGAGAAGATATAAAAAGGTACTCTGTGGTGAAAAGACAGAAGAAGAGTTCTGTTTTCAACTATTCAGCAGTCAGCACTCCAAAGAAACTTCTTCTTCTTCTTATTTAATTTAATGGTTCCTTTGTAAATCGCCAATGTCAGAGTGTGTTGGTGTAGACTCTGCCTTAAAAGTATGGTGAATTATTTATAAATAATGTACGGTGTCTGTTGAAAAATCTATAACATAAACAAAGAAACTTTGAAAGCGTTTTTAAAATAGTAGAGGAGAGGAGGGTGCTATTTTCGTAGTCACTCGAGGGTCATGCTATTTTCGTAGTCAACCTAGTAGGTTTTGTACATTAGGGCCCGTATTTTTGGTCAGTACTTAAGATGCGACCCGGTCTCAAGACGCGATTCGGCTCTGTGATTGGTCCAAATTTTGACAGCCAACCATTCACAGAGCCTGAACCGTGTCTTGAGACCGAGGTGCATCTTGAGTACTGACCAAAAATACGGGCCTAGGACTGGTAAAACTGATAAAAAAATAATAAGGAGTTTTTTATTATAGCGGTGGGTTCAGAAACTGCAGCCATGACGGCTGCGACATCCGTGATAACAGTGACGAGCACAGCGATAACGTGTTCCTTAGAGAATAGCCTAGATGATTTCTATACCATAACTAGACACATGTCGGTAGCCTAATGCCTATACAAGCTTAATCTGACACGCTCGAGCTACTCCCGATTCCCGAAATCCCCTCTTCCCCTCCCAAACTAAAACACAAGTGTGATAATAGGCATGATGACTTTTTTGAAGTGAAAACTTTTTTACGTTAATAATCAAGTTTTCACTTCTGCCGGCGCTCCCGGACTGCAACCCGTCTTTTTTTCTTATTGGTAATTGAAAGACCCTTAAAAATAGAAACATCGCTGAAAGAATGACTCTGATAGCTTAAAAATTCAACAAGATATGACAATTCAAACATCTAATAAAATAGACCTGCCCGAAATGCTCCATACAAAGTGCTACGAAAGAATGACGTCAATCTTTCGTAGTTTGTACGCATTGAGAGAGAACTTTGTTCGGTAGGTATATTAAATATTGCGTTTATGAAAGTGGTTTCATAACAAAAGTTGCTTTTAATTGCATAAGTTATCGAATGGTATACAAATATTAAGAAATTTAATTGAAAAAAAAATCGACTTGATTATCCAACTTTGAAGACGCATAACAAAAAAAAAAAAATACAAATACTATCAAGCTGAAATTTTGGGAACACTTATTTATTTATTTATTTATTAAAAACTTTATGCACATACAAGTACAAAGGTGGACTTAATGCCTAATGGCACTATCTACCAGTCAAGTTACCAGAATAAGAAAAAAGAAGTAAAAAAAAAAAAAAAAACTAACAACATGTAAATATAAATTATAAATTATACAAATAAAATATTATAATATATTAAACTATACTTATCATAAATACACTGATATATAAGATATATAAATGAAACTACATATACTTATATACATATTATATACTTAATATAAATATTTATTAATATAATATATACATTACTAAAGTTAATTTATTAATTGCCAAGATATAATGGGTATTATTAAAACTAAGGGTCCGCCAATTGCTTCAAGTAGAAGTCACGAACTCGGCGCTTAAAAGTGTCTCTTGTTTTTGACATCCTGATTTCCGGAGGAAGAGCATTCCAGAGGAGAATAGCCTGGATATTAAAAGAAGAGTGGACGGAATTAGATTTGTGGGAAGGGCAACTTGAAAGCTGATTTGAAGTGGATCGGAGGTTTTTATCGTGCGTGCTGCAAAGGTATTGAAAATGAGGGGCGAGATATTCGGGAGTATGGGGATGATGCAGCAGTGAATATAGCACACATAGCGCTCGCACCGAGCGGCGCTGGCGTACTGGTAACCAGTGCAGCTTAGAGCGGTACGAAGAAACGTTATCGTATTTCCGAAGGTTGAATATGAATCGAAGGCAGTTGTTAAATAATCGATCGAGTTTGTCGAGTTTGTCGGCATTAAGATCAAAACAGCACACGTCACCATAGTCGATTATAGGGAAAATGAGAGTCTGGACCAGCAAAATCTTTTTTACCGTGATTTCTTTATTTTAATAACAAAATTCGTTAATCTTTGACCTTGTCATCATCCCTATTGACGTCAATGACACAGTTTAGTATAATATGGCTGGTCTCTGATAATATCAAATACAGGGTGGAACAAAAATAAGTGATTATACCTTAGGGTGTGTACGTGTTCCTTGTAGAGAGTTCACTGTGAAAGTAGCAGCGCTGAAAGATAAAAAAAAATCACTTTTGTATGGGGAAACTCGTGACTCTCGAGCCCTTGCCCATACAAAAGTAAAAAAAAATCGTCTTTCAGCACTGCTACTTTCACATTGAACTCTCTACAAGGAACACGTACTCACCCTAAAGTATTACCACTTATTTTTGTTACACACTGTATATAATATAATATAGTAGAGTCAACTAGAGTCAATGGCGTCTCAAAATAGCGGCGAACAACCCGCGACAACCGACAGCAGCGCCAATACCCAATACCTACGCAACAATGGGTTGTTTTCTTTTTTTAAATCTCCACCAGACGGCGCGGCGCGACGATAGACCATAGACTTATAATATACCTATTAGACACTTCTAGATTTTCTATTGGTTCCCCACCGATCTGACTTTATCTGCAGGTTGGCATCACTGACTACATATTGGTTGTGTTGTGGTTGTGTTACTATAGGTCTACCAGAATCTGATGGCAATTTTTGACAGCAGATTTTCAAAAAATATCCTTGATCATTGGATAAATTTTTATATTATTATCTTGTTTCACACACAAAATAAGCCGCTAAAGGAATGAAAAAGGATGAAAAATATGTTTTATTCCTATTAGCCCGGTATTGCTAGAGTCAATTTATTTTCTCACTTTTTGCATAGTAAAAGGTGGCTCAAGGCCACCTAAATATTGCAAATGTATTGAAATGTGTACCTAAGGTACACTTTTTGACAAGTATTTTGGAGCATGTTTTTTGACGGAGTTACTCTTCCTTAGTTTTTATTGTTCGTAGTTCGTAGCCTATACCTATTTATTCAATTTCTCTTACCCCGTGTATCATTTTCCTCTATGATTTCTCTAATGGCACTTTTACTGCAAGCAATGATGTTTTAATAAAGATGGCGTATGTTCATACAAAATGGTCCTCACATTTTGTTCCTATACGACATATACGTACTTATTTCTGTTTCGTAGCCTATACCTATTTATTCAATTTCTCTTGCCCCGTGTATCATTTTCCTCTATGATTTTTCTAATCACTAATGGCACTTTTACTGCAAGCAATGATGTTTTAATAAAGATGGCGTATGTTCATACAAAATGGTTCTCAGATTTTGTTCCTATACGACATATACGTACTTATTTCTGTCATATCCACAGGTCATACCTATAGGTTACAAGTTACAACAATGAATGCGACAGATAATACGTAACAAATGGTATAGAAAAGGATAACTACCGTATAACTACGGTACTGCTACTACGGCGGCGGCGGCTGCGGCTACTTGTATATGTTTAGAGATGGTTTCGAGTTGCACGACAGGCGCATCGGCGCACATGCGCGACAGCCGACAAAGATCGCGCATCCGCGAATATCTGTCCTTATCTCGCTACAGCTGTCATCCGTATTCTCTATCCTTTTTCAGTATAACATAAAGTATTAGACAATTTTTCAAAAATTTTGGAAAATATTCACTTACTTATAATGTGCTTATAATGTAAATTACTAGATATTTTCATGTACTTCCGTGTGGTACGGAACTCCTTCATCCTTTTTTACCTTTGTATTAATATAATTTTTGTATTTTCTGAATACACGGCTTGGCTCATAAACTTAAGATGCATAGACCACGGATTTAAAAATAATACGGATGGAACATTACACTATAAAGAGGTGAAGCATGCAAGGTACGACAATTTCGTCACAATTTCGTTTATTGTACACGTGACCGACACTCACACACGCAACTAGGTACTACAACCCGCTGTCATTGTACATAGAGGGACGGCGCCAATGACACGCACACATGCTACACAGGCGGCCATTACTGTGCTTCACTCGGGATTAGACAAGGTTACATCCGTATTTTTTTTAAATCCGTGGCATAGACCAAAGGAATAAAAAAGGATTATGCATTATATTATGGATTTATAACATATTATGCTTGAGTTACTAGAAACAACCTCTTATCCATCATGTGTGTTTTTATCAATAATTTCCCTCGATTGCTTATAGATCCCATCATGACGTTGGTAATAAATAATAATTGTACCAAATTCGGATTATACCCTACTAGCAACTCGCCCCGGCATCGCACGGGTATAAAATTTACCTATAGCCACTGAAAAAATGATTAAAATCGATTCAGCAGTTTTGATTTATGTTCATTAATATTAGTACCCGTGACCCGCATTGGCCGAAAAAGCTACGTCTCGCAATTTTCAAATATTATACCCTATACAACAACAAAATAATGTTACGGATACGGGCAGTTGTTTACCTGCGCGCGACAGTTGCGCGTACCTTCTAGAAAAGCCCGACCCTTGTTTACGTGAATAGTGTTACGGATACGGGCAGTTGTTTACCTGCGCGCGACAGTTGCGCGTACCTTCTAGAAAAGCCCGACCATTGTTTATGTGAATTGCGTGTTTACGTAAACAACCCAGAATAGAACGTTCCAGAAGGCGAAGTGGGCCATATAAAAGGTAAACAAGCCGGCAGTCGGGGCAGTTCGATCCGAGCGATCATCAAGGCGACTTCAAAAGTGAAAACAAGTGATCAATAGTGAGTGATTGTGATAGTGAACTAACGACTCGGCTACGACCTAGGACAGTGATAGTGCTCAGTGATTTGGATTTAGTGCTTAGTGTTTGGACTTAGTGATTTGTGTGAGCTAGTGTTTGTGAATAAAGTCTTCAAGAGAGTCACCAGGTCTTTCTCTCCGAATCCTCGAACCCTAGCACGTAACAACTGGTGTCGGAAGTGAGATTTGGAGATGCCATTGACTCCGAGAGACGACTTCAAGGGGAGTGTCAGGACAAGGGCACAGCGAGCTGCTGCCATCGACTTCGAGAGAGGGGTTGGAGGTGGGGCTGCGGAGGCCACACCCACTGGGGACCAAGCTCCGCCCACTGCGGGGCAGGCCCCACCCGCTGGCCCCGCCCACCAGGCTCCGCCCACTGACCACGCCCCCCAGGCTCCACCCACTTCGGGTGAAGCTACGCCCACTGGCTCCGCCCACCAGGGCCCGCCCACTGACCACGCCCCTCAGGCCCCGCCCACTCTGGACATGGCCACGCCCACTGGCTCCGCCCACCAGGCCACGCCCACTCAGGCCCCGTCGACTAGCTACATCCATCCTGCCACGCCCGTAGTCTCTACGGCCCCTCAATTGGAAAGCATAATTGAGTTAATTCAGGCTTTGCAAGATTCTCAAAGGGCAATGAAAGAGTCACAAGACCGCAAGCTGGGCGCTTTGCAAGAGTCACAAGACCGCAAGCTCGGCGCTATGCAAGAGTCACAAGAGCAACAAAAGGACCTTCAAGAAAAGGCGCTTCTGGCTATAAAGGATGTCAGTGACACGGTGACAAAGCTTCGTAAAGATGTCGACGTAATGGACGAACGAGTTACGGGGTTAGGATTGGATGTAGAAAATGTGAAAACCGGCCTCACTGAACTTCAGAAGAAAGTAGTGCGCCTGGAAACCACAGGAGTGGCGGTGTCTAGTGGAACTACCGGAGTGGTGCAAGTGGTACAAGGACCAAGAGTTAAAGTGCCACCATACGACGGTACTACTTCATGGAACGCTTATCGTCAGCAATTCCAGACGGTTGCTTCTGCCAACGGATGGACTGACGAACAATGCCTGACCGCTCTCACTGTTGCGCTCAGAGGGCAAGCTTTGTCGGTCCTAGAAGCACATACAGGAAATGGGTTCCAAGACCTGATGGAGGCCCTTGAATCCAGATACGGGGAGCGACACCTGGAGCACGTGTTCCGTGCTCAACTTCGTGACAGAGTCCAACGCTCAGGAGAGGGACTACAGCAATGGGCGTTGGAAATTGAAAAACTCGTCAAGAAGGCACACCCAGGAGCCGATTCCAAAATGGTCGACACGAATATTGTACAAGCATTTGTCGACGGAATCAGGGACCTCGAGGTCAGAGCTGCAGTGAGGCTACGTCACCACACCTCGCTAAAGGAAGCATTGGCGCATGCTTTGGAGGTCGAGGCTGTTCGCCGTGACATACGACAGACCCATAAGATCCATGAGGTCTCTGAGGAAGTTAAGGAGGTCAAGGCCCCCACGAAGAGAAGTTTTGGAGCCATGTGCTACAAGTGCGGTGAGAGGGGCCATCTTCAGCTCAACTGCCCGCAGAAGGAGACCCAGATGGCAAGGATGAAAAGGCTCGAGGAACAAGTAGAGGAGCTGAAGAAGCAAGGAGCTTCGTCCCCTGCCCGGGATCAGGGAAACGAATAAAAGCCAGGACTAAGGGGCGAGTACTGGCTGACGCGGAGGAAGCCCCCATAACTGTTATCTCCCAAGCATGCAGCGGGAATAGTCTTGTGATTCAGGGGACTATTAACAGGACGGATTGCAAAATGACTCTAGACACAGGAGCCTCTAGAACGATAGTGAACCCAAATCTGGTAAAAGCCGCAAGAAGACACAAGAGGAGAATTAACTGTCGGCTCCTTACTGCCTCCGGTCAGCCAATACCCGTCCTGGGAGAAATGTCAGTTACGATTAATGTAGGGGGTTACTCATACCCTCATGACGTTATCGTGGCTGAGATTATGGATGATTGCATCTTGGGTTTGGATTTCATGAAGAAGTACAACTGCAGAATTAATGTCGCTGACGGAGTTTTCAAGTGTGGCGAAGAAGAAATTTTCATCCTTGGAGGCGCCTGCGGGAAAGTCGCATGTGTAAAGGAAGTCATTATACCTGGACGAGCGGAAGCTAGAGTGCTGGTGAAACTACCGCCAGCTGGAAAGAAGAAGTCAAACAGATGCGTGTTGATCGAAGACACACCTACCAAGACATCAGCGCAAAAACTGATGACGGCGAGAACCCTTGTTAGTGGAAGCAGTAACGCTGTGGTCAGGGTTTTGAATCTTGGTGATCGCGAGATCTGCTTGAACAAAGGTGACGTCATTGGAAAGTGCGAGGAAGTTGTCTGGATGAGAAAGTGTAGTTCGATCACAGGCTCAGACTCAGCCAACAGCAGCAACTATGGAATAGTGACTGAGCTACTTGATGACTGCAAGAGTAATCTGACTTATTCGCAGAGCATGAAAGCTAAGAAGTTTTTACAAAGCCACGCGAATATCTTCTCCAGTCAGGAAGGCGACCTTGGAAGAACGTCGATGGTTCAGCACAGGATAGATACCGGAAGCGAGAACCCAATTCGTCAACGAGCAAGACGGATACCCATTGCAAAGGAAAAAGAAGTTGAAGGCCTTTTGGAGGACATGAGAAGGCATAAGATTATTGAACCGTCTGCAAGTCCGTGGTGCTCACCTGTTGTGTTGGTGAAGAAGAAAGATGGCAGCACAAGATTTTGTGTGGACTACAGGCGTCTCAATGATGTCACTAAGAAGGACAGCTATCCATTACCTCGAATCGACGACACTCTGGATACCTTGAGTGGCATGAAATGGTTCTCGACCCTGGACCTGAAATCTGGATACTGGCAGGTGGAAATTCATCCAAAAGACAAGGAGAAGACAGCTTTCTCCACCGGTAAAGGTTTATGGCAGTTTAACGTCATGCCCTTTGGATTGTGCAACGCACCTGCCACATTTGAGCGACTCATGGAGTGTGTACTGGCAGGCTTAGTTGGAGAGGCTTGCTTAGTCTACTTGGACGACGTCATCATTGTTGGCCGCGACTTCGAGGACCATTTGCGAAACTTAGAACGAGTTTTCGCCAAAATAGAGGGGGCCAAGTTAAAGCTGAATCCGAAAAAGTGTCGCTTATTCAGGAGTAAGGTCAACTATCTCGGCCATGTTATCTCCAGTGATGGAATCCAGACGGACCCGGGGAAACTGGAAGCAGTTCAAAATTGGCCAACCCCTAAGAACAAAACCGAAGTGCGGGCATTTCTCGGCCTATGCTCCTACTACAGGCGTTTTGTTAAGGGATTCTCGGAGATAGCCAAGCCATTACATCGGCTGACAGAGGATAAACGACAGTTTATTTGGGACGAGACTTCTGAAGATTCCTTTCAGAAACTGAAGAAACATCTGTGTGAAACACCAATCCTGGGGTATCCACAACCTGAAGGTCAGTTTATAGTCGACACGGACGCAAGCAACACGGCCATTGGAGGGGTGTTATCTCAAAAACAGGGTGAAAGAGAAGTTGTAATTGCATATTTCAGCAAATCTTTATCTAAGCCAGAGAGAAACTACTGTGTGACAAGAAGAGAACTCTTGGCTGTCATAAAGACGCTACAACATTTCAGCAAATATCTCATCGGCAGACAGTTTTTACTGCGAACTGATCACGCAGCCTTGAAGTGGCTACTGCAATTCAAGAACCCAGAAGGCCAAGTAGCTCGATGGATTGAACAACTCCAGGAGTACGACTTCAAGACGGAACACCGCAGCGGAAAGGCGCATGGGAACGCCGACGCACTTTCACGAAGGCCGTGTTCAGAAGACTGCAAACACTGTGTTAAGCAGGAATCTAATGAAGTGACATTAAAGTTAACGAAAACAAGTCCTTTGGGTCCATGGGAGAATGATGCTATGAGGAAGGCTCAAGAAACAGATGACGACCTACGGCACATCATCACATGGAAGAAACGAGGTGACGAAAAACCAATCTGGAGTGAGGTTGCACCCACTGGCGCTGTCACTAAGGCGTACTGGGCGCAATGGGACAGTCTGATACTTCAAAATGGAATACTTTACCGAAAATGGGAGAAGACTAACGGCAGAGAGTTCCATCTTCAGATAGTTGTCCCAAGAACGAGAGTACCGGATGTTCTCCGTGAAATACACGATGGCGTATCAGGAGGTCATCTAGGTGTTAAGAGGACGTTAACAAAAGTGCGAGAACGATTCTACTGGTTGCATTGTCGAGATGATGTACAGGATTGGTGCCGCAAATGCACTACTTGCGCTGCAGTGAAGGGACCACAGACCAGGAGCCGTGGGAACCTGCGGTTGTATAACGTTGGGGCACCGTGGGAACGAATTGCAGTTGACGTAGCTGGGCCATTTCCCGTGACGGAATCGGGAAACAAGTACTTTATGGTCGTCATGGACTATTTCACCAAATGGCCCGAAGTGTTCGCCATACCAAACCAAGAAGCTACAACGGTTGCTTCTAAGCTAGTCGAAGAAGTAATATCTCGCTTTGGTGTGCCTCTCGAAATCCATTCCGATCAGGGCAGGAACTTCGAATCGCAGGTCTTCCAGGAAGTGTGCAGAATTTTGGGAATGCATAAGACGAGGACCACCGCGTACCATCCACAGTCTGATGGAATGGTTGAGAGATTTAACCAGACTCTAGAGAGGCATTTGGCGAAATTGGTAGATGACAGACAAAAGGATTGGGACAAGTATATACCACTCTTCCTTCTCTCGTACCGTACCGCCGAGCACGAGAGCATAAAAGCTACCCCGGCTTATGTCAATTACGGTAGAGAACTACGAATACCAATAGACCTCTTGACAGGAGCGTCACCGGGGGAACCAAAGACCGTACAAGACTATGTCTGTGATTTAAGGGAAAAGATGCACTACATACACGCCATGGTTCGGGAAAATGGGTTACAGTCAAGTGAGAACATGAAGACCAGATACGACCGGAGATCGAACACGAGCGGCTTCGAAGAAGGGTCACTGGTATGGCTGCATAACCCAACTCGCCGAAAAGGGAAATCTCCAAAGTTGCAGACCAAGTGGGACGGCCCATATAAAGTGGTTACCCGATTGAATGATGTGACTTACAGGATTCAAAAGCCACCAAGAGGCACATTCAAAGTGGTACACATAGACCGTTTGGCGCGCTATCATGGCAGTAACAACGATGCTCGGGACGAGCATCTCTAAGAGGGGAGTAGTGTTACGGATACGGGCAGTTGTTTACCTGCGCGCGACAGTTGCGCGTACCTTCTAGAAAAGCCCGACCCTTGTTTACGTGAATTGTGTTACGGATACGGGCAGTTGTTTACCTGCGCGCGACAGTTGCGCGTACCTTCTAGAAAAGCCCGACCATTGTTTATGTGAATTGCGTGTTTACGTAAACAACCCAGAATAGAACGTTCCAGAAGGCGAAGTGGGCCATATAAAAGGTAAACAAGCCGGCAGTCGGGGCAGTTCGATCCGAGCGATCATCAAGGCGACTTCAAAAGTGAAAACAAGTGATCAATAGTGAGTGATTGTGATAGTGAACTAACGACTCGGCTACGACCTAGGACAGTGATAGTGCTCAGTGATTTGGATTTAGTGCTTAGTGTTTGGACTTAGTGATTTGTGTGAGCTAGTGTTTGTGAATAAAGTCTTCAAGAGAGTCACCAGGTCTTTCTCTCCGAATCCTCGAACCCTAGCACGTAACAATAATTTTCGAAACCTGTCCACAAACTATGAAAAACACTAATAATACTAATAATAGAGTCATAATGTGATGTTGCAAGATGTAAGGGTAGAGACGATGATGATGATTAATATAAAGTACCATTAGCATATGCCTTCAATTCTTAAAACAACGTCGAAACCTCCAAACATGTATCTATAAGGAGACCGGAGATCTGATCACCACCTTTGAACCATGGTATACCTATCTTGGTGCAAAATCTGACTTTTTGGTAAGATTTACTTGGAATACTTCATTATTTATCCAAAATCACTATAAGTTTCCATTAGAAATACTTCGGATTATGAATCGAAATCACAATATCATCCAGATAAATGGGGTTTTGGTTAAAATAGAAAAGAATTCCCTCGATGACTTATAGATCCCATCATCAAGTTAACTTTTTTATAAACATGGTACCAAATTTGAGTTAAACCTGATACAATAGCGAAAAAATCTTGAAAATAGGTCCACAAACGGCGAAGTGATCTTTGAACATACAAATATATATATATATATATATATATATATATATATATATATATATATATATATATATAAACAGACGAACATATTATAACCTCCTCCTTTTTGGAAGTCGGTTAAAAATGTGTTCATCAAAACATCACAAAATATGTTGGTAAGCGCATAACTCAACAACGCCTGGACCAATTTGGCCAATTCTTTTTTTAACCGACTTCAAAAAAAGGAGGTTATCAATTCGACGCGTATGCATGTAATATTTCCAGAACTGCCCAGTTTTTGTATATGCTAATCTATGACAGCTTCTGAAAAAATGTGCCAAATTTCAAGTGTATGTATGTATGTATGTATGTATGTTTTTATGTTTGTGCACGCATAAATCCGGAACCACCAGTCCGATTTTAGTGATTCTTTTTTACTGTACTAGGTATTGTTCAACTTAGGGAATACTCCAAGTTTCATCAAAATCGGTTCAGTAGTTTTTGAGATAGGGAATTTTAATTCTTAATTACGTACAAAAATTTGAAGTCGGTTTTATCTTTTTAAAATACAATTATTAAATGTTCCTTGAAGTTCAAAGATAATTTTTACGGCGAGAAAAATTCGAATAATTGCCGGAAAAACCCTAAAAACAGCCCTTTTCTTTTTCCTATACAAACGTTTTCTAACTAAAACCATACTAATACCCATAAGGCAGTCTTTCTGTATGTTTGTTTCACTATCACACGAAAACTACTAATCCGATTTGAATGCGGTTTTCGCAGATATATTTGTCTTCTTCCAATTTAACATATGGTGCATAAAAATTTTTCCCCCCACCCCTCTAAGGGGATGAAAGAGGGGGTCAGATTTTGTATCAAACTTATTTCTTTAACATAAAAATTACTGATCCGATTTGCATACTGTTTTCGCAGATATATTTGTCTTCTTCCAACTCAACATCTGGTGTATAAAAATCTCCCCCCCCCCCACCCCTTCTAAGAGGACCAAAGAGGGGGTCAGATTTTATATCAAAAAATTTTTTTTAATGGACTTACTTCATATGTATATTGTATAATGGCAAAACAACGTTTGCCGGGACAGCTAGTTTTTCATAAAAAGCCATTAATTTAAAAAAAAAAAACAAAAATTTATCTTAAATTTTGGTTTTTCTATGTTTAATTTTCTAAATTCATAACGTATTGCTTGTGTAAGCGTAGTCCATAAGTTAAGCTATTAAATAAGACCTTTTTTATATTCATAGGATATATACATGAGAAGTATTGGTCAGATTAGTGTGAAAGCCCGAGAAAAACTAAAATGGCTGCCATTTTACAACCGTGAGAGAGAGAAAAATTTGAGAGCCAATTTATTGATGAAATATGCCATACATCACGACATTAAAGGATCGCGGCCACCGGTGTCGCGACACAATGAATATGGCGCGGTTTCGACCGGAGGCACCGGTTAAGGCGACGCCTTGATAATTTGGCTGTAGCGATGCCGATTTTTCTCAGCAATGACTAAAGCTAAGAAACTAAAGTTCATTGTCAGTATTCATCATGTCTTTGTCTTTGAATTGCCCATAGCATAACACGATTGGACAACTTTTATAACACAGAATTATCAATCGAAAAGACCTCTGTAAAAAAAGGGATTCCTATTTTTCCAACAGAGGAGAGTGATTTAAGGTTCCAAAATTTGTACATAAATTGGTTGAAGCATACACTTTAATATGTGCATAGCTTATATGAAATGTATTTATGGTTTTTAAATTACGCAACAAAAACCATTTTGTCGCTTACGCCCTTTCCATTTTTTGCTGTTCCATTGCTTATACAGATACAGATAAATCTAAAACATATCCAACACGGTTTCTTACTTTAACGCGGCGTCACCTTAACCTGAAGTGATACTGTGACCGCGCGCTCTCCGTCCTCTTTATCGGAAACGGTTCACCGTATGAAAAAAAAAACTTGAACAAAAGTTGTAGAGAATTCAGTATTCTACATTATGGTAATAAATACAAATAACAAAAAGCCCATAGTAAATGAAATATTTACAAAAAGTGCAAAAAAACGATTTTTGTGACCTTTTGACCTTGAAATTTAATAGTTGCGCACACCCTACCATATGTAGGCTTTGAGACAACATTTAGGGTGCCAATATACAAATATTTACAGACTTACAGCTGGGTATCTCCAATTCCGAGGTGAAATTACTATACTGATTGGACTAGGTACCTACTCAACCCAAATACGCATTCACTGTTGATTTAATCACTCGGGTAAACCAATTTGAGTGAGATTAAAGTCAGGTAAAAACAATGGGTAAGTATTAGTGTGTCACATCCGAACCGCTCAGAGTTCCTCAGGCATAGTAATCCTTGCCGCTAGAGTGTATGTACCCTTTTACGCGGTGACCATGATAAAACCGACTTCAAAATAATTTTACGCAATTATGAATTAAGAGCCTACTGTCAAAACGCTAGCCCCGCCTACACACACCGCTATCCTCCAATCGTGATACAATGATTCCATGAATCGTGCTCCAGGGGAACAATATCGCGTAACAACGGTTCCCGCATTAAAACACGAAAGTAAAGGTCGTAAGTCCCAAAACTGTTTTTTGATGATTACTTAAAAACTAAATACAATACTAATACCTATTTCCTTTACCATTATTTTATAAAGTGTGTGATTGTAGTAGTGCAAGTTATTTAATGATAGTAAATCAATAAGTGTAACAGATAATATTTGTTGAAAACACAGGTTGAAAAGCCCATAAAGATTCATAATTTCGAAAAATATAACTATCGAGTCAAAATAAGTGAATCGTGTTTTCCTTTTACAGAGTATCAGATAAATATACAATGATTAAATAAATCGCAATTTCATTTAAGTCAATCGTCTTCCGGGATTGTCATACTTATTAGGAAACACAGCAAAATTTGACAGCCCGCTCTTAAAATTCACTATCTCAAAAACAACTGAACCGATTTTTATGAAACTTGCAGTATTCCCTAAGTTGAACATACCTACAACAAAAAAGAATCACTTCAATCGGACTTGTGGTTCCGGAGATATGCGAGTACAAACATAAACACATACATACCTACCTACATATCGACGGTAAAAAGCGAAAACGTAGTAATCCGCAAAATAGAAAATGTACACCAGACTCCAGAGCCTAAAAACTTTTGAGATTTCAGGAAAAAAATCATATTATCTCCTTTTTCATTAAACCTACGTGCACCATTTTTTAAAACATTGTGTATAAAATGACGTGGGTGTGGGTTACTACTTACTACGTTTTCGCTTTTTGCCGTCGATATATACATACATACATACATACACTTTTGAAATTTGGCACATTTGTTCAGACGCTGATATAGACTAACATATTACAAGAAAACTGGACAATTATGGGAAATATAACATACATACGGGTGTGATTAATTATGGGCTTGCAGATTGTTTTATATGCTAAAATATTATAATAAAACTCGGTGGAGAAAATAATCACGATGCACTTTTATTAACTCATGAATATTTTTTTCGTTCACTATCCTGCATTGCAGTCCGCCGTGCAGTCCGCCGGCTTATGCAGGATAGTCAATTATGGGCCCACAGACTACATAGGGATACAATGGGCCCTATGAGCGGCAGGGAGCAACATTTGACATTTGACAAAGACAAAAGATCCTGTACCACAGACAATTTCTTAATTTTTATATTTATTGAAGTCTACACTTCACAACGGGTTGAATAATAATTGATAACCTCTTTTTTTAAGTCGGTTGAAAACATTTAACGGCCACACTCTCATGATGTTTTTTGATTAAAAAACGTTCAACGCTCGCACAGGGATTTAATCATTACTTCGGCAAATGTTGTTTTGCCAGATAAATATGGCCAGATAGATAAATACCTATTCTCAGGCCTAACGAATGCACCTACATACAACATTTCATTAAAATTGGTTTGTAGGAGAGACCAGAGCTCTACATTTTCTAGATTTAGGGCCTGTTTCACCACTTCCTGATAAGGCTATCCACCACGTAACTTGACAGATAGAGTATGGAGAATCTGTCAAATAATCCTATCGGGCACCTTATCAAGAAGCGGTGAAACAGGCCCTAAGTATAATGTTATGTGAGTGTAAACTTTTTCCAGAATATTATATTGCGTGTTTTCTCGTACTGGTTAAATAAATTTTGTTCGCCTCCCATCCATCGCCACGCCCGCGCCAAAGTCAGAAGTTCCCAAACTTTCCGGAAGTCCCCCCGAGCCTTGTCACCGTACAATGTATGCTCAAACGGAGAGCTCACCTTAATTGGCGGGCCGGGTTGTAACAAGGCGGACGGGAATTACGGCCGGGCCAAATCGAATCACTCCCCTGATTACACATTAACGACTCCTGACTTCAGTGACTCGAATTCTCGTGTTTACTTTACGGCGGAGATGGAAATGAAGAAATGGAAATTGACATAACATCGCAAAATTACACTTGCGGCTCCAAGTAGCAAAGATATAGGTACAACAATATTATAGAGAGTGGTTAACGTAAAGTAATGACTTTAGATTATACGATTGCACTCATAATAATTATATCCATACTTCCATACTAATATTATAAATGCAAAAGTGTGTCTGTCTGTCTATCTATCTGTCCGTCTGTCTGTCTGTTACCTCTTTACGCCGAAACCACTGAACCGATTTCGCTGAAATTTGGTATGGATATACTTTTTGTCCCGGAAAAATGTACGGTTGCCACGCGATTAACGAATTTTGGCGCAACGGAGTTGCGGGCATCATCTAGTAATTAATATCCGTCTCTGAGTACGGCAGTTACCTATGGATCTCAAACACAAAAATATAGATTTTCAACTTGTAATTTTATAGTCGGGACATTTTAATAGGCCACATTTGACAGTTCATCAAAATTGTACCAGGTAACCTTATAGCGACGTACTTATAAAAATAAATATTTTCGTTTTGTTATAACTGCACAATTGATTAACTTTTTTCAATTACGATTACATATTTATCGTAAATATGACCGATACGAATTATTTAACGATTTGCTTTTACTGATAAACAATTCTAAACGTAATAAACAAATTCTGATCTTAATAATTGCACGTCGTTGCAATGTTACGTCAGCTGACCTTTTTTCTTTTTAAACTCTAGGGAAGTTACCCTAAAAATCGAAAGCGAAAAAATAGTATCGATGCATTGATTACTTGTAACGAAATATCCCCATAAATTAATAACCACGTTGTGAAAAGTAACTCATATTTATGTGAAATGAATAATGATAATACTAGATTTAACAGTTTTTATAATTTAAGCGAATAAATGCATTTTTTTTATAAATTACATACTTGTCTTATTTTGCTCCTTGAATTTGCAAAAGAAAAAGTAATAATGGGACAGGAATTTGTTTCAAACGTATAAAATTCAAATATTTTATTTCAAGTCCGTATCGATTTATTCGTTTTGGTCGATGTTTTTACGCAGCTCACCTCACTATGGAGATTAATCTGACAGATGTCAAATGTGGCCTATTAAAATGCCCCGACTGTAAGCAACTTTTTTGTGCAGGATTTCTCAAAGTGACGACAAGAAATCTTACCCTACTCTTAAAGAAGATTTTTTTATTGTACATTTGATACTTATATTTTTTCTTTGATAACTTTTATACTTTCTGTAGGGGAGGAAAGGGGGTATAATTGGATGTCAAGAGGTTCGCTGTCATCTGAAAACTTCAGGGATTCGTGGTGTCAAAAGTTTGATAATAGAGTTTCTTGTAGACTGTTTTCACAGATTACTATAGTTACGGTCTACTAGGTAGAAAAAAATTAGTGTTGGTACTGACTACTGAGTAAATGAGACGTTTTGTTTCTGTTATAATGAATTTCAAACAATGACATCTACCGTCTACCTAAGTGGACAACGACCTGCCTAAATATTTAGATACCTTCAGGAAATTGATTCATATGAAATGCAGATGGCAGACCTACGTCATTAAGGGCCTGTTTCAACGCTTCCTGATAAGGCTATCCACCACTTAACTTGACACATAGAGTATGGAGAATCTGTCAAATAAGCCTATCGGGCATCTTATCAGGAAGCGGTGAAACAGGCCCTTAGTGTTAGTCCTCCCATGTTTCATGTATGTTATATGTACTATATTGAGAGAAGTTGATTTATAGGCACATGAGGGACCTGCGTAATTTGGTCGCGTTACGTCAAATTCAGCCGACCGCGACATATCACAGCTATAGGTCTACCAGAATCTGATGGCAAAAAGTGAGAAAATAAATTGACTCTTGCAATACCGGGGTACTTGAAATAAGACATTTGGATCCTTTTTAGGGTTCCGTAGTCAACAAGGAACGCTTATAGTTTCGGTCTGTCCGTCCGTCTGTCTATCCGTCTGTCTGTGTGTCCGCGGTTTTGCTCAGAGACTATAGGACCTACAAAGCTGTAGTTTGGCATGAATGCACATATTAATGATGGGAACAAAATGGTACATGAAATCTTAAAAAAACATTTTTTTTTTATGGTACCTTCCATACACATCAAGCCGGGATGAAAATTTTTTTTCGCTTCCACCCCATCGTGTGGGATGTCGTTGGATAGGTTTTTCAAAACAATTATGAGTGTTCATAGATAATTTTCCGATTTAGGGATCCGTTTGTGAAATATTAAGTTTTAAAGTGCAAAAAGTTTTATTAGGTAGTGCTAGAAAGTTAAGCAAGGTTGATCAAGGTGCCGTTCCACCAGTGATCTATAATAATTGTGTCATTCCATTTAGTTCGAACGTTAAGGACCTTGGATTATACATTGATTCGACTTTTACTTGACAGGCTCAAGTCTCATACGTCTCTCGCAAAGTCACTGGTATCCTGCGATCCTTCTACCGGTTTAAAAACTTCCTTCCTTCTTCAGTCAAGTTAATGCTCGTCCAGTCACTTATCCTTCCCATCATTGACTACGGTGATGTGTGTTATTTCGACCTAAACGCTGACAAACTTAATAAACTTGATCGCTGATTTATTTTCAACTAGCTGTTGCCCGCAACTTCGTCCGCGTGGACTTCAGTGTACTTACAGCGAAAACCCAGAAAAACCCTGGTACCCCTTAAATCAAAATACCCAAAAACAGCAGCTGTGCAGTGTGCACATAATATTTCAACTTTATTTATACCAAACTAGCTGTTGCCCGCGACTTCGTCCGCGTGGACTTCAGTGTACTTACAGCGAAAACCCTGAAAAACCCTGGTACCCCTTAAATAAAAATGGCCAAAAACAGCTGTGCAGTGCTTTGTAGTAACTTTAGCTTTACCCATAAACTATTTATTATAGATTGGTAGGTTTAAGGTTACGTCACTTATCACTACATAGATAAAGTACTGAGTAGTGAGTTATACCTTATCAACGTGCATAACAATCGAAAGTATCGAAATTCACAATTTAACATGGTACCACGTCTTATAGAAAGACTTATGAGCAAGCGGTAGCGCGATGTAGGAGACACACGGCGCCATCTATTATGAATTTTTGGAGCTAACTTAATTTGAAAAAATTTACGCATTTTCACCCCCTTATAACCCCTTTTTTCAGTTAAAAAGTAGCCTATGTCCTTTCTCAGGCTTTAGACTATCTGTGTACAAAATTTCATGACAATCGGTTCAGTAGTTTTGGCGTGAAAGCGAGACAGAAAGACAGACAGACAGACAGAGATACTTTCGCATTTATAATATTAGTATAGATCTACGCAAATTCGATCATGTCTCTTACTTTCGTTCTAAACTACACTGGCTACCAATACGACAGCGCCGCTCTACTAGGGTCTTGTGTATGCTCTACTCCCTGTTGCACCATCCTAATGCTCCTAAATACCTAACCCCCCTTTTCCAATACCTTTCCAGTACCCATGACAGATCCCTTCGATCCTCTAACAATGCACTCCTTTCTTGTCCTTATCATAGATCAGACATCATCCATTCGTCTTTCAACGTACAGGCTATTAAACTCTGGAATGCTCTTCCTCAAGAAATTAGGCTAACCAAAACCAGGGACACATTTAAACGCAAAGTTCGTAAGTTTTATTTGAAGCAATTGGCAGTAAAGTATTAAAGTATTAAATAATTGTAATCTATGATAGTTTTTTATATATTATTATTATTTTATAAATATATATTATTATTACAATATAATACATTAATTAATTACTTATATATGTACTAGTATTTTTAAATTAAGTAAGCATATAAAGAATGATATTTTATATAATTTGTACTGTTACGGATACGGGCAGTTGTTTACCTGCACGCGACAGTTGCGCGTACTTTCTAGAAAAGTCCAACCCTTGTTTATGTGAATTGCGTGTTTACGCAAACAATCCAGAATGGAACGTTCCAGAAAGTATGGTGGGCCATATAAAAGGTAAACAAGCCGGCAATCAGCTCAGTTTGATACAAGCGATCATCAAGGCGACTTCAGAGTGAAAAAAAGTGATCAATTATAGTGAGTGATTGTGATAGTGCTTAGTGTTTGGACTTAGTGCATAGTGTTTGGACTTAGTGATTAGTGGGACCTAGTGTTTGTGAATAAAGTCTTCAAGAGAGTTACCAGGTCTTTCTCTCCGAATCCAACGAACCCTAGCACGTAACAGTATTTTAATTATGTAGGTATATATAATATTTATAGTATATTAGTATAGTAGTCTCGGTAAAATATTTGCTCATGAGTTTAGTTATATTTAGATTGCTCTTCATTTATTTATTATTATTATTTTTTATCCTTTCGCACTATTGGCACCTACACAATTTTGTTTCTGGACACCTAAAGGTTGACTGGTAGAGAATGCCATCTGGCATTAAGTCCGCCTATGCACGAACATTGTGCAAAAAGTATAAATAAATAAATAAATAAATAAATAATCGTTGAGTCCAGAGTCCTTCTACCAACTAAACGGTTGCTTCTGGAAATGTGAAAAAATTCACGGGGGTAGAAAATATGATGAATTTAAAAGGAAAACTATCAGGGCTAAGAAGACTTCATAAGTTATTGAGTAATAGTCGATCAACTAAAAAAATGTTTTCGGCGAAATATAAAGGAACTTTTCGTTCAAATTCCTTCGAAAGCAACTGAGATGATGTTGTTAGTAGTGTAAAACACGTTATAAATGTACATTCATTGACCACACAAAAAAAAAATAACTAGCGGTATTACGGAACCCGTGCGTGGCCCGAAACGCACTTGGCCGGTTTTTTTTCCATATAGCGGCTGATTCTGTGTGTGAAACATGCAAATATATAAAATCCAATGATCAAGGATATTTTTTGAAAATCTGCTGTCAAAATTTGCGATCAGATTCTGGTAGACCTATAACATATTGAATTAAATTAATCCGACCAAAGCCGTAGGTCCGTCAACTTCTTCGATGGTACAAAGTACAAAGTACTACAAACGTGCCATAGCCCATACCAAGTTTAACTTTAAGGTAACTTAAAGAAATAAGCGCAAAAACCATTCAAATCACTTTTACTTCAACTTCAGACTACATGCAACTATTTCGCACTAAAAACTCTGTCGCTTTGGAAAAGTCCAATAAAATTTTATATTCAATCTCTGGAATTTTCTAAATTGCATACACTGTAGCTTTCCCAGGAATAGGTCGCCGCAATGAATTTCAAACTGAAGGCAAAACTTTTAAAGAGCTTTTAATAAAAGTCGTGCGGCACAGAAAAGCCCGTACTTTATTTGTATTTTTGAAACTAAATAAAAATGCGAACTCGCAACAGTTGCCGAGTTGAAATACTGTTTTTAACTGCATAAGATTTAATTTGAAAATTGTGTAAAAGCATTCGCAGTGCATTTTACTTTTATTAAAGTTGGAAAGTATTCGGATTACTTTTTACGATTACTGCTTTCAGGGTAATTAAAGTAATTTACCTGCAGAGTGGGAACACAAGTAGATTAGTTTTATTCAGCTAAAAGTTAAAACATTTTGCAAGTATAGGCTATAATATACTAACGTAACTAATTGAGCGCAACTCAAAATGTAGAAGATCAACTTATACCTAAGTTTAGACCAGTCTTTCTCAGTCGGGTAAGGTATAACGTACGTAGCCTGGCTGATGAACCAGTAAGTTGACTGGTAGAGACTAGAGATTGCTTAGTAGCAATAAGTTCGCCTTTTGTACATCAATAAGTATAGTAAGTAATCTTATATCTGTAAACGAGCAATTCTTGTATATATATATATATATCCATACTTCCATACTTAATATTATAAATGCGAAAGTGTCTGTCCATCTGTCTGTCTGTCTGTCTATTACCTCTTCACGCTCGAACCGCTGAACCAATTTTGCTGAAATTTGGCATGGAGATTCTTTGAGTCCCGGGAAAGGACATAGGATAGTTTTTATCCCGGAAAAATGTACGGTTCCCGCGCGATAAACGAATTTTGGCGCAACGAAGTTGCGGGCGTCATCTAGTATATATATATATATATATATATATATATATATATATATATATATATATATATATATATATGAATCTAGGGGGTTAGGCTAGGTATCTAGCTAGTATATAGGGGGTTTCGGGGGCGATAAATCGATCTAGCTAGAATCTAGAATCTAGAAATCAGCATTTTTAGAATTAATTTTTTACTTGAAAATAACCCCCGAATTGTTTCATTTTTTAAACATAGATACTACATTATATTTACGAGGATCCGACCTAGCGGAAACACGATGTCTTAAAATTTTCTGGATAGAATAAAATCACAAAAATGCATCTAATTTTCACGAATTTTTCATATATTGCTATAACCGTGCATAAGATAATATTTTAACACATTTGTATATTTAGTTGTATATTTATCGAGTTATTAAGAAAAACTAACTTGGCGATGATTCCGCGTCGTCCTTTTTCACCTGGCATATGAAAGACGGGCGTGAGTGTGAAGAGAGAAGGACGATGTTTGATTTTTTGAGTTAGTCGCCCTCCTAAAATTAAAACTCCTTTTGCGGTTTTTAAGCTATTGCATAGCTTTTATCACAGGCTTTGAGCGCGGCGACCGAATCAAGAAATTCCGTAAGGAAAAAAACCTAACACATCTTCGTTCAGCACACTTCGGCACGGTGTTTTGTTTGCGTGCGACTAGACGTAGGTATGCGTGTAGACTAGCTATTGGTATACTTTACCGCGGCCGTCCCCGAGTGCCACACGTCTTTTTATACCTTTTCCGCCACGCAATCCCACCACTGCAAGAAGGCCAAGGATTGACAGCAATAACAAAAACCCTTAGTTTCTAATGACTTGGTTTGATTCAGATCGATTCACTAAAAGTTATGTATTTGGTTCAGTTTTTGGTTTCAGTCAGTTTTTTAGCTTTTCAGATAGAGCTTATAGGTACATATTTTCATTATAAGTAAATGTTTTAGCATTTTTCTAACACTTGTCATTGAGTAATTTTTGTAGATATTTTTAATGCGGGTTGGATTTTTACGGTCTTACTACAAAAGATTTAAACACCTGTTGAACAGTTGATTTGAAAATAAATCAGTACATAATGGTACCAGTAGTAACAATTGTTCAATAGATGTTTAGATCTTTTGTGTTAAGACCATTAGATAATGTCGATCATACTAATACTAATATCGAGTAGGTATCGAGTAGTTTTTATCCTGATGTACTCAAGCAGAATATCAAAAGCTATCGAAATAGAATGAAATCATCTCATCTCGGTGTGTCGCGGCACAAGCGAACTGTATTTTCATAAACTCGGGCGCCTTGCTCTATAATAAACTCATCCGGGCTCCAGCCGTTCGGAGTATTTCATTATAAACTTCATAAATTCCCCATTCCCCCGTCTTACTCCAACGTCTCAGTTCACGTAATTTCTCGTCTACTTATAAGTATACCCCATTTGTTTCTTAACGGACTTCTATTCGATTTCTTGTAGAAAGCTAAAAGTATATACTGATGTTAATGTTATTATACCGAAGTAATGTAAAGTAATCATAAATTAAGCATCAGTGATCAAGTATTACAAGTTATGAGGTTTAAAACATCAACTACAAAACAAGGATGCTCGCAAATCCGTTGCGCACAAAATTTGTGTATCGTGCCGGAACCGTACATTTTTCCGAGATAAAAACTATCCTAAGTCCTTTCCCGGGACTCAAGTATGCTCAAGGTATCATGCCAAATTTCAGCAAAATCGGTTCAGCGGTAAAGCATGAAGAGGTAACAGACAGACAGACACACTTTCGCATGTATACCTAATATTAGTATGGATTTAGAATAAATCAAATATTTCATATATATAAAGTCTACTCCTTACATAAAGATTAACGTTACGTCTAAGTAGCCCTATCGTAGCTACGATACGATTTAATTTAGCTACGTAAGCGTTTGTTTTTAAAGAAATAAAGTATTTTTCTTTCAATACGTTTTTTAAACAGAAATAGTAGTTTATACTTTCTTTCTTTAAACATGCGAATCATAAAAATAAGTAACCGCTACACGTATTTCTACGCATTGTTTGAACAAGCTATATAGGTACAGAGAATAACAAAAAGCAACAATTTTATTTGGAGTAATTATTCAGAGATGGGAATTGGCAAAATAGCTCGGATCCCAGCGATCATTACCTTTTACTGTTCATTCGCAAATTACGGCTGTAAAATGTACGCGTAAACTTCATAACGACCGACACAATGATCTATATATTTAGTATGTTTCCAACCTAATTTGGGATCTATACCAAGTGGGCAATAGACTATAGTATAAGTAGTTACAGTAGGGACTGTCTGGCCTCTTTACGCCCAAATCGCTAAACAGATTTTACTGCAATTTAGTATGGAGAATGGAGATACTTTGAGTCCCGGAAAAGGACATAGTATACTTTTATCCCGGAAAATGTACGGTTCCTGCGCGATAAATTGGCGCAATGGAGTTGTTAAGGACGTCATCTAGTTTAGTATCATCATCATCATCATTAGCCTATTGCCGTCCACTTCTGAACGTAGGCCCAATGAGCGCCAACCGTCCCGATCTTGGGCAGCCCTCATCCATCCGCTGCCAGCCAAATGCTCATTTCCGCCGCTCCCGCTTCTGCATCCGCTCCCGCTCCCGCTCCCGCTTTCGCTCCCGCTTCCGCTTCCGCTTCTGCTCCCGCTCCCGCTCCCGCTTCTGCTTCCGCTCCCGCTTCTGCTTCCGCTCCCGCTTCCGCTTCCGCTTCCGCTTCCGCTTCCGCTCCCGCTCCCGCTCCCGCTCCCGCGCCCGCTCCCACTCCCGCTCCCGCGCCCGCTCCCGCTTCCGCTCCCGCTCCCGCTCCCGCTCCCTCTCCCGCTTCCGCTCCCGCTCCCGCTCCCCGCTCCCGCTCCCGCTCCCGCTCCCGCTCCCGCTCCCGCTCCCGCTCCCGCTCCCGCGCCCGCTCCCGCGCCCGCTCCCGCGCCCGCTCCCGCTCCCGCTTCCGCTTCTGCTCCCGCTCCCGCTCCCGCTTCTGCTTCCGCTCCCGCTTCTGCTTCCGCTCCCGCTTCCGCTTCCGCTTCCGCTTCCGCTTCCGCTGCCGCTTCCGCTTCCGCTCCCGCTCCCGCTCCCGCGCCCGCTCCCACTCCCGCTTCCGCTCCCGCTCCCGCTCCCGCTCCCTCTCCCGCTTCCGCTCCCGCTCCCGCTCCCCGCTCCCGCTCCCGCTCCCGCTCCCGCTCCCGCTCCCGCTCCCGCTCCCGCTCCCGCTCCCGCTCCCGCTCCCGCTCCCGCTCCCGCTCCCGCTCCCGCTCCCGCTCCCGCTCCCGCTCCCGCTCCCGCTCCCGCTCCCGCTCCCACTCCCGCTCCCGCGCCCGCTCCCGCGCCCGCTCCCGCGCCCGCTCCCGCGGCCGCTCACGCGCCCGATCCCGCGCCCGCTCCCGCTCCCGCTCCCGTGCCCGCTCCCGCTCCCGCTTCCGCTTACGCTTCCGCTTACGCTTCCGCTCCCGCTTCCGCTTCCGCTCCCGCTTCCGCTGTCGCTTCCGCTGCCGCTTCCGCTTCCGCTCCCACTTCCGCTCCCGCGCCCGCTCACGCGCCCGCTCACGCGCCCGATCCCGCTCCCGCTTCCGGTTACGCTTCCGCTTACGCTTCCGCTTACGCTTCCGCTTACGCTTCCGCTTCCGCTTCCGCGCTTCCGCTCCCGCTTCCGCTCCCATTCCCGCTCCCGCTCCCGCTCCCGCTTCCGCTCCCGCTTCCGCTCCCGCTTCCGCTCCCGCTTCCGCTCCCGCTTCCGCTCCCGCTCCCGCTCCCGCTCCCGCTTCCGCTTCCGCTCCTGCTTCCGCTCCCGCTCCCGCTTCCGCTCCCGCTCCCGCTCCCGCTTCCGCTTCCGCTCCCGCTTCCGTTCCCGCTCCCGTTCCCGCTCGTGCTTGTGGAAGCGATCGTAAATCTTAAAAAGCGAGGCATCCTCATTCCTCATTCATATTTATTTGCATGATTATTGATTGCGTCTGGCGACTGTATTACGGCATTAATACTGAAAATGTTAACAAAAAAGTAATAATTCTGTAGTTTTTTAGCGTTCGTACAAGAGGAGAATTAACTGTCGGCTCCTTACTGCCTCCGGTCAGCCAATACCCGTCCTGGGGGAAATGTCAGTTACGATTAATGTAGGGGGTTACTCATACCCTCATGACGTTATCGTGGCTGAGATTATGGATGATTGCATCTTGGGTTTGGATTTCATGAAGAAGCACAACTGCAGAATTAATGTCGCTGACGGAGTTTTCAAGTGTGGCGAAGAAGAAATTTTCATCCTTGGAGGCGCCTGCGGGAAAGTCGCGTGTGTAAAGGAAGTCATCATACCTGGACGAGCGGAAGCTAGGGTGCTCGTAGAACTACCGCCAGCGGGAAAGAAGAAGTCAAACAGATGCGTGTTGATCGAAGACATACCTACCAAGACATCAGCGCGAAAACTGATGACGGCGAGAACCCTTGTTAGTGGAAGCAGTAACGCTGTGGTCAGGGTTTTGAATGTGATCACGAGATCTGCTTGAACAACGTCTGTGACGTCATTGGAAAGTGCGAGGAAGTTGTCTGGATGAGAAGGTGTAGTTCGATCACAGGCTCAGACTCAGCTGCAAACACCAGCAACTATGGAATAGTGACTGAGCTACTCGATGACTGCAAGAGTAGTCTGACTTATTCGCAGAGCATGAAAGCTAAGAAGTTTTTACAACGCCACGCGAATATCTTCTCCAGTCAGGAAGGCGACCTTGGAAGAACGTCGATGGTTCAGCACAGGATAGATACTGGAAGCGAGAACCCAATTCGTCAACGAGCAAGACGGATACCCATTGCAAAGGAAAAAGAAGTTGAAGGCTTTTTGGAGGACATGAGAAGGTATAAGATTATTGAACCGTCTGCAAGTCCGTGGTGCTCACCTGTTGTGTTAGTAAAGAAGAAAGATGGCAGCACAAGATTTTGTGTGGACTACAGGCGTCTCAATGATGTCACTAAGAAGGACAGCTATCCATTACCTCGAATCGACGACACTCTGGATACCTTGAGTGGCATGAAATGGTTCTCGACCCTGGACCTGAAATCTGGATACTGGCAGGTGGAAATTCATCCAAAAGACAAGGAGAAGACAGCTTTCTCCACAGGTAAAGGTTTATGGCAGTTTAACGTCATGCCCTTTGGATTGTGCAACGCACCTGCCACATTTGAGCGACTCATGGAGTGTGTACTGGCAGGCTTAGTTGGAGAAGCTTGCTTAGTCTACTTGGACGACGTCATCATTGTTGGCCGCGACTTCGAGGACCATTTGCGAAACTTAGAACGAGTTTTCGCCAAAATAGAGGGGGCCAAGTTAAAGTTGAATCCGAAAAAGTGTCGTTTATTCAGGACTAAGGTCAATTATCTCGGCCATGTCATCTCCAGTGATGGAATCCAGACGGACCCGGAGAAACTGGAAGCAGTTAAAAATTGGCCAACCCCTAAGAACAAAACCGAAGTGCGGGCATTTCTCGGCCTATGCTCCTACTACAGGCGTTTTGTTAAGGTATTCTCAGAGATAGCCAAGCCATTACATCGGCTGACGGAAGATAAACGACAGTTTATGTGGGACGAGACTTCTGAAGATTCTTTTCAGAAACTGAAGAAACATCTGTGTGAAACACCAATCCCGGGGGAATCCACAACCTGAAGGTCAGTTTATAGTCGACACTGACGCAAGCAACACGGCCATTGGAGGGGTGTTATCTCAAAAACAGGGCGAAAGAGAAGTTGTAATTGCATATTTCAGCAAATCTTTATCTAAGCCAGAGAGAAACTACTGTGTGACAAGAAGAGAACTCTTGGCTGTTGTAAAGACGCTACAACATTTCAGCAATATCTCATCGGCAGACAGTTTTTACTGCGAACTGATCACGCAGCCTTGAAGTGGCTACTGCAATTCAAGAACCCAGAAGGTCAAGTAGCTCGATGGATTGAACAGCTCCAGGAGTATAACTTCAAAACAGAACACCGCAGCGGAAAGGCGCATGGGAATGCCGACGCCCTTTCACGAAGGCCGTGTTCAGAGGACTGCAAACATTGTAATAAGCAGGAATCTAATGAAGTAACATTACAGTTAACGAGAACAAGTCCTTTGGGTCCATGGGTGAATGATGCTATGAGGGAGGCTCAAGAAAGAGATGACGACCTTCGGCACATCATCACATGGAAGAAACGCGGTGACGTAAAACCAATCTGGAGTGAGGTTGCACCCACTGGCGCTGTCACTAAGGCGTACTGGGCGCAATGGGACAGTCTGATACTTCAAAATGGAATACTTTACCGAAAATGGGAGAAGACTAACGGCAGAGAGTTCCATCTTCAGATAGTTGTCCCAAGAACGACAGTATCGGATGTTCTCCGTGAAATACACGATGGCGTATCAGGAGGTCATCTAGGTGTTAAGAGGACGTTAACAAAAGTGCGAGAACGATTCTACTGGTTGCATTGTCGAGATGATGTACAGGATTGGTGCCGCAAATGCACTACTTGCGCTGCAGTGAAGGGACGACCACAAACCAGGAGCCGTGGTAACCTGCGGTTGTATAACGTTGGCGCACCGTGGGAACGAATTGCAGTTGACGTAGCTGGGCCATTTCCCGTGACTAAATCGGGAAACAAGTACTTTATGGTCGTCATGGACGCCAAATGGCCCGAAGTGTTCGTCATACCAAACCTAGAAGCTACAACGGTTGCTTTTAAGCTAGTCGAAGAAGTGATATCTCGCTTTGGTGTGCCTCTCGAAGTCCATTCCGATCAGGGCAGGAACTTCGAATCGCAGGTCTTCCAGGAAGTGTGCAGAATTTTGGGAATGCATAAGACGAGGACCACCGCGTACCATCCACAGTCTGATGGAATGGTTGAGAGATTTAACGCGGATGAAGTCGCGGGCAACAGCTAGTAATTAATAATGCTCTTTTGATTTTTAGGTTTCCTTAGCCAAATGGCAAAAAACAGAACTCTAATAGATTCGTCATGTCTGTGTGTCTGTCTGTCCGTATGTCACAGCCACTTTTCTCCGAAACTATAAAAAAAACCTTATAATTTCATAAAAATAAACCTTATTGTTGCTGCGGATTGCGGAACCCTTCATGGGCGAGTCCAACTCGCACTTGGCCGATTTTATTATTTTGAATGATAACCATGAAGCTATTATAGAGCTCTATATATTTAGCTCCATGACGATAACAATGTGAGGAACATTTGGAGTAACTTTTTTCTGTTTTTGAAACTTTATTGTTACGTACTGTCTTTTAGTAATATTTAATTAAAAGCGTCGACCTCTGTGGCGCAGTGGTTCAGCGCATGATAGCTCAAGCCGGGGGTCGCTGGTTCGGAATTCGAATCCCACCGACGGAACAAAAGGTTTTCCTCGGTCATGACTCATAAGTACTCATGACTCATGAGTCATGACTCATGGATGTGTATTAAATATCTGTATAATAATTATAATAATATTGTAAAAACTAGCTGACGCCCGCAACTCTGCTGCGCCAAAACTAGTTTATCGCGCGGAAACGGGAAACCGTGCATTTTTTTCGGGATAAAAAGTATTATATGTCAAAGGACAAAGACTCGGGACCGCCTCAAAGTATCATTAAAATTTTTTCAATTTCAATTTCATTAAAATCGGTTCAGCGGTTTGGGCGTGTAGAGGTAATAAGCTAGGTAATAACAGACAGACAAACAGACACACTTTTAAATTTATAATATTAATTTTTTACAATTAGTATGGAAGTATGGATCTTAAATAAGTTGAGTATAATAAAAAGGAAATCTATAATCTACATAATAATATATACTTATTATAAAACAAAGTCCCTTTTTTCCCTCATGTCCCTTTGTTCCCTTTAATCTTTAAAACTAGGCAACGGATTCTTTCAGTGTTAGATAGCCCATTTATCGAAGAAGGCTATAGGCTATATTTTATCACGCTAAGACTAATAGGAGCGAAGAAATAGAGGAAAACGGTGAAAAAACGGGGGAAATTATTTGAAAGGGCTAACTTGAACGCGCTAATCTCAGGAACTACTGATTTGATTTGAAAAATTCTTTCAGTGTTAGATAGCCTATTTACTGAGGAAGGCTATAGGCTATATTTTATCACGCTAAGACTAATAGGAGTATGTTGATAAAACGTTGGAAATTATTTGAAACTGGGGAAATTTATCTCGCGAACTACTGGAGCAATTTTTATGTTATTTGGCACAGATAAGAAGTAGATCATAGGCTATTGATTTTAATCATTTTTTCAGTGGCTATATATTTTATACCCATGCGACGCCGGGGCGGGTCGCTACTCGCTAGTATAAATTATTATAATATATCCGGTATTATACGTCTGGTACTTGTAAGTTGTAACACAAGTCCTTAGTGTACTTAGCACGGGGCCAGATTGACGTGGTGTGATTTGTGAAGAGTCCAATGTAGATATTATCATTAAGTATATTATTTTAGTATATTATGTAGAATCTGTATTCTGTTCAGTTCAGTGACAAGATACGCCCGCGCCTGTATTCCTACTATTCCAATATAATAATATTTATTATAAAACAACCTCAAAAACAACATTGTTCATGATTCATGAAACAGTAAAATATACTTCGCAACACACGCACGGCTTGAATAACTTGATCCTAAGATAATAATGAATGACGACGCACGCACACATACTTACGCTGCCGTGTAGGGCGTCCGAGGCGCGCGGGGCACGGGGTACCTTGCAATAGCGAGACGGCTATATATAAAACTTGTAGTGGCGCTAGTGTCGAACTTGATTTTAGGAGCCGCGTAGCCCGAGCTCTTAAGTCCAGTATATTTCTAGTCCAGTATAATAGTTTTGTATATTTTCAAACGTAATTTGGGATTTACATAAATTAGTGACTATAGTATAAACTTATACAGTTCGGAATGCAAAATAAGGCAAAAACACTGTCATACTCAAAGCAAAACATTATCTTATGTAAGTCTCTCCGCCATCTCTCCTAAAATCTTTCCTTTCGACGTAAACTTATCCGGAAAAGTTTTTTTCCTGAGTTTTATACTTAAGGCAGGGATTAATCTCAATCCAAAACGATCACCTTGCACACAACCAAAGACCAAGTGTATACGCATCGCAATAAGATTTATTTTAGCTTAGCATAAAACTGTAGTTATTAGGGGCGGATCTTCTCTATTTTTCATGTTTTTTAAAAATATCTTTGGAAATTAATATTAACAAACAAAATGTTCGGTTCAGAAGATTTTAAAATAGATTTACTAACAATTTATTCAAATAAAATGTATAATTATCATAGTTAATACTTATATATCGATGAATTAGATTTTTGTCGGAGATGAGTTTGTAAATTAATTACAGCCAAAGTGTTACGTTTTATAAAAATGTGTATGGTTTAAAGTCTTTTAAATATTGTGCTTTATATCTCATATTTTTTTACATTTCGTTATTATATTGGAACTAGGTAAACCGGGAGTCATAGAATTCTTCGTCATAGAAATCTAGGTTTATCCTCGCCTTAAGAGTAGATCATGTGCCCAAAATATCTTCAGTTTATTTTAAAACACCTATATCTATAAACAGATACCTAACTTTCAGATTATTCCAGTAACCTACCTACATGATGTAACGTCGGACGGTCCGCCGGTCGGACGGACATTAATCCCGGGACAGGACGCGGCCGCAATAAATCTAGACGGGCCGGGAATATTCATGAGGGCGTAATATGTTATGCGGGATATACCGTATACGTAACGTGTGAGATTTAACTATATTTGTATATATAGTAATCTTCTGTATTGGAAGTAGGTAAGTACCATCGAGGAAATTGATTCCTAGGCAGTTGACGGACCTTCGTCATTTAGTAGTCTTATGCCCGTTTTCACCAACATCACCTAAAATTTAGATGTCCCTTAAGCCAATATTATAAGGGGCACCTAACGTCAGTTTTGTTTTCACCGACGTTTAAGCAAAACTTTTTTAACTTTTAAAAGTTAAACTCTCTAAACTTTTAAGTGACACCTAAACCATTATAATTTAGGGGATGAATCAATGACTTAAGAAACAAGGGATGAATTGACAACCCCGTAACTCATACACACGGGCCACACGCCACAGCCACAAACGCCGTTTTAAGCTAGTCTATAGGTCGTAAAGTGAATCGTTGCAGCGTGTGGCGGCCACCGGTGTCAAAAAAATTATGAAAACTATAGGAAGTATGCCAGTGGCGGCGTTTTGTGGTTGTGGCCCGTGTGCGGGAGCCCTAAGGGATCATTATAGAAATACAAGGATGACGATGAGTAGCAGAGCCGCCGCCGCTGCGGCGGCGCGTGTGTAAACAGCCGTACGTGTTGTGTAAATTGTAATGTAAGTGTCTAAGCACACTAGGCTGAATCACGCCGACGTAAATTCCGCCGCGTTTACGCCGCGTATCAAACACATACAAAATACGGACGGAACGCGACAGACGACACACTATGCCGAAATTCCGTCGCGAGACGAATTTCCGTCGAGCCGAGTCGAGCGTAAAGTTCGGCAGCGATTCGGCGGTAATGTTTTGTATAGCAACACACTATACGCGACGGAATTATCAAAACCAAACATAGCAAATCCAACTTTAACTCCAAGGCGTTAGCGCACACATTACATCTGAGAATTTTTTAAATACTCGCTTACGCACGCGTTCCGCTACGGAAATTAGGCCGCGAAATTTCGGCTCTTCGCATAATTTATAGTGTCGCATCAGACGTAAGCGGCTGAACGTAATTTCGGTCACGTAAATTACGCTGGCGTGATTCAGTCTAGTTTGTTAGACCCTAACTGGAACCACATTTGAGCGGCCCAATGTAAGAGAGTTTTCAAACTTTTCATACAGTAACTATGTATTTCTATGATGGTTACAATATAAATTAAATTAAGTTAATGCTGTTAATAATAATGTTAAAAAAGCTGCTTGTTTTCTAATTCCAGTAAAATAAAATAATAATATGAAGCCCGAAAACCTTTAACTATTTGAAGTTACGAAAAAACATATTTAAACAAGTTTTTCGCGACTGTTTTCAAACTATTTATCTCATAATTTGTGTTTTTCTTTTGAATGCATAATATTACAAAATGTTTTTCAAGGTCCTCATTTAGCGTAGTCGCAAAAAATCGTTGTAACTATAAACCTATATAAACACAGTATTGAAGACGTATTTATGTCAAAAACAAAAGCTAGATGCAATAACTCATGTTTTATAAGGGCATGACAGTAATAAGCGTTTTATGAAACGTTTTTACATTGTTAAATCGTAGAGGTAGATAAGTGTAGATAGGTCTAAATTGTTTATTTTAAAAAGAAAATAGGTTGCATAATGCATAAGTATGGTAACTATAGCCATGGGCGCCGGCAGAGGGGTGTCAGGGGGAGCACTTGCACCCCTTGGGAATCTCGGGATCAACAGGAATTATTATTGAAATAAAAATCATTTTGTAACCCTATTACCATGCCATAAAAATATACTTCGTAATGTTTCGGCACTAAATGTCTTCTGTTGACGTAAATAGACAGTACTAGTAACTGTTGTTCGTAAAAAGAAAGAAAACTAAAACCTGCACGGTGCACCCCTTAGAAATTATTTCTGCCGGCGCCCATGACTATAGCTAGTAATTACTAGGTACAAGTACGTTACTTTATGCCTGTTTGAAATAATTTCAAAGCGCAAAAGTAAATTTAATTTACTTTTAGCCTACATCTAAAGCAGGCTTACTTTACATCTTTCGAATATTCTTTATCTTTTTCAATTTATTTCAAATACATGATATAATTATTGTAGCTTACTTTCATAATATGGAATCAAATCCTTTCTCCGTCTGCTTGCTTCGAACTTATAAACATAAATATATCATTAAGTTTCAGCTGTAAGGAAGGTCTGGTTGCTTGGTTTCTACAATCTAAAACATATTTTCATGCTAGCATCCATCCAAATGATGGAAGAAAAAAAATGCCATATCTATCGTCACCACAACCTATGGCTGCAGTGTAACTTCTGACTTCGCTCGCCATTGTTTCAGATTGTAGATTCTCGAAAAACAATTTTCCGTCGCTGAACGCTCTTGATAATGTCCTGGGACCTGTCTCGTGCGCGCCACGGAGATAGAGTTATAAATATCACGGAAATTATAGCGTAGACGTAGAGGTAAATACAGGTAAATACAGTGTGTTAGTGTAAACACCGTTATCCTTGAAACCATCAAATGTGCCCGTCAAAATGAACAACTTTTTCTATGAGAACAATGCTACGAATTCAAAAAATACCGTCTTCATACCCATACGGATGCCCGGATCGGCAATTTGTATGGGTATGAAGACGGATTTTTTTAGTTCCCAGCATAGTTCTTTGAGAAAAAAATGTTCATTTTGTCGGGCTTACTTGATGGTTTCAAGGATAACGGTGTTAACACTAACATCTTGTATACTTGGTTGGCACCTTTAAGTATGTACTATCAGAGAAGTTGATTCCTAGGCAGAAGGGGGACCTACGTAGTTTGGTCGCGTTACGTCAAACCCAGCCGACAGATCACATATGAATTGACATGATCCGACCAAATGACGTTGGTCTGTCAACTGCCTAGGAATTAATTTCCTCGATAGTACTATTAGAGAAATTGATTCATAGATATTGGCGGACTTAATTTGGTCGGGTTTTTTTCAAACTTAGCCGATAAATTAACTAAACATTACCTGACACAACCCGACTAATTAATAGCGTAGATCTGGCATCCTGCAATTTCCTTAATGGTAAATGTTACGTCGTGTGCTACAGAATAAGTATAAGGATGTTGTGACGTTCTTGTAGGATTGTATAGGCTACGTGTTCGGTGTTACGTGTAGCTTGTACTACAAGATCGTTAAAAAACTGGAGGGTCAGTACTCAACAGGCCATTTGGACAATATTATCTGCCAATAACAACTCGCCTAAAGTCTAAACACTGATCTACTCAGTCTACGCCGCACTAAAAAGATCTTAAAAATTAAACACAATCGTTTCATTGCTTGTTATTCTAATATGATAAAAAAGAGTCGTATCCAGCAAATTCAAATCCTTATATCTACGATCTATTCCTTTTATTATGATTTTCACTTGCGGCCCATTGAATTCAAAGGACAAAAGATTTCCTCAGCAAAATATTAACGTCAAGACCAACTCGGTTTCAGCGGTACAAAAACTGCCATTGTTTTTGTAAACATTAAATTGTTTATAACATTTTAAGTTGTGATTAAGTTTGCTTATGATATAATATTTTTTTGTGTTACCTTTATTTTTGTTTGAGCATTCACAACCAAATACTTGAATTTTATCATCTATCATCAATCATCATATATATATTTAATCAGCTGAATGTTGAACGCTCTCAGACTCATTTATTACTAATTAAATTAAATGAACCTACCTTTAATTAAATGACGAGTTTAAATAAAAAAGGGTGTAGTTTATGTCAAACACTTCCTTAAATAATAATTAAATATTTAGAAAAGTTAAAAGTTGATAAATCCACACAAGTTTTCCATTTATGATAGTTTTCTTAAAGCAGCTCATTCGTGCCAAAGCACTTGCTACACATTTTCTATTCTTAACAATCTTATCAAATTCTAATTAAATTTTTATCGTAATTACGTTGGACTATAGTCATATTATATATATATATATATATATATATATATATAGACAACAATATACTTATATAGACATATTATATTAGAATCTTAGATATTTTTTTATGAAATAAGGGGGCAAACGAGCAAACGGGTCACCTGATGGAAAGAAACTTCCGTCGCCCATGGACACTCGCAGCATCAGAGCTGCAGGTGCTGCCGGCCTTTTAAGAGGGCATAGGGTAATAAGGGAGGGTAGGGATGGGAAGGGAAGGGAAAAGGGGAGGGAAGGCAAGAGAATAGGGTAGGGGATTGGGCCTCCGGTAAACTCACTCACTCGGCGAAACACAGCACAAACACACTGTTTCACGCCGGTTTTCTTTGAGAACGTGATATTTCTCCGGTCGAGCCGGTCCATTCATGCCGAAGCATGGCTCTCCCACGTATCTTTTTAATATAAAACTCTCGTATCACAGTGTTTGTGCGCGAACTCCTCCAAAACTCAACCGTCTTTAATGAAATTTTTATGTACAATAATTTATTGTACATTCGTTAGACCTGAGAATAGTTTTTTTCTACTTTTTCTATTGATGCTAGAAATAATTTATACGGCAAAACAACGTTTGCGGTTAGCTTGATGTTACGTAAAATATTATTACCGGTAACTCTCTCACACTAAAATAGTTCATTTTCGAGAAATTGACTGGCTCTGATTTCCCCAGGGTTTCGTCTTCAAACAGTCTGAGAAGCGAACGTCAACAATAAGAAATATTACGGCGTTCCCCAGATAGGTGCTGTTAGTACTTATAGTAAATTTGCTACTAAATTATATTATAATGAGTATACCCTGTATTTTATGACTTTATGACTTTACCAGACCGTACAAGTTTTTTCAGACATTAATATTTCACATTTTCATGCTAACAGTAGAAACTCGATTTTTCGGCCCTCATACAGATTCGTGAGTATCCGGACTGCCATCAGAAAATGTAGCTCTTAATAATTAAAAAAAAAACATTGACTTTTGAAATAAAGTCAATATTTTTTAAGTTTATAACAAACGCTTAATTTATGTACTACTGTGCATATGCTCCGAACTACCTTTTTAAGAGGGCGATAAACCCAAAAAATCAAACATCGTCCTTCTCTCTTCACACTCACTTCTTTCATATGCCAGGTGAAAAAGGACGATGCGAATTCATCGCCAAATTACTTTTTTCTCAATAACTCGATAAATATACAACTTTTTAAAAATCCGCTAGGTCGGTTTCTCAATGATAGAATTCTATACAATGTGTTAAAATATTAATATGGTCCAATGCATGGTTATGGCAAAAAATAAAAAAATTCGTGAAAATTAGATTCATCTTTGTGATTTTTTCCATCGAGAAACTTTTAAGATATCGTGTTTTTGCTCATATCGAATTCTCGGAAATATAATGTAGTATCTAGTTTTAGAAAATGAAACAATTCGGGGCTCATTTTCAAGTATAAAAATGAACAATAATATCGAAAATTTTGGGTTAGTCGCCCCTTTCGATTATTCGGATTTTCAAACATCCGGATGCATAACGACAACAACGAGTCCGGTTAATCGAGTTCTTACTATAAACGTCATACTCAATCTTGTTTGTTTGTAATTAAATTAATTATTATATGATGTATCACGTAACTATAGTCACAAAGCCGCCACAACAAATACCAGAAAAGATGTAGAACCTAGCTTCTGACTTTGTATACCGCAGCTCTATAAAAAGTAGAGTAAGCTTATACTCGTACAATCATAAATGGCGCACGCGGTTTAAACTACGGGAGCATTACATTTTGCCATGATCAATATTTACATATTATATTCTATACTTATCTATAAACAAAGTCGCGTTTTTTCATTCATGTCCTTTTGTTCCCTTTAATTTTTAAAACTACGCAACGGATTTTGATGATTCTTTCAGTGTTAGATAGCCCATTTATCGAATCAAGAATCAAGATCATTTATTCACAGATATGTAGTCAAAAGGGTAACAAAGGTTATAATAGTTCTTACATATCCTACCATAACAATGGTGTGTGAATGTCGTAACTGTATACAGAACAAATTAAAATAAATTTAACATTCTTCATAAATTAATAATTAGATATTATTACCATTAAGTACATTGTATACAAAATTGTTTCTACATATTAACTAATTCCAATATTTCATTTTAGTCAAAAGTATCACATTTTACATTTTTATGTCAATAAAATTAAGTGCATGTCAACTATTATAATAAATAAATGTCAGTTATTCATATTAGATTACAATACAATTTCAAGAGTTAATTTAAGTCAGGTAATCGAGGAAGGCTATAGGCTATATTTAATCACGCGAGCGAAGAAATAGAGGAAAATGTGGAAAAAACGGGGAAAACTATTTGAAAGGGCTAGCTTGAACGCGCTAATCTCAGGAACTACTGGTCCGATTTGAAAAATTCTTTCAGTGTTAGACAGCCCATTTATTGAGGAAGGCTTATATTTTATCACGCTAAGACTAATAGGAGAATGTGGAAAAAACGGGGGAAATTATTTGAAAGGGCTTATCTCGCGAACTGCTGGAGCAATTTTTATGTTATTTGGCACAGAATATAAGAAGTAGACCACGTGAAGGATCATAGGTTATCAATTTTAATCATTTTTTCAGTGGATATATATTTTATACCTGTGCGACGCCTGGGCGGGTCGCTAGTTATTAATAAAATATTCTTAGTATTGTCCAATAATGTATTAACATTTTAAGGCCATCCCCCGAGCAAACGACCTTGACCATACATTTGCCGCATTGCTGAGATCGCACCAAAAGTCAAAACCCTATTTTTTTACTTATCTTGGTTCAAAATTGACCTAAAAAAAATTAAAACGGGGAATATGTAGTTTATAATATTGTCGATCTATTGGCGTGTGTTTCAAATAAAAGTAATTTGTAAATACTAAGGAGATCTGAATGTATGCTTGCATTTTACATATAATAAATTGGCTTGACTTTGGAATCTGATATCATGAGTAAATATATAAACAAAAAAATAAAATTTTAAACGTGGAAAGGAATGTTGAGATACTGAATATTATTGCTGTATTTTTATTAAAACTCTGTAGCATTCAAATTATGAGTCTAAATACGGTAAATTACGGGTTCTCCGTAGGGAAGGCCCTTAAAGAGCATGAGCTCATTCATATAAAGTTAAAGTTTTCTATAATATTTTATTCCTCGTAAAAGTGTTATTATATTCATTTACTTTTATTGCAACTTAGACAATACATATTACAAAGTATAATAAAAATAAATTATACATTATTTTAGCTTTTAATTTCATATTAATTCCTAATTACCTTTAAATTAATATTAAAATTAAACTTTTACATACCATTTACTTCGGTCATAAGTCTTTTATTAGTTGTTCGTAAAGTATAAAACATGTGTAAATATGTGAATGTTTATTTTCATCTTAAAATTCTCAGTGTTTTTAGTATACTGTATACTGTGTAGTACAGTACTTATCGGTAAGCATAATAGTATTTTAATAGACCTGTAAGTTTACAGACTATAATTACGCGTTCAGAGTAATAACTCTAGATGGGTCTTTTGGTGGCTGCCAAATTGGAATTAACACCGTCAAATTGTAAAGTATCGCTGTAGCACCTCCATCGTGGGTAAGTATCGCAGATACAATAGATTTTCAATAATTGTTATGCGGCAGCCGGCTGCAGACAGCTGTTTCAAACTCTATGCCGTCATTCTAGTACCAGTAGTTAGTAAATTCTTCGCGTCTCTCAAAGTATGTTTAAACCAGACTATTAAATTTAAATCTGTTCAGCTGCTTAGGGCAGAGAAACATACTTTTGTATAAATTATAATATTAGTAATAATATTATATTGGTAAAGATGTAATTTTGAACACACAACAATTCCTGAAAATACTAAAAGTCCCAATTCTCTTAACATTTTCTGAAAATGTCCCGTTTTTAATTCGAGCGATGTCGCATCGCATTCGCATAGCCTATGAATTTTGATCCAGTTTATCCTGTCACAGGATAATGAAGCTTATTACAATCGTATCATTGCTGACTGTGGCGTGTGCGTACAAAGATATCGACGACTTCTATAACTACTACCCTGATGTTCATAACAAGGAGAAGTTGAAGGCATTAGTGGACTGCTTCCTGGATAAAACGGTGTGCTCGGATGTCCTGAAGCCTATAAAAGGTAGCGAAAGTTACTCAAGTTAGATAAGGCTGGACGTAAGCGTAAGTTTTCCATATTGGATTTCCGAATTCGTTTTCCGTATTTGGAATCCCTTGAGACTAGCGCAAACGTTCGTTTTTTTACGCGCGAAGACGCCGCCTGACACTTGAAACGTTTTTTACTGATTCTATACATTCGAATTTACGGATACGGAAAACGAATTCGGAAATCGTATACGGAAAACGTATGTATGCGGCCGGCCTAGCGTCTAACGGATCTTTCTCTGTTCCATTTCGCTGTCTCCTAGAATCTAGAGTCTAGACTCTAGACGTATGCGAATTATAATTGCATACATAGATAAAAATTCTATGCAATAGCTTTACCGTCGCAGTATCCGAATGAAACACGTACCTATTTTAATTTAAAATCACATTGGCCATTATAAATAAATTTAGATCTGCTCTATATTCAAGGTCACATGCAGCAGCTAATAATGGACGGGTGTGCGGAGTGCGACACCATACAGAAGCACTACACACATCAGTTTCTGGATGCTGTAAGGCGCTGGTACCCCGAGGATCTACCAGCGTTGGACAAGAAATATGACGCTGACGGCAAACATATGAGTCTACTAGAGAAGTCTGTTGCTGATAACTGATTATGATTTTTAGCACGCTTTTATTATTTATTTTATTGTTTTATTTAATTATTTAAATCAGGTAACTTGGCCCATATTATACTAACATACATAACATTTATACTAAAACTAACACTAAGCACTAAACACGTATCGTCTGCGACGTGGGGCGCGACGTGTTCGGAAGTCGTCCTCGGAACCTCCTGTAGACGACTCCAATCGGCCAGAACTCATCCTTCTCGAAGGTCGGTAGATGATGCATCGGGACCCTCACTACAAAGAGCTGAAATTGACTTAGTGGCGGGACTCCAAACGCTCGACCCTCAAGACGAAGTGGGTCTTGCTCCTGATGTAGTCCACGACCTGCTCGACCGTCGTGGACCAGTGCAGCCTGGACACGTACAGCGGCGTCGCGGGAGTCTCACGCCGCAACAGCTGCGCGGGTCCTTCGGGTGCGGTGCCGCGATGGTTGCGGACGACGGGTTTTTTCTTCTTATTAGCTTGGGCTGTAGCCTGTATGTATGTAACGGGATCTTTGAGTATTTAGTGAACATTTCAAGACAGGTGCCTAAAAATATTATGTAATATGCATATTTTTCATACTTATTTATTAAGAAACAGGTTTTTTCTGACGCATTTAGAGACAAATATTATTTTGGAATTTTTGGTCTATGAGGTAATTAAAAACACATAGAAATTAAGAATTCCAATTTCAACCAAACAGTTACTGGATCAACGCATTCTTTTCATTCTGCCAAACAGAATTCTTTCTTATTAAAATATTTTGTACCAAGTAATGAAAATAATACATTTCGATAACATCTAAGATAATGAACAAATTTTAAGAGTCTTCAAATCATTTTTCTTTGAGGTTGTGGGTTCCGTTCGGCGAGACGAGGCGCGGCGCGGCATAAATTTGTATGGTCTTGTAAAACCCGTCACAGACTTAGCTATAATATCTTATATCTTTAAACGAGCAATTCTTGTATATATATGTATATAATTGGAATCTCGGAATCGGCTCCAACGATTTTCATGAAATTTAGTATATAAGGGGTTTCGGGGGCCATAAATCGATCTAGCTAGGAATAATTTTCATAAAATGTCATTTTATGTGTGTTTTTTTGAATTTTTTTAAATACCGAGCGAAGCTCGGTCCTATAACTAGTATATTAATATACTAGCTGTCCCAGGTGAACTTCATGTCACTTTAAGACCTTCCCTGGACTTCTACGAACATTTTAAGACTAAAATAAGCCCAATCCGTTCAGCCGTTTTCGAGTTTTATCGCGACTAACACATTTGAAAATCCATTTTTATATATAAAACTAGTTGTCCCGGTGAACTTCGTGTCACTTTAAAACCTTCCCTGGACTTCTATGAATATTTTAAGACTAAAATCAGCCCAATCCGTTCAGCCGTTTTTGAGTTGTAGCGCGACTAACACATTTGAAAATCCATTTTTATATATAAGATATAAGATTTATAGCTAGGCATATTAATATATATATATATATATATATATATATATATATATATATATATATATATATATATATATATATATATATATTTTTTTTCTTTACTAAATTCACATGTCACAGAAATGTATATTATAGTATAGAAAATATATAGTAATATGACTAGCTATAAAAATATTAATATATAATATTAAAGCTAAGTCCGTGATGGGCTTAAATCTGTCAAATCCATACAAATTTAGGAATGCATCTACGCGTCGGGTTGCAGTCTGAATTGACCCTTTGGCTTTGATTACACCTACCGAGTAAAGCGAGACAGTGCTCTCGACCAATCAAATTGGGCGAGCCGCGAGAGCATACTCGATAGGCATAATGGCAACCGCTATGCCCGCAAACCGCCAGTATGAAAAGGCCCATGTGTGAGACTGCCCATATTCGAAATTACATTCGTTCGGTCATTAGAATAGCCCCCTGTAAATTGAGGAAAATACTTGGGTTTCTCTCTACAGGATGTTACAAAAATAAGTGATAATACTTTAGAGTGCCTATGTGTTCCTTGTAGAGAGTTCACTGCGAAAGTGGCAGCGCTGAAAGACCAATTTTTTTTTTCACTTTTGTAATGGGAAAATTCGTGACGCTTATACAAAAATGAAAAAAAAATTCGTCTTTCAGAGCTGTTACTTTCACAGTGAACTCTCTACAAGGAACACGTACACACCCTAAAGTATTATCACTTATTTTTTTTATTTATTAAATAAGGGGGCAAACGAACAAACGGGTCACCTGATGGTAAGCAACTACCGTCGCCCATGGACACTCGCAACGTCAGAAGAGCTGCAGGTGCGTTGCCGGCCTTTTAAGAGGAAATACGCTCTTTTCTTGAAGGTTTGCAGGTCGTATAGGTCCGGAAAAACTTCTGGTAACAGTTCGTTCCAGAGTTTTACAGTGCGCGGCAGAAAGTTACGCGAAAAACGCACTGTGGAAGACTGCCACTCATCAAGGTAATGAGGATGGTATGTTTTTCGCGTGGGACGATGGCGAAAAGTTGCAGGTGGTATGATTCCGAACAATTCCTCAGAGCACTCCCCGTGATACAACCGATAGAGGATGCAGAGTGAAGCTACATCTCGGCGTAATTCCAAGGGGTCCAAGCTGTTTTAAACACTATGGCAGTCAACAATTCGAGCGGCCCTTCGTTGGATACGATCCAGAGGGAGCAGTTGGTATTTTGGCGCCCCTGCCCAGAGATGAGAACAATATTCCATATGAGACCGAACCTTTTTTTTACACACTGTATATTTTGAGTCTTGCACACAAAAATTATTATGGAAAATTAAGTAGCTATAAAAATACGTGAAGGGTTTTAATTTATATTTTATTTTGAAAAATAATTTCGAAAATTCCTCTTATTATGTAACTTTGTCCATTTGCTTCAAGTGTGGTGGCATATTTCGTATTAAAAATTACAATTAAAATTAAATTGTTTCTAATTATAGAATATATATAATTATATATCTAATTATATACTAATACGAAAATAATGTTTAAAGGTTCGATTCCTAGGTAATAGTGGTCTACACTATTTGATCAGGATAATATATCAAATTAATGTTGTTAAACTTGTTATCTGCGTTTGACATAGCTCGACCAAATAACGGAGGTACACTAATTCTTATGAATCAGTTTATCTTATATATTATAATTCTATCGTTATAATAATATTTTTGAAGTTTTGGATACGGTCAGAGGGCATGCGTCGCGGGCATGCCTCACGTTCGCTGTTGACTGCGCTATAACGCATGCCCTTGTAGAACAGAAAAAGGCACAGTGTGGACAAAGCTATTGTTTATTCTTTATAGGTAGATTAGTTATTCATGTTAATTATTTCCACGCTGCTGTGTGTAGTAATTTACTTCTGTTATTGCAATGTTACCTATCTGTATGTCTTAAAGCTTTTTACATATTTACTTGTTTCACCTTAGCTTCAGTTTTTAACCGACTTCCAAAAAACGAGGAGGTTATATGTTCGGCTGTGGATATTTTTTTTTTTTTTTTTTTTTTATTTTTTTTTTTTGTATGTTCAACGATTACTCCGCCGTTTGTGAAGCGATTTTCGAAATTTTTGTTTTGTTGTATTAGGTTTCACTCCAATTTGGTACCATGTTCACAAAAGTGGTGACCTGATGATGGGATCCAGGAGTAATCGAGGGAACTCCTCGAAATTTATATGGAAACATATGGTGATTTTGGTTTTATGTGAAGTGTACTAAGAATATGCTACCAAAAAGTCAAATATTGGGTCAAGGTATACCATGGTTTCGAAGATGCTGAGAGAACTCCTGACTCTTTATAGATACACGTTTGGGAGTTTCGGCGTTGTTTTAAGAACAGAAAGCATATGCTACCATGCAATTCAAATTCATCATCATCATCATCGTCATCATCATCATTACCACGTCGTGTTAAGGTCACCAATGTCTCATGGCACAAAATAGATAATAGTACAAGGCATAGGTATGGATACAATAATAATAATTATGTACATAACAACACCAATTATTATAGGCTGTTTAATATACACGGCGGTCGGCGCCGCAGAGGCAACGGCGTCGCCGCGCGGCGCGCGGCGGCGCGCGGCGACGCGTACGTAAACATCGTATTCAAGTTCTAACTGGAATGTCAGGGCATGCGGCATGCCGCCAGAGTAGACAGAATGATAGAGTATGCTGACTTAGAACTGATGTAATTTTTTTAAGTTTGACGTATTATGACAAAAGTCGTCGCTAGGGTCGTAACCTACAAATTTAGTTGTTTATATTTTGGCACATGCGAAGAAAACTGCCAGAATTCAATTTCAAAATCTTATTTTTAAAATTAAATTATACCAGCCAGCGCGCCAGCCTTATCCTGACGAAACACGAAAGAAACGACAGATATTAATACTCGTCAGTCTCATAGCAGTCGAAGTACTGGTAGTTATGTCTATTGTGATGCCGCGCTGCGAGCATTTTGCAGCACGTGTTCACTTAGATCTTTTTAAATGTATTGTTTAAATTTATCTATCTACCTGATATTTGGGCCTTGGGGTATGCCGTATGACTCATATCAGTCTTAACAAATTGTAATAAGATACGTAGAATATACGCAGTACCACCGACGACCACTTATAAATTCGCGGACTATGACGGAGGTCAACTTAAGGTGAACGCAGATTTGGCCGCACCGCACGCACCGCAGTCGCCGCATTCGGAATTCTTTATATGAAGTTATAGGCAAGCTCGCATACCTACCTACCCGCGCCGCAGTCTTCGCAACTTCATAATAATATGAAGAATTGCGAATGCGGCGACTGCGGTGCGTGCGGTGCGGCCAAATCTGCGTTCACCTTTAATAACAATTATACGAGATCAATTACCACTCAATATTATGATTTATGTTGTCAATTCAATGCTCACTGCTCACACCAAGCTCACTGTTGAGTTGTCAGACGTCAGTTGCTTACAAACTTTCAACAACACAACGAAAATCTGTTACAAGTTACAACTACCTATATAAAACTTCTACGTACAAGCGATAGCGCGACACAGGAGCGCCTCAGTGACATCTAGTGAAGACAATATGAAACTATTTTTTATACAATTTGAATTGGCACTAACAGTTTACCTACTAGGTAACTAAAAAGAGTGAAATTATTATTTTTAACAAAAAATTAAAACCGACTTCCAAGGTAAAAACAATATTAATAGCATCCTTATATTATGAACTAAAAAGTATTAAATAATTTTTCCTATCTAATATGTAGTGCCTTTTCCCGAATTCGGCTAAACTTCAACTATTTCTGTACTCAATCTTCATAATTTTGAAGTCGGTGCCAGTTCCAAAAGTTTCAAATTTTCTGTCAAAGAAATAAAGATTCAGCTATATCTGGTACCGACTTCAAAATGATGAAGATTGAGTACAGATATAGTTGAAGTTTAGCCGAATTCGGGAAAAGGCACTACATATTAGATAGGAAAAATTATTTAATACTTTTTAGTTCATAATATAAGGATGCTATTAATATTGTTTTTACCTTGGAAGTCGGTTTTAATTTTTTGTTAAAAATAATAATTAACATATCTTTATTTACTACTTTATATCAGTAAATAAGTTAACCGTATATTTTAGTTACAAAGTCACATCACTATATTACTTGTGTAAATGTAGTTTTAGTTTATTATTGTGTCATCGCGATAATAAACTAAAATTACGTATAAAAAGAATATTATTCTATAAATTTGCATCATGTGTGTGAGACTTTAAATTAACATATTATTGTGTTAAAGAGCAAATCGTACGTTTGATGCGATACCTAGTGCCCAGATAAACCGATAGGGTTTATGGGGCACTGTAAAAACATGTAGCATAATTAATGTATAATAATATAATTAAAAATAAATGAAAAAAAATAAAGTCATCAACTATGACATCAAGCAACTTAATAATTCTGACAATATTTTCGGAATCAGGAATAATAGTAAAAACATGAATAAGCCAAACATATTTTATTACTTTTATAAATCGAAATATTTGTTAATTATAAACATAATAAAAAAACATAAAAAAACACAACTTTAAAAGCTCTTGACGATACTGGAAGGTTTGTTGCAGGTCTCATTGGTGGGGTGAGGAGTTAGCGGGGTGGGTGCGCGCACACGCTATTGGTAGATCAGTGATCAGACGGGTCGTTATTGGTAGATTGCGATTAGACAATCACAGGTGATTGGTTAGAAAGTTATTATAAAATATATTCGAATCTATCTACTGTATCACACATCTACTGTTCCTTCCAGTTTTTACGAGCGGTCTTGAACTTGCGATCAATTTGTTGAATGCCACTTAAAATTGTTTCAACTTTTGATCCACCTTATCGGCGTTAGAATTTAAGTCATATTTATCTTCAATAGCCTTCAGCAAATCCGGATAGTCGTTCTTGACGATCATCAACAGCAAGTGAGAGAAGTGTTTCTGTTGGTCATCACATTCTTCACAGCCGTCCCCAAAGAATTCGACCATGTGAGCTGAAAAACGAGACATTCAAAATTCACATAAAAATATATAGTATTATCTAAAAAACAGTCTAGAAGGAGCCTGACAGGTGTGAAAAACGGTGCCATTCATTAGAATGGCTTGCAAACTTGTAAAGACATTCAATAATATTATTGGCTCCTTAAAATTTAAGCCATTTTAATATTTATTGGCTTTATTCGAAAATTCTAGAAATGCCAATAATATCTGATTTTCTGTAGTATAAACTCGTTGTATCAATAATAATTGGGTGTTTCGATGTTCATACAATTTTGTTATCATTATTTTACTTTGGCAGTATGATATTTAACAAGCCTCGGTAAGTAATGAGAACCTCCACCTCAATAATAATATTATGTACTTTAAATAAGAAACCAAAAAGACAATTTTTTTTTCAAACATTTTAACAAATTATTGCATTTTCATTTTCTCTTAATACGTATGGAAAGGTTTTGAATTAACCCATCAAGCCCCTTATGGACACCGGTGACTGCGATAACAATAGATTTCCAAGAATCCACGATCGAAGGACTGGAGATAGGTAAAAATCATGCTCAAAGATTCCGTTACATACATACATCCCAAGCTAATAATAAAAACGTACTTTTCACGTGATTCCCAAAGTCATCACACGGGGCTTTGTCTATCAGGCACTTGTAAAAGTTCTCCAGAGCGGCTTTCTCCTTCAATATATTCCCGTAGGTGTTATCATCAAGGTCCTGGTAAGCTGCAGCCAAAGCCACGCATGACACGAACAATAGGAGAAGTTTCATTGTCTCTGTCGAAGGATAACATACTAATAAATATGTCTGTGTGCCCGTTGAAACGATTTTGATGAAATTATTTTATAAAGATTTTTTTTTGTCTAATTACTATCAGAGAAGTTGATTCCTAGGCAGATGGGGATCTATGTAGTTTGGTCGCGTTACGTCAAGCTCAACCGATAGTTCAGATTTCAGAATTCAATGTTGATTATTAACATTGAATTGGTATGATTCGGCCAAATGACGTTGGCCTGTCAAATGCCTAGGAATCAATTACCTACAGTGGCCTATCCTAAGGCCCGTATTTTTGGTCAGTACCTACTTAAGATACGACCTGGTCTCAAGACGCGGTTCGGCTCTGTGATTGGTCCAAATTTTCACAGCCAACCAATCACAGAGCCTGAACCGTGTCTTGAGACCGAGATGCATCTTGAGTGCTGACCAAAAATACGGGCCTAAGTTTCGAAATCGCGTCTTGGTGTGCCGTGTGACTGATCTTTATATTTAAAGTAATATCGTTGGCTCAATGCATCGTTTACACTTTACATCCTTTGAACACATATAAATTAATTATGTGAAATACTTTTTGCATCTTTAATAAGAATATTATTACTTTTTGCAAGCGTCATAGCTTGCGACCATTTTATTCTGAAAACAATAACATAAATTAAGGAAATCCCCGAAGATTTTCAGCAGTAAGTAAACTGATGATGATGAATTATTGTGGCTAAATCTCGAGGTGTAGCCGCAGAACTGACATAGTATAGCAGATCGTACCGCAGATCTGACGGAGTATAGAGTATCAGTTAGATAAATTGTGGATAGCCTATCCGGCACTCCACACGGTAAGTGGTGAAACAGGCCCTTAATCTTCCAAAACTATCACACAGTGTTTGTTACATTTGAGCAAACCTCAAGAAACATTTTTTGACTAAAATCAGTTTATATCAACAATTTCATACTGACCTGAGGTGAAGAGAGTGACTGGAGATAGTACTGAGTTGTATTCAATGTGAGATGCTTACCAGGTACTTATATATAAGCAAATATTGCTGGTCAAAATAAAATGGAATGTCACTTAATTTATACAAATGCAGTTATTAAAATACCTTATACAGGGTGACTTAATATAAGAACGAAAATTAAAATTAAGCCTGAATAGTACCAAAATTAGCTAACAAATTGCAACGTTCCGAGTGTTACGCGTCTTACTATGTAGGGGTTCGTTAATTTAGGGGTTGAATAACAGAAAATCTAAAAATAATTGCTATCAAAAATTTCAATGAGTGATTCAGTCACAGACATATTATATCTTGATCTATTTCTGTGGATTCAGTTAATAATAATGTCTCAGGTTGTTTAGGGACTATTTTTCCCGCTTGAAATAATAAAACAGTGCTCGTCGATTCGACTACATCCTGTACATAAATACTTAGTGTAAAACAAATTGCCTATAAAAATATTTTGATATAATATATTATAAGTTTCTCCCCCTTCTTGTAATTCAAGGAAAATACCATTGAAAAAGTACCTAAACATTAAAATAACTGGAGTGGGGAAAAAACGGAATAAATCTGCATTAACATTTTATATCCAAAAAGTTATTTTAATTTGTGATTTTACGTGTTACTACTTACTAAGTACTTGGGCCCGGAAAAATATGTAATATTTTTTTTTACACTTAGCGCCGAAACGGTTAAGATTTTCAAATTGGGACTTAAAAAGTAAACACATAATATTATAGGCAAGGTTTTGTTTGTCTATTATAGGCAAGTCTATGGGTCTAAACACACTAGGCTGAATTACGCCGGCGTAATTTACGTGGCCAAAATTACGTTCAGCCGCTTACGTCTGATGCGACACACTATAAATTACGCGAAGAGCCGAGATTTCGCGGCGTAAGGGCGCATTTTCATTAGTCGTTAACTCGTGCGGTATACAGCATACGGGGAGTCTATGACAACTAATGGCGCATTTTGATTGGTCGAGGCATGCATTTTAGAAATCTCCCGCACTCCACATGCGGTGAAAATCGTGAAAAAAAAATCGACCAGTGAAAATGCGGCATAATTTCCGTTCCGGAACGCGCGCGTGAGTATTTAAAATTCTCAGATGTGTGTGCGTTAACGATTTGAGTCTATAGAGACGAACTGCAATCCAACGGCAAATTGCAGTTCAAGTGCAATTTGAATGCAGTTGACACGACTGCAATAGAACTGCAAACCATTATCAACTGCATTCAAACTGCACTTGAACTGCAATTTGCGGTTGGATTGCAGTTGAAATGCGGCCCGTCTGTATAGACCCTTAAGGTTGGATTTGCTATATTCGGTTTTGATAATTCCGTCGCATATAGTGCGTTGCTGTACAAAACATTACCGCCGAATCGCTGCCGAACTTTACGCTCGACTCGGCTCGACGGAAATTCGGCTCGCGACGGAATTTCGGCATAGTGTGTCGTCCATCGCGTTCCGTCCGTATTTTGTATGCATTTAAAACGCGACGTAAATGCGGCGGAATTTACGCCGGCGTAATTCAGCCTAGTGTGTTTAGACACTCTGGTTCCCGTATGGTGCATGGGCCGTAGGGCTCCCGTAACTGGCGCCTGTGAGCAAAAAAAGTATTTTGGCGCCTCTTTAGGCAAATTTTTTGGGTATTTGGTTTTGGCGCCCCTAAAGATGGCGATTTGGCGCCCCTAGAGGATGGCGCCCGTGTGCATTGCACACATTGCACATATGGTAGCGGTAACCCTGATGGGCCGGGCCGGGCAAATGGGCCGGCAACGCACCACAGCTCTTCTAATGTTGCGAGTGACCATAGGCGACGGTAGTTGTTTTCCATCAGGTGACCCGTTTGCTCGTTTGCCCAATAATTTTATGAAACAAAAACACTAAATACTACTTTGGATATGTACGATCGAAACTAATTTAGTACACTCAACCTGTTACATAGTAATTAAGTAGTGTTCAAGTTATTAAATACCTATATATCAATCGACCAACTTATCCTTATTAAGAGTCCGTATACGAAATTTTGCCGATTTTGCCGAAATTGCAAAGGTTCGGTACAGAAATATTATTAGGTTTTTTCCCCTTATTAGACTTTAAAAAATATACCTATATTAATTATTAGATTTAAAATATATTTAAGCGCGGAAAGCCGACTCGAACTTGCGGCGAGTAATATAATGTGAGATTTAGGTTGTTTTGAATCGTGTTTTTTTGGCACAATTTGTTTTTTTTTCTTTTTTTTCGAATTGGATAGAATTTTATCTATAGATTATTTCTGTCGTTTTATTTTTATGAATTACAGCTCCAAGTTGCCGAAATTAACAGCAATTCTTTGCACATTTTCTCAAAAATTTTGCTGAGTTACATATTTTTTTACTCAACATTTTTTTCATACCGATACCGAGACGTCAATACAATCCATAAACAGGTGATATTCTAAACCTTTTACAGCAAAATCACAAAACTGTCGCCGGTTTGAGTTGGATTATTTAAAAATACTTGAAAAAATAAAAAATCTAGCTCCAACATTAGATTATAATTGAAATGATCTTACATGTTGTGCATTAAAACTTATAGAAATACTGTATTTTAACTGTTAAATCACGTCTGTAAAATCAGCGAAATCGGCAAATTTCGTATACGGACTCTTAAGTTAGAGTAATTTGACCAAAATTATTATTGGTTGTAATAACATAATATTCAGACTTAGGACTTAACGCCTCAAAGTTTACAGAAAAATGACGTTTATTTCATTGGAATAGAACTCCTTGCAAAAGAAAAATATTTCTGAACCGGTGCTGGCTGCTGCCTACCACTGCACAATATTGTTATATTGACGTCATGTTTTGATGTTATAACTTTTATGGTAATTTTCATCAAGCCACTTAAAGATACTAAATGGACTTTGAGGGTACCGTATATCGAGTTATAATATTAACCCTGATTTAAATTAATATTACTCTAATTTTGGCTGGTTGTCTATTAGTCTAGATACAGTTTAGGAGTTAAGGATTATAGTACCGTAATTTGTTCTGTCCATATTGTAAAAATTATGGAAATCAAAACAAGTGCTCAAATTAACACATTCGGTGTTTAAGTAATGGCACGGAACCCTTCATTGAGTTCGACTCGCACTTGGCCATCTTCGTACTAACTATTAAGCTCGTAGCTACTATTCCCATTTATTTTTTTTGGATTTTGACGCAAAATATGACCCATAAGCGATTTAATAACGTAGGAAATAAATATATTATCCTTATTTTTTCTCACAATTCAGGTCTTTTGAGTGTATATATATAACACTTAAATGCAGTTAAGAGTTCAGTACTTACTGGTTCATCAAGATTTTATTGCGAATAAAACAGGTATGTAATGTTTCATTTAAAAATAAAATGGATTTTCCGATATTTTAAGTTACAAAGTTTTTCCTTGTATCTATATTTTTCTGTTCTCCTGTGTAATATATTATTCTACCCATGTTCCAACTCAATTGTTGTACATAATATTATGTACTATTGACGAAGTTGATTCCTAAGCAGATAAAACTACGTAGTAGTTTGGTCGCGCGGCAAGCCCAGCCGACAGATCACAATTAACATAAATTGACATGACCCGACCAAATGACGTTGGTCTGTAAGCTGCCTAGGGATCAATTTCCTCGATGGTACATGTCATGAGCTGTGCAACTATGGCTATCCATCTTATCCTAACGTGACTAAGAAAAATACGTGTGGATTGCCGCGGTAAAGCTATTGCATAGAACTCACGAACACAAACATCGTGCCGGCACAGCGGCACAGCGGTGCAACGTCTAGCAACGTTGCACTGTTGTGCCGGTTGGAGTGGGGACTGGGGTGTGTTAGGTTTTTTTCGTTACGGAATTTCTTGATTCGGTCGCATCGCTCAAAGCCCGCGATGAAGGCTATACAATAGCATAATAAGTTTATAGCTTTGTAGTCTCCAGTAAGATAATTTTGTTTAGCAGTCATGAAGATTCTCGGAGCATTACTACTGACAGCAGTTCTTGCTGCTGCAGACTACACAGATATTCCCAGTGACCCATCCTTCTACGAAGGTCTGATTAGCAACAAAACAGCCATCAGAAGCCTATTGGATTGCTTGACCGAAACCAGTCCATGTGATGAGTTTGGAACACACGCCAAAGGTACGTCAGTTTGCACCAACACGAGATGCGGCGCTACATTTTACAAAACTGTACTCTATGTACCACACGATGTGATGATGATTGATGAATGTATTTAGTTTCAAGGTTTAAGGGGCCGGGTTACCCTCGAAATTCTCATACATACGTAATACCGAAATCATTTTCTCATACGAAAATATTTAACATGTTTGAGTTATTTTTCAGCTTAAAATAGTAATTGCCTAGGTTCCTGTACAAAAATTAACTTCAAAATATTTAAAGACTAAAAAAATTTTTTTGTGTATAATTTTTTTTTACTAAATTTACTACTAAATATTTAGACACTAAAAAATAGAGTAAAACCATTGAGATGTATGAAGTTGCTATTGCCAACAAAAAACATGTCGCACTTGAAGAATGAGCGGAGTGAGAGGCGGGGCGGTGATGGCTATAGATCAGTACCACAGAAGTGACAAAGTTTTGTGCCTACACTCGAATGAACGCAGACTCTATTTCAAAGTGGATAAAATAAAACAAATATTTTTACTAAACATTATTAAAAGCTTTTATTTAACTTGCTCTGTATATTATTATTTAGTTATTTACATCATTATGTAAGTATATGTATGTACATATAATATTTTAACCGATTGAGCTGAAATTTTTTATACACGTTTGGTTTGAATGACAATGCACGATACAGTATGTGACATCACTATAAATAAAATATAAAATGGCCGACCATCCAAGATCTTCGGTTATATTCGGTATAGTTAAGTATTCGGAATAGTTATTTTCTATGCCGTCCTATAATAACAGTACGGATATTAAATGAAAGAACTTTTTGAGAATAACTCGAAAACGAATGTAATGTCATTCTACATCCAATATGGCGGCTTATCTAAGATAGGGGAATACAAACAAAGTTTCGTTTATTTCTGCATGACTAAAGAATTGGATTTCAGTTAAAAATAGTTAAGTGAAATCCAACTTTTAAGTCATGCGGAAATAAACAAAATAATAATAATATAACAAGTCGCTAAATATAGGCACGGCTTTTTCACTAATCAACATCAAGTACGATTTCTCAAGGAAATAGAAGTTAATTAGATTTTTTATATAAAATAACGGGGCAAACGGGTCACCTGATGGAAAGCAACAACCGTCGCCCATGTGCACTCGTAACGTCAGAAGAGCTGCAGATGCGTGATAATATGCCTTCTTCTTAAAATGCTTCTGGTGATAGTTCGTTCCACAGTTTTGCAGTGCGCGGAAGAAAATTACGATAAAAATGCACGGTGGAAGACCGCCACTTATCAAGGTGATGGGATGGGAGAGCACTCCCCGTGACATTACAACTGATAGAGGATGCATACAGCTAAACGTATTACCTCCTTTTTGGAAGTCGGTCAAAAACCAAAGTATTACATACCAAAATTTTGCAAAGCCGTTACAGCGGCTTAGGCGTGAAGAGGTAACAGACACAGAGAGAGATAGACAGATAGACGGACAGTCAGACAGACTGACAGACAGACAGATGGACGGACAAACCGACAGACGGACGGATAGACAGACAGACAGACACACTTTCGCATTTATAATAATTATAATATTATAATAAGTGTGGATCCAAAGTCCACTACATACTTACTTAATTCAAATTACTTATATATTTATAAATACAATTATAATGTACGCATGTACATAATGTATACGTAATACCGTATTTATATTATTACCAAAATACAAACTCGTCTACGTCAATACATCATTCATCGTCGTCTTCTGCCTACATTCCCCTCTGAATCTACTACTCTATGACAAGCGAAATGGCGCGCGTCTTCGCCTAGTAATTGAATGTTCGTATTTTAATTGAAAATAATTAAATAAGAATACTAACTGATGAAATGTTATGCCGTTGCATTTGGAAGTGTTTTTGGAATTATTTTTACAATATCCTAAGACACACCAAGGCATTTTTGTGACTTTTATTTTGTTTTTTTTTTATTTGTCATACGTCAAGTGCGAAGAAGAGCTCGCGGCCGACTAAGTGCACTGCGGCTATAAAGCGTATCTTGAATGTGACCAAGCACTGCGTTGCGGTGTCAACTCCATACATCTCAATGAGTAAAACACTAAAAATATATACATAAATATTAAATTTACTACAAAATATTTCAACTCTAAAAAATATTTTTTAGTATTTAAATATTTTGTAGTAAATTTACTATTTATTTATATATTTTTTAGTGTTTTACTCTATTTTTAGTGTGTAAATATTTAGTAGTAAATTTAGTAAAAAAAATTTATACACAAAAAATTTTTTTTTAGTGTTAAAATATTTTGTAGTTAATTTTTGTTCAGGAACCTAGGTAATTACTATTTTAAGCTGAAAAATAACTCAAACATGTCAAATATTTTCGTATGACAAAATTATTTTGGTATTACGTATGTATGAGAATTTCGAGGGTAACCCGGGCTCTTAACCACTAAATACGCGTTAACCAGCACGTTGTCTAATTGCACGAATTAATTATTCTTGAATTTTCTAGAGTCTAGATTTTCAGAAAAAATAAATCGTTGCTGGTCGTACTAGGTTTAATAAGTTAATGTTGTCCTCAACAGTTAGGCGTTTAAGTAGTGTTACGGATACGGGCAGTTGTTTACCTGCGCGCGACAGTTGCGAGTACCTTCTAGAAAAGTCCAACCCTTGTTTATGTGAATTGCATGTTTACGTAAACAATCCAGAATGGAACGTTCCAGAAGGCGACGCGGGCCATATAAAAGGTAAACAAGTCGGCAATCAGTTCAGTTTCATACAAGCGATCATCAAGGCGACTTCGAAGTGAGAACAAGTGATCAATAGTGAGTGATTGTGATAGTGAACTAACGATTCGGCTACGACCTAGGACAGTGATAGTGCTCAGTGATTTGGATCTAGTGCTTAGTGTTTGGACTTAGTGATTTGTGTGAGCTAGTGTTTTTAATAAAGTCTTCAAGAGAGTCACCAGGTCTTTCTCTCCGGATCCTCAAACCCTAGCACGTAACAACTGGTGTCAGAAGTGGGAACTGGGAACTGGGAACTTCGAGAGAGGACTTCAAGGGGAGTGTCAGGACAAGGGCGCAGCGAGCTGCGGAGGCCACAGCCACTAGGGACCAAGCTCCACCCACTGTGGGGCAGGCCCCACCCACTAGCCCCGCCCACTAGCCCCGCCCACCAGGCTCCGCCCACTGACCACGCCCCTCAGGCCCCGCCCACTTTGGGCGTGGCCACGCCCACTGGCTCCGCCCACCAGGCCACGCCAACTCAGGCCACGCCCACTGGCCCCGCCCACTGGGCCCCGCCTGCTCAGGACCCGTCGACTAGCTACATCCATCCTGCCACGCCCGTTGTTTCGACGGCCCCTCACATGGCTCTCCAATTGGAAAGCATAATCGAGTTAATTCAAGCTCAAAGGGCAATGATGGAGTCACAAGATCGCAAGCTCGGCGCTTTATAAGAGTCACAAGAGCAGCAAAAGGACCTCCAAGAAAAGGCGCTTCTGGCTATAAAGGATGTTAGTGACACGGTGATTAAGCTTCGGAAAGATGTCGACGTAATGAAAGAACGAGTTACCGGGTTAGAGTCGGTTGTGGAAAATTTGAAAACCGGATTCACTGAACTGCAGAAGAGAGTAGTGCGTCTTGAAACTACGGGAGTTGCGGTGTCTAGTGGAGGCACTGGCCTGGCGCAAGGGCCAAGAGTAAAGGTGCCGCCGTACGATGGCACTACTTCTTGGAACGCTTATCGTCGGCAATTCCAGACTGTTGCTACCGCAAACGGATGGACGGAGGAGCAATGCCGAACCGCTCTTACTGTTGCACTCAGAGGGCAAGCATTGTCGGTCCTGGAGGCACTGCCTCATACGGGAAATGGGTTCCAAAACCTGATGGAGGCACTGGAATCCAGATATGGGGAGCGACACTTGGAGCACGTGTTCCGTGCCCAACTGCGTGACAGAGTCTAGCGCTCAGAAGAAGGGCTTCAGGAATTGGCGCTGGAAATTGAAAAACTCGTCAGGAAGGCATACTCAGGAGCTGACACCAAGATGGTCGACACAAATATTGTTCAAGGATTTGTCGACGGAATCAAGGACCTAGAAGTCAGAGCTGCAGCGAGGCTACGTCACCACACCTCGCTAAAGGAAGCGTTGGCGCATGCTTTAGAGGTCGAGGCTGTTCGGCGTGACATTCGGCAGACCTATAAGATCCGCGAGGTATCTGAAGAAATCAAGGAAGCTAAGGCTCCCACAAGGAGAAGATTTGAAGTCATGTGTTATAAATGCGGTGAGAGGGGCCACCTTCAGCTCAACTGCCCGCAGAAGAAGACCCAGATGGCCAGGATGGAAAGGATCGAGGAACAAATAGAGGAGCTGAGGAAGCAAGCAGTTTCGTCCCCTGCCCGCGACAAGGGGAAACGAATAGAATCCAGGACTAGGTGGCGAGTATTGGACAATGTGGAGAGAGCCCCGATAACTGTTATCTCCCAGGCACGGAGCGGAAAAACAAAGACAAATACTTTGGGTCTCTTGGAAAATGATGCTATGAGGAAAGCTCAAGAAAAAGATGACGACCTTCGGCACATTATCAGATGGAAGAAACGCGGTGACGTAAAACCAATCTGGAGTGAGGTTGCACCCACTGGCGCTGTCACTAAGGCGTACTGGGAGCAATGGGACAGTCAGATACTTCAAAACGGAATACTCTACCGGAAATGGGCTAACGGTAGAGAGTTTTATTTTCAGATAATTGTCCCAAGGGCGAGAGTACCAGATGTTCTCCGCGAGATACATGAGGGTGTATCAGGGAGTCATCTAGGTGTCAAGAGGATGCTAAGGAAAGTGCGAGAACGATTTTTCTGGCTGCATTGGCGGGATGATATGCAGAATTGGTGCCACGAATGTACTTCTTGCGCTGATGTGAAGGGACCGCAGACCAGGAGTTGTAGGGACAACGTGGCGCGTTATGATGACAGTAACAACGATGCTCGGGACGAGCATCTCTAAGAGGGGAGTAGTGTTATGGATACGGGCAGTTGTTTACCTGCGCGCGACAGTTGCGAGTACCTTCTAGAAAAGTCCAACCCTTGTTTATGTGAATTGCGTGTTTACGTAAACAATCCAGAATGGAACGTTCCAGAAGGCGACGCGGGCCATATAAAAGGTAAACAAGTCGGCAATCAGTTCAGTTTGATACAAGCGATCATCAAGGCGACTTCGAAGTAAAAACAAGTGATCAATAGTGAGTGATTGTGATAGTGAACTAACGTCTCGGCTACGACCTGGGACAGTGATAGTGCTCAGTGATTTGGATCTAGTGCTTAGTGTTTGGACTTAGTGATTTGTGTGAGCTAGTGTTTGTGAATAAAGTCTTCAAGAGAGTCACCAGGTCTTTCTCTCCGGATCCTCGAACCCTAACACGTAACAGTATACTTGGGTGCTAAATTAGAAAAGTTTATTTAGCTCGCAGCAGTGAACTTTAGTAGTTTTGTTATTCGTAGGCTCGCAGTATATTGTTTTAATATACTACGTGCTAAATAAACTTCTTTAACGGGCATTAACTTCGTGTCGGGCCACGCGCAATGTAGGGTTCCGTAGTAGTACCGCTAGTTTTTTTTAAATTTTTGTATGGTCAATGAATGTACATTTACAACGTATTTTATAAGTACTAACAACATCATCTCATTTACTTTTAAAGGAATTTGAACAAAAAGTTACACTTCACCGAATGCATTTTTTTTAGTTGATCGACTCTTACTCAATAACTGATCAAGTCTTCTTAGCCGTGATAGTTTTCCATTTAAATTAAGCATATTATTTCTTACTTCCGTGAATTTTTTCACATTTCCAGAAGCAACCGTTTAGCTGGTAGAAGGGGACACTGGACTCTAACGATTTTTTCCACTTTAAAACTTAATATTTCACAAACGAATCCCTAAATCGGAAAATGATCTATGAATAATCGTAATATTTTTAAAAAACCTATCCAAAAAAAATGTCATCCCCGCTTGATGTGTAGGGAAGGTACTATAAAAAATATTGTTTTAAGATTTTATGTACCATTTTATCGGCAGCATTAATATGTGCATTCATGCCAAATTACAGCTTTGTACGTCCTAGAGTCTCTGAGCACAACCGCGGACAGACAGACAGACAGACGGACAGACGGACGGACAGACCGAAACTATAAGGGTTCCTTGTTGACTACGGAACCCTAAAAAGGAGGTCACATGAGATTTTTTTTATATTAATTCATATTATTTCTTTCAGAACACATGGTCGAAGCGTTAAAGGACGGCTGCAAGGAGTGTGGTTCCATACAGAAACATTACACACGGCTGATAGAAGAGATCGTCAAGAATGAGGAGTACAAGGAATACTTCGACAAAATCAAGAACATGTTTGACCCCGACGGCGCCTATGTTGTGAATTTAGAGAAGAGTGTCGCTGGATACTAAACGTTTATTCCTGTAAAGCATCGGTTTTCAAACTTTTTTGGTGGCGGAACCCTTTTGGAAAGCAAAATACTTGAACCCTACAATAAAATAATAGTTTTTAAAAGTGTAATCTTTATTAATAAACATAATAAAAGTATAATGTAACAGTTACTAATTATTACTTACTTTAACATTCCACATGGCAAGTACATTAATACAAAATATTAAAAAAGAAAAAATCTAACTAATCGGAGGTATGAAACTGTTTTTTATTTTTCATTAATTGGTTGATGTCAGGTTTGATAGAAGACAGTTGCAGTCTCATATCAGGTTCGGCGTCCAGTCTATTGCGATATTTTGTTTTCGTGGCTGCATACGTTGAGAATCCTGCTTCGCACAAATATGTTGTTGGGAACGGGGAAGAATATTCAGAGCCATTTTGCCAAGCATTGGATATTCATTACGAATTCTGCACCAAAAATCGTTGAGAGGCATCGTTTTGAACAGTGACTCCATACTTGTGTCTGATGACATTTCTTAAAGAGATTCATATATCTCGTTTGACATACTTTCGGGCTTTTGCAAGTTGGGTAAAAAAGTATTATGAATCCATGAATTCAGTTTTATTTTTGTATTCTGTTCTTCGGGAAAATACTTTTCAAAAGATGCGCGCATCGAAGTGAGATATTGGACCAATTCTTCAAACATATCATCTTGAAACATTTCGGGGTCGTTATCGCTAACAAACTCACTGAGTGACGTAAAGCTTTCTATTTCTCTCTTATCAACGCAAACAATCCAAAAATCTAATTTTCTTTTGAAGGCAGTTATTTTGTTATAGGCCTGGAACACTGTTGTCTGTTTACCTTGCAATGATAAATTCAAGTTTTTGAAAGATATCCGCCATAAAAGACAATCGGAACAACCAAGTTTTATCATACAAACGGTCTTTCAAATTAAAAGAAGTATCAGCTGAAAGAAACATTTGTAACTCCGCTCTAAGCTCAGACCAATAAAAAAAGAAAGACGGAGTAATTACAGGTAATGGGGTGAAGTCGCTGTCGATTAATGTGTGCGTCACGCCTAGCATAAATACGCTAGGCGTGCGCTTGTGTGCAAAAAAATAATGTTGCCAACTCAGGGTTTCAGATTGTCAAACTCCCATCCTGTTGCAGTCTTATTAAGCTACTAAGTAATGACTACAAAAGTTGCTATCAAACTAAATTGTTAATCATCATTCATTAGTAATTGCTGAAAAAAGTAAATACTTAAATATCTATATCTAATAAATTATGTATTTCAACTAAGAACAGACAGACAGAAAGACAAAAATTATAAAGAATGTTGTTTGGTGTATGCAGTATGTATCGTATACTTACAGATTAATATGCAAATAGTAAAAAAATCTTTCAATACTACAAACAGACACTCCAATTTTATTTATATTAATAGATTTTAAATGAATAACGAATTTTAGGTTAAAAATAAACATTTGTCAGGATAATACAGCACGTAATAATATTTTTCCCCTATTATGGGGAAAAATATCTTGCGACCAGCATGCAGCACTGGTTGAGGTTCTGTGTTCCGAGACTCCCGAGACAATTTTTAAAACTAATAAATTAAATTCGTTATTCCGGTGGTAATACATAAATATTCAACTAATTACTTGTGAAACGTAATCCCACAAGGTTTCTTTTGAGCACAAGAATTGTTTTTGCACCATTTAACGATGCAGGACGGCATATTTTGATATTTCTTGACACAGATGAAAACGACATGCGCCGTCACTCGTTGAAACCGGAATGGCGGGCGGCCGGCTTCCTATGGCCGTATCGGCTTCCTATTGCCTGCCTCACCGCGTAGCATGGATGGCTCTGTCTATCTTTTTTTATTGGTCTGAGGCTCTAAGTTCAAATAGCCTTGTTAAAGTTTTACCCCGAGACAGCCATCGCACTTCTGTATGGAGCAGCAGTATTTTATGTTTGCTGCCATAATCTTCACACAATAATGAGAACAATCGGGATTGTAGTGGTCGTGATTTGATAAAATTAATTATTTTTACCGCTTCATCCATAACTAATTTTAGATTTGACGGCATTTGCTTCATCGCAAGTGCTTGTCTATGCAGAATACAATGGCTGGAACTACAATAAGGCGCTTTATTTTTTATGCGTGACACTGCTCCTGCTGTTTTACCTGTCATCGCCTTGGCCCCATCTGTACAAATGTCAATGCAATCGTTCCAACTGAGATTATTTTCTTCAAAAAATATGTTTATTTTATTAAAAATTTCTTCCCCGGTAGTGTTTGTGGGCAGCGGTGAACACATAAGCATATCTTGTTCAAAAGAACTTTCATATGGATATCTCACGATAACCAGCAAGATAGCCAGACCAGCGACATCAGTTGACTCATCCATTTGCAAGGCGAATTGTGTTTTTTGTAGACGTGTAACTAGTTCTTGTTTGATGTAGCTTGCCAGATCATGGATTCGCCGTGACACAGTATCGTTTGATAGCGGCACAGTAGAAAGATGCTTTGCAGATTTTTCATCGAGCATACATTTTGTTATGTCTAACATACATGGCTTTATTAAATTTTCAGCGATAGTGTGCGCTTCACCTGCTTGTGCAATGCGATAGCTAACTAAATATGATGCCTCCGTGGCCTTTTCATTGATAGTTTGTGTTACATGCATCATATTTTTTTGACTTTCCAATAACTTTCCTTTTCTGCGAACAAAAAATTCTTTATTCTTGTCTTTAGACTCGGGGTGTACAGTTTCTAAATGTCGGCGCAATTTGGCAGGTGCTATGGATCTATTAGGAAGCAGTTTACTACATAGCATGCAGAGAGGTGAGCCGTTGGAATCAACAAATCCGAAACTGATATATGATTCATCGTATTTCCTTTTTTTCGTCTTTGAAACCGTGGAGCTTGACGTCGTGGCATCATCGTCTGGATCGGTAATTGCTGCATTCTCCGCGCGTACTGCTTTTGAACATTCAGCGTCATTAGAAGATGATGTTGCAACACGTTTAACGCCTTTAAGCCAACGTTCCATTCTTCTTTATTAATAATGTTACACGTCAGGATGGTGGGGTCAAAATAATTCACAATCGTTACTGCTTATAAGAGACTAAGTTTAGTCCAAAGAAGAAATGTACAAATCTGATACAATCAGAATACAGCAGGCAGTAGAACAATAAACACTAGTTACATAATATTTGGGGAGCCAGTATATTATATAATATAATAATAATAATATCTATGGACGCTTCACAGCATGTCAGTCTAGCCCCGTACCTGAAGGACTTGTGTTACAGGTACCAGACAACGGAAATATATTTTGTTCGCGCCAAACTCTAGCGCGACGTTCGCAACACTGCAGCGCGTGAGTCTGCACTCTGCGCTGTCAACTGTCATACGCGACACTGTGAAGTGACACATTCCGCTTTGAACCATAGATATAGAATATACTGACGTATAGATCACCTGACAACCCGAAAAACGTGACGATTTTTGATCTATTAATGTGTGCGTGTGCTAGTGATGTATCTTTTACTATCGATAGTATAGTTCGTTCGAGTTATTTTACCGGCGTTTTTATGAGAAATAAATAATATGCAACTTATGCAACTTTGACAGATTTTGTAATTCAAATTAGGTAGACTCCGCGCACGATAACTTTGCGCGCATCTGAACGAAACTTTTCGTCAGGCCGCCATAATTACATAATAATCGATACGTCTATTTCTATTCATAATTTAAATTAGTATTTATAAGGATATTAAAGTAAAACTACCAATAAAATATCATTGGGATTACCCATTTTTTTAATGAATCCCTACGCTGTCGCGCGCAGAGTTATCGCGCGCGCGCTCTATCATATATTTTATTTGACAGAAAAAGTAACGATTGAAAAGTAGATATACACATTTTCGTTTGGTGTGATTTTTTAATCGTCGGATATGTTATAACATTAATAGACATGCAAATATAAAGTTGAAAGTAAACGACACACATAGTATATTATTTATTTTTAAATTAAATACATATCATAATACCCTTACACCCCCATTACATTTTTATTTTAGTTGTATGTTATTGTAAAATATTGATAAGCATATCGATAAATTTGATTCAAGCACTAGCGTATATGTAAAAAATTTTGATGAAAAATTTTTCTTCAAAATTTGTGTAATATAAGAACAATAGTACCTTTAGTTACGCAAAATATGAAAGTAAAAGGGAGGATTCACAATATTTTATTTGAAATAGAGAACTAAAGACAGGATATAGCGAAAATAAACACATCGTAGCAATTAGGACATGAAGATTAATTACCTGTGAAATGTATATTTTTCAGGATTACTCCTATGATTTACACTGCAATCACTCACAGAACAAGTTACTATTGTTATATGTAATAGTATTTGTCGAAAATAATAAAGGATTTAAACAATAAATCGCAAATACCGAAAGGGCATAAAAACGATTGACGACTTTTGGCCGACCTGTCAAATAAAAGTGGTTAAAGTTTTAATTAGACTGCCTCTCTCTTTTCATCTTGTTATAATTCCATAAAGGATTTTCTTCTCTCTCGCACTCTTTGTTGGTCTTTAGCATCATACGTTTATGCTTTGAACCGTGACCGGCGCGCGTTCGTTAAACATACGAAAATCCTTTGGTTAGACGATCGGCCCAAACTTCGCGATTAATCCAATAATTATCCGTGATTTATCCTCATGAACTAAGCTCAGTGATAGTGATTATAGACCACGGTGACAGTGTGACTATCAGCCCGTCTAATCTCAGCCGGCCGCCAGCATATCAGCTCACCAGGTATCTTCCTTCATTATATCCTTTCCTCCCCAATCAGCTCTCACAACGTCGTAGGGCTTCGCCTCTACACTTTTCTGGTCCTCTTCGAGCCGGATCGTAACTCCTAGGGAATTTTTTCGTCCCGCCAGCACGTACCCCACCCGGCGAAGATTGAAAATACAGTCCACTCTGCCCATATTTCTGCCTAAATCTAATTAGAATTCCATTCTATTATCAATATTCTATCGAATTAAGTAACCTCCGCCCATTTATTATCTCCCTACGGCAATATTTTTGCAAAAATTTGCCAAATACGTACTTCGGTCGCCCGCCATTATAGTTCACAAAGACAATTAAATCCTTTTTTATCTTATTAAACAAGTGTCATCCAATTATTTTCAGCTCATATTTTAATTCTATATTGCATTTAAAATAAATTCCAGAATATATTTCTGCCCAAAACACCGATATAATAGTTTCTCCAACGTAATTCCGTCGTGTTATAGAACAAAGGAACTTATTTATACATTACCATAGTTTGTGCCCTTACATTAAGTGTTATTTTTGTTCAGCTCGTGTAAAATATTTTAAGTTGTTTAAAACGTTAACTTAGCACGTCAAGTACTTGATTTAATTACCCGTCTCTTATCGATCGCCGCGTGCGCATACCTTCGCTTCGATAAGAAACATCTGTTTATTGTTTTAACTATTACAATAACAAGCGACTTAGGCATTGCATTTAAAAGTTTTATGTCTGCTCAATTAATCATATTATAGTCGTTCCTGTGTTATAATTACATAGACACATATTAACTTAGCACATTACTACACATAAATATTTTCGTAACTTAGTTTATAACTTTTCATTCGTCTTATCCGCCCATTTATTTTATATTCAGTTTATTTCACATTAAAATACCTACAAGGTCTCAGGCTGCCGTCTTAAGAGAAGCCGTGAAAGCCTTTACTAGACTTAAAGAATTTACTACGGCGCCTCTGATAATCTGCCCACTTTAGGCAATTTAATCTCTTTTTTAGAGGAGCACGCGCGCTGCGTCGAGACAGAATGTCCGACGCCAGCGCGCGCTGCTGAGTCTCAAGGTCAAGCGGGCCCTTACCGTCAACAACCCCCCTCCCCCCGTTCTCCGCGCAGTCCCCGCTTTGGACCCATCAACCCAGCGTGTCAGCGCTCGCCCTCAGCACATACCATGCGTACCCCGCTTTAAACACATCAGCCCAGCGTATCAGCGCTCGCCCTCAGCACATACCATGCGTACCCCGCATGTCAGCCCAGCTCCATCTCATTCTCGCCAGCACTATACAGCCCCCTCCCCCCCCCCTCCCCCCCGACAGGTTCAGCACGTATACTCAGCTCAAGCCGGTCATAAGTCTGGATTTTCTTGCCCTTACTGTAGGTCGACGAAACATAAATTAATAGCTTGTCCCAAGTACAACCATCAGCCCACTCTCGTCCGATTTTCGCGTCGTGGCTCTAATGAAAACGGCCACGACGCGTTCTGGCAATCGCAAAAAGTCCATAACGCGAAATTCGTGTCGTGGCTGATATGCTATGCTATTCGTTTTTCTTGATCTGTTATTGATTGAATCATTGTCCATAGGTATGGAAGATTATATTTGAATTACCACGTGTATCTAGGTACAAAATATTTTTCTTTTACTAAATCACTGCATAACGTGTTTATCATTATTATTTATAAAATATCCATACTTCCATACTATCCGTACTATTATTATTACTGTCTGTCTGTCTGGCGCAACATAGTTGCGGGCATCAACTAGTAGTATTATATTTAAATTATATATAAATAAATAAAAACTAAATACTTATTATTTATTAAGATCAGATTAGGGAACACACCCATACTACGTGACCCATTTAGGGGGGGAGGGGGGTCTTCAAAATACTACGCTCTGTCACAAGAGGGGGGAGGGGTCTAGAGTTTTATCACGTAGTCAATTTCACCGAGAGAAACGTCATACGAATTTCGAATTTTTTTTTCTCGCTATTTAATACTTGACACTGGCATTTATTATGGGTATTTTATTATTTATAGCCAACAGCCATAAAAAAACAGGCACTGTTGTCACTAGTCAGGCATTTTGAAGTTTGGTGAAGCTGTCAAGCTTGGTGATCATTCTTCTGAATCTCAATTCATCTGAATTAGCAAATATCATGCTATCATGAGATGAGCCCGGCCAGCGTGCACCTATGTCTTGAAATATCAATGCAACTGAACACAGTGCCTACACAAATGAGAAATACATTTGCCATTTTCTGATTTCTTCTTCGCTTCTTGGTAATTTGACAAAGGTTTGCCTCAAAGATGCGATGGCATCGACACATTTATTTATAATACGGCATACAGTAGAATTGTGAATTCCTCCAAAATTAAAGTTAACACAAAACACGAAAACTAACCTCAAGCTGAGTAACTTCAATTTATCGAATTAGTAGTTTAACCTAAGGAATAAGAGTTTATCTGGCCGTCAAAGAGACAAATATATTTATTCCCCGGATAAGGGAGTTTTTCGTCGAAAAAAGCTTATCAGACTATTGAACAACTGCTTTTTTCGCTATCAATAGAATAATTCTTATCTGTCTGTTTATCTGAAGTTTGAACAATCGGCCCTAAAATAGCTAGTATGTACCATCGAAGAAATTGATTCCTAGGTAGGTGACAGATCAACGTCATGTCGTCGGATCATGTCAATTCAATGTTAATTATGGTGATCTGTCGGTTGGTTTTTACTTTAAACCATAAAGTTTTAAACGCGACCAAATTACTTTGGTCCGCCATCTGCCTAGATATTAATTTCTCTGATTGTCCTATTGTAATTTTAGACTATTATTATATTATACATTAAACATAAATCTAGGTGATAATACTTTAGGGTGTGTATGTGTTCCTTACCAAGAATTCACTGTGAAAGTAGCAGCGCTGAAAGACCAAATTTTTTTTTCTTTTGTATGGAGACTCGTTACACTGGGGCGCTTGCCCATACAAAAGTTAAAAAAAATTGCTCATTCAGCGCTGCTACTTTTACAGTAAACTCACTATAAGGAACATGTACATATCCTAAAGTATTATCACTTAGTTTTGTTACACCTTGCATACTTGACACCAATATATATTGTACATCTTAAATATTGGTGTCAAGTATTTCTTTTTGGCAAACTATTATAGGGTATCAAAGTATTTTTTGGTGATCATTATTTTTATTCCCATATTTAATTAAGTACTAATAATTATTTTGAAATAAATAACTTAATAAACACAATGAAAATAATTTGACTCGTAATTATTATGAGTCAAATTATTTTCATTTGCTATCTAATCTTTCTACTTACAAAATGATTAAAAATTATTCTTGCCAATACCACGTGAACAATTGAAGGGGGGGGGGGTGTCTTGGCATATACTACGCGTGGTCACTAGGGGGAGGGAGGGGGTCAAAAATTCTTAAAAAGTAGGTCACGTAGTATGGGTATGCTCCCTTACCTTATATAAAAAAAAACAATAATAAACAATAGCACTTTGCGCCAAACAGACGGACAGTAATAATATTAGTACGGATATTATGGAACTATGGATATTTTACATATAATAATGAAAAACTTGATATGCAGTGATTTTATAAAAGAAAAAATATTTTGTAGTACGCGTGGTAATTCAAATATAATCTTCCATACTTATGGACAATTAATCAATCAAGAACAGATCAAGGAAAACGAATGGCATATCAGCCACGACACGAATTTCGCGTTATGGAAGAACGCGTCGTGGCCGTTTTCATTAGAGCCACGACGCGAATTTCGCGTCGTGGCTGTTTCACTGTGACCACAACGCGTTGTGAGCCTTTTTTTCGCTCATTGAGCGATTTCGGTCTTTGAGAGTAACATGACTATCAGCTCGTCTCATCTCAGCCGGCCACCAGCATCTCAGCTCACCAGGTATCTTCCTTCATTATATCCTTTCCTCCCCAATCAGCTCTCACAACGACGTAGGGCTTCGCCCCTACATATTTAATACTTTTATACAATACATATATTTAAGATTTTTATTATATCATACACATATTTAATACACATCCATGACCCAGGAACTTTATAAACTTTTTGTTCCGTCGGTGGGACTTGAACCCGCGACCTCCGGCTTGAGCTACCAACGCGCTCACCACTGCGCCACGGAGGACGTCATATATGTCGCAGTATATATGTCGCAGTCCACTGGTTAAAATTTCAAATCAAAAGTTTCAAAAGTTCAATCATACAGCTAGCCCTTTGACTAAACAACGCCATTCAATCACACGGCTATACGTCGTTTAGCCGACTTGTTGACTGCAACGTTCAACACTACAGCTAGACGACGCTTAGCTAACTGGTAAAATAACAAATTAACTGGGCTGACAATTAGTTTAGTGTTATAATTACACTAAGCTTATGGTCAGCTTAGTTAAGAATACATAGTAAATTGTATTCTAACTCGTTTTGAACACAATAATTGCAATTAATACCTTGGTGATGCATTTCATAATCCCGTAATTTCTCCTCGAATATTTGTTTAAATGTTGATTTACTCGTATGTACCCCCATAATTTCTGTCACTTTAATAATACTTGTAACGTATATTTACGAAAAATATATAATATAATCACAAAACACCGGCTAGTTGACGCCATATTGTAAACAAAACGCACCTAGCGCCGCGGTGGTAAGCGCTGAACTAATTCGATCAAACGGCTGCTTTTGAATCAGCTGTAGTGTTGAACGTTTCGAGCAACTGAAGTATTCAATCAAAAAGCTAGCCGGTAGATTGAATGGCGTTGTTCAGTCAAAGGGCTAGCTATTTGATTGAATGGCTTTTTTAACCAGTTGGCTGCGACATATACAGCATCACCTGTACTATCATCCGCATGGCAACATTGACTGTTGTATGGGAGCCCCCTCTTAAATATTTTATTTATATTTTGTTTTTAGTATTTGTTGTTACAGCGGCAACAGAAATACATAATCTGTGGAAATTTCAGAAGTATAGCTATAGCGGTTTTTGAGATACAGCCTGAAGACAGCCCCTTTTTATACTTTTAAGCACTGTACCCATATCCAGCAATTTTATCCTCTCGCTCGAAGGTTGCCTGGAAGAAATTGCTGCTTAGTAATAAGGCCGCCTTTGTGTACCTTCTTTATATAATAATATTATTTTAAGCTTTGTCATCATAATGATTGTGCACAATAAAGTATATTTTCATTTCATTTCATTTCATTATAGACAGACAGACGGACAGACATCGAAGTCTTAGTAATAGGGTCCCGTTTTTACCCTTTGGGTACAGAACCCTAAAAATGATTTCCACAAAATATAACTTGATCTAAATATTATCCTCATTGGTTATTAGGGAAATATATTTATAACTAGCTGTTTCCCGCGACTTCCTCCGCGTTAACACAAGTCATGGTCGTATGTCCTCGTTTCGAGGGCACATCTTTAACCATCTCCCCTAGCATTGAGATACTTGGCGTCAACATATCGAGCGAAGTCCAGCTGCCTTACTCCCGAAACTGATAGCAACTTGATACGAGTCTGATTTCGATTTCGTTTTTGATGTCACTGTAATGCGTAGAAATTTTTTGATTCTTTTAATATTTATTCTAAATATATTTAAGTCTTCTTCGCTATCGCTATTGATGATGCTAATAAGTTTCTTTGGTAGTTTTTTGGCTCTATTGGTATTTAAATACATGTTTAAGTCTTTATCGCTCTCAATATTGATAATTTTGCGCTTTAGTGGTTTTTTGGTGTCTGCAAATATGTTTAAATCCTTATCACTACTGTCTGTGTCAATTTTTTTGGAAGTTTCTTAATGGTTTTTTATAACTTGATTAAAAATAGATTCTTCACCACTACTACTACTAGACAGTCTTGATCTGTCTTCTTTTTTATTCTCTGCAATATCACTTGCCGATCGTTCAAACTGTGTAAGTATATTGGAGTTGATGTTTTCAAAGAATGAAGTGCTTGGAAGCACATTTTCACAATCTATGATGCTATCCATATCTATTGACAAGTTGATTTTGTTTTGTGATATGTTCTTCGTTTTTAAGAAAAATGGCTCGGATGCTTTGAAGCAGTGTATAGCAGGTTTGTTTATGCTCAATCTATTGTCTCTTATAATTTGTTTAGAAGAGGGTGTACTTGAAATAATTTCATCTGGAACAGGTTCACTCTCTTTAGGTATTTCATAGAATTCTAGATGGCATTGTATAAACAAAGTGGCTCAACAGAAGAAAGTGAACGCATAGCTAAACCGATTGTTGACTTAATATTCCATACAATTTGGTGTTCTTTCATTGAACCAGAGAATGGCTTGAGTTGTTTTGATAAAAGCCAATCTTTTACTGATATTTCATGATCTTCTACAGTTTTAATCTTTACTCCGGATACTTCACTCTGTAACTTTTCGACAAGAGTCTCCATGTCAGGGATATCTTTACCAAACGCTACTAGTTGATCTGCTGTTCTTTTGAGAACTCCGCCGATCCCATCAGGAGCGCCTTTTCCGTGTCCACTTTCTGAGTAGTGCCAAACGACAGTTGTTAATTTGGGGAGATAAATTTTTAGTTGGGTTATGATGTAAAATATTTTTTTATTTCTATATTGAGTGGATGGCGAATCAGAAACAACATGCATCGTACTAACATTAGGAGCGTCTTCATTAATTTGCTCCATAATTGGCACTAAGTGCGCCCAGACTGCGGATGCATCATGACGTAAGGATTTTCTGATAGTGCAGAACGATTGGGGAATAGTTTGATCTCCATGTTTATAATAAATAATAGAAGTGTGTAAAGTTATTTGCGATCGGCCTCCAGAAAAATGAACTGTTTAACTTCTTCTCCATATTTTGTGTTATGAAATCACTGAAGTCAACGTGTATTAAGCATTCGTTTTCAGATAGTTCTTCTTTTATTTTCTTTACAGAAGCGTAATGATTCTTAATTCTTCCACAATGAGCCATAAAGGGCGTTATAGTTTTTAAAAACAATTTAATAACATCTTTAGAAGTGTCCATTTTGTTAACTTTTGCAATTGCATTAATATATTTTTCTTTATTGTTTTTAGTATAGCTTTTGGCTGCTTTCTTCCATGCATAGTATGAAATGGTTTTTGAGTTGTCAAATTCCTTGAAACTTAACATTTTATTACAACAAACCTCACATTTACGTAGTAAACAGGCAACCGTAGTTTTTTTACAAGTCAAAGTATTTAAGACCTCTGTTATGGAATTTTCAAGAATAATCTTGTTGTTCTTCAGAGATGATATCACAAACTCCATATTAGCATGCGTTTTACACATGCACGTCTCACGGTTTTCGATTCTTGGCTTAATAACCCAAAATGGTCTCATTCTTGTAAAAGTAATATTGCTTATAGGTGGGTACCCATTCTCAAGATATTTTCGATGTAAATTTCTTAGAGAATCATTCCAATATCGTTTTTGCTTTCTCAAACTACCTCTTGTTATATAATCTTGCTTGCCCGGACATATTCGACTATTTTCATCATCTTCAAATAAGTTTTTCACAATATTGCGTAGTCTTTTTTGTTTAGGACTGATTGATTTAGGACTTACCATACGTTTGCTATACCTAACCTTTTTTGGACTTATCTTCATCTTTTTTTCCAACCTCCCAAGTCTTTTTTTATACAAAAACTTTTGTTGTTGTTCCTTCAGAAGAGCTTTCTTAAGTAATCTTATTTGGGACTTTTTCTGTTCTCGGTATTTTCTAAGTTGGTTGTTCAGTTCTCGTTTAAAGATGCTAGTACTTGTAGAAATATCTGACTGTGGACTGTTTCGCCCAGACATAGAACTGGGAGAGTGTATGCACCTTATGTTGGGACTTATAAATGGAGAAGCGGTCTCATTAACAGGTGTGCTTCTTTGAATAGCATCAATGGATAATGTTTCTTCAATCGAAGCAGCAGGAGCAGCTTCAACGGTAAAAGTAAGACTTTTGTTATGGGATCGCAAAACTCGAGGTGAATTTGAAATTGGCTGATGTGTTTGCTGTGACGTAGGCTGTGACGTTGTTTCGATGGGTAAATTATGTAGTGGAATGTAGCTGGACAGTATTGAAGGTGAACCTCTTCGTTTTTTTTCTTTCACAGTACGCTTTGAAGTTAATATAATTTCGTCTCTGTTTCAGTCTACGGGCTCGAGGTGGTAATTCGGATAACGGTACAATTTTGCCTTCAGCTTTCTTTCTGTGGTATCTTTCGCGTTCTTCAAGCTTGAGAGGATCTTTTCTGGTGTTTTCTTTTCTCTTTCTTTCTGACTCTCTCTTTCTTTGTAACTGCTCTGCTCTAGTTTGTTTAGTTTTTTTCTTCGGATTCCTGTAACAGAATACCTTCTTAATTTGAAAATATCTATCTACAGGATAAAAAAATAGTGTTATGTAGGGTCCCTTATAGAGTTTACTGTGAAAATATCAGCATTTTTTGTGATTAGTATGGGCAAGTCCCTAAGCATTATGAGTTTGTTCACACAAAAGTAAAAAAAGTTACTCTTTCAGCGCTGTTATCTTTAATAGGTATAGTTAATAGCCAAAGTAGAAAAGGGACACAATTGTAATACGACCTATGTCCCAATATCTTCCTAAATATTTTTAAATCTCAATCATCTTAAATCTGTATTCAGTATGTACTAAAGAAACCATACAAATATCCAATTTTAGGAGAAAAGAACAAATATCAATGATAATAAATTAACTTCATAAGACACGTGCGAGCGCGCTCAATTATTTCAAAAGTCAATGTAGTTAAAAAAATCAATATTATAGACAGGAAAGTACATTGTATAACAAAAAATTAAAACCGACTTCCAAGGTAAAACAATAATAACATCCTTATAATATGAACTAAAAAGTATTAAATAATTATTCCTATCTAATAGTGCCTTTTTCCGAATTCGGCTAAAACTCAACTATTTCTGTACTCAATCATCATCATTTTGAAGTCGGTGCCAGTTACCAGAGCACTATTAGATAGGAATAATTATTTAATACTTTTTAGTTCATATTATAAGGATGTTATTATTGTTTTACCTTGGAAGTCGGTTTTAATTTTTTGTTAAAAATAATAATTTCACTCTTTTTAGTTACCAGAGTAAACCATCGCGTACTATAAGTAGAATAATACACCTGTATAATATTATTCTGCGTATCTTATTACAGTCACACTTACAAAATATAATATCAGCTGCAGCCTGCAGATAATTTTAAACAATACATTTTAAAAAAATCGAAGTGAACACGTGACGTGACGTGCTAAGTAGCCGGTCACCGGACTAGTTTCAACTTTCAATAGTACTGGCACTCGCTCGACTTATCGCACGTGACGCGGACGCAGCGCACATAGTCCCTACCCGGCCCGCGCCGCCGCGCCGCCCGCGCCCGCTTGACAGCCCTGCGGCCCTGGCAGATTGAAGTGAGACTGCAGAGAGTGTTATTGTATTATGAACGCTAAACGCAATGCAAAAGGTTGAAATTAGGTTGTTTTCCAGAATATCTCGGCGAAGTGAGACAGAATGTTATATTATCGAAGCAGCTTTAACTTCTTAGAAGTAATGTCAAATGTGTGCCTTATGCTCTGGAGATAAGGTTGAATTTGGTGACATTGGCGACCCTGACATGGTAATGATGATGATGATGATGAATGTAATTTGCATAGTAGCATATGCTTTCAGTTCTTAAAACAGCGCCTAAACTCCCAAACTTGTATCTATAAGGAATCCAGAGTTCTCTTAGTAGCTTCGGAACCATAGTATACCTCGGTGCAAAATCTTGCGTTTTGGTAGCATATGCTTAGGATTTCTCATAAAACCAAAATCACCATATGTTTCCATATAAATTTCGAGGAGTTCCCTCGATTACTCATGGATCCCATCATCAGGTCACCACTTTTATGAACATGGTACCTACAACACAAAATCGGTTCACAAATGGCGGAGTAATCGTTGAACATACAAAAAAAAATATATATATATATATATATATATATATATATATCCACAGCCGAACATATAACCTCCTCGTTTTTTGGAAGTCGGTTAAAAATTACGAGGCAAGGGAAAAGAGGGCACAAGGCGGTACATTGTGCTATCATCATAATATTTCGACTCATATTCGATTTTATAGTAATTACATTAATATTTAATTCGATTTATCAATTGATTTTATAATTTTGGCCTTATGAAGCAATGTTGGTTTTAGTAAATAAACATTTTTATTTGAATTTTCAAATTTTGGTGTAAGGAAGTAATTTTGGTGGATCTAAAAATGCCACCAAAACCACCAAAATTGTCCCACCAAAATTGGAAATTGCAAGAAAAAAATTCTTAAAAAAAACTACGTGTACTTTACATGTCGCACCAAGTTTAACATTAATTCATAAATCATAAAATATTATGCCTCCGACTGCATTTTATTATCCACTTTCTTCTTCTACATTTTTCTATGTAACCTTCTATTTATCCTGGCATGAAACTCGTCAGCAAGAGTCGTATCAATTAAAATATTATGGATTCGATGCCTCCGGCAGAATTAGCTCTTGTTTCGTTCTTTTTAGTTAAGTAAAATTTTTTGCAGTCGGGTTTTTTGATTTTTAATTAATTTATTTTATTTGCGACTTTTTAGTTGTAGTCATCTAACCATTTCGACTGAATCAATCTAATAAAATATTGAAAAACTACCGTGCTGATATAACCATAATTATATCGTAGGTAAACTTAGAAAAGTGTACCTACAATACGTTATAATAGGTACATAGGTTTGGTACTGTTTCATTGTATGTTTCTAGTTTTAAGTACCAAATCATTGTTTTTTTTTTAATACTTTGTCATTGAATTTTCATCTTGTTTCAGCTTAATGTCAGCTAATTTTTAATTAATATTGGATTTATCCATGCAGGCGGATTTTGTTTTTTTCTTATTTTATTACTAGCAAAATGATTCCCAGGTCAATTCACAGACTCCGACAATAACATCATAGATAATACAGTACGTTAAAGTACGTACGTTAAAGTACATAACAGTAGTTACGCTCAAAGACCGAAATCGCTCAATGAGCGAAAAAATGGCTCACAACGCGTTGTGGTCACAGTGAAACAGCCACGACGCGAAATTCGCGTCTTGGCTCTAATGAAAACGGCCACGACGCGTTTTGGCAATCACAAAAAGGCCATAACGCGAAATTCCTGTCGTGGCTTGATATGCTATTCGTTTTTCTTGATTTGTTCTTGATTGATTAATCATCCATAGGTATGGAAGATTATATTTGAATTACCACGCGTACTACAAAATATTTTTTTTGGGGGGGGGGGGGGGGGGCTCTTCAAAATTCTCTTCAAAAAGAATTTATTTTTCTCGCCATTTAATACTTGACACGGACATTTATTATGGTTATTTATAGCCAACAGCCATTAAAAAAAACAGACACTGTTGTCACTTGAACACTTTGAAGTTTAGCGAAGCTGTCAAGCTTGGTGATCATCCTCATAAATCATAATATTATGAATCTACAATATAATATATAGTAATCTGTGATTATAAAGGCGAAAGGTTGTTTGGATGTATGGATGTTTGTTACTCTTCACGCAAAAACTACTGAATGGATTTTAATGAAACTTTACAATAATATAGCTTATAGGTACATTAGAATAATATATAGGCTACAATTTTAACCGACTTTCAAAATGGGGGAGACGTTATGTTCATGTTTTTATGCTCAACGATTATTGCGCCGTTTGTGAACCGATTTTCAAAATGAGAGGTTTTCTTATTTTTAATCTCCACCAGACGGCGCGACGATAGACACTTCTAGATCTTCTATTGGTTTCCTATCGATCTGAAATTATCTGCACGTTGGCATCACGGATACATATTGGTTGAGTTTCTAAAAAATATCAGTGTACTGTCGAGTGTGGCATAAATCAAAATATCTTAAACCTAAGCGATCATTGGCCAAAGCGATTAGGCCAGTATACTGGCAACAGTTTAGGAACACGCAAATTGTCAAACTGAAAACTGACAACTGAAAGAGTTTTGGTGGACATGTCATGGGCATGTCACTTTTAAACTTCTTCTACTTTTTATTGTTGGTGTGGTTATTATTATTTTTTCCCAAATTGTGTTATTTGGGTCTTTGATGTTCATTATTGGTAAAATATGAAATACCCGTTATCTTGCACAAGTGCAGGTAAGATGTTGTCAAAACCAAAATGTGTAATTACTGTGACATTTGGTGTGAATATCGGTAAATAGGGCTATTTCTTCCGTGAGTTTTAACTGAAACATCGTTATAATAACTTTGTTATCCTAGTTATTGGAATATTATGGCGTCTTCTTCAAATTGAAATGTATCAAGTTTCACATTCTTTTGCCCAGTTTTGTTGCAATTATTGATGGTATTCCCTGGTATTACCGATAGTACCACAGATAGTAGTAGTAGTGGTAGTCTACCCATACGCCATCTAGCTACTAAAATGGAAACTGTTTGACAACCTCCGTGGCGCAGTGGTGAGCGCGTTGAGCTCAAGCCGGAGGTCGCGGGTTCGAGTCCCGCCGACGGAACAAAGAGTTTATAAAGTTCCTGGGTCATGGATGTATATTAAATATGTGTATCATATAATAAAAATCTTAAATATATGTATAGTATAAAAGTATTAAATATATTTCCGTTGTCTGGTACCCGTAACACAAGTCCTTCGGGTACTTAGCACGGGGCCAGACTGACGTGGTGTGAAGCGAAGATTATTATTATTATTATTATTAATCAAATTAAAAAGTTAAGAACATTCCTCACATTTCTTTTGCTGTATAGATATAGGGTATCGTCCCAATTTGGTACTATATTCACAAAAGTGGTGATCTGATGAAGGAATCCATAAGTATTGAGGGAACTCCTCAAAATTTATATGGAAACATGTGGTGACTTCGGTTTCGTGAGAAGTGTCCTAAGCATGTTATGCATAATATGCATGATCCGACTACATGACGTTCATGACGTACGGATCACAATTAACATGGAAGTGACAATGTCAATTCAATGTTAATTGTAATCTGTCGGTTGGGTTTATACTTTAAACGCGACCAAATTACTTAGGTCCACCATCTGCCTAGAAATTAATTTCTCTGATTTTTCTATTGTAATTTTAGACTATTATTATATATTATATTAAACATAAATCTAAGTGATAATTGATAATACTTTAGGGCGTATATGTCGACGGGTGAAAGCAGAAGTGGCGTAACTTGAAAAATCTAACTTTACAGGAGAGCCAAAAAACTTTTTTAAAAATTCATAACTTCTATATTTACTAAGGTAGAAACTTAAAAATTGGAACGTATTTAAATTAACCTAAGACCTATACGATGAGTTTGTTAAAATTTTTCTAAAGTTGATATTTCATTGATACTCTTTTACGACAAAAAATACTTCTATTTTACGCAGCAGAAATGTTGTATCTTTGAGAGGAAATGTATAGATAACTTAAAAAAGCATAATTTTTTGAGCGACGGATCTGTCGTATCTCAAATATAACAGGCCCTTACGCATTTCATTTCGCCGTATCTTGTTTACTTAATTAAATTGCCTTACAACTTTTGGTTCAAGTGCAAAATCGGCGACAGACGTTGTGAAAATGAAATGCTGTATCTTAAACTAAATGAATTGTTTGTTTTAAAAGAATGTAATTATAACAAATTAAAAGAAATAATATGACTATTTACTATTATTTGTTTATAACATAAGAAAATAAAGGAATGGAAATTTGTTTTATTAATCATTAATCAACGTTGAAATATAAAATCACTATAATAAAATGAAAATTAATGTAATAAAACATTTATTTCTCTTTTTTTTTCTACTTTATAAAGGTCTAAGCCCTAATATTTTATTCATGCTCATGAATTTAAAGTTATTCTTTTTATTTTATAAGATATGGGGGCAAACGAGCACAAGGGTCACCTGATTGAAAGTAACTACCGTTGCCCATGGACACTAGCAACATGAGAAGGGCTGCTGGTGCGTTGCCGGTTTTATCCGGTACTAATACGCTATCTTTTTAAAGGTTTGCAGGTCGTATAGGTCTGAAAATATTGCTGGTGATAGTTCATTCCACAATTTTACAGTACGCGGCAGAAAGTTACGTGAAAATCGCACGGTGGAAGACTGCCACTCATCAAGGTGATGAGGATGGTATATTTTTCGCGTGGAACGATGGCAAAAAATTGCAGGAGGTATGATTCTGTACAATCCCTCAGGGCACTCCCCGTGATACATCATGAAGCCGATAGAGGATGCAGAGTGAAGCTACATCTCGGCGTATTTTCAAGGAGTCCAGCCTGTTTGAAACACTATGGCAGTCAACAATGCGAGCGGCCCTTCATTGTATACGATCCAAAGGGAGTAGTTGGTATTTGGCGCCCCTGCCTCTGGGCATGAGAAGAGTATTCCATATGAGGCCGAACCTGCGCCTTGCAGAGTTATGTATAGTCGTTGGTCCGGACTGAAATACTGTCTCGCTCTGTTAAGGACACCAAGCTTTTTCGAGGCTAACTTGGCCTCACCCTCTAGATGACATCAGAACTGGACTTCGCTTGATATGTTTACGCCAAGTATTTCAATGCTGGGGGAGAATGTTAAAGGGGTGCCCTGAAAACGAGGAGAATATGAACGAATATGACCATTGGTGACTTTTTAGTGGTGAACGCGCAGACTTATGTATTGGTGGGGTTGAATTGGAATAAGTAACGTCTACCCCATTCAGAGACTTTCTCCTGTGAATTCTCTATTTTAGACACAAGTTCGTTCCGACTCTATATCTAGAAAAATATCAGAGAAGCCGGTATATAGGGCAGCGTACTGTACCGCATATGTATGTATCCGCACAGCAATAAATGCCGTTGCTCTGTAACATGATCTGCTAAGAAACTTGTGACCCATTTGCATAAATTCTCGGGGAGCCCATATGATGGAAGCTTTGATAGCAGCGCCTTGTGCCAAACCCGATCAAAGGCCTTTGCAATGTCCAAACTATCAGCCAGTGCCTCTCCCTTCGACTCAATCGCCTGAGCCCAATGACGAGTCAGGTACGCCAAGAGATCACCAGCCAAGCGACTCTTTCGGAATCCGTACTGTTTGTCCCTGGCCGCCCAAGTATCGAAAAAGCTGGGTATTGATTATGGATTCCATAATCTTCGAGCTGACGAAGGTTATAGCGATTGGTCTGTAGCTGGAAGGATTTGAGCGGTCACCTTTTTACAGCAAGGCTGTCTTCCAAGAAGCCGGGACAATGCCAGAAGAGTAGGAGAACTGAAAAAGACGCGTTAAGACCGGAGCCAACTCTGGAGAGCACTTTTTTAACACAATAGGAGGAATTCCGTCAGACATCTCTGCTTTTGGATATCAAGGGAACGCAGGACTGAGCGCTGATGAAACTCCGACATGATGCTCGTGCATCGTGGTATGGTCGGCGTTTTCTATCCCTCGTCATCTAGGGTCGAGCTTGACGCAAAGAGCTTGCCCAGAAGATCGGTTTTGTATTTTGCATCGTGGGCTAGTGATCCATTTTCTACTTGTAGTGATGGTAGCTTGCATGATTGCAATAGCTTTGGCCAGAGACCATGTACGGGTTCCCGGAAGGAGTCTCGAGTCTCTCACAGACAGAGACATCTCTCTCTCTTGAAGGACGTAGAGGCAAGGTTGTACTCCATTTTATATTATGTGTGTGTCCACGCATAGAACCGAAGGAGCTCAATATTTATTAACAACAACAATTATAGCTCAACAATATTTTTTATTGAACCATCAATAAAAAAATATATTAGCAAAACATAAAAAAATGAGTCGATAATCGATATTGTTAACAGAAAATATACGGGCTTTTATCTTTACAAACATGTAAAATCAACAAAATATGTATACAAGAATAAGTGTGTAGATGTCCAGAGCAATGCTCAGGGGAAAAAAATATACGTGGACACATACATGCAACATTTCACTATACGTCTTTAAGCTTCATTTAAGAATAAGCGTGTTCAGTTCCATTCAGAATAAACGTGCATTGATACACACAAACACGTTTTCTCAAATCGACGCTAACAATCTACTAAAAGGCGTTAAGAACGGCTTATATGGTGCGTCAGCGAAGGTGTCATACAGGGGCAGGAGGGAGATGAAATGGCGTTACTTATCTCTGTACTCAATACTTAAGTATATTAATTGGTTGTAAGTATAGGTTTAAGAATAAAATTATGTGTTTGAAATGTAATAACTTTCTCATACCTATAAAATTAGTATGAAATAAATTGTCGTATCTTTGTAAATGTTGTATTTTAGGCGACAAAAATGTCGTAACTCATTTAAATCAAACTAGAGAATTAAAAAACCTGTGTCGTATCTTTTTCTAATTTCTCACGCATTGTCGTATCTATCTTTTATTCAAAAATTGCAGTTTTTCGTGTAGTTACGACAATTTTTTTTAAGGTCTGTGCTAAAAGGTGGTAAAAATCCATGGTCGTATCTTTACTAGAATTTATCGTAGAAAGACGAGATATAGACCATTCGACGCAGATTTTTTTTTTATACAACAATCAATTAAAAAGTGATTTTGGCCAAAATTCAAGTTACGCCACTTCCGCTTTCACCCGTCGATGTGTTCCTTACATAGAGTTCACTGTGGAAGTAGCAGCGCTGAAAGATCAAAATTTTTTTTTCAACACGTTACATTGGGGCGCTTACCCATAGAAAAGTGAAAAAATTTTGGTCATTCAGCGCTGCTACTTTCACAGTAAACTTACTATAAGGAACACGTATAAATAACGGGGAAGTTATTTGAAAGGGTCTTATCTTACGAACTACTACAGCAATTTTTCTGTTATATTTTGGGTCAGATTGGAAGTATACGTGAAGGATCATAGGCTATTTTTTGTGGACTAATTTTTCTGTGAAATATATGAACGTCTATAAATAATAAAAATGAATCCATAATATATTTCCCTTGGTTACGACATCACGCGTAAACTGCTGGACCGATTTTTCTGGGTATAGATATATGTATGTACTTTGAGTCCCGGAAAAGGACATAGGATACTTTTTGTCCCAATAAATGTACGGTTCCCACACAATAAACTTTGATGATTTTCGCCTAAACTATTCAATAGTTCTGATGAAATTTAGTAAAGAGATAGCTCCACAATCGATGTACGGGAACAACTATAAACTGAAGTCCACGCGGACGAAGTCGCGGGCAACAGCTAGTATATTATAATTTGTATCATATTATTATCTTGTTTAGCGCCAAGGTCAATTTTATGTTAATGCTGTTTTTTTTTTTATAAACTTAAACATAATATTTGGAGGTTAATAGGAACTTAACGGACGGATAAGCAAACATAAGGCATCTTCATACGTAAAAAACAAAAAATGCACCTTGTATATATTTTCAAAAAGCACGTACAGAATCGTCAGTAGCGAATTACTCTATGGTTCAGTATGGAGATCAGGTAAGAAATAACTTATTTTTAATTTGTTATAATAAAATATGCGGTTAGTTTAAACGAATTAGGATGTTGGAGTGTTATGAATATTAAGCTATTTTGAGTCGTATATTCATTTCAAAAGTACATAAAGCAGCAAACGACATAGGTATCCCAGCGAATAGCGACACACACTGAACACCTAGACAAGACGTTTTATTTATCGCTTCTTTGTAGAATCGCGGATCAAAATGTATGAAATTGACATGAGTCAAATGTCGGCGATTCCATAAAGAGGCGATAAAGAAAATGCCTTGGCTAAAGGGCAGGATCTGTGAAAATTTCCACGAAGTTCTCTTGCAAGCTAAGCTTGCTAGCTAACTACAAAGGAAATTTCGTGGAAAGTCACAGAAAATATAGTAGTATCCTTTCGACATGTTGCCCACTTAATGACGTCCGCCACTAATTCCAACTCAATGTTAATTCAAAAACAGCTTAAGCAAGAAAATTAAAAAAAAAAAACAAGTAATTTTCTCATTAGGCTACGTCTCCACTAGAGCTGAGCGGAGCTATGTTGCGAGGAATGTGTTTTAGAGAACCAATAGCATTGCTGCGCTGAGCGACGTCATGGCAAAGTGATGTCAATGATGCGATTCTATTGGTTTCAAAAACACATTCCTCGCAAGTCGCAACACAGCTCCGCTCAGATCTGGTGGAAAGGCAGCCTTACACTTCAGTCACAAAATCAGCGGGCTGCGGGGCGGGAGCGGCGGCGGCGCGTTCCAATGTATAGATATTTTATATAGAGAAGCCCGCTGATTTCGAGACTAAAGCAATAATTTTCGTTTGAAACCTTATGTTAAAACGGTTTTAAACGTAGGAAATTAAAATTGCTATTAGTTCAACGTGAAGAAGCATAGCCTTTATGTTAATCTTCTGTAATAACTTAAAAAAACACTAATTTTATAGTAGAGGAGGGGAAGAGGGGATTTTGGGAGTAATTCGAGCGTATCAGATTAAGCTTGTATAGGCTTCCGACTAGGGAATGCAATCCCGCAAGAGAATTTCAATACCGGTATTTGCGGGATTGAACCATCACAATCCCGCCGGATTCCGGTATTTGCGGGATCCCGCTGGGTGGATTTAAGCTTTTAAAATAAATCGTCATAATGACTTTACTTGATAGACCCCGTTTTATTCTTAGAATCTCAAATAAAACAAACTTTGTCGGACACTTTTTTCAAGGGTTTAATTATTAACACCTCCATACTTCAGACTTTATAAAAAAATGAAAGAAAAACTAATCATTTTTTTGGAAATGGCTTCATAATAATAATATGTAGTTAAAAAAAAACTAAAAAAAATCGCTTATTTTATGTCTATCTGTTATCGAATTTTTTTTCGAAATATAGGTAAAAATCGTGCCCAAAGATTCCGAAACGGTTCCTGATATTGGACACAAAGTAGCTAGCAGCTGGAAATGCTCGCTCAGCATCAACGCTGTTTAGTTCAATCGTCATTTAAAGTGTGAATTGAAGCTAAATTGTTTAGCGGGCTGCCTGTAGCCAGTTCACGCACCCCGCGCGCAAAGTTACGCATATGAATCGCATTTCTTTGCACTCCCGCCAGTCCCGCGCGATCTCGCAAAATTTTCGACCGGGATTAGTCCCGCATAATGCATGCGGGATCCCGGTATTTCGGGATCCCTGTATCCCGGTATTGCATTCACTACTTACGACATGTGTCTAGTTATCATGGTATAGAAATCAGATTTCTCACGTGGTGGGTTAAAAAAATATTTGAATATTGAAATGTCATCCGATCTGTCAGATTAAGATAGGTGATGTTTAGTATACCCCAAAGAAGCTTCCATAGCAAGCACTGACGATTCAAAGTTAAGTTAAGCCTGTAGGAACATTTTGAAATATAAAAAAATTAACCTTCATATTTTCCTAACTAAACTTCGCAGATATATTATTTTGCACAAAAATAATTGATTTAGTCCTTGTTGTCTAAAATATAATAATAACTGACCGAAATAAACAATTTTCTAAATATATATTCTTTTTGAAAACTTAAAAATGACCGCAGTATCTGAACCCACCGCTAAAATAAAAAACGCTCTTATTATTTTTTTATCAGTTTTACCTAATGTAAAAAAACCTACTAGGTCTCCATGACGCTCGAGTGACTACAAAAGTAGCTCCTTCCCCTCCCCCACTATTAGTATCTTTTCAGAAATTATATAAGATGCGTGGTGCTACTCTGTTTTATTTCACTATCAGCGGCATATGAGGACGTGGATGACAACTTGATGACAAAATTCGTGTTGGCCAAAGACAAAGCGTCGCTTCGTCAATATTTCAGCTGCCTGGTCGATAAAGGACCTTGTGATGAATTCGCCCAGTCCATAAAAAGTTAGTAAGTATAGGTAATATTGTACTATCAGAGAAGTTGATTAATGGACAGATGGCAGCCGTCTGATCACCCTGGGATAGAGATGCCGAACCAATGGCACGCGTGCCAGAAGTGGTGCGACATAAAAAATTGAGGACGCTACTGATCACAAAATTATTCTAGTAATTATTTAATAAAAGCGCAAAGTTAATTATATTTTTGAATACGCGTCAGGATTACAAAGAAAAATATTATCTGATGGCACGTCTATATGATATCACTGAAGAACTCTTCAATAAAGTGGCTCGTTGATAGGGCAAGGTTCGCCATCCCTGGTCTAGGCAATTTCTTTCTACGGAAGAATATATAAAGATAATTCGCCATTTTATGTCTAAAGTCTGTCAGTATGTCGATTATTTCTTTCTAATATGTTGTAATTTTTAGCCTGTGAATATAGTCCCTTAAAATATGCAGCTACCGATTACATGCAACAAAAAAGGCAACGTTATCACAACACTCTTTGGGAACCCCAGATTTATTCCCAACTATTTCTTCCAGGTCACATGTCAGAAGTAGTAACGAGTGGTTGTAATAAATGCGACTACGCCCAGAAGCACGTCTCGCACTTCTTCATAACCACTCTGAGGAGAGATTATCCGGATCTATACGAGGCTTTTGAGAACAAGTACGACCCTAACAGAACTCTCTTGTCCCAATTGGACGAAAATTTGAAGGAATTCTGGTGAAGATCGCGCTTAATGGGAGAGGCAGTTGTGTAGCTGTGTTATTTATTAAACTTTTTCTGGCTAATATTATGTATTTTTTTTTCTTCTTATGAAATAAGGGAGCAAACGAGCAAACGGGTTACCTGATGAAAAGCAACTTCCGTCGCCCGTGGACACTCGCAGCATCAGAAGAGCTGCACGTGCGTTGCCGGCCTTTTAAGAGGGAATAGGGTAATAGGGGAGGGTAGGGAAGGGGATAGGGAAGGGTAAGGGATTGGGCCTCCAGTAAACCCACTCACTCGGAGAAACACAGCGCAAGCGCTGTTTTACGCCGGTTCTCTGTGAGCCCGTGATCTTTCTCAATTCGTGCCGGAGCATGGCTCTCCCACGTCAAAATGTATTTGTTTACTTACATGTTCTTGCCTGAATTTTATGGTTATGTTACGCTCAAAGACCGAAATCGCTCAATGAGCGAAAAAAAGGCTCACAACGCGTTGTGGTCACAGTGAAACAGCGAAATTCGCGTCGTGGCTCTAATGAAAACGGCCACGACGCGTTCTGGCAATCGCAAAATTTGTTCTTGATTGATTAATCATCCATATAGGTATGGAAGATTATATTTGAATTACCGCACCCGCACCGTGTGGCTGGTCCCTAAGGAATTACAAATACTGAACATTAAAATCTAATGCTACACGAAAACATCTGTCACAAATAACAAACAATAAAGCCTTAAATATAAGTGACAATTTCGATGTTACTCTCGTATATCAAGCCCTGATGGAGTTAAAAGACTCAATTTTAATCCAGACAGTCGCAAAATCACTTTTGGACTACGAAGCCGAATAAATGACTTGGCTCACTTATATTACTGACTAGATAACGCCTGCAACTCAGCTGTGCCATATTATGTTTATTGCGCGGAAACCGTACATTTTTCGGGGATAAAAGTATCATATGACCTTTCACGGGACTTGAATTCAGGAAAAATTCAGGAATTCGGACAAAAATGAACGTTTGCGCTAGTCTCACGGAATTCCTAATACGGAAAACGAATTTGGTAATCGAAAACAGAACAGATTTCGGGACAAGCTCGAGCGTATCAGATTAAGTTTGCATAGGCTTCCGACATGTGTCTAGTTATCATGGTATAGAAATCAGATTTCTCAATTGTGTGTCAGTGGTGGGTTAAAAAAAAACATGTTTCTTGAATTAATTGAAATGTCATCGGATCTGTCAGATTAAGATAGGGGATATTTAGTATACCCCAAAGAAGCTTCCATAGCAAGCACTGACGATTCAAAGGCTAGGTAAGCCTGTAGGGACATTATAAAATATAAAAAAATTAAGCTTCATATTTTCCTAACTAAGCTTCGCAGATATTTTATTTTGCACTAAATTAAATGATATTGTCCTTGTTGTTTAAAATCTATTTATAATTTACCTAAATAAGCAATTTTCTGACTATATTTTCTTTTTTAGAACTTTAAAATAGCTGCAGTTTCTGAACTCATCTCTAAAATAAAAAACGCTCTTATTTTTTTAAATCAGTTTTACCTAATGTAAAAACCTACTAGGTCTCCATGAGTCATGACGCTATCGAGTGACTAAAAAAATAGCACCCTCCCCTAATTAGGCTGGCCGCATACATATTATAGTAGGGGTATAATATGCGGCCAGCCTAATTAGGAAACACAGTCATCATCTAAGTACATAATATTATAATTATACTGTAGGTATAATATAAGCAGGTCTGACTATGGCTTGGAAGGTTTTACATAGTTTTTGATACGCATTAGGAGGCAAAAAATTCATTATTATGTATGCGAAATACATGATTTTTAAATTATAATATGTAACAAGGTTATTTTAATTACTAATAACTCTGTTCAAATCTGCCGAAAAAATCAAAGATTCGTAATTAGAAAATCTAAAAAAAAAAAAAAAACACACACTGTTTCACATTTTTATATATTTAAGCAATTTAATTTTAATGATCTTATCTTATATCTTTAAACGAGCAATTCTTGTATATATAATATAATTGGAATCTCGGAATCGGCTCCAACGATTTTCATGAAATTTAGTTTAAAGGGGGTTTCGGGGGCGATTAATCGATCTAGATTGATTTTTAGAAAATGTCATTTTATTCGCGTTTTATCGAATACCGAGCAAAGCTCGGTCAAATAGTCATCTTAATTTGTGAAATGTTAATCATTTTTATTTTATCATATTTTTATAGTAGGATAGCTAAACAAATAAATAAACAATGCACTGTATGAATTGTTCCTAGCATACATTATAATATGAACTAAAAAGTATTAAATAATTTTTCCCATCTAATATGTAGTGCCTTTTCCCAAATTCGGCTAAACCTCAACTGTTTCTGTACTCAATCTAAACCAGATATAGCTGAATCTTCATTTCTTTGACAGACAATTTGAAACTTTTGGAACTGGCACCGACTTCAAAATTATGAAGATTGAGTACAGAAATAGTTGAGGTTTCGTCGAATTCGGGAAAAGGCACTACATATTAGATAGGAAAAATTATTTAATACTTTTTAGTTCATATTATAAGGATGCTATTAATATAGTTTTTACCTTGGAAGGCTGTTTTAATTCTTTGTTAAAAATAATAATTTCACTCTTTTTAGTTACCTAGTAGGTAAACTGTTAGTGCCAATTCAAATTGTATAAAAAAATAGTTTCATATTGTCTTCTCTAGATGTCACTGAGGCGCTCCTGTGTCGCGCTATCGCTTGTACGTAGAAGTTTTATATAGGTAGTTGTAGTTCTTTTATTTTAGTTGTAATTTTATTATTATATATATATATATATATATATATATATATATATATATATATATATATATATATATATATATATAATAATAAAATTTATTTAACTTAAATTGGTTTTACATGAGTTTTATATAATACGGGAAACACAATCAATCTATACATTACTCAGTAAATAGCATTGGGAGCTGTACTAGTATAAACTGTGACACAGCTCCCAGCGACTTCCACTCTGGAACTATCGTATACAATGTTCAATTATCTAATAATTCAAGTTATAGTTATTACAATGCTTGTATTATATTACAAATAAGTATAGTTATAGACATGAAAATATGACCTAAATAGGTACTAGAGTTTTACAAGTAATTGTGTGACTAACCATCTAAGATCTAAGTATCCTCCCTAGCCCTACGATGTACAATCTTGGGGTCAGTAACAGGTATATACTGCTAGGGAGGCAGTGAAGTTGAAATACCTGTGCTGTACTGTTAAAGTAAATGTTACATATCAGATGATGTGCTTGTGTTAGAAAGTTACAGAGTAAAAGACAAGATCTTCTCTGTATCTCTATAATCTAGATTTCGCAACCATCTCTGCAATTCGTCTTTACATTTATAATTATTTAACGAAATCAAATTTTTTATAACACGATTTGCCTGGTTATAAATATGAGAGCTACAAACATAATAATGTCGCTTGGCTACGGCAGTATGATGTTGGATACCGGGACATGGATTACGGGTTTTACGTCGTTTGTGCAGCATATTCTGTTTTCTCAAGTCTGGATCTTTATGTTTACGCAAAATAGAATACAATATAAATAGCTGGCGGACTGTTAAAACTGAAGCTTCTTTGTATAAGATATCAGTGCTGAACCTGCGGGGTTTGCCTAGCATGACCTTCAATATAGCCCTCTGAGCACGCTCAAGCGGAAGGATATGAGTGGTACCAATACCACCCCAAGACACAATGCAGTATTGTATAATACTTTGTACGAGAGCAAAGTAAACACACACGACTGTCTGTCGATCTGCAACTGATCTTATGGTCTTAAAAATAGGAATTAATTTCCTAACTCGGTTACTTAATTTGGTGATATGAGATTTCCAATTCAGTAACATATCTATATGTAGACCAGGGTATTTGATTTCATTAGTACGTGAAATCGAGGGACAATCACAATCATCAGCAGACCGATCACAAACATGCGCCCGAATCCTAAACACAGAGGACGGCAAAGTTTTGGCACTGAGCGAAAAAGTAATGTATTTCATTTTTTCTACATTAAGGGTTAGTAGACTGGAAGATAACCATGCCATTATATTACGCATAGCCACTTCGGTCCTGTCACGAACTTGTTCCCAGTTATTACCGTGGATGATGAGAGCGGTATCGTCAGCATAAGTAATTATTTGGCAGTATGGTATAATAGTTTTGCACAAGCTATTTATATACAGCAAGAAAAGCGTGGGTCCCAACACGCTGCCCTGTGGAACACCAAAGGTAAGTTTAGCTTCCTTACTCACAAAATTTCCCAGCTTTACTTGCTGTGTTCTTTTAGAGAGATAGCTTATAAAGATATCTAGAGCTAGTCCACGTATACCAACTGATTCCATTCTTTTTAAAAGTAAAGAAATAGGAACAGTGTCAAACGCTTTAGACAAATCGAGAAATACACCTATGACCTTTTTTTTACTGTCCAAATGCCTAGTTATTGTTTCAGTATACATACATGTATATACATATACATACATATATATATATATATATATATATATATATATATATATCCACAGCCGAACATATAATCTCCTCGTTTTTGGAAGTCGGTTAAAAATCATCCATACTAATACTATAAAAGTGTGTGTCTGTCTGAATACCTCTTCATGCCCAAACCGCCGAACTGATTTTGCTGAAATTTGGTATGGAGATGCTTTGAGTCCCGGGAAAGGACACTGGATACTTTTTGTCCCGGAAAAATGTACGGTTCTCGAGCGATAAATGAGTTTTGGCGCAACGGAGTTGCGGGCGTCATCTAGTTTACAATAAAAAAAACCGGCCAAGTGTTGGACTCGCCCATGAATGGTTCCGCAGCAGCAATAAGGTTTATTTATATAAAATTAAAAGGTTTTTGATTTATTTTTATATTTTTGTTGATTAAATGAAAGTTAAATTAAGGTTTACCATTTATGACATTTAAAAAAAAACTACTTGATAGATCTCGTTCAAACCAATTTTCGTTGGTAGTTTTTATAGTAATGTACATCATATATTGTTTTTAGAATTATCATGCCCCTACTTTAGTTAGTTAGTTTAGGGGGTGGACACACTTTTTACCAATTTGGAAGAGTCTCTCTCGCAAACTATTCAGATTAGAAAAAAATGATATTAGAAACCTCAATATGATTTTTGAAGACCTATCCATAGATACCCTTTACGCATAGGTTAGACGAAAAAAAATTTTTTTTGTTTCGGTTGTAACTATGGGTACCCCTAAAATTTTTGATATTTTTTCCATTTTTGTATCAAAATCTTAATGCTGTTCATAGACTACATCTATTTACCAAGTTTCAATAGTATAGCTCTTATAGTTTCGGAGAAAAGTGGCTGTGACATACGGACGGACGGACAGACAGACAGACAGACAGACAGACAGACAGACACACAGACAGACAGACAGACATGACGAATCTATAAGGATTCCGTTTTTTTACCATTTTGGCTATGGAACCCTTATAACATCAGCTGTGTCGTAGAAAAGACATCAACGCAGATGCATCTAATACAAAATATGTGCAGTACGCAATTAAATTTTGCAAAAGCCTTCTCTTTAAAATTATGATAAACATATAAAAACGTTACACATACATTTGAATAAACAAATTTATAAGGAACTAGAAAACGCCCACAACTATGTACGTTGTTACAAAATTTTACCGGGATAAAAGTATCCTATGAATATAAAAAATATCCTATTTGGCCCATGCCAAGGATATTTTTTATATTCATAGATTTTTTCCCGGGACTCAAAGTATCTCCATTCTCCATGCCAAATTTCAGCAAAGTCAGTTTAGCTGTTCGAGCGTGAAGAGGTAACAGACAGACAGACGCATGTCTGTCTGTCCATTTGGGACAGACAGACAGACACACTTTCGCATTTATAATAATATTAGTATAAGTATATTAAAGACTATGATATATAGTATATTAGTATGGATTATAATTTTCCTTAATAGTAGCCATAATCACTCTACGCCAATATTTACATTTTAGAAGGAGGTTGATTAATGATTACACTTGCATTACACAGTTTCATTTATATATAATAACTAGCTGTGCCCCGCGGTGTTACCCGCGATTAATTAGGTGTGATTAGGTAAACTAAATTGTGTTGTAATCGGTAAATAGTATTAGAGACAAAATAAATTGAGTTCGATCATAGGAAACTTCAATTTTGATGACTGAGAGATGGAAGTTTGATAGAAGACACTGTTTTGTGATAAGCAGCACTCCTAGGATTTGGTAGAAGATGGGAAGAAAATTAATCAAATGACAGTCGAAATCTGTATGTTTAGGTTCGAATAAATTCACTTTTATAATAAATAATTTAGTTTGTTTCTAAAAAGGAGAATAAGACTCAGCACTAATGACGCTACACTGTTTCGTTAAAAGCAACACCACCAGTAGGGGGATGGGGGGGTTTGAGGGGGCTCAGCCCAAGTAGGAAACGGCAAAATTTTGAAAATCGAATTTTGTTTTATGTAACACTTCTAGGAGAGGGGGCTTGGAGGCACAGCCCCCCCAAATAGGACACGGGACGAAAGCATATGAATCAAATGACACTCGATATCTGTATGTTTAGTTTAGGTTAGAATAAATTCACTTTTATAATTAATAACTTAGTTTGTTCCTAAAAAGGAGAATTAAAACTCAGCACTAACGACGCGACACTGTTTCGTTAAAAGCAACACTTTCGGGAAGAGAGTGGGGGGGGGGGGCGGTTTGGGGGAGGCGCAGCAAACTCACAAATCACATACTTTCGCCTTTATAATATTAGTAGGATGTATATATTTATATTATAAGGCTACGTAACATTGGCAACAGCTGGTAGGCACTTGACAATATATGACTGCAAAATACTCAATTATTTGTTCGTCTTAATTTATTCGTTGCAATAGGTTTAAAGCAATTACGTCCTGCATCATATCTCATTTTATCCTCATGGGGGTTGAATTTACTAATATCCTATTAAAGCGCACGTCTTCATCATAGAAGCTCAAATCTTTATTACACAACAATCAAATTTCCAAAAACACTTAAATACGTATTTATTTATTTTTAATCAGTAGCCTAAAAATAAAGTTTCATGTTTCTAACTAAAGAAATGATGGACTTTCATATAAACTTTCAACCCCTATTTCACCCCCTTCGGGTTAAAATTTCCAAAATTCCTTCCTCAGTGGGTGTCTACTTAATAAAACAACCCTACTCACCAATCTTCGTGGCTGTAGCTTTAACAGTTTTTGGTCAGCGATGATGAATCAGTCAGTCAGTCAGTCAATCAGGACTTGTAATTTTATATATATATATATAGAAGATAGATAGACTAGCTGTCCCGACAAACGTTGCTTTGCCGTTATATAAAGTACCTATTCCGCCCATATTATTTTTTTGAAGTGACTAAATATGTATGTTACCATAGCAACGTCTATCGCTATCCCGTCGCACAAACAATGGTCGCCCTCAGTCTCGAGTTGTAATAATTTACTATTATTTATTCAACAAATGCACTTATTAATAGATAAAGTACCTAGTAGCCGATTCTCAGAGCTACTGAATATGCATATAAAATTTGGTAAAAATCAGTAAAGCCGTTTCGGAGGAGTTCGTGGACTAACATTGTGACACGAGAATTTTATATATAAGGTAGGTTTAAAGGCCGCACTCGTTGCTTTTTTAAAACTCAATATTTATTTTACTACAAGACTCAGTGACTAGAGTAAGTATCTACTTATTAAACTACTATCTAGTAGTTTCTATTTTTTGTTATGTGTGAAGAAATGATAAAGCAAAACATTGTTTATGTATTGCAGTGTTATTTGTAAAGGTTCTTGAATTCAAAATTGCATAATAATATAAATATATCCGAAACCATGAACGTAGAAAAAAAAGGCCAAGTGCGAGTTGGACTCGCCCATGAAGGGTTCCGCAGGAGCAATAAGGTTTATTTCTATAAAATTAAAAGGATTCTGATTTATTTTTATATTTTAGTTGATTTAATGAAAGTTAAATTAAGGTTTACCATTTATGACGTATAAAAAAAACTACTTGTTAGATCTCGTTCAAAACAATAATTTTCGTTGGTAGTTTTTATAATATTGTACATCATATATAGTCCATTGAAATGTTACAATTTTAGGACCGAATATTGCATTTATTAGAGGACGCAATTTTATTTTCGGAATATGTTGAGGGGCTCAATAGAAGCTTAACCTCAAGTTTGTGGGGACGCCGCCTTTGTCCCCCGGCCGCCATCTTAAAAAAAGGGGTGACAACACTATTTTCGTGATATTTCGGAAACTATAAGTCTTACAGAAAATTTTTAAGAACATAATTTGTTGCAAATTATTTTGCCTACAAATATGTTTATATAATTTTTTACCCTGAATTAAAAATTTAAAAAGTTATAAGCAAAAAAGTGATAATATTTTTTTAAAGTTTATTATCGCTCTATAACTTTGTTTAATACATTTTACAAAAAAATTACCTCAGAACAACCTTGTTAATGATCTTTTGAGAAAAATATCGACTCGATCGACGATCGATAGAGTTGGGTAGACCTAGGTGAGCATGGGTAAACCCCGAGTTAAAATTTATTTTTCTTATTATTCGGACTTTACCCAAAAGACTTGGGTAAAACTAAGTCAACCCGGGTAAATCTAGGCTTACTCCACCTTCTAGCATTACCCGTAACATAAACACTATCAATAAAACTCTCTCTATGGATAAACTAGCATTTTTTATTCTAAAAAATTTACTGATATGAGGGTGGTAGATCTACCAACTTTTGGTTCTAACGTCTACCTAATTCTACCAATTTTTGACATGACGTCTACTGATTTTCTAAAATTTGGTGTGATAACACTGAACCGGAATGTTAGGGCATGCAGCATGCCGCACTGCGAGCATTTTTCAGCACGTGTTCACTCAGATTTTTTTAAATTTATTTTTTAAATGTATCTATCTACCTGATATTTGGACCTTGGGGTATGCCGTATGACTCTTAATAATCTTAACAAATTGTAATAAGATACGTAGAATATACGCAGTACCACCGACGACCACTTATAAATTCGCGGACTATGACGGAGGTCAACTTAATAATAATTATACGAGATTAATTACCACTCAATATTATGATTTCTGTTGTCAATTCAATGCTCACTGCTCACCCCAAGCGGCAAGCTCACTGTCGAGTTGTCAGTTGCTTACAAATTTTCAACAACACGACAGGAGTCTGTTACAAGTTACAACTACCTATATAAAATTTCTACGTACAAGCGATAGCGCGACACAGGAGCGGCTCAGTGACATCTAGTGAAGACAATATGAAACATAAATTATATTATATTATGTTATACAATATATTACTAAAATATAAAACAGGGGGAGAATAACAAAAAAAGAAAGACTATATATAAAAAACTAAATCTAAGTCGGAGGCTGCGGGCAATGTACCCAAGAGGCTGGCAGCATTACCTCGCTGTATCGCAAGACTGATACGTTGGCCGAGGTAAGCGCCAGCTCTGGGATCATTAGTTTTCTCAACCAGTCTTTGGGATAACTCCTTGAATAGTAGTTTGGCACCAGGGCCCCACGGGCCCAGGGTCTCAACCCCGAAAGGTACAAAAAAGTAATCACTTCCCAGTGCTTCATACTTTCTTCTTTTGTTTGTCTCCGCTTGTGCCGCCGCAGCTCCCGCCTCTCTCGTTGTGGCCGTCACGTGCGACGCCGCTAGCGTATCCACGCAGGTGGCGTCCCATACGAGAGGCCTCCCACGGCTCCACGGAACGAGCGTCATTCCGTCGGGCCTTTTGCCGTCGTCACGTGCGATACCGTTCGGCTCAAGAGTGGCCGGCACGTTGACGGAGACAAGGGCCCTGCGGATCACGTCGTTCAAGGAAGCATGGCGGGACTGGCGGCCGGCACTGCGTCGACAAGACAGGCCGTGATGACCCTGGCGGTCTACTGCGGCGCCGCAGTGGCAGCGATGGGGTTCGCTGATATTGGCTCCTAGTCGCAAACTGAGTGATAGATTGAATGTATGATTATCTAATAGTGTTCCGGTATTGGATGATGGGTTTGCCTGAAGCCAGTAGCCTGATTCCGGCTCGGCGGACGCTAGGAGACGCGCGCGATCTGTGGTGGACGAGGAATTTAGTATGTCTGTTTGTGCCAAATTAATTAGGGGTTCATCCCAATTCTTTTGGATGTTGGGGTTAGCTGGAACGTCACTAGGACAAACACGCTTCCAAGCGTTGATCGCCTCAGCTAGTGACTGAATGCCTATGTTTCCAAAAGAATTGGTGATGATTTTGATGAAAAGAGGATGAATGCTGTGAGCTGAAGAAAGGAAGGCGGGAAGAGACACGCTGGACACACTTCTGAGACCCAAGCCGCCGAAACGAATGGGAAGAGTGGCTTGGGCCCAGGAGGTGTCAGAGATTTGACAGTTAAAAATATTAATTACTGTGTCTTTTAAAATAGAGTCTAAATGGGAAAGAAGGTTGGGACACTCCCATAGAGGGCAGCACCTCAAGACATATGTAAATTGGGGCACAAACAAACAAAAACGAATTATTTGGTAAGCCATATGGGATTTTATTGCGACAAGTTTGCCAGAAGATTCTACGAATTTTTGTTTTTGTTCCGAAACGTAAGGCTCAAAACCGTCATTTAATATGGGGGCACCTAAAAGGCGGAGGGATTCTTTACTGAGAATTTTGATACTAGGGGCCAAATTGTTAAATTCCGATATAATTACGTCGTGCGGCTGTGTGATTGGGCTATTCAAAAAAAGCTCACATTTGGAGAAATTTAAATCCAAATCTATTGCTTTAAATTTCTCTATTAATACCTGCAAATCGTGGAGAACTGTAGCCGGGTCACCACCGAGGGTGCCATCATCCAAATACCAGACGTTAAATTCAGATTGGAGGGATGTAATTGTAGAATGTATGGCAAGGCTGAAAATAGCGGGGCCCAGAGGATCGCCTTGCTGGCAACCAGTAGAGGATAGTAGGCAATCCCTGTTATATAGAAGTGTCGAATTGGCGCCGTAGCTTTGGAGGATGTATTCATATATTTCGGGAATGTGGTTATGGACTTCCTTGAGCAGAGCGCTTCTAGATACGGAGTTGAAGGCATTTTTTACATCAACCTTCACGATCACTTGTCCGGTTTTGGATTTAATATAAGTACGGAGGGCGTGAACGGCGGCTTCACATCCACCCTTACTCCCAAAGCCAAGTTGTACAGGCTGAAAAACATCTCTAAGTTTATTCGTAATGTGCTTACAACAAATTTTCGATGAAACTATTTTTTTATACAATTTGAATTTCACTAACAGTTTATCTACTAGGTAACTAAAAAGAGTGAAATTATTATTTTTAACAAAAAATTAAAACCGACTTCCAAGGTAAAAACAATATTAATAGCGTCCTTATAATATGAACTAAAAAGTATTAAATAATTTTTCCTATCTAATATGTAGTGCCTTTTCCCGAATTCGGCTAAACCTTAACTATTTCTGTACTCAATCTTCATAATTTTGAAGTCGGCGCCAGTTCCAAAAGTTTCAAATTTTCTGTCAAATAAATAAAGATTCAGCTATATCTGGTACCGACTTCAAAATGATGAAGATTGAGTACAGAAATAGTTGAGGTTTAGCCGAATTCGGGAAAAGGCACTACATATTAGATAGGAAAAATTATTTAATACTTTTTAGTTCATATTATAAGGACGCTATTAATATTGTTTTTACCTTGGAAGTCGGTTTTAATTTTTTGTTAAAAATAATAATTTCATGTAATAGCATGTTTGTGTGTTTTAGGCTTGGTTGGACATTAAAATATTTTGTCTAAAAACTTTTTTGAACTTATTAGAACTTATTAGAAAAATAAATAAAAAACTCGAAAATTAGAATATTGGGTGCATCCATTATGGAGCGATCGGCTGATTCTCGGGAAATTTCATACTATGTATATGAAATTTAGAGCATACCCAAAGACTTGATCGAGAGACAATAAAATATCGCCGAGCAACTAAGTTGCCCGTGCGCGCATCACCTTAGACAAGTATTAAACTTCTTATTACTGTAACGTCGTAAGAAGTTTAAGGCCGTCCCCCGTGCAAACGACCTTGGCCATACATTTGCCGCGTTGCCGAGATCGCGCCAAAACCCTATTATTTTTACTTATCTTAGTTCAAAATTGACCTAAAAAAAATTAAAACGGGGAATATGTAGTTAACGATATTGTCGATTAATAAAAGTAATTTGTAAATACTAAGGAGATGATGAATGTATGCTTGAATTTTAATAAATTGGCTTTACTTCGGAAGCTGATATCATGAGTATAATAAACAAAAATAGAAAATTGAAAACGGGGAAAGGAATGTTGATATACTGAAGATTATTGCTGTATTTTTATTATAACTTTGTAGCTTTCAGATTATGAGTTTATAAGGCTTTAAATACGGCCAATTACGGAATCTCCGGAGGGAACGCCCTTAATACTTGTCTAATAAGTTCAAAAAAGTTTTTATAGAAAAACCCTTAAAAAACCATAATGTATGGTCATTATGGTTTTTTTAAGTGTTTCTCTATCTAAATATCCTCTAAGCTAGTTTCTCTGGGAACCATTTTGAGTAATTTTATAAATAACAGATTTACGAAAACACGTTGCGACTAAGCAAAATATAGAAGGGAGGAAGGGCATGGATGGGATTTGACGATATGCTTAAGAGTGTCAGATTAAACTTGTATTGGCTTCCTACATGACTGTAATTATCATGGTATAAAAATCAAATTTCTTAGCCTTCTTATTTAACCCACCAAGTTAAAAAAAGCTATTATCAAGTATTTAAATGTCATAGGACCGGTCAGATTAGGATAGAGGATATTAATAAAAATACCCCAAAGAAGCTTACAAAATATAAAATAAGTACTGACGATATAAACTATAAAGGTATTGCAAGCCACTGAACATTTTAAAATTACAAAAATAAAGCTTCAGATTTTCATATCTCTAAGCTTCCCACAAATATCACACATAATGTTTTAGTCTTTGTTGTCTAAAATCTTGTAATAAATAACCTACGGAAGCAATTTTTTTTGTATTTTCTTTTTCATAACTTTGAAATGCCTGTTGTTTCTTAACACATACCACAGAATATATATTAGTTGTACCAACACGTACCTTAAATAAAAAAAATGCTCATTATTGTTTGTTTCTCAATTTTACCTAATCTACAAAACCGACCTAGGTTTTGTAGATTAGGTAAAATTGAGTAACTGCCTTCCTCGGCGCTCGAGTAAATGCACGAATAGCACACCTTCCTCCCTTACCATTAGTTATTTTGCAGCCTCTATAAAATATTTAGACAAATGCCTGAATATGAATAACATTCCATATTATGTTATTACTTATTACATTGTAATTTGTACATATAAATAGCATTCACACTTAGTACCAGTGTGATTTAATGACAGATTTTCATCATCAGGTCAGTTTATTAGGTAAGCTATAATTAGAAAAACGTTGCTCTTTTTCATTTTATAACTAGTTAATTTTTTAATACATTGTGTACTCTAAAATCTGTCACCTTTTAAGCTTCTGGGTTAAAATAATATTAAAATTATGTCGCCTCTTGCGTTCTTCGTAATTCTAAATGAATGAAAGATCAAGAAGTATGGTAAATAATAATTAATGTACCTAGACTTTTTTTTTTAATAATAAATGACAAGTTTAAAATATTAAAGTGTATAAAACTTAATTTCTGTTTTTATTCCTTGATTTTCTGATCTAACTTAAGGTATGTAAAAATGAAACTAAAAAAATTAGAATAAAACAGATCACGGAAAATAGTTAATAAAATCAAACTATTTTTACAGTTACAACCAACGGCGTATTTTTAATCTACATATATTATGTAGATATATAATATAATATATAATATTTAATCTAGATATAGACACATAGTTTGAGATTCTGTTTTCATAAGGCCTGTTGTTACTTCATTTACTCTTTCCTACAAACTTTTTATTTAACGATCAACATTTTGATCAAACTTTACATAATATCCCTAAACAAGTTAAAGCTAAGCGATTCTTTCTATTATTACTTTTCTTCTCAGAATGAAAGGTGTCCTGGAAATCGTCTTGCTAGCGGCATGTCTGACAACAGCCTCGGCGTATAAGGATATCGATGACAACTACGACTATGAAACAGTGCTGAAGAATGCGACGCAACTCACAGAGTTCATTGGCTGTTTCCTCGACAAGAACCCTTGCTCAGACGTAGAGATGCATATCAAAAGTACGTAACGTTCATGACTCAGCTGCGTACACGCTGCGGACGGCTGCTACAGATGAACGGCACTTGTCGACGGCAGTCAACGGCACTGGATTTTGTTTGACACTTGTCGATGAAAGTCGATGGCTGCCGTTGACAAATGCCGTTCGTCTCTCGTAAGCGCTCTAATTACTTCCATACTAGTTGCTGCGCCAACTCTGTTGAAGGAACAGTTCATTTTTTCTAGCTAAAAAGAATCTTATGTTCTTTCCCGTGTCTCTATCCCCATACCAAATTTCATCAAAATCAGTTAAGCGATTACTTAAAGAGGTACCAAATAGACAGACATACAGTTGATTTTATAATTATGTATGTAAACTTTTGTGACTCTGTACTTTTTCGCGATGAAAAGTAGTTTTTGTAATTGAGAGCCATAACTTCTGCCATATCCGGTTTGATCAAAATCTAATCGGCAGTTTTTTGAGTCAAGGAGATTTAAACAAACTATAGCCTTCAAAATAATAATAATTAGTGCAATAATAATAATATGTATAAACGAGTTTTTAATATTTCGAGCTTTTGCCCGCGGCTTTGCTCGCGTTAAGAAGTATTATTATATACAAACTTTCATTCCCTATTTTAAACCTGGGGTTGGAATTTATCAAAATCCTTTCTTAGCGGATGCCTACGTCATAACATCTACCTGCATGCCAAATTTAAGCCCGATCCGTCCAGAGGTTTGGGCTGTGCGTTGATAGATCACCATGTCAGTCAGTCACCTTTGAGTTTTATATATTTAGATTAAGATTATTAAATAGCTTCGTCAATATAAAAATGCTGATTTTTTGAACGTTGCTTAAGACGTTGACGTTGCTTAAGACGCAAAAATGTATGATTTTCATGTGCTATGTCATACATTTTAAGCATAGGGGTGTACCTATGCGTATAATGTCGCAGAAGAATTAGAGTTAGTAAATTAATGTTTTATTTAAATTAAGTTAATGTATTATTTTAGTTCACATACACGACATGGTAGTAAAGCTGTGTGCTAACTGCGATGACATACAACGACACTACGCACGAGCCGTGGACGAGATCATGAAAGTGAAGTATCCAGAAGATTACGAGAAGTACAAAAAGAAGTACGATCCAGAAGGAAACCATTATAATCTGTTCCTGAAGGCTATAGCGAAGTATTAATAGAATTGATTCAGACCGCAACGCGACTCGTACAGTCGGGGCATTTTAATAGGCCACATTTGACATCTGTCAGATTAATCTTCATAGTGAAGTGAACTGCGTAAAAACATCGACCAAAACGAATATTTATATTTGAATATTTATAATTTTATACGTTTGAAACAAACTCCTGTCCCATTATTACTTTTTCTTTTGCAAATTCAAGGAGCAAAATAATAAAAGTATATAATTTACAAAAAAAAAAAAAATGCATTTATTCGCTTGAATTATAAAAACTGTTGAATGTAGTATTATCATTATTCATTTCACATAAATATGTGTTACTTTTCACAGCGTGGTTATTAATTTATGGGGATATTTCGTTACAAGTAATCAATGCATCGATACTATTTATTCGCTTTCGATTTTTAGGGTAACTTCCCTAGAGTTTAAAAAGAAAAAAGGTCGGCTGACGTAACATTGTAACGACGTGCAATTATTAAGATCAGAATTTGTTTATTACGTTTAGAATTGTTTATCAGTAAAAGCAAATCGTTAAATAATTCGTATCGGTCATATTTACAATAAATATGTAATGGTAATTGAAAAAAGTTAATCAATTGTGCAGTTATAACAAAACGAAAATATTTATTTTTTATGTACGTCGCTATAAAGTTACCAGGTACAATTTTGATGAACTGTCAAATGTGGCCTATTAAAATGTCCCGACTATAGATGCATTTCTGTATTGAATAATGAATTGACAGACTTTAATTTTTTTTATTGTCAGTCTTTCAAATCATGGTCAAACTCAAATCCATACAAATTTAGAAATTTACGTGTCGCGTTGCGGTCTGGATCGAATCTTAGTTAGAGAATAATCTACTAATAATAAAGTTTTTATTATTCGTAGGTGATATTAAACTGATGCCAAATAAAGAACTTTTTTCCTAAATATATGTAATTATTTATTTATTGACATCACCTAAATTTAGCACTTAAAAAAATTATTTAACAGCTAGTTATTTCTACTCCAGAAATCGAGCGATATCTACTTATGTAGATTATTTCATATTTTGTTTTAATTCAAGCAAAACATTGATTTTTTTTACTTCTAAACGTCTTTAGTTATGTACTTATAAACTTCTATGGCCCAAATTGTTGATTACATTGATCATTTCAAGCTTTTTTTATTACAATTTAACATTAATTTTTTAAGGATGTTTCCATACTAATATTTATCAATGCGAAAGTGTGTCTGTCTGTTACCTCTTCAGGCCCAAACCGCTGAACCGATTTTGCTGAAATTTGGCATGGGGATGATTTGAGGAAATGTCATTTTTTTGATGGGCCATTTTTCGTTTTCGCTTCGTTATAGAATCGCCGATCAAAATGTATGGAATTAACATAAGACGAGTCGAACGTCAACGTCATATTAACGAACGCTTATGTGATTGTACTATCAGAGAAGTTGATTCCTATGCAGATGGGGGACCTATGTAGATTGGTTGCGTAACGTCAAACCCAGCCGATTAACATTGAATTGACATATTCGACCAAATAACGTTGATCTAGCAACTGCATAGGAATCAATTTCCTCGATGGTACATGTATTTTGGCACACCCCCCAGAGGGCGTTGATGTGCCGATGAAGACATTTGGCGGGAAATTTTAAATTTCGTTTTTCGTCCTTTTGACACCTCTTAAGGTGTACTTACTACTTACTTCTGTATACTTTTAAGGCCATCCCCCGAGCAAACGACCTTGGCCATACATTTGCCGCGTTGCCGAGATCGCACCAAAACCCTATTTTTAGGGTTCCGTAGCCAAAATGGCAAAAAACGGAACCCTAGATTCGACATGTCTGTCTGTCTGTCTGTCTGTCTGTCTGTCTGTCTGTCTGTCTGTCCGTCCGTCCGTCCGTCATTTGGCCTATGCGTGTGGGGTATCTATGGATAGGTCCTTAAAAATCATATTGAGGTTTATAATATCATTTTTTTCTAACCTGAATAGTTTGCGAGAGAGACTCTTCCAAAGTTGCAAAATGTGTGTCCCCCTCCCCTCTAACTTCTAAAGTAGGGGCATGATAATTCAAAAAAATTAAAAATATGATGTACATTACTATAAAAACTACCAACGAAAATTGGTTTGAACGAGAACTAGCCAGTAGTTTTTTTTATACGCCATAAATGATAAACCTTAATTTAACTTTCATTATATCAAAAATTAAATATTAAAATAAATCAAAAACTTTATAATTTCATCGAAACAATTCTTATTGCTGCTGCGGAACTGCGGAGCTGCGGTTTTTTTACTTATCTTAGTTCAAAATTGTCCTAAAAAAAAAAACGGGGAATATGTACTTTATGACATTGTCGATCTATTGGCGTGTGATTCAAATAAAAGTAATTTGTAAATCCTAAGGAGATGCTGAATGTATGCTTGAATTTTAATAAATTGGTTTTACTTTGGAAGCTGATATCATAAGTATAATAAACAAAATTTTTTTTGTCCAATTTTATCTGCAATCAGTTTGTAAAACTATAAGCAGATGAGATGTGAGTTTTGGCAGGTAGAGTACTTCCACCACCGTGGACAGCTTACTCATTATTCATATTAAGGAACATTAAAGAATGTCCTTCCTTTTCAGGCGTTTATTATAACTTCGACTAGACAGAGAGGATGCCAGGATATTCGGGTGGACCTCCAGTCGTTTTTTGCACTTTTCTGTGTTTGCGTGAATTTCTTCCTTTATAGGTATATTTAGATTGTTATGAATCTCAGTGTTTGTGACAAGCCATGGGGATTTGGCGATTGTTCTGCGTATCATATTTTGCATTCTTTGGAATGTTAAGATGTTTGAGTTACTTGTACTCCCCCATAGTTGTATGCCGTACATGGATGTATTGGTTTCAGAATTGATTTATAGATTATCAGTTTATTTTCCATTGACAACTTGCTGTTACGGCCCAAGGCCCAGAGAAGGTTTTTGAATTTGATGTTCAGTTCGTCCCTCTTGCTTTTTATATGTTTTTGCCATGTTAGGCGTCTGTCTAGGTGTATGCCCAGGTATTTAACGCTGTTTTGGTGGGGGAGAACAGTGTTTTCTAGGAAGACGGGGGGACAGTCCTCTCTGCGCAGCGTGAAGGTGACTTGCACAGATTTTGTAGTGCTGGCTTTTATCCTCCACTTTTGGAGCCATTTGGTTACTGAATTTAGTCCATTTTGTAGTTTTTCAGATGCCGTCACGGGGTTTTCATTCGTCGCTAGAATTGCTGTGTCATCAGCGTAAGTACTGGTCTCGGCTTCATGAGATGTTGGGAGGTCATAGGTGTATATATTGTAGAGTATAGGACCTAGCACAGAGCCTTGAGGTACTCATGCGTTTATTTGGAGAATTTGGAGGTGGAATCCGACTTTACGACTTGAAAAATTCGTTCTATAAGATATGATTTTAGTAAAAGGTAATAGCTATATATACTGCTTAATTTTACAAAGTAAGCCATCGTGCCATACCTTGTCGAAGGGCTGTTTATGTCTAAAAACACTGAAGAGACATATTCCTTATTTTCTAGCGATTTTCTAATTATCTGAGCTGCCCGATGGACTTGTTCAATCGTTGAGTGCTTCTGTCGAAAGCCGAATTGATGATTTGGGATGATGTTGTTATTTTCTAATAAGGCTAAGATCCGTTTCGAGACTAATTTTTCAAAAACCTTAGATAGGATGGGCAGAAGACTTATTGGTCTATAGGACGTCACCTCGTTTGCTGGTTTTCCGGCCTTATGTATCATAAGTATCCGGGAGACCTTCCAGTAGGATGGAAAGTGTTGCACTCTGAGGATACCATTGAATAATGAGGTCAGGAACTCAATAGCTTTTCTTGGCAGCTGTGATTAGATCATATCCAGGAGCTTTTTTAGTTGTCAGTCCTTTAATAGTGCTCCATACCTCTCGCACTGATATAGGTCTAGGGGTAGTGACATTTGGAGAGGCTGTGCCAGGTAAGATTCTACTTCAGCTACATTTTCTGTATCAGTAACCTCATTCGGGTAAAATACCTTCTCGAGATGTTCAGCAAATAGGTCCGCTTTTTCTTGAGAGGAGTGGGCCCACCCATTAGATTCGTTCGTAAGGGGGGTTTAGCCATCTTAGGTCTGTTGTAAGCTTTTGTAATTTTCCATAAGGAATAGTCCGTTTTCGCTGTAGCGGTTAGGGATTCTAGCTGTTGATCTTCTAGAGTTTTATCTTGCCATTCCTTCAGAATGTATTTTAATCGCGAAGCTTGCCTGTTAAACGCTGCCTTATTTGCAGCAAGTCTGCTCAACTGCCAAACACGTCTCAGCCGTCGCCTTTCCTGAATTTCCTTTTTTATTTTAAGAGGTAAGTCATATGTCGTCTTATTAGTTCCTCAGGTTGGTGTGTTCTTCCAACAAACTTCCTGTATCAATTGGGTAATATACTTTGTTGCGTTCTCTACGTCATCCGCAGTTTTCAGTGGAATGTTTAGCATTACATTCTCGTCAATGTAATCTCTAAAGCTTTCCCAGTCAGTATTTTTATTAAATAGTTTTTCCGGATCTTTATTTTCAATTATATTATTGCTAAAGGTAAGTATGACTGGAGTGTGGTCTGAGGAGCTATCTTGGCAAGATTCACATTTTATGTAGTGACTGGAGAAGCCCTTGGTAACGAAAAAATCCAGCAGGTCAGGAATCTTGCACGTGTCCGTAGGCCAGGAATCTACATAGGTTCACATGTGGAGATTGCTGTTAATTTGTTTCTGTCTATAGATAGTTTAAGTTGTCTTCCCCGAGTAGTAGACAGTCTGGAGCCCCAATATGTGTTCTTGGCATTCCAGTCTCCCCCCGCTAGAAATCTCGTACCCAATGTTTTGAAAAAGTCATTAAACATGTCTTCTGATATTTTATGTTTCGAAGGGCAATACACAGAAGAAATGTTTATTAGTCCCTTGTATCTTGAACCGCGATTGTAGTAGCTTGGAGGTGTGATGTCTTATATTCCGGCATGATGTGGTGTTTAAGTGATTTTCTCACTATGATTGCCGTGCCTGCATGACCTGTTCCGTCAGGATGCAGACTTATATAGCATTCAAAGTTATTGAATTTCATGCTAGTGGATGGGGTGCAATGAGCTTCGGATATAAGTAGCACATCTAGCTTTTGTTGGGTGAGTAGCAGTTCAGCGTCTTGTTTGTTTGGAGTCAGTCCATTTATGTTCCAAGTTCCTACTCGAATAGCAGTCATTTGGTTAGTCTGTCAACTAGTTTTGTGATGAGCATCATCAAAGTACTCATTTGTTGTAATAATATTTCAAAATTTTCCGTTTGTTTTAACAAAATTTTCTCTAGGTTCATGTCAGTTAGTGAGGAAGTTTGTGAATCTGGTTGTCTGTCTCTTTTTGTAACATTTGCATAGCTCGTAGACTTGTTGGTATCTTTTGGAGGGTCCATTTTATTAGGCATGTCTGCTTCTAGGTTTTCTATTGCTGTGGGTGTTATGTTTTTTTTTGGTATAGACTTGGTCCGCCTTAGTAGAATTTGCCTATATACGTCGCATCCTTTGTAGTTGGCTGGGTATGGGCCATTGCATAGGGCGCAGTGTGCGGGCGTTGAACGATCCTGTTTCTTGCATTCTGACGTTTTGTGTGATTGACCGCATTTGACGCAGCGATAGGGTCTCATACAATAGTTTTTCGAGTGTCTGTATTGTTGGCACCTTTGGCATTGAACAATAGTTGTTCTCCTTCTTGGTTCCTCTATTACTATTGATTGATGGTAAATGTATTTAATTTGTTTAGCGGCCTTGTTATTGGGTCCGGGTGCAATGTTAACGAAGAATGTCGAAGTTGGTTTTTTCTCAGGTCCGAATTTGACATTAATGATTTCGCCCTGTACTTTGTTACCAGTTTTTTCTATCTCTTCTATAATAGCTTCTTGTGGTGTTGTGTGATGAAGTTTTTTATTACTAGTCGACAGCATCTTTGGTCTTTACGGTTAAATGTATGACCTATTAGGTTGTTCTCTCTGACTAGAGCTAATATTTTCTTGTAGGCTTCGAGGTCGACACTACTTATCCTGAGCTGATTTTTATTTACAATTTTGAGAAAAAAATCTTCTTTACTGGCGATTGTATATATTAGTTCGGTTAGTTTATTAACATCTTCTATACTGTAAAGAATAATTGGGGGTGGTTTATTTGGTCGTGATTCCTTGTTTGTGTCCACATTACCTTTAGGGTCGACTTGCAAGGAGCTAAATCTGTTGGTAGTTTTTACACCTTCAAGGGATGGTGAATGTGAGCACTTCTTTCGCTTGTAGGCTCTTGCAGTTGGTACTAGTTGCCATTCAGGTGGACCAGTACTATTGGTTCCCATATGGTCGGTTGATGTGAAGATTTCCTGTGTCCTGTGTATGTCAAGATCTCCACTAGTTGTGTTAGTTGGGTGGTCTATAACAACAACGTCGTCGTCATCACGTGGTCTTTGTTGTTGGCACTCTGGAGTTTTGCTCCCAAGTGAGGAGCTTCTTGGTCGGGTTGTGAAGAAGCTGGGGTGGAATACCTGCTGCATCATCTTCCTGTCATCCCTTCACGAAAGCAAAATTTTGCCCCTCCAGATACGATGGGGCTGTCTGAGTTTCCCAGAGGGGTCTTCTCAGAGAAGGATTCTCCGGCTTGGCCGGTACCTTCCTGGGGAATTGTGTTTTCTAATCCTGCTTGCATTGTTTTCTTTGGTATACTTGTCGGGTATACATCCTAGCAATTGGTGATCCAACACCTGTGTACAAGGCAGCACATCGGTTTGATATTCGGAGTACCTTCTCCTAGACCAACAGCCATCCAAGGCTCACGAGGTTGGTCTCCCCGGGTTAGAGCTTATATTAGAGTGGCGGCTCCTGCTCGCCACTGTCGCCCACATTTCATTGGGTTTGGTGTCACTTTGTAGAAATTACCCCGCCATGAGTAACCCCAACACCCCTCCATATGGACCGTCCAATTGTCCGCGGCTGCACAAGGCAGCTAGTCCCCATATCTGAAGACTGTTTCGCTATTCGCAACCTGCGACGCGGGGGGTGGCATAGGGCCATGCCTCTGGGATATGTTCACCCAGAACCCTCTAATAAACAAAAATAGAAAATTTAAAACGGGGAAAGGAATGTCGATTTACTGAAGATTATTGCTGCATTTTTATTATAACTGTGTAGCTTTCAAATTATGAGTTTATAAGGCTTGAAATACGGTAAATTACGGAATCTCCGTAAGGAACGCCCTTAAGTAGATCGTATTTCTAATAATCTAAATAATAAATATATAAAACTCAAAGGTGACTGACTGACATGGTGATCTATCAACGCACAGCCCAAACCACTGGACGGATCGGGCTGAAATTTAGTATGCAGGTAGATATGTTATGACGTAGGTATCCGCTAAGAAAGGATTTTGATAAATTCCAACCCCAAAGGGGTTTCAATAGGGTTTTAATAGGGGATGAAAGTTTGTATATAATAAATTTTCTTAACGCGAGCAAAGCCGCGGGCAAAAGCTCGTAATATAGAAATGTTCCGAAACATTAAAAGTGAGGCTTTAAATTTAATTTGCTATTGAATTTTGGATCGAGAGAGAGAGCTAGAGAGTAAGGAGATTCACTAACATCAAGATACACTATAGAAGACAAAAGGTAAGAATACTCATTAGTGCCATGCCACACGATGCGGTGCGGCGGCGGTGCGACGCCTGACCGGTGCCGCTCCGGTTTCCTACATAATATTATAATAAAAATTAATGATAAGGCACACAGCGCCGTCCGGTGCTGAACCGCTGCATGCGCACTGCAACCGAGATGAGGCGGGGAGGGGTGTATACTGTATGTATTGGTGGAATTCGAGTCAGTGCCAGTTACAAAATATGTTTCAAATATTCTGGCATCTGGATACAGGTATATTAATATATATATATATATATATATATATATATATATATATATATATATATATATATATATATATATATATTTCCTACCTCATGGTGCCTTTTTCCGAATTCGGCTAAAACTCAACTATTTCTGTACTCAATCTTCATAGTTTTGAAGTCGGTACCAGATATGTTACAAAATATTAGTTAAAACATATTTTTTTTCTTGTCCTGTATTTTTTTCTTGATCAGTAATTTAAAGTTAAGATAATCTTGTTTACGTGTAGTGTATTATGTATTTAGCATATTATTGTAAACTTTATTGCCGAGCGCATCTCGCCGTCAAACAATTAGTTTGGCGAGATTTAACTTGTAACAATATTATGTAATTTTTATGAATATTTATATATAAGTATGTATTTTTGTTTTTACCTTGGAAGTCGCTTTTAATTTTTTGTTAAAAATAATAATAAATATAGCGAAAACTATTATATAAGAAAATATACCTAAGCATTTTTTATATTTTTCAACGCGTATAAAATATTTAGATACATGCCTGAATACGAATAACATTCCATATTCTATGTTATTAACTTATTACCTTGTAATTTGTATATATAAATACCATTCATACTTGGTACAGCCAGTGAGATTAACTGTCGGCTGTTCATCATCAGGTTAGTACAAGATACGTTCTAATAAAAAAAAAAAACAGTTTTTTAAGTTAAATTCATAATCCTTTATCTATGTTAAATTCTTTATTTAAATCTTGGTAATGAATACTTAGTAATTTATCACCAAGATTTCTCTATGTCTCCCTCGAATCGATCATGTAATTTTAGGGAGAAATAAACATAAATTAATAATATTTTAATACTGCATAGGGACGTCCACAAATTACGTGAGGTGTTTAGGGAGGTCCTGGCAAATCTAACGTAATTTTTTTACTCAACAAAATGATACTATTTTGGTCCACTTCATCACTTCACTTCATCCATAACGAAAGTAGTTCAGTTCAACTCTACTCAAATACTCTTATTGAAAACACGTCTATTTCTCCTAATATTCTTTATTTACCTTTACTTTAACTTTTTTTCTCTATAACTCTTTAACTCTTATAACACAATAAACTCTAAAACAATACACATTATTTTACTCTAAACTCTTTCTCAATACACCATTTTTCATACTCAATTTTCTCTACACAAGTCACATCTCAGAATTTGTCATATTTAAAATATCAAGAAAAATAAACTTCCAAAAAGGTTGAAAACGTTTTGATCAGTACGTATGCTTGATTTAATCGTAAGCGTAATCGTTATACGATTAAGATCATTCACAAATTCGTTTGAAAGAAAATCTACTGAGTACTGACTGTTAAACCAAACGTTTGCGTAAAAAACCCATATTTTGAAAATCGGACGTGATATTTTGGGGTTGTTGAGGGCGAGGCCGCCAAGTTTTGCTGATTTTGCAATTATTTTTCTCCGCCCTTTGTATTTTAAAAAGTATTGTGTTTATCTTATGCTCGACAACTGATTCTAACGAAGAAAACAAAGTGTTCAAGCATGTATTAGAATTATTTGAGTTCTAATAATAGTCTACAAATGTATTTACAATTAAACATAAAAAAGGTAAGAAAATAGCTTAAAATATACAATCCGCCGCGGAAGAGGTGCACTTTAACTGTCGCTGTAGCAGTAAGTATGACAGATTTGAAGATAAATCTGATATGTTATGAATACTTATATAAATGGCTATTACCTCATCTAATTCTTATAGTATTTTAAGATAACTTTCTTTATAAACTTTTTCAAATCAAATGAACCGTTAGAAACATCAATTCTACCCCACATTTTAAACGTTATCAATAATACCGATTTATTGTTATCGTTGGGTGTTAGGGAAGGTAAAATCGGGAAGTGGCAACGCTGAGTTTTTACATATTCTATGGAAAATCTCGTAATATTCGCCATTTCTCGACAGTCCACATTTGAACCTCAGTCGGGCTGTGTACAGAGTTTTTTCAAAGGAAGTTTTTTGTGACACAAATGTAAGTATTACTGTTTCGCATAAAACGATCAATGCATCATGTGAGTAGTCAAAAGGGAAATATTTGGGGCTATAATACAAACCGCATTGTGTATTATTTACAGAGATAAGTTTGATTTTCTCTACGCTATCATTTTGGTGCTCCAACGGCATATTTCTCAACGCTATGATAGCGTAGAGAAATAAATTCCCTACAATTTAGGTGCTCCAACGTCACAAGCAGCGTAGATTTTCTTTCTCTCGCAATTTTTTTCTGCGCCATATTATCAGCAAAAATTGGCGGCCTTACCCTTGAATAAAATTTCTAGACATCTACTAGAGGGGGGGGGGGGGGGGTGGTAAAAAAACACCTTACGTAATTTGTGGACGCCCCGTTATGATATTATGACAGTGTTAACAGATACAATGAAGTTGCTTCTCCTGGTTTTGTCCTGCGTTGGTCTAGCTGCAGCCTATAGTGATCTTGATGACAACCAGTACGGCAAACTGTTGGACAACAGAACTAACTTGGAGGCTTTCTTCAAGTGCCTGGTAGACCAGGGACCCTGCAAAGATAACTTCGCGACTAATGCAAAAAGTAAGTTTTTAATGCAATAAAATTAGTTAAAAAAAAAAGAAACTTGTTCTATTACTAATGTATATATTTGATTACTTATAAATATACAACAGATAAAGTTTTTTAATACTTTCTCACTGAAGTAATAATATTTGTAATTAATTGTACAAGTCATAATATTTAAAACTTTTTTTGGATGAGTTGCAATAAAAACGCATGATATTATGACCTTGCAGGTGAATACGAAAATAGTAAATCTGCCAATTTAATATGCTACTAGATGACGCCCGAGCTCCGTTGCGCCAAAATTCGTTTATCGTGTGGGAACCGTACATTTTCCGGGAAATAAAGTTTCCCGGGTCTCAAAGTACCTTCTTAACAAACAAGAAAATCAGTTCAGCGGTTTGCGCGTGAAGAGGTTACAGACAGACACATTTTCGCCTTTATAATATCAGTATTTATGGGCTTAGTGAAGAACACTATAGTCATTTATTAAGTACCAAGATTTCGCACGTGTTCAGACCAAACTGACTATACGCCGTCCAGTGAGCCCCAGTGTGAACGTGAAAATATACGGTATCAAATGTCCGCGCCTACGTCTAGTAGGCCTGGAGATACTGACACAAAATTCTTGGTCATTTGTACCAGGCTGGCGGTTCTACAGGGGTATAATATATAATAAGGGTATAATAAGGGGTATAATATATAATATATAATAAGGGTATAAAGGCAAAAAGGAAAATGATGGTCATAGCGCTCGCACTTGCAGCCCAAAGGCGTGGGCGTTAATCGAACGTGTCGGATAAATAACGAGTGTCGAACGATTTGTTCCACAAACCACATTTTCAGATAGTCGAAAAAAAATAAGTAGGCGAAAGCGTAATGCCATACTTGTCGGGTGCGGCTTACAGCCCGCCATACCGACACGAATACGTTAATTTTAATAAAAAAATTGAACCATTTGTACCGGGCTAATTTTTGCATAGCTAATCATCGTCGAGTAGCCATTCACGAAAATCACCTTGCCATAATTTTCCGACAGGTCCCAATGGCCGCCATACCGCTACAAAGGTGTAATTTTTTTTTCGCCAAACGATTTGTACCACCCTGAAACTTTTTTTAACAGTTCCCTGTATGATCATATATAGGAGCCTGATAATGCCATACCTGTGGGAGGTAGCGAATATTATTTCAAAATCCTAAGATTCGTGACCAAGAATTTTGTGTCTGTATCGTAATAGCGTATTGTCGGTTAGGTGTGAACGAAAAAGTGAATATGTATGGAAATAAATTAGCTGCGTAACGTTCGCTCACATTCGGTAGTGGTGGGTCGTCGACGCTTTTTCGATCAACGAAACGAGACTGTTTATCGTTCATCGTAAACTAGTTGAAAAAACAGTTTTTTTTCGACTAGTTTACGTCTTCGACGAATAGTGTGGTGTGTCGTCGACGTTTTTTCGATCAACGAAACGAGACCGTTTATCGTTCATCGTAAACTAGTCAACGACAAAACAGTTTTTTTTTCAACTAGTTTTCGTCTTCGACGAACACTGAACTAAACAATAAACCATGACATACAAAGTCGTTTTTTTGACTAAACGACTTTCAGCATTAACTGTTTTGACAAACTTCTTGTCGTTTTGCACTTCGACGCGACGAGTGATGACGACGAACGACGAGACGGTTTAATCCAGTAGTCCCCAACCTTTTTTTACATGCGGGCTACAAACATGTTTGGTGTCGCGGGCCGCAACAAAATTTTTTTAGGGTTAAAAAATAACATTCTTTAAAATAAACGATTTAAAAGTGGAAAAATTTTAACGACTATCACGTAGATTTTACGTTATTTTGCCGGTGGGTGTGAATTCCAAAATTGTTTAACATCACGCGGGCCACAAATAAAGTCGCATGCGGCCCGCGGGCCGCGGGTTGGGGATAGCGGGTTTAATCTGTGAGCGGTGGAAATGCACTTCCCTACATAGTACATACTTTTTTCCAGGCTTAGGACTGGCAGGCAGGCAGATTAATTACTGAAATTTTCCATTTATGTACTTAATTAATTTAAAATATCACCACCCATCCGTCGATCGCGTCGTCGCGTCGCGACGAACGGTCTCTGTCACACACACCGTTCTGGCATGGCAACCGTTCACGCATAAACCAGTTTATCAGTAGACGCTAAACTAGTTTACCCGTTCATGACTAATAAACAGTTTAATAAAACGGTTCGTTCAATTCAATTCCTAGGTCATATGGCGCAGTTTTACTCCGACGGATGCAACGAGTGCGACGAGAGACAGAAACATTACTCCCATCTGATGTTACTCCTAGTCAAAAACGACTACCCAGAAATATTCAAGGCACTCGAAGCAAAATACGACCTTAAAGGAAATGTTTTCAGCGTAGAAAATAAACTGAAGAATTTTTAAAAGCAAGAAGTTAGTAATTACCGACCTACGAACAATAAAAACTAAGAAAGCGTAACTCCGATACTTCAACCGTTTTGAATTTGGTTCCTTTTCGCACACTAAAATAAGGCAAGCGCAACGAAACACACACTCTTTAAAATACAGCTGCTGAAAATAATTGAAGACGCGAGTGGAAGAATCGGAGTCCCCGTAGTCTACGGGGAAAATTATTTTAAAGAAAACTACAAAATTTTTATGTCACTTTTATTATGCATTGAAATCACCTATTTTATTTCAAGAATTAATAGTTTTGGTTTATTTTTAACGTAATGGCAACAATTAGGTTACTTGCCCCGGCGCTCCTAAAAATTAGTTAGCAATATTAAAAAATCACATCTTATTCCCCATCGATCTACCAAACAGCGACCAAGAAGTCCAAGAACAGAATGACGGAAAACGTGCTCGCACGCACAAACATAGCGGTGTGGGGCCCTAACATAGGAAAATATGAAGACGTAATCTGTGAAACGTAGTTGAGCGCATTACTTTTCACACAAGAGATTGTAGTGTAGTGTGTGCGCATTTGAACTACGGGCCGTAGTTTAAGGCTGGTATAAATAGTCAGTACTCAAGATGCATCTCGGTCTCAAGACACGGTTCAGGCTCTGTGATTGGTTGGCTGTCAAAATTTGGACCAATCACAGAGCCGAATCGCGTCTTGAGACCGGGTCGCATCTTAAGTACTCACTATTTATACCAGCCTAAATGCGCAGACAGGAAAATATGTTATTTTTAATCATTTAATCCTTCGATCGCGGATTCTTGAAAATCTATTGTTATTCTATTGTTGTCGCGGTAAAAAAGATACACAATATTATGTCATTGACAAACTTGTCGCTTGCAATCTTGAGCTGCCTGTTCCTAATTAACAAGCTTTTATTAATTTGGGATAAATGTATATTGTATAATGTGACCATTAACATAAAAAATACTTTTAAATTATTGTCATTTGGTCTGTTTGCAAAATCGGGACAATTTCGGCCTCGCGGGGGACAGCGGGACAGACTGTCTGTGAGCGGGACTGTCTCGCCCAAAGCGGGACGTATGGTCGTGCGTTATGTATGTATGAAACCACAATGTGCTCCCAAACTAGAATCAGAGACGTAGAAAAACTAGGAAAACGCCTAGGAGGAATAGGAACGCCAAGCTAATGTGGCATTAGGCTGGTCACGTTGTCCCCATACATCTAGGCTGGATATCGACTGAGTGGGTATCTAGGCCTAAGAAAAGATAGCGCTATACTCTGGAGGTGCTTTTTTTTCCTCCGAAGGCAGATCACTGTAATTCTGACGTTACGACGATCTTTGAGGATCTATTGTGACTCCTTCGTATTCGAGTGCCACCCCCAACCCAGTGCTGCTCATAAAGCTGTCTACACACCAAAGCCGCCGGCCCGGCGCGCGGCACGATCTGGGGGGGTTAAAGCCGGCGGACAAGCCCGACGGCTTCTGAATGTTGTAATTCGGATGCCGCGCCGGTCCGGCGGCAGGATTCGCGAACCCGGCGGCTTCGGGAGGCAGGCAACTGAATGAACACAAACCGCCGGCAAATTTGCTTAAGCCCCGGCCCTGCCCGGTGGGTTATGCTGCCTGGCCGGCGGCTTTGGTGTGCCGCCGGCAAGCTTGTTTCAAAACGAGGCCGCCGGCCTTGCCCAGCAAGTTGTGCCGCCGCCGCACCGGGCCGGCGGCTTTGGTGTGTAGACAGCTTAAATTTAACGATGTGATTGGGATTGGTGTCACAAATTTTCTCTCTATTAATAGTTTTATTTAATTAATTTACTCTGTAGAGTCAAGAAGGAGAATACAATTTTTCAGAGAATCTGCAGGTCGTAATTAGGGTTGCCAACTTTTATTTTTGCATTTTAAGTACATTGGTTACTCTAAGTATGAAAAATAAAGTACACAGTATAAAAATAAAGTACAATTTATTTTTCTTTATTATTATATCTATACTTTAATATTATAAAGCGGAATAGTTTGTTAGTTTGTTTGTTTGAACGCGCTAATCTCAGGAACTACTGGTCCGATTTAAAAAATTATTTCAGTGTTAGATAGTCCAAATGGACTCGATAAATATCGAGGAAGGCTATCGGCTATATTTTATCACGCTAAGACTAATATGAGCGAAGAAATAGAGGAAAATGTGGAAAAAACAGGGGGAAATTATTTGAAAGGGCTTATTTGAACGCGCTAATCTCAAGAACTACTGGTCCGACTTGAAAAATTATTTCAGTGTTAGAAAGCCCATTTATAGAAGAAGGCTATGAGCTATATTTTATCACGCCAAAACTAACAGGAGCTAAGAAATTGTGGAAAATGTGTAAAAAGACGGGGAAAATTATTTGAAAGGGCTTATCTTTACGAATTACTAGAGCAATTTTTCTGTTTTGGGTCAGATAAGAAGTAGACCACGTGAAGGATCATAGGCAATTTTTTGTGGACTAATTTGTCTGTAAAATATCTAATTTACGCGGGCGAAGCCGCGTGGAATGTCTAGTTATCTATCTATACTAATATTATAAAGCGGAAGAGTGTCAGTTTGTTTGTTTGTTTGTTTGAACGCGCTAATCTCAGGAATTACTGGCTCTATTTGAAAAATTATTTCAGTGTTAGATAGCTCATTTATCGAGGAAGGCTATATTTTATCACGCTAGGACTAATAAGAGCGAAGAAATAGAGGAAAATGTGGAAAAAACGGGGAAAATTTTATTTGAAAGGCCTTATTTGAACGCGCTAATCTCAGGAAATACTAATCCGACTTGAAAAATTCTTTCAGTGATAGATAGCCCATTTATTGAGGAAGGCTATTGGCTATATTTTATTACGTTACATTAATAGGAGCGGGAGAAATTATATGAAAGGGCTTACTTGAACGCGCTAATCTCAGTGACTACTGTTCTGATTTAAAAAAATATTTCAGTGTTAGATAGCTTATTTATCGAGAAAGGCTATAGGCTATATTTTATCACTCTACGACTAATAGAAACGATGAAATAGAGGAAAATGTGGAAAAAACGGGAGAAATTATTTGAAAGGGCTTATCTCACGAACTGCTAGAACAATTTTTCTGTTATTTGGCACAGATAAGAAGTAAACCACGTAAAGGATCATAGGTTATTTTGTGTGAACTAATTTGTCTGCGAAATATCTAATTTACGCGGGCGAAGCTGCGCGGAACGTCTAGTGAGAAAGTATTTCCGCGTACTTTATTATTAATATAAAGTACAGAGTACAATTACCTTAAATAACGTACAATACTTTATTATAAAGTACGGTTGGCAACGGCCCTAGTCGTAATGCACCTATTCTGTAAAGGTGCTTGTCAAGCTTACATTGTTCTGTTAGGCTTCTGGCAAGGATTCTATTTTTTTCTTACTAGCAAACTCGTCAGCGGTTACGTTACCAATGAGGAACCAACGATTGCGAAGACTTTAGCCTAGAGCACGGTTATAAACTCCCCACTGGAGGCATATCAGCTGGGCTGGCAAATGGTAACGCCGGAGTAAGATAAGTGAAAGATTCGGGCGGTGCCTTTGCCCAGCAGCAGTTGGATAGTATATTTATAATCATGTATGACTTAAAATAATTATTATTTAAACTTTAAATAAGTCATACGTAATATAATATATTTGATTGGACAACTAAAACTGACTTCAGGAAATAATTACTAAAAATACAAACTAAAATAAAGTATACAAACATAATTATACAAACTTAGAATATAAAATTATAAAAAGAAAAACTTCCCCATGTCGTCCCCATTTGGCAGAATGCCTAGCAAGCCGACGTTGGATGGCAATTGCTATCCGCTGTGCCAGGTAGCTCCCGGCTCTGGGGTCTCGGGTGGCTTCAATAAGCCTCTTAGATATTTCTCTAAAAAGCTTATGTGCCCCCGGACCCTATGCGCCTAGGGTTTCTACCCCAAATGGTTCAAATATGAGATCTCCGCTGAGGTTCTCATATTTGCGCCGCTTGAGGTTCTCTGCTTGGTTGGCGGCTGCGCCCGCACAGCTCGAGGTGCCCTGAACATAGGACGAGGCGAGTGTGTCGACACAAGTAGCGTCCCAAACAAGGGCCCGTCTCATATTCCAGGGGACCAGGGTCATTCCATCGGGTCTCTTGCCATCGTCGCATGCCAAACCAGAGGGCTCCAGTATCGCTGGTACGCCGGCAGTGACAAGAGCCCGACGAATGAGGTCATTCAGGTTGTGATGCCGCGAAAAGCTTCTAGCGCTTCGCGAGCAGCACAACCCGTGGTGACCGTAGCTGTCTACCTGCGCACCGCAACGCACTGATGGGGGACGACATGGAGACCACCAAGACGCAGAGCAGTGGCTAGGCGGAATGTATTTCGGTCCAGCAATGTACCTGTGTTTTTAGATGGTAGTGCCCGCAGCCAAGCTCCCGACTCCCACCTCTCCACAGCCAAAAGTCGAGCCCGTTCTGCGACGCTGGTAGACGTATTTAAAAGTTTATTTCGCACCAGTTCGCAGACGGGCCCGTCCCAGAGCCTTTGCAAAGACGTGTTCTCAGGAACCTTACTGCCGGCACTATCAATATCCCAGGTGTCCTTGGCCTCGTCCGCAAATGGAATGACTAATGGGCACAATAAAGGCTTTAAAATTTTTGCTATAACTGCGCGATTTGCGTGGACTGAGGACAAGAACTGCTCATCAGACTGCGACTGCTCTCATGACTACACATACCAAATATCATGGCATAAAATAATATTGGCCAAATCACATGACCACACACACCAAATATCATGGCATAAAATATTATTGGCCAAATCACATGACCATACACACCAAATATCATGGCATAAAATAATATTGGTCAAATCACATGACCGTACATAAAAGTTATATCTTGAATTAAATCATACATATTACTTATTATAATATCGAGTATAATCTTAACTTGTACGTTATACAATGAAAAACTAGCCGAAATTATGATCGTTGGCCAGGCGACTATAATCACGCCAGATCGATTGATATTATAATAAACAATTTAATGTATTAGAGAAAAATAATGATAAAACATTAATCTCAATGTATGAAAGAAAGAAAAAAACAAAATCATCTCAAGATTAAGGGCTACACTGAACAACACACTCAGTGGATCTAAACGTTGGACTTTTATACTATTGTAGTGTATCGTTCGGCCAATCTGACCTTTAACCACAAGTTATAGATAGGTACTAAACTTAAAAATAAAATTAAAGACAATACTGTCCGAGTACTGTCGCTGCTGGGCCGCAACATACCGCCCGCCTTGGAAACACCAGCTTCCAACATCAGGATTCGTTGTCAGGTGACAAGAACTCCTCTGACAAGAACCTCTTCTAGACTTCCACAAATATTTCAAGGTTAAAATTAGCCAAATCGTTTCAGTGCTTCCCAAGCTTCAATAGTCGTATAGAATTGAAAAATTCAGTTTTGATTAAATATGTTTTTAAAACTTCTGAAAATCCTGAACATTAATGTGCCATAACAAATCCATGACTAATATTTCTGTTTACTAATTAACATTTTACTTTATAATAGTTTTCAGACGTATTTTCTTTACATTGATTATAAAACCCATGTTTTTGTTTCCTAAAAACGTGGAACATACTCAAAAGCAAATTTTGGGTTCAACAACCCTCAACATCATAGACAATAATATTATGAAGAAAATCTGAATACCAGGTTAGTTTAACTTAAACCCAACCTAGCCTATCCCAAACCTATAAACATTGTGAAAAGAAAAGACAATAATATTGAAGACCCAGTATTGGCACTCTGTATTAGGATGCGGATGACCATTGCACCGCCTCACCGGGTGGACAACCCATTAACACCTGCTGCGGATCACACAGAGACGTCTCAACACCAACGACCCCTTGGAAGAACATTATATGGACTAGAGCAGCTGCTCTCACGGCCTGTCCAACCTCCAGTCCACAAATTAAACAAGTTTTTGAGTATTAAAACCTAAATGAATCTTTTGTAATGTGTTTTGAGGAGGAATTAGATCTTAGAACGAATCCTAACATTTTATGGGCCTTAGTGTTGATTTTTATATACCTCTTGTTGTGTTTAGAGTCATGATCGCGAATTCGCGAACAGACAATAGTGGATTGTATTTAGAGACCATCTTCTAAAGAATAGTTGAATCGGTTTACCCATAAAAGTAAATTATGTAAATAAAAAGAGACTGGTAATTCTTTCAATAATTGTAATAGTTAATACAATTTTATTGCTAATAATGAACATTCTTTCTGATTAGATCAGGTATAGCAAGGATACTTAAAAAACAGTTATTGTCAATAAATAGAGAAAACAATTTTGAACGATAAAATATCTGCCAATATATTATCTGTGTATCTCTAAAGGTTATGGGGAACATCTAGATTCTAGAACCACAAGTTTTAGATTCTCAACTCATCACATTACGACAATAATATGTGGTTTAGCTTAAATTCGTGAATTACTCTTTCGTCTTTAAATATTATTTATTTTTCGTCTTTTGATAAACTAAACCAAACGAATAAGACCAAAATTAAAGTATTACGTATAACAACGTAATATTAGATCATAAGACAATATTGCCACATCTAGTAATACGAAATCTATGGCATTCTATATTTATGCAAGTTTTTACTAACTACCCTCAGTACTTGTGATTTCTTTTTGTTGGGAAATAAATTATTTGTGTTTGTACTTATCAAGCAGATTATACATGTTATTTGAGAAGTGTATTATATTTTGTGCCAAGTTTAATATTATCCGTAATCCCATACACACAGTACGCTTACAGTTAGTGAATAAGACGTGTACACTTGTACAGTGATTGCGAATTTTCTCTTGTTATTGAATTATGGAGTGTCATTTGTGAAAGAAAATAAATGAGTTAACACAGTATGTATATACATTTACATTATACACTTTGTAAATGATCTATGGCTATATTCCTAGAAATGTTGTAAGTCTTGTAAGTTTTACAAAACAAATAATCTCAAGAATATTTTCAATTGACGAGATTGTAAGCAGTTTATTAACACTAATGACAGATCTATCAAACTATGATTTATATCGCATTATTCCACACTACAAAGTACACAAGTTAAAATATACTCGAGCTTCCGTTACTGACATCCTTGTCCATTATAAAAACAATAGTTTCATAAACATGTTCAGAATACTACCTACTCCGTAGAATCAGAGTGGTAATTACATCTTTAGTCCTCTCAATCTTTATATTTTTAAGCGTAACAAAGATTTTCAGATACGAAAAAAAAAAGTTATCTAGTCTCCGTTTCCTATTTTTAAACCACGTTAAATTAGAGCACTTTAGGGGCTTACCTGCCTTTTCAACCAATTGAAATTTTCACCAGTCAAATCCACACCTCAAATATTTATAAACAGTTGACCTCCACTTTGTTTTCGCAGTTTTAGTAGTAATTGTCCTGGTATTGGAGTCCATCGAAATATTTAGAGTTGCACTTCCATTGGTAGGTTGTTATTTCCATTATTTGTACTGGACGCCTCCGTGGTCCAGTGGTTCAGAGCTCGGCTCTTGACTCGGAGGTCGTGGGTTCGATTCCCGCGTTGGAAACATGTTAGTTCCAAGTTTGGTTAGGATAATGCAGGCTGATCACCTGATTGTCTGACAAGTAAGATGATCCATGCGTCGGATGGGCATATAAAAAGTCGGTCCTGCCGCAGGACCGACCGACTGGCGAGAGATTAGGCGCAGGACTCCTGCGCCTAATCTCTCGCCAGTCGTGTCGGTCTGCCGTCCCACTGGGTTATGAGAGTAAAGGAATAGAGAGTGCTCTTGTGTACTGCGCACACACTTGGGCATGGGCGCCGGCAGAAATAATTTCCAAGGGGTGCAGATTTTAGTTTTCTTTCTTTTCTTTTCTATTTACTTTTTACGAACAACAGTGACTGTCTATTTACGTCAACAGAATACATTTAGTGCCGAAACATTACGAACTATCTTTGTACGGCATGGTAATAGGGTTACAAAATGCTTTTTATTTCAATAATTCCTGTTGATCGCGAGATTCCCAAGGGGTGCAAGTGCACCCCCTGGCACCCCCCTGCCGGCGCCCATGCACTTGGGCACTATAAAATTACTCCTGCGTAGCTGGCCTGGTTTCAATGAAACCGGCCACCGTCACCGAAACCGGTGTGGGAGCTATTATTATTATTATTATTTGTATCCGCCGCACTTTCAGACGGACCACGAGCTGTTTCTTGTCCAGAAATTGTTGACAATGGTTCGGTTGACATCACTATTGGTCGTAACAGCTTAGTAACAACTTTCCTGAAATCAGACATAAATGAAAAAATGAAGTCGTGGTTCAAATTTGCAACTTCAAACGCTCCTCCTGTAAAGTTGCGTTTTTAATGTTACGATAGTCTACCTAGGAGCAGTCGATATACTATTAATTATCTGTGAAGCTAGTCTACGAACGAGTTTATCTCTCGACGTACGCATGTTAGGGAAAAAGATGTTGTTCGATATCGATATACATACATACATATAATATCTATCACTACGCTCAAGAGAAAAGATATCTCTATACCTCTGTCTGCCTGTCTGTCTGTCTGTTACCTCCTCAAGCCCAGACCGCTTAACAAATTTTGCTGAAATGTTGTATAGAGATACTTTGAGTTCCGTGAAAGGACATAGGATATTTTTATCCCGGAAAAATGTGCGGTTCCCACTTCCCGCGCGATAAACGAATTTTGGCGTAACAGAGTTGTGGCATCATCTAGTTTTGTTTAAACACAAGTCACGTGCCAATATTGGTATCTGTAGTATTTTTTATCCAGACCTAATATAATAATTATTATAATGCCTATTGTAATTATAATTTATATCCATAATAATTATTACAATAGGAGGAAAACCGTTTAAACTATTTAAAAAAACTGTACCATTAATTCTTATTTAAACCAAACTTCAAAGTTAAATGTACTGATTATTACGTATAATTCATGTTTGATAAGTTCTCTGGTTATTAAGAAGTAATAATAATATTATTTTTTTAAACAAAAGTTGTCCTAGAAACTAAAGGTAAGTGAAATTTTGAATTCAAAAGTGCAGTTACATAATTGAATCATCTTCCTTTAAAATGATTGCATTTTTTCAACTGTTAATCATAAAATTGCCAAACAGAATATATATTAGTAGTACCAACAATTGCAAGAATATCTAATATTAACAGTATAAAAATATTTATGTACTTTTTAAGGAGTCTTTAATGAATTTAATGCAAATTGTTATACCGCCTACTACCGCTATGTAATTTGTAGTCTCAGAACTTTATAGCAAATTCGTTAATTTCATTCTTTTTTAGTTTTTATTGTTAGTTTTTACCCCATAGTCATGTTTCTATTTAATTCAGAATGAAAGGTGTCCTCGAACTTATCTTGCTAGCGGCATGTTTGACAACAGCCTCAGCGTATAAGGATATCGATGACAACTACGACTATGAAACAGTACTGAAGAATGCGACGCAACTCACAGAGTTCATTGGCTGTTTCCTCGACAAGAACCCTTGCTCAGACGTAGAGCAGCATATCAAAAGTACGTAACGCGTTTTATGGAATAATTATATTACACTATCAAGGCCACACTGTATTTTTGTTGCCTCGTATCAATAAAAGTTGTGCAGCAGTAAAGAAATAGCAAACACTCATAAACTTTAAGCATCACTATATAGCTAAAAGTAAAAGTATATTTTAAGACTTAAGAATCTCTCGAGCTTTGTCATACATTTAAAAGCAAATGTTTTTTATTGGCGTTGTAGCGGTACTCACAATTGAAGGGTACAGGGGAAAAAGGATCATTATCCAAAGTGAATCATTGTGAGAAAATGGAAAAAACTTAATTTACTTTGCATCATTATTTATTAAACAATTTACTACAGCAGCAATTAAAACTTTTTATTATAGCATATACTATAATTTAGTTTTAAATTCTTTATTATTTATTTACTTGTAATTAACTTAAGGATAAAGAAAATTTTGAAAATATTACTTGTAACAAAGATCATAGTCAACTGACATTGATCTTTCTTTCCAAGTTTAGTATTTATTTATTCTAAATAAAGTTCTATAAATCAGGGCTTCAAATAACGTTATTTTTTCATAACGTTATTGCTTCAAGGGCATAGATAACGTTATGAAAATTTAACCGATACTAGAAATAACGTTATAAATGTATTTAATAACGGTAAATGTTATAACGTTATATAGGATTTATAACGGTAAATATATGTTCTTTGATAACGTTATAGTCCGTCAAGAAAGTCATGACAGGCGGGAAAATTTTCTAAACGTAATCACGCTTTTAAGGTGTATTTTTTTCTTTGTATTTTCATAGAGAACGCTTATTACATTTTAAATATGAGTGAGATTTGGTGCACCGTGCACGATCGCATACCTGATACCAGAAAATAACGTTATATTTACCGTTATTATTATAACGTTATTTTTTTGTTATGCCATAACGAAAAAATAACGTTATAATAATAACGGTAAATATAACGTTATTTTACTAGATATCGTTAAAAAAATAACGTTATCTGGCTACCATTATGAAAATAACGGTACGTAACGATATTTTTTCTGTTATTCGATAACGTTATGAAGCCCTGCTATAAATACCGCGAAAACAATGTACTTACGAAACCACATACGATACAGACAGCCACTGACAGCCAGCTGTCAAACTAAAAAAGATCAATGTCCATAGACAGTGATCTTTCTTTCTGCAACTACGGTGACATTGATCTTTCTATGATACGGCCATACAATCTTTTTTTGAGTCCCTTGTGTACGATGATCGTTTTATGCGTTTTTCATTAATATGGACAGAAAGGTTTTTTCATTTTGCACTAGATGGCATTATTAGTTTGTTTTTATCGAAAAGTTGACAATGATCCTTCTTCCCCTGTACCCTTCAATTCGCCTGACATTCCTGCATCGCGCTATCGAAGTTTTCTGAGCGCGTCGGTATATACTGTATATTTTAGACCAGAAACAAAAAATAACAAATTTTAATAACAAAAATTCCTTATCTTGAGTTGTTCAAAATGAGCTCAATTTGGAAAAAATGAGAAATAAAAATTTTAATGGCAAGAAAAGTGGCTAGTGTTACACCATTTTTAAATCTTGATAAAATGCGCCAACTTTTGAAATAACTTGCCAAGGGTAGTGTAGTAAATTTTTTTTTCAAAATGAAGTGTCAAAGTTCACTAACAATATTTTTGTGAACCATGACTCACTGAAACTTAACTTATTTTATTAAATTAACGATGTTTCTTGCATTAATTCGTAGTTGCGATTAATAGCATCGTTAATGAAGATCTCAAAATTAAAAAAAATACAGCGAAATTGTGACATTGGTGATCACAGGACTTGAAAATGCGACTAAGGGTGTCGAATTTCGACTTTTTTACAAAATTGTCTATTATCGCTAAACTGAGTGATATGGAATTTTTATTTTATTTTTCCCGGAACTGGTGTAACTTGGCCATTCATCCGGTCCCAGATTATCGTTGAGTTTTGGGACACCCTGTATATACGACAGCTGAAACGTATCACGTGGGCTTCGGCCTGACTGGGCATAACACCTTGCTCGGTCGGAAGATCTTCCTTTGGCTTCTCCACGCATTATTCCCACATTGGTGACCGTCGACAGAACACGCTTCCTTCATCATCATCACTCCCCGCACCTCCGCACCGCGCCAGCCAGCATCGCCTCATCGGGTACCTCGTCCACTAGCCGCAATGTACCGCGGCCTGGGCGACTCCGCATCGGCATCATCGGGCTTTCTCACTACACCGACCGGTCAGCAAGCAGAGCACATCTCTCCTGGTCAGCACGTAGCATCGGCCCCGCACGGCAGCTTATCCGACTCACTGGATCCCGTGCAGGCAGCATCACAGTTCCGACTCACTGGGACTCACTGCAACAGTTCCGACTCACTGGAACTCTCTGGCACTGGCGACTCAAGCGACAAGACTTCAAGATTCGACCTCCGGTCTTCGGGGGGGAGTGATGTAGCGGTACTCACAATTCGCCTGACATTCCTGCATCGCGCTATCGAAGTTTTCTGAGCGCGTCGGTATATATACAACAGCTGAAACGTATCACGTGGGCTTCGGCCTGACTGGGCATAACACCTCGCTCGGTCGGAAGATCTTCCTTTGGCCTCTACACGCACATTATTCCCACAGCGTCGAATGAGCTCCAAAGCGATTGGGCTACTTTAAAATCACATCGATAAAGCACAGGAAAAAACATTGATTCTCTTAGGCATATTATCAATGCGTGACGAAGCTTAATACATAGTTTTTCATTAGTTTCTGCTGGCCTAGCCTGGCTTTCAGGTCATCATTAATAAGGGCCAGGCCACAACACTGTGTTGCGACGTCGCATCGCAAAAAACTACATTGCTTTTCGGTTGTTTTTTGTTTGCGACGCTGCAACTGACTAACCCTAAGGGGCCATCCATAAAGTATGTCACACCTAATCGAGGAAGGTCAAATTGTAATTTTTTTTTATTACAATAATTAGGGTCGTCTATGGGCCAGTCACCCATATCCTTTGTTTGTATCATTTACATAATTTCTCATTTACAAATTGTAACTTTGTGACGACGCATACGTGTGGGAGGAGCGGGTCTCAGCAATAATGTGACCACCTGTGACAAGATGGGGGGGGGGGGGGGCAACTTATGAAAATCGTGTGACGTACTTTATAGTCTTTAATGTTTAAGTAAATCCAAGTATTATTTTAGTTCACATACACGACGCGGTAATAAACCTGTGTGCTGACTGCGACGATATACAGCGACACTACGCACGAGCCGTGGACGAGGTCATGAAAGAGAAATATCCAGAAGATTACGAGAAGTACAAAAAGAAGTACGACCCAGAGGGAAACCATTACAACTTATTCCTGAAGGCCTTAGCGAAATATTAGAATGTTAATCAATAATTGATGCGGAATAAACAACAATTTTCCTAAACGTGTAATTATTTATTTATTGCTTGAAATTATTTACATAATTTTTTGGTAAAGAATGAATCGTTTTTGCCATTATTGATACTAAGCAAAAAAGGGCAAAAAAGTCGCGTTTTTTGTATGGGTGGCCCTCCTTAAATATTGAATTAATTTTGTTTTTAGTATTTGTTGTTATAGCGGCAACAGGAATACATAAATTTCAACTCTCTAGCTATTACAGCCTGGAGACAGACAGACGGATAGCTGATAGACAGATAGACAGATGGACATCGTAGTTTTAGACAGGATCCCGTTTTACCCGTTTTTGGGTGCGGGGCCCTAAGAAGTCCAGTTTTTATTGGCTAATTTTAAAATCGCCTTGTCAAGTTTCAAACATATCGTAATGAGTAATAGGATCTCACCAAAAACATTTCTTTTAAAAGCTGGACGAGACGACCACATAAGGTTTATACTGTAGAGCCTTGCTTCTGAATCTACACAGCCTAACTCTACTAACCCTAACTTCAACAAATTCTACATATTAATTATCATTTACCAGTCAGTTTTTCAGAATTTCAGTTCTTTTCGTAAGTTGGTTCTTGTAAGTATTATTAATTGGTATTTTAGTTACTGTCTACAGTCCCGGGTAAACTTAAGTCCTAATTCATAAAATTTGTGAGAGTCTCATATAAAACACTTCGAGAAAAGGTAGGTATAGTGCCCTTGCGCTTCGCTTGGCTCGTCTCGGCAGGCGCACTACCGTGCTGCCAGATATCTTATAATATTCAATATTAAATACCTGTAAATGTTTTTATCCTTCTCAAATTATTATTATTTCTGAGGCTTCTCTCTGAGGCTGTTAATATGGGTTTTTCCTCGTATGTAATAAGTTTTTACTCGTAAGCAGATAGGTTTATAGATATCTAAATTTAGTATATAAAGTGATATACAAACATTTATAAGTTAATAACATTTGGATTGTTGATCAGTTGACTCAGGATTAGAACACAGAAGGTAAGATACATACCACATTATTTTATTTCTTTAATCATTTCACGAAATAATGATTTACACTTAATATCATTTTTACACTTAATATTATTAAACTCGAGTAAGTAGGTACTTACTCTAGTATGTAAGTACATAATTTATAATTACTAAATACTTACTCGAGTTGATAAAGTATATAACTAGATGACGCCTGCAACTCCGTTGCGCCACAATTCGATTATCGCGCGGGGACCGTACATTTTGCCGGAATAAAAAGTATCCTATGTCCTTTCCCGGGACTCAAAGTATCGTTATGCCAAATTTCAGCAGGGGTGGGCCGAAATTCGTTTTACATTCGGTTTAACCGAACTTCGGCAGCTTGAACCGAACTTCGTCGTTCGGCCGAATTTCGGTTATAATGCCGAACGTTCGGCACTAAATACACTTGCACTATCATAATAGAAATTAAAATGAAAAAAAAAAAACATAATGTCTGTAGTTCTGTACTAACAGTGAAATAAAATAAGTCTGATATAAGAACTATACTCATTCATAGTCATTTACTTATTTGAATTACAAAAAGTAATCATACGTGATGAACAAAAAACTTAAATTGGTCTTTTTAACGACCCAGTCTCAAAAATTTTTGGTTACTTACAAACAAAACACAAAATTAATCCGCTCTTCTTACTAACCAAACCAGCCTCTTTCTTACTTAATCAAAAAATAAAATTTTACTGCCCTTATGCAACAAGTCTAAGAAATGTATCTTACGTCTTAATAAAAAATTTTGACTTTACTCTTTACAATTTACAAATGACAAGTTGGCTAACGGCCCCGCGCCCGCGCCGCGCCCGGGGAAATGCGGAGTGCGGGCGGGGCACACCTAGCAATACATTTTGCAGCAAGTACGTAAACAAGTCACAACACAAAAAAGCGCGGCGAAATTGAACCGAACTTCGGCCGAATTTTTCATTTTTGCCGAATGTTCGGCCGAAGTTCGTATTCGGTTCAAACCACATTCGGCACATTTTTTTTTATGAAATAAGGGGGCAAACGAGCAAACGGGTCACCTGATGGAAAGCAACTTCCGTCGCCCATGGACACTCGCATCATCAGAAGAGCTGCAGGTGCGTTGCCGGCCTTTTAAGAGGGAATAGGGTAATAGGGGAGGGTAGGGATGGGAAGGGAAGGGAAAAGGGGAGGGAAGGGAAGGGAATAGGGTAGGGATTGGGCCTCCGGTAAACTCGAGTGAGTTTACCGGAGGCCCAATCCCTACCCTGAGTACTCGGCCCATTCGTGCCGAAGCATGGCTCTCCCACGTATAAAATAATAGTATCAGTGGCATCACGTTCCTCACAAATCAGTAGATTGTTATGGTTAGGTGTTGAAGTATAATTTTTTTTTGGCTTTGAAACGAAAAATCCGGGGTTAAAAATACTTTGGGTTCCTTATCTAAAAAATTACAGTTTTGGGATACTTTCCATAGTGAAAATTGTACGGTTCTTGCGAGGTTCAACGCGTAGGTAGCAGCTAAAAACATCTTCATTCTTCTATAATATTATGACTATTCGTTCATCCATCTTTCTGTATAATTATTGCCTATATTATATAATATTATATATTATATTATAACCGTGGTACTTGTATAATGGAGGTCAGTGGTTAAGACACAATACTTCTATGTCAGAAAAAGTTTAGTATTGTTACGGATACGGGCAGTTGTTTACCTGCGCGGCATACCTGACGGTTGCGCGTACTTTCTAGAAAAGTCCAACCCTTGTTTATGTGAATTGCGTGTTTACGTAAACAATCCAGAATGGAACGTTCCAGAAAGTGTGGCGGGCCATATAAAAGGTAAACAAGCCGGCAATCAGTTCAGTTTGATACAAGCGATCATCAAGGCGACTTCGAAGTGAGAACAAGTGATGAATAGTGAGTGACTGTGATAGTGACCTACGACTCGGCTACGACCTAGGACAGTGATAGTGCTCAGTGATTTGGATCTAGTGCTTAGTGTTTGGACTTAGTGATTTGTTTGAGCTAGTGTTTGTGAATAAAGTCTTCAAACATAGTCACCAGGTCTTTCTCTCCAAATCCTCGAACCCTAGCACGTAACAGTATTTATTAATTAATATTTCTTAAGGGACAAAGAAAAATGAAGATCTACTTGATTATGGCGTGTGTCGTCTTATCCGCTGCCTACGAGGATATTGACGACTCCTACGTGCCAACCCTGGTTACGGACAAGAAGGCTTTACTTGAATATCTCGGCTGTATAGTTGAGAAAACACCCTGCAATGAGTTTGGCAAACGCGCTAAAAGTGAGTACCTATCGACATATGTGACGTTATCTGGGAAAAGGAACCTTATGGAGGGTTTTAGTCTCCGAGATAATCGCATTTAAAGTAAAATGTCGAAAAAATATTTTTTTCTTTTTTTGCTCCATATTAATAAACGGACTCTAAATTTTGATATGACAAAGACACAGGTTTAAAAAACGATTTTTTATAGGTTAAAATATATCTTAAAGTTTAGTAAAAAAGGGACCTTATTGTCGGTACTGCAGTCGAGAGTCGATTGCGGCTTTCTTTCGGCACGGTATCTACTCTTATACTACTAGTAATTTGCACCAAGCTGAAAATCGGTAACATTGATTAGAATATCTGGGGGCACGGTAGTGCCCCCGCCAAGTAGAGCGCGAAGCAAACACTGCAGTAGGTACCATCATTTACAGAAACCATTTCACCGCACGTTAGGCCCCTATTTGATAACCTCTAGAGGTCATTAAGTTCCGAAGTTAAGCTAAAGCAAAGTTTCTCGTTTATGACACTCACTCACTCAAGATCATCAAAATAGAACTAGTACTTTCCATAAACTCAGAGAGTTGAAATTTAGCACAGAGTTTAGGGTTTAATGGCCATTTATAGGGAAAACCATAAAAATTAGCCAAGTGCGAGTCGGACTCGAAATTAGGTATTTTGTATGGGAGCCCCTTTAAATTTTAATTTCAATTAAATCCTGATCAAAGGTGATCAACCTGCACTGTCCTAACCAAACTTGGAAATAATACGTTTCTAACGCGGGAATCGAACTCACGACCTCCGAGTCAAGAGCCAAGCACTAAACCACTAGACCACGGAGGCGTATGTAACACATGTGATGCTGATGGTGACGTTTACACGAGCGCGCAATCCTACACGAGCGATATGATGAAACCCACTACTTACGGCTCAGCTTAAAAAATATACGTGGGAGAGCCATGCTTCGGCACGAATGGGCCGGCTCGACCGGAGAAATACCACGTTCTGACAGAAAACCGGCGTGAAACAGCGCTTGCACTGTGTTTCGCCGATTGAGCACGCAAGCACGATTCTATAAAAAGAAGTGAAATCCCACAAAAAACATTCTGTAAAAAAACGAGCCAAGTCTTGAATCTCGATGGAGCTGCTTGTTTATCTCTCCTTGTTGACTACGGAACCCTATTACCCTAAGTTATGAAACTAGACAAAGTCATACCAAGTCTGAGGTTCCTTTATTTTTATAAAGAAATCTCATAAATATAATTAATGAAAAATATTATTAAATATTTAAATAAAAAAAAAATAAAAAAAAAAAATGTTACAACTACGAAATTAATAGTATTTTTGCATCTTCTTTTGACTTTATTACTAAAAATGTAACGACCGACATTAAGGTTCCTTCCTTTTAATATTTATGAATACTTCTATGGTAACTATGAGAAATTCATGTTTTTGGTACACGTCTTGTTACTAAAGGATAATTAAAATTATTTAAAACATAATAACTTCAATGTTAATAAAAATGTACATTTATTTTTATGTCATATTACTAAACTTTTAATCACCGACAATAAGGTCCCTTTTGAAATGTGTTAAGTGTTTGTACCAGCTTTTTACTAAACTTTACCTTGAATTTTAAGACAGAAAAAAGTTACTTTTTAAATAGAAGTTTATATATTTGATCTCATTTGACTATGTTTAAGTGTAGTAAATATATATTTTTGTTGATTTAAACTGATTAATAAGATTAGTAGAAGCACAATGTTTATTTGTTCAATTTTTTTTTAAATACAAAAAACAATATTGTTTGATATCGAAGATGTCTCTATTTAGTAAAAACTGATCCGTTTTATATTATTCTTTTATAAAATCCAAAAGAAAATATACTATAAGTAAAATATTGAGTAAAAACCATCTTGGGCATTTTCATTACATCATGCACTTTGGCTGTGTAAACAATAAGAATAGAGTTATAAAATTATATAATTGAAGTTAAATTCTAAAAGACCATATAACGTACTCCTCAAAAAAGATGATATCTATGTAACTTCCTACAATAACATACTTTTTTAGGATGTCGAAGTTTGAATGCGATTTTCTCAATATCACCTTTTACGACTTTCGAGTTTAAACATTTTTTTAAAAAATATTTTCCACACCTACACGCATGTTATTTACATGGTTCGATAGCCTATTAAATGTAGATTATGGAGATACTAATAACTCAATACCGACAATAAGGTCCCTTCACGCTGATAACGTCACATATTATATTACTAGCTAAAATACGAGCTTTGTTAGAGCGATCGCAGACTAAGGGCCTGTTTCACCGGTTCCTGATAAGGTGCCCGATAGGCTTATTTGACAGATTCTCCATACTCTATGTGTCAACTTAAGTGGTGGATAGCCTTATCAGGAAGCGGTGAAACAGGCCCTAACAATTTCAAGATGGCCAACTAAACCGCATAGTATACCTACCAATAGCTATGGCGTCTTATGAGAGCTCGCACATTGCATCCAACTAAATTGTGCAACTACACTAATCGTATAAGGACCGCGATTCCTTTCCGATTACCTACAAATTAAGAAATTGTCCAATTTAATTGTGAAACTACGCAATTTAGTTGTACGATAGTCGGCCAACTTGAAATTGTAAGTCTGCGGTCCCTCTTAGGGCTCGCGTCGTTTTTCTACGTGGTTGGTGGTAGAAATAATCTTTAAGGTAGTTTTTTTTATATATTTTAATAGCAAACCTTGACTGACTGATGATAGCACATCTGCATATTAAAGCACAAATCAATAGGTGTGATAGCTTTTCTGTAAATCCGTAAATATTTTCAGGTCACGTCATCGAAGCACTGTCGGACGGCTGTCGAGAGTGTGACGACGTACAGAAGCACTACCTGCACATAGTCATCAATCTCGTGAAGACACAGTATCCTGAGGTAAATAGCCGTACTCATAAATCCACACTAATGTTATAAATGCCAAATTGTGTCTGTCTGTCTGTCTATCTGTCTGTCCGTCTGTCACCTCTCCACGGCCAAACCGCTGAACCGATTTGGCTGAAATTTGGTATGGAACTACTGAGGTACTAATAAATCCATATCCATGCTTCCATACTAATATTATGAATACGAAAGCGTGTCTGTCTGACTGTCTGTCCGTCTGTTACCTCTTCATGGCCAAACCGCTGAACCGATTTTGCTGAAATTTAGTATAGAGATACTTTGAGTCACTGGAAAAGATTTTATCCCGGAAAAATGTACGATTCCCGCGCGATTACCTAATTTAGGCGCAACGGAGTTGCGGGCGTCATCTAGTAATAATATAGTTGGATGCCTCCATGGTCCACAGGCTAAGAGTGTGGCTCTTGACAAAAATGGCTCTTTTTAGTTTTTCTTGCTTTGGAAAAATGTTATGTTAGTTTAGGTTATTAGGACAATGCGGGCAGTAGGTACACCCGATTGTCTAACAAGTAAGATCCATGCATTGGATGGATATGAAAAAAAGTCGTCTTCCGCCTGATCTCTCGTCGGTCGCATCCGTCTCATATACAGAGTGTAACAACTAAGTGATAATACTTTAGGGTGTGTAATGTATATCCCCTGTATATACGTCCCCTATATACAGTGTGTAACAAAGCTAAGTGATAATACTTTAGGGTGTGTACGTGTTCAATGTAGAGAGTTCACTGTGAATGCAGCAGCGCTGAAAGACTAATTTATTTAGATAGGATTGAAATACTCAGTAACATTACCTTGGATATAAGTCTGTTATAACTTATAAGTGAACAACTGCAGTTATTGGCCCTATTTCCTATTATATAGCTTTTACTGCCTTATTATGCATAATATAATGGTTTACAAAATTATATTAGCTATACAAGTGTTAACTAGTAATATTATAAGAATGATGGCTGTTGTTGTTCCAAACAAATAAATAAATAAATAATATTTTTTTCTTCACTTTTGTAATGGGCAAGCGCCCCAGCGTCACGATAGTTTCTCCATAGAAAAGTGAAAAAAAATTTTGGTCTTTCTGCGCTGCCACTTTCACAGTGAACTCTCCACAAGGAATACGTACACACCCTAAAGTATTATCACTCATTTTTGTTACACCCTGTATACGTCCTCTTTACCTATTATACAGGTCATTATCCGTCTATTTTAAGTTTGTCATTAGTTTGTCCATAAAACATATGTTTTTATTTAATTTCAGTACTACGAAGCTTTCGAGGCCAAATACGACCCAAACAGACAACTCCTAGCGGAACTGGAGAAGAAAATTAGCGACAGCTGAAACTATTTGTGGCCACCATAGAGATAAACTACGATAGCATGGCGCGCCCCTCCAAATTACTGTATCAATGTGTGTAGTCACATCCTTATTAAAGAGTTTGTATGTAGTTGTAAGTATTATGTTATTGTCATCTAATCATAACTAGCCGACCGCGCAAGACAACGCTGCCCCCGATAGTAAGAAGGGCGCATCTAACAAATTTGTCAAAATTTAGTTATATATATTGCCGGATTCAGGAAGAAAAGGCGCATCTTTCGATTTTACCATAACGAAATAGGTCGCATCTGTATGCATGTTTGTACCTATTTTAAGATGAAAAGACGTTTTTATACAAAACTTAATTAAATAGTCGTATTTACACAAATATGTCTATTTCCGTTATGATTCCTCTAGAGTCTAGGAGTTCGGTAATTAAAAAGTCGTATATTATATTGTAAGTATCACACGCAATTGAAAAGGCGCAAGTAACCATTTGTGCCGTTATACTCTTATAATTGGAAACTTATCTTTTACTAAGTAAGTACGTCTGCATCTACCATAAGCGCCCTAGCGCCCTTGCTATGAATACTTATAAAAAAGGCACATATAACCATTTGCGCCCTTTTTTATAAAAATATTTAAAAATATAATAACGAGTTGTAAGAAAAAAAGTAGAAAAAAAGGCATTTGAGGATGAAAGGGCACATATGGCTAGATGCGTTTATTCAACCTAGTTTGTAAAATTTATTACAATGGTTTTTGCTAAAAAGAAAATGTTTTTTCGAGTTCTTAACTAAATAAATTAAAAATAATATTAATTTTATTAAATAGTATTAAAGACAATCAATATGGCCACAATTTCCAATAAGATTTTTTAAATTATCTTAATAAACTAAAAGACAGCAAACGATTTCCCGTTTCGTTCACTAAAATGCGTTTTTCTCGGATTTAACTTTGTGTTAGATGCGCCCTTCTTACTATCGGGGGCAGAACGCACTTCAAACGTTTTGACAACGTTTTGAATTTTGGAGGGGCGCGCCATGTTACAGTCGGGGCATTTTAATAGGCCACATTTGACATCTGTCAGATTAATCTCCATAGTGAGGTGAGCTGCGTAAAAACATCGAGCAAAACGAATAAATCGATACGGACTTAAAATAAAATATTTGAATTTTATACGTTTCAAACAAACTCCTGTCCCATTATTACTTTTTCTTTTGCAAATTCAAGGAGCAAAATAAGACAAGTACACAATTTACAAAAAAAATGCATTTATTCGCTTGAATTATAAAAACTGTTAGTTTAGTATTATCATTATTAATTTCACATAAATATGTATTACTTTTCACAACGTGGTTATTAATTTATGGGAATATTTCGTTGCAAGTAATTAATGCATCGATACTATTTATTCACTTTCGATTTTTAGGGTAACTTCCCTAGAGTTTAAAAAGAAAAAAGGTCAGCTGACGTAACATTGTAACGACGTGCAATTGTTAAGATCAGAATTTGTTTATTACGTTTAGAATTGTTTATCAGTCAAGTAAGTCAAGTAAAGCAAATCGTTAAATGATTCGTATCGGTCATATTTACAATAAATATGTAATCGTAATTGAAAAAAGTTAATCAATTGTGCAGTTATAACAAAACGAAAATATTTATTTTTTATGTACGTCGCTACAAGGTTACCTGGTACAATTTTGATGAACTGTCAAATGTGGCCTATTAAAATGTCCCGACTATAGCGTGCATACGGCGTCAGTGCGAGGGAGATGGGAATGGGAATATCGCTCCATTTGAATATACTAGAATAGCGCCAATACGGACTGCCCTTGAACTAGCAAGATGCATTATGCAAAATATAGATGGCGCTAACAATCGTAGTTTATCTCTACATTACTATTGTCATCACTGACCTCTATATAGTCATTGAAACGTAAAAGGATATTATAATATAAACTGATCAATATTTTATTATTGTGCTTTCTCAGGTGAAGAATGATGTACAACTTTCTTTTTAACTTTACAAAGTTTAACAGAGGATGTATGTAACATTTGTGAATATTCCTGCGCCTTTAAATATGAGTGTCTATCTATAAATATATAAATTTATCGTGTCACAATGTTAGTTATCGAACTCCTCCGAAACGGCTTTACTGATTTTTACTAAATTTTATATGCATATTCAGTAGGTCTGAGAATCGGCTACTGACTACTTTTATTATTGATAAGTGCATTTGTTGAATAAATAATAGTAAAATATTATTACAACTCGAGACTGACGGTGACCATTGTTTTTGCGACGGGATAGCGATGGTGCCATACTTATTTAGTCACTTCAAAAAAATTATATGGGAAAAATATTTTATATAGCAAAACAACATTTGCCGGAACAGCTAGTAATTTAATAAATGTTAAAATTTTAAATTATGTTTTGTGATAATGGAGACATGAGTAGAAGCTTCTTGTACTAGGTAATTAACAGTTAAAAATTCCGTTTTATCTATAAACGGAGGAGGAGGAGAAAAATGATTTCAAATAAAATACTGTGGATTTTATGTATGGCCAGATAATTATATTAGCCAGAATATGATGAAGTAGGCAAGTTACAAAGCTTGTTCAAATTATAAGGGAAAAAATGAGTAATTTTCCTTATGTTATAAAATGTTAATTATCTGGTTCCTCCACTCACGTCTTTAATTGTAAATTGTGATAAAGCATTAATATTATTAAAAAATAAAATAAACGGACATTTCTGAGAAACGCAACAATATCAGTTTTTAGTCAGTTTGCTTCCGAGTAATTAGTGAACAACAAATGTTAGAATTAAGTATTAACCCAATGTTAAGATTTCTATCTGAATACACTAGCTATAATTACAATTAATTGTGAACACGCGTTTCAAAGTACATAATATTATGTTTGCCTACATAATATTATGCAAATGTACATAACATTAATATGCTGAATGTTGATGTAATATTTTGAATATAATATTTAGTACAATATAATACCTACTATAATTTGCAGTAGTTTAATTTTTTGCTTTGACAAAATATCAGGCTCAATATCTTCATCATTTCATATCCTGAAAAACAAAGATCACTAAATGGGTTCATACTTTTACAAGTCTTTGTCCTTCGATCGCGGATTCTTGGAAATCTATTGTTATTCTATTGTTGTCGTGGTCACCGGTGTCCTTATGGGGCTTGTTGGGTTAATTTTCTGTTTTTATCATATTTTTATAGAGGAATATTATTAACAAAAATCATGGCTGGTTGAATGGTTTTAGACGCATGCGCTGATCGTATATTAAATCAGTGTTTCCCACCCTGTGGTCCGCGGACTCCTGCGGGTCCGCAAGTAAATGTTTGGGGGTCTGCGGTGTCATATCTGTAATCTGGACCAGACATAATATGAATTTTTTGCTATTTATTTTATTTAGGGAGTCAGTGAAAACTGTGCTAGATTTACTAGGGGTCTGTGGCAGATAACGGTTGGAAAACACTGGTATAAACTAAAATATAAATATAATTCATACCTAATATCCATACTTACTTCCATACTTAAGAGTCCGTATACGAAATTTTGCCAAAGAATATGAAATTGCAAAGGTTCGCTACAGAAATATTATTTGGTTTTTCCCCCTTATTAGATTAAAAAATATTTAAGCGTGGACTGCCGACTCGAGCCTTGTGGCGAGTAATATAATGTGAGATTTAGGTTGTTTTGAATCGTGTTTTTGGCACAATTTGTTTTTTTTCTTTTTTCTCGAATTGGATATAATTTTATCTATAAATTATTTCTGTCGTTTTATTTTTATGAATTACAGCTCCAAGTTGCCGATATTAACAGCAATTCTTTGCCTATTTTCTCTAAAATTTTGCCGAGTTACATATTTTTTTACTCAACTATTTCATATTAAAGTGGTAAAAAGTAATTCCAACATTGTATAGACGACTTTCTCAACAGTACATTGTATTTTTTTCATGCCGTTAAGACGTCAATACAATCCATGAACAGGTGATATTCTAAATCTTTTACAGCAAAAATCACAAAACTGTCGCGGGTTTGAGTTGGATTATTTAAAAATACATCTAGCTCCAACATTAGATTATAATTGAAATGATCTAACATGTTGTGCATTAAAACTTATAGAAATACTGTATTTTAACTGTTAAGAGCCCGGGTTACCCTCGAAATTCTCATATATACTTAATACCAAAATCATTTTGTCATACGAAAGTATTTAACATGTTTGAGTTATTTTTCAGCTTAAAATAGTAATTACCTAGGTTCCTGAACAAAAATTAACTTCAAAATATTTAAACACTGAAAAAAAAATTTTTGTGTATAAATTTTTTTTACTAAATTTACTACTAAATATTTAAATACTAAAAAATAGAGTAAAACACTAAAAAATATACAAATAAATAGTAAATTTACTACAAAATATTTAAATACTAAAAAATATTTTTTAGAGTTGAAATATTTTGTAGTAAATTTAATATTTATGTATATATTTTTTAGTGTTTTACTCTATTTTTTAGCGTTTAAATATTTAGTAGTAAACTTAGTAAAAAAAAATTATACAAAAAAAAATTTTTTTAGTGTTTAAATATTTTGAAATTAATTTTTTTACAGGAACCTAGGTAATTACTATTTTAAGCTGAAAAATAACTCAAACATGTTAAATATTTTCGTATGAGAAAATGATTTTGGTATTACGTATGTATGAGAATTTCGAGGGTAACCCGGGCTCTTAAATCACGTCTGTTAAATCAGCAAAATCGGCAAATTTCGTATACGGACTCTTAATATTATAAATGCGAAAGTGTGTCTGTCTGTCTGTTACCTCTTTACGCTGAAACCGCTGAACCGATTTTGCTGAAATTTGGCATGGATATACTTTGAGTCCCGGAAAGGACATAGGATAGTTTTTATCCCGCAAAAATGTACGGTTCCGCCGCGATAAACAAATTTTGACGCAACGGAGTTGCGGGCGCCATCTAGTTATAAATATAAAAAACGTGTCTGTCTGTCTTTCTATCTGTCTGTTACCTCTTTACGCTGAAGCCGCTAAACTGATTTCGATGAAATTTCGTATGAAGATAGTTTGAGGCCTGAGAAAGGACACAGGATACTTTTAATCCCGAAAACAATGTACAATTCCCGAGCGATAAACAAATTTTGACGCAACGGAGTTGCGGGTCAGAATTTGTTACTAGAGTAATTAAAAAAACATTACAAAAAAGATATAATTTTTAATACACAGAAAGCGTTTTTTCAAGTACCGCTAAATGTTTTCCGTCTTTGTCGTACTTTTTCTTATACTCTACGTATTCTTCTGGAAAATTCTTTTTCATCGTATCGAAAAATATATGAGCGTAATGTTCCTGAACCTGATCGCAGTTTGCACACGAATTCTTCATTTGGTCTGTGAGGTGACCTAAAATTAAAAGAATAATTTAATATACTTAACAATCTCATAGGATTTAAGATATAATGCTAAAAACCTAGTAACTGGTTAATGCAGGGGTTAGAGTTAGATAAAGTTCAATATGATGCTCTTTTTCGTTCTTGGTATACTTAAAAGAGGACGCATGTATCTTAAAATGTAGGCACGTTAAGTTAGTAAGTATGTTGTCTGAGTTAATAAATTAATTATTGCCATTCTTTTTCATTTATGGACGCTACACACCACGTCAGTCTGGCCCCGTGCTAAGTAAGTACCTGAAGGACTTGTGTTACGGGTACCAGACAACGGAAATATATTTAATACTTTTATACTATTCATATGTTTAAGATGTTTATTATATCATACACATATTTAATACACATCCATGACCCAGAAACATTGAAAACTTTTTGTTCCATCGGCGGGATTCGAACCCGCGACCCCCGGTTTGAGCTGGCCTGCCACACACTCTTAACCATTGAGCCACAGAGGTCGTCAAATCAAGCAGTCAGGCTTAGGCTTTATACCGGCGCGGAACGGAATTGTCTATGGAGGCGACTTTTTGCAACGAAACAGTACCATTCCGCGGAAGTCACGCGTATCGCACCGTATTTCATTTGTGTGTGGGTTCAATTCAGACCGCAACTAGTAGATGCATTTCAAAATTTGTATGGATTTGACAGATTTGCAAAACATCTCACGTCATGATTTATCCCTTATACTGTTGACATAAAGTGCATTGCTCTATGTACAGTTTTGTTGCTAAAAATCGCCTTCGTTCCATTCCGCGGCGGTATAAATTGAGCCTTAACGACTCACAAGAACTTGTCTGCCTATGCATTTTATCTGACTGTTCTTAAAACTTACTTTTAATATGGGATCCCAGGTCGGTACATGGACCTTTGTCCAAGAAACACTCGATGTACATGTGCAAAGCTGTGACGTTCTTGAAAATACTGTTGTAGTCATATTTGTCGTCCAAATCTTTATATGCCGACACTGATAAGAGCGATGTAGCTAGAATAATATTAAGAAACGTCTGGAAAAAATATAATATCAGGTAGAAAATAAGACGATAAAGTGTGTCTGTAGTTGTCTGTTACCTCTTTACGCCTAAGGGTCAATTCAGACCGCAACGCGTGCAGTACTCCCAAACGCATGAATGGCTGTGGGACACAAAAACACGACACAACATCGTACGACGTCGTACGACGTCACGTCGTAGAAACTCGTCTTAGAATTTCTACGTGAGTTTCTACGACGCGACGTCGTACGACGTCGTACGATGTTGTGTCGTAGTTTTTTACGACGCGCGTCGTAGATTCCCACGACACAACGTCGTATGGTGTCGTACGACGTCGTATCGTGTTTTTGTATCCCGGCCCTTACAAAAGCTACAGGAATATCACGACGAACTTTGACTAACACATGTATCTTAAATATCTTAAACGCAGTGCAATTAGAAAATGCAATATCGTCTACCGTCGCTCGGGATTTTCGAAAATTTCTATGCGCATTATCACTTTGGGAGCACTGTAGATACATTTCTAAATTTGTACTGAATTGACAGATTTCAATTGCGTGAGACGTCTTGCAATTCTGTCAAATCCATACAAATTTAGAAATGCATCTACGCGTCGCGTTGAGGTCTGATTGACCCTAGTAAGCATCAATTCAGACCGCAACATAACGTGTAGATGAATTTCTAAGTACTTACCCCGCAAATGATAAAATTTGTTTGACAAACATGTTTGACGTAATTTACGTTTTCATCAAACAGCAGCGCAGACGAACAAACGTGCATCAAACTAGTTTGTCAAACAATTAGCTAGAATCGGTTTGAGATCATGAGATCTTGTTTGACAAATACAGCGGAACACGTTCAAACCATGTTCAAACACGTTTGTCAAACGCTACGCCAATGAAAATTTTCTTCAAACAGGTCAAACACGTAGTTTGTTTGACAAACGCTTCAAACAAAGCTGTACACTATCAAACTGTTTGACAAACACGTATTTGACAAACAATTTAATCGTTTGCGGGGTACTTTAAGGTGGTGCGCGCACGGGCAACTTAGTTGCTCGGCGATTTATTGTCTCTCGATCAAGTCTTTGGGTATGCTCTAAATTTCATATACATAGTGTGCCCGAGAATCAGCCGATCGCTCCATAATGGATGCACCCAATATTCCATTTTTCGAGTATTTTAATTTATTTTTCGTAAGAGAAAAATATATCGCCGAGCAACTAAGTTGCCCGTACGCGCATAGGCTAATTTGCACTGAATTGACAGATTTCAATTGCGTGGGACGTCTTGCAAATCTGTCAAAGCCATACAAAAGAAGTGCATCTACGCGTTGCGCTGCGGTCTAATTTTAACCACCAATCGCTTAATCGATTTGTATGAAATTTATTATGCACAGATACTTTTGGACCCGGGAAAGGATATAGCATAGTTTTTTTCCTGGAAAAAATACAGGTTTCGCGGGATAAACTACTTGACGCAACATAGTTGAGGTCGTCATCTAGCTTCACGATAAATTATGAAGCTTGGTAGTTAGTATAAGTATGGTAGCTCAAGTCTAAACGGTGAATCAAGACACAAAAATTCATATAAAATGGCAAAATTTGTGTGAAATTATGTGCTTCGTTATTTTGATTACCTAATATTGTAGTTAGTTAGAGCTTACTAGCTACGACTGAGCCCAAAATATATTAAGGGATTTTTCACGAGTTACCTAAATCACTAGATTTTTCTTTTTTAGTACTAAATAAGCAGTTAATTTCCTTACCTTATTGAACATCTTCCCACAAATTGTGTTAACTTATCCGACAAACTACAGTTACGGACTAAGCGAGTTGTTTTAGGTTTTAAATGGTTTATTATAAAATTATAATCGAATTATTTTAACAAAAATATGTTACTTTAATTTTGTAATATTTAAATAGAAAATTCTAGGTGTGTGTGTGAGGACAAATTAGGAATTCATTCTATGAATATTTGAATGTGGAATTTTTGTGAATTCTTCTGCGTTATAAAAATAAACACTTAATATAATTTTATCAAAATATTATACATTTTTACAAATATACGATAACTTGTATACGATTTAATAAAATCTTATATAAGTTGTCGTATACAAGACGCATCCTTTCTATTATAAAAGCGAAACTGTGTCTTACAGTCAGTTACCGATAGTTTACACGTCTTAAATAATTGCACCGATTTTAATAAGGTATAGAGAAACTAGAAAGTAAGTATATAAAATAATTTTAGTATCTTAAAAACGTTCTATTCCCCGTGAGTCATTTTTAAAGCAAGAAAGATGCGAGCAATCTGTTTACGTTTATTACTTCTTCAATCTAAAACTACAAAAAGTATTTATTTAAATAAAATTTAGTACGTTAGTACTTTAGACTTCATGGGTTGCTTTTTATCACAATAAAGTGCAACATTTCCGTGGGACACTATGTGAGCGGAGTCGCCATAAAGCGTGTAAAATAAAAAGAGTTTCTGAACAGTAATTATCAAAAATATATTCAGAAAGTAGAAATGGCCTTTTCGAGTGACTCCAAATGCTTTCCATCTAGATCATATTTCTTCTTGTACTCCTCGTATTCTTCTGGAAAGTTCTTCTTCACGTTATTAAAGAAGATACGGGCAAAATGCTTCTGTATCGTGTCACAATTCTGGCAATTCGTTAGAACTTGATCCAAAAGATGTGCTGAAATAAAAAGAAAACTATGCAACATTTCCAGATTTGTAAGGTTTTGTATTTTCCATGAAAGATTTCGGGTCAATGAGGCAAATTAATTATTAACTGACATAAATTCAAATTCAAAACAAGACTTTTTTAAATTTAGGGTTTGAATATGCAGAATTATTCGATATTTTAATGAGGCTACGAAATATCGCGCACAAAGTCAGAGGCAAATACATTCTAATACTTTATCCAAGTCAAATATAATGTGTCCATGTCAATAAGTCTTTTGTAAAATAACTATTAAAATCAGTCCACCACCGCAGCAATGCTTTTATCATTAAATGTAAAAATATATAAGGTATCATTACTAATATTATAAATGCAAAAGTGTCTGTCTGTGTGTCTATCTGTCTGTTTCCATTTCACACCCAAACCACTTGTCCGATTTTGCTGAAATTTGGTATGGAGATATTCTGAGTCTCGGGACATAGGATACTTTTTATCCCGGAAAAATAAACGGTTCCGGCGCGATAAAATGTTGGCACAACGGAGTTGCCGGCTTCGTGTACTGCTTAATAAAGAATTTAAATACCTTTGATATGGTTCTCGCCTTCCGTGCAGTAGCCCTTGTCCAAGAAACAGTCGAGCAGCTGCCGTAACTGCTTTATATCATTCAGCTGAGAGTTGTGGTCAAAATTATCATCAATATCGTCATACGCTGACGTCATCATCAAAATGGCAAGAATACAAAATGCTGTTAGATGCATCTGGAAAGGGCAAAATATTTTTAAAAGTGAAAAATTAAGTACACTTATAAATCCGTAAAGATAGTATAGAAATGAGTTTTAGGGCTGATTCAGACCGCAACGCGACGCGTAGATGCATTTCTAAATTTATATGGATCTGACAGATTCGCAAGACGTCTCGCGCAATTAAAATCTGTCAAATCCATACAAATTTATGCCGCACCGCGCCTCGCTCGCCTCGTCGCGTTGCGGTCTGAATTGACCCTTAGTCGTATTGAGACGACGCACAGTGGAAAATTTGGGTCCGTATCGGATCAAAAATCTGTAACTTCAAGGTTTTTCATCGTATTGTATTGAGATTTGGCACATGTATACAATGATATACAAAGATTTTAAAAATAATCAATTTTTGTATTTTTTTTCAATGTATACATATTTATTTTAGGTAAAAAAAAAGAAAAGAGAAAAAAAGTAATATTACGAGTAGTTATTTATTTTTTATAAATAAGTACTAATATGAGTAAAATTAAGAAAACTTAAATAATTACTTATCACACAAGCATAATAAAATACATAAAATTTTAAAATCGTATAGTACCTATCTATACCTCACACCAAACTAGACAAATCTTATAATATTATTGGTTTTATAAAACTAGGTTTTAGTTACTGATAATGTTATATCTAATTGTTATTATCCTCGCTATTCCTAACTAAAATTACTTCCGGTGTAAATGTAGGATCACCTTCAGGTACCACCTTCAAAAGACTTAGTGCCTCTTCATCAAGATCCTTCACATTTCTCACATAAGGTTTCCTTAAACTTGAAATGAATGGATCTGAAGTATATAGAAGCGTTTTAAATACATCTTCATTTGTAGCTATACGGGAACATTTTCTGGAATGGTGCAGGCGCATATTTCTGTAGTCTTTATTGCGCGACTCTTGTATATCTTCCGACAGTTGCCCAATAGGAAGAACAGAAAAATGTTTGATTACGTTTTCTCCGTGTATAAGTAATTTGTGCACGGAGGATGGCATGTAGTACCAATCATAGTTACTAACATAAATTCGCGCAGTTTCTAAGGCATAAACTCCAAATTTTTCGGGATCGATCATCATTCCAGAAGATAGAGCTTGTAAAATAATATACAAGCGTTTAATCAATGTTTCATCAACACCTGTTATGTTCGCCGAGCAAGTGTAATTGTAAAAGAACCTTTTCGCTCTCAGAGTTTCTTAGCTCTTCAACAAGACGAGCCTCTGCGTACTCACTTAAGGCCCGCAGTCCTTGCAAAAATGCGTTACAAATGTGCTCAAACCCATATTCTTCTAGTAAAAGAGTGTTTTTCCTTTTCTTTGTTGATTCTGAGGAGTCTCCATAAGCAATGCACGGTCTTCCTTGTTCACCAGAAGTTGATGGCAGTGAATGTGCTTCAGACTCCGGAAACTGTACTGAATATCCTGACTCCAGCCAGCTTGTATTATTCAGAATAAATTGGTCCTTTTTCCGTGATGCTTTAGCCCAGCGCTTATTGAAAGAAGGCAGAATATGTATTTGAATGTAACCAATTACAAAACACAAGTTGTTTTCAGAAACATTTAATGTTTGCTGTAGAACTATGGACAACGATTCCAAGGTTCTGCCACGCTCGATATAGGGAATGATGAAATCACCCTTAGTACAGTTGAAAGTTGACATTTTAATGGAAATAACCAATTTAAATAAGTGTCACTTAATATGAAATACACGCTGAAGTGTGCAATTTGAAGATATTTGCTTCCCCTTATATACTGGTTTTTCAGATATTAAATACGTACTAATGTCAATGTTATGCATATTTACTCACGCAGGACGAGTGCAAAATAGATAATAAGCTATTGCTATCAAAATATTGTGGTTAATATTGTTTTTGAAAAGTATGTCAGCAGTAACCGCAAAAGATACCGAATTATCTACTCCGACCTCTATCACATTTTTTTCCCATAACTTCCAGGACCGCAAACTTCCGCAGCAGATTTTTTTAATTTTTCATTTATGAATAGTAAGGCTATCAAATAACACATAAAGTTGCGCGTGGGGAGTCGTGGGTAAATATGAAAACCTTCGACGAAAAAAAAAGAAAGTGAAAAATAGGGTATGTCAATTTTTAAGTAATTACTCAAAAATAAAAAGCATATCAAAAAAAGTTAATAGCTCATTAATAAGAACATAAAATATCCTTTTTAAAAATGTATAAAACCGCATGCATGTGCTAAATACTTTTTTCACAATATTCATTTGAATTATATGTATGCAAACATTTGAATGAGCCATCCGCTACTTCAACTTACTTCAACCTATGAAAAAAATATATTTATGCAGTTTTAGTACAAAAAAATGTCTGATTAGGATTATTTGGTTATTAGAGTATCGAATGCAATAAATATTTCATTCAAATTGTGATATTTTTAAAAACCATTTATGATATGCTCTAGTTCTACGATTTTCCATAGTGCGACGACGCAACTTTATAATACAGTTTTCCACTTTTTTCAGGTTTTAACGATAATCTTATTCCGCTAATTCTAGTTTATTGACTTCATGTCGGAGGAAGGTTGTTACGGAGCGAAATTTTTAAGAAAATTACTTACTTACCTGGAAAATTTGAAAGCATAACTATTTTGACAATTTAAACGGGACGGGACGACGTCCGTCGGGCCCGCTAGTTATTTATAATAATTAATAACAAAACGACTGGCTTTGAATATTCAGGTGTTAATGAGTTATTCGAAACAGGGCTTAAGAAGGCGACTATTGACTAACCCAAAAAATCAAACATCGTCCTTCTCTCTTCACACTCACGCCCGTCTTTCAGATGCCAGGTGAAAAAGGACGATGCGGATTTATCGCCAAATTAGTTTTTTCTCAACAACTCGATAGATATACAACATTTTAAAAATCCGCTAGGTCGGATTCTCAATGATAGAATTTTATACAATATGTTAAAATATTAACTTAGTTCAATGCATGGTTACGGCAATAAATGAAAAATTCGTGAAAATTAGATGCATCTTTGTGATTTTTTTCTATCGAGAAAATTTAAAGATATCGTGTTTTTGCTCAGATCGAATTCTTGGAAATATAATGTAGTATCTAATTTTAGAAAACGAAACACTTCGGGGCGTTTTTCAAGTATAAAAATGAATTATAAAATTGAAAATTTAGGGTTAGTCGCCCACTTAAAATATTATTGTTAAAACCTACATATAGTGGATAAGTGTATAAAAAACTTGTGTATTATTAAGATGAACATGAATTTCCACAAAGAACCAACAGTACACACAATTAATTTTTCTCACCTCCGGGCGGAAAACGTGAATCTTCTTCCCGCTACGCTTACCGACGTTGCCGTTTTCCGCCTCCGTCGATGAGAAAAATAGTATACGCACCACGGGCAGTAAATAAGAAAGCCTCAGAGCACATGTTTGTTAACAATTACATGTGATCTGAGACATTTTTTAATTTCCTGCCTTAGGTGCGTAATGTACTATTCCATGTCACATGATGTGATATGGCACTACAAATTAGTAGTGTAATATCAAAATATGGCGTTGATACGCTTTCTAGAATATCTTACCACAGGTCTTGCTACATGTAAAACAATTTTATACGAACTATAGTAAGTTGTAATTACCTTAATATGATCTTGCGGATAAAATATGTTTCAAATATAAAACAATGGGCTTGTTTACATAAATATCACGTAATTTGAAGGTGTTTATGCCGAACAAAATGTTGGGTTAAAACTCGGTGAACTGATTCACGCATTTGTTTAAATATCTGAGTGATTAACGTTTTTTACCACAAACACCATATTATATTAAGGAGTATTCACAATGACGGTTGCGGCGCCGCGCCGCTGAAATCGGCAGTTTGCGTTGCTTGTACAGGATGTAACAAAACTAAGTGATAATACTTGAGGGTGTGTATGAGTCCCGTGTATAGAGTGCACTGTAAAAGTAGCAGCGCTGAAAGAGCAAACTTTTTTTTTACTTTTGTCTATATGTCGCAGGGAAAAGAGGATATCAGGGATTTCACGATATCTCTAGGGATATCACGAACTCACGGTAGATGCCGAATATTCTTGTTTGTTACGTCTTCTTACTTAAAATATCTAGTGATATGTCATTTCACTAAACTAAATCTAGTGAAATGACAGAAACGCGGATACCGCCGAATAAAAATCAAGCCAATCATTTCTCTCGCTCGCACTAGTTCCCACACGTGACACGTCGGGCACTAGTGGGAGTGAAACAAATGCGTCGCTCGAGCTGGCGCGGCTCGTCTAGCCTGGAGACAGACAGACTAACCCTTTGGGTACGGAACCGTTAAAACTAGGATAATCGAAGAGCTCGAGTACCTGTAGTACCTGTGCCTGTACAAGAGCCTAACCAAACTTTCAACTTGGTCGGCCGCTTCATTTAACGTCAAAAATCAAAGGTCTGAAGTATCTGATGAAGAACCCTCAGTTGGTTTCAACTGTATGAATCAGATATATGGTGATGCCCCCTCAGATTTGCTATAGTTGCATTACATGTGTGATAATAATAATAATAATAGCTCCCACTCTGGTTTTGGTGACGGTGGCCGGTTTCATTGAAACCAGGCCAAGAGTAATTTTATAGTGCCCAAGTGTATGCGCAGTACACAAGAGCAATCTCTATATTCCTTTACTCGCATAACCCGGTGGGACGGAAGACTGACACGACCGGCGATAGATCAGGCGCAGGACCGACTTTTTACATGCCCATCCGACGCAAGGATCATATTACTTGTCAGACAATCAGGTGATCAGCCTGCATTGTCCTAACGGTTAGGACTAACTATTACTTAAAGGTTAAGGCTAAGGTTGGATGGATCGCATGGATCATCTAACATCTTACTTGTCAGATTCAGATGTTAGATGATCCTATCAAAGTACCCGTGTGTATACTAGAGCAAGCGAGAGAAATGAGTGGCTCGATTTTTATTCGGCGGTATCCGCGTTTCTGACATTTCACTAGATTTAGTTTAGTGAAATGACATATCACTAGATATTTTTAGTAAGAAGACGTAACAAACAAGAATATTCGGCATCTACCGTGAGTTCGTGATATCCCTAGAGATATCGTGAAATACCTCATCCTCTAATCCTCTTTTCCCTGCGACATATACAAGCGCCCCAGCGTCACGACTTTCCCCATACAAAAGTGAAAAAAAAAATGGTCTTTCAGCGCTGGTACCTTCACAGTGAACTCTCTACGAGGAACACACGTCCTTTACGACAGTTATAATTTCCGGTATCGTTAGGATTGATGCGAAATCGCCCCGGAATCGTATCGCACCGAAATTTTCCGCAAGCCGCCTGTGAGATGACGCTTAAACGTATGCTTTTTCTATATAATATTCAATTATTTCATATTTAAAGACGTTTCTAATTTGGCTGTGAGTGTATTAATCCTTCAGGCCCCGCGCGAGCACCGGTGATCGCGACAACAATAGAATACAATAGCAATTCCTGGAAATTCCGACTGAAGTATTAAGACCATAAAGGTAATATACCTATCGGAATATAATATTATATAAAATAATATAATTATATTATTATATAATTATATAATAATAATAATAATATAATTATATTATAATATTATATAAAATAATATAATTATATAATAATATAATTATTTCAAATTCAGGGAGGGGGTGGCCGAGGTGTTGCCTTTGATGTTAGAAGAAACCCCGTTCCTCTAGGCCTATTGGGAGCGGAGTTATGGCTACTTTAGTAAGACGTTTGACAGTTGCCGAGCTGTCAATGTCAAAGTTTGAATGCTTGTAACTCAGCAACTATTTGTCCTGGATATGGGTTTCTTCGGCTTGATCTTCCTGGATTTTTCTCCTCTATTTGATTCTGGCCTTAGAATTGAGAAAAAAAAATGATGTCTCTGATTTAGTTGAAATTCAGGGAGGGGGTAGCCGAGGTGTTGCCTTTGATGTTAGAAGAAACCCCGTTCCTCTAGGCCTATTGGAAGCTGAGTTATGGCCGCTTTTGTTCGACGTTTGACAGTTGCCGAGCTGTCAATGTCAAAGTTTGAATGCTTGTAACTCGGAAACTATTTGTCCTGGATATGAGTTTCTTCGGCTTGATCTTCCTGGATTTTTCTCCTTCGATTCTGGCCTTAGAATTGAGAAAAAAATATTTTGAAATAACTATGGCAGAAAGGGGTGTAGATAATATTGCCGGAACATCTGATTTCATATTATATTAATCTTTTTTCAGTTGAATAAACTCTTTTTGCGTATGGTACTGACACACTTTTTTTGCATAAGTGGTGGCTTCCGAATTGGGGAAATAATTTGAAATCAATCATCGACTGGATGGTGTTTATAGCCAGATGTGTTATAATAATAATAACTCCCACACCAGTTTCGGTGACGGCGGCCGGTTTCATATTGAAACCAGGTCAGTTACACAGGAGTAATTTTATAGTGCCCAAGTGTGTGCGCAGTACACAAGAGCACTCTCTATTCCTTTATTCTCATAACCCAGTGGGACGGAAGACCAACGCGACTGGCGAGAGATCAGGCGCAGGACCGACTTTTACATGCCCATCCGACGCATGGATCATATTACTTGTCAGATAATCAGGTGGTCAGCCTGCATTGTCCTAACGGTTAGGACTAACTATATCTTAAAGGTTAAGGCTAAGGTTATTTCCAAATTTGGTTAGGACCTAACCAAACTTGGAAATAACATGTTTCCAACGGGGGAATCGAATCCACGACCTCCAAGTCAAGAACCATGCTCTAAACTACTGGACCACGGAGGCATTTATGGATATGTTAGTTAGATGATGAAGTAGGTAATTTACAGAGTTTTTTTTGCATTTGGATTAAATTCAAAACTATTTATTTAGATTACGATCACAATTTATGGAACTATGATGCTCAGTTGATTATCATAATTATTATTATCATTAATTACGCATAATTACCAGAACACCATTTATTTTAGCAGTACGTACCTAATATAGAAAAATTCAGTCAAACTACCGCACTCAGGCCACTCACAGACATTAATTAGGTAATGATGATTAATGAACTTCAATTTAATGAATAGTGTATGGGGTTTATGTCAAAATCTGCATTTAATTACAATTAAATAATAATAAATATTCGTCCCTGAGCGCGGCAGTTCACATATACACTAGGTCCTAGGCCCCAGGACTCTTACTAATAAAGATACTCCGCAAAATAAAAAAAAATATCGCCTACTGTCAACTATTATCTATTGTGGTATTGTTTCCTTGTTTAAAAAGTAAGGCATTACTTTTGATAGAATATATTAATATAATGAACCTTGTATAGTCTAATAGGCAAAAAGGAAAAGGTTTCTCAGTTCGACCGTAAATTTTCTTTTTTTATGTAGCAAACATAAAAAAAAAAACATAATATACGCTTATAATTAATCCGCCGTTTATGGACCGATTTTCAAAATTCTTTAATTGTTGTATAGTGTGTATATGTTACTATAAAAGCTCGAACTGCAGTAAGTCCTAAGATTTTCTAGTAAAACCTAAGATCTACCAATCCCTAATGGTAAATGTCCGAAAAGGTTTGCGATACGAACTTTTACCACTATATTGTTGGTAAATCTTAGGATTAACAGTTATGGCATGGTTTATGTTAAAAAACAACGGCCAAGTGGGAGTCGGACTCGCGCACGAAGGGTTCCGTACTGTTATAGAGCAAAAACATTAAATCTTTATTTTATTTTAATATTATTATAAATTATTAAAGTGGTATTATTAACCGTGGAAGAGCCATGCTTTGGCATGAATGGGCCGGCTCGACCAGAGACTTACAGAAAACCGGCGTGAAACAGATGCGCTGTGTTTCGCCGAGTGAGTGAGTTTACCGGAGGCCCAATCCTCCTACCCTTCCCTACCCTCCCCTACCCCTATTACCTTATTTCGTCTTAAAGGCCGACAGACCTGCAGCTCTTCTGAAGTTGCGAGTGTCCATGGGCACTGGAAGTTGCTTTATAAATATTTTGTTTTAGATACATATCTTACCTATTAATTAATAACATATTTTGGTTGCCTTTTTACTTTTTTTAAAACCAAATATAAGAAGAATACTGATTGAATGTAAGCATTATGTTAACTATATGTACCTACCTGTTTTGTCTTATAGTTTATTAAGGCAAATAATTTAGAATTACTCTTTTTTTATTCCTAAAACCAACATTTACCAGTTGACAGTAGTAAAACCTAGCATATACCGAATTTTAATGGTAAATGTTCGAAAAAATCGTCGTATTATTAGAAATACTTACATTTACCAACTCGTGTCGGTAAATCCTAAGATTGACACTTAAATCTTAAGATTTACCGAAGTTCGAGCTTTTACAGTAACATATACACAAATGTTGATCTGATACTGCGATCAATGAGGAATCGAGGAAACTCCCTAAAATCTATATGGAAACAAAAAAGTGAATCATATTTTCTGGAGCATTTAAAATTTTTTGCTGCAAAACATTATGGATCTGAAAGTGCTGTACAGTATGAAATAAATTATATATAATGATAAAAAATAAGTATTCCCAAAATTGCAGTTTCATGACGTCTTATACATATTTTTTTGTTAAGAGCCTTCAAAGTTGGATAATCAAGTCAATTTTTTTAAATTAAATTTCTTAATTATTGTATACCACTCGCTAAGTAATGCTATTTATGTAAATTTTTCTTATGATTAACCACTTTCATAAACGGAATATTTAACATAGCTATCGAACAAAATCTACCCGCGATGCGTATAAAAACTAGCTAGGCAAGACGTCATAATTTGCTGACGTCACATTTTGTATGGCGCCTTTTTGGAAGGTCTATTTTATGTGAGTTTTGGAGATATCTTGGAGAGCTTTTAAGCTATGACATTTCACCAATGTTTCTTTTTTTATAACCAATGTTTCTTTTTCATAGAAATAATTCTTATTGCTGCTGCGGAACCCTTCATGGGCGAGTCCAACTCGCACTTGGCCAGTTTTTTATGTTTTATTTTAAATATATTTTTAGACTATTATTGGAACTCAAATAATTCTAATGCATGCTTGAGCACTTTGTTTTCTTCTTTAGAATCAGTTTTCGAGCATAAGATAAACACAATACTTTTTAAAATACAAAGGGCGGAGAAAAATAATTGCAAAATCAGCAAAAATTGGCGGCCTCGCCCATATAGGCAGTTTATTCCAAAAAGTACGTTACTGTAATTGGATACTATATTTACGTCAGTGGCGCGTTATAATCAATAAAATAAAACAGATGAACAATTCTCAATTCAATAATTTTAATTTTTGTTAATCCTTAATTTTAAGAAACCGCTCCTTTTGTTAAATAGGTATATCATTTTATGTTAAAATTTCGGTGACCTGCTGCAGGACAGGCTCAGCCTAGTGCAGGCGCCAATGTAACACATTAACTGAAAAATCTGTTACTGAAATGAAAATCCACACAATTTGTACTGTACTTGTCGTGCTATGTAACAAATGTAAAGTTGTAAATAAATTATCTAGTATGTAGTAATTATGAAGATTATATTCAGAAGGTAGAAATTGCCTTTTCAAGTGACCCCATATGCTTTCCGTCCAGGTCATATTTCTTCTTGTACTCCGCGTAGTCTTCTGGATAGTTCTTCTTTAAGGCATCGAAGAAGGCATGAGCGTAGTGCTTTTGTACCAGATCGCAATTCTGGCAGTTCGTTATAATTTGATCCACAAGATGATCTGAAATCAAAAGAAAAACAAATGCGTGAATTTTTGGACAGACATATTAGGGTCAATTCAGACCGCAACGCGACACGTGGATATGCATTTCATTTAAGTATAGATTTGACAGATTTCAATTGCGGGAGACGACATGCAAATCTGTCGATTCAGTACTTTAGAAATGCATCTACACGTCGCGATGCGATTTGCGATGTCAACCTATCTGTAAATCAGTTACGTTTAATTTGGTCTTTTACAAGATTTTGTGAAAACTTGTGATTCAAATGTGACGACCTCTGTGGCTTAGTGGTCAGAGTGCGTGGACCATGGTCAGCACTCAAGCCGGGGGTCGCGGGTTCGAATCCCGCCGACGGAACAAAAAAAGTTTTCAATGTTCCTGGGTCGTGGATGTGTATTAAATATGTGTATGATATAATAAAAATCTTAAATATATGTATACTATAAAAGTATTAAATATATTTCCGTTGTCTGGTACCTGTAACACAAGTCCTTCGGGTACTTAGCACGGGGCCAGACTGACGTGGTGTGAAGCGTCCATAGATATTATTATTATTATTATTATTATTAATAGATGTTCCGTGCGGCTTCGCCCGCGTAATTTATTAATGTCACGGAAACTGTACATTTTTCCTAAAAAGAAGAAACCTGTGTCCTTTCACGTGGTCTATTCTTATTTGAACGCGCTAATTTCAGGACCAGTAGTAGTTCCTGAAATTAGCGCGTTCAAATAAGCCCTATCAAATAATTTCCCCGTTTTTTCCACATTTTTCTCTATTTCTTTGCTCCTATTAGTCTTAGCGTAATAAAATATAGCCTATAGCCTTCTTTGATAAATGGGCTATCTAACCCTGAAAGAATTTTTCATATCAGCCCAGCAGTTCTTGAGATTAGCGCGTTCAAATAAGCTCTTTCAAATAAATTTCCCCGTTTTTCCACATTTTCCTCTATTTCTTCGCTCTTATTAGTCTTAGCGTGATAAAATATAACCTATAGCCTTCCTCGATAAATGGACTATCTAACATTAAAATAATTTTTCAAATCGGACCAGTAGTTTCTGAGATTAGCGCGTTCAAACAAACAAACAAAGTAACAAACTCTTCCGCTTTATAATATTAGTATAGATTAAATTTGCAACTCTGACTAGAGCATTGACCCACTAAATCACAGCTCATGTTAATGGCAATCTATATTTTATAGAAGACCACTGCAGCAGGTGTCGGCTGTTCAGCTAGCAATTCTGTGTGTCTCTCGAACAGAAATAAATTATTCCCCCTTTCATAATGTATTCCTCCTTCCTTTTTTTCAAATACTCCTCCTTCCTTTCATATATCCGTAATCAGTCCCAGTTAGACTGCTCGTAGGCATCTGACTAGAAATGTTTTGAGCATTTCCGTGTATGTAACCGTGACGAACGTGAACGAAAGTCGGTCTTTGATCACTCCGACTGGAGCGTCCAGCTTATCCGTATTACGGGGGCCTGTATGAAATACGAAATAAAATTACTTTATTTCGTACTAGATGACGCTCGCAACTCCGTTGCGCCAAAACTCGTTTATCGCGCGGAAACCGTACATTTTTCCGGGATAAAACTATCCTATGTCCTTTCTCGGGACTCAAAGTATATTCATGCCAAATTTCAGCAAAATCGATTTAGTGGTTTGAGCGCGAAGAGGTAACAGACAGACAGACACACTTTCGCATTTATAATATTAGTATGGATTTCATACAGGCCCCCGTATGGACCATATCAGGGACGGCGAACCAATGGCACGCGACATAAAATTTAAAGCACGCCACTGGTCTCAAAACTAGTATATAAAATTAACCAATAATGAAGGTTTAAATAGATCTGCACAGTGATCACCAAATCAGGAAAATTCTGAAATACGCATAGGATCACAAAAAATATTAAATGGCACGTTTATGACTTAGCTGAAGATTTCTTCAGAAAAAAGGCACTTTAATACGAGAAGGTTCGCCATCCCTGGACTATGTCATTCTTACCTTTGATATGGCTCTCCACGTCTGTGCAGTAACCCTTGTCCAAGAAGCAGTCGACTAGCTGACGTAGCTGTTTCAGATCTTTCAACTGAGAGTCGTAGTCAAATGTATCGTCGATGTCCTCATAAGCCGACGTCATTAATAACACCGTAAGAGTAAAAAACGTTGTCAGCTGCATCTGGATAAAATACAAAATGTATTCACAAGATGAATAAATAAACAAGACGAACATATAACTTCCTTCTTTTTGGGAGTCGGTCAACAAAAAGAAAGTCAACTTTTTAACGTAAAGCCACGTAAAGACGTTTTTTTACAAAGTTTAATAGGTTGTGTCAAAACTAGAGTGAACTGATTCACGCATTTTTAACCGACTTCCAAAAAAGAGAGAGGTGCTATGTTCGGATGTATATAGATATTTGTATGTTCAACAATTACTCAGCCGTTTGTGGTCCGATTTTCAAAGTTATTTATTTGTTGTACAGGGGATAACTTGAATTTGATACCATATTGTTCACAAAAGTGGTGACATGATGGTAGGATCCATCTTCGAAAATTACTTGGAAACCTATATTACTTTTAACTTTTTATAAAGTAATCTAAGCAAATGTTGGTACCAAAGTATACCCTGGTTCCGAAGGTACCGATAGAATTATGGAATCCTTGCAGATACAATAATTATTATGTTTTGGAATTTCGGCGTTGTTTAAAGAATTGAAAGTATATGCCACTATGCAAATTACATCAATCATCATCATCACCCTCTTAATCATACGCTATGACCATAAATTATTATTGGTCCTTAAAATACAGCCTTCAAAAGTGTAAAGATTAAGTAGAGAAATCGTTTAATTTTAGGGAAATCTGAAGAAGCCACTAATTAAACAATAACAATTATATTATATTATCTAATACTTTTTTTGTGAGTTGGAAGTCGGTTTACAATTTTTTGTTTAAAAATAATTATGTATTATATTATAATGTATTATGTAACAAAGTTATTCGTAGTAACAAAGTTTTTTATTTCAAAAAAACTGTGAGGCGTATTCACAATAGCCGTTTTATACGTTGAAAACAATCAAAATATAAATCCAGTAAAAAGTCACGTCTACGCTGAAAAAGTAACTAATGCCTGCGCAGCCGTATCCGTTTTGGCCAATCAGAGGCTTCTTGGTTTCAGCATATTATATGTGACGTTATCAGCGTGAAGGGACCTTATTGTCGGTATTGAGTTATTAGTATCTCCATAATCTACATTTAATAGGCTATCGAACTATGTAAATAACATGCGTGTAGGTCTGGAAAATATTTTAAAAAAAAAAATTTAACTCGAAAGTCGTAAAAGGTGATATTGAGAAAATCGCAATCAAACTTCGACATCCTAAAAAAGTATGTAATTGTAGGAAGTTACATAGATATCATGTTTTTTGAGAAGTACGTTATATGGTCTTTTAGAATTTTACTTCAATTATATAATTTTATAACTCTATTCCTGTTGTTTACCACGCCAAAGTGCATGATGTAATGAAAATGCCCAAGATGGTTTTTACTAAATATTTCACTTAAAGTATGTTTTCTATTGGATTTTATAAAATAATAATATAAAACGGATCAGTTTTTACTAAATAGAGACGTCTTCGATATTAAACAACATTGTTTATTGTATTAAAATAAATTTTAACAAATAAACATTGTGCTTCTACTAATCTTGTTAATCAGTCAAAATCAACAAAAATATATATTCACTACACTTAAACATAGTTAAATGAGATCAAATATATAAACTTCTATTTAAAAAGTAACTTTTTTCTGTCTTAAAATTCGAGGTAAAGTTTAGTAAAAAGCTGGTACAAACACTTAACACTTTTCAAAAGGGACCTTATTGTCGGTGATTAAAAGTAATATCACATAAAAATAAATATACATTTTTATTAACATTGAAGTTCTTATTTTTCAAATAACTTTAATTATTCTTTAGTAACAAGACGTGTACCAAAAACATGTAATTTCTCATAGTTACCATAGAAGTATTCATAAATATTAAAAGGGACCTTAATGTCGGTCGTTACATTTTTAGTAATAAAGTTAAAAGAAGATACAAAAATACTATTAATTTTGTAGTTGTTACATTATTATTATTATTATTTTATTTTATTTTATTTAAATATTTATTTAATTATATTTTTCATTATTTAATTATATTTCTGAGATTTATTTATAAAAATAAAGGAACCTCAGACTTGGTACGACTTTGTCTAGATTTCATTACTTTTTAGGGTTCCGTAGTCAACAAGGAACCCTTATTAGAGATAAACAAGCATCGAGATTCGAGACTTGGTTAGTTTTTTTGCAGAATGTTTTTGGTGGAATTTCACTTCTTTTTATAGATATATTAATTTTTTAAGCTGAGCCGCAAGTAGTGGATTTCATCATATCGCTCGTGTAGGATTGCGCGCTCGTGTAAACGTCACCATCAGCATCACACGTGTTACATATGCCTCCGTGGTCTAGTGGTTTAGTGCGTGGGTGGCTCTTGACTCGGAGGTCGTGAGTTCGATTCCCGCGTTGGAAGGTATTATTTCCAAGTTTGGTTAGGACAATGCAGGTTGATCACCTTTGACCAGGATTAAATTGAAATTAAAATTTAAGGGGGGCTCCCATACAAAAAACCTAATTTCGAGTCCGACTCGCACTTGGCTAATTTTTATGGTTTCCCTATAAATGGCCATTAAACCCTAAATTCTGTGCTAAATTTCAGCTCTCTGAGTTTATGGGAAGTACTAGTTCTACTTTGATGACCTTGAGTGAGTGAGTGAGTGTCATAAATGAGAAACTTTGCTTTAGCTTAACTTCGGAACTTAATGACCTCTAGAGGTTCTCAAATAGGGGCCTAAAATGCGGTGAAATAGTTCCTGTAAATTATGGTACTGCAGTGTTTGCTTCGCGCTCTACTTGGCTCTACAGATATTCTAATCAATGTTACCGATTTTCAGCTTGGTGCAAATTACTAGTAGTATAACAGTAGATACCGTGCCGAAAGAAAGCCGCAATCGACTCTCGACTAAGCACCGACAATAAGGTCCCTTTTTTACTAAACTTTAAGATATATTTTAACCTATAAAAAATCGTTTTTAAAATTGTGTCTTTGTCATATCAAAATTTAGAGTCCGTGGAGTAAAAAAAGAAAAAATGATTTTTCGACACTTTACTTTAAATGCGATTATCTCGGAAACTAAAACCCTCCATAAGGTCCCTTTTCCCAGATAACGTCACATATAACATCTAATAATAATTGTTCTAATAGGAAATGGGTATATTTTCAATTGAGCATAATAAAAAATGATCACGTCGCCTATCTTATATTCGAGATTGCAGCAAAATCATATCGTGAAATCACTCGCCAGTGTGATGCCTAAATTATGTTTTTTCATATGGCCAAAATTAAACAGTTTTCTTGTATTTTTTGTGCAAAATTTTTAATATAAGCCCATAACTGGGGTAAACAATCGTGTAGAAGTTAGATAAAATCTTGAAGGTCTACTACTTACCTTTAAATTATTTTATTAATATTATCCTGGCTGAGTTTTCGTTTCTTAAAAAAAAAAACTACTCAGATACAAACACTCTTGGCGTGATGTTAGTGAAGAGATGAAATCAAAAGAATAACAGAATTATAAGCAAGCAATGAAATTGAATTCTTGATTTATATGTTGCACCTGTGCACTGTTGCCCGTAAAATTTTGTTTAATTTATCACAAATCATATTTTAATGTTATGATATTATAATAAAAATATTTTATGTATAAGAAATTAATGTACAAGGACGACGCCAAAACTTAAAATTTTTATGGTTTTCGTGATTAGAAACCGTTTTACGTCAGACAATTTGGACAAATCTTACCATCTTGCATTGTCCTAACCAAACCTGAAAAATATGTGAGGCACTCGCGGACTGCCGTGGTAAAGCTACTGCAGTTTGCAGCTAGTCTGCACGCATACATCTAGTCGCACGCACACAGACACCGAGCAGAAGTATGCCGAACTGAAAGTCGTTAGATGAGTATTAGGTTTATTTTGTTACGGAATTTCTAGATTCGGTCGTCGCGCTCAAAGTTCGCGATAAAAGCTATGTAATAGCTTAAAAACTTTAAGGGCCTGTTCCACCGCTTCCTGATAAGGTGCCCGATAGGCTTATTTGACAGATTCTCCATACTCTATGTGTCAAGTTAAGTGGTGGATAGCCTTATCAGAAAGCGGTGAAACAGGCCCTTAGGGTGCATAGTTCTAAGCACTGTTTCTCGCTAACGGTAAAAATGTGACCCTGTCTTCTCTTCTATATAAAACTCAAAGGTGACTGACTGACATGGTGATCTATCAACGCACAGCCCAAACCACTGGACGGATCGGGCCGAAATTTGGCATGCAGGTAGATGTTATGACGTAGGCATCCGCTAAGGATTTTGATAAATTCCAAACCCAAGGGGTTAAAATAGGGGATGAAAGTTTGTATATAATAATACTTCTTAACGCGAACCAAGCCGCGGGCGTAAGCTCGTATTTTATAAGATTTTCTTTGTCACCAGGATGTATGATAAATAAATAAAATAAAAATATTTATTTAAGTCTGAAGTCCATAATCTACGTGGCCTCCCAGCGGCACTAGGCACATAAATATTATGAATATTTGTATGTGTATTGTGTACCCAATGGACACTTTTTCACTTAGCACCCTAAGAATGGTGTTGGTGCTTGTGCGAGTTCGGCTCATCAAAGAAGCTGCTTGTATGACGGCTTGAAAGCGTCAGTTTGAGTTTACTAAAACATTATAATATATAAAATTCTCGTGTCACAATGTTAGTCCACGAACTCCTCCGAAACGGCTTTACTGATTTTTACCAAATTTTATATGCATATTCAGTAGGTCTGAGAATCGGCTACTGGGTACTTTATATATCGATAAGTGCATTTGTTGAATAAATTATTATTTTTAACAAAAAATTAAAACCGACTTCCAAGGTAAAAACAATATTAATAGCATCCTTATAATATGAACTAAAAAGTATTAAATAATTTTTCCTATCTAATATGTAGTGCCTTTTCCCGAATCCGGCTAAACTTCAACTATTTCTGTACTCAGTCTTCATCATTTTGAAGTCGGTACCAGATATAGCTGAATCTTTATTTCTTTGACAGAAAATTTGAAACTTTTGGAACTGGCACCGACTTCAAAATTATGAAGATTGAGTACAGAAATAGTTGAAGTTTAGCCGGATTCGGGAAAAGGCACTACATATTAGATAGGAAAAATTATTTAATACTTTTTAGTTCATATTATAAGGATGCTATTAATATTGTTTTTACCTTGGAAGTCGGTTTTAATTTTTTGTTAAAAATAATAATTTCACTCTTTTTAGTTACCTAGTAGGTAAACTGTTAGTGCCAATTCAAATTGTATAAAAAATAGTTTCATATTGTCTTCACTAGATGTCACTGAGGCGCTCCTGTGTCGCGCTATCGCTTGTACGTAGAAGTTTTATATAGGTAGTTGTAACTTGTAACAGATTTTCGTTGTGTTGTTGAAAGTTTGTAAGCAACTGACGTCTGACAACTCAACAGTGAGCTTGGTGTGAGCAGTGAGCATTGAATTGACAACATAAATCATAATATTGAGTGGTAATTGATCTCGTATAATTGTTATTAAAGGTGAACGCAGATTTGGCCGCACCGCACGCACCGCAGTCGCCGCATTCGCAATTCTTCATATTATTATGAAGTTGCGAAGACTGCGGCGCGGGTAGGTAGGTATGCGAGCTTGCCTATAACTTCATATAAAGAATTCCGAATGCGGCGACTGCGGTGCGTGCGGTGCGGCCAAATCTGCGTTCACCTTAAGTTGACCTCCGTCATAGTCCGCGAATTTATAAGTGGTCGTCGGTGGTACTGCGTATATTCTACGTATCTTATTACAATTTGTTAAGACTGATATGAGTCATACGGCATACCCCAAGGCCCAAATATCAGGTAGATAGATAAATTTAAACAATACATTTAAAAAGATCTAAGTGAACACGTGCTGCAAAATGCTCGCAGCGTGGCATCACAATAGACATAACTACCAGTACTTCGACTGCTATGAGACTGACGAGTATTAATATCTGTCGTTTCTTTCGTGTTTCGCCAGGATAAGTTAAAGGCTGGCGCGCTGGCTGGTATAATTTAATTTTAAAAATAAGATTTTGAAACTGAATTCTGACAGTTTTCTTTGCATGTGCCAAAATATAAACAACTAAATTTGTAGGTTACGACCCTAGCGACGACTTTTGTCATAATACGTCAAACTTAAAAAAATTACATCAGTTCTAAGTCGGCATACTCTATCATTCTGTCTACTCTGGCGGCATGCCGCATGCCCTGACATTCCAGTTAGAACTTGAATACGATGTTTACGTACGCATAGCAAGCAATGCAAGCGATCCACCACTTGTAATTCTTCTGTCAATAGCTAGTATCCACGGTCGATGGTAGTTGCTTTTCATTAGGTGACCTGTTTACTCGTTTGTACCCTACTTTTATAAAATAATAATAATTGTTAAACAGAGATGTTGATTTGTTAAATTTTCCGCTAGTAATAAAACATCAGTAATTATGTATCAGACAGAGTTGCAGGTGGGAACTTAACTAAACATGTAGTTTATTAGCCATTTAAAAACAATTATAATTAAAACAACAAACTTACTTAATAAAAATACCACAATGACTTTTAAATGTATTTTAGTGTGCAATAAATATAATTGTTTATGAAGTTTAATGAAGTTTAAGTGATATAAATGTGCAGATAATAAAGTTTATTAAGGGAAAACTTTATGAAAGTACTAGATGACACCCGCAACTACGTTGCGCCTAAATTAGTTTCTCGCTCGGGAACCGTGCATTTTCCGGTATATAAAGTATCCTATGTTTTTTCCCGGGACTCAAAGTATCTCCATGCCAAATTTCAGCAAAACGGTTTAGCAGTTTGGGCGTGAAGAGGTAAAAGACAGACAGACAGATAGACGGACAGACAGACACACTTTCGCATTCATAATATTAGAATTTATAATATTAGAATGGAAGTATGGATTTTTGAGATGGGAATTAACCTGGACTCCTTTATGCTCAAGAATAATGGGAACAATGAAAAAAATGTTTTATACTACTTACTATAATACGTCTGTACTATTTTTTATCAAAATCAATTAAATAGTTTCTGAGTTTTTATGTAAAGCCTTTGTAATAATTAGTTTAAAATTTAAATGCATACTTATAAGTCTACTATACATACTATATAAGTCTACTATAGTCTCATAATCATTAAAAAAATCGGCCAAGTGCGAGTCGGACTCGCGCACGGTTCCGTACTGTTATAGAGCGAAAGTAGGGAAAAAATTGTGTTTTTTGTATGGGAGCACCCCTTAATTTTATTTATTTTACCTAAATTTTATCATTAAATATTAAAGTAGGTAAGTACTACACATATAATTAAGGATTTCGTGAAAATTTCAAGTGTCTACATGTTGCCATTAAGGATCACGATTTCACGAACAAGAAAAGGCCAAATAATCACGTTTGTTGTATAGGAGCCCCCCTTAAATAATAACTTTGTTTTTAGTATGATGTTGTTATAGCAGCACTAGAAATACACAATCTGTAAAAATTTCAGAAGTCTACCTGCAGCGGTTCTTGAGATAAAGCCTGGAGACAGACAGACGGACAGACATCGAAGTCTCAGTAATAGGGTACCGTTTTTACCCTTTGGATACGGAACCCTAAATTCATTATAAACTCTTCACGCATAAACGACTGAAACATACTGAACCGATTTGGATATGGACCTATGTACGAGTAAGTATTTACAATGGTCGTATATCCTCGTTTCGAGGGCACATCTTTAACCATCTCCCCTAGCATTGAGATACTTGGCGTCAACATATCGAGCGAATTCCAGTTCCGATATCATCTAGAGGGTAAGGCCAAATTAGCCTCGAAGAAGCTTGGTGTTCTTAACAGAGCGAGACAGTACTTCAGTCCGGACCAACGCCTACAACTCTACAAGGCGCAGGTTCGACCTCATATGGAATATTGTTCTCATCTCTGGGCAGGGGCGCCAAAATACCAACTGCTCCCTCTGGATCGTATCCAACTAACGGCCGCTCGAATTGTTGACTGCCATAGTGTTTCAAACAGCTTGGATCCCTTGGAATTACGCCGAGATGTAGCTTCACTATGCATCCTCTATCGGTTGTATCACGGGGAGTGCTCTGAGGAATTGTTGGGAATCATACCACCTGCAACTTTTCGCCATCGTCCCACGCGAAAAACATACCATCCTCATCACCTTGATGAGTGGCAGTCTTCCACAGTGCGTTTTTCGCGTAACTTTCTGGCACGCACTGTAAAACTCTGGAACGAACTGTCACCAGCAGTATTTCCGGACCTACACGACCTGCAAACCTTCAAGAAAAGAGCGTATTCCCTCTTAAAAGGCCGGCAACGCACCTGCAGCTCTTCTGATGTTGCGAGTGTCCATGAGCGACGGTAGTTGCTTACCATCAGGTGACCCATTTGCTCGTTTGCCCCCTTATTTAATAAAAAAAAACAATCCCAGAGAAGAATCTTGGATACTAGGTTTTGTCCCAAAATTGAAGAAATTGATTCATAGGCAGATGAAGGACCAACGTTATCTGGTCCGTTTATTTAAAGCCGCATGTTTTCTGTATGCGATTTAGTATTTACGAATCCCTTTTTTCATATTCGGAATTCCGTGAGACTAGCGCAAACGTTAGTTAGGGCCTTTCTGTAGCCAAATGGCAAAAAAAACGGAACCCTTAAAGATTCGTTATGTCTGTCTGTCCGTCTGTCTGTCCGTCCGTATGTCACAGTCACTTTTCTCCGAAACTATAAGAGCTATACTATTGAATTTCGTTATAGTTTTTATACATTCCTATAAAAACTACTAACGAAAATTGGTTTGAACGAGATCTAGCTAGTAGTTTTTTTTTGTACGTCATAAATGGTAAAGTTTAATTGAACTTTCATTAAATCAACTAAAATATAAAAATAAATCAAAAACCTTTTAATTTCATAGAAATAAACCTTATTGCTGCTGCGGAACCCTTCATGGGCGAGTTAACTCGCATTTGGCCGGTTTTTTTTTCACGTGCGAACGCCCTGGCTCGCACTTGAAACGTACGAGCAGAATTCGTTCCGTACGTAGAAAAACAAACGTCTGCGGCAGTTTATGTATTTTCTACTGATTCCATGCATTCGGATTCCCAAAAACGGAAAACGTATTCGGAAATCGCATACGAAAAACGTGTGTATGCGGCCGGCCTTAAGGGCGGCCACAATGTATGTGGCCGCCCTTAAGGCAGTAAATTCATACAAAAGTAATTGCACGTCACACACATTCGATCAGTTTCCGTACGGTTTTTTTTCGTGAAACGGTTCCCGAATCAGGAAAAGTGATGTATGTGGCCGCCCTTCGGAGGCCCGGTTTCGGAAAACGGTTCAGGAAATCGAATCAGGAAAACTGATGTATGTGGCCGCTCTAATATTATATTATTCTGCCAGCTGGGTTTGACGTAGCGTGCACAAATTACAAAGTAACGCCATCTGCTTTTGAATCAATTTCTTTGATAGTAAAATGCCCACGAATAATAAAACCTAAGGAAACGTAACTCCCATACTAATACAGTTTTAAATTTGGTTCCATTCGAACTGTCATGTAACGTCAGCCTTTATACCGCTCAAGGTCACCTAAATATTGCAAATGTATGAAAAGTGAACCTAAGGTACACTTTTTTGACAAGTATTTTGGAGCATGTTTTTTGACGGAGTTACTCTTCCTTAGTTTTTATTATTCGTAGTAAAATGCCGGTGATACACGAATTTTAACGCAACGAAGTTGCGGAAAATATTTGCTCATATATTATTTTGTGTCATTGGACGCAAAGTTTTGAAACGATCAAACTCTTCACGAGAAATATTCAGGACTAAGTGAGAGCAGTGAAACGGCCATGCAAGTGTTTTTAAGGGCTTTTTAATGATGTTTTATGCTGAGGCGTCACTTCATGAATATGCAAGCGATCCACCATTTTAATTATGCACTGTTTTCGCGATTCATTCTGTAAGGGTCAGTGCAGACCGAACAGAGCGCAGCGTAAAGGATTTATCGCACTTGAAAATATACTTTAATACCTCGATCGTGGAAAAACCAGACACAATAGCTTATCTATTGTTATCGTGGCCGCATGTGGCCGCTTGGGAAATGAATCATTAAAATTATTAAAGTGCATTTAAAATGCTTGGATAAAAAATGCTCGCGCGTCTTCGATACGCGGGAATCCCATTTCGCAATTTAGTTTTATTTTAAAGTTTATTTTCAAATGCATTAATAAAATCCTCTCCGTTGCGCTCCGTTCTATTTGGCTAACCCAGAGTGGGTGCAGATTGTGACATGACTGAACGGACACTCGGTTCGCGGATCGGGGCTAGCCGCGGTAAAGATAGGAACGGCACCTTCAGTTTATCTTCGCTGTTTGTCTATACTTTCGTATTTCTACTGTAGCCACTAGCCATGCTACGGGTGTAGGCCACTTTATTTTTGCCGCCCCATGTACGAAATAATAATATGTAGGCTGTAGGGCCTTTATGGACGCTGCCGCTCCCCTAGAACGCTACTGCTGTTAGGCCGTGGCCTATAACGGCTTATAACCAGGGGGGTGTACCAAAATGTCTTCGTTTTCGCTTCGTTATAGAATTGCCGATGAAAATGTATGGAATTGACATAAGCGTTCGTTAATATGACGTTGACGTTCGACTCGTCTTATGTCAATTCCATACATTTTGATCGGCGATTCTATAACGAAGCGAAAACGAAAAAGTTATGGCTAAATGATAACCACGTTTTCACTGACGTGGAGCGAAGCGGAGCGCAGAGCTTAGCGGTACCGAATTGACCAATCACCATGATCGAAATCTTCGCTCCGCTTCGCCGTCATTCCGCTGGAATAGCACGATTGGTCAATTCGGGCACTGCTAAGATCCGCTCCGCGTCCGTGGAAACGCACCATAAATCCGGGGCTGGACTTTACTTAATATTTAGAACTAAATAAGTCGCGCATATTGTTGACATGTATACTGGGGAGTACCTTGGCGGTACCAATTGTCATTGCCGTAGCAAGTTGCTATGTAATATGTTTCGTGTGCGTTAGAAGAACTAAAATCAAAACGGTAGATTTATTATTCCTAATCCTATACCTTCCTACTATAATATGACATCATGCCTTTACATTATGTATGTTTCCGAGCAGTCTATCTTCTTAGGAAACACGGCTAAAAGCGCTGTCTCTTGATCTCTAATAATATGTGATTTTTTATATAAAGGCTGTCACAGACAGACCAGGTATTGTAAATATGTATATTATAGCACGATACATCTCGATTCTTGATACATCTCGATACATCTTTCTATAGAAATCGTCAGGAGACCACACACAACAGCTATGATGTATATTTTTACATTATAGCTGTTGTGTACGATTTCTATAGAAATATGTATCGTGCTATAATATATACATCTTTACATTACCTGCTCAGTCTGTGACAGCCTTTAGAGGCAAGAAGCCGGCGTGTTGTCTCCGTTGGAGCTGTCAAATATATTTTTCCAAACAAACATTGCCTTTCAACATACAGCAGGCATTACATTTTAAAAGCAATTCACCAGTACGGTATTTGCTATTTAAATTTTTAAGTTCTACAAATTGCAACATAAGATACAGGTAAAGGACAATGCTATCAAATATATGAAAGAAAAAAAAAACAGAGCGAACAGATACAGAATGAATCATGATGAACAGCTCAAAATAAAGTTGGCGCCTACAACATGTTTTAAATACTACAATATTATGTTACTTTGTGTGACAGATTTTCAGGCGTTTTAGCTAACTAACGAATTCATATAATCCATACTAATTTTATAAATGCGAAAGTGTGTCTGTCGGTTACCTATTCACGCCCAAACCATTGAACCGATGCTGAAATTTGATATGGAGATACTTTGAGTACCAGGAAAGGACATAGGATACTTTTTATCCTGGAAAACTTTGGCGCAACGGAGTTTAGTTTTTATCCGACAATGCAGTCGGAGTGACAGGTTGCACATCCTAGACATTCAAATAAATAATAAATAAAATATATTTTTATTCAAAATACTTATCATGATACTCTTTTTGAAGGTCGAACGAAGAAGCTATGTTGCCTACCACCGGTTCGGGAACTACCCCGCCGAGAAGAACCGGCGTAAGAAACTCGCACGGGGCCATCTTTTACTAAAAAAATTACAATGCTATGGTTTACATCTATGTAACAAAAATAAAAGAAAAGTAACCTGCATGGAGCCACCCTATTCCTAAGGTGTGCTGTCCTCGATGAAATCATTGACTTTATAATACGCTTTAGCACACAAACGTTCTTTAACTGCTTTTTTAAATTTGTTTAAAGGTAGATTTTGAACATTTTCTGGGATTTTAATGTATAGGCGTATACATTGGCCTTTAAATGATTTGCTTACTTTCACTCCCAGATATTAATCATTAATGCACCAAGCCATCCTCTGATTATTTGGCTAAAGATAGACAAATACATTCGATAAAATATACAAGAAACATTAAATACTACAAATTCTGAACAAAACACATCTCTTTAAATTATATTTCGTTATCTGAGAAGTTCGAACTGCGAACATTAGCTAATCCCGAGTAGCATTGTTTTTCATTCACGTGAGGTAAGTATTAAGTGAGTATATCAATACTAAAATAACAAAGTAGCCGTTAATGGTGTAGGTAAGTAAGTAAGTAATCTCGCCGTAGGAAATGACAGTCGCAGGTGTCTCCAACGGCAACTGCTAATAGCTTTTAGACAGCGTAGGGATGTGACATGTCGATGGAAATATATCGATAAAGTGAGAATTTTTTAAATTTGTTTTGTCGTGAGAAGTGAGAAGTGAGTGTCGTGAGAAGTTTTTAAATTTGTTAAATTTGTTTAAATTTGTTTTGTCGTAGGATCAATCATAATTTCCAGTGAATAAGAAGGCTTTCGTAATTTATTTTAAAAGGATAAATCACAATTTCAACACACAAAGGATCTTATTTATTAGAACCTTTATATCAATGGTAAAGTCTGTGTCTATCTATTCGTCTGTTACCTCATTACGCATGAGCCACTGAAGCAATTTGGATGAAATTTTATATAGAGATACTTTGAATTCCGGGAAAAGACACAAAAGTTTTTGGTCCCAAATATTGTAAAGTTTTAATTCAATTACAACCTATGTTGCTGCGTTCCCATGAATATTATAATCTCGATTATATTATTCAATATGATATTTTATTATATTATACATCAATCACACGCGCATAAAACATAAACGAATTCTAATAATATATTGATATTTACATTTTACATAATTATAATACGTATTCAATGATTGCACTTTGAATGAAAAGCTGTTGATTCGTATTAACGGGGAAATAACGATAAATAGTTGACTTAAACAAGTAATGACTGTCCAATAAACGTCATTTGAACAGATTTCCATATTACACACTGCATAATTTAAATCGTTCCAGATTTAAAGTCACAATTAATCATTTATGTACGTGGAATTTACTTTGAATTTAGTTACAATTGCACGAATACAATGCGATACTCAATTATGCAATTAATTGGTTCATGTTTCAATAATTATTGAGCAAAGGAATTCGTGTATTGATTGTTATATTAAGAGGGCGACTAATGCAAAAAAATCAAACATCGTCCTTCTCTCTTCACACTCACGCCCGTCTATCATAATATGCCAGGTGAAAAAGGACGACGCAGCAATCATGGCCAAGTTTGATTTTTCTTAGTAACTCGATAATTATACAACATTTTAAAAATCCGCTAGGTCAGTTTCTCAATGATAGAATTTCATACAATGTGTTAAAATAATTATTAACTCATAAGTCATAGTAATGGACGGTTACGGCAATATATAAAAATTCGTTAAAATTAGATGAATCTTTGTGATTTTTTTTCTATCAAGAGAGGAGTTCGAACCTCTTTGTATGGAGCGTGGCATACCTAAAGTTATTTTCATGTACACCTATGAAACATACGTCAATCGACAGAGAAAATAATTGCAAACAACAAAATATACTCTTTGACAAAATGTCGTAAATTATATACTTTTTGAAATATTTGAGATTGTTTATCTAAAATGTTATTTATTTTACATTTTCAAACTGAAATAACTCTGAAAGCATATACTTTACTACATTTTGTCAAAGAGTATTTATTGTTTGTAAACATCTTCTCTATCCATTAGCGTATGTTTCTTAGGTGTACAGCAAAATACGACATTTTATATGCACTTGTAAGCTTAGGTATGCCAATAAGGTTCGTTGTTCTATCGTGTTTCCGCTAAGTCGGATCATCGAAAATGTAATGTAGTATCTATGTTTTTTTTAATCTTTATTTTTTATAGAGAGGTACAATAAGACCATGTCACTCTCGTAAAGAGCTAGTATCAGGATACTAGCTCTTTACGATTTAAAAAATGAAACAATTTGGGGCTTATTTTCAGGGGATTATTTTCTTATTTATAATGTTGGGTTAGTCGCCCCTTAAAAAGATGATTAATGATTAGTTACTTTTTAATTGATCAGTGGTTAGAAATCACTTCTATCAGGCATTCAGGCATGTTAATAAGGTGTAACAAAGTGATACTACTTTAGAGTATGTATGTGTCTCTAAAGAGTTCACAGTGTAAGTAGCAGTGCTGAAAATGTTGAGTCTGAACTATTTTTGGCTTCTTTGTTTCTATCAGAAATGCTTCAACGTCATCAATTTGCCATTTAATAATTAAAAATAAGTTACTTTTTCAGTCCGGCTACTTTAACAGTGAACTCTATATACACATACACACCCTACATACATATTACTTTTGTAACACCCTGCAAAGGAAAAATTGTCAATATCTTTATTACGAAAAATGCATTTGCTGCTCATATTATGCTACCGTTAAAGCCAGATTTCCCCTCCGCTTGTCTTACGCCATCTATTTATATAAAAATGAAACTTTGTCTCACTAAAACTCAAGAACAGCAGAACCGATTCGGCTAATTTTAGTCTTAAAATATTTGTGGAAGGCCAGGGAAGGTTTATATTTGGAGGGAAGCGGCACGAAGTTTACCTGGTCATATAGTTGTATTGTCCCTGTCGTAAAACTTATACAGTCTTACTACAAAAGATTTAAACACCCATTGAACAGTTGATTAGAGAAAAATTCAGTACAAAATGGTCTCAAAACAACTGTTCAACGGAATATGTTTACTCTTTTGTGGTAAGACCGTATATCTTTATCGATATGCCCCTCTCACTAGCATAGTTAGTGGATGACATACAGTAATGGCGGCTGCAGCATCTGCTACAACAGAGGAATTAGCCGCTCTCAGGACTCCGTATATAGTAAGCTATTAGAGACCCTTTGACCTAAGGTTAGTGATATCCTTAGATACAATATTATAAAATATATCCGGCTGTCTATTACCTCTTCGATCACTAAACTGCTTTTGGCTGATTATTGGTATGGTGATACTTTGAGCCCAAAAGAGATGTACCACTAACCTCCATTAGACAAGTACGCTGGACATAAGATACCCAACTGTTTTTTGTGCCTATTTGAAGCGGAATCAGCGCCCCCAATGCGGGGAATGAGAACTAAATCTGACGAAACTTGCAAATGGCTGCTTAGTCGCTATTGGTTGTAGAAACTAGTATTAATTCCAAGTACTCCCACTACTGCTATCAGCGCCAAAGCCAATATGGCGACTTTCAAACGTCATTTTTACGTCAGATTTAGTTTTCTTCCCCCGCATTGGGGCGCTGATTTCGCTTCAAATAGACACAAAAAAAAGCTGTCATTTTAAAGGGTATCATAAGTCCAGCGTATTTGTATAATGGAGGTCAGTGAGAAGTACAGTCACTACGCGATAAATGGGCGTGAAGTGATAATAGACAGACAGACTGAAAGACACACTCTTTTTACCCGACTACAGTGAAGCAAAAAGGAGGGTTATGATTTTGACCTGTATGTATGTATGTATGTGGGTATGGATGTTTGTCTGTTCCCTCGTAACTTTAAAACTACTTAACCTATTTAGACAAATGAGGTGTTATTGGAAGCGTCTTGATTGTCCGCTGGTTATAGGCTACATGACTTTACGTAAAATTGACTATAGCGCCATCTACGGTACTTAAAGTATAGAACAATTTTTTTTTACCTGACTATATTGTGTGGGGTACCAAGTGAAAGAACTTTGTTAGCACATTTCAAATATATAAATTTTATTAGCTATTTCCCACGGGTTTGCTTGCAATCACCTGATTATTGCATGAATTCATGATATCACTTCAATACAATATGAAACAATAACTAATTATCTATAGCAACACCAATTCAAAGTAACTCTAAAATCAGTTAAAGGTGCTATCGGGTACTACATTACTATATAATATGGTGTACGGCTTTGCTTGCAATTACTTGATATTTGCATGAACTAATAAAAAGTACTCATCACTCTCACTGATATGAGAATCGTCCGGAACTTGGACAATGGGGCCCAGCTCGAAATCGCGTCGTTAGTATTGAGTTTTAATTCGCCTGTTTTAGGAACAAAGTTATAAATTGAAAGTGAAATTATTGTACCCTAAACTAAACATATACTTTTTGAGTATCATTTGATTACCATGTGGTACCTGCACTCTCGCCTGAAACTTCGAAGATTCGCTCGATAAATTTCTTAACCTCCCGTTAAGAAATTTATCGAGCGAATCTTAGCCCCAAAATAATTGAAACAAGAATAAAGTTTAAAAAACCAAAACCCGACTACTAAAACGCGCTCTAAAAAGTACGAAACAAGAAATTAGTTTATAGAGATATGGAATTAATGTTTAAAGGATAGCCGTAGTCGTACTATGCCACCTACTATTATAGCAAAATAGATTTATTATAGATAATAAATGGGCATACATACGAACACGGCTATCCTTTAAACATTGATTCCATATCCCTATAAACTATTTTCTTGTTTCGTACTTTTTAGAGCGCGTTTTAGTAGTCGGGTTTTGGTTTTTTAAACTTTATTTTTTAATTTTATATTAGTAGGTACTATGCATTAACCTAGATAAAATTCTAGAGCCCAAATTTTACTGTAAAATATTATAAAAGTCTGCTAAGTGCTAACCTAATTTGCGATTTTTACTACGCTAATAAACCTAATTTACCTCCATTTTAGACATTGCAATTGTAACAAACCTCTCAAATAAACATATAATAGCTCAAAACTTATAAGTTATTTTCACAATATTTGAAGATAGAAGAGTTTAGATACTTTGACGACCGTACAGCCCTCAGATGGCCCTCAGTGAATACTGAGCCGCGTCGAGGAATGCACGTCCCTTTAGATGAAAAGAGCGGGAAAGTGCGATTCGAAAATCGAACTTTGAACATTCTAAATTCAAAAATGAAAGTGACATTTAAGATGAACGTTGAAATTTTCGTGTGTAGTCGTTGATTGAAAAAAACGTGAAAAATGGATACTTTTTGGAAACTGTTAATCTTATTTGGAATTTTCAGTAAGTCATTTTTATTCTAGCGCTTTAAAATTTTATGTAAAATGTTTTTGGGAATAAACTATGTACTTAAGTTAAAAACAATTTCAAGTGTTTCAATCATAAATAGTTTTCACAAGTAAGTGAATTTTAACTTTACGGGCATTGAAGATTAAATTTTAATATAAATTATAAAATAACACAATTAACATAAAATAATATAGTGCGAAATAGAGTGTTAAAAATAACTTATATAAATAATAACTTATATTATTTATGTACCTTTCGTAACGAAATGAATATTATTTTATAAATATTTAAGAAAAAATGAGTGATTAAATTTAACTTTGAAAATATTAAAACGATTTTGATGTGAATTGTGAATGAATAAAAGTGAAAAGCATAGTTTTTGGAGATGCACATAGACTCCTAGACTAGTTGGGCCGATTGTATCCCTTATACGTAAATCAATGTATAAACCGTATATTATGTTTTCGGCACAAAAATTCTCTTATGTCCTTTTCTACGACTCAAACTATCTCCATACCAAATCACACCTAATTTAGTGCAGCGGCTTAAGAGAAAAAAATCGGCCAAGTGCGAGTAGAACACGCGCACGAATGGTTCCGTACCTTTCCTAACTAACAAAAATTGATCTTGTAGTGGCTTATATAGCCAAAAATAATATTCTTATAGAAATCGTATTATCATAGGGTCCCAGTTTTACCCTTTGGGCACGGAACCCTAAAAAATAACACACATGTCACATACACACTTTCAAATGTGTAATATTAGTATGGATTGGCGCGTATCCACTCTGATACTTGAAATGTTGTTATGTCTTAACGAAATAAGTAATACATTCAAGTTTATCGCGATGGGGTTTATCAGGTTTACGATCTTATTGAGAAGCCTTCACGATCCTTCGATATAAAGTACGGGGTGGAGGAAGGGGGAGGGGGAGGGTTCGCAAATTACAAAACTTAATGTAATTAACGTAATGGGCCAACTTCTTAGAATACATTATGTGACTGGATGAACGAAGAATCATGGAAGAGAGAATGCGGGTTTTTTATTTAGTTCACTCAATTTATTATTTGAAATATAATATAAATATATTATTTATTGTTTACAATAATATAATATCATTTTCAAGCATAGAACTACGGTTATTTGAGTGGAACTAACTAATATTATTTGACGAACAAAACATATTTTTAAAGTAAGCTGTGCTTTCTTTGGCTGCCAGTGAAAAGAAAAAACAATATACTTAAATATATTAACGTTAAATATACAATCGCTATTTAAAATACTGTCTGAAAAGGTCACCATAGTAATAATAAACGACCAATGACCATAGCTAAAGCATTTACTCAACAAAAAATAAATATTTGTGAATCTAGATTAATTTATTTCATCAAAAATCTACTTGATATTTTAAGGATTCTTTCTTTTACGAGTCAGTAAAAATTGGCTTTATAAACCCTCACATTGTCTGCGAGATATCCGCGAATTTATTCGATCATATTTTAAAACGTCACCGCAGATTCGCAAAGGTTAAAATAAGGTGTCATATTTCCAGTGGGTGTAAAATCTAAAAATATGGAGATAGCAAAAATGAAATAACCTAACATTTTAATATTATTAAGGTATTTAATAAATTTTAGGAATAAAACAGTGCCCGTTTTGTTTCGAATATAAAACATTTTTCATTTTATAACTATTTAGTGTTTTTAATATTTAAGTTTTCTCGATATAATTAAATAATTCGTTCAATTATTTAATTATGCTTTATAATTTATTTCAATAAAAATAATGATAACTTATTCTAATGAAATACATTGATTTGTCTCAAAGTTTTGAATTTGGAATACATTCAAAAAACTCGTAGGCGTATCGTAGAGTCTCGTAGATGTTCGTAGACCTGGCGATGGCGTAGCGTAACCGTAGTAGTACTTCGTAGTTTTAAAATCTATACTATCCATACTAATATACTAATATTATTATAAATTGCGAAAGTGTGTCTGTCGGTCTGTCTGTCTGTCTGTCTGTCTGTCTGTTACCTCTTCACGCCCAAACCGCTGGACCGATTTTTCTGAAATTTGGCATGGAGATACCTTGAGTCCCGGGAAAGGACATAGGATACTTTTTATCCTGGAATTCCCGCGCGATAAACGAATCTTGGCGCAACGGAGTTGCGGGCATCATCTAGTCTATACATAAATATGTGTATCTCTGTCTGTCTGTTGATGTAATTTGAGGCGGAGATATATTACTCCATTTCATTTAAAGGACATAGGACATTTTTCAACAATAATTCAGAGAAGTTAATTCCTAGGTAGATGGCGTAATTTGACGGAGTAATTTGGTCGCGAGTCAAACCTATCCGACCGATCACAGCTAATATTGAATTGATATAAACCAACCACATTATGTAGGTCCGTCAACTAGGTATCTAGGAATTTACAAAAACGCTCATCTTTTTTAAAATATACAATTTTTTACAAAGAGGATTCAAATTCGGTGTAATTTCAGCGCAATCATCATTTTTAACGTTTTGCGATTTGTCTGGAATGCAATTCAGTCCATCGCAGTGCATTCTAGTACCCGTTTACATTACTCCAGTAGCATTCCAGCTCTCATTTTTACTTATTTGAAAAAGGGCCTACCTACACGTACCATAACCACACGACATCGCAACGACAAAATGTCGTCGAGCAAATGGTTACGTGTGAATGGTGTCGCTTCAGCTTTTTATAGTTGTGTTGTGGTACCGACAAAATACCGACGTGGTTGCGTTGTCGCCAGTGGTTGCGATGTGGTTACGTACGAAAGTCAATGAAACGGAGGGGGGGAAGAGCGCGGGTGGTGTGCGCGCACTGTCGTTGCATCGACGTAACCTTGTGGTTGCGATGTGGTTGCGATGTGGTCGGTATCACACAAGTGGTCGAGAACGACTGCAAAATGTGGGACGTGTGAATGGTCCAGTTCATTTACAATACGAAATATACGCCCAACCACGTGGTGTGATTGTGGTGTGGCTGTGGTTGTCGTGTGGTTGTGGTACGTCGGCCCTAACATAAACCAGCCATTAGAGTCATATGTAACATATGTAAATAACAGAGTAGTTTAAATATTTACAAAAGGCGCTTTAGTCGAAGATGTGCGGGCCTAACCCTTTCATTTCTGTACCTCTTTTAAAGGCGCTTTAATGGAAAATGCGAGATGTAACCCAGATAACAGTTTTGTAAATCTTTTCACGTGAGCACCAGAGGTGTTAGCTCTGAATCCTTCGCTTTATATCCTGTGATTAAAAGAGTTAAAAGTATTTTAGTAAAAGAAAGTTAGTTAAATTATTTTAATTAAAAAAGTGTAGTTATTTGTCTATGTTAAGGTAAATATTACTTTCAATATCATGTGCAAGCTTTATCTACTTATTTTACGTTACTATAATCTTCCTGAAACCTAAGACAAATCCGTGAAACCCGTGACTTTCAGTTCATCAAAATTGGTCAAGTAAAGCATTCATGAAATTATTCATCCATACTTCCATACTAATATTATAAGTGTGAAAGTGTGTCTGTCTGTCTGTCCGTATGTCTGTCTGTCGGTCTGTCTGTCTGTCTGTTACCTCTTCACGCTCGAACCGCTGCCGCTGCTTCCGGCGCGATAAACGAATTTTGCCGCAACGGAGTTGCGGGCGTCATATAGTTTTATAATATTTTAATAAGAAAATGTGACGTATTTTTATTTGTCAAGCTTTATTTTTCTATCAGATGATGCCCGCAACTCCGTTGCGCCAAAATTAGTTTATCGCGCGGCAACCGTACATTTTCCGGGATAAAAAGTATCCTATGTCCTTTTTCGGGACTTTCTTTTTCTAAGTAGGTATCTCCATGCCCAGCAAAATCGCCGGTTTGGACGTGAAGAGGTAACAGACAGACAGACAGACAGATATACACACTTTCGCATTAATTATAATATTAGTATGGATATTCAATACTTATATTTTCATTCTCTAATCACTGAACCGATTTTCATACAGTTTTGCATGGAGATAACCAAAACAAAACGATAAAAGAATTTCACGAGTCCCGCTTCATATTATAAAAAAATCTACATTAACCAAGTTGGTAAGGTCTATCTGTCTGTCTTTCTGTCTGTTACCGCTTCACGCTCAAACTGCTGAACCGATTTTGCTGAAATTTGGTATGGAGATACTTTGAGTCCCGAGAAAGGACATATGATACTTTTTGTCACGGAAAAATGTACAGTTCCCGCGCGATAAATTTATTTTGGCGCAGCGGAGTTGCGGGCATCATCTAGTTTAAAATAAATAATCCAAAAGTAAGTAAGTAATGTCCAGGGTAAGTCCAAAAAGTAATTTACTTAAAAGGTTCTCTGCAAGGGTCGAAGTTACGTCCTGTCACTCTCTAAGATTTGTGAAACCTTTGTTTCAGTATTTATTTATTGCGGGTTTTGTAAATATTTCAGATAATTGATATATTATCAAAAAAAGTGTGTCAGCTCCGACGCACGACTGGAGTTTACTCCTTAAGTACGAGTAGCTAACCATACGCAAAAAGAGTTTATTCAACTGAAAAAAGATAATTATCATATGAAATTAGATGTTTCGGCAATATTATCGACATATATTATCGGCAATATTTTCTGCCATAGTTATTTCAAAATACTTTTAGTTCACTTTAGCCAGTATAATGATAAAAATTATAACTTCACAATAACAATATTAATTATTGATATTTATAACAAAAATAGCAATATAAATACATCGACACTGATAGAAACAAACAAGCGCAATAACATATAGTATATAGGTATAGTCCCCTATACAGCATACCTTATGTACGTCTTAATCATAAAGTTAATATACCTATCGGAATATAATATTATATAATAATATAATAGTATAATTATATAATAATATAATACAATATTCCGATAGGTATATTACCTTTATGATCTTAATCCACTCACAGCCAAATTAGAAAGTTCGCACCAAAAACGTGACACATTTTTTTCGTTACTTGTTAGTAGGTTTTACCCCTCGGATTTTTCTCATACCGGGCGCCTTATATATGAAAATGGATTCTTAATGAGTAAACTCCAATAAACTCCAAAAAAAACCTCACGACTAAACAATTGTCTAATGATAGATATCAAACTCAAATTTTCGTATTCAATAATATACTTAATTTTGCAGAACCCCCCAATATACTTTTATCCAAATCGGTTAAGCTGAAGGTGATTGTGAACAGGTAACAGATAGATAAATTTTGATTAGAATTCGTTGTTATAGTAAACTAGATGACGCCCGCAATTCCGTTGCGCCAAAATTCGTTAATCCGAACCATACATTTTCCGGGATGAAAAGTATCCTTTGTGTTTTCCCGGGACTCAAAGTATCCCCATACGAAATTTCAAAAAAATCAGTTCAGCGGCTTAAGGTAACAGACAGACAGACACACTTTCGCATTTGTAATATTAGCATAGATTATTAATAGAAAAGTACGGCCGTACTTTTCTATTAATAATCTACCTACATGCCATTAATTGTCATAGAATTATGTAAATTAACTTTGCTACTAAGGCCTAAGCTGTGCCCGATTTTAGAAAATGTAACTTAGTATGAAAATCGATAGGCCACAACTAGTATTTCACTTCACAAACTCTCAGATACTCAGAAATATATAAAAATAAGCTTGTGTTTTACGTTGAAATTGTAAACATTTTCGAAGTTTATTTCGTTTGTGAGCAATCAAATCAGGGTCCGGCTCCTTGCGAATTCCCAGTTGAGGGAGAATTTACAAAATGTAGCAAATATCGCCCGGATTAAATGTTAACATCATCATCATTATCTGCACCATAATATCTTGATGAATTGTTTTAAATATTTGTCTCTTACTTTAGCAGCGGGTTTTCTCACGATGTTTTCCTTCACCGTACGAGCGTCCGTATTATGTACTTGAGATCAGAAAATGTCTCATTGGTACACGTCGGGATCGAACCTGCATCCTCTACGAGTGCGAACTAAACTTCTAAAGGTCTACCTATTAGGCCACGGATGCTCCTTAGGTAGGTAGGTAGGTAGTTAATATAATCAGGCGTTACTTTGCGGAAATCCATGGTTTAAAATTTAGTATCTTATTATTTTTGGCAATATTCCGCGAAAATATAGCGTACTTTGTTGCGCCAACTCGTTTATCGCGCGGGAACCGTACATTTTTCTAGGACAAAAAGTATCCTATGTCCTTTCCCAGGACTCAAAGTATCTTCATGCCAAATTTCAGCAAAATCGGTTTAGCGGTTTGGGCGTGAAGAGGTAACAGTTTTATACGTGGGAGAGCCATGCTTCGGCACGAATGGGCCGGCTCGACCGGAGAAATACCACGTTATCACAGAAAATCGGCGTGAAATAGCGAGTGAGGCTGTGTTTCGCCGAGTGAGTGAGTTTACCGGAGGCCCAATCCCCTACCCTATTCCCTTCCCTTCTCTCCCCTATTCCCTTCCCTTACCATCCCTACCCTCCCCTATTACCCTATTCCCTCTTAAAAGGCCGGCAACGCACCTGCAGCTCTTCTGATGCTGCGAGTGTCCATGGGCGACGGAAGTTGCTTTCCATCAGATAACCGTTTTGCTCGTTTGCCCCTTTATTTCATAAAAAAAAAAAAAACAGACAGACAGACAGACAGACAGATAGACAGACACACTTTCGCATTTATAATATTAGTATGGATATTATTAGTTTTAAAATTTCCACTAATTTTGTGGAATATTGCTTAAAATACAAACTAATTTTTTTGAATTGTTGAGATTATTATTTAAGTATATTACTTTAGCTTTAAGTTTACTGATGAACTTAAAAATGTAGGTGGAAGACTTTGGGCCGTTCGGTTTTTTGTTGTCTCATATATTAGACACGTATATCAAAAATTAAGGTTCAGAACTATTACTAAATTATTTAGCCATTCTTTTATGTTTAAGGCTGGCGTGTGTAACATACAAATGAGTTTTTGAAAAATAGTATAGAAAATTATTACAAAAGCCATTTTTTTTGTCATCGCCGCGATTCAAACCAGCGACTCACGTTCGGACCTTATAACTGAACAATGAGCACATAAGTAAACCCATAAAGTCAAAACTACACTTTCTAACTAATCCCAAAGTGAAAACACCCAAATAAAGTATAATTAAAGTTTACGACTTAAATAAATTTAATTTTCTTCGTAATAAGCGAAACACAATTTCAACAGAATTTCAGAAGTTGCACAATGGAGGCTATTGTCTTAGAATTTTGAATATTACGCCTACGTGCTTTTAATACCAACCATCCATGAAGTAAGTACGTTACACGATTTTCATGATTTTTAGACCTTACCCCTCCTTGTCGCAGGTGGTCACATTTGTGAGACCTCTCCCCCTCCCTAGAGTAATCACTTTTACACCCAAAACTGCAATCTTACATCAAAAAATTAAAACCACCTCAATATTTCAAATTTCGAGATTCTAGTGAGGGAGTCCTAGAACAATTTTTTTTGTGATTACTAACAAGCTATTTTTTGTGAGTAGCTACATTTTGATAAGACAAACAACTTTTTTATTTTCGAAAAATCTCGAAAGTGGTAGCTAACAGAGATAGAAAGGATTTCATACTTTGACTTGATGGTCCTAAAATATGGGTTGTTTTATTTGTAGGACAGGGTTACTTTTAAATTATATAACTATTAAGCTACAAATATACAAAAAATCTGCTGGCTAGGGTTCCGTTTTAGGGTACAGTAGTTAACCAAGTTTTGTTGATTTTACAACAAAAGTTAACGTTTTCATTCGTGTTCTTTACGTTCTGGTGCCTGATGGAATTAAATGTTCCTTTTTAGTTGGATTGTGCGTGATAACAGTTGGAACGTGTCTGGAATTGTATTTGGTTTTTGGAGACAATCGTAAGATTAGATAAGGCACTATTAAAAATAATAGAATATAAAAGTGCGACGAAACGCTGGATGAAAAATTAAAAAAAACGGTTCTAGCCATTCACGCCACCGGGACGAAATAAACAAGACAACTCCGTTGCGCCGAAATTAATTTATAACGCGGAAACCGTACATTTTGCTGGGATAAAAAGTATCCTATGTCCTTTTCCGGGACTTAATGTATAATAATAATAATAATAATAATAATAAGCTAATAAGTATCTAAATATATACCAAATTTCAGCAAATCCGTTTTGGTGGTTTGGGCGTAAAGTGGTAATAAGCAAACAGAAAAACACAATTTCGCATTTATAATATATTTTGTATGGATTGACATATTCTAAATACAACAAAATATGTTATGGGACGATTCACATAATATTATGACGTCATGCGTACAGAATTTAGATTTTTTGAACCCTGTTACGCTTTTTTGAACATCTTATAATAATAAATTATTATTATTATAAGATAATCAATAATATCTATGGACGCTCCACGCCACGTCAATCTGGCCCCGTGCTAAGTACCAGAAGGACTTGTGTTACGGGTATCAGACAACGGAAATATATTTAATACTTTTATATCTATACTAATATTATAAAGCGGAAGAGTTTGTTAGTTTGTTTGTTTGATTGTTTGAATGCGCTAATCTCAGGAAATACTGGTCCGATTTGAAAAATTCTTTCAGTGTTAGATAGTCCATTTATCGAGGAAGGCTATAGGCTATATTTTATCATGCTAAGACTAATAGGAGCGAAGAAATAGAGGAAAATGTGGAAAAATCGGGAGAAAATACTTGAAAGGGCTTATTTGAACGCGCTAATCTCAGGTCAGATTTGAAAAATTCTTTCAGTGTTAGATAACCCATTTATCGAGAAAGGCTATAAGTTATACTTTACCACGCTTAGACTAATAGAAACGAAGGAATAGAGAAAAATGTGGAAAAAAACAGGGGAAATTATTTAAAATAGCTTATTTGAACGCACTAATCTCAGGAACAACTGGTCCGATTTGAAAAATTCTTTCAGTTTTAGATAGCCCATTTATCGAGGAAGGCTATAGGCTATACTTTTTCACGCTAAGACTAATAGGAGCAAAAAAAATAGAGGAAAATGTGAAAAAAACGGGGGAAATTATTTGAAAGGGCTTATCTCACGAACTACTAGAGCAATTTTTCTGTTATTTGGGTCAGATAGGAAGTTGAGCACGTGAAGGATCATAGGCAATTTTTAGTGGACTAATTTGTCTGTCTAATATCTAATTTACGCGGGCGAAGCCGCGCGGAAATTCTATAAATAATAAAAATGAATCCATATTTCCCTTGGTTACTTGGTATTTGGTATAAGTAGATATACTTTGAGTCTAAGAAAAGGACATAGGATACATTTTGTCCCGGAAAAATGTACGGTTACCGCATAATAATATACTTTTATGATTTGTGCGTTAACTATTCAATCGATTTTGATGAATTTTGGTATGACTATGGAGATACTTTGAGTCTCGGTAAGGACAAGGGATATATTTTGTCGCGGAAAAATGTACGGTTCCAACAAAATATACCTTTATGATTTGCACGTAAACTATTCAATCGATGTACGGGAACAACTATAAACTGAAGTCCACGCGGACGAAGTCGCGGGCAACAGCTAGTTATAGATATATTTAAGATTTTTACTATATCATACACATATTTAATACACATCCATGACCCAGGAACTTTGAAAAACTAACTTTTTGTTCCGTCGGCGGGATTCGAACCCGCGACCCCCGGCTTGAGCTGCCACACACTACCCATTGAGCCACAGAGGTCGTCAAAATCTTATCACATAATAAAGAAATAAAAAACCAAATCACCTCCAAATCGTTGAATGAAACCACTTTACTCCTTCATTATTTATCAAAAGAATATATAAAAAATATCTATTGCTTTGCAATACATAAGTTAATAATTTGGTTTTTTTACTTTTTTAAATATGTATTAAATTAAGCCTTAAAAAGGTTTTTTCTCCTATTTCGCCCTATCATGGACGCGGCGAGCGTCGTAACCGCCACCGTACAAGGCGCGCTGTTATGAATGTTATTTTATAATGTCATTTACGTCGATATTCGCACTGACAGACAATCGACCTGCTAATTTTGGGAGAGAGTACCCTTAAGCTTAACTAAGGGGTTCCCAAGCTGTGCGCCGCGGCGCCCTGGTGCGCCGTGGAAAGGCAAGAGGGGCGCCGTAAGTCGATCCTCCATCATTATCCATAACAAGTAACCACAAATATTATATAATAAAATAATGATATGAATTATCATACAAAGCAGGCAGATGATTAAGTATTTGTTTATTATTATTTACTTGCTTAACCTAGGGTTGCCAACCGTCCTGTTTTCCCAGGACATGTCCTGGTTTTTGTAGTGTCCTGGGACGTCCTGGATAGTTTTTAAGCAGCGTCCTGGGTTGTCCTGGGTTTTTTTAATTTTAAAATTCGCGCGCCTCTTTCCAAATTACGCTATGAAGTAGTCGCGTTGCCGCGTTGTCATGCTATTTCAAATTAAAAACAAAGGCACAACGTGCCACTAATTGACGATAATATGTCTTTCGCTCTACTATGGTAGCGCAGTAAATCAAAGCAGTAAAACTAACACAAAAAATCAAACATCGTCCTTCTCTCTTTACACTCACGCCCGTCTTTCATATAGGTACCAGGTGAAAAAGGACGACGCGGAATAATCTCCAAGTTAGTTTTTTCTTAATAAGTCGATAAATATACAACATTTTAAAAATCCGCCAGGTCAGTGTAGAATTATATTATAGTCTCAATGATAGAATTTTATACAGACAATATGTTAAAATATTAACTTAGTTTAAGTTTTAATATTAACTTAGTTTAGTTAGTTAAAAATTGGTGAAAATTAGATGCATCTTTGTGATTTTTTTCTATAGAGAAAATTTTAAGATATCGTGTTTTCGCTCAAATCAAATTCTTGGAAATATAATGTAGTATCTATGTTTAGAAAATGAAACAATTTAGGGCTTATTTTCAAGTATGAAAATGAATTACAAAATCGACAATTTTGGGTTAGTCGCCCCCTTAATGTGTCCTGTTTTTATATTGAATTGTCCTGGTTTTTCCAACTTCAAATCCTGATTTTTCAATTTGAGGTTGGCAACCCTAGCTTAACCTAATTATAATTATTAAAGGTGTTTATTTATGTAAGTATATTATGTAGCTAGGTAAAGTAGGGCGCCGTGACAAAATATTGACTTGTAAGTGCGCCGCAGGCTAAAAAAGATTGGGAGCCCCTGCCTTAAGCTGTTGGAGAGACCCTTGCATAAAAAAGTTAAATCCTATTAAAATTAAGTCCTACATAGGCCGCGCACAACTTTAAAATCACTTGGCAAAAATTGAAAAATATATTGAATCGATTTTTAGGTCTTTTAGGTGGGGTGCGGAGTTATGGTTTAAGAGCCCGGGTTACCCTCGAAATTCTCATACATACGTAATACCAAAATTATTTTCTCATACGAAAATATTTAACATGTTTGAGTTATTTTTCAGCTTAAAATAGTAATTACCTAGGTTCCTATACAAAAATTAACTTCAAAATATTTAAACACTAAAAAAAATTTTTTGTGTATAATTTTTTTTACTAAATTTACTACTAAATATTTAAACACTAAAAAATAGAGTAAAACACTAAAAAATATATAAAGAAATATTAAATTTACTACAAAATATTTCAACTCTAAAAAATATTTTTTAGTAAGTATTTAAATATTTTGTGGTAAATTTACTATTTATTTATATATCATTTATCCGAGGAGGCCTATTTGTGCCGAAGCACTTCCACGTTTAAATGAGATACATTAGTTATTAATTTCAGACAAATACGATGAAATAGCTAATGGGACATGTTATACAATCAAATAAATAGAAATTCAGTAATTGATACACTACATGACAATTTTGAAATTAAGTGTTATATTTTGTAGTAAATATAATGGCAATGCCATAAGGACCACTATTGTAGAAATTCCAGGGTAAAATAACTATGAACAAATTTAGGTTTTGTACATTGTGGGTGGCGAAGCTCCAGGGGTGATGCTGGTGGTCTCCGCCAGAAATAAAAGGACTACTTCGATGAAAATAGACTGTATTAATAGGTATATATAGGTATTCGAGGTGTAGCCGCGGTGCGTGCGTCGCGTAGGCCGGTGGTCCGATGAAGTGAAAGGGTGTGGCTCCTCGCTGGCCGCGGGTGTCGCAGGGAGGCGCGCGGGGAGGTGCACGCTGAAGGCAGGCGCGCGGGGGCTACCGGTTTGGCTGCCAGCGCCGCGCGGCCCGATGAGACGCAGGAACAACATTCAAATTACATTATTTATATTTAGTTACAATGTTTATTACCATCAATTAGTATTATTATTTTATATGAGAATAATCAGAGCCATATAGCCGTATAGTTACATAGTATAAAGAAAATCGGCTTCACAATGTTGATTGATCAGACTCACGCCCTTAAGTACAGTCAAAGGATAATTTGACGACCACTGTGGCTCAGTTGGTGGGCTGTTGGTAGCTCAAGCCGGGGGTCGCGGGTTTGAATCCCGCCGACGGATCAAAAGTTTTCAAAGTTCCTGGGTCATGGATGTTTATATAATATGTGTAGAGATAAACTACGATAACACGGCGCATCCCTATAAAATTTAAAACGTTTGAAGTGCGTTGTCAAAACGTTTGAAGTGCGTCGTCTTGCGCGGTCGGCTAGTTATGATTAGTAGACCAACAAATCTTGGTAATAAGTGACATTAAGTGAAATATTACGAGTACTGGTTGATTTGTTGAATACTTACTACAAACTCTTTTATAAGGATGTGACTACACACATTGAAACAGTAATTTGGAGGGGCGCGCCATGTTGTCATAGTTTATCTCTATCATATAATAAAAATCTTAAATATACCTATGAACTATGTATATAGTATAAAAGTGTTAAATATATTTCCGTCGTCTGGTACCCGTAATATAAGTCCTTCAGGTACTTACCACGGGGCCAGACTGACGTGGTGTGAAGCGTCCATAGATATTATTATAAAGGATAGAGCACTTCTTTAAGTTAAGCACTTTTTAATTTTATAACAAAGAAATAAGGGCGGAATTAAGAGTGTTTCGTCCCAAGGGTTTTGGGCCCACTGGGACCAATGACCAGATATGAATTTTTAACATTTTTTCATCTAGCGATTTGTCCCAAGTAATTTTTTTTTATGACTGTTGGGTTTATGTCCGTAGGGCTAGCAAAAAAGTTGTAGATTTGAATAAAAAACCAAATAATTACTTTGTATGAAAACATTTACCTATTGACATCGATCAAGGCTCGAGACAAATTAAAACTTCAAACAATTAGTAAAAAAAAATAGGAAATTAATCAATACTTGGTCAATAATAAAATAAAGTACTTACTATAATAACCAATACCATATGATTCTTAGTCTTTTGTTTAAAACTTTGAAATAAAAGTAAAGTACTAAAAGACTTAAGGAGCAATTACGGCCATATTCAAATATGAAAAGAAAGTCATTGAAAGAAATTGCTTACATAAGTAATTTCTTAAAAGATTATAGACAATATTCAAAACATTTAGTTGAATATGACATAAAATATCTAGGAAGGTTAGAATTGATATGAAAATCTGAAGCTTTATTGTCTAATCATCAGTTCTTTATGTGTATGCTTCTTTAGGGTATCCATATTCCATACTAATATTATAAATACGGAAATGTGTCTGTCTGTTACCTCTTCACGCCTAAACCGCTGAACCGATTTTGTTGAAATTTGGTAAGGGGATATTTTGTGTCCCAGGATAGGATACTAAAAAGTATCCTACGAATATCCTAAACCTAAACTAATTCGGAAATCGAATTCGGAAAACGTGTGTTTGCGGCCAGCCTAATATCAAAAAGCTCAAAATTTCTTTCTTTCGAAATCGCGTGAAAATAGGAAGTAATATTGTATAGCAACAAGTGCCTTTGCCGCAAATAGTTGTCGGTTACTCTAAGTACTTTCTATAAACCCAGAAACCAATACAAAGGGATAAATTCCCAACATTGTTAAGTCTCTTTGATGAAGTTAAATTTGCTGGAGATCCAGAAAGTCTATGTTTATAAGTAGGTTGTCTAAAATTGCATTTGTTTGTAGGTACTTTTTTAAAATCCATTTTAAAAAAGATTTCTTTAATCTATAAAGTTTAATTTTGTATTTTTATAGTAGACCTTTTGGAACTAAGAGTATGTAATTAATTAATTTCTGTTTTTTTTTTCAATTAAATGTACTTAACCATAAAATATATTAACTACCTTAGTATTTAACCAACTGTATGGTTAATTTTTATACGTTTAAAGAAAACGTTTTTGAGTATAAAACACAATGAATATATTCTTTGGTCTATAGACTATACTACAACTCCTTTACTACAGCGATCCTGTACTACCATACAAACCAAGGAAACAGGACAATGAGTGTTATCTAAATATAATATATAACTCAAGGGTCACTGATTGGCTAACATAGTGATTTATCAACGCACAGCCCAAACCACTGGATGGATCGGGCTGAATGATCTGTTATGACGTAGGCATCCGCTAAGAAAGGATTTTGATCAATTCTATCCCCAAGGGGATAAAATAGGGGTTAAAAGTTTGTATGAAACTTTGTCAATTTTAAACCGATTGGGCTGAGACTTTGATACCTAATTAATAATACTTCTTAACGCGAGCGAAACCCGGGGGCAAAAGCTAATAGTCTAATAGGCATGCTGAGTGAATACAATACTAAAACCTACGCTCCAAAATACAACTCTTTTACCACAATGTTTCCACAATTCCCGGTTTGTAGTACATCCTGTACTACAAACCGGGAATTTCGGGGGTCATGAGTATAGTCTAAGAGGCTGTAGCCTGGGGGCTGGAGGGTGCAGTCACGGTGGCTGCCCAGGGCAACGATGCGATGCAAGGTTAATTGTCGAGGAGCTTGGGGGTTGAGCGATATACGCACGATAGTTCTGTTTTATAAAGTAACTAGCGACCCGCCCCGGCGTCGCACGGATATAAAATATATAGCCATTAAAAAAATGATTAAAATCGATAGCCTAAGATCCTTCACGTGGTCTACTTATCTGTGCCAAATAACATAAAAATTGCTATAGTAGTTCGCGAGATAAGACCTTTCAAATAATTTTCCCCGTTTTTTCCACATTTTCCTCAATTTCTTCGCTCCTATTATTCTTAGCGTGATAAAATATACCCTATAAATGGGCTATCTAACACTGAAAGAATCATCAAAATCCGTTGCGTAGTTTTAAAGATTAAAGGGAACAAAGGGACATGAGGGAAAAAGGCGACTTTGTTTTATAATATTTATGGAAGTAGTATAAAGTAAATAAGTAAAATGTACTATTACATACAGAATGAAATAAAACTATGTGATAACACTTTAGGGTATGTATACCACTTATATAGAGTTTACAGTGAAAGTAGCAGCGCTGAATTTTTTTGTAATTTGTATGGGCAAGCGCCCCAGCGTCATAACTTTTCCATACAAAAGTATAAGAAGTTGCTCTTTCAGCGCCGCTACTTTCACGGTCACCTCTATACAGGGTGTAACAAAAATAAGTGGTAATAATTTAGGGTGTGTACGTGTTCCTTGTAGAGAGTTCACTGTGAAAGTAGCAGCGCTGAAAGACGATTTTTTTTTCACTTTTGTATGGGCAAGGGCCCGAGCGTCACGAGTTTCCCCATACAAAAGTGAAAAAAAAATGTTGGTCTTTCAGCGGTGCTACTTTCACAGTGAACTCTCTACAAGGAACACGTACTCATCCTAAAGTATTATCACTTAGTTTTGTTACACTCTGTATACTACTAGATGTCACTCGTAACTACGTTGCGCAAAAACTTATTTGTCGCGTACGAACCGTAAATTTTTCGTGGATAAAAAGCATTCTATGTCCTTTCTCGAGGCTTAAAGTATCTCCATACCAAATTACAACAAAATTGGTTCAGTGGTTTGGGCGTGAAGAGGTAACAGACTGACAGACAGATAGATACACTTTCGTATTTATAACATCAGTATTCAGTATGGATTAAGTTACGGCTAGAACTAAATGTTTCATGGCCGGAACGACATCGGCTAAACAAAGTTTCAGCTATTAGGGTTTGTCCAAACAAAGGTGCAAACTTAAAACTTTAGATTTTTATTATACTAGCTGTTGCCCGCGACTTCGTCCGCGTGGACTTCAGTTTATAGCGCGCGCCGCGCGGTGTCAACAAAATTGGTGTCAAATTTAAAAGCTTTTTATTAAAACCCTGGTACCCCTTAAAATATCAAAATACCCAAAAATAGCTGTGCAGTGTGCACATTATATTTTTTTAAATTAAGTAAACTTTATTAATACCAAATTTACAGCTTATTTAGCCCCCCATTACACAACTTTTATAGCTTTACTCATAAACTGTTTATCATTGGTAGGTTTAAGGTTACGTCACTACTCACTGCATAGATAAAGTACGGAGTAGTGAGTTATTTAATTACGTCAATAACAATCGAAAGATTCGAAAAGCTTAATTCTCGTGAATATCTCTCACTTCCCCCTGAGGGGGGAAATGGGTATTCGGGATCGGGGCTAGGCCCCCTGCCCGAGGGATCTTCCGCACCTCATAAAGATGAGGCGGTATTGGGGCGGGACGAGTCCTTAGGTTGGGTGACATGTAGAGTCACCTCTGTTTCCAGCGTTTGCGCCCTTCTCAGCCCACCCGAGTCACCCCTGGCGGTCCACCCCACCAGGTGAGATCCCCGGTTACCCCGGGGAAGGCCTAGCGGAGGCTGCCAGCGACATGGGGCGATGGTTCAGGCAGGTAGAGTCGGGGGCACGCTGGATGTCTTGCTGGATGAGGAGTGCGACTTGTCGGTGTTTTCGGTGGCTTGGTTGGCGGCGGTGTGCGGAGATTTCTTTTTGGTTTTTTATTTATTAAATTAAATTCAGAAATTCGGAAATTAGGGGATTATTCGGAGTACAGATAGAGAGAAGCAATTTAGAAACTAGGGCCCTAACTAGCGAATCACGATATGGTGCCACCTCTTATATAAAGACTTATGAGCAAGCGACAGCGAGATGTAGGCGACTCTTAGCGCCATCTGTTATTAATTTTTGGAACTAACTTAATTTGAACAAATTTACGCATTTTCACCCCCTTACAACCCCCTTTTCCAGTTAAAAAGTAGCCTATGTCCTTTCTCAGGCTTTAGATTATCTGTGTACAAAATTTCATTACAATCGGTTCAGTAGTTTTGGCGTGAAAGCGAGACAGACAGACAGACAGACAGAGATACTTTCTCATTTATAATATTAGTATAGATTCCTTTAGATTTTTTTTGGAAATTGTATTATAGTATTTTTTGTACTAATCATATTATTAGTACCAGTTATTTTGATCCTCATAATTCACTCAATAACAAAGATGACATAATGCCATAGATTCAGGGAGGTATAATTTGAAACAGCCACATTATATGTTCTCCCTCCTGCAAGTGGAACATTGCTGGGAGTTCGTTAAAACTTTGTCAATTATATCCGCAAGTTACATCGCCTTTTGTCACGCCCGACTCCTAATTGAGTAAATTTTTCGTCAACTTTATGTAGTTTGAGAATACGCCGTAAAAGATTTTATGGTTCACACCTGATACGCGAGGTAATATATTTTTTAGGTGATGGCCGGAATGCATAACGTTAGTACATGTCAACGCAACGTACTTTTGCGTTGCGTTGACATGCGATAACAATAGAAGATGGTAAAATTTGAGTTACGTTGATGTGCGATAACAATAGAAATCGGTGACATATTTTAAGTTACGTTGACATGTGATAGCAATGAAAGACGGTGAAATTTGAGTTATGTTGACGTGCGATAATAGTACTAGATGGTGATTGGTGACGCTTTTGTGTTGATTTGAAGTGCGATAGTAATAATACAAGGCGGTGACATTTAACTTGTGTTGACGTGTGATAACAATTAAGACGGTGAAATTTGCGTTGCGTTGACGTGCGATGATGATACAAGGCGGTGATATTTAACTTGCATTGACCTGTGATAACAATGAAAGACGGTGACAGTGACATTTGCGTTGCGTTGACGTGCGATAATAATACAAGACGGTGATAAGATAAGAAGGTAACATTTGCGTTGCGTTGACGTGTAATAAGTAATAACAATATTAGACAGGGTTGTTGAGGAAGTGATTATAAGGAAGAGGAGGAAGAGGAATTGTCACGTGCAAATTTAGAGGATGTGGATGAGGAAGAGGATATTTTTTGAGGAAGAGAATACGGATGAGCAGCGCAGTGAAATACCTCATAAATTCCTCTTAAATTTTCAGGAAGCGATAGCAGAAGAGGATTTTTTTAATGCAATAAAGGAGCAAACGAGCAAACTGGTCACCTGATGGAAAGCAACTTTCGTCACCCATGGACACTCACAGCATCAGAAGAGCTGCAGGTGCGTTGCCGGCCTTTTAAGGGGTAATAGGGGAGGGTAGGGAAGGAAATAGGGAAGGGTAGGGAAGGGAAAAGGGTGGGGAATTGGGCCTCCGGTAAACTCAATCACTTGACGAAACACAGCGCTAGCGATGTTTCACGCCGGTTTTCTGTTAGGACGTGGTATTTCTCCGGTTGAGACGGCCCATTCGTGCCGAAGCATGGCTCTCCCACATCAAAATTTTTCTATTTATTGAGGATGCGGTAACGGTTGAGGAACCCAAAATATTGCGGAACTTCCGCATTGTGAGGAAGCGGAAGAGGAATCCTTAGCAACCCTATTAGACAGTGACATTTGCATTGCGTTGACGTGCGATAATAATTGACGGTAACGCCTTCATCATCTCATGTCCATCGTTTCTACACACTCGTCCGAAAATACAACACATCAATATAGCATAACACAAGTCACAAGAAACATCTAGTGGCTTATAAAGTCGCGATATTTGTGTTGCAAGTTTCAAGTTCCCAAACCAGCAAGGCAAGCAAGCTAAGCCTTATGTATAATAGTGATTTTCAATCTGCTCAAAGATCTTTTCTTTACTTGTATGATAAAGACAATAATTATTTTAGTCCTGTTAAGTACAAATCTTCTCCTGGATCAGCCTGCATGCTAAGAACATAATTTTAACGAAAATAAAGACTTCAAACTTCATAGGGTAACCATTGAAATATATTCCCTTTACCGAAAAAAATCTAAATCGCTTCATAAGCGCCGAGGATATCCGTAAACAAAAAAACTTACATAAGATCGAGTTGAGAAACCTCCTCCTGTTTTAAAGTTAATTAAAAATACTGACCCAACAAAAATAAGGTATGCAACTACTGAATAATAATAGCAGCTTTTTACAATTACCAAAATAATCGGCCAAGTGCGAGTCGGACTCGCTCACGAAGGGCTCCGTACCGTTATAGAGCAAAAATAGGGCAAAAATTGTGTTTGTATTGGCAGACGGACAGATGGAAAGACGAACAGACGGACAGACGGACAGACGGACAGACGGACAGACGGACAAACGGATAGACGGACAGACATCGAAGTCTCAGTAATAGTTTGACGACCTCCGTGGCGCAGTGGTGAGCGCGTTGGTAGCTCAAGCCGGAGGTCGCGGGTTCGAGTCCCGCCGACGGAACAAAAAGTTTATGAAGTTCCTGGGTCATGGATGTGTATTAAATATGTGTATCATATAATAAAAATCTTATATATATATATATATGTATAGTATGAAAATATTAAATATATTTCCGTTGTCTGGTACCTGTAACACAAGTTCTTAAAGGTACTTACCACGGGGCCAGACTGACGTGGTGTGAAGCGTCCATAGATATTATTACATTATTATTATTATTATTAATAGGGTCCCGTTTTTACCCTTTGGGTACGGAACCCTAAAAAATAAGATAACCAATCAAAGTAAAAATAACATCCGAGTGGAGTTCGTAACAGCGCTAAATGAACACAGTTTCAATTTATTCTGAACTGAAATTTGCAAGTAATAATTACACTTCCACTTTACAGTTCTAGAAGACGAACTATTTAATTAGTATAACTTTACTACCAAGTTCTTGGGCCTAAAACAAGTGAGTTCTGAGTACTGTGATGATAAAGTTGTATCTTAATGGGATAGATAAGTTACATTTCATACGGTTAATTTAAAGTAGATTGAGTTATTTAATTCATTTACAGCTGTACAATTTGATCATTATCGTTGGAGGAGTAAATTAAACACAGAATACTGTATCACTGAACACTCTACTCCCGGCGGCGGCTAGTGAAGAAGTGGACGACAGCTCTCACGTCTGGCGGCCATCTACTCCAGCCGCCACCATGATTGGTAGTGCTGCCATCTTTATTTATCAATACACTACAACAGCCAAATCTGTTGCGCCGTTCCCGAGTTTTGGCGAGGCTAACAAAAATCTAAAATTCATTTTTAATTACATAGATAATAATCATAATTAGATTTTGCCTGCAACTTTAGCTAAGCTTATCTTTCGGGAACCGTACATTTTTTAGGATTAAAAACTATCTTCAACTTACTCAAAACTTCTTAATCTAAGGTAGTAGAATGTAGCTTCATAAGGTTTCAGCGTGAAAAGGTACGGACAAACAAACAGAAAAACAGATGAACAGGCCGACATACTTTCGGATTCATAATATGAAGCATAAACTTGAATATTAAAATGTTTAAAGCATGCGATATATTTATTATGAGTATACGGATTCCATAGAGAAATAAATTGCGACCAAAATATATAAGTTAATCAAAAAATTCTAGATTGTTCGTCAATATAACAAAATTGCCGCCAAAGCGCGTAATTAAATTTTGTTGTCTGGCAATTTCGTATTTAATTTCATGCAAAAATATTTCATAAAGTTGCAACATTATTTCGTTTGCGTAAAACCGAATGGGCCAAAACAAAAACTTGCCCAATATTTTACAACGCTTTTTTAACTTGAACCTCCAATATTTTCGGGAAAATGCTCGTAATAATAATAAATTGGGAGGGATAATTCTTATCGACTTGGCGTTTATAAGGCCCTTTGTTCTGACGACAAACCCTTAAGACCCTCACAATTGTGTACAAAGAGCTATCGAAAATTTATCAACTTGAAATTTAATCTATATTATATTGATTATAAAGTGTAGGTAAGATTGGGTGGAGGAATATATTATTTGAAGCGAAAAGTCCTATAACGCATTTTTGGAGAAGTGACCCGATGGAAAATTCATAAGACTGAGAAGTCTGCCGGAGAGGGATGTAAGATAATATTATCTCTCTTTCAAATGTGTGAAAATGTGTGACTAACCTGCTGTTTCTTTTTCACTTCTCCTGGCACTACCAGTTGCTAGTTGTTGCTGAGTGCAACCCTTTGTTGCCTATGGTTATAAAAATTTCATATTAAAAATCAATCCATCAATCCGTGGGTTAGACGATCAAATTTTCGTCAATATTTACCGGATTGATGGATCAGATTGATGAAAATTTGACCGTGTAACCTGTGTCTATGGTGATAGTAAATACTTTTATTCAAAGGCTTTTTTATTAAAACCTATAAAAGAGAAAACGAGAAAACGCTAATACTCACTGTAATATTTTTTAACTAAATTGTATGGTTGATAATTGATATTAATAATTTTAAATTTATTTTGTAAAGTAACGTCATTAAATAATGTAACTAATTTACTAATCTAACAATTAAAATGTCTATTTCAGATATAACAACTGGTATCGACAGAAGAAAAATATCAGAGCAGCTTCAAAGGTAAGTTAATGTTTACCTATTCGTAAGTAATTGAATAATAACTAACTAACAATTTGAAAATTTACGTCTTTTTTGCATAAATTGAGGTTTTACGACCGAGAAAATGATTTGAAAAAAAAAATGTGAATTTTATGTGTAGCCAGACGATGAAATAGGTAAATTACAAGGTAATAAGTAAAAAATACACAATATAAGTAATATAACACATACAAATAATAAGTGAAAAAATTAGAATTGTCCTTATGTTATAAAATGTTAGTTATCCACTCATGATTCATGGCTAATTATTATTGCTTTTATTATTCAACGATAGTATAATTTAACCATAAATATTTATTGTAAACTTTAGAATTAATTGAGATTCAAATAACGGGAATGAGAGGACAAAGGGATGCAATGTCCTAATTCGATTAAACTAAAGACAAAACAGACCCACGTGTTTTAATAGGATTATATTATTTCGGCTTAGGAAATAATGAACAATGTGGATTACCTACGTAATTTTGTCGGGCTATGTCAGGTAATTATCCTAAAGCCGGCAACGCACATGCAGCTCTTCTAATGTTGCGAGTGTTCATGGGCGGCGGTAGTTGCTTTCCATCAGGTGATCCGCGTGCTCGTTTGCCCACTTATTTTATAAAAAAGTTAGGGTAATGGTACACTGTAATGTTCTGCGTCGATACAATGCGATTATGGCATTTTACTCGCCGCTCGAGTCGTGTAGGGTGTTTCATTTGCAACAAGCATTAGGTATAGGGTGCTACTAGTACATGCGGTATATAATTTGACCAAAATACAACATGTTGGAATATACAAATAGACAAGACAGCTTATTGTGTATTAGATAATATAAATACATTTCTCACCTCCGGGCGGAAAGAGTCAACTTTCTTCCCGCTGCGCTTACCGATGTTGCCGTTTTCCGCCTCCGTCGATGAGAAAAATAGTATACGCACCATGGGCAGTAAATAAGGTCTCAGATCACATGTTTGTTGATATATTTTTTTATTACATGTGATCTGAGACATTTCTTATTATCCTGCCCTAGGTGCGTAATGTAACCTATACATTGTACCGTCATAAAAAAGGAAATATTACGCAAAGGAGCAGAGGGCGCTACTAGTTCATACAGTAAATAATCCGACCGAAATCCAAGTTGGCCACGTTAGAATATTGACAGAAACGTCGGCAACCGTAGTACAAAACTTTCGGTTTAGGCTGCGTTTCCACCAGAGACGAGTTGCGAGGAATGGTAGGCACCATGTGGGACATTCTGACAACATTATTTTAAATTTATTCAGAAATAAAATATTTTTGATTTGATTTTGAATGTGTTTTTGAGATCCAATAGCATCGCCACGCTGAGCGATGTCATGGCAAGCTTACAACACGTCACATATCTGATGGAAACGCTGCCTTACTGTACTGCAGTAGGTACTGGTTCTACTGTCTTATAGCGTGAAAGCATTGTGGTCATATAATATCTAATTACTTGTTCCTTGATAGTAGAAGGAAAATACAGATTTCTTCAGCACTAGATGACGCCCGCAGCCGCGCCGAAAATCATTTATCGCGAAAAAACCGTTTATTTTTCTGAGACCAAAAGTATCCTATGTCCTTTCCCGAGACTAAGTATCTCCATACCAAACTAAGCAAAATCGGTTCGGCAGTTTAGGCGTGAAGAGGTAACCGACAGACTGACGGACAGAAACACTATCGCATTTATAATATTAGTATAGATTTTAGGTTCAAATGATTGAGTTCGGAACAATACAACACTGAATCAATCCAACTAATTGGACTTCTATTGTCTAAAGTCAAACAAAGCTGTATGCTTCAATCTTAACGTGAGTTACCTTGAATACCCCGCCAATTTGACATAGAAATGACGGTAGAAATTGGACGAAGAATAATTTAGTTAAAACCGACTTCCAAGGTAGAAAACAATAATATAACATCCTCATAATAAGAACTAGTAACTATAATCTGTATCTGAAAGTTCTCTGACAGAATATTTGAAACTTTTGGAACTGGCACTGACTTCAAAATTATACGGGACCAAATTGGAGTGAAACCTAATATAACAAAAACAAAAAATTTGAAAATCGGTTCACAAACAGTATTAAAGTATATATATATATATATATATATATATATATATATATATTATGTTCAACGATTACTCCACCCTAAAGTATTATATATATATATATATATATATATATATATATATATATATATATATATATATATAAGATAATTAATCGTAATTCAATCCTAAGAGGCGAAATAAAACTTCAATGTGTTTCTCTGTAAACAAAGAAAGCATTTTATTTGTCGAATGGGTTACAGAATCACATGGTACTTTACTTATCTAACACAATCTTACCTGTAAACAAAGAAACGACAACATAAGTTTATTGTTATCACCTCCCAATCGACACAACTTAATTAACTACAAAATTAATTAGGAACTTCCAAAATTATAAGAAAACTTTACAATAAAATATGAACTCAGCATAATTTTATGTTTTTGACAAATGACAATTGACATTTGACGTTGATAATGACAGCCCGATTGAGGCGCCAGGAATCACAACGAACTCCCTGAAGTCTGAAGCAACATCGCGCGCGTAAATTCAAATTATTATTAAAGAAAGCATTTTCTTTACATCTCCCTCCTTCAGGATGAGAATTACTCTTGTAATTCTCATTATAAGTACATCTATTACATATCATCTTTATCATCTATTTTGTCTTCCATCCGGATAAGTTTTGTCACATGATATAAGCTTGTTTCCTTTTTAGTTCTACTTGTGTTTATTTTGTATATTGTATTTGATATTTTGTCTATTATTTCAAATGGGCCGATTCTTAAATTATCCAATTTTTTTCTATTTAATTTATTTCCGTTTTCAATATATACTAGTTCTCCTATATTAAATTCACTTTGTCTTCTGCCTTTATCAAATATTTTTTTATTATATGTATGTGATCTTATTGTTCTTTCTAATGCTTTTTCCCTATCTTTAATCCAAGTTTCTGTATTTATTGGGTTTTGTAATTCTTGTGGCAAGATATTGGTGACTTTTCCTTCTAATAAATATACTGGTGCAAAGCCAGTCACCGAATGTTCAGTTTCATTGTACTTATCTACACACTCTCTTGCAATTGATGTCCAGGATTTCTTTTCTTTTTTTTCATTAATTTTACATCTCATTTTATTAACAAGAGTTTGGTTCAAACTTTCATTGAGACCATTTGAAAATGGAGTATCAACTGCAGTAAAGATTAGTTTAACACAATTATCCGCCAAAAAGTCTTTAAATTCTTTTGAATTTAATCCTGGATACTGATCTGTTAGTAATATTTCAATTTTTTCGTTGTCTAGAACTTTTTTTACTAACTTAATGAAATCTGCAGCATTTTGTGTTTTTGATGTTAGAATGTACGCATACCTCGTGTAATGATCAACCAACAAGTGTAGATACTTCTTGGTCGATCGTTGACCTCCAAAACCACCAATAGTATCGATCGACACTATTTGAAATGGTTTCGATGCTGGTCCCAAATGTGACATCAATCCGTGTTTATCTTGGCCTCTCGACTTATTTTTAACACAGATTTCACAGTTCTTGCATATTTTTTTTATGTTTCTTATTAGACCTTTTGCTGTATAATAAGGACTGATTTTATTTATCATTTGGTTGATCCCTAAATGGCACCATTCAGTGTGCGTTTCTTTTATTAGTTTTACACTCGATTCCTCAGATAATATGACTTTTTCCCTATTTCTATGTTTCTTGTATAGTATCCCATTTCTTTCAATTAATTTGTTTTTTATCTTTCCTATTTTATCATTTTGCTGTTGATCTTTCTTAATATCATCTAATGTTATTAGATTCACAATTTTTAAAATTTCTTCATCATTGTCATTATTTTCCAATACTGGGTTTCTACTGAGAGTGTCTGCTTCAGTGTTAACTTTTCCCGGAATATATTTAATGTTGAAGTCATATTGTGACAAAAAAAAAGTCAATTCACCTAGTTCCTCATCTGTTCTAGCCTTTATGTTGAGGTTTTCAAGTGGTTTGTGGTCGGAAAAAACTGTAAATTTTCTACCAAGTAACCAATATTGCCAATATTTGATAGCTTCTTTAATTGCCAAACACTCAAGGTATATTGCCTTCTTCCTTTTTTGTGTATCATTGAGCTTCTTTGAAAAATAGGCCACAGGTTTTTCTTTTCCATCTCTTTGAACTTGTTTTAATATAGCACCTATACCATACAACGAGGCATCTGTATAAATCATAATAGGCAAGTCTTTATCAAATATCTCCAGTACTGGTTGTGAGCATAATATATTTTTTATATCAGAGAAAGATTTTTCACATTCTTCTGACCATATAAACTGAACATTTTTTCTTAATAATTTATGCAGTGGATCTAATATTCTTGCACTATTTGGTATGTATTCGTGGTAAAAGTTAATCTTCCCTAAAAATTGTCTAATGTTCTTTTGGGTTTTCGGTGTTGGAAAATTCCTTATTGAAATAATATTGTCTTTGATCGGTTTAACCGTATTGTTTCCTATTATGTGTCCCAAGTATTTTATTGTTGTTTCTGCAAATGTGCATTTTTTAAATTTTAGCCTAAATCCTTCGTCTGTTATTGCCTTAAGTACTTTTTCTATGTGTTCTATGTGTTCTTCAAATGGTTGTGAACATATTAAGATATCATCAATATAATTTTCGGTAAATTGCTTCAAGTTATTATTTCTTAATATATTTGATAAAATTCTCTGAAATATAGCAGGCGCTGTTTTCAATCCGAATGGTAGACATGTCCACTGGTAATGTCCATCTTGAGTGACAAACCCTGTCTTCTGTCTGTCTTCAATACGTAGTGGTATGGACCAAAACGCAGAATTTATATCGAGTGTGGTAAAATATTTACAGTTTCTTGCTTTAACTATCAAATCGCTTATTAATGGGAATGGTTGTGCTTGTGGTACGATGATCTTGTTTAATTCACGAAAGTCGATACAGAGTCTTGATTTTGTATTTTCGTCTCTTTTAAATGCCAAAGTAACTGGTGCTGCGAATGGTCCGTATGATTCTTCAATTAAATGATTTTTTAGTAAATTTGCTACCTGTTTTTCTATTTCTATTTTATCTTCTATTGTGCAACGGTATGGCCTTTTGCTGCAGTACTTATCCACCAGTAAGTCTATCCGGGCTTCATATTTTTTTACTGTACCTACGTCATATTTATCTCTGGCGAATACAGTATTATATTTATCTATTAAACTTTTGATATGAATTCATGTTTACTCACATGCTCATTAAAATTGATTTTAATTACTCCGTTCTCTTCAGATCCAGTCTGTATCTGACATTTTTGCATTTGCGATATTTGCAAATCTTCATTTTGTGTCAATTTAAATTTTTTTATCATATCTAGACCTATAATGAAATCTTCAAAATCAACTCTGTCTACAATGAAAATATCAACATAGTCTTCAATATCAAAAATTTTTACTTTTAAAGTTATTAGTCCTTTTGTGTATGTCACACCATTGACCGTCTTTAATAATATTCTATTAGTATCTCTCGAATCATTCTGTATTTTAACTAATCTTATGTTTATAAGAGACACTTGGGAACCGGAGTCATATGTCCCATTTACTTGTAATTTGTCCTCTAATAACATATTTATTTTTATCAATGGTGTGATTACTCGTTTTTTGTCTCCTCACTTAGACTTACTTCTAGTACAGAATTACTTCCTATCATTCTATTCTCTTTGGCTTCCTTTTTAAACCAACATGACTGTTCTGGGTGGAATCGTGTACCTTTATTTGAGTTTTGACAGTTTTTGCATGGCTTTTTGCCTTCAATGTATTTCCTATTGTCATCTTTCTGTTCTCTTTTTTTAAATAAGCTTTTAATTACCAAATTTTCACACTTATTTATTTCATGAAGTAATCTCGTTGAGGTTTCACACTTTTCCGGATCAATTCTATTTCTAATAAACTCAGGTAAGCCAGCTGCTATAAGTGTCATCAAACTTTTTGCACCAATATTTTCATCCATATCTAATAATAACTTTTCTTTTCTTATGGCACATTCCATCAGTGATCCTTCTTTATATTTGTAAAATATGGCATACATTCCTGTACTCCATCCCTTATCAGCAAATGAATCCAAAAATTTATTTTTCCACTCAGACCATCCAGCCTCTATTTTCAAAGTTTTCAACGTTGCCGAGTGCCAGTCTGTACACGATTTGTCTAAGAATAATCTTAATATTTCTATTTTAGTGGTATCTTTATCAATTTCAAAACGCATGCATTCATTTTCAAATGTTTCTATCCACTGTTTTGCATTCGAAAATTTACATACAAATTTTTCAATCATAAATCTCTCCGATATATTTTTCAGATTTAATTGACCATCGCTTTTCTGCGTGGTTTCTACTAAGTCTGTTTCTTTTATTTCTTTTAGATATAAATCATTGAACATTAAATTATTATCTTCATCAAAATAAGTTTTTAGCATTTCTTCTGTGCATGTTATCCATATTGTTCTCTCTTGACCTCTTTTACTAAGACTTTTTTTCACCCGTTTATAAGTTTCTGTCTTAGTTAGTGCCAAGTGGCAACTTGCATATCTATCAGCCTCTAGCAGTATATACTTTTTATTATCTTCTGTAGTAATTGAGGTTATGGCGATCACACTCGTTTTTGCGTCGGTTTGTGATGCCTCATATCTAAATGCAAACTGCAATCTTTGCTTCATTATAAACAAAAGTTGTCGTTTTATAAGATAATTAATCGTAATTCAATCCTAAGAGGCGAAATAAAACTTCAATGTGTTTCTCTGTAAACAAAGAAAGCATTTTATTTGTCGAATGGGTTACAGAATCACATGGTACTTTACTTATCTAACACAATCTTACCTGTAAACAAAGAAACGACAACATAAGTTTATTGTTATCACCTCCCAATCGACACAACTTAATTAACTACAAAATTAATTAGGAACTTTCAAAATTATAAGAAAACTTTACAATAAAATATGAACTCAGCATAATTTTATGTTTTTGACAAATGACAATTGACATTTGACGTTGATAATGACAGCCCGATTGAGGCGCCAGGAATCACGACGAACTCCCTGAAGTCTGAAGCAACATCGCGCGCGTAAATTCAAATTATTATTAAAGAAAGCATTTTCTTTACATATATATATATATATAATACTGTTACGTGCTAGGGTTCGAAGATTCGGAGAGAAAGACCTGGTGACTCTCTTGAAGACTTTATTCACAAACACTAGCTCACACAAATCACTAAGTCCAAACACCAAGCACTAGATCCAAATCACTGAGCACTATCACTGTCCTAGGTCGTAGCGGAGTCGTTAGTTCACTATCACAATCACTCACTATTGATCACTTGTTTTCACTTTTGAAGTCGCCTTGATGATCGCTCGGATCGAACTGAACTGCCGGCTGGACTGTCTTCGACTATTTATACGGGCCGGATCGAATCTCAGAAAATTCCGGAACATCCCAGAATAAGCCCGATATGCGTAAACAAGTATAAGATATTTCTAGAAATTACTCGTAGGTACACCTAGCGCCATCTAGTATCGAGTAGGGGATTTATGTTGCCTGTGTTCCCTTGGTAAGTTTCACTGCTTCGACGCTAGATGGCTCTGTGTGTCCGTAACACTACTCCCCTCTTAGAGATGCTCGTCCCGAGCATCGTTGTTACTGCCCTGGTAACGCGCCACGTTGTCCTTACAACTCCTGGTCTGCGGTCCCTTCACATCAGCGCAAGAAATACATTCGTGGCACCAATTCTGCACATCATCACGCCAATGCAACCAGAAAAATCGTTCTCGCACTTTCCTTAGCATCCTCTTGACACCTAGATGACTCCCTGATACACCCTCATGTATCTCGCGGAGAACATCTGGTACTCTCGCCCTTGGGACAATTATCTGAAAATAGAACTCTCTACCGTTAGCCCATTTCCGGTAGAGTATTCCGTTTTGAAGTATCAGACTGTCCCATTGCTCCCAGTACGCCTTAGTGACAGCGCCAGTGGGTGCAACCTCACTCCAGATTGGTTTTACGTCACCGCGATTCTTCCATGTGATGATGTGCCGAAGGTCGTCATCTTTTTCTTGAGCTTTCCTCATAGCATCATTTTCCAAGAGACCCAAAGTATTTGTCTTTGTTTTTCCGCTCCGTGCCTGGGAGGTAACAGTTATCGGGGCTCTCTCCACGTTGTCCAATACTCGCCACCTAGTCCTGGATTCTATTCGTTTCCCCTTGTCCCGGGCAGGGGACGAAACTGCTTGCTTCCTCAGCTCCTCTATTTGTTCCTCGATCCTTTCCATCCTGGCCATCTGGGTCTTCTTCTGCGGGCAGTTGAGCTGAAGGTGGCCCCTCTCACCGCACTTATAGCACATGGCTTCGAATCTTTTCCTTGCAGGAGCCTTAACCTCCCTGACTTCCACAGCGACCTCGCGGATATTATGGGTCTGCCGTATGCCACGCCGAACAGCCTCGACTTCCAAAGCATGCGCCAATGCTTCCTTTAGCGAGGTGTGGTGACCTAGCCTTACTGCAGCTCTGACTTCTAGGTCCCTGATTCCGTCGACAAATCCTTGAACAATATTTGTGTCGACCATCTTGGTGTCAGCTCCTGGGTATGCCTTCCTGACGAGTTTTTCAATTTCCAGCGCCCATTGCTGAAGCCCTTCTTCTGAGCGCTGGACTCTGTCACGCAGTTGGGCACGGAACACGTGCTCCAAGTGTCGCTCCCCGTATCTGGATTCCAGTGCCTCCATCAGGTCTTGGAACCCATTTCCCGTATGAGGCAGTGCCTCCAGGACCGACAAAGCTTGCCCTCTGAGTGCAACAGTAAGAGCGGTCAGGCATTGCTCCTCCGTCCATCCGTTTGCGGTAGCAACAGTCTGAAATTGCCGACGATAAGCGTTCCAAGAAGAAGTGCCATCGTACGACGGCACCTTGACTCTTGGCCCTTGCGTCACTCCAGTGGCTCCACTAGACACCGTAACTCCCGTAGTTTCAAGGCGCATTACTCTCTTCTGCAGTTCAGTGAATCCGGTTTTCAAATTTTCCACAACCGATTCTAACCCGGTAACTCGTTCATTCATTACGTCGACCTCTTTCCGAAGCTTAGTCACCGTGTCACTGACATCCTTTATAGCCAGAAGCGCCTTTTCTTGAAGGTCCTTTTGTTGCTCTTGTGACTCTTGCATAGCGCCGAGCTTGCGGTCTTGTGACTCTTGCAAAGCGCCCAGCTTGCGGTCTTGTGCCTCCATCATTGCCCTTTGAGAATCTTGCAAAGCCTGAATATCAGCCCTTTGCAGCTCCATTAATTTAATTAAATTTTCTAAATGAAGAGCCATTTGAGGGGCCGTAGAAACTACGGGCGTGGCAGGATGGATGGAGCTAGTCGACGGGGCCTGAGCAGGCGGGGCCCAGTGGGCGGGGCCAGTGGGTGTGGCCTGATTGGGCGTGGCCTGGTGGGTGGAGCCAGTGGGCGTGGCCATGACCAGAGTGAGCGGGGCCTGAGGGGCGTGGTCAGTGGGCGGGTCCCGGTGGGCGGAGCCAGTGGGCGTGGCTTCACCCGAAGTGGGTGGAGCCTGGGGGGCGTGGTCAGTGGGTGGAGCCTGGTGGGCGGGGCCAGCGGGTGCGGCCTGCTCCGCAGTGGGCGGAGCTTGGTCCCCAGTTGGTGTGGCCTCCGCGGCTCCACCTCCAACTCCTCTCTCGGAGTCAATGGCAGCAGCTCGCTGCGCCCTTGTCCTGATACTCCCTTTGAAGTCCTCTCTCGGAGTCAATGGCATCTTCCAAATCCCACTTCTGACACCAGTTGTTACGTGCTAGGGTTCGAAGATTCGGAGAGAAAGACCTGGTGACTCTCTTGAAGACTTTATTCACAAACACTAGCTCACACAAATCACTAAGTCCAAACACCAAGCACTAGATCCAAATCACTGAGCACTATCACTGTCCTAGGTCGTAGCGGAGTCGTTAGTTCACTATCACAATCACTCACTATTGATCACTTGTTTTCACTTTTGAAGTCGCCTTGATGATCGCTCGGATCGAACTGAACTGCCGGCTGGACTGTCTTCGACTATTTATACGGGCCGGATCGAATCTCAGAAAATTCCGGAACATCCCAGAATAAGCCCGATATGCGTAAACAAGTATAAGATATTTCTAGAAATTACTCGTAGGTACACCTAGCGCCATCTAGTATCGAGTAGGGGATTTATGTTGCCTGTGTTCCCTTGGTAAGTTTCACTGCTTCGACGCTAGATGGCTCTGTGTGTCCGTAACAATACTTTAGGGTGTGTATGTGTCCCTTACATAGAGTTCACTGCAAAAGTAGCAGCGCTGAAAGACAATTTTTTTTCTTCCATACATTTTTAATTAAATACCGCATAGTAAAAATTTTTGTCAACCCTAGTACAAGCGCGCTGCGCGAGCGCAATGACCTCGAATGACCTGAATCGACCTCGATCTGGAAATTAGGGTTCAGTAACGAAAGATTTTCGAAAGAGAAGCGTGTTAGATGCATTATTACGTTAGTTTAAAAAGTGTTACACATTTGTCATATTTGATTTCTCATTTAAAATAATGTAAAAGTAAGAGATTTTACATTATTTTGTACTCAAAATTATTTCATACGAAAAATCCAAAACAATAATGTAAAAAAGTACATTAAAATAAAATCATATCAATAAACTTAGAATCTTATTTTCCTTCAGCTAATTATGCGGAACCACAAAATTAAAAAGTATATGGATCGTGGAGCTAGTAGCCGTGAATAAAAAATTTTCGACGCGTTGATTGGTTCATGCGCTCACGCGATACGCTTGCGTTAGACTCGGTTAGACCAATCGATGCGTTCGAATCTGAGTCAAAGAATGAAAGTCCACGTGGAGTAGTGTACAGTAGTGGACAGGGCTGTAACTCAAAAATATTTTCAAAGATTTCAAATGCGTTTTTCTCCAAAATCGGGTTGCATACAAATATTTAGTACTTATTTTTGGATACACCTTAACCCAAGAATTACCTCAGTTAATTATTATCACTTATTTTTGTTACACCCTGTATATATATATATATCCACAGCCAAACATAATATAACCTCCTCCTTTTTGGAAGTCGGTTAAAAATTGATTGATCCCCGCAATTCCTTAGCGCCAAATTTCGTTTGCGCAGGAACAAGTACATTTTTCCGGGATAAAAAGTGTCATAATATGTCCTTTTCTGGAACTCGCAGTATATCTGTACTAAATTTCATCAAAATCGGTTGAATGGTTTCTGTGGGTCTAAACCCCCACGCCTGTCTGCCTGTTACCTCTACACGCCTAAGCGTGTAGAGGTAACAGGCAGACAATCACACTTTTTTATGAAATAAGGGGGCAAATGAGCAAACGGGTCACATGATGGAAAGCAACTTCCGTCGCCCATGGACACTCGCAGCATCAGAAGAGCTGCAGGTGCGTTGCCGGCCTTTAAAGAGGGAATAGGGGAATAGGGGAATAGGGGAGGGTAGGGATGGGAAGGGAAGGGAATAGGGGAGGGTAGGGAAGGGAATAGGGTAGGGGATTGGGCCTCGGGTAAACTCACTCACTCGGCGAAACACAGCGCAAGCGCTGTTTCACGCCAGTTTTCTGTCAGAACGTGGTATTTCTCCGGTCGAGCCGGCCCATTCGTGCCGAAGTATGGCTTTCCCACGTATTACACTGTGGTATTTATATAATTAGCATGGATTATAATGAAATTCTATTATAAAACGTCTTTTAGTTAATATGTTATAGAGCTTTATTAGCACTGTCTTTAATTAATGCCACCAAAGTAATATAGGCAGGTACATTACCTAGGTAAAAAGACTGATGCTGATTTGCATTCACCTTAATAAGTAATGTTGCTCATTCACCATTCAAAACATCCAAACATTAGCGAGATTAAAGCTTTGTTAACTGCTGAGTAAACAAAAAATCGAATGCACCGCTATCTCAATGGATAAACAAGAGTATATGAACAAATCTGTCGACCTAAAAACCTAGAATTTTCATTCCAGGTTATTGAGGCAGAAACAAAAGAATAAACGGCAAAGTTTCGGCTCCCGTTTGTTCAGCGCGAAATTGTATCGTCATAGTTGAAGTTGATTGATAGATCAGATTATTGTTTCCCTTATGTAAAATAGAATCTACTTAGGGCTCATAATAGAAACAATCCTTAATTTCTGGGGTCACCGTTATCGAAATCGATAAGGAGAACTATATATCTACTTGAAAGAAGTATTTTTTTTTATATAAATGTATTCCAGTATTTCACAATATTATGTCCTTATCCTAAAAACCGCCAAACTGCATTTCAGTTTGTTGGCGATATTTATAACACAAAAAAATAATATTATCTTATAAAACAAGTAATACTTAATAATAAACATACTTAAACAAATTATTATTACATCATCTAGTGGTCATTGCTATCTTAGCCTTCTCTCAAAATAAAGTGGAATGAAGCTGTAGTATACAGAGTCCACTTTAGCAGGCGGACACAATATGAAGATTGCAATTCTCCTTTTCATCACCCGCCTCTTAAGACTTATGTGTCACCTCAGTCTTTAAGACCTGAAAACCGACGTCACCTATTTGAGATAAGTTGATGGACCTACGTAAATTGGTGGTGTTTTGTCAAACACAGTTCACAGAATACGAATTATCACATTAAATTTACATAATTCGACCAAATATCGTTGGTCTGTCAACTGCCTATAAATCAATGTCCTCGATACTACATACAAGCGTTGGGATGGTCTTCTGAAAAAAACTATCACTTTAGCTTTCGCAAAATGTTATTTTCCTTTATCTGGTGACTGGTTTCTTATAGGGGTTTCTTAAAAACATTATATTTCGCCTTTTTGAAAACCAGTTTTGTTCGTACCATTAAATTTGCGAGGTTCAAAAAGATCCATGGCTAACGTATAGCCGCCCTAACCGTTTATCCATAATAATATCTAAAATTTAAAGTGTTCAAACAATATTAAAATGTGCGCCTTCTTAAATCCAAACGTACATTATCATACAATACACCCAAATGTGTGTCTACATCCATAAACATAATAATATAAAAAAAAACATAGCTAAAACACTTTATAAATGTGCAAAAAATATCGTTATTCGTATTTTCACCAAAAGTGGGCCAGTGCCCTCAGTGTCACAGCTGATAGAGTACTTTAACCTCATTTTTGTGTCCAAACTCATATAGGTTTTATAAATCAAGTGAACTTAGAACAAAATACTATGTGATTTTTACGACGATGCTTTAAGTGATGGGAATGATTTTGGTCTACCATAATATAGATTGTAGAAGAAAGAAAGTGAATAAGGGTTATGGGGTATTGCTTTTACCTTTTTTTTTTGGGCTTATAGAAATTCGTATCTATGTTTGTTCAATGGCATGTGTAATGTGTATTCGATTTTAATTATTTATGACTGATTAATTTTAATAATGTACCACGGTTATAAAAGTGAAATTTCCCTACGTTGAAAACATTTTACAGAAATTAAAATATCCGAAAATGGTTATAACCAATCTGATTTTACTTCTAGACTTGGAACTAGACACGGTAAAGTATACTTTAAGCGACGTTTATTGTCATTAAGCTCCTCCAAAACGGCTGGAGTGATTTTGATGAAATTTTGTGTAGACCTACACAAAATTCACAGATCTACCCAATAAGTACTTGTATTTATTGGGTAGATCTGTGAATCGGTCAACATCTATTAATGATGGCAATACAACATTTAGTTGCACAATATATAAGTTTTCGTGGCCCATAGAATATAAGTTTATGTAATACTAGCGACCCGCCCCGGCGTCGCAAGGGTATCAAATATAAAGTCACTGAAAAAATGATTAAAATCGATAGCCTATGATCCTTCACGTAGTCTACTTCTTATCTGTGCCAAATAACATAAAAATTGCTCCAGTAGTTCGCGAGATAAGCCCTTTCAAATAATTTCACCTATTTTTTCCACATTCTCCTATTAGTCTTAGCGTAATAAAATATAGCCTATAGCCTTCCTCGACAAATGGACTATCTAACCCTGAAAGAATTTTTCAAATCCGACCAGTAGTTCCTGAGATTAGCGCGTTCAAGCTAGCCCTTTCAAATAATTTTCCCAGTTTTTCCACATTTTCCTCTATTTCTTCGCTCCTATTAATCTTAGCGTGATAAAATGTAGCGTGATGTAAACGTTCCTCGATAAATGGGCTGTCTAACACTGAAAGAATCATCAAAATCTGTTGCGTAGTTTTAAAGATTAACGGGAACAAAGGGACATGAGGGAAAAACGCGACTTTGTTTTGTAATAAGTATAGATAGATATAGATGTTGAAACAAAATCTTGTAAGAGAGTATCTTCGGTGTAAGAGTCGTAAATGTACTTTATACAGCTTTATCGCAATAATAAATGGCTGCTCTTGAATTTTTACGTAAAATATAATAACAAGCTTTTTATTATTGAATTATTTTATTGAAAGGGATCTACTTGGATTTTTAGGGTCAATTTATACTAGCGCAGAGTCGGAGCGCATCAAATCGAATTACCAAAACTGAATATAACAAATTCAACCCTAACTCCAAAGCATGCTTTCTGTCTCGGTCTAGCAAATGGCAGTTCTAAGCGACAGAAAGAGAAAGGGCGACGGAAAAAGGCGATTCCGTGCTGCCAAATGAGGTCCAACCCTAAACCAGCCATAAAGGTGAAACCGCACGCGACACGACACGACGCAACACTTCACATTCCGCAGAACTGACATATTTTGTAAAACGGCAGATTCACGTTTGTAAAGCTGGTGGCATACACACGTTTTCCGTATTCGATTTCCTAATATGGAATTACCATTATAAATTTCGTGAGATTAGCGCAAACGTTCGTTTATTTCACGTGCGAACGCGCTATTCGAAACATACGTGGGCTTATTCCGTTCGGAAAGACGTGTATTTTTTACTGATTCTATGCATTCAGATTTCCGAATATAGACAACGAATTCCGAAATCGAATACGGAAAACGTGCGTATGTGGCTAAAACATCAGGCTATTTAGCCGAAGCTTTTTAGTTTTCGCTTCGTTATAGAATCGCCGATCAAAATGTATGGAATTGACATAAGACGAGTCGAACGTCAACGTCATATTAACGCACGCTTATGTCAATTTCATACATTTTCATCGGCGATTCTATAACGAAGCGAAAACGAAAATATTTTGGCACACCCCCCAGGCTATTTAGCCGAAAGTTTTTCATTTTCGCTTCGTTATGGAATCACCGATGAAAATGTATGAAATTGACATAAGCGTTCGTTAATAATATGACGACGTTCGACTCGTCTTATGTCAGTTCCATACGCAACATTTTGGCATACCCCCCAGTTCTATATAACGTCAAATGGTGCGTCGCGTCGCGTCGTGTCGTGTAGTGTGGTTTCACCTTGTGAAAGCGAAACAGCAGAACGGGCATTCTGGGCGCACGGCATAAAGAGAATATGGTCATAAGTCGCCGGCGATTGACGAGCAATTTTGAGCAGTCACGTTTTCTAACGCTAGTTTCCGATCCCAAAAAAGTTTTCAGTACAAAAAAAATTGTGTTTTAATAGTACTACAATCGCGCTTCACGTTTGTGATTGAGCGTGCTATAATATTATGTCGGCTGTACACTCTCGCCGAGACACAGCGAGGCGGCCTGAGTGCGAGAGTGTAAATGGGTGCGCTCGCCTCGTCTCGCCTGTCTCGGACCCTCTCGGTCCGGTGTCGGTATTTTGCGCCCGAAACAAAGGGCCTCGCGAGGAAAGCGAGCGCATTACTGTACACTCTCGCGTTTTTCACTTATTAGTCGCGCCGCTAGACAGTGCAGAACAGAAAAATAACAATAATAAACGTCATTATTAGTCATTATTTGTGAGAAATAAAATTAAATATGATTATAGATCTTTGGATTACAATGATATCTTTCGATGCATGGTGAATGGTGATCATTGATCGTAGATACGTTTTCGCCATTTTTTTTATTTTTTTATTTTTATTGTGTAAATATTTGGTAATTACTGATTATTTATAATAGCTTATAGCATAGAGAGCTACGGCAGCTGCAAGAGAAGTGTTTTGGTCCATCTCATAGAGAAAAATAATGGTCCATCTTCTCTGAGTTCATAACTGCGATTGAATCTAAGCGAGAATGTACATGAACGCACTCGGGCAAGGGGCTCTCGCACGAGACTCTCGCCCGGGAACTACCTTTATAATATCTGAAAGCAACTGTGCAGTTCATCGCCTGACAGTATTATGTACAAACCGCATAAGGTGCAAGACTCTCTGTAATGCCTCGTACACACGTAACGATTTATCGTAGCGATTTCAGACTGTGCAGATAAATCGAACGTTCCTAGTGCGTCCACACGGCTCCGATATCGACGTCGATCCGGCAGTTCTCCGCTGAAGCTCACGCAAGATACATATTAACAGTGGAAGATTATGACGCACTTGCTACATTAGGCCTGGTTATGTCTTTAAAGAAAAAAAGAAGCGGAGTCTATGCTGTAAAGCGGCCCATTCACAATCCTGCATAAGCCGGCGGACGGCACGGCGGACTGCCATGCAGCATAGTGAATGGGCCCTTTAAAGATTGGCTCATGAAAAGGAAGCAATTTTCTCATACCAACTTGTTATGTGAGTTGAAATTGGCATAACTATTTAAGGATGAATGAAGAGGCATATTTAAATCGGCTGGCTTTAGTTTCTCCACTAATAAAGAAACAAGATACTGTTATGAGAGAAGCTATAAGTCCTCATGAAATATTAGGTTTCTGTAGCTTTCTATAAAATCTTGAAGTAGTTCGTGGTGTCCAACTCTTTCATCTTCTGATGTTTCTGTGAAAGCGATATGCGCGTGCGCTCACTAGCAAGCTCAGTGAAGTACTGCCGAACTGAGCGATCGCCGTCCACACGCAACGATAAAACTGTGCAAATGTAATCGACAACGATTTATCTGATAGAAATTGCAACTGCCACCGACGAACGATTATCAACAACAATTTTTCATACACGCGATCGATAAAACTGCGCAAACTAGTCTGCACAGATTTATCGCTACGATAAATCGTTACGTATGTATGAGGCATATTTTTGGGATTTGTATGGGCAAGCGCCCCCGCGTCATGACTTTTCCATACAAAGGTGAAAAAAAGTTACTCTTTAAGCGTTGTCACTTTCACAGCGAAATCTGTACTGACTTATAGGTGTCAGGAGACCCATAAACACCCTAAAATATTCACTTAGTTTAGTTACACCCTGTAGAAAGCGTCGGAAATATGTAAGGCATTTAGCAGAAAATATCCACAGAATCGACACAGCTCAAACAAGTTATCGGAAACCCAGTGGGTCGAACGCGTTTATTTCTAGCGAATAAACATGGAGAGGTTCTTTGAAGTTACTAATAAGATTGTAGGGATTTCCCTTGAGTAATCAATTGATGTAAATATCGAAATAAGCCTAACCGACTTTGAAATTAATCATATTATCGGAAACCTTGCGAGACCTTTTCAGAATAACTCAATTATGTTTTTAATTTCCAATTTTTGGGGCTTATTGAGTTTGCCGAAGTTTTCTTATTACTGTAAGTATTTCTTGTGTATTTATTTATATGGAAGACCGATGTTTTCATAATGTTCAAGACACTTTATGCTAGTAAAATAAAAAAATGTTTTATCCCCAAATCGATTCGAACCTACACCTTCGTAATGTCTGAGGGTCTATACAGACGGACCGCATTTCAACTGCAATCCAACCGCAAATTGCAGTTCAAGTGCAGTTTGAATGCAGTTGACACGACTGCAATAGAACTGCAAACCAAATGCGCAGTCGGATTGCAGTTCAGTTGCAGTTGGCGTGCAGTCGTGTGAACTGCATACCGACTGCATCCAAACTGCACCATCCCACCCGCTCGCACGCTCCGCTCTCCCGCGCATGGAATCAGTAGTAAAAACAAGGTTAGAGTGATTGGATGCAGTTCGGTATGCAGAAAATATGAAAGATGAAAGATAAAATTTAAAGATGGAAAAAAAGTTAAATGTTTAAAAAATATTTTAGTAATACATAGTCGATATGAAAGGTACCTACTTATACCAAGACTTACTACTAAATTAACTATAATAGAGTAGAGCAAACTTTTTTTACCAAAAGAAAACCCCTTTGTAGGTAATACACCGTGAATATAGGTGACGTCACAAAAGGGATCTTTTACTTCTAATGCCTTGACGAAGGCTCGACGTACGCGGACACGCAGAAAAAGCTGTTGATAAACTGTTGCCAAATACACTTGCTGTATTTCTGTAGATCTGTATTCAAAGATGTAAGAAAAAAAAAACTGTGTAGGAGGCACAACTTTGTTTTATTTGTTACGTTAGCTGCTGTCCCGGCAAACGTTGCTTTGCCATAATAATTATAAAGTATTTCGCCCATATTATTTTATTGAAGTGACTAAATAAGTATGTCGCCATGGCAACGTCGATCGCTATCCCGTCGCACAAACAATGGTCGCCGTCAGTCTCAGGTTGTAATAATAATTTACTATTATTTACTCAACAAATACACTTATCAATATATAAAGTACCCAGTAGCCGAATCTCAAACCTACTGAATATGTATATAAAACTAGCTGTTGCCCGCGACTCCGTCCGCGTGGATTTCATTTTACTGCACGCGGTGGTTCCCGTTTCCGTGGGAATGCCGGGATAAAATAAAATAAAATCTTTTTATTCAAAATAGGTATCATGAATACACTTTTTGAAAATCAGAAGAAGGTAGAATCTACGGTGCCTATCACCGGTTCGGGAACTAAACTGGCGAGAAGAACCGGCGTAAGAAACTCGCACGGGGCCAATTCTTTAGATACCTATAACTTGATACTCAGTAAGTACTTAATTATCTATGCAGTGACGTAACTCAATGTTTATGGGTAAAAATGTGTAATACATAGTTAAAGTAATAAGCTTTAAAATTTGGCACAAAATATAAAGTTTAATTTAAAAAACTTAAATATTATGTGCATACAGCACAGCTGTTTTTGTGTATATTGATTTGAGGGGTCCCACTTACCAGGGTTTTTAAAAGTTTTTAAATTTGACACCAATTATGAATAATAACATAAAGTATGATTATTGATTAGTTCTGATGTGAAGTAAAAAAGTAAACGCCATCTGTTTTTATATATTAGAACTAAAATGTTCATTGCATTGATATAATATTTATGGATGGAATTTTATAGCGCCATCTGTTGTGCAGTAGGAATTCAATTTATATAGATAACTTATAAGATAAGATAGATTGATTATACCAAGTGATGATATTATTAAACAAAATATATCTAACGTATTAAAAATTATAATTAAATCATAATAAGTATGATTAATTCTATCAATGGTTCTATGTTACAATGAAGTAAAAAATTAAACGCCATCTGTTGTCATGTATTAGAACTAAAATGTTCATTGCCCATAGGCTTCAACAGTACTACTTAAAACGCCATCTGTTGTCATATTTTAAAACTGCAGTAGGAATTCATTTTATCGTTATTTTCATGGAAATAAGATATTCTCCCTCATCAAAATGTAGCCTATGTCCTTTCTCAGGCTCTACACTATTTGTGTACAAAATTTCATTACAATCGGTTCGGTACTTTTGGCGTCAAAGCGAGACAGACAGACAGACAGAGATACTTTCCCATTTATAATATTAGTATGGATTTGGTAAAAATCAGTAAAGCCGTTTCGGAGGAGTTCGTTGACTAACACTGTGACACGAGAATTTTACCGTGTAACGGTACGGCGCCGTACCGTGTCACGGTGGCGGCGTCGTGCCGTAACACGGTAACGGCGCCGTGCCGTGTCTGATGGGGACACAGCCTTAAATAGAGTTCACTGTGAAAGTAACGCTGCAAGAGTTGACTTTTATGTTTCTGTTATAAATGTCAACGTGATACATTTGTCCATTAAATGATTAAAAATAACTATTTTAACGCTGCTACTTTCACAGTATACACACAAGGAGACACACACACTGAAAATATAATATCACTTAGTTTTACGACCTTTATAAAGAGAAAACAATATTCAAGCATTTATAAATGTTAAATAACAATAGGAGAATTCTCAATTTCTACAATATATTAAATAGGTCAAACAAATTGAATTCAATTTATATAAGTTATGCTTAGAACATGAAAACGCTTTGCATAACAGTGTTTCCATAATAAATTGCACTTCGTAAATCTTGAAAAGCGTCTATCCATACTAATATTATGAATGCGAAAGTGTGTCTGTTTGTTACCTCTTCACGCCCAAACCACTAAACCGATTTTGCTGAAATTTGGTTTGGAGGTCCTTTGAGTCCCGGGAAAGAACATAGGACGGTTCCCGCGCGATAAACTAATTTTGGCGCAACGGAGTTGCGGGCGTCACTACTACTCTAATATTCTTAACACAATAATGGCATAACATTTGGATGATAAGAGAAAAGGTGCCAATAGTCTAATGCAGGGGTTCCCAATCTCTCTCAGCCTGTGGCGCAGTTACACGTACTTAAAACATTTTATCACGGCGCCCTACTCTACCTAGCTATTAGAAAAGGATACATAAATAAACACCTTTAATGATTTTAGTAAGGTAAAGTTAAGGTGATGGAGGATCGACTCACGGCGCGCGGCGCGGCGCACCTCTTGCCTTTCCACGGCGCACAGTTTGGGGACCCCTGGTCTAATGGTTCAGGACACATATTCTCAAAGTGTATTCTCCGGAGCCTTGGGGCTTAGGCTTAGCATAGAGACAGTTCATTCAAAGACAAAACATTTTTTTGGGCGTTCATTAAAAATATCACTTCTTAATCCTTCGATGGCGGATTCTTGGAAATCTATTTTTATATAGAATAACAACTAACAACTAATAATAATAAGACATAAGTACGCAAAAATGCGTCAGGTGGCCTAGGTAATCATAATATTTAAATTAAATTAAATTATACGGGGAGGGAAATTGGAGTACTTCCTACTCCACCTATTTTCTTCTGATTAATTTCGTTGCGGGTCCCAATGCTTTACCATGCAAGCTTTACCATGTCCCTCTGAGATCATATTATCAAAGGATTTTCGAGGTCGGATACTACTGTCGATCCTGGCGACACAGGAGATACAGCGGTGAGAATGCGTGGTGGTGGCCAAAGCCCATTAAAAAAAGGTCAACATAAAAAAGTATTTTCTACTTTTTTACCAGTGTCCAGATCTTTAGTCAAGTTGTATTCGATAATATTTGTTTCGGAAGGGGGAACAAGAGTCCTCAAAGGAGAGGCCGGAAAAAATCTCTTGAAGCAACTGAATGTCGGTTGTCCATTGGGCGCTTTCTTACAAGCCGCTACTCGCTTATATTTCGGAACACACCTTATGGAACAAACTACGTTGAAGGTGACCGCAGCTTATAAACATACCTAGTATGGGAATCTGCCGCTCGGGCCAAGCCATTTTACAATTCAAAATGTTTTTAAAATTAAAACGCTAGTCGCGGCAACTCGCCAAATTAAACGCTATTACAGCATACAGTACGGTCAGACAATAAAGTGCACGGTCTGCAAAATAAACTGTTTGTTTGATAAAATTTATTTTTGTTACCTAGCGGCAGCGAAAGTGGCTTTTGCGACGGTTAAATTAAAGTCGGTTTTTGTCTGCCACGGAATTTCAGATACCGCCGAATTTATGGCGATTGTTGTACGGAATTACTTTCATTCAATGTGTTTATTTTACAGTCTAGTATATTTTAGGGATGAGGTAATCTGACTTTAGTTGCGGTTGTAATGTTTCGCGCAGCATTTCTTTTGTCGTCTTTTGTTCTTCATGAAAGTGAATATATATTTTTTTTATGTTTTCAAAAGAAGTCCTTTGTAAAAAACTATTATTCCATAGCTGGTACATTATGTTAGAGTCAGTTTATATTACAACGTGACGAGACAATGCGATGCATTTATATTTTGTTGCAAAGTTGGAATGGGCTTGGGCGGCCCAACACCGCAGGTCATACAAGCCTGTCATTTCAATAATATTATATGTATATTGAATAAAAATTATATATCTAATAATAAACCGGCCAAGCGCGAGTTGGACTCGCCCATGAATGGTTCCGCAGCAGCAATAAGAATTATTTCTATGAAATTATAAGGTTTTTGATTTATTTTAATATTTTATTTTTGATATAATGAAAGTTAAATTAAAGCTTATGATTTATGACGTATAAAAAAAACTACTGGCTAGATCTTGTTCGAACCAATTTTCGTTGGTAGTTTTTATAGTAATGTACATCATATATATTTTTTTTAGAATTATCATGCCCCTACTTTAGAAGTTAGAGGGGGGGAAACACATTTTGCCACTTTGGAAGAGTCTCTCACGCAAACTATTCAGGTTAGAAAAAAATGATATTACCTGTATAATATGATTTTTGAAGACCTATCCATAGATACACGCATAGGCCACATGAAAAACATTTTTTTGTTTCAGTTGTGCCTATGGGGACCCCTAAAATTTTTAATAATTTTTCCATTTTTGTATCAAAATCTTAATGCGGTTCACAGACTACATCTACTTATCAAGTTTCAATAGTATAACTCTTATAGTTTCGGAGAAAAGTGGCTGTGACATACGGACGGACAGACAGACAGACAGACAGACAGACAGACAGACAGACATGACGAATCTATAAGGGTCCCGTTTTTTGCCATTTTGGCTACGGAACCCTGAAAAGTGTGTAGTAAATTATAAAAATGCTTCATATCTCCTTTTCACGTTGCAATGTAAACTGATCTTAAATAATTACTATACAGGTTGTAACAAAAATAAGTGGTAATACTTCAGTTTTTCTTGTAGAAAGTTCTGTGTGAAAATGGCAACGCTGAAAGAGCAAAGTATTACGAATTAGTTTTGTTAGTCCATAGCGTTAAGAAAACAAAAAGTCAAGACAAGCAACAATAGTGTATACTGTATAGTCTAAAAGTTCCGCTTCAACTCCCGTAAGGCCCAAGTGGGCCGCGATAACAATTGAAAAGCATTGTGTCTCGTTTTTCCACGATTGAAGGAATCTATAACATACATATTATAAAACAAAGTCGCTTTTTCCCCCTCATGTCCCTTTTCTTACTTCGTTACTACTTTTCCTTAAAACTACTTAAAAATCCGTTGCGTAGTTCTTTAAAACTACGCAACGGATTCTAAAGATTCTTTGAGTGTTAGATAGCCCATTTATCGAGGAAGGCTATGGCTATATTTTGTCACGCTAAGACTAATAGGAGCGAAGAAATAGAGGAAAATGTGGAACAAACGGGGAAAATTATTTGAAAGGGCTACTACTGGTCCGATTTGAAAAATTCTTTCAGTGTTAGATAGCCCATTTATTGAGGAAGGCAGACTATATTTTATCACGCTAAGACTAATAGGAGAATGTGGAAAAAACCGGGGAAATTATTTGAAAGGGCTTATCTCGCGAACTACTGGAGCAATTTTTATGTTATTTGGCACAGATAAGAAGTAGACCACGTGAAGGATCATAAGGCTATCGATTTTAATCATTTTTTCAGTGGCTATATATTTTATACCCGTGCGACGCCGGGGCGGGTCGCTAATAATAATAATAATTGACGATTCAAAAATTGAACCTTCACAATAAAATGCGGCATCGCTTTATTCTGTGTAATTGCAATAACAATTACTGTATTGAACTAATAGGCTCGATATTCAATTTGTTGCAGGGAGGAGCGCCGTTTCCCCAGATGGCACGAAGGTATTTACTTTGGCTATTTACTTTTTATATTTGCGGTTAATAACAGCGATGAAGGCTTTCGCTTTGTATTTTTTTTATAATTTCATATGGTTTGTGTAGTGTTTTATGTAATTACGAGCTATACTTTACAATCTGAAACCTTATGCTTCTATTTAATTGCAATATTAACGCTTCCTTGCCATATCGTTTCCTGTAGAAACTAGCCAAATAAAAAAATAATATCATAGAAAAGTCACATGAAAAGATGAGTTGGAATTTTTACCAATGACATGTGCGTAGTTATTACATTTTATTTGAATACCATTTTGTGGTTTCATAGGAAACAGATGGATCGAATAAAAAATAGAGTTGTATAATTTCTCTATGGTTGAATTAATCACTAATTATTATTGTATGTTGGTGCAGCAAAATAACATGATCGCAGGTTAAAAAAAAAAATTGCTAAAATTGCCTACATATTGCATTTCAACTTAAAAAAAAAATAGTATTCGATATTTAAAATATGTATGTTGGAAGATATTTTCACAACGTTTGGATATTTGGTTCGCTTGGTTCACGGTTGCGTTTCATGGAACCATTGATCAAATCTAAACTATAGATTGTACTGAAATGTAGAAAAAACTACCCGAATAGATAAAATAGCGTGGCTAAAACGTTTCGTTTTTTCCATGACAAACTGTCAGTGAAGTTTGAATAAAATTTGCAAGCGAGCTGCCAGCTTGCAAAATTCCAAGCTCTTTTAAATAAATTTTATTGAAGCGGATATTTTTAAATATTCATTGTATATTGAGTGCAGCCAATGATATTATAGTGGAGTTTTCAATTCGATTATGCTAATAATGTAATAGAACTCGTTAACGTAGCTTTGCAATGCAATCGATTTTACATTCCATTACAAAATGGCAAAGGTTTATTAATATGTAATTTAATATTTTTACTATGTAGAATCATAGTCAGCTCATATAATTATAACATAATTTTAAAATATAGTGACTGTATAGTGTATATTCAGTAGTAGCCATAGGTACTGTATATTCACTGTGCCATAACGAAACAAAACATTTCTAAAGACCCTTTCGTTGCGTTATGACTTTAGTGCAGTCGCCAGAGGTTTTAACCTCCGAAAATTATAATAGTGAATGGAATTTTGTTTTTGAGGTGTCATTTTCTTTTTTACACTATAACTGTCTACCTGTCTGTCTGTTACCTCTTCACGCTCAAACCACTGAACCGATTCTGCTGAAATTTGGCATGGGGATACTTTGAGTCCCGGGAAAGGACATAGGATAGTTTTTATCCCGGAAAAATGTACGGTTCCCGCACGATAAACTAATTTTGGTGCAACGGAGTTGCGGGCGTCATCTGGTTTATACTAAGACCTAAGTCGAAGCGCATCGAAATAACTCACTAATATTGTACATAACAAATTCAACCTTAACTCCAGAACGTAACGCACATATTCACGTGACATTGATGACCCTGATGTGGTAGTGATGATGATGGTGATGATGATGATGATGAATGTAATTTGCATAGTAGCATATGCTTTCAGTTCTTAAGGCAGCGGCCCAACCCCCAAACTTGTATCTATAAGGAGGTCGAAGTTCTGTTCAGTACCTTCGAACCGTGGTATATCTTGGTGCAGAATCTTACTTTTGGTAACATATGCCTGGAATACTTCATACAAAAGCAAAATCGGCATATGTTTTCATTTAAATTTTGAGGAGTTCCCTCGATTACGCCTGGATCCACTCGACCGATTATGTGCAAACTTCACATAAACCATCTACTAAATAGTCCGAACCAACCCTGAAAATTTGGTTTGGATAGGTGAGCCCGTTCTTGAGTTATAAAGTGACAACGAAAATTGCCACTTATTTTTATATGATGATAATTTCTAAGTACTTAAAAACATTTAAATATCTCTAAAAATGTGTAAAATAGACCGATAACATTTTTCTATATTTGTTGAGAATTTATTTAAGTGAGAGCTAAAACATTAAAAGCATCGACAAATGAAAGACTTTTTTTAGTCTTTGAAATATATTTAAACTTCCTACTTAAAGCCAGAAAAAAAATTGGGTGCTACAAATCTCACGTACATACTATAGACGCATGCTGCGACTTATGTTTGGAAAATGCTTACCTAAATACAAAAAATATCAGTTCTCAACCTAATTTGTATTTTTTTCCTTTGAGTATGTTTTAGCAAATATAATTAATGAAAAAAAATATTCTGTAAAAACCTAACCAAAAAAAATAAAATACAGATTTTCTTCGAAATATCTGTGAAAAGTTTGTGCTACATTTTCAGAAAATCTAATAAAGTAAGAGCTAAAAAGTTATACACATTAAGAAATAAAAGGCTTTGTTAGGCCAAAAAATAATTTTAAACTTCCTATTTAACACCAAAGAAAAATAGGAACGCCATTTACCTGGCGAGGCACACAACAAACACATTTGCAGGTATGCTCTACATACAAAAATATTAATTTTAAATCTAAATTATATATTTTTTCAACTTATTTTCTTTCTTTGGAATATAAGCAACGACACAAATCAAAAAAAATATATATGTTATTATTTTGCTATATATTTAAAAGAAAGAAATATGCAAATTTTCTTCAAAATTTTACAGTTTATGAGTTTACTTGAAGTGGAAGAGAATAATTTAAAAATCAAAAGCACAACTTTTCAATAGGTAAACTTTAATATTTATGTTATCAGCTACACATTCCTTTTTTTCTTTTCAATTTTCATCCACTATTGCAAAAATCGGAGGTTTGCACGATTTTTACGCTCTGGGAACTCCACTACTTGTGGCACAGTGAATATAGAAAAGTATTTTGTGCCATATCTGATAACAACAACACTCTATAAGTAATATCTGTAATTTCTATGTAAGTTTATTTTTTGTTCAGTGTTTTTCAACCTTTCAGTGTTTGGTCACAGCCCACAGGTTGAACTGTTTTATTGACACTAATAATTGTATTCTGTTCCAGATTTAAACTTAGTGGTTTATCGTCACAAGCGGACGCCTGTGATAATAACGCAGCACTTCAGCGAAACTACCGTCACACCTGGGATAGACGTTAGTATTAACTTTTATTAAAACATCCCAACTAAAAAATGCTCTGTAGAATCTTCGATTTTTGTTCCTACCTAACACGTAGGTTACACGCTATTGTATGACCAGCGCGATCCTCGTAGCGTACTAAAACTATGCTACAAAGGTTGCGCTTAAGCTAGTCAGTCTAAAGCAGGGGTCACCAATTAGTTTCGCTCGGGGTCCGTTTTAAGACATGAAACCTTCGCGATCCATACATTTTATATATTATATTAAAAAATATTAAACAAAGGTATTTTACGGAAATTACAAAGGTATTTATTAAGATATCAATGAGAAAAGTAACCATTTTTGTAGCTAATTATCTCTCTGAAGTTTAGAGTGAAATATTGGTGCAAGCTATAGACTATATTATATTGTTATTGGCATTAAGACATATAGAGATGTAATGTTGAAGTCCTAAGATGAACGAATATCATCTTCAAAGTTCGAACATGCTTGGTCCGCACACAATGGGTCGGCGGTCCGGATGCGGACCGCGGTCCGCCTTTTGGTGACCCCTGGTCTAAAGTTTCTCATCAGTTCAGTCTATCAATCTGGAAAGATTGACGCGAAACTGAACGTCTAATCAGTTGATGGAGAGACTGATCATTTCTTTATTATGTACTTTTTAGCCATCAATCTGAACGCGTGACCTACAAACCTATGTCTTAACTGATGTAACAAATACACACAAACTTTCAGTTTAAGATGACACCCGCATCTCCGTAGCGCTAAAATTCGTTTATCGCGGGGGAACAATACATTTTTCCGGTGTAAGAGTATCCTATGTCCTTTCTCCGGACCTAAAGTATTTTCATTCCTTTCAGCAGAATCGGTTCAGTAGTTTGGGCTCGAAGAGATAACAGACCGACAGACAGACACACTTTCGGATTAATAATATTAGTAATTAGTATAGATAGATAGATATGCTAGAATTTTTTGGTTGTAGATAAATCTTCAATGCGTCGTGAACGGACCAGCCAGATTCGTGTGGGAAAGAGACGGGATGGTCGTGTCATCAAATACAGATTCAAGGTAAGTGGAAAATTTGAAAGCACTGATTTTTCGAGCTCTAATAAGTCGTCCGAAGCAAGCAGATAGAGCGCATTTTAGAGATAACATGGCGCGCTCCTCCAAAATTCAAAACGTTTGAAGTGCGTTGTCAAAACGTTTGAAGTGCGTTGTCTTGCGCGGTCGGCTAGTTATGATTAGTAGACCAACAAATCTTGGTAATAAGTGACATTAAGTGAAATATTACGAGTGCTGGTTGTTTGGTTGAATACTTACTACATACAAACTGTTTCATTAGGATGTGACTACATACATTGAAATTACAGTAATTTGGAGGGGCGCGCCATGTTATCGTAGCTTATCTCTAATAAGTGACATTAAGTGAAATATTACGAGTACTGGTTGATTGATTGACATACAAACTCTTTCATAAGGATGCGACTACACAGTACACACATTGAAACAGTAATTTGGAGGGCACTTGGAGGGCACGCCATGTTATCGTAGTTTATCTCTACTATGTAGAGAAGGCTGCCCATAGAAAAAAATATTGCTCGAACCGGTAAAATTCGTATCACTTTCCTCCAAACATAAACCTTCCCTTGACTTCCCGCGAATATTTCAAGACTAAAATAAACCGGTTCCGCCGTTCTCTAGTTTTAGCGAGACTAACAAAATTTAAAATTCATTTTTATTTATCATAGAAGATAGATGGACCTTATGTCAAAATCTTCATTAAATCAATTTTTTTTATTCTAATTTAAAGGGCTTTATCGCCAAGCGATTAAATCGCCCTGGTAAGTAATCACAACAAATCAAATTTAAGTGATCATTAAATGGTTCTAAGTTACAAGCGAAGAGTGCTAATAGTAGCGGATTTCGCGATATGCTCGAGCGTGGCAGATTAAGCTTGTACCTATATGCTTTCCACATGTGTCTAGTCATCATGGTATAGAAATCAGATTTCTCACGTGATAGGTTTAAAAAAATTATTTTCAAGTAGGTATTGGAATGTCATCGGATCTGTCAGATTAAGATAGGGGATTTTCAGTATACCCCAAATAAGCTTCCACATTTTTTCGTAACTAAGCTTCCCAGATATTAATTAATACTGCACTCAACTAAATGATTTAGTCATTTTTGTCTAAAATCTTGTTATAATTTACCTCAAGAAGCAATTTTCTGAACATATTTCTTTTTTCATAACTTTAAAATGGCTGCAGTTTCTGAACTCATCGCTAAAATAATTTAAAACATCGGCCCAGTGCGAGTTGGACTCGCGCATGAAGGCTTCCGTACCATATTATTTCCTAAATAGTAAAACAATGTGATTTTTGTATGGGAATTAATAAAAATTAATAATAATAATTTTATTTAAATTTTATATTGTGAACATATTGTGAACAATCTGTTGTCATCATTGATACCGAGAAAAGTCACGTTTGTTTTATGGGAGCCCCCCTTAAATATTTAATTTATTGTGTTTTTAGTATTTGCTGTTATAGCGGCAACAGAAATACATAATCTGTGAAAATTTTAACTCTCTGGCCATTACCATTCTTGAGTTACAGCCTGGAGACATACAGACAGACAGACAGACAGACTCAAACTCAAACTCAGACTCAAACTCAATTTTTTTTATTCAGAATAAATTTTTGCAAATATTTTTTGAAAGTCTACTTGATGCCTACCACCGGTTCGGGACAGACATACAGACATCGAAGTCTTACTAATAGGGTTCCGGTTTACCCTTTGGGTACGGAACCGTTAAAAACGCTCTTATTATTTTTAATCAGTTTTATCTAATCTAAAAAACCTACTAGGTCTCCGTGACGCTTGAGTAACTACAGGAACAGCACTCTGGGCTCCCCTACTATAAATATTCAATTTCTTCGAGATTTCCACAGCTTATGTGGTGTAATTGGTCATTAGTTCATCCACCGTATTACCGGAGCGCTTCTCTATAGTGTAGACTGTGGACTATGGAGATTGCTTAGAAATCTATTCATTTTGACGTCACCAAAGGTCTTTTTTTTCAACGTGGGAGGTGACTCTTGGAGAATAATTAGGTGAAATTGAGGTAGCCTACTATATCTGTCGTAATATGCTTGGAATAATATCTTGGTAGCACATCACAATTTTCCAAGTTTACGGTTAAAGAATATATATAGTTACTTAATTTTTATTAGCCCTGCAGTGCATCTGTTTTCTAAATTTTCATCGGCGAACATAGTTTTTGCAACAATTGTATCATTTCTAAATGTTTGGGAAAAATACAAGCAATTCGTCCGGTTAATGTCACATCCTTACAAAAATTAGCGTGAAATAAAATACAATGCAATTTTTATCAGATCGGGCAATCCATTTGCTCATTTCCTCTTTATAAATACACCTGAAATACATTATGAACACATAGTACGTCATACAAGTGAGTAAATTACTTGTATCAAGATACAATGCAACTTTTATTAGATCAGGCAATCCGTTTGCTCATTTACTCTTTATAAATATACCAAAGATATTAAGGGCACATAGTACGTAATACAAGATGTAATACTCATACGGCGTGATAATATCAAAGAACAACGAACCTTATTGGCATACCTGTCGTATTTTGGTGTAGAGATAAGCTACGATAACATGGCGCGCCCCTCCAAATGACTGTTTCAATGTGTGTAGTCACATCCTTATGAAAGAGTTTCTATGTAGTAAGTATAACCAATCACAGTACACATTTTCCCTATTGACTTTTTTGATGTTATTTGTTTTCGTGTTACAATCTTTTTATTTATTACTTCGAATACCCGGGCACGAGTAATAGCACGTGTTAGGTATAAAATTACCTTTATTCTTTAGCTTAAAAATCGTTTAAAATTATCCAATAGCTTTTGCATCAATATCGCTTACACCGACGCTCGAGTACATACAAAGTACGCTTGTACCTGATTTTCATACGCTCTATTGTATCAAGTGTCACTTTAAGCAGATATTCTCGAGGGTAAAAGAACATTATGCTATAACAAGCTGATGTAACAGATAATACACTCGTACTTTGTATCCTTTTGGTGGCTTAGAGCCTGTTTCACCACTTTCTGATAAAGTGCCGAATAGGCTATTCACAGCTTTTTTGACAGACTCTCCATACTTCATCTGTCAAGTCAAGTGGTTTATAGCCTATTCGGCACTTATCAGGAAGTGGTGAAACAGGCCCTTAATGTGGTACGTAAGCTAGATTTTTTGAAGTAAAAACTTCTTTAGATGTGCACTTTTTTGGAGTGATCAAAAAAGTGCACAACAGCTAGGATCAACGCAGCTTTGTTATGCTGCGTTAACAAAATCAAAAAAACGTTAAATAGTGTGAGAGAAGACCGCCGGCTCGGCTTGGGAGAGAAAGTGGTATCTGCTTTACGAACTTTTACTAAAAACTTTTTGACAGCCTGCATTCTCATCTTGTTATTTACCTGAAAATATTTTGTTGGGATGTAACTTAACACCCTTTATTTGAGGAACTCCACATGACAGACCATGATTGTGGACAGAGGTCTGCTGACTCACGTCAATATTATGTAATACTATTATTATCATTAGGGCCTGTTTCACTAGTGCTTGATAAGTGCCGGATATGCTATCCACCACTTAACTTGACAGATAGAGTATGGATAACCTGTCAAATAAGTTGTGGATAGGAGGGCGTCCACAAATTACGTGAGGTGTTTTTTTTTTTTTTGACCCTCTCTCCCCCCTGGTGAGATTTCATGAGATTTTATTCACCCCCCTCCCCCCAAATCTCACTTGAAATTTTTCAAAATGTGGGTTTCTTACGTAAACGTTTGGTATGACAGTCAGTAGATTTTCTTTCGAACGAATTTGTGAATGATCTTAATCGTATAACGATTACGCTTACGATTTAATCTTTAGCCTTCTTAAGCATACGTACAATTTGGATGAAATGGACTAAAATAGTATTATTTTATTGAGAAAAAATGACGTGAGATTTGCCGAGCCCCCCCCCCCCCCCGTCCTCTCCCCAACGTGAGATTAGATGAGATTTGACTCGACCCGCTCCCCCCCCTAAACGCCTCACGTAATTTGTGGACGCCCCCTAGTCTACCCGGCAGTTCATCAGGAAGTGGTAAAACCGGCCATTAGTATTTTATTTTAATCCCCCTTTAACCCCCAGGTACTCAATAGGACAAACCATGACTGCGGATGGGGGGGTGCTGACCCACCTCAACATATCCCACGTGAGGGTCGATGATGGAGGGCGCTATGGCTGTCGAGCCCACCATGACGAGCTGGTGTCCTCGCATGAGGACAGGCTGAATGTTTATGGTAAGTTCCAAAGAGCTAGACTATTTCAGTAATCCGTGAAAAAAGGAACGGTACCTACGACGTTGGTTACACATTCAGTTTGTCACTGTTTGTCAATAATCTGGCTAAAAAGTACTATCAGAGAAGTTGATTCCTAGGCAGGAGACGGCTGGCGGACCTAAGTAATTTGGTCGCGTTATGTCAAACCCATCCGACTGATCACTGATATATTATTAAAACCGAGCACAAAATATGGCGTAGGTCCATCAAGTGCCTAGGAATCAATTTGCTCGTTGGTACATACTAAAGAAATGATCAGTTCGTCAATCAACTGCTTAGACGTTAAGTTTTGCGTCAATCTTATCACACTTATAGATTACTAGCTGTTGCCCGCGACTTCGTCCGCGTGGACTTCAGTTTATAGCGCGCGGTGTCAACAAAATTGGTGTCAAATTAAATAAACTATTTATCATTGGTAGGCTTAAGATTACGTCACTGCATAGATAAAGTACTGAGTAGTGAGTTATTTAGGCCCGTATTTTTGGTCAGTATTCAAGATGCATCTCGGTCTCAAGACACGGTTCAGGCTCTGTGATTGGTTGGCTGTCAAAATTTGGACCAATCGGCAATCACAGAGCCGAACCGCGTCTTAAGATCGGGTCGCATCTTAAGTACTGACCAAAAATACGGGCCTTAAATCTTAATAACGTGTATAACAATCGTAAGAATCGAAAAATTTAATCCAATATGGTGCCACCTGTTATAGAAAGACTTATGAGCAAGCGATAGCGAGATGTAGGCGACTCTTAGCGCCATCTGTTATGAATTTTTGGAACTAACTTAATTTGAACAAATTTACGCATTTTCACCCCCTTACAACCCCTTTTTCCAGTTAAAAAGTAGCCTATGTCCTTTCTCAGGCTTTAGACTATCTGTGTACAAAATTTCATTACAATCGGTTCAGTAGTTTTGGCGTGAAAGCGAGACAGACAGACAGACAGACAGACAGAGATACTTTCGCATTTATAATATTAGTATAGATTATTATCATTAGATTGATAGACGGAGCTGACTAGAAACTAAGCGTGTAACCCACGTTTAAGGCAGCCCTAAACCTACAATAATATTGAACAATTTATTTCACAATAAGATTGAAAGGCGGGCGTTCAATATTAACCCGAGACCGTCAATAACATATTACACAGTAAAATTGATCGTCTAGGGGCCCACTAAGGACTCTTGTAGTACTCGAACGATTGACATGTCGTGGATGTCAAATAGATGATATCACGTCATGCTTATCACTTAGTAAAGTCAGTAAATCTTTTAAAGGTCAATGTATACGCCTTTACAACAAAATCCCAGAAAACGTTCAAAATCTTTCCATTAATAAATTTAAAAAAGTAGTTAAAGAACGTTTGTGTGCCAAAGCCTATTATAAGGTCAATGATTTCATAAACGATGGCACACCTTGGGAGTAGGATGGCTTCTTGCAAGGCTACTTCTACATTATTATAGGACTTACAATTATGTATGTGGATATTGTATATCATATTAAGTTACAAAATTGTAAACTTTATTTTAAAAGATTAATTTTTTCTCGCTTTTTTTGGTAAAAAAGTGGGCCCCGTGCGAGTTTCTTACGCCGGTTCTTCTCGCCGGGTTAGTTCCCGAACCGGTGGTAGGCATCATGCAGGACATTCTGAAAATATTTATTTTAAATTTATTCAGAAATAAAACAATTTTGATTGATTTCATTTGATTTGATTTGCTGTTGCATATTTGATTTGATTTGCTGTTGCATGTCGTATATTTGCAGGCAGCAGGTGAATGTCAAAATAAAACAAGACGGCGGCATTAGTTCTGATTTTAGCCACACGCTAAAAACTCCGTAGAACTGTTATTATGCTGTACTCGGCGAAACATGGCGATAGCGGTCATTGACACCCTGCCAAAAATTTGTCATTTGTTGAGTTGAGTCAATGATCGCTACCGCCATGTTTTGCCGAGCATATTATAGAACGATTTATTTCTCTTTAGATCGGAGCCGCTTAACAATTCTCATACCTACTTCGAATCTCTTTTTTATACACATTTGGTACACAATTGAATACCAAACTTCGACAAAAATTGACCCTCTGAACAACACTGAACGAATCTTAAGGGTCCGTATACGAAATTTGCCGATTTCGCTGATTTTACAGACGTGATTTAACAGTTAAAATACAGTATTTATATAATTTTAATGCACAACACGTAAGATCATTTCAATTATAATCTAATGTTGGAGGTAGATTTTTTATTTTTTTAAGTATTTTTAAATAATCCAACTCAAACCCGCGACAGTTTTGTGATTTTTGCTGTAAAAGGTTTAGAATATCACCTGTTTATGGATTGTATTGACGTCTTAACGGTATGAAAAAAATACAATGTACTGTTGAGAAAGTCGTCTATAAAATGTTGGAATTACTTTTTACCACTTTAATATGAAATAGTTGAGTAAAAAAATATGTAACTCGGCAAAATTTTAGAGAAAATGGGCAAAGAATTGTTGTTAATTTCGGCAACTTGGAGCTATAATTCATAAAAAGAAAACGACAGAAATAATCTATAGATAAAATTCTATCCAATTCGAGAAAAAAAAAACAAATTGTGCCAAAAAAACACGATTCAAAACAACCTAAATCTCACATTATATTTCTCGCCGCAAGTTCGAGTCGGCTTTCCGCGCTTAAATATATTTTAAATCTAATAATTAATATATATATATATTTTTAAGTCTATTAAGGGGAAAAAACCTAATAATATTTCTGTAGCGAACCTTTGCAATTTCGGCAAAATCGGCAAAATTTCGTATACGGACTCTTAACCCTAGCAGGTAAATATGAATAGAGGGTACCATTACCAGAAATTGCCTCACTTAAACTCCCAAAGACTTATCTATTAAAACTTCGTCTGTAACATTATAAGTATCAAAATGAGTTATAAACTATAACTGTTATCCACAGCGAGGGATAATGGATATCAAGTATCAATTAGAGGGAATATCGAGCAGCGTAAGGACTGGAGTGGCCAGGCGTGACGGTTTTGCGGGGACGAGTCCCGTTTGTGATTTAATTATTCTGAGACGTGCGCGATTGAGGTCATGATAAGTGATAGGAATTTGCATAAGTAATTTTATAGGTGATAGTAACGATTTGAAATGTACTTTGTGGGATTTTTACTTCATAATATTTTATAAAACATTCAGAAAGTAATGAATTCACAAGAAGTTAAGAGGTTTTTACAGTATAAAAGGTGTATAAAAACTGTGAAAGTGTCAGTGCTGAAAGAGTTACTTTTTTGTACGGGCAATTATATATTTTTTTTAATTTTTGTGACGTGGGCCGGCGTGAATTCGTGACGTTGGTTGGGGCGTTTCTCATAGAAGACAAACCTATTTCAGTGCTGCTGCTTTTATTCATGGCACAAGTACTCAACACACACTCTAAAATATTATCAATTCGTTATGTTACACCCTGCATACATGCAATATGTTTGCGTATTGCTAAAATTACATATACGTGAAAAGGTTTTTTCACGGTAAACATTTTGTTTTACGGGATCATGTCTCCCGTTTGACAAGATGAATGTTACTCTAGCAACCCTGTCCGGTCATCTACCAGTCTAAGTGGGAGGGTGAGTTAACAACCTTAGGTCGTTCAGAGTAGATAGATACCTTGAGAATAAAAATATTCTATCCAAAATTTTATTATTATTTACATAGCAGTCAAATGTTATACTTACTTCTATTCTTACTTCAAATATTATATAATATTAATGTTTTGTACCTCGATGTTTTTATTAATGAATATAAAATACATTTTATTACGAAAATGTATATATTTAGGTCTGTTAAAGTTTTTATTAGTTATAGTTTCATTGGAAACTTAAGATAGGATCATAGTTTTAAATTTACTTTTTTTTAACAGGTCCACCATACATAAGAACTCTTCCACCTGTAAAAGTCCAAAGTGGGCAGAGTGTGGAACTGAGATGTCCATACTACGGGTTCCCGATAAGGTACGTTCGGCATTTTAAACCGTTATTGTTAATACCAAAAAAATTATATCTTATTAAAGAATTAAATATTGTTAATGTTTTCTACTAAGTTTACATCATAAATTCGTAAAAGTTTACTTTTGCGTAGTAATGTTATGAAACGTTTAAAGTAACGTTAAGAAAAAAATATAATTCAAATATGTTCATTGTTCAGAAGGGTGATCATGAGTAACTAGAAAGTTACGTTATCGAATGTCCAATGTATGGAAACTGTCCATAGTGGTGTCTACAAAACCATGGTCACCCTATGTTTCGTTGGAGAACAAACAAAAATGTATCCGTAAAGAAAACTAAAAGCAAGTAAAACTTCCAGAGAAATCACATGGGAGCATCGAGGTAAAGAGATAAAATCAGATAAAACGGCGCGCTACAAACGTTCCACGAACGACACTTTAAGCACAGAGATATTCGGACGAAAACCGAAATTAAGAGGCAAGAGGGAGATAGCGACAGTTTCGAATGATGGCGTCCTGCTCGTGCAGAAGGCTTCGAAGAGCGAAAACGGAGCATCTTTCGCCTGCATTGTTAGGAGTCCTTCGGGGGAAATGGCCAAGCGATCGTTTGAATTGCAAGTCGTTGAGGCACCGCAATTGGAGGAGATATTCCTAGCGTCTGATCTGCAAGAGGGTCAGATCGTTCAGATCCATTGCAACTTGAAAAGCGGGGACTCCCCCGTTTATTATTCCTGGCTAAAAGACGGGAAGAAGATACCTACACATTTGAAGGTAATAATTAGTTTTTTATTAGCCTATAGTGTCCCACTGGTGGGCAAATTCCAATAATTAGTTTATATCTTATTTATTTTTTCTTTAATACAGGATTATGTTTAGTCACAAAAGTGAGGAAAACAGGGTAGTACGAATAAACACGATTGACAAGTTTGGACGACTATAGACATGGCTGAACTTTTTGTAGTTTTAAGGATTCAATTGCGCTGCAGTGATTTTTAACGCATGTCTGGTTAAATGGCAATTTTGGTAATATTGTACTGACAGAGACGCAGATGGCGACCTCACGTGCAATTGACTTGATACAACTCGGCTAATTAAGGGCCTTCCCTACGGAGATTCCGTAATTTACCGTATTTAGAGCCTTAAAAACTTATAATTTGAAAGCTACAAAGTTATATTAAAAATAAAGCAATAATCTTCAGTATATCAACATTCCTTTCCACGTTTTAAATGTTCAATTTTTGTTTATTATACTCTTGATATCAGCTTCCAAAGTAAAACCAATTTATTAAAATTCAAGTATACAAAACACACGCCAATAGATCGACAATATCATAAACTACTTAATTCACATTTATTTTTTTTAGGTCAATTTTGAATTATTAAGTTAATTAAAAAAAATAGGGTTTTGGTGCGATCTCGGCGACGCGGCAAATGTATGGTCAAGGTTGTTTGCTCGGGGAATGGCCTTAACGTAAGGCTGAATTTATACGCCGCTGCGCGAACACGCGGTTTGTCCGCTGCACCACTAATTAATGTCTGATTAATTATTATTTATTTAAATAGCGGCGCGGTCGCGCTGTCATATAAGGTGCTCCCTCAACGCGAGCATTCACTTGTAAATTGTAATATAACATTATAGATTCGTTTTTGAGCATTACATTACACGTGTAATGTAACATTAAAGATTCGACTTTGAACACTTAACAATATCTCCCTGACTGACAGCATTCGCGTGTAATGTAACATTCGACTTTGAGCATTTCATAGCTAGTTGATGTTACAAATTGTAACAAGATATTCACACTGTACTGTATTACATGGTGCGCATTGTAATGCTCGGTTTTGTATCATTGCAAGGTGCACGCACATTGCTATGCCCGACTCTGTAACGTTAAGGTGCTCCCAGACAGAAGTTATAATATAATAACGCTAGATAACATTTTTTAACAAATTATAACAAAAGACACGTTTATTTTTTGACATGTTGTAGCGTGTGTTACACGATGTTATAAAATATTATCGTGTTACACAATGTTTTATAACGTTACATAACTTATATCTGGGAGCATGTTAAGACATTACGTAGATTTGCTTGTCAATAATATTGTCATCTAGCGGTGTAGCCGTCAAACCGCGCGTTCGGGCGGCGGCATATATATAAATCCAGCCTAAATCCGCTGTCTGCCTATGAATCAATTTCTTAAGCGGTACATATTACGTTCTATGGTAATTATTTCATACATTAAATACCTGTTCATAATATAATATGAGGCTTCCAGCCGGGCTGAGGTAGGGCTTTTGACAGCTGATATTCTCTCAGAGGTTTATTATGAAACCTATAATGTTGTTATAACGGTACAATGTACGTAAAGTATTATCACGTCCTATGATCATAATATCAGTGTAGCTAAATGAACTTTACTATTATTATTTAAAAAAATAGCAGCATACTTACACACTTACAATTATTACTACAATTATTACTTACTAAAGCATACTTACAATTATTATTAAAAAAGCATAATATTATTTAGTCTCTGTTTAATGAGTTTTAGTATGTATTGCCAAAAACCAAAGATCTGAATGTAATTGTATGTAAGTGAGTGTAAGTGAAACTTATATTAAATACTAATTCTAGTTTTTTAGGTTTCCAAAAAAAAATGTAAGCTGTACTATCGCTTGATAACTTTACATAAAATAATATTATTATGTTTTCCAGAAAAAAATCCGCTTGTTCCATTTGATAATACCATTTAGATCTTTGCTACGTTACAGTGATGTATGTGGTAGGCTACTACTTACTTAGTAGTACTTTGTAATTAGCTCCGTGGCCATATGTCATATTAAAAACTTGTATTCTTATCTGTATGCTGTATTTTTAGTCAGTGCCGGTTTTAGCACTACAGCGCGGCGCTTGTTTTTTTGGCGCCCAGGGTGCGAGTAGAGCTAAACGCTGAAGGCTTTTTTGTCCGCTTTCGGCGCCCCTTTTTATACGGCGCCCTGGGCGGTCGCCTAGCGTCGCCCCCCCTAACGCCACTACTGTTTTTAGATAGTGGAGAGGAGTCTGGAGGTGTTCAGTGTTCTCATTATCAAGAATGTGTCTCTAGACCATTGCGGGACGTATACGTGTGTTGCGGCCAATCACGTCGCCAAAGTCAACAGGACAGTCAATTTGTATATAAAAGGTTAGTATAGATAGCTACATTTTGTACTTTCTGTCAATTTTCTAACCCTGTACTGTGTGTCTTAAATATTAAGCTAAGGCAATGAAGATAGCAATAAGTTTTTTCAACTGCAGTTTTGCTGATGTTATATAAGGGTGACCAGTCATTGGCGTGAGATTGCAAAATACTGCTCTTATGAACGTCTCACTTGCGATGGATATTATCAAATAAAGGCGCCTTGACTATTACTTTATTATGAATTTAAATTCGGTCGTGATTTGGTCTAAAATGTAATTCAATATTCATTTCATTAATAATTTATTTGTAAAGTAATAATAGTTTCTTTATTGTTGCGATTTAGTCATATAATCGTTTAAATTAATTATGTTACACGATTTTAGTGGCGCCGAAATGGAGCGAGGAACCGCAGAACACGTCCCTGCTGCTAGGTCGGAACGGCTACGTGTCTTGTAGCGCCAACGGCTACCCACAACCACAAACGCACTGGTTGAAGAAAGAAGGTAGGTTGTGTTTGACAGTGCAACAAAAAGCTGATATCTTACTTAACAGTCCAGTGCAGTAATTCCCAAAGTGGTCCAGGTGAACCCCTATGGGCCTGCGCGTGACTTGACGGGGTTCTATGTTAAGCCTGACAAAAAAAGTTCTACAATCACAAGCGGCGGTGGAAAATTAATTTGGTTTGCAGTGAATAGCTAAAACGTTGGTTAGAAAGGAGTTTGGGAACCTCATGTCTAGTCTAAATAGTGGAAGTGAAAAATTTTCGTATTACAGTATTTGCGACACGTTAAAAATGTTAAATCGCCCATGACTATTAACAATGTCGGATGTGAAAAACAGCAACTTTACAGGAGAGCGATTCAAAGTCTAAATTGTGAATAACTTTTTACTTATTTCAAGTAGAATCATGAAATTTCAGGGTTGTGCTCTATAAGTTATTTACGTTTAGTATATTAATAAGAGTATCCCGTATTTTATGAAAAAAGTCACTTCTGACCTTTTTAATGGAGTACGAGTAATGCTGATTTGTCGGAAGTGCCAGAACCGACGTTGTTGCTTGTATAAAATCAATGATTGCTTGTCGGAAGTGGCATTTACACCATTGTTAAGTGATAACTTTTAATTTTATAATACGTCGCATGTAGAAATGACCAACAAAAATGACAGCAATTTAAAGAAATCTTTTTATGTACTTCTGTCAAATCAAACGTAAAACAATGTATGTATGAAAATACAAAACATTCCTTTATGACTTAAATAATTCGTAAAATCAAATTTTCGTCCGAAATGTAAATTAACTTAAAACATTGAAATTAAAAATTATTGCCATCACTATTTTGATGACTTTTGATAGCAGAACTTAAATTAACTTAACAAAATTAATATATTTTTTTGTATCAATCATAAAGAGGAAAAGTTTGTTTCATGTTTGAAAAAGTCTTTGTATCTTTGTTTGTATTGAATATGTTCAATAACTACTGAACTAATTTTAAAAATTCTTTTACCCTTGAAAAGCTACATTATTTGAAAATAACATAGGTAGTGTTTTATTCAAAAAAATATTAGGGATCATATCGAAAATCGCAAAAATATAACCCAAAGTGATAAAAATTTGCAATAAATTACATAATTTCGCTTGCGCTGCGAAAAATACAGATGATTCATAGTAATAATATAGCAAATACTTATAGTATTGATCATTATCTACAAAAAAGTCTAGTACAGCATGTATGTATCTTTTATGGTTAATGAATAACAACCATTTCCTTCATTAAAATATTAACTTCAAATCATCTCCTACAAGCGTGGCTTATTTATGCATATTAAAAATTGATCTGTACCCAAATAAATATCAAAATATTAATTGTGATTCTGTGAAGAATAGAATTGTCTTTTAAATTATTACCATGGGGCAAATATTTGAGAAGTTAGGGCAGTTCGATTAAAGCTCAAAACAAGGCGCCGACGCGGCAACGGCGGTGGCTACCACGAATTTGTAAAGGAAAATATTATATTTTCCAAGTCGAACAACTTGCTATGGATCTTATCGACATCTGCTAAATACGATGTACAGATGAATTTGCCCAAATATGTGGGAAATACCCAAAATACTGACGAAGGACTGACTGTTTTGCAGGTCCATTAATTTGTCAGCGAAACGAAGTTTGCGAAATCAGGTAGTTCTTAAAAATCTCTACATTTTTAGTTTTACTTCGTTTTTATGAAATACTTAGATTAATATTTATTAGATTAACTAGCTGTCCCGGCAAACGTTTCTTTGCCATATTATATTAAGTATATCGCCCGTTTTATTTTATTGAATTAGTGACTAAAATATAAGTATGTCACCATGGCAACGTCCATCGCTATCCCGTGACCCGCGTCGCATAAACAATGGTCGCTCTTTATAGACAAATAATTAGCAATAAAATAAAATTGCGACTATAATTTGAGATTTAAACTATCCTATCTCTCAAGTTGGATCGAACTGCACATGGTGTGCGAATTTTATTATAATCGGTTAAGTGGTTTAGGAGTCCATTGAGGACAAACATTGTGACACAAGATTTATATATATATTAAGATTAATCAAAATCAGTCTTCTTCATCCGAGATTCACTATTTATTCTAGGGTATTTTTTGAGAATAATTTCACTTTTACATAATCTGAGTAAATCTATTTGTTTGCTAAGACAATATATTGCAAGCTCTGCATTTACAATGTCTACAAGATAAGCAAGGCTAATCAATTTAGCTACTCAACGAATTTGAGAAAATTATAATAATAGTATAGGAAAAAAATGTCATAGAAATCTTATGACTGAAGTTAAACCTAGTGTGAAAAAGAATATTTTAATACCTTTTTTACGACTTTTAACAGTAAAGCTTGTGTTTTATGACTATTATGTATTAGAAAAATACCAAGAAAATCTGGCTTTATTGCAGCTATTAGACATCAGATCGCCAAAACACGATTATTAAATAAAAAAATTATATTCATTAATTGTGTATGAGTGCCAGCAAAAACTTAATTTTCGTACAAAATTGACCCATTTTGAAGCCTTCTGAAAATTGTTTAAAGTCGGTAAGCAACGACAGATATGAAACAAACTCCTAGTGACATTACGCCAATTAGAAAAATAAGTGAAATGATTATCATGTAATACTACCGACATTTTGCCAATTTATAAATCCCTATAACAATGTCGGAAGTGGTACTACCGACAATTTAACCATTTATAAAACCGATTAAAAATGTCGTATGTGGTACAACCGACATTTGACACTTTTGAAAAACCGGTTAAGAACGTTGGATGTGGCACATCCGACAATTTTAAATGACCTACGATAAAATGTTAATGAAGGTAAGTGTTTATCTTATAATCAAATCTAAAGCAATAAAACATAAGCTATACTGTTCAAATCTTTGAAAATTATAATAAAGAATAGTAAATACCATTTTCCGCACTAGCATTAGCTTCGGTCATCATATTTCCATCAGCATTTTTTCTCTATTACTATATTTTTCTTAATTTCGTTGAGTACCTAGTTTGATTAGCCGTGCTGCTCTTGTAGATAATAAAAATGGCGTCGAAAATTCAAAAAATATAACGAAGGCTGCAAAAAAACAAGTGACAGTGCGAGGTCCATTCCCTTCGTTAACATAGTCGGAAGTGGCACATCGAGCGCTCTCACTCGCCCCCGCGTCCCGTTAACAACGTAAGTAGTGATTATCCGACATTGTTAGCGGACTATCTTAGTAATATACGACATTTTTAATGTGGCTATTTCAGAAACTATGCATAATATAAATTTTTTCTTTTCAGCTAATGATAGCCTTGGTTACAAGGACATGTTTTATGAAATAAAAATTTTTTTTCGATTTTGCACATCCGACATTGTTAATAGTCATGGGCGAAATTTGCATCAGTACCTGATTAAAGCGTGATAAGATGGACGGAGAGGGTGCCAGCACATCTTAGGAAGTTAATATACCTTCACAATATGTTCTTAGTGCGCGGCAGAAATATGTGTCGTTGCGCAACGACGTTTTTTTTTTGTTTTTTTTTTTTAATTCTTTTCGGGGCCCCAAATATCTCCATACTAAATTAAATCAAAATTAGCTCAGTTTAATCCGATTGCGGATTCTTGGAGATCTATTGTTATTTTATTGCTGTCGCGATCACCGGTGATCTCATGGGGCTTGATAGGTTAAGCGTTAAAAACAGACAGATACACTTAATAATTTTGATATTTACATACCTAATAAAGTAATAGTTATTACAGCAACAAATAGGCAACCGCTTTTCACATAAGTACCCAGCTCTCTAAGCAGGTCGTCTACATATTCTTCAGGAAATTGGAAATTACTTTTAAATCCTCCGGAGTCCTGTTCGTTGCTTTAATTAATTTCCTCAGCCCATGACAGCTTAAGCATTCCCTCAGGCTCTTGGTATCCCATAAAATATGCTATCGCTTGTTATCAGTTGCCTCAGTCGATAAAATCTACTGAAGCAAATTTGATAAAAAATCAACATACACGGTGTCATCACATTTGTATCATTTGCGCGATCAGATTTCCGATCCAGAGCTCCGTCGCGATCATCGCGCCGTATCAAGTATGCGTATCATAGTGTGGACGCCTATTACGGTGCGTCCACATTTGTATCATTTGCGCGATCAGATCTGCGATCAGATCTCCGTCGCGATCATCGCGCCGTATCAAGTATGCGTATCATAGTGTGGACGCCTATTACGGTGCGTCCACATTTGTATCATTTGCGCGATCAGATCTCCGATCAGATCTCCGTCGCGATCATCGCGCCGTATCAAGTATGCGTATCATAGTGTGGACGCCTATTACGGTGCGTCCACATTTGTATCATTTGCGCGATCAGATCTCCGATCAGATCTCGGTCGCGATCATCGCGCCGTATCAAGTATGCGTATCATAGTGTGGACGCCTATTACGGTGCGTCCACATTTGTATCATTTGCGCGATCAGATCTCCGATCAGATCTCCGTCGCGATCATCGCGCCGTATCAAGTATGCGTATCATAGTGTGGACGCCTATTACGGTGCGTCCACATTTGTATCATTTGCGCGATCAGATTTCCGATCCAGATCTCCGTCGCGATCATCGCGCCGTATCAAGTATGCGTATCATAGTGTGGACGCCTATTACGGTGCGTCCACATTTGTATCATTTGCGCGATCAGATCTCCGATCAGATCTCCGTCGCGATCATCGCGCCGTATCAAGTATGCGTATCATAGTGTGGACGCCTATTACGGTGCGTCCACATTTGTATCATTTGCGCGATCAGATCTCCGATCAGATCTCCGTCGCGATCATCGCGCCGTATCAAGTATGCGTATCATAGTGTGGACGCCTATTACGGTGCGTCCACATTTGTGTCATTTGCGCGATCAGATTTCCGATCCAGATCTCCGTCGCGATCATCGCGCCGTATCAAGTATGCGTATCATAGTGTGGACGCCTATTACGGTGCGTCCACATTTGTATCATTTGCGCGATCAGATCTCCGATCAGATCTCCGTTGCGATCATCGCGCCGTATCAAGTATGCGTATCATAGTGTGGACGCCTATTACGGTGCGTCCACATTTGTATCATTTGCGCGATCAGATCTCCGATCAGATCTCCGTCGCGATCATCGCGCCGTATCAAGTATGCGTATCATAGTGTGGACGCCTATTACGGTGCGTCCACATTTGTATCATTTGCGCGATCAGATCTCCGATCAGATCTCCGTCGCGATCATCGCGCCGTATCAAGTATGCGTATCATAGTGTGGACGCCTATTACGGTGCGTCCACATTTGTATCATTTGCGCGATCAGATCTCCGATCAGATCTCCGTCGCGATCATCGCGCCGTATCAAGTATGCGTATCATAGTGTGGACGCCTATTACGGTGCGTCCACATTTGTATCATTTGCGCGATCAGATCTCCGATCAGATCTCCGTCACGATCATCGCGCCGTATCAAGTATGCGTATCATAGTGTGGACGCCTATTACGGTGCGTCCACATTTGTATCATTTGCGCGATCAGATCTCCGATCAGATCTCCGTCGCGATCATCGCGCCGTATCAAGTATGCGTATCATAGTGTGGACGCCTATTACGGTGCGTCCACATTTGTATCATTTGCGCGATCAGATCTCCGATCAGATCTCCGTCGCGATCATCGCGCCGTATCAAGTATGCGTATCATAGTGTGGACGCCTATTACGGTGCGTCCACATTTGTATCATTTGCGCGATCAGATCTCCGATCAGATCTCCGTTGCGATCATCGCGCCGTATTAAGTATGCGTATCATAGTGTGGACGCCTATTACGGTGCGTCCACATTTGTATCATTTGCGCGATCAGATCTCCGATCAGATCTCCGTTGCGATCATCGCGCCGTATCAAGTATGCGTATCATAGTGTGGACGCCTATTAGATCATTCTGCCGATCATGCGCGTATTTGATACGACACGTATCAGATACGCGGTTAATAGCGATCGGGGCGTATCATGATACGCGTATCATTTTGATACGCTTCGATGATACGCGACGGAGATCTGATCGGAGATCTGATCGTGCAAATGATACAAATGTGGACGAAGCCTTTAGAGCACGTACATTTCATAAACCTATGATACGACAGTATATAATATTATAAGTCTATGGTACATTTACAATACCGTATTATTGTAATACGGTATTGTAAATGTATGTCTTTGTCTAGAAGGAAAACGGAAGGACATAGGCAAGGGCTACTTGCTGTTTTGCCATAAATTGTCAGACGCGATAAAAATCTCACTTATAAGATCTCAATCGACATCTTCATAAAATATTATTGTTATAATTAATAATATAATATTATGTCATAGTATACGTTTCACGCATCTAAATTCTAAAATGAATAAATACGTGCTTAAATACGTAATAATAAATTATTATGTATTCAATTTTGCTAAGTACTCCGGAAAATTTGTTAGTCGAATGCACACGAATGTTCCAACTTTACGAAACGTTACCAATTTAAAACTTTGTACGGAATGTACAAAACCATATATGTGTCCCAATTAGAGGGAGAATAAATATCTGTCCAATTAACAAGGATATAATATTGTTACGTTACAGTATTGGTAACAGTAGGCAGTTTATTTGTTTTTTTTTTATTCAATGTAATGCTGCGTTTTTATGCTTGCCAAGGCTTGACCAGCCACAAGAGTGTAAAGAGAGTACCTGTAGGCCTACCACGAAACTGTTTTGAGACTCAAACAATCGGACGAGAATGCCGCCTCCTGCTCTAACAACGTCATTTCACCTTTGTTAGAGTAGGACGCGGCATTCTCGTCCGATTGTTTGAGTCTCAAAACAGTTTCATGGTACAAGGCCTGGCTTGGCTTGCGTGAGCTTGTGGATTGTATCCGATCCGGTGTAGTGTCGGTTTTAGGACACAGATCAAAGGGCGCTTGCTTGGATGTACGTAATATACTGCGCATTCACAAGCGTCCTAAACGACTTCTAAATGCCAAGCGAGATTTGTGGACGCTTGTGCCTTGTGGATGCTTGCCAAGCTTGCCAAGCCTTGGCAAGCATGGAAACTATATGTACTCTATAGTCCAGGGGTTCCCAAACTGTGCACCGCGGTGCCCTGATGCGCCGTGGGAAGGCAAGAGGGGCGCCGTGTGTAGATCCTCCATCATTATCCGAAACCACAAATATAAAAAAAAAAATGAATAATACAAAGTCGGCAGTTTCATTAATAATTGTTTATTATTATTTACTTGCTTAACCTAACTATAATCATTAAAGGTGTTTATTTATATTATATTTTTTGTAATAGCTAGGTAAAGTAGGGCGCCGTGACAAAATCTTGACTTGTAAGTGCGCCGCAGACTGGAAAAGATTGGGAACCCCTGCTATAGACTATAGTTTACACTATGTTATTTAAAAATTTAACATACGAAAGCTTAGTTATTTCGATCGATCTATGTATAGTAAGCTGGAGGACAAAGCAGTTTTTTCTGATGAAAAATTGCTTTTGTCCTAAAGCTCAGTCAGTGGAGATTTTTTATCAGGAAAAAAAATTTCTTTTCCATGCACGAATTCACGAACAATATTTTATTGGTGCACTATCCACTAATATCTACGAGTAGTCTCCTGACTTACTTGAGCTCTAAAAGTAGGGCAAACTACACAATCATTGGCAGTCATCCTTATTGGCATCTTGTTGAATACTAGGAATGGCAAAAGAGGAATTTCTGTGTAATGAACTCCTTGTAGTTTAACTAATACAATTGGGTATTCAGCCGTAGATTTTTTTTTTTAATTTTAAATTTTTTGTGGCATCAGATACATACCTCAACTATACATTTTTTTAGTGGTATCAGACACATGGCGGCCAGTTCTGGAGATCGCTGGTGGGGGTGTGCTCAGTCTGTCCAACGGTTCCCTCATCTTCGACTCCGTGGCGCTCTCTGACGCTGGGCTCTACACCTGCCATGTTGAGAACGGAGTAGGGGAGGCGCTGAGCAAGACGATATGGATCTCTGTTAACAGTCAGTATCTTTTGCTAATCATTTTTTAATATGTTTTATGTTTTAAGTTATCTCTATTATAGTTTATAGCTTTAAGAGAATCTTCTCCCATCGAAGCTTGAACACGAAGGTGCAAATCAATACAAGAAGACGTTGTAACCGAATTCCAAGAAAGACGAATCTCTCAATTATTCATCTGTATATTTTTAAGTCTTATTTGATAATTCCATAGCTATAACTGTTTTATTCATATAATAATACTTACTTTATTCGTAACTTATACTCGGCGCGGCGAATCTGATTCTTGGTCCCTATGACACTGACAGTTAATAACCTTGTAGTGGCGTCATCATTAAATTAGGGTCATATTGGAGGCGTATAAATTTTACGCAACTTTATGCCATTACAACGATATTTCGTTGGAATTTTTAACAATTCTTAATATTTACAAGAATTAAATGGAATTTTGAGACGCCTCCAATGTGATCCTAATTTAATGGTGACGCCACTACAATGTTTATGTACATTAACTGTCAGTGTCATAGAGACCAAGGTTCGCCGCGCCGAGTATAGGTACAAATTAAAAATAAAAAAATTCGACATTTTTAACCGACTGATAAGAAGTTAACTTAAGTTCTGCAAATTATTCTGTAATTTTTAAAGCGTCTCCATTTTTTATTACTTATATAATATTTTCTAAGTTAGAAGTGAATTTATAGTACTGTGCCTGTACGTGTCTAACCGGAACATAATATATACCGGACATAATTTTCAGTACGAAACATATTTCTCCTGTATAAACTTCATCAAAGTTTATAATAACTCTGAAATTATTGTTGCAACTTCTCAGAAACGAGCGTCTTCGCTGCACTTTTGAGTGTGCTGCAGGAACATTTGTTTCGGAGCTTTAGACGGGTTATGGCGTGTTTTAAAAATTCAAATTTAGTTTTGCTAACGTGTTTTTTATGGTAATTTCACCGTGTTTTGTTTGGTTTAAAAATATTCCTTAGTTATCTTTTGCTGTGTTATGTTTAGACGAAAATATAGTTTTTTCCCGAGCGCGCGTATAATTTAAATAGCTATTTAGCACAGAAAAATTATAATGTTAGGTTTAAAATTAACTCCTGTAAGTAATAATGTTTTCTTGATTGTATTTTTTACTAAATCCTATAACATCTCTAGAGAAAGGCGGGAAAACAGTATTGTGATAAAATACTTCAATCCAGGGGTTGGCAAGCTTTTAATGACGAACCAAAACCTTCAAGAAGAGAGGCCTCCCTAGTCTCTCTTAAAAGGCCGGAAATGCACCTGCAACTCTTCTGATGTAGCGAGTGTCTATGGGCGAAAGTAGTTCCTTTCCATTAGATGATCGGTTGGCTTATTTTCCTCACTAATTTTATTAAAAAAATACAAATCGAAAGATCGACTTATGTGGTTGGTTGTTCTAGTGACTAGAGCAACCAACTAGTGACTAAAGTCTAGTCAAAGACACGATCACAATGTTTCCAGAGCCGGTGACATTCGACATAGTATCCCGGAATGTGACGGCTAAGCTGGGCCAGCACGTGGCGCTCGAATGCGCGGCGAAGGGCGACGATCCTATCCGGGTCATGTGGACGAGGAACGGCAAGCCGGTCAACCCGCTGACGCAGAGGTATGCATAACTCTGTATACCTAGTTCGAATTTCGGATAGTCGATGCAGTTCGAATTTCGAACATACTGTCTGATACCCTGATTCGGCTTGTATGTTTTGGCATTAATACAGCTTAGATGTAGTATTGAAGCAGTATGTGTTTGACGTCCGCGGATGAACCGTGCACATTTTTAAGCCGCATCCATCAGCCGCGGCCCGCGACTTATGGATGCATCCGATAATTTGTTTTTAGCTTTAATGAGTTGAAGAGAAACTAAAAAGACAAACTAATGTCGAACCGTCAAAATATCAGTCGTCACGTGTCATGTCTCGATACCCCTTCGATATGATTTTGATAGAGTTTCGATAAGTAAACTACATCGTATTGTATTGTATATTGTTATAAAATATCAAGCGGATGTCACGCGTTGTTTGATTGGTAAAATTTTTAGAAGTCCTTTGATGTACTTTTTTGCAGTTAGATCATAAAAATTAGACTGAATTGAAGTTGGGTTAAGTTTGAATTGAAATGGTGAAAACTGGGTACTGCAACCTTAATACTCGATAATAATAATAATAATAACAATGTTTATTTTACAAATTTACTGATCTTTAGAAATATTATTATTATTGCTGATGATGTTAAATCTCTATCAATCAAAATAAAGTAAATATAAAATACATAAAATTCTACACAGGGTGAAGATATCAGAGGCGAAGACGGATGAGGGCATGACCAGTCTACTGGAGTTGCAGCAGACGGAGACCTCGGATGGGGCGCTGTACCAGTGTAAGGCGGGGAACCCGTTTGGTGCTGATGTCTATAGCGTATACCTTACTATACTTGGTGAGTGAGAATTTATGTAGCTTTGTATTGTATCGCATACCCAACATTTTCGATTTTATAATTCATTTTTATATTTGGAAATTAGCCCCGAATTGTTTTGTTTTCTTAAATTAGATACTACATTGTATTTCCAAGAATCCGATCTGAGCAAAAACACGTCTTAAAATTTTCTCGATTAAAAAAAATCACAAATATGCACCTAATTTTCAAGAATTTTTCATTTATTGCCGTAACCGTGCATTGAACTAAGTTAATATTTTAAGGCGCTATATTGAAAGTAATTTTACCGCAAGGGCAATTTTATACTTAATTTTTATGACTATAAAGTCGTGAATACGCTGCGGCCAGAAGCTCGCTCGGAAAACATGCGAAAAACGTAATTTTAATTATTAAAAAAATAACTAGGAGCATTTAAGCAAAATGCTTCTATACGATTTTGAGTTGCAAAGGTGTCTATCAATCAGACTAATTTCCTACAATACATCTATTTTCGTTTAAAAATAATCTTCAATTTTCGTATTTTTAAGAGGTCATTTCGATCGAGAAATGTATCGAGGCAAAATACATTAATCGTATTTCTGGTTCTTCTCAAACCTAGATAAGGCTATGAAGATATGCATATCTCATTACCAGATTTCTAACATTTCTGAGGGTCCTATAGTATTACGTCAAAAAGGACAGTTTTTTCAATATAGCGCCTTAGCAGATTGTATAAAATTCTATTGTTGAGAAACAGACCTCGCGGATTTTTTAAATGTTGTATATTTATCGACATATTGAGAAGAAATTAATTTGGCGTCGTATCCGCGTCGTCCTTTCTCACCTGGCATAATATGAAAGACGGGCGTGAGTGTGAAGAGAGAAGGACAATGTTTGATTTTTTGGGTTAGTCGCCCTCTTAAGATGAATTCGCAAGGTAAAGATAAATTATTAGTATGACTAACATAACGTGTGATTGTAAACGAGATACCCACATCTACAGGGTGTAACAAAAACAAGTGATAATACTTTAGGGTATGTACGTGTTCCCTGTAGAGAGTTCACTGTGAAAGTAGCAGCGCTGAAAGACCAAATTTTTTTTTCACTTTTGTATGGGGAAACTCGTGACGCTCGGGCCGTTGCCCATACAAAAGTGAAAAAAATTTTTGGTCTTTCAGCGCTGCTACTTTCACAGTGAACTCTCTACAGGGAACACGTACACACCCTAAATGATTATCACTTGTTTTTGTTACACCCTGTATATGCGCGTTTTAAAGAGACAAACAGCCTTGGATCAATAGCCCTCTTTTTTCGCAAACAGAATTTTTTTACTACGTGAAAAACGTATGGGACATGGGATTATTAAATTCGTGTTTTGAGGATTTAGGCACAAAACATTATATGTATGTACATATAATTAAATAACATTTTTAAAATTAATTCTCAACATCAATAATTACCCAATTAAACTTATTTTAACTCTAATAACGTGTGTGACCTAAATAATTGTAAAGTTAAGTGTATAAGAAAAAAAAAACTTTTTCAGGAAGAAATTTTATTATTATTTATTGACTGAGCTATACTTTCCAGAACCTCCGATCCCACCATCCGACCTCTCAGTGGACTCGGTCCGGAGTCGCTCTGTGAAATTATCATGGCGAGATACGCACTCAGTCGCTCAGTACTTCACAGTACAGCTTACTAACAACCAACGGTTGTCGTGGAGTACCGCAAGGACCGTTAATGTTACCAGGTAAGTTTGATCAATGCACTAGTAGAGATTTTAATATTATCTATTGAATTAATTTGGGATATTTTAGTAAATTTTATCTATTAGAGACTTATGTCTACCCTTAGGTAAGGAAGAAAAATAGTGGAAGTAAAAAAATACAGTCACCAATAATTATATTATTATGTCATTTACAGTACTAATAAGGTCACTGACTTAAACTAACTGACTTGAACTATTTAGGCAGTGTTTAATTTCGCATTAACTAATTCTATACTATGGTTAGTTGATCTTGCTCAGTGTAAGGTATTCATAAAGATATTATAAAAATCATACTCTTAAAAATGTGCATAGGAGAACTTCTATTTATAATAAAAACATACGTAGCTACAACTGACCCTATTTATGCAAAATGAGTCCAATCCACACCATTGCCAAAATTGAGTTAATAATGCAGAAGTATTCCAAAATGGACCTTTTATTGACCCTATGAAGATCATGCAAATCTATAGTCGGGACATTTTAATAGGCCACATTTGACAGTTCATCAAAATTGTACCAGGTAACCTTATAGCGACGTACATAAAAAATAAATATTTTCGTTTTGTTATAACTGCACAATTGACTAACTTTTTTCAATGACGATTACATATTTATTGTAAATATGACCGATACGAATTATTTAACGATTTGCTTTTACTGATAAACAATTCTAAACGTAATAAATAAATTCTGATCTTAATAATTGCACGTCGTTACAATGTTACGTTAGCTGGCCTTTTTTCTTTTTAAACTATAGGGAAGTTACCCTAAAAATCGGAAGCGAATAAATAGTATCGATGCATTAATTGCTTGTAACGAAATATCCCCATAAATTAATAACCATGTTGTGAAAAGTAACACATATTTATATGAAATGAATAATGATAATACTACATTTAACAGTTTTTATAATTCAAGCGAATAAATGCATTTTTTTTTGTAAATCATGTACTTGTCTTATTTTGCTCCTTGAATTTGCAAAAGAAAAAGTAATAATGGGACAGGAGTTTGTTTAAAACGTATAAAATTCAAATATTTTATTTCAAGTCCGTATCGATTTATTCGTTTTGGTCGATGTTTTTACGCAGCTCACCTCACTATGGAGATTAATCTGACAGATGTCAAATGTGTCCTATTAAAATGCCCCGACTGTAACAATTTTGGCAGAACAAAACATTTTCACAACAAAGTTACCAACTAACAAATTAATGAGTATTGTTTTTTTTTAAAAGATCCAAGCTGCAGGGTCCCTTGAATTTTTTTTAAATTAGGCAAGTAGAATCATGCGGCTTGGTTCTCGTTTGCATATTAAAAAAGGCTTACTTCTCAATATTTTACAAAGACTCACGTCAGTCACGTGACTGGTTTTTGTTGATATAAAGGCGACGGGTCATTGTGACCCAGGCCCGACACGACACAAAATTACTCCTGCGTAACTGGCCTGGTTTTATTGAAACCAGAGTGGTTTTGTGTATTGCGCACACACTTGGGCACTATAAAATTACTCTTGCATAACTGGTCGTGTGTATTGCGCACACACGAAAGTTACTACACGATCGTATAGAGGGGAAAATCCAGGAAGAACAAGCCGAAGAACCCCATATCCAGGACAAACAGTTGCCGAGTTATAAGCACTCAAAGTTTGACATTGACAGCTCGGCAACTGTCAAACGTCGAACAAAAGCGGCCATAACTCCGCTCCCAATAGGCCTAGAGGAACGAAGTTTCTTCTAACACTAAAGGCAACACCTCGGCTACCCTCTCCCCGAATTTGAACTAAATCGGAGACATCCATTTTTTTCTTAATTCTGAGGCCAGGGTCGAATAGAGGAGAAAAATCCAGGAAGAACAAGCCGAAGAACCCCATATCCAGTACAAATAGTTGCCGAGTTACAAGCATTCAAACTTTGACATTGACAGCTTGGCAACTGTCAAATGTCTTACAAAAGTAGCCATAACTCCGCTCCCAATAGGCCTAGACTCTAGAGGAACGGGGTTTCTTCTAACATCAAAGGCAACACCTCGGCTACCCTCTCGCCGAATTTGAACTAAATCGGAGACATAAAATTTTTTCTCAATTCTGAGGCCAGGATCGAATAGAGGAGAAAAATCCAGAAAGAACAAGCCGAAGAACCCCATATCCAGGACAAATAGCTGCCGAGGTACAAGCATTCAAACTTTGACATTGACAGCTCGACAAGTGTCAAATATCTTACAATAGTAGCCATAACTCCGCTCCCAATAGGCCTAGAGGAACGGGGTTTCTTCCAACCTCAAAGGCAATACCTCGGCTACCCCCTCTCCGAATCTGGACTAAATCGGAGACATGAAAACTTCAAGGACGAATCTTCTACTATACTTACATCACACATTCTTTGCATTTAATGGACAATGACGGTCCGATACATATAATGGCTCATTGTTTTGTAAAATGGCAATGTAAGATACTCCATTACTATTTTTTTTGTATTATTATTATTTTTTTACATTAAGATTTTTGCTTGAAACCATCACTACTAATGCGAAAGTATGTCTGTCTGTCCGTCTGTCTGTCTATCTGTCTGAATGTTTGGTATCTCTTCACGCTCAAACCACTGAACCGATTTTGCTGAAATTTGGTATGCAGATACTTTGAGTACCGGGAAAGGACAATTCATCCCGGAAAAATGTACGGTTCCCCCACGATAAACGAGTTTTGGCGAAACGGAGTTGCAGGCATCATCTAGTTTTAAGCATCTTTGTAAAAACCAAAAAAAAGTAGGAGCGCCACATTATATCAGGTAGGTATTTACTGCCAAAGCATACAACAAGATATATTTAGGATATGCTCACCTAGATACAAAAAAATATTAAGTTTTAAATCTAAATTATGAATTTTATTTATTTCAATCTTTTTTTTTGGGAATATAAGCAACAATATAAATTAAAAAATAATAAATATATATTTCATTCTATTACTACATAACAGAAAGAAAAAAATGCCGGTTTTCTTCAAAATTTGAAAGTTCATGAGGCCTCAGTTTATTTAAAAGCAAATTTTGTGACTTAAAATCGTTGTTTCTATAACTAATTAGATGTTAGACGTCCAAATCGGGTGCACAGATTTCATGCACGAAAATCCTATTGACTTGTGTAATAATTATAAATCTAAAGAGATGGTTCGCTTTGGATTATATATATCCCTCACTAATATAGTTTTGCTAAAAGGAACCCTCCTGTTTTTGTTTAATTTTTGTTGGAAATAGTAGTAATATTTAACATATTTATGTTTGTACGCATAGAATAAATTACCAAATATACTGTTGTAAATTAACTTTACTTAAAATAACAATCAGTTTTAAAGAATACTCAATTTTAATAAAAACGGCTTTTTCTCAGAACTGTCATCGTGTGGGTTGAGTCCGGTATGCATAAATGGGTCCATTACTGTAGTTTATAAAGTTATTTGTCACGGCACGCTATGTAGTCTAATTAAAAGGTAATTAAAAAAAAATATCAATTTGTTTTCTGCTCTTATTACGTTCACCGTGCATCAAGCATGCTTCAATGCGCTCTAGATAGATTTTAGCTTCACTTTGAACTGCTCAAATTAAATTTGACATAGCTATTGGAGTACTTATACAATGCGGCCATTATCCTTTGTGATGCAGAAATTCCTTACACATGAGAGGCATTATCTGAAGATTAGCACAAAGGAAAAGTATGAGCGTATACTATGTAGTATGTACTAATTTAACCTCGCTCGTCTTATGAGCTCTTTGAAGTTTGGTAAACAACGTCCATAATATTTTTAAGGTATAGTTGAGTAGCTTCTATGGCTTTGACATTATTTTTAAACGTAGGATAACACTTAACTCTTATGATACTATCTACACTTGATGCTATAAATGCAAAACTCTGTCCGTCTGTCTGTTACAGAGGTAACAAACAGACAGACAGCGTGAAGAGCATGCCCAAACCGATTTTGCTGAAATTCGGCATGGAGATACTTTGACTCCCATGAAAGGACATAGGATACGTTTTATCCTGGAAAAATGTACGGTTCCTTCGCGATAAACAATTTTAGGCGCAACGGAGTTGCGGGCGTCATCTAGTTATCAATAAGTTTGTTTAGTGTGTGCCATGCTAAATCCTTTAATGAGTATTCACTGAAGCATTTATAAGTTAACTATAAATAACAATGATGTTGATTAGACAATATTTACTATAGGGATGTTGTTTATTAGCAAAGCTTTTATCTTCATGTTCCACAGAATGATTGATCTGCGTAAAAGTTCTACGATACGCAAGACTGCACAGATTGTTGTAAAAATATAATAGACGTAGACACTTGTGGGTAGAATAGAATAAGAATAAGAACATTTTTATTTTGTCACTACACAACACATGTAAAATACAATACATATTGTGTGATGTCAAAATTGCCCAAGCTCAGCTATACGCAGCAAGCTAGCTTGCTGCACTGATATTCTGCAAGGGCCAATGAGTGACTTCACCACAAAATAAGGGGGAAAACTATATTATACCTATAGTGGTATAGTATACCGTCCTACCGGTATACTTTACTGGTAGGACAATATATACGTATTTTTTTAAGATGAACTACACTTTACAATAATAATGAATAATGAATATTATCTACAAAGTTGCCGCTCGACCAGGGCGTAAGATAAAAATCGCATAACAGCGCCATAAAATCGCGCGCTCGCATTCATTCTCTATGTAAATACTTAGTTCCACTACTTCTAGAACCGTTGGTAACTTTCTTTGTATTTGACTAATTTGATCTTTAGAGCAAACGCAAACTTCAAGACTAGTCGAGCGCCAACAAATAGAATTACACCGCAGGGTGATTATGAAATACAACTGCAATGCAACTGGAGAAAATTTTTCAATATTCATACAATACTCTTTGTCGAACAGAGCATTATTTGAAATCACTCTGCTATACTGTGCAGTTATACAGGGTGTAACATAAAGAAGTGACAATACTTTTGGGTATGTAGTATGTACCTTCCTTGTTTACAGTAATAGCAGAGCTGAAATAGTAGCTCTTTAATATTTTTTTTGTGGGAAATTATTTGGGGGTATTTTTAAAGATACATAGAAGTCAAAAGTAACTCTTTCAGCGTTGCTAGAGATAAACTACGATAACATGGCGCGCCCCTCCAAATTATTGTTTCAATGTGTGTAATGTAGTCACATCCTTATAGAAGAGTTTGTATGTAGTAAGTATTCAATCAACGTACTCGTAATATTTCACTTAATGTTACTTATTACCACGATTTGTTGGTCAACTAATCATAACTAGCGGACCGCGCAAGACAACGCACTTCAAACGTTTTGACAATACACTTCAAACGTTTTGAATTTTGGAGGGGCGCGCCATGTTATCGTAGAACTCTACTTTTACCGTGAACTCTATACAATCGACACATACGCACACTAAACTATTATCACTTCTTTATGTTACACACTGCATTACAATAGTCGTACAATAGTATCATCTTACACTTCACTGTCTATATAGGTTAGAGGAGGTACGTCACAGTATAGACATAGACGACCTGCAGCCGGCTACCAGCTATCTGGCGCGGGTGGCGGGGGGAAACCAGGCTGACCTCAGCTCGTACTCCACACCTGTGAGATTCACTACTACGGAAGAAGGTAAGATGATACTATAATATGCAAAATATTATCTTAAACAATGTTTAAGATAATTTGCATATTATAATAGTGTAGTAAGCAGGCAAACAAATCTTTTTATCAGACAGACAGAAAGTCAGAGTCACAATATCCATTTAAGTCGCAGTGACGTCAGGATTTCAAAGAGCTGGCTTCGATCACAAAAAAAAGACGGGTTGCACTCCGGGAGTGCTGGCAGAAGTGAAAACTTGATTATTAACGTTGTGCATTTTTTAACCCATTTTTTATGAAAATCGATTATTAAAAAATCGATTTTTTTAATTAATCGAAACCCTTACAATAGATTAAATTTTAACCCATTTTTTATGAAAATCGATAAAAAAAAAAACGATTTTTTTAATTACTTAATCGAAACCCTTACAATTCGAATTCGAGTTTTCGAGTTTTCGTGTTTTCGTGTTTTCGAGTTTTCGAGTTTTCGAGTTTTCGAGTTTTCAAGTTTTTGAGTTCGAGTTCGAGTTCGACACAAAACACTACTCTCCAACCGTCTTACGGTTTTCGAGTTTTCGAATTTTCGAGTTCGGGTTCGACACAAAACACTACTCTCCAACCGTCTTACGGTTTTTCTATGGTTTTTCGATCAACACGAAAATCTGACGCCAGTTTCACTGTGAACTGTTTTTACCGATCCCACAAAAGTGCTCAACGCCGCTAAAGAAGTTTTCACTTCAAAAAACACAGAGACATGCTGAAGTTATTGTCTTAGGGCTTAGGCCATCTTATACTCTATTTAAGTATATCTATTATATCCTGTAATTGAAAGATTGAAAAAAGTGAAAAGAAGTCGCATTTGAGATCAAATTAATAATTTTCTACGTCCTACATATTACTGGGGCACCATGACCGCGCAACAATCTCTGTGGGTATAATTTGCGAATTGTGGGTACCGCCACACCACTACTAATAATTGATTTAATGTATACAGCTCTATAAAGAGATACTTTCCTGCAGGCGTAGCATGGTCACCATAGAAACGGTTTCTTTCTGCGGAAGAATAGACAAAGTGACAGTTAGACAATGGAAATCCGCCATTTTACTAACTAGTGGCACTTACATGCCTCCTGAAATAAATCTCCATTCCTTATCTAGATATTAAGTGATTGTATTAATTCAGCACCATCATCTCCACCCGTTGGAGTTCAATTGGAGCAGACGGACACCCCAGGCGAGCTGCGAGCAAGATGGCTGCCGCCGCCCGCTGATACTCACAACGGACTCATACTGGGATACCGACTGAGAGCTGTTCCACAGCTGACTGGAATTAAAGGTAAGTTCTAGGTAAGTTATACAAAGCTAGATAAGGTAAAACACCCAATGGGCATTGCCCAAAAAAAATCACATGTACTTTTTTATATTTTTTTTTCATTAAAATAGGGTATTTTAAGAATATAAATTAAATAATTTTGAAATTCACTGGTTAGTTTTTTTTTCAATAAATTTTTAAAGTTTCGCTCTGACGTCATCATCGGCGGCCAATTGACCTCTGCAGTTGTGAAAGCTGATACGAGAAGCTTACTAAAAGTTCGAAACTTAATGTTGGTCAAATTTATTGCTAATTTAACGCCATTGAAAGTCAAACTAAGGTTAAACATATTTGTTCAAAAATATAAGTAACTAATGGGTATTTTTTTCATTTATATATACAGAAAAACGATCACTGGCCTTATTCCTCGAAATATTTTTGTAATGAGCAAAATTAAAAAAAAAAATGGACAATCCCCAAACAAAAATCTAAGATGCTAATCTGCCAGCGATAAGATACTTTGCCTTAGAGTAGGTTCACACGGCACAATCCTGCACGTTTTTTGCAGTATACGTCTTAACATTCATACGCCGATTGTACTGCAAAAATCGTGCAGTATTATCGACGTGTGAATTGTTCTATATACATTGTATGGCATCACTATTTATACGTTAAGACAAAAAAAAATGTATACGTCTTTATGTAAAAAGTGCAGCATTGTGCCGTGTGAACCTGGCCTTATGTCTTCTACAATTCTTAACAGCACCTCCTAAACTCATTTATGTCTAGAATCGTCTAATGCCAAACCGCTACTGGGTTTCTTTCTAGGGTAGATTAAAGAGGCGGAGTAATAAAGAAAATCTGCTGTCCCGTTTCTAAATTTTGTCCATAATTTACTAGCTTTACGAATTTTATTGTATTGTTGTTAAGTGTTCGATATTGCTAAGCTATGGAGGAAACAATGTACCATAAATAGAAATAACTAGACAACTTGTAGATCTATTTGAGGACCTTGTAAGAGAAAGTAAGTCACAACTCTTCAACTATGTGATTTCGCTTCGAGTTATTAACAAAGAGAAAGAAAAAGAGACATACAAAACCTATTTTGGTGGTATAAGGCATCCATTACACGGTAGGTTCCTCGTCAGTCAATTCCATCAATCATGAATTATGTTTGACTGATGGTGACTGATGGGCTGATGAATGTATCCAGATTTTCGTCAATCACCGTCAGTCACGCTCTTACACGGTAGGTTACCCATCAGTCACAGTCATGACTGTGGTAAAACTGACAGCAAAACCTACCGTCTAATGGATGCCTAAGAGAAAGAGGTGATACCAATTTCACTTCGAATTATTTACGGACAGCCTTTGGTATAAAAACTTAATCACATAGGATTTATTTCGGGATCCTGGAGAAACGGGACGTAAAGCTACTGAATTGAGCGTAGTAATAACGTTTCCTATTGATTTCCATTACGGTATTTTTAGCTGGTGCACAAGGGTCTGAGATAAAACTATCCGCTATGTCCAGCAGGGTTGTAAAGTCTATATTTATACTTGTAATAGCACTACCCTTTCAAAATTATTATAATTTGTCGGGTTGCGAGTACGCGTAGGATTTTACTTTTTATATTTACTTTTTCCGTCGGCTTTACCAACACGATAGTAGGCATTAATCGAAACAAAACGTAGACATCACCTTAAACAATTTATTTCTTAGTACTAGTCGTCTACTTTATTAGAGAAATAGGTGTAAGAAATTTTTAGTTTCTAGAACTAAGGCTTTGCCTGTGAGTAGCTCTATCAGTCAAAAATTTTTTCTTTGTATTGACTAAAAGATACTACGTGCAAAATATTTTATTCGTGTAAAAATATATACTAATTTAGTAGAGTCAGTCAGTAATATGACTGTCCACTAAAACTAAACTGTACATTTTAATCATGGAAGGAACAATAAATTACAAATTCTGTTGCTTTGGTATTGATTCCAAAAATTTATAACTCTTTTTTTTTGTTTCAAACAGAAAGCCAGGAAGCGAACGATAAAATTATAAAGACGACGTCTCTCTACTCGAAACAAGAAACCGTAATTACGGGACTTCTGAAAGGCGTTCGGTAAGTTAGACCAACTTTTCGTACTCATTTATTGCGAATTTTGTACTTTAATATTCGGAAATATATGAGAAATTTCTTTCGCTCTCATCAGCTGAAGTTTGTACGTTTGTAAGGTTGCGTAACTAAGTTAGATGTTTTATATTTAGAGAGGAATTCTAGATTCCAGAGTTCTGCTTAGAGTGCTTTGAATGTACATATCTGTAAATAAATATCCATATTCTTACTAATATTATAAAATATACAAAAGTGTGTCTGTCTGTCTGTCTGTTACCTCTTCACGCTCAAACCGCTGAACTGATTTTGCTGAAATTTGGCATGGAGATACTTCGAGTCCCGAGAAAGGACATAGGAAACCGAAAAAATTTACGGTTCCCACGCGATAAACGACTTTTGGCGCAATAGAGTTGCGGGCGTCCTCTAGTAGTAAATAAGGCTTGGCAATTCAATTAACCATAGGAAAAAGGGCTTTCAAAAAGTATTTTGCTATGGGACCTTGGTAATTATCATCGTTTTTTGGAATAAAAAACCAAATAAACTCTTTGTATAAAGAAAATTTCTGTTCGACCTTCAAATCATAGCCAAATTAAAAAATAGTTGAACAGTACGAAAACTTTTTCGATATAGGCTGGCCGCTATAGGCTGACACACGTTTTCCGTATGCGATTTTCGAATTCGTTTTCCGTGCGAATACATGGAATAAGCAGAAAATACATTCAGGCTTCAGTCTCTGAACCAGCGGACAACGGGGCGGGAGCGGCGCGGCGGCGCGTTCCAATGTATAGATTTATATGGATAAGCCTTCTAGCGGCGAGCGTTGCGCGGCGTACTAGACGGGTTATCCATATAAATTTAAACATTGGAACGCACCGCTCCTGCCCAGCTGCCCGCTGATTTCGTCGAGACTGAAGCCTCTGCCGCACACGTTCGTTTTCCGCACGTATGTTTCAAGTGCAAGCCGAAAAATCTAATCCGGGAATCATATACGGAAAACGTATGTATGCGGCCGGCCATAACTGCAGTAAATTTCCATGATGTGACAATGTTCGATCACGAACGTATAGAAAAACTTATTCCTCTATGATTATTGATTACCTATAAGGCTATCATCGACGTAGATTATACATGCTATAGACAGCTTCGTCATCCATAATGTCCCGTCCTTTACGTATTATACTTTGATAAGCAAATTGATAACAATACCTTTTTGATCAGGTACTCGATATCGATAGCGGCGTTCAACAGCGCCGGGAGTGGGCCCTTCTCCATCCCGCTGTACCAGGATACTCGTGAAGGAGGTATTCATAATAGAATTATAATTTAAAGAATGTAATACAATACGTCTGTGTGTTAGTGCTTTTATAATTGTAGTAGAAAGTTATCATTTATCCAATATTTTATTTTATTGGTTAATTTTGTGTTTTGCGATTTTCAGACATTGATTGACTAGCTAGTTCCTACAGGTGGTCCTTTGGAGAAAAATTCTGTTAAGTGGTGTGTGAAATTTTAAGCTCCAATTTAGGGTGTTGCCTGTGTGTTGACTAGTCAGCTTTGTCTTTTATTCACATACGATGACAATTTCCACCCGCCAAATTTTCGCATGTATTTCCTGTTGTAGGTCTATAACAGGAAGATTTCGTTTTACATTAGCACTAGCAGAGCGATTCATGATTCCCGTTCGATACGGATTCGGAAACTTTACCGTGCCGTCATTGGTCAATGCCTAGCGCGGTGAGCGTTTAATGGATGTCGCGCGATGAAGTTTTCGAATCCGAGTCGAATTGCGCATTGTGAATCAGCGCCTAGGTCTCAAATAGAGACCAACTACTGCCAACTATCATTAGGGCTTACAACTTTAGCTATTATGTACTTACTTCAAAATATCTGCCTCGTTCTTGACCTTCACAAGTTATATTAACTGCGGTGTAAACCCTGATTAAAATCTAGCCCTGATTTTAAGGGCCTCGCTTTATCTTAGCATTGTATTTCTGCTACAAACATAATATATTTTCAAGTCGAATATTTAATCAGCATTCCATTTTTAAGTGAAAAAGAAACATTCCGAAATAAAACGTGGAGGGATGATTACAAATTCTGTTTCCGCTGTAAATTTAGATGTTTTTCTGGTGCTTTTCAACAGAAACGTTGGAATTCTAACGAACCATGATTTTATACTGTCTCTCACCAAAAATTTTGCAAAGTGTATTTGATAAGATAGAACAAAAAAATGAGAATTTTAAGGGCATGCTTCACCACTTACTGATAAGTGTCGGTTATGTTATTCACAACGTATCTGACAGAAAGAGTATACTCCATCTGCCCTAAGTGTTCTTAAAATCGTGTGATATTTTATGACCAAGCTTTTAAAATTTTCTACTCGTACTTTAATATCATCCATATATAATGTTGGTTGTAGGACAAACCATGTCTTATGTCCTGTCAGAACTTTTTAAATATTGATGTAACAAATTATGGTTAAGATTTTTGTGTGTTTTGTGAAAGTGGTTTTTTTTTTAATTTTTAGACTATAGTCTATGCCATTTAAAGTGGCATTTTAACTGAATTTTTGAAGATCGGAATGGTAACTTTAATTTATCTATTCTTTCGCATAGAAATTTCTACTGTGGCCATGCTAAGGCCGCTGGTGTTAATTTATATGTCATATTTTTTGTTTTTGCAGATATATTATGATAAGTGCTGGATATCTGGATCCACAACTTATCTGACAGATAGTCCATACTATCCGGAACTTATCAGTAAGTGGTGAAACAGCCCCTAGTCTACTATAATTAACTCTATTCAATTCGAGATAATATAATAGTTCTTACAATTTATTCTATGTATTTAATAATCTGAGACTCAATTTAACAATGCTCCTTATTTATTATGCAAATAGCGCCAGAAGAGGGTCCGTCGTCAGTGGAGTGTGGTGGAGTGACGTCCACATCTTTACGAGTCAGCTGGCAACCGATCCCGCCGCATAAGCAGGCCGGCGCGCTTATAGGGTACTCCGTGTTATATGCTGCTCAAGGTAAGGAAGAAGGAGATTATCGGTCTTACTACAAAATATTTAAACACCTGTTGAACAGTTGATTAGACAAAAATTTCTAACAAGTAAGACCTAGGTCTTACTTGTTAGGAATTTTTAACAAGTAAGTACACATACTTGTTAGGAATAATAATATATACAAGGAATTTTTACAAGTAACAAGTAAGACCTTACTTGTTACTTGTTAGGTCAGTTAAAGCTTTAACAGAACGAGCAGTTCTAAATTATTGGTATACAGTATAGTATTTTTTTAAACTTAATTATGCATAATATAAACAATGTTTATATCTCTCAATTAGCGACGCGGCAAATTGTTTATTATGAAGGGGGTGACAGACACGCGAGTAAGTACGCGGACTTATGGCTCGACGATCTTAATCGCCTGTGTGTCAGCATACAGCCGTGAGCCGCGAGCCGCGCGCCGCGAGCCGCGAGCCGCGAGCCTGGGGGCATAGTAACCCCCAGGATCGCGGCTCGCGGCGGGTGGCTTGCAGCTCGCGGCTCTATGCTGACACACATGCGATTAAGATCGTCGAGCCATAAGTCCGCGTACTTACTCGCGTGTCTGTCACCCCCTTGAGCGATTCTCGTGTGTCATCGACGCGAGCCGAGTAAGTTCGCGAACTTAAAACCTGCGTACTTTAAGTTCGTACGTGTGTCACCCCCTAAAGTACTCTACAGTATTTTTTTAAGAACTTTTTTACCTTCTAGAAGCTATTTATAACGTTCGAGATCGTTTTTGATATACATTTTTGAAACAGTACTCGTAAATAGAAATTTTGTACTGCATAAAAGGAGGAGGAAATTGGTATAATTTAACAATAAACTCTTGCTTTTTATTACCAGAATTTTCAAGTAACAGTATCAACAAAGAAATTTACGATAATACAAACAAAAGTTGAGAAAGCAATAAATAAAAACGAAATATTCTCCTTTGGAATTAAATTAAATAACTCGGTATAATTATTCTATGAATAAAGCTTACTCGGCTCAGAGTTACTTTTGTATTGTAAGTTTGTTCATTATTAACATCTGTAGCGAACTTAGTCTGAAAAGATTGGGTCAAATAAAGGAGTTATTAAAATGTTTCATTTAAAACAATAAAACATGAAAGCGACTTAAGGCTTACCTAAAATGTCCTTACTCTTTAATAAATTATTAAAAGGGGAAAATGGACACTAGTCCTGATAATAAATTAGTATTGTGTGTCCGTTTACTTTATCTTGCGTGTAAATATTTAATGTATTATTTCACTCGATTGTTGTACCCGTCTCTGCCTTTGTGAAATCTTGGGTATTATGTATATTTATCAAGTACATATTTATTTACCCACCACATTATTAAGCAGAAAAAATAAACATGTTGTTGCGTAGAATTTACGCAATTAGCCTTTATAGTTATTTGAGGAATTATAAATAAAAAAAACCGGCCAAGTGCGAGTTGGACTCGCCACTGAAGGGTTTCGCAGCAGCAATAGGGTTTATTTCTATAAAATTAAAAGGTTTTTGATCTATTTTTATATTTTAGTTGATTTAATGAAAGTTAAATTAAGGTTTACCATTTATGACGTATAAAAAAACTACATGATAGATCTCGTTCAAACCAATTTTCGTTGGTAGTTTTTATAGTAATGTACATCATACATTTTTTCAGAATTATCATGCCCCTACTTTAGAAGTTAGAGGGGGGGGGGGGGACACATTTTATTACTTTGGAAGAGTCTCTCTCGCAAACTATTCAAATAAGAAAAAATGATTTTAGAAACCTTAATATGATTTTTGAAGACCTATCCATAGATACCCTATACGCGTAGGTTAGATGAAAAAATTTTTTTTTGTTTCAGTTGTACCTATGGGGACCCCTAAAATTTTTAATAATTTTTCCATTTTTGTATCAAAATCTCAATGCGGTTCACAGACTACATCTACTTACCAAGTTTCAATAGTGTAGCTCTTATAGTTTTGGAGAAAAGTGGCAGTGACATACGGACGGACAGACAGACAGACAGACAGACATGACGAATCTATAAGGGTTCCGTTTTTTGCCATTTTGGCTACGGAACCCTAAAAATCCGGGTATTTATCGATATACTGCCAGCTTTTTATCCCCCGATTCCTCAAAGTCTGCTCTCAATTTGTACATAATATTATGAACCAAAATATGCCTTTACAATCTTAAAATAATTAGGTACTTCACAAAAAACCAGAATAAAATATACACTAACAGCCAAATTGTGCACTCAAACTTTGCGTCCACGAAAGATATATGAACGCGAAGTTCTACAAACTTTGACTTGCAGGTCGACCGTGGGTGAACACTAGCTCGCTGGTGACCGAGTTACGGCTGCAGGGGCTACTGAAGTATACGAACTACACCGTCAAAGTCGCCGGGTATTCCAACTACGGCGTCGGGCCGTTCTCCTTCCCGATTGTTTGTTCGACACTCCAGGACGGTGAGTATTAAACTTAGGAAGACAGCTCCAATGTTGACATTCGCAACTTAGTGGGCTCCTAGACGCTTAATTTTACTGTACAATTAGATTGCGAGCCTTTTTTGACAATCTTATTTGACAATAAGATTGAAGGCGTTCAATGTTAACCCTAGACCAGAGGTCACCAAATGGCGGACCGCGGTCCGCATCCGGACCGCCGACCCATTGTGTGCGGACCAAGCATGTTCGAAGATGAACTTCGTTAAAAATTAATTTCGGTCTCGACATACTGATGAACTAGTAGCAACAAAAATTGACACTTTTCTCATTGATTTGTAATTTCTATAATTACATTTGTTTAATTTTTTTAATGTGCGGACCGCGAAGGTATTTTATTTCTTAAAACGGACCCCGAGCGAAACTAATTGGTGACCCCTGCCCTAGACGGTCAATAATGTTATTATTAATTTGTATATTATTATATAATATTATATATGTAATTGATCGTCTATGGGCCCGCTGGTTGCTAGAACTTGCAATAAGAGTGTAGATATTTTGTTATAGCTGTTACGGATACGGGCAGTTGTTTACCTGCGCGCGACAGTTGCGCGTACTTTCTACAAAAGTCAAACCCTTGTTTATGTCAATTGCATGTTTACGTAAACAATCCAGAATGGAACGTTCCAGAAAGTATGGCGAGCCATATAAAAGGTAAACAAGCCGGCAATCAGCTCAGTTTGATACAAGCGATCATCAAGGCGACTTCGAAGTGAGAACAAGTGATCAATAGTGAGTGACAGTGCTAGTGCTCAGTGATTTGGATCTAGTGCTTAGTGTTTGGACTTAGTGATTTGTGTGAGCTAGTATTTGTGAATAAAGTCTTCAAGAGAGTCACCAGGACTTTCTCTCCGAATCCAACGAACCCTAGCACGTAACATAGCTTTAGAGTGGTCACTGATTTGTGATTACTGATCAATCATTTCGTGCTATTTTAAGTACTATTTCACCTATTTTAAGTACCAACAGAACATTAACAGCATCTTAGAAATAAAGCGTACCTATAAGGAACTTTCATCAAAAACAATTTAGTTATTTTGCTAGAAATCGAAACGATCAATCGTAAACGAATGACATTCTATACACCGTCATTAATTTACCTTAATACATATTATCAATCTTTTTATAAAGATCGTTGATATTAAAGATATTTCAGTATATTTATAAAGAGATCACAAAGCAGATACCACTTTTACAGTTCTGTTAACCCCTCAACTGTCCATAAAAAAAAAAACAATATGGCGCATCTGTCCACGTCAACGTGGGTGGTCGCCCGCGATGACGTCATCATGATGATTATGATTAAAATGACAATATATTTAAAAATATGTATCAAAGACATTTGTTTTTATAAATCTGTAGTTTATTAGCTACCTAATGATTATAATTTATTGTACCTTTACCTACACATAAATTGCTAATTCTAAGTCCAAAGTGTAGGGGGGGAGCGCGCGATATGGCTGACGATATCTATAAACAGATTACTTAATTTCTACCCATAATCTTTGTCTGAAACACAAGTAATGAATAGAAAACAGTTTATTACTTATTCTTCTATGATGCAAACACAAGATATTATACAATAGCACTTAATACACACTTCAAAATAGTAACAATAATATACGGGTCGTCACCATAAGCACCACTTAAACACCACTTGTAAACAATGTCTCAGCTTATACCGAATCGTACTCATGTTCCGGCGGGAACATGTTGGACATGTGTTGGTATATTCTATCCTTGTCTTACTCTCCGTATGTTTTGCAAGTTTGAGCAGGATAGACACAGTTTTTTAAGTAATTTCTGCAAATAAAATAAGGCGGCAAAAATCGGCCAGTAGCTGGCGTTGGACAGACGCGCACATCTAGTAAAAACGCCAGGAGATGGCGCGTGGACAGTCAAGGGGTTATGACCCTTTCAAACCTTAATCATTCTTCTAAAGTGCCCAATTAAGCCCTAGTGATTTAGATACAATTAAGTCGCTCAAGAGTTATAAATCTTATTTTTAATAACCCTTAGTGCCAGATGCTCCCGCGGAAATAAAATTACTCTCCCAGTCGACGAGTACGCTGCTAGTTAGTTGGAAAAAACCGAGTCAACCCAACGGCAGGCTGCTACATTACACTGTTTATTGCAAAGCAACAGCTGGGTGAGTTTGTGTTTGATTATTTATAATATAAAATAATAGTTGCGGATATAATTTCATATCTTTAAACGAGCAATTCTTGTGTATATATAATTGGAATCTCGAAATCGGCTCCAACGATTTTCATGAAATTTAGTATATAGAGAGTTTCGGGGGCGATAAATCGATCTAGCTAGAAATCATTTTTAGAAAATGTCATTTTATTCGTGTTTTATCGAAGACCGAGCTCGGTCAAATAGCCAGTAATTATAATAATATGTCGTTGCTTATTGTATTGTATGACCACTTTGCAGCTGCTTAGCTCACGCTATAAAAATAATACACAGAATCTGCGCGGGTGTTTTCAGATAACTTTAGAATAACTAAACGGCAAAATGACTTGTGGTAATGGGAGTAGGAACATGGGAACCTCCGGCTCGTTCATGATTGCTCCCCGATTGTTTGTTTGCATCTAAAATGGCTCTGAAATTATTTGACCATTTTAAAGAAAAAGTCTTGGCTACAGGCTCTATTTTTGTGTCAACCCTACTTCAAAATTTCATTCCAGAAAACAATAGATCATAAAAGTGGGTCCAATCGCTAGATGAAAATATATTAAAATATCATATCTAGTCATTGGACCCAATGGGTCCAATTTTTTTGGGTCCAATAGCCCGAGTACTCCTACTACATACTTTACCAATTTGTACAATATCCACAAGTTGATATAAATAGAGTAAATTAATTATATTTACCTTAAATTAAACCTGAGTACCTCTTCAAATTGAACGCGATATACTAATTGATTAGATTAGCACGAGAAAATGAAGATCCCGCTAAATTGCTTCTATTATTCGCCATCATTTTAATAGATAGCAATTAAAATTGAGCTCTTAATCTTCATTTTGGTTATCAAGCCACGTGTAAATTCGTGTTCTATACTAAAATGTTCATTACTTAACTCGTCACTTGATAAACGGATTTTGACGAGTATCATGATTTAGTTTCCACGACAAAAGTCGAATAGTGTTCGAAGTTGCAGGCTAAAATTTTGTAAAAGGGAAGTTAGGCGAGCTCATGACAAGTCCTATATTTTTTCACCTTTGCTGTCGACACTACGTAATGAAATTTCAACTAGGTACCTGATTTTTTCAGATAGAATTGAAGGTCTTGCCTGGTAAATTATAACTTTATCTCCCTAGTATGTAAAAGAGAAGACAACTCCTTACATGCTTTTGTAGTAATAAATATAAAGCATTCAACTAATTTCCAGCAACGACAGCCCACAAATACACCGCGTCGACGCCGAACCGGATAAAGAGCCCTACGACGAGACCCAGAACCTTGTATTGAAAGGTCTATACGAGGGCAGACAGTATGATGTATGGGTGACAGCCAGCACCGCGGTAGGAGAAGGCCCAGAGAGCAGACATGTTACTAATACGCCGTCGCAACGAGGTATGTTGAGCTATGTGGCGTGTCTGAGCATTTACGCGCTTGACTATGATCAATTTCGCCGAACTCTTATCACTATATCCCTTATAATTTCTCCGAGCTTCGCATATTCTTAAGTTTATCCTAGTAGGTACTAAGTCTTTAAACTGTTTAATGATCAGCTCCATCTAATTTAGGGCCGGGATACAAAAACACGGCACGACGTCATACGACGTCGTACGGCGCCGTGTCGTGGGAATCCACGATGCGCGTCGTAAAAAATCACGGCACGATGTCGCGTCGTAGAAACTCACGTAGAAATTCAAAGATGAGTCTCTACGACGCGACGTCATACGACGCCGTGTCGTGGTTTTTTACGACGCGCGTCATGGATTCCCATGACACGGAGTCGTGCTGCGTCGTACAGCGTCGTACGACGTTGTGGCGTGTTTTTGTGTGCCGCCCAATCAACACAGATTAGCTGAATAAGTTTGGCGTAAAAGCAATTCTTTTGACTTTAAGCTGGACTGAAGTATTTGAATAACTTCTGTGTAAGCGCTTATACAGATGATACTCAAGCAATTTGGGCACAAAATATCTTGCTTCAATTTGGATAACATTTGATTAATAGTCACATAGCAGCTGAATAAAAGTACAACACCCTGAATATCTTCTGCATAAATTCTGATTATTCTTTAGTCCAGAAATTATACATCTTTTATGCAGTTGATAATTTGTGAGTTCAGATATTCAAATGATATTCAAAAATCCAATATCAAGAGAAATTTTATAAAGAAATTATGCAAGTAAAAAAATAAATATTTCATTTTTCATCGTGACGAGATTATTTTGTGAAATACTTAGTTAAAATAATTGTAATGGTGGTACAGGTCAGTTAACAAGAGCTGGCACGATGTTGACATTTAAACATTGCGCTTGTGTAGTGTCTGTGAATAAGCGCGTGGCGTGACGTCGTACTGCATACGCATCATAAAAAGTCTGCCCGTCTCTCTCGCGCGCGGTCTAGCTTATGAGCGTGAAGGGGACAGTTATTATTTTTCTTTTGCTACTGTTTATAAATACAGCGTGATGTTCGAAATCGTACGATAATTATGGTACACATACGATAATGTGCCTACGTACGATGTACGATAGCATAATATTATTATCGTACGCAGATTGTGCGATAATTTTTATCAAGATGCAAAATTTGAAAATTTATATTTTTTCACTCATACGTCATTTTATTTTGTCAAATAAAATCTTGGGAAAATCTTTGGTCTGAGGGGAAAATACTAATATTATAATCTGGGAAAATAAAAAAAGCTTAGAATAAAATGTCTTCGGAAATAATTGGTTCCGGCAAAACTTTAACGGGACAATCCCGTGAAATAGTATACAATGTTTTTAGCTATTTCATGCATCACAATAAAAACAGTGATGGTGAATATCTTTCGATGAAAAATTTGTACGATTTGACATCGGAGGCGACTGGTGTTTCTCAGAGAAGCGTTCAACGAGTTGCTTCCGAAGTACGCAATCAAGTAACAGCGGTTGTGAAAGCTGATACAACATCACAACCATCTACCTCAAAAGAAGGAGAGCCGCAAGCATCCAAAAGATTGGCGCATCAAGTTACTTTCAGAACACCGGGTAAAAAGCGACCAAGGTTAGCAAACAATCTACAGTCATTCTACAGTAGATAGTTTTGACCAAGAAGTCATAAGGCGAACTTTATTGGTCTGAGGGCGAACTATCTACAACTTTCATCTGGTTCAGCATACATATCCGACATTGAAAAAGTTATTAGAATTGTTGAAAGAAAGTATCAACTTTGAGGGTGGTATTTCTTCACTAAGAAAGATGGTTCGGAGGCTGGGTTTCAGATGGAGAAAAACACAAAATAATAAAAAATACTCATTGAAAAAAGTCACATCAGACTCAAAAGAACATTATATCTGATATTATTACAAGAATATAGATCACAAGGCCGACCTATAATATATACGTATGAAACTTATATACACAGCTCGCATACATTGCCACGAGCATGGACCGACGAAACGAGCAAAGGTTGTAAAGTGCCTATTTCCAAGGGCGATATGCTAGTGATAGTTCATGCCTGCTCGGGACAAGGATTCATTCCAGAAGCCTTGCTTATCTATCCAGCAAAAAAGCAAACAAGAGATTATCACAGTAATATGAATGCTGGTAATTATCAGAAATGTATTACAGAAAAACTTCTTCTGAATTTACCGCCTCAGTCAGTTTTAGTAGTCGATAATGCATCGTACCATAACGTCGTATCGGATCCAGCGCCCACATCAAATTAAAAAAAAACCGGCCAAGTGTGAGTTGGACTTGCCCATGAAGGGTTCCGCAGCAGCAATAAGGTTTATTTCTATAAAATAAAAAGGTTTTTGATTTATTTTTATATTTTAGTTGATTTAATGAAAGTTAAATTAAGGTTTACCATTTATGACGTACAAAAAAAACCACTTGTTAGATCTCGTTCAAACCAATTTTCGTTGGTAGTTTTTATAATAATGTACATCATATATATTTTTTAGAATTATCATGCTTACTTTAGAAGTTAGCGGGGGGGGGGGGGGGGGGGACACTATTTATCACTTTGGAAGTCTCTCTCACAAACTATGACATTAGAAACCTCAATATGATTTTTGAAGACCTATCCATAGATACCCCACAAACATAGGTTAGACGAAAAAAAATTTTTTTTGTTTCAGTTGTACCTATGGGGACCCCTAAAATTTTTTATATTTTTTCCATTTTTGTATCAAAATCTTAATGCGGTTCACAGACTACATCTACTTACCAAGTTTCAATAGTATAGCTCTTATAGTTTCGGAGAAAAGTGGCTGTGACATACGGACGGACAGACAGACAGACAGACAGACATGACGAATCTATAAGGGTTCCGTTTTTTGCCATTTTGGCTACGGAACCCTAAAAAAGTGACATGTTAGCTTGGCTGGACAAATATAATATATCCTATCCTGAAAGAAACACAGTGCCTATATTATACGATATTATAAAAAAAAATAAGCCAAACCATGTACAATTTGTACTTGATAAAATCCTCGAAGATCACGGACACAGTACAGTACAGTATTACGCCTACCATCCAGAACTGAACCCAATAGAGTTACTGTGGGGTATAATTAAAGGGAAAGTTGCATCACAAAATGTGAACTTTAACTTGACAACTGTGGAAGAATTATTTAGAAAAGAAGCGGATTCTATTACTCTGGGTATGTTTAGTGACGTTTGGAGAAAGACGCGAGAACATGAGGAAAGATATATTCAACTGGAACCAAAAGTGGATAATTTCACTGACTCTTTTATAATAACATTAGGAAATTCCGACGGCGAAACAAGTTCTTCGAGCGATGAGAGTTTGAGTGAGGTAGAAGAGTTACGTAACGATTCTGATTAAAGGCAATAATATAATAATCTATACTTATAATCTAAATATAATCTAAATATATAAAACTCAAAGGTGTCTAAATATATAAAACTCAAAGACTGACATGGTGATCTATCAACGCACAGCCCAAACCACTGGATGGAACGGGCTGAAATTTGGCGTGCAGGTAGATGTTACGACGTAGGCATCCGCTAAGAAAGGATTTTGATCAATTCTACCCTCAAGCGGTTAAAATAGGGGATGAAAGTTTGTATATAATAATACTTCTAAACGCGAGCAAGGCCGCGGGCAAAGGCTCATAATATTATAAAGCTGAAGAGTTTGTTGGTTTAAGGATGTTTAGTTGTGGATAATAATAACGAGATAGTACTTTTTGCTGATGACACTTCACTTATTTTTAAAGTGAAGCGACTTAACCTCAACCAGTTCTGTATTAAATTTTCATTCTTTTGAATACCAGCCCAGAACTGAAATACTTAATGACATAAAAATTGGCCGGTACCGACTTCAAAAGAATGAAAATTGAGTACAGAACTGGTTGAGCTTTGAGGTCAAGTCGAATTTCGAAAAGGGCACTAATGAAGAATAATTTATTTATGATTATAATATAACACTTGAAGAATAGACTCCGTGAAGAAACAGAGGAAAATGTGAAAAAAACGGAAAAATTATATGACATTGCTTATTATCTTAAGAACTACTTGAGCAATTTTTATGTTTTTAGCATTTTGCGGAAAATGTACGATTTCCGTAAATTTCCTAAATTACGCGGGCGAAGCCGCGCGGAACATATAGGCATAATATAAACAAGTAACACATATATTTGCATTTATTTATTTATCTACAACGAACTCATTTTACTAAAAACTTACTGTTTTCTTTTTTCTTAACCTACAAAATAATTTATTTTTAAATATACTTACTGTATAGTGAAATTGCATAAGTGTGAGTACTATGAACGCGCCAGCTCTTGTTAACTGAGCTATAATTTTCGTCACGTCTTAAGTAAATTGTTTCATACATTTTTAATAAGTTTAAGGTGAATTATATAAACACATGGCACTTTACTGTGAATTATCAATATGATAATTGTACATTTTTTGAGCGCCTTAAGATAAAGCTACAATTTAAAAGGTAAACAAATGTAAAATAATATTTAAATTAAATTATCTAATACTTTCTATCAAATTTTAGTCCCGGCGAATAATGAGAATAAAATTTTGTATTTACCGCTAATGTTTGCTACTCACTAAACATGTGTTTCATAAGATAAATGTTGAGGATTTTTATAAAAACAGATTATGTCGAACGTTAGTTAATAGAGGACGGCCAGTTTAACTAAAAGTGTCAGTTTCGGTGATTATGTTGCATTTTTCTGCATAATGGTTCACATACGACTACATATCCAGAAATTATTTGGTTTAAAGTACAATAATTATACATTTCTCAGAACTATACTTTTTTACGCTTTTGTTATTATTTTTCTGAGGAGGCATGCGCAGTTGTTGATGCAACACTTATCAAGTTTTGATACAAAATTGTGAAATATCTGGATATAAACATAGATATCATCGACTAATCAGTTATTTGCTGCTTGTACATTTGTAACTGATATTGTTTTAAGCCGAACATTTGTTCGACAATTGTTGACAATTGTTCGCTTATAGCGCTATAAGTTAGGTAAAACAAGCAGTTTTTTTTTCAATTATGCAGAAGTTTGCTGTGTACAGAAGAAAAAATCTAAAGTATTCAGCTTCTGAATAAATTAGTACCATTTCGTACACTATGCAGCGTAAAGAAAATATTTCGTCTAATATTCAGAGTTTTGCTGTTTAACCGCTTTGTTTAAATATGTTATACAGGACAATGCAAAAATTTCAGCTACTGTGCAGCTCATAGCTGTTTCAATTACTTTTATTTGAAAATCGCTTGTTTAGCAGATTCTACTCTTGATTTATTCAGCTTGAAGAAATACCGCGAACTTTATACAGAATTTAGTAAGCTTACATCATTATTTTAATTTAAGAACTCTCTTATTCAAAATAAAGCCATAACGTCAGCTGTAATACAAAAGTAATAAAGCTTGACACTGCTTATTGTCGTATATTTTCGCTACTATCTGGCTTATGTGTTGGCTGGGTGGCCCTCATCGGTAGCCAATCAAATTCGTCGAATAGCACCTGCTATTGTTCAGTGTTAACACGAATTAAAGATGATCTGTCTATCAAGCGTCTCAAAGATGTCCGTATTAATAAAATCTAAATATTACTGTCCAGTGTCCAATGATATCTAACATCTCAGCAACCAATCGATTCCTGTCAAATCGCGCTGTCCATAGTTTCAGAATACTCCCTTCACAAGTTATTTTTGCGCAGTGGTAGCAGGCGTATGGTCTCTGGGAGGCGAAGTGCGAGTAGCGGTCAGAAGACCGCTGCGGCTGGCGTGCGCGAGCCTCGGCGCCCCTCCTCCACGCACCGTGTGGTACCACAACCACAATATCATCACACATCATCCACGCTTCACCAGGAATAGAGATGATAGCCTGCTGATTAATAGTAAGTGATGATAATGGACGTTTAGTAGTTTAATATTGGTACCAGATGTTCGTTTTATCGTTAGTTCACGAGAGCCTGCGATAAAAGTCTGTTAATTATTTATGCTTATAATATAATGATCACCAACATTTAGTGGATGTCGCACACACACGTATATTGTGTCATGTAAAATACGCATCTAATCTACAACAACTCACACCATTACACTCGTGGCAAAAGGTACGGGTTTAATGGGATATCCTATTACGCACGCCAAGTTGCGGGTAGCATTCAGTATTTAGTATTTACTAGCTTTAAAGGTTTACCTATTCCTTTCATTTTATTGTATAAACATTGAATGGGAAAAAGTATTTCTGAACGGTCGTTTTAGAATAGCGCGCGGGGACTCTGAACAGTCAGCGTTTAATAATAGTTTATTCTTATCGGAAAAATATCAGAATCCGCTGGCTAAATATTGTGAGTGGCAAAAACACACACTGCAAAGCGATTCTGGCTTCACTGCCTTTTACGAAACGAAGCTGCCTTTTATTTCCACTACAATACTCTATTTTTGTATCCATTGAAAAATGAAATCCTTTATACGTGAGTTTTGGTTTAAAACGAAAGAATTTTCATTGTGAAATACGTACGTTTTTTTCTATTTTCCCGAAGATTTTTTACGGATATCCAAATCTGACTGGACTGTGAATAAAAATTGTGCAGTCGATCGATGAATTCCTTTTGAATTTGTGCGATTCTTCGGACAATAAATTTACAAAGGATTCATATATACATTCTAACATACATACAATACAAACAGTATGCTGTTCTTATAAAATTAGGTTGCCAATACTGGTAATTTTTAAGATATTTTTATGTCTTTCTGTCCAAGTCATTCTTAAAAAAAATTATGTTATTATATTATGTAGCTTTATTTATTATCTGGAGCTTTTTTTTCAAAGGTTCTTACAAGATGTCTCAGAGTTCAGTTTATCGCATAGCTCTTCACTTTCTTTTAACTATTTCCATATTTTATTCTTATCAATAGCAATTCTCCGTTTTATAATCCTACTAGATGACGCCCGCAACTTCGTTGCGCCAAAATTTGTTTATCGCGCGGGAACCGTACATTTTTTCGGAATAAAAAGTATCCTATGTCCTTTCCCGGGACTCAAAGTATCTCCATGCCAAATTTCAGCGAAATCGGTTCAGCGGTTTGAACGTGAAGAGGTAACAGACAGACAGACAGACACACTTTCGCATTTATAATATTATAGTAGTATGGATATGGATTATATGTATATATATTATATATATTATATTATACAGACTTTAATAAACTATCGGTAAACACAATGCCTTGGTGGTTTAGTGGTTTAGAGCGTGACTGTTCGCTCGGAGGTCGTGGGATCGTCGTCGACTTGCCGGTGTGGTAGCCGGGAGGCATTATTGTATCAGTAAACATAATGTTTTCTCCCCAGGTATCGACCAATCTCTAAGCGGCAACTACACTTGCCTAGCCAAAAACCTGTACGGTTCTGACTCTGTAGTCTACACGGTCAGGGTGCTGCCTCTACCGGATCCGCCCGTCATCAGAGCGACGCCGTACAAGGACTCCATATTGGTGGAGTGGGACGAGATCAAGAGCAGCAATGACTCCAACGGATATAGTATCAGTGAGTATTTTCAATTGTGATTTTAGAAGAGGTAAAGACCAGAGGGCCAGGCCACAACACTGCGTAGTGGCGTCGCGTCGTATAAATCTACAACGCCGCAGAACGAATCGTGAAAATTTCCGATGTAAAGAGTGCCATGCTAGTATAGTATATGAAGTTTTTGCGTTGCGACGTCGCATCGCATTTTTGCGCGATGTTTTTGCGATACGACGCCGCAACGCAGTGCTGTGGCCTGGCCCAGACTCCTCATTGACGATTCGACTCGTATTCGGAAACTTCACCGCGCGACATCCAATATGCGCTCGCCGCACTAAGCGTTAACCAACTATGACCACACTATAAAGTTTCCGAATCCAAGTCGAACCGAAAGCATGAATCACCCCTTAAAAGTATTTAAATTTGAGAGGGTTAGAAGGTATACAAGGTAGAAGTTAAAACCCAAGCATGTCAGTCTTTAGCGTTACGTATCTGTGGTTTCGCTTTTTTCGCAAAAAAAAATCCAAAGTCGCGGTGGCGCGAAGCTGCTTTTAAAATTAAGATTAATACCGTATGTGTTTTACAATGCTGTCATGCATATGCTATTACGAATATATTATCCACACTCCAAAACATCCTGTAGGTCTGACTTCCCAAAATAAAATAAAAAAGTTTTTACGTTGACTAACCTACGACGACTAATGACTAAATGACTAGCTATTAATTTTCAAATTCCTTACTCTCCTTAATAGTCCTGCGGGACTAGCTTGTTTAGAGGTGTTAAGTTTCAAAAATTCTAAAGTTTCTGAATTTTCGCACATAGATGGAGTGATTCCTTATTATGTTTTTTTTTTAATTTTGTGTCATTTCTGATGGCTTTATGAGAAAATCAAAATTTTGTAGTCGATTTTTTAAAACTTGTATAAAACTAGTTGGAAAAAATTTAACTTAAAATAATAATAGCATCATATTATCTAGATTAGTTTTCGGATTGTAGGTACCTAATTTAAACCATTTTAACTCATTGCAACCTGAAAAATTGCCAGTTATTTAATGTGACTTCAAAAAATCTACAAAAATATTAGAGTTTCTGAAATCACAGTAATTGAGCTCAGGCCTACTAAACTGGAACTAAATTTTGAAATGTGGTTTGTATAGAGCTTTTAATTATAAATATATGGGAGAATCATTGTTCTGGTCATTTTTGCTGCCAGCGTTAGGAATACGCCCACTAGGCGTCATTTTGGGTAGATGCGGGCACAAACACAATAATTGTCACTTGTATTTCACAAATTTATTATAAACAGTTGCACAACACTATTATAACACTTTCACACAATTTACTACAATTCTAAAATCATAAAACGAATTACAAAACGAGCAGTGAGTTCGGGGCACCAATCTTACTTTAGTTACCACAACACTAGAACTAGCCACGATCCAACTCGATCGACTGCTCACACTCGAATGCGCTCCCAAAACTGTCAACCCCTCTAAAGTAAAGATGGCGCCTCGACCCCACTCAAGGCGCACGCGCCCTCTGCTCTGATTGGTCCTTAATCAAATAATTACAATTTAATTCAAAACAAGATTATTAGAGCTAGTAAAAATATGACAAACTAAATTAAATTTAGTTAAGAATTTTACAATGATCACTGAATTTTATAATCATTTTTAAAGCAATATAATCGTGAAGAATCAACACTTCAAACAATCAGGAAACAACTAGACCCATGACTACTCATCACTTCCTCTGATATTTAGGAATCATAAAAATAACTATACTCATGAATATTCATGACTTCCACTAAAATTCAATGATCAGAAAACAACTAGACTCGTGACTTCCTCCGACAAATATTATGTAAACTCTAAAAACTTAATTATTTTTTGTAGCTTTTACAGGATGTTGAAAGTAAAACTCGTGGATGAATATGACACAAAGCCTTAACAGTAGTAGATAAGAGTAGACATCAATAAACTAAACCATCTTACACCGTTTTTACAAACTCCTGCAAACTCTAATATTTTTTCGATGCAATTAGGCGACGTTTCTAATATTTGCTAAATTACTGGGAAATCCGTGGATGAATCTGACACAAAACATAATATCTGCACATCAGTTACTGTTCTAGCAATGTCACAAAAGCTAAATTTTAAACTTTAATATTTTTTCAGCCAAAAGGGATCAAAAAGTAAAGTACCTAAATATCTCTGGAATCTGTCGACCAAAATGACACAAAATCATGTTTTAGGTTTACCTAGTGGTCCCAAAACTTTACGCAATAAATTAGAAACTATAGAAATTTTGAAACCCAAAAACGTAGCGCTATCTGTCTATAAAGTGTAGAAACTGAAGTACTTTCTGCCTTGCAAAATATTCCCACATTCTAGCAAGTTAACATTACCATTTTAATACGTTTCAACTTACAATATGGGCAGTGGGCATTGGGCATGCATTGTTTCCATAATTCATCAATGACAAAACTTGAGATGGGTAATTTACGTGAAAACGCTGCCCGTTTGCATTTGGAACGATTTACAACAGTTGATAGGTCCATTTAAATTTGGAACATTAGACTTTGGCTATTTGCGAGGGTCGACTAATAGTTCACATTGGCGCCTAAAGTTATGAAAATAACATTATGAATTAGAGAATATTACGCAAAGGTCGGAGAAGAGGCACTACTAGCACATACTGTAAATAAACGTGTTTGTATAGCGTGTGCTGCAGTGGAAACGTTGACCCACGTAGTCAGAGAAATAAATTCGTGCACCGCGTGGCCGTGCATAGCGTGCGCCGCGGTGGATCAGTGCCTTTAGAAGACGGCTTAAATGCGAAAACGATGCGCGTCCTTATTGTGCAGAGTGAGGGGGAGGGAGTACCAACAGCATACTTGCTATGATAGCCAGTCGACTTGACTGTCCTTATGTACGTCACTACTGCGCTTAAATGGCATGGAGCAGAGGTGATGCACACAGCACAATGTTTCTTATTGTATTATTATTTAAATAAACCTAAAGATTATAATGTTACTAACATAATTTATAAGCCTCTACTAACAAGTAAGTGTTACTTAGGGCCTGTTTCACCACTTCCTGATAAGTGCCGAATAGGCTATTCAACACTTAACTTGACAGATGAAGTATGGAGAATATGTCAAAAAAGTTGTGAATAGCCTATTCGGCACATTATCAGAAAGTGATAAAACAGGCCCTTAACTAAATAAAATATTCCATTTCATTAAATATTATGATGAAGAATTATGTTAAGCACGATCGTTTATTCTCCCCCAAAACGTACATAACCTCAATTTCATGCAATATTTTTAGCCGTTCCCTAACCTCTTAAACTTATATTCACAAGATTGTTACATCTTATACGTTTAAACGAGCAATTCTTGTATATCTTATATATAAAATTCTCGTGTCACAATGTTAGTCAACGAACTCCTCCGAAACGGCTTTACTGATTTTTACCAAATTTTATATTCATATTCAGTAGGTCTGAGAATCGGCTACTGGGTACTTTATATATTGTTAAGTGCATTTGTTGAATAAATAATAGTAAATTATTACAACCTGAGACTGACGGCGTCCATTGTTTGTGCGACGAGATAGCGATCGACGTTGCCATGGCGACATACTCATTTAGTCACTTCAATAAAATTTAAATATGGGCGAAATACTTTATATTATGGCAAAGCAACTTTTGCCGGGACAGCTAGTATTATAATAAAATCGTAGGAAAGTCAATTCTGTAAATTGAATACTTTTGAAAAATAATAATTGGGGCGTGATCTACTATCGTCGCGGGCACCAGCTAGTGTATATATATATATATATATATATATATGGGGTTTTCGGGGGCGATAAATCGATCTAGCTAGGAATCATTTTCATAAAATGTCATTTAATGTGTATTTTTTAAATTTTTTTAATAGGTTTATATCGGTCATATAGCTAGTTTAAACATAAATTAATAAAAGTCTCAATCTGATGTTAAGAAGAAACATATTTTTTTTTAAATAAGAACACAATCCATATCCATTATTCCATACTAATATTATAATTTTATAAATGTGAAAGTGTGTCTGTCTGTTACGTCTTCACGCCCAAATTGCTGAACCGATTATTCTAAAATTTGGTATAGATATATTTCGAGTCCCGACAAAGGACATAGGATACTTATCCGTTTTTGATTTTTAGAAACAATTTGTGCCGAGTGTGAGTTTTTCGTTTCACATTCGATCGTGAACGCGTTTGGCGTTTACTAAGATTTTGTATGGGATTTGTACAGCGCCACCTAGCAATGCTCACGTTAGTGAGCCCAGTCCAGTGAGTAATCTCATAGAAAATCTTAGTAAACGCCAAACGTGTTCACGATCGAATGTGAAACAAAAAACTCACACTCGATGCACAGTAACTCGAAATCGAGTAAGATATCCAAGTTATTGCATGAATAAATTACTATCGTATTCAATTCTAATATTATTTTAGCTCTAATTAGTCTTCTCCCTAGTCAATATTGATATTATATTGTAATATATCTTGTGTAATTGGAATAGTTAGGCGTGTTACACACTGTCGTTACAAGCCTGTACGCACGCTGCGTTTCCTCAAACAGTTCGAAAATGTATAGAAAGAAATTTAAATAAAAATACCAACATAAAAGTAAATTAATTTAAACCTTATAGTCAACTAGCTGTCCCGGTGAACTTCGTGTCACTTTAAAACCTTCCCTGGACTTCTACGAATATTCAGACTAAAATCAGCCCAATCCGTTCAGCCGTTTTCGAGTTTTAGCGCGACTAACACATTTGAAAATTCATTTTTATATATAAGATAATTATATTTTTTTGAATTTTAAGTTTATATAATTCCTAAGAATGAAGTAATAGTACTTTAAAACTTAATTATTGTATTTATGTGAAAAGTTTTTCTCGGAGTAGTAAAAGAATAAAAAGTATACACAGGCAACAATTGGTCCAAAATAAAATATAATAGTAGCTTTGACAGATTTTAGTACATTAGATTTCGGACTTTTATGATCCAGCCGATACGCTGCGGCCTGCCAATGTGTGTGCTAACCTTAAAGCAATCCTTAGTCATTGTCACATCCGTGATTATCAGCAAACAGTCTAATAGGGATGATGACAAAGTCAAAGATTAGCCAATTCTGCTAATAAAATAAAGAAATCACGGTAAAAAATAAGTGTTCCCAAAATTTCAGCTCGCAAACATTTGTATTTTTTTTGTTATGCGCCTTCAAATTTGGATAATCAAGTCGATTTTTTTTTTCAATTAAATTTCTTAATATTTGTATACCATTCGATAACTTATGCAATTAGAAGCAACTTTTGTTATGAAACCACTTTCATAAACGCAATATTTAATATATCTATCGAGCAACGTTCTCTCCCGATCCGTACAAACTACGAAAGTGTCAGTGACGTCAGTCTTTCGTATGCACTTTGTATGGAGCGTTTCGGGCAGGTCTATTTTATGAGAAGTTTGAATTGTCATATCTTAGTGAATTTTTAAGCTATCAGAGTCATTATTTCAGCGATGTTTCTATTTTTAAGGGTCTTTCAATTACAAATAAGAAAAAAAATAGTCATCAAGCCTATTATGGAATATTCAGCTGGAGATTTGGCTTAACAATAGTGTTACGTGTAGCTTTTATAGAAGTACCGACTCATGTAGAGTTAAAGCAAACATTTTTAAGAGCATTTATTATAGTTGTCCCAGCAAATGTTGAAAAAAATTGGCATAAAAAATTCAAAATAATAGGTTCAGCTGTTTTGATGGACTTTTGCAATAGTTACGACATCAGAATATGATATACATATCATCTAATATATCCGTACGATATCTACATTTTTGTTGCCTTCTGACATTTTCCAGGAGGAAGCAAAAGGTACGCAAAAGCTTTGCTGAACTTTAAAGCCCACCTGACATGTGACGCTCCAAGTATTTCACTCTGAACGTGACGAGAAAATATTACCCTCACAATACAAGTAGGCAGTTTATTTTCTTGCGTTAATAAGTGTCAAAGCAAACAACGCATTTGTAGGTGATATTTTATCGTCAGAAAGTATTAAAGACTTAACAGTAAATGAGTAAAGACTTGCTTATATTATTAATGTTAATAAAGCAAGTCTTTATTAATAGAAATCTTGTGCTAAAGCCCTTTAGGCTTTATTTATTTATTGTTGTAAGGACACCATACATGTACTACATTAAAAACTTATTGAAATGATCATGAATCCATATCCATACTTCCATACTAATATTATAAATGCGAAAGTGTGCCTGTCTGTCTGTCTGTCTGTCTGTTACCTCTTCATGCTTAAACAGCTGAACTGATTTTGCAGAAATTTGGCATGGAGATACTTTGAGTTCCGGGAAAGGACATAGGATACTTTTTATCCCGAAAAAATGTACGGTTCCTGCGCGATAAACGAATTTTGGCGCAACGAAGTTGCGGGCGTCATCTAGTAGTCAATAAGAGCTGATGCATGTACTATCAGGGAAGTTGATTCCTATGCAGATGGACGGATAAGTCATGCGATCGGCTTATGTCAATTCAATGTTATCTGTGATCGGTCGGCTGGGTTTGACGTAACGCGACCAAATTACTTAGGTCCGCCGTATGCATAGGAATCAACTTCTCTGATAGTACCTTAGTAGATGACACAGCATTTACAATACCAAGTTCAAACACAATATTATAACGCTACAATAATTTAATTACTAAAAACTAACAGTAAAAAATCATATAATAGGCTTTAGCAGAAGATTTCTATTAATAGGGCCCGGGTATTTCTGAAGTGGAATCTTCTTTAGCAACTTTTTTTTAGAATGCTTAAAAATGTTAATTTCATTTCGTAAACCGGAAGAAGAGAAGACCGCCAGCGTGAGGTAGGGGAGGGAGTCATGTAATTTTCGTTCTATCTTCGTGGCGAAAGTGTATACCTGTTATTCCGTTTTCAATTGTATGGGACTGGCAATCTTAGTTTAAAGTTTAATCATCTTTTTCTAAGAGATAATAAACAAAATTACGTATATTTTAATCTATTGTTATTAAGTTATAAATAAATTACTAGATGATGCCCGCAACACCGTTGCGCTAAAACTCGTTTATCGCGCGGGGACTGTACATTTTTTCGGAACAAAAAGTATCCTATGTCCTTCCCGGGACTCAAAGTGTCTCCATGCCAAATTTCAGAAAAACCGATTCAGTAGTTTAGGCGTGAAGAGATAACAGACAGACAGACACACTTTCGCATTTATAATATTAGTATGGATGTGGTATGGATATTGAGAGCACTGTCGTCAACTCAATAAAGCAACGTCATCACTCTTAGAATATTATAAAATGAATTTCCCACTGTCTCTGCAAAATTAAACAAGTTCTTAGAAGCAGTTTACAATTATAAACTCTATTAAGTGAAAGAGAGTTTGTATTTTAATTGCAACTCTTAGAAAATATTGAAACTGATTTTTCAATTAATTCTCTGAGCGTGGTTTTACTTTTAACCCAAGAGCCAGCGACAGCCAGACTTCCGTCATTTTATAAGACCTGAAAGTTTTCCTGCATATAACCCCCTAAGGGTCAAATCAGACCGCAACGTGACGCATAGATGCATTTTTAAATTTGTACTAAATTGACAGATTTAGGCCCGTATTTTTAGTCAGTACTCAAGATTCATGTCGGTCTCAAGACATGGTTCAGGCTTTGTGATTGGTTGGTTGTCAAAATTTGGACCAATCACAGAGCCGAACCGCGTCTTTAGACTGGGTCGCATCTTAAGTACTGACCAAAAATACGCGCCTTAAATTGCATGAGACGTCTTGCAAATCTGTCAAATCTATATAAATTTAGAAATACATCTACGCGTCGCGTTGCGGTCTTAATTGACCCTTATAGGTAAGAACGACCTGAAACTTATTCACCGGCTACACGGTCAAATTTTCATCAGTCTGATCCATGGATTGGATTTCCAATTGTGTTAGTAACGCTATAACTCGATAACGGCTGAACCGATTCTGCTAATTTTAGTCTTAAAAGATTGAAGTCTAGGGAAGGTTTTGAAGTGACACGAAATACACCGGGACAGCTAGTAAAGTATAAATCTCAATTATTTTATCTTATTTTTTCCGGTGTAGCTGTCGGAATCTCATCTTTCACTGCCCGGCATTTTTAACATTAGCTTCTCATTGCCAGGCAGACACTCCTAGAGTTTAGATTTTATTAGGCAGTGGGAAGCGACTGTTATAATTCAAGACGTGTGTGAAAGAATAAGGTAAGTAGCATGAAAAACTTCCCGTTTTTTTTTGCTTAAATGGAGGCTTTAGGGCCGGAAAAAATATTGGAAATAGAAAAACTATGGATTATATGCGTAGTCAGATATATTAGCTAGGTTATGAAGTAGATAAGTTACAAGTTTTAATAAAATAATTAGGGAAAAAATGAGTTATTGTTCGTATGTTACGAAATGTTACTTGTTCGATTTTTCCACTCACGTCTTCAATTGAGTTTACACTTTATCGAAGATCAGGTTCAAGTCAGGCCTTTAGAACTGGATACCTCCTAAGTCCTAATGTAACCGCGACCGGAACTCCATAGTTTCAATCGTTCTCACTTCTATAGAGGTCATATTAAAGGAAAACTTTCAGCTTTTATAAAATGACGAAAGGCTGGCGGTCGTTGGATCTTGGATTATTTTCCACGGCCCTTCAGTAATAGCGTTAATTATACTCTATTTTCTCCGCTCGAAAAACGTTAATCGAAAACATCCTGAGTGCTGTTTTAAATTCGAAGTATCCGGTGAATGCTATAACTTCCCATGTTTGTATTTCACTTATTTTAGTGATGTGGAATTAATTTAATGTTTCGCTTAAGCTACTTTGAATTTTATTTAATTTTTAATCTTTATATTTTACCTTTGACTAATATTCTTAGAAAGTATTAAATATTTTTTCTTTCATTTACCACTTAAGACTTAAGTATATCGAAATGACCCTTCAAACGCACATAGACATAATATTGTATTTTTGCTTGGGCTGAGGCCCTTCAAAATAGACAAAGAATATAGGGCGTAGACATTAAAACTCTAGGTACCATAGTTAAAAGATTTAATAACTGGCCCCTCTACTCTGCTTACTTGGCCTAGGGACACCAAAATTGCCCAATCGGTGGCAGTCATTCTATTTTTGACATCTGAGATTTTTGTTGGTGAATAATTGGATATTTTAACTTACAATATTATTTACACCACTGATCATATCTCTCTTTCCTCCAGGTTACAATCTAACGTGGTGCGAGGAGGACGGACCGTGGCAGGAGTCGTGGCCGGCGGCCCGGCACATCGCTGGTACTCATCAGCACGCGCTCACCGGCCTACGTTGTGGAACGAGATATTCTCTGAGGGTGACAGCTACGGACAGTGTGGGGACGTCGTCGCCTGCGCATCTTGATGTATCTACGTTGGGAGGAGGTACCTATATTTTCTGTCTTGACTCTTAGGGTTCACTTTGCAATGGATACGTCGATAAATTTCTAAATGAGCCGTTCAAAACTGAACATTGTTTACTGCATTAAATCGACGGTCTTACAGCTGCCAGCGGCGTTGAGCCGTCAGTTCAAAAGAATCTTATTTAAAAATGCATTGCAACGCCTCGTTCTGCTATGAATTGATCCGTCATAGTGTCTTTATCATGTTTTACTCCTTGAAACAATATTTCGTATTTTTCGTTTAGCATAAGTTCTTGCTCAATATAACTTTTTAAAACCTGCTGGCCGATTCTGTATCGTACATTTGTGAGTTAATCACTGAGTTAGTAACGAGACGGGCGAGTGAGTAACGGAAAGTCTCACTTTTGTATTTACTTGCATACAAAAGTGAGACTTTCCGTTACTCACTCCTCCGTTTTGTTACTAACTCAGTGATTAACCACTGACCTCTATTATACAAGTACGCTGGACCTATATACCCTTTGAAATGATAGCTGTTTTTTGTGCCTATTTGAAGCGGAATCAGCGCCCCCAAAATCGGGGGAAGAGAAGTAAATCTGACGTAAACATGACGTTAAAAGTCGCCATATTGGCGCTGATAGCAGTAGTGGGAGTACTTGGAACTAATACTAGTTTCTACCACCGTAGTGATTATATTCTCTTTGGTTTCTACAACCAATAGCGATTGAGCGGCCATTTGCAAGTTACGTCAGATTTAGTTCTCTTCCCCCGATTTCGGGGGCGCTTATTCCGCTTCAAATAGGCACAAAAAAAACAGCTGGGTATCATCTGTCTAGCGTACTTGTATAATGGAGGTCAGTGGTGATTAACTCACAAATGTACAACACAGAATCGGCCAGCTGAATGCCAAAAAGAGGCATTGAATACAAATAAAATCTCCAATTATAGTCTATCTAGAAAACTCTTATGAATTTTTGTATTTGCATTTTGATATACCTACCTACATATTAACTAAAGTTTTTATCAACAGTATATAATTTTCATCAACAAAACAAAACTTTAGATTTCGGGAGCACTGCCCCAGAGCTATTCAAAATGCATCGCATCTCGCTTGAAAAATTTTCCCGTCGGCTATCAATCTTTGTCGGATTTGAATTAGAAATATGCTTTATTATTAAAATAGTTTTAACTTTTTTTACCCGACTCCGTCAGAATGTTTTTCAGAAGATGTACGTAATATGTATAATAGCTGGGAATAATCTGGCCTGACCGGCTAGATGGATTTTAGCTAGAGAGGTGTCGAGAGATTCGTGTTTGCTATAAGAGTGACAAACAAAATGGCGTTTTATTATTCCAAATTTGGATAACGACGCAGAGAGCAGGGTAAAAATGGAATTCTTGCGATAAGTATGTAAAGACAGGCAGCAGACACTCTGCAGTATCTGTTCTGTATCTGTTGTTTTATCGTCGCAAGAAACATAAACGAGAAAACAAATCGAGAAAAAGAAACATAGTATAAAAGCTTTAGTTTTTAAATAACCGTTTATTGTTCTTAGCTCCCATATCCCCCACCACAACGGACTGGTTATGGAGTAACGCGACGCATATATACATACAGTTAAGCGGTTGGGACGACGGCGGGTGTGCTATCACCAAGTGGGACGTGGAGTACAGACTTCTGGGATCAAGCTTTTGGCATAGGGCTGATAATGTTGCCGTGAGTTGTGACTTTTATCATCCTTTTAATAACGTCTTTGGTGGTAGAAATCTTGGGGTATTATAATTGTACCTCATAATGTGAAGAGGATCTTAGAGGTCCTTAGGGAGAATATCTTAGCCGGTAGTTATACAATATTGTAATTGTAAGTTACAACTAATATAATATTGTATGAGAAACTAATACATTTAATTATTGTTCAACTTTGTCGGGTACAAAGTAAATCGCAAGCTATTTATTCACATACTAATGATAAATTAACTTGTAAACCATACACTCGTAAAGTCTGTTGCAATAAATTATTGTACAGTCACAAACATGAGCGCTAAGCTTGAAACATATACGTAAACTCAGTAAAATCTTAACTTAAAAACTGCAACATTAAACAAATACACTTGTTTCCCATTTTATAAACATAAACTCCTCTGTACAGTCCACCGACTTAACCCTGGGCTGGAGTTACATCGACACGCACTACCAGACACCCATCCGGTCGATGCTGTCCTACGCGGTGGGGTCTCTGGTACCAGGAAGTTGGTACCAGCTGAGGGTTACGGCTACTAACGACGCTGGTACCGCCTCTACTGTGTACACGTATGCTACCAAGACTGTTGATGGAGGTAAGTCATTATGTCTTTTGCTTGTTGTTTTGTTTTAGGCAGAGCGCTCATTGAAGACACGATTCACGAAGGATTATTTCTATCAATGAATTACAAGTACTGGCATCTATTTCGATGATTGCAATTCAATATTATATTTGTTTGTATTGCTACTTCATGTAATATAGCAATAGTCTGTTCAAATCTTAATGGTGTAATCGGTTATTATTAAAGTAACCTGCGAGAAAAATCGGCTGACACTCGTACTGGGCAAGTATATTCTTCTGGATATAAATAAAATACGAGTTATTTATGGGTATTTATTTTTTACCCGTAGAAGACACTTTTCTCCGATAGATTTTCCGTGTTCAAGAAAAAGCTAAGAAACTATTTCTCATAAGATTTTATAATCAATTTTCTACTTGAAGAGACTCCATAATACGCAGTCTATAATTAAGTCTACATCGTTAATTTCAGTGGACAGATTACTGTAAATTCTGCGAGTGAAGTTTGATCGAGACGAAATTACAGATACGAAGAGTCAAAGCAAACTTAATTTAACTTTTATCATTAAAATACATCTAAGAAAGACGTCAATCTAATGTTCTTTGGTTAGAATTTCATTACAAGTACACTACGAATAATAGTTAGTTTATATTATTCGTAGCAAGTACATTACAAGATTTTCGTTAGTTTCAGATGTTTTAGATCATTTTATATGATTTCAATAACGCGTCAAAGATTTCTGTAGGACTGTTAAGTGTGAGATAGTGTGCAAAAATTGCCTGTTAGTTAAAAAAATATTTTTAATTTTTATGTAATTTGTAAAATTGTGCACTGTCGATTTAAGTGCTAAGAATTCACCATTAATTACGTAGATCTACAATCAAGGAAATTGATTCTTAGGCAATTGACGGACCTACGTCAGTTGGTTGGGTTAAGTCAATTTAATACTAGTCGTGATCTGACGGCTATGTTTGACGTAACCGACCAAATTATATAGATCCGCCATCTGCCTAGGGCTCATCTTGACTGAATCTATACAATTTTCTATGCATTCGATTTCTAAAAAGTGTGAGTTGGAAATTGAAATATTAGAGATAAACTACGATAACATGGCGCGCCCCTCCAAATTACTGTTTCAATGTGTGTAGTCACATCCATAAGAATGTATGTAGTTGTAAGTATTCAACCAATCAACCAGTACTCGTAATATTTCACTGTTTCTTAAGTCATTGTCAACTAATCATAATTACTAGCCGACCGCGCAATACAACGCACTTCAAACGTTTTGAATTTTAGAGGGGCGCGCCATGCTATCGTAGTTTATCTCTACCACAGAACTCATTTAAAGAGAGAGAGAGAGAGAGAGAAATAACTAATTTGACTTGGTTTAGAGGAAATCGGACCACCTTCTGACCTACTGGATCTCAACATGCTGGTCATCATCTGCAGTTCTGTCCTCCTGCTCGTCTGTCTGCTGGCGTTTGTGTGCATACTACTGGTTCGGCATAGGTGAGACATTTTTACTACCTTTATAACATTACTAGCTGACTAAGGAAATTTGTTTTGCCAAAGTAGATTCTATTCTCAGGCCTAACGAATGTACATCAAAATTTCATTAAAATCGGTTGAGCCGTTTTGCAGGAGTTCGCGCACAAACACTGTGACACGAGAATTTTATAAATTAGATGTCAAATCCAATTCTATCCGAAGAAATTTATAAATAAGTAAGTGTATCTGTCTGTCTGTTTGTTACCTCTTTACGCTAAAACCGCTGAACCGATTTTGATGAAATTTGGTGTGGAGAAACTTTGGGACCCGGAAAAGGGCATAATATTACTGGGATACTTTTCATCCCGTGCGATAAAGAAATTTTTCCGCGACGGAGTTAAGGCTGTTACAGACAGAGCAGGTAATGTAAAGATGTATATTATAGCACGATACATCTCGATACATCTTTCTATAGAAATCGTCAGGAGACCACACACAACAGCTATAATGTATATTTTTACATTATAGCTGTTGTGTACGATTTCTATAGAAATATGTATCATGCTATAATATACATCTTTACATTACCTGCTCTGTCTGTGACAGCCTTTAGTAAACACTAATTCATAAAGTGCTGACTGTTGATTTATATTGATGGCCTTAGCGGGCAACAGCGCCAGTAAATTTGAGCACAGCACATACATTTAAACATACTCTACACCAGTAGCTGTATTTACATACGTTTAAATCCAGCATCCATTAGCTGGCTACTAACAACTAACTTTCTTTTCCCAGGCACTACTCTCAGTACCGTCACTCCATCCCTGAGGAGGTGAAGTCACGTAACGAGAGTGTAGCGTCACATTCCGACCATAAGGAGCGGTACGCGCACGCGCCGCGCATATACACCTCGCCCGTGCACCCACGCAAGACTAGCTCCAAGAACGGTGAGTGGCAACCCTGTCCTACAGCTACTACGGGTATCCTACAGCTACTTCACTCTACCATAGAGGAGGTGAAGTCGCGCAACGAGAGTGTGGCCTCGCACTCCGACCACAAGGAGCGGTACGCGCACGCGCCGCGCATATACACCTCGCCCGTGCACCCACGCAAGACTAGCTCCAAGAACGGTGAGTGGCAACCCTGTCCTACAGCTACTGCGGGTATCCTACAGCTACTTCACTCTACCATAGAGGAGGTGAAGTCGCGCAACGAGAGTGTGGCCTCGCACTCCGACCACAAGGAGCGGTACGCGCACGCGCCGCGCATATACACCTCGCCCGTGCACCCACGCAAGACTAGCTCCAAGAACGGTGAGTGGCAACCCTGTCCTACAGCTACTACGGGTATCCTACAGCTACTTCACTCTACCATAGAGGAGGTGAAGTCGCGCAACGAGAGTGTGGCCTCGCACTCCGACCACAAGGAGCGGTACGCGCACGCGCCGCGCATATACACCTCGCCCGTGCACCCACGCAAGACTAGCTCCAAGAACGGTGAGTGGCAACCCTGTCCTACAGCTACTACGGGTATCCTACAGCTACTTCACTCTACCATAGAGGAGGTGAAGTCGCGCAACGAGAGTGTGGCCTCGCACTCCGACCACAAGGAGCGGTACGCGCACGCGCCGCGCATATGACACCTCGCCCGTGCACCCGCGCAAAATCAGCTCTAAGAATGGTGAGTGGCAACCCTGTCCTACAGCTACTACGAGTGTGTCCTACAGCTACTTCGTCATACCGAGAAGGTGATGTCGCGAAACGAGAGCATGCATAGTAACCCTGTCCTACAGTTACTACGAGGGTGTCCTATAGCTACTGAGGAGATGAAGGAACGAGAGCGTGGAGTCGCATTTTGACCTCAAGGAGCGGTACGCGCACGAGCCGCGAATAACCTCTAACTGTTGCGGGTGCTCGGTGTCTGCTAGCTCCAAGTATGGCAAGAAATCCTGTCCTACAGTTATTATCTTGTGGCAACCCTATGTCCATATCAGAGAGAATCAAAGAAAAAGGAAGATAGCGAACCTACATGTCAAATCTATGTCAATCATGAATTCGTGATTTGTCGGCTAAGGTTAATACAACCCAAACAAATTACGAAGGCCCGTTATCTATTATAGATCGGTTTCTCTGCATATGTGCTGATATTATGTGTATACATTATCTAGATATTTTAACAAAAGTATTAAGAAAAATATAAAAGTCAATACTTTAAAAATATATAATTTGCAACTTGTTAATAATAACTCTATGTTTGATTTATGTTATTAAACCCTTGAATATACATTTAACATGTATGCAGATCAAAATGTAAATACATGAAAATATTTTAAACCTTATTTTATAAATACCGTTTAATTTTGCAGCACAGAATAGCACTGTAAAATAAAATATATGGAAATATAAAATAATGTTACTGAATATTATGATTGACAACTTTTTTAATTAACTGCATGCGATTGGCAGGCAAACAAAATCTGGCAAAACTAGTCTCTAAATAAATGATTTTTAATTTAAAGCTGCGTCAACATATAAAAACATTTTTAAAAATTCAAACTGACACCGGCACTCGCAAAATGAACGGTCATTTAATATTAAAGGGAGAATGTTCGAAAACAATCGAAATAACGAACGGATTTGCTTACTATATATATACAACATCTTTGTGGTCATATAATATGTTATTTCGGGTGCGAAAAATATATATTGACCGAGTCACTAAGACCAACCGATAACCACACCATTACTTTGTTCTAGACAAGCTGACACGACAAACGTTATTTTGACTTACTTACTTGTGGGAATAGGTTTGGCGTGAAAGAAAGAAAGATCTTTCGACCGAGCGAAGAATTGATATCAGACCATTATAAGTATTAACTTTATGTATCAGACGTTGTAATGAAAAATTCTTTCTGAACCTCCAAATTATAATTTAAAAATATATATTATGTACTATTTTTCTTAACACCCAAATGTTTGTTGCCAGAAATGTTCGAGATAAGCCCGTACGCGGAATTCGCTCTTGGGTTCCGTACTTTCGACCACGCCGAGAATCAAGACCTTCCGAGCCGACTCCCTAGTCGACCGAGATTTGATACAGGTATGTCACAAAACAAAATTATACAGTATAATATTCCCACCGCTGTGCACAGGGGACAGGATATATCCTATGTCGCCAGGATCGACAGCGGTATCCAACCACGAAATCCCTTAAAGAAAGTACACATATTTTAGGATAATATGTACATCCATGACTAAGGAACATTGAAAACTTTCTGTTTTGTTGGCGGTATTCGAAAACCAGCCCTGGTTGAAAGCGTGGGGCTCAAGTTAACTTGAGCCCCACGCTTTCAACCGGTTGGCACAGCTAGCGTTGCGACAATAATGAGTATTTCGTTTAAAATTTTGTCAATATGGGCTATAATACTACCATTTTGAACTACATTATACCTACTTATTAGTCGCTCAACAAAGGGGATAGCTCATTAAGTTGGTGGTTGTTAGGCAACCAGTTTGCAAAGTAACAGGCGCGTTGCCAAGCTTGTTTAAAATACACCGCGCTCATGGTGCCAGGTTATTTATTTTCATGTTATTTTTAATCCTGATTGTTTTGATATGTTTTAAATATAATATAACATAGAACAAAAGAACAACCAATTAACAATAACAAAAGCCACGGATTGGCTCACTCGTTACGTTCAAAAATCGTAATATTTTCAAAAATACACAATATCCATTGAAACAAAGGTTAGAAGCTTGATGATTTGTCAATTAAAAACTGAAATTTCGGCCCAAATAATTCGGGCAACAAAATGCTATCCGTGGCGGATTTATGGCCCACTTGCCCGATTTCCAATTTTCGAGATTGCGTTCAAATGCAATTGAACAATGAATGCGAACCAAGCAATTTTCGAATATATTTTTACGTAACTCACTGGGACACGATACACTGGATGTGGCTTTGTATTTTTTATGTTGTACCCTACGAATAATAAAAACTATGTACCATACAAAAATATTATTTAACTTATACTCGTATGTAGTACTAAATAAGAGTAAATGTTTCGTTAATTAAAATAAATAAATCTAATATAAACAACTTCAACAACAAGTTTGTGTCGTCTTTCTATGTAAATTTCTGTGTTAATAGTGTCTTGTGTGCAATAAATGTTTAAATATAAAAAAATCTCAAATTTTTATACTTTTTTATATTTTTATAGATATTATATTGTTTTGAATACTCTAACTTTTTGGGATAAAAGTAGCCTAAACATTAATTCGAAACCTAAAAGCAGTTATAGTAGTAAACTTTGCCGAATAACGTCCGTTCATTAGTTTTTGCATGAAGCTCTAGCATATTTAATTTACCTTCTATTACAAATCTTTGTACAATGATAATAATAGTAATCTGCGAATCTCACTAACATTACAACTTTACTATATATAGTAATAAAACAAAAAAGCAAAAGAAAAAAGTAAAAGCATATTTTTCGACCCAAAAATATTTGCCACATCCAGTAAACTGACTCCGTAATGCGCTCAGCATTGACAAAAGGGATAACATTTCCTTTGAAATATGAACAGTCTCCCGGTAAAATTTATCACTGGCGCTCAATATGCCCGAAATGGAGCTGTCCAGGGAACTAGCCGAGCTACTAACATATTGAGTATGTATATTGAACCTTCGAGTTGGGATCACGCTGTATTAATGCTTTATATTGGGGCTTCAGCTCCATTAGTTTGATTATGTAATAGCTTACGTAACTGGTGCTAAATATTATTTCGATTATAAGATTATAATCATATGTAATAGTAAATTATGTAAAACGTTTATGGATAATTTTGTTTAAGAAATGATCTTTTTAATATTGGGTTGAATTCGGCGCCTGGTCCGGTGGTTAACGGCGCGCCTCTTGATACGAAGGTCGTGGGTTTGATGTCTGGTAATGAAAGATGACCCATCCGATTATGGGCATGTGAAATTGGATCCTGCGCCTGATCGCTGCTATCTTGTAAATTGATATACTGAATACTATTGCGAGAGTTGTCATGGGTGACATTGAGAGGATAGCGTAGATGTATGACATTATACCACCACAATATCCTTGTAGATCTGAAGAGGATGTAGTATTCATACTAATATTATAAATCAAAAGTGTGTCTGTCTGTCTGTTACCTTTTTACGCCAAAACCGTTGAATCGATTTAGCTGTAATTTGGTATGGAGATACTTTGAGTCTGGGAAAGGATATAGGATACTAATGTTATGATAAAATACAATAAGCCTGTACATAGCGAATCAACGCTAAACATAACTTGTCACATTACTCGTTACGTAACAACATAATCCCAGAAGTTATAAAGTCACCCAAAAAGGTGCTAAGTTAAATTAATAGTCTTTATTTTTGTTGTGTCGCACTTTTAATATGCCCCTGCTCCTCCATCAATCTCGATCTACTTTAATAAAATTAATGACTTTGTTCTCGCATTTAGTGGAGCTTTTCGCCGAGTTTTCGCGCCTTATCTGCTCCAGAAAGTACCTTGATTGATCGCTGTACTGTGTTAGAAAGTTTTGCTTTATAACTTTGGAATTAGGAATTGATCGAGCTTAGGTGTTTAGAAATATTAAGGAGAACTTAACTTATGAGATTTTTTTATGGAGTTGTCGACTTGCGCTGTGCAAAAAAAAGAAAAAATGCGAAAGGGTATTTGTCTTTAACCTGTACTAGCGTCTAGCGATTAAACAGCTGAACTGATTCAGAAAGGTGTACTTATACTTTAAATTTCGAGTATAAAGAGGCACAATAATTATTTTTGTAAAATCATAATATTATGTCACATAATATGATCTACACAGTAGGTACTTTTAGTATTTTCTATAAATTTTGTTATAGATGTGTTAATATGAAATTGTTATTGTGCAGAAACGAGTTTCCAGACGCGATCAGAATCTGACGACAGCGATAGCACGTCGAAGGCAACCGTCACAGCTGTACCCAGAAGTGAGTATAAAATAACCAATTTAATCACATGAGCAAGGTAAAATGAATACAAACAGATTCTTATGGTCGCCGCGCTCAAAACCCGCGATACAAGCTACGCAATAACTAAGAAATTGTGGATTTTAGGTTTTTTTTTCAAAAATGGCATGTTTTGTCGAAAATGACCTCTGATCAAAGTTGTGGATCTAAACATTCTGTTTAAAAATGCCAAGCATTTTACTTTTCGGCAGTAAACTTTAAAAGTAAAAAACAATATCGGAAAAACATTATACAATTCTTTGTCGAATTGCATCGAACCGTCAAAATGGCGCATTACAAATCGTGCCGAACAAAATGCCGGTACAAATATTGCCAAGTAAGCGATTCAAATTCTGTATCGCCGATCAAATTTACGATTTCATTGCTTTGACCCAGCTGGAGGCCTGCCAATAGGTAATGGCTCTAAAGTTGGCGTTGTTAATATAACATGTGTAAACTATGGTTATCGCGAGTTTATGTTGAAAAAGATGGTTCAACATATTATTTCACTACCTTTTGTGTAAAATGGTGGTTGAATGAAGGTGACGCCGCGTTAAAGTAAAAAAACCGTGTTGGACATGTTTTAGATTCTCATAGAAAACAAGCAATGGAACAGCAAAAATGGAAAGGGCGTAAGCAACAAAATGGTTTTTGTCGCGTAATTTAAAAACCATAAATACATTTTATATAAGCTATGGGCAAATTAAAGTGTATGCTTGAACCAATTTATGTACAAATTTTGGAAGCCTAAATCACTCTCCTCTGTTGGCAAAATAGGAATCCCTTTTTTACAGAGGTCTTTTTGATTGATTATTCTGTGTTATAAAAGTTGACCAATCGTGTTATGCTATGGGTAATTCAAAGACAAAGACGCTTTAATATGACGCTGACGTTCGACTCGTCTTATGTCAATTCCATACATTTTCATTGGCGATTCTATAACGAAGCGAAAACGAAAAAGTTTCGGCTAAATGTCCAGGTATCTTTAAATTTTGTGTGACCAATAATAAAAATTGTAAAGTAATGTTGTTTTTTTCTCGTTTCTCTGCACTATAGATAGATTTATCGCCCGTTACCTTATGCCTATTTAGATCAAAGTGAAATACGAGGTTACCAAAAAACTTGTATTACATGCAAAAGATATTCTTCAATGCTTTCACAGCATATCGATTACTATAAATTGTACGCAATCCGTCATAGAAATATGCAATATTACTACCGATAAATCTTTTACACAAGTCCTTGATTCTACTCCGATATGACTTGCGATTTTCTATTGGATTTAGAAAGTAAATAGTCAAATGAACGTACATTGAATACGGTCCATATTTTTATGTCAACTGATACTACATAGATCACTGCTAGGCTTAGTGTTAAAATTAAACTTTTGGGTTTAAATACCCCTAATTAAACTCATAGTAATATAATTTGTATGTTATAATAGAAACTTCATTCTCAGTATAATGAAAATAATAGTGTGTGGTCACTGGTCAGGTCAAACCTAAATGCGATGCGGTGCTTTGAGAAAACAACATATATATATATATATATATATATATATATATATATATATATATATATATATATATATTCATGGATATTTATTTACATCATTTTAAAAATCACCATCCCCGAAACCCCTTTCGGAAAATATATTTTATAAGAGTAAATATTTTATGCGCTGCCAAGCACTCATCGGGATGCAATAAAATTTGGTAAATTTATGTCTAACACTCGCAAAATATATGAGTATAATAAAATTTTGCTGCGATAGCACACGAGTTTGAAGTCTGCGACGAGGTTTATGACTAGACAGCCTTTTTGAATTAAACTTTAAAAGGTGCCGATTGGCAGTAGACGACAAGAACTAACCGCAGACGACGTGTCGTCGCGACACTACTGGTTTCTATGTAAAAGGCCCGATAGACGTACGAACTTAAATTACGCAGGTTTTAAGTTCGCGAACTTACTCGGCTCACCTCGGTGACACACGAGAATCGCTCACACTGGATTACCATGCCCCCAGGCTCGCGGCTCGCGGCGCGCGGCTCGCGGCTCGCGGCTCTTTGCTGACACACAGACGATTAAGATCGTCGCGCCATAAGTCCACGTACTTACTCGCGTGTCTGTCACCCCCTTAAGATCGTCGAGCCATAAGTTCGCGTACTTACTCGCACGTCTGTCACCCGCGTAATGTTATGAATAAGTGTCGCTAAGAGTAGCTTCGTGTCGGTAGAGTAGCTGCGCGGGGTAATTTACAGAAATACATAGAAACCGGTAGTGTTGCGACGACACATCGTCTGATGGTCTGCGGTTGCTTCATGTCGTCCGCTTCCAACCGGCATCTCAGGGTTGATTCAGACCGCAACGCGACGCGTAATGCATTTCTAAATTTGTACTGAATTGACAGATTGGCATGTCGCCTTGCGCAATTGAAATCTGTCAAATCCATACAAATTTATGCCGCGCTGCGCCTCGCCTCGTCGCGTTGCGGTCTGAATTGACCAATTTCAATTGCGTGAGACGTCTTGCGAATCTGTCAAATCCATATAAATATAGAAATGCATCTACGCGTCGCGTTGCGGTCTGGATCAACCCTCGAGGGCGTTCCCTACGGAGATTCCGTAATTTACCGTATTTAGGGACTTTTAAACTCATAATTTGAAACCTACAAAGTTATAATAAAAATACAGCAATAATCTTCAGCATATCAACAATCCTTTCCACGTTTTAAATTTTCGATTTTTGTTTATGATACTAATGATATCAGCTTCCAAAGTAAAACCGATTTATTAAAATTCAAGCATACATTCAGCGTCTCCTTAGTATTTACAAATTACTGTTATTTGAAACACACGCCAATAGATAGACAATATCATAAACTACATATTCCACGTTTTAATTTTTTTTAGGTCAATTTTGATCTAAGATAAGTAAAAAAAATAGAGTTTTGGTGTGATCTCGGCGACGCGGCAAATGTATGGTTAAGGTCGTTTGCTCGGGGGATGGCCTTAATGTGGCATGGAAGAAATTGACTCCTATGTAGTTGACGGACCTACGTCATTTGGTCGAGTTATGTCAATTCATTATTATTGTGATTTGCGATTTGCGAGGTTTGATATACCGCGACCAATTTTATGTAGATGCGCCATTTGCCGAATTAACTGTTTTGAATGTACCTACGAATATACCAAAGCTGTCAAGTCTAGTTTTAATGTCCCATAGTTATTTCAGCAATTTCTACGGAAGCAAACTATTATCTAATATATAAAATTCTCATGTTACGGTGTGCGTAATTGAACTCCTCTGAAACGGCTCCACCGATTTTCGTGAATCTTAGCGAGCATATCGGCTAGGGTTGAGAATCGGACAACATCTACTTTTTATATTGATAAGTGCATTTGTTGAATAAATAATAGTAAATTATTACAACTCGAGACTGACGGTGACTATTGTTTGTGCGACGGGATAGTGTTGCCATGGTGTAAAATAATATGGGCGAAATACTTTATATGGCAAAACAACTTTTGCTGGAACAGCTACTAATATTATAGAAATTATAACTTCACTCGGTTTGCACGTCCGCTTGTCTTTTATTAATAAGTTCAGTGATTACGATTATAAATATATCAAATTTCCTGTAGATGGTACCAGGATTTATGTATCGTAAAAATCATATTTATATTGTTATGGTAAGGTAGTAGTTATAGGTACCTCATGTAATAATGTTTTATTGTAATAAAAAAGTGTAAACAACAACTTAACCATGCGCCATTATTAATTGAAAAAGTAACAATTATTATAAGCTCTCAGTTTTAAATAACTCAAGCCATTATGAATCTATTTTACTTTATACTTTTGAAATATAGATTATAGATTATCAATAGGCACTGTGTACTAACAATTTGTTAGTACACATAATGGCTTGAGTTATTTAAAACTGAGAGCTTATAATAATTGTTACTTTTTCAATTAATAATGGCGCATGGTTAAGTTGAGTAACAATATTTTGAAGCTTTATCCTTTTCCTCGCGAGTCACCTATTTTTCTTATATTGATTGTGTTGAGCGATAAATCACAGGTGTGTAATATTGACAAACCTCGTTACTGTGATCTGATAAAGTCTTGTTTATTAAGAACAACACAACTAACAACATTGACCTATTTTGTTCATCTGAAACAGACTGTAAATCTTTCTCGCGAGACTAGGACGGGAAGTTAGAACTGTTTTATTCTGTTTGGTTTCGTTTGAAATTTAAAAGGATTGATAAAAATCTTTAGTTTTCATGGATCTATGTAATCAATTGCTTTTTGTGTTTTATTTGTTTTACTTTAAACTGCGGAGATTGAAATGGTTTTCGATGCAAACCTTAAAACAAAAACAAAGTGTTTTCTGAGAAAATTTACTTTTCAAATTGTACGTCTGTTTTTCATGTGACCTCTTCGCAAATGGCAATTTAGTTAGGACAACATGACTATACTTATAACAACATGTAGAAATTTATATTTAAAAATAAACTTTTTTTCAAAAATACTTGTAATATGAATATTGTTCTAAAGGTTTAAAAATCTCAGTTTAGTTATTTTGTTATTTTCGTTGTTTAAGCGCTGTACGTGACTGTAGTACGGTTGAATTTATTCCGCGATGACTGCGCTTGAAAACAGTCTGCAGTAACACAGATTAGTAGAGAACAGATGAACAGTTATACAGTAAGCTTGGGATGCTTACAAGCATTTAGTCACAATATTTACTAATGGTTCACGGTACAGTCTCGTGATTAGTTCTTCGAGAACTTTGTTAAATAAGGAGATACAAATCGAATTGATAGATTTGAATTTGACGGACAGACTTGCAAGGGTCATAGTCACAGGCTACACGGTCAAATTTTCATCAATCAGATCCATCAATCTGATTGACGGAATATTCATGGGCTTAAAAAAGTTCATATTAAAAATACGATCAATCCATCAATCCGTGGCGTACACGATCAAATTTTCGTCTATCCGTACCGGATTAATGGATCAGATTGATGAAAATTTGACCGTGTAACCGGCGACATTGAATCATTGGAATCAATGTCGCCGGTTACACGGTCAAAGATTCAGACCGCAATGCAACGCGTAGATGCATTTCTAAATTTTTGTGAATTGACAGACTTCAATTACGTGAGACGTCTTGCAAATCTATAAAATCCATACAAATACATAGAAATACATATTATTAGATATTCGTTAAGGTGAGACCGCACTGAGCCACGTTACGCGGCAATGACGCGACGCGCCACTTCGCGTTTCGTGCCGTGTAGTGCGGCTTAGCTCATACGATATCATACAATGTATATTTGGCCGGGACTTGTCATGTCGCTCTGCTGCAGCGTAGCGTTGTTTCAGTACGGTCTCGCCTTATGCTCGATTTACACGGGTGACTAAGGCCGCACGATTTACGCCGTACGGCGAAAATCGACCGTGTAGAAATCAACTACGATAACATGGCGCGCCCCTCCAAATGACTGTTTCAATGTGTGTAGTCACATCCTTATGAAAGAGTTTGTTTATAGTAAATATTCAACCAATCACAGTATACGTAATATTTCAGTTAATGTCACTTAACACCTTCGCTGCGGGACTAAAAGAGACGGTTTTTTATATGGTGCGTTAACAGGCCGATTAGCCTTATACTTAAACTCTCCGACGCTGCGGTAAAGGGCTTATTGACCTAGTAAGGTATCAACCAATATAAATGACTGTAACTATGTGAAAACTTAAAAATTTGGAAATCCACCAATCAATATCGATCGTAGAAGAGTTAGTTTTTTCAAATAATCTATATCAGAACGTTCACTTTCACGATTACTTCCTTGAAACGATTATTCAAGCATTTTCCTACATTGTTTATTTGGCCGAGGTATCATTAATTTTTTTTTAATGCAATAAGGGGGCAAACGAGCAAACGGGTCACCTGATGGAAAGCAACTTCCGTTGCCCATGGACACTCGCAGCATCAGAAGAGCTGCAGGTGCGTTGCCGGCCTTTTAAGAGGTAATAGGGGAGGATAGGGAAGGAAATAGGGAAGGGTAGGGAAGGGAAAAGGGTAGGGGATTGGGCCTCCGGTAAACTCACTCACTCGGCGAAACACAGCGCAAGCGCTGTTTCACGCCGGTTTTCTGTGAGGACGTGGAATTTCTCCGTTCGAGCCGGCCCATTCGTGCCGAAGCATGGCTCTCCCACGTCAAATTAATGATTTAAGACCAATAAAATATCTCAAAACGTAAACAAATGACTGTGTAAATGCACTATCGTACCGCTCCCGCTAATTACGTCACAACACTAATATGAAGTAAACAATTCAATTACCTATACCAGTGCGGGAAGGGGTGGATCGACCCTGTGATCTATGACGGGTCTTTCGGCACGTTACCCGCAAGGAATGGAAAAAAATATCAATCAGTGCGTTATCAGGTCGAAAGACCTTAGTATTATTTTACTGCTTTATCATGTAGCCCTTAAAGTCCTAAACTCAAACCTATACTTGTCTCCTTTTAACATACAAAAATACTCATTATACAGCCCCCGCACCAGGGGAAGTTCGCCGTTTCTCGCCTCCGCACAGAGCTCGCGTACATGCATCGGGCGTTTAAGCCTTACAACGCAGCGAACGTCTTAATACCAAGATTTGTTGGTCAACTAATCATAACTAGCCTACCGCGCAAGACAATACACTTCAAACGTTTTGAATTTTTAAGGAGCGCGCCATGTTATCATAGTTGATCTCTAAATGGCAATTCGACTACGCCGCATGCGGCTAAAGTTGCAAGCACCAAAGTCGTGCGGCCAATGGCCGAATGCGGCCGGTGACTAAAATCGACCGTGCAAACGCTCAGTCGCAAGCGATCGCTTGCTGCAAATATGTAGTTTGTCGGCACTAGTCACAGGCGATTTTTATAGAATGTGTAAATGGGGTGGCGATTCGACTTGGACAAGCGATTCGACTGGTGACTTGCCGGCCGACCAAAATCGACCCGTTAGTCACCCGTGTAAATCGACCATTAGAGCTTAGACCATCTGCGTTATCCAGCTGCATGTTCCAATTTCAAATGGCTCATTTAAATATACGTCACTTCGTTAAGTGAGCTCAACCGGTATCTTACATAAGAATTAAGAAGAAAAAAAAAAAAGAAATTTATAGCTCTCTATACTGTATATTTCTTACTCTATGGTTTAAACGTGAACGCAGCATTTTACACAAATTCTCTCCTCTGTTTGCATTTTTTAAGCAGTAAGAATTTGCTTGGTTTTGTTTTAACACATAAGCATTGAAAAATACGAAAAGTTTACTGCTTGTGTAAATGTAGAATCCTAAATAATAATAAAAAATTGATTCATAATTTAAGTACTTGACTACGTACTTTTTTATATTTAAGTTATCTGTGATCAAATTTCATCAACATCAGTATAAAAAGCAGTTTCCAAACTAGTTAAAAATAAAAAAATGACACTTATAAAAAGGAAATGTTCTTTTTTGAACCTTTTGTAATACTATCCATTATTATTTTTTGTTTTTTTACGCGTTTTTGCTTAGCTAAGTAGCACGTCCTACGCAACGTACGTAACGTACGTAATTGTGCTACACTGAAGATCAGCTACGCCGTAGTTTGTGCTACGCTGTAATGAGCTACACCGTAGTCGTGCTACGCCATAATGAGTTACACCGTAGTTGTGCTACGCCATAATGAGCTACACCGTAGTTGAGCTACGCCGTAGTTGTGCTTCGCCGTGATGAGCTACACCGTAGTTGTGCTACGTCGTAGTTGTGCTACATCGTAGATATTTTACACCGTAGTTAATAAGGAGCTGTTGACGTGCTACGCCGTAGATGTGTTACGCCGCATAATAAAATATGTTATACACCGAATTTATGTTATAATAAAAAAATTACACCTATTTGCAGCGAAAGCCTCCAAATGTTTGTGTCACTTTTTAATACCATAGTCACAGGTTACATGGTCAAATTTTCATCAATCTGATCCATCAATCCGGTACGGATTGACAAAAATTTGATCATGTACGCCACGGATTGATGGATTGATCGTATTCTTAATATGAACTTTTTATAACCATCAATATTCCGTCAATCAGATTGATGGATCAGATTTATGAAAATTTGACCGTGTAACCTGTGACATAAAGTAAAATATTGTTTAAAAACCTGCTATTTTGTTACAGGACAGTGCCGCACGCCACACCACAGATAAAACGTTCCAGGTATTTCATAATATAATTGTGATTTAACCGAGCTACAAAAGGTGGCTGTTAGCACACCACGAGAACAGGAACAAAACTTGTGTAATGTTACGCAATATTTCTGATTTCCACATTTCATGGTTTGATTATAGCTTTTACCAATTTTTTATTTCATATTTTTACTTTACTTTACTTACCAAATTAAATGTTTTATTTTTGAAGTAAGTTTGTAAAGTTAAAATACGTAAAAATATCACAGTGATTATCAAGGACATATGTATTTTGTAAAAGTAACATTTCTAAATTGTAAAATAGCAAAAATATAATTTTTTGTAAGTTTAAAGATGTCATATCAATGAAAAGTGTAGAATAGGCAAAAGGACATTATAAACTTTTTATAGCATATTTTTGAGGTTATGGGCTCAGTTACTAAACAGAAAACTATCATTGACTTATCATTGCCTATATCTTACTTATTCGATAACGTATTGCTGTCTCCCTCGCGCCAATTCAATGAGCAATGATCGAGCAGGACGAAAATATTATTAAAAATAAGTGTGATATTCTAGACAACACTGATGCTGACACTATCACAAAGTGAAACATACATGTGCATAGTGAATAATTATTATTAGTATAGATACAAAAACCGTACTAAATAAAAACAATTGCTTTATTTATAAAAAAATAATAGTTTCGCAGTGAACGGTCACGAAAACTTACAATACATTTCTGTTAGACTCTAAAGATTAATTGCCATTGAATTAAGACAATACTATAATAGAGTTACTTGATCACTTCGTTTAGCAACTGAGCCTTACTAAGTCTAGAAATGGTTTTAATTCTTCGTTGTTCTTTAATATCAAGATTTAGAAAAAAAAATGTACAGTAACCGTTTTTAATTTTACCTTATAGTCGTATGTTGTAAATGCGATTCTATTATGAAATGATGGAATTTTGTTTTATTATAGTAGGGGAGGAGAAGGTGCTATTTGTGTAGTCACTCGAGCGCTATGGAGACCTAGTAGGTTTTTTACATTAGGTAAAACTGATAAAAAAATAATAAGAGCGTTTTTTATTTAAGCGGTGGGTTCAGAAACTGCGGCCATTTTAAAGTTTTGAAAAAGAAAATTTATACAGAAAATTGCTTATTTCGGTCAGTTATTATAATATTTTTAGTTTAGTGCAAAATAAAATATCTGCGAAACTTAGTTAGGAAAATATGAAGCTTTATATTTTTTTATATTTTAAAATGTCCCTACAGGTTTACCTAACCTTTGAATCGTCAGTGCTTTTTCTGGAAGCTTCTTTGGGGTATACTAAACATCCCCTATCTTAATCTGACAGATCGGACATTTCAATGCTCAAAAAAAATTTTTTTTAACCCACCATGTGACAAATCTGATTTCTATACCATGATAACTAGACACATGTCGGAAGCCTATACAAGCTTAATCTGACACGCTCGAGTTACTCCCGAAATCCCCTCTTCCCCTCCTCTACTATTATACTTTATACGTAAAGTTAAATTTTAGGCTGCGATTTGTTAATGGATAGTTATTTTAAAAACGATGAATTGTTTTACAAAGAATTCATTTGTGAAAAAATTTACTGCCAGCTTAAAATATTCTTTTTTTGACTGTCTAAAAAATTTCTAATACGGCAGCTGATTCTGCATAGCTGTGTAAACAATTTTATTAGCAAGGAGGTTACTATTTGATTCTAGCACAATTTGATATTAAAACATACTGTCATAGCATAGGTAAATTTGAATCCTAAATTGCAGACTGAATCTTATAACATTTGCGTTGTTAAGTTCTTAAAATATGTCTTTGTATATTTCAAGTTTTTTATACACCTTTGAAACAGTAGTTGCGTGGGAGAAGTAGTTGTATGGTAAAATATTTTTAATTCTTATTGAATGTAATATTAAAAATACTGTTTTCAAGTTTATTTCTAAACTGCCATATTTTTGATATCAGAATATCAAATTGTGTTACCAGAATTTCTTGAGTAAAACATTTCATCGTGAATATTTATTAAAAGACTGATTTTATTAGAGTAAGGAATGCCAAAGTCGCTGCCAAATTGATTTAACTGTAAAACTTCGGGTCGTAAACCATCTAGAAGCCGACGCTCAAGTTTCAAAACGTTATTAAGTTACACATAATGTACTAAATGTGAAATAAAAGTGTTTCATCGATTGTATGTTTTATTTATCCCTTTAGCTATATCCACATTATGCGCTTTCGTCTTCAATTTTCGTCATCTTCTTTCATTCAACTTTCGTTTTGGCGCATTCAATAATTGAATACCTCAAAGAACGAAACGCCAACTGTCATTTTTGATAACAAAGCGAAAGTTTTGGACGGTCAGAGGGCATGCGTCGCTGGCATGCCTCACATTCGCTGTTGACTGTGCTATAACGCATTCCCTTGACGAACAGAAAAAGGCACAGTGTGGACAAAGCTTTTAGATTGCATTAGCTTTGCTTCGTTGCGTCTCGATCAAATAACATATACGTCGTATGCTACGCGTTGCGACGACGTGCTGAATGTAACGACGAAATAATAATATTATGTACTGTATGCCGTTGCGTCGACGTGCTCCGTTGCATCAAGACGAAATAGTTTAACCAACGTACTACCTAGGCGTTGCGGTGAAGTGCGACAATTTATTTTGATTCACCCTCTCACTTCATCTTTTGTTCGTACAGTTAAAAACATAATCGACAAAACAATAATCGTCAAACGTTGGAGCATCGACGCTGCGACGGTACAATATAACGCAATACATTGGACCAATGTGGCCTTGCTCTCAAAGTCGACAAACAAAAGCGGCAGTGCCATGCTACAACACAAATGAGCTTTGACCATTAAGATGCTATGAACTTTGTTGAGTTTGCTCGAGAAGATAAACAGTATTCAGGGCCCCTCAACATTTACCAAGTTTTTAGGAGACAGGTCTGGTAGCCTGCATCTTTAAAACTAGCTAAATCTTGAAGGTATTTATTGGCTGTAGTATTAATAACTTATTAAGAAAGCTGCTTTCTTAAGATTATTAGTGGTTGACATGAAGTTGCAGCAAAACATTAATAGTTTTTATGAACTAAGCAATTCCCTCTGAAGTTAGCAACTTGAAGCTAGCGAGGGAACTTCGCAGAAATTCACGTGAATCAGTTATTATAGTGTAACTGCGACACGTTGCTTGCTGCAGTTTTATGTCGACCACCAACTTGTATCTGTATCTTAAGATCGGATGCTAGCCGACCTGACCTGCCCTTTTTGCGCTGGAAATGTATGAGTACGGTCCACACGGCGAGTCAAAATTTTGTATGCAAATTATCTGATAGCAGATATTGTGCAATAGCCAATATCTGTTAACAGACGCCTATTGCTTACTGGTTGCAAAGATACAGAATCATTTTTCTGATCAACCTGCAATCAGTCCTACCACATTGATTGATCACCTCGAATATCGCACCACACGCTCGCATTTTATACAAAGAACAAAACGATAAATAAACTGCGAGGTTTTATATCCAGCAGAAACTGGTGTAGGCTTAAGTTTAAGGCTCCCTGAGGCCTCATCGCCGTGGTTGTGAGCCGTGACAAAAACTTCAGGGACACCGAAAGTACCTTTATAGTTGGAGAGCTCAGTATATTTAGGGTAAGTATTTGAGGTAAGCAAACAAAGAATTAAATAGATTATACTCTCTTTATATTGATATTCTAATAGAGAAATAGAGATATAGAGAGATAGAGATATATCTAATAGAGAGAGAGAGAAATACCTAGAGACAGAGAATCTATAGATTGTCAAAAAGTTTACTCAAAACGACTATTCAAAGACAAATTAAAAACCTAAAAATGTGAAAGAGAATATTAAAAACGTTTACTCCTACGCTTTTTGCTTGGGTTGTCGCAGTTTTGTAGTCCAAAGATACCAATACCAATTAACCCATCAAGCCCCATACGAACACCGGTGATCGCGACAACGATATAATACAATAGCATTTCCAAGAATCTGCGATCGAAGGATTAATAAAAAAGTTATTTGATAATGCAACAAATCCAAAGTCTTAATATAATACATGCCGCGGCGATGCGCGATTCGAATGAGCCATCCCGAACTCAACTACTACACAACATGAATTGACAGATTTGTTGCCCAGCCAGCCTAAGTGTCTAAACACACTAGGTTGTATTACGCCGGCGTAAATTCCGCCGCGTTTACGCCGCGTTTTAAACTCATACAAAATACGGGCGGAACGCGAGAGACGACACACTATTCCGCCATATTTTGTATGCGTTTGACATTTGCGGCGGAATTTACGCCGGCGTAATTCAGCCTAGTGTATTTAGACACTAAGATGCGCAAACAAGAAAATTTTGTCTACATGTTTTCTCGATGATTGATGGTTTGTCTCTTTATCTCTATTGACGGTAGCATAACAAACATTTTTTCTCGTGTAAATCTGTCATCGAAATAACACATTTTTATCGAGTTTTGTCGAGATAATGTCGAGATTTCCACATTATGAGACGAATAGTTTTTATTTATCTCGAGAGTGAGATATCTCGTTGGCGCATGCTAAGCGCACAGGTGTTGGGCTGCTTATTTTTATTTTATAAGGCTGATTACAAAACGCATCGTCTTGTCATGTTGCAACCTTTACTCTTGAAGTGTTAATCCTTCTAATTATAACATTTGAGGTGTTAACTCTCAGAAATATAATAACATACAAACAAAACATGAATGTAATTAGCGGACCATTAAGAATATTCGGAGCGTTACGGTCCGCGCGTAAATCAACTGTCGGCCGTGAGTTGTAGCGCCGTAAATTACGACAACTACTTCACTCCCAAATGAGCCCGCCCTTCTATAAACTTTCTATATTTATACCTTATTGAGGTTGGACATTGTTATACAAGTTGGATGTTGAACATTTTATTTTACAGAATTTAAGATGGCTGTTTGAATTTTATTGGCACTTTTAAGGGGCTCCTAGACGATCAATTTTATTGGGCAATATATTGGACCAATATATTGAACCATTTATTTGACAATAAGATCGAAAGGCGCGTTCAATATCAAACCCTAGACGGTCAATTATTTGCATAATACGTGATATTGCACAATAAAATTGATCATCTAGGGGCCGGTATATAGTGACTTTCCGATCTTTGCCGCAAACGACCACGACCAAAAAAATACAAATAAAGTGCCACTTTATGACATAGGCTACAGCACGGATTTAAAAAAAATTAAATCCGTGGGCTACAGGATAAATTTTACACCGATATTGATCTAGCGTCCCATGTCGTCGCTGCTTTTAGTGGCAAAATGAGCACAATGAAAAGCAAAATGAAACCTATAGCCTATATCATAAAGTGGCATATTATTTGAATTTTTGTCGGACGCGGTCGCTTGCGGCAAAGATCGGAAAACCACCGTTACACAAATACACATACACAATACACACAAATACACATACACAATACACACAAATACACATACACAATACACACAAATACACATACACAATACACACAAATACACATACACAATACACACAAATACACATACACAATACACACAAATACACATACACAATACACATACACAATACACACAAATACACATACACAATACACACAAATACACATACACAATACACACAAATACACATACACAATACACATACACAATACACACAAATACACATACACAATACACACAAATACACATACACAATACACACAAATACACATACACAATACACACAAATACACATACACAATACACACAAATACACATACACAATACACATACACAATACACACAAATACACATACACAATACACACAAATACACATACACAATACACACAAATACACATACACAATACACATACACAATACACACAAATACACATACACAATACACACAAATACACATACACAATACACACAAATACACATACACAATACACACAAATACACATACACAATACACACAAATACACATACACAATACACACAAATACACATACACAATACACACAAATACACATACACAATACACACAAATACACAATCACAAAAACTCAAAGTAGCAACGGTTATCTTGGGTTCACATTAACTTGAATTTGTGTTAAAGCTACGAATAACGTAGTTTAAATTTCACTGTGTTAAAGGTAAAAAAATATTTCTGTAACAATGAACACCACAGACATAGATCAAGATAGATACCGCATGTGTATGTACCATCGAGGAAATTGATTTTACAGTTGATAGACCAACGTTATTTGGTCAAATAATATGTCAATTCAATGTTAATTGTGATCTGTTGGCTGGGTTTTACGTAACGCAACCAAACTACGTAGGTCCCCGATCTGCATAGGAATCAAGTTGCAAGGACAAGCAATGCTCGTCTTTCGAAAGTCTATTCTTTAGTCTGCTACCGGAATCGGACATCAATCGGAATTTCAAAAATGCCTAATTGCTTAAAAGTGCCGTATTAAGCTGAAGAAATTCAAATAGAAACGTAGGACTTGATAATGGACACGTTTCTTATCATCGGTACGTCACAGTGGTAGGAAAAAATGACACGCTAGTTTTCATACCGACATGCGGTATCTTGATCTAAGTCTGTGGTTAACACACTGTTACTCTACAATTGCTTTAATTAAACACACTCTTTAACCCCGCCATCCCCAACCCGCGGCCCGCCGGAACTTATTTGTGTGATGTTAAACAATTTTGAACTTCACGCCCACCGGCAAAATAATGCAGTCTACGTGATAGTCGTTAAATTTTTTCCACTTTTAAACCGTTAATTTCGAAGAATGTTATTTTTTAACCCTAAACATTTTTGTTGCGGCACGCGACACCAAAACCAAAACATATTTGTGGCCCGCATGAAAAAAAGGTTGGGGACCACTGCTTTAACCCATATTATGGACTTTTTTGCACAAAGAGATGACCATTACACAACATTATAGTACGCACATTCTCAAGTGGTAGGCAACATTAATTAGCCAACCAAATAATTTTATTGTTACCTCTTCACGCCCAAACCACTGAACCGATTTTAAATAAAATTTAGTATGGAGATACTTCCCGAGAGAAGACATAGGACACTTTTTATCTCGGAAAAATCTACAGTCTCCACGCAATAACTAATTGTCTGCGTAACGGAGTTGCGCATACTGCACTCGGCGAAACATGGCGGTAGCGGTCATTGACTCTCTGTCAAAAACTTGTCATTTTCTATATAAACCGCGATTGACAATGAAGTGTCAGATGTTGCCAATCGCGCCTTTGTATAAAAAATGACAAGTTTTGACAGGGAGTCAATGACCGCTACCGCCATGTTTCGGCGAGTACAGTATAGTATATAACATCTCCACTGTTACTATAATCAAATGTATAACAGAATTCAGATTCTTGATAGTACTTAATATTCATCGCGTTATAACTAAGAGACAGAACTTCAAACTATTTGCATATTGTATGTGGAACTGCACTCTGGAGATGGCTCGTGAATGATGATTCGTGTTCACAATATTCAAATATTATTTTAAATTTACATTTCTGAATTTTAGTGACTTTTGACGACCGCTGTGGCTCAGTCGGTGGGCTGTTGGTAGCTCAAGCCGGGGTTCGAATCCCGCCGACGGAACAAAAATTTTCAAAGTTCCTGGGTCATGGATGTGTGTTAAATATTATGTGTGTCATATAATAAAAATCTTAAATATAATATGTATATTATAAAAGAATAAAATATATTTCCGTTGTCTGGTACGCGTAACACAAGTCCTTCAGGTACTTACCACGGGGCCGGACTGACGTGGTGTGAAGCGTCCTTAGATATTATTATTATAAAAAGTAATATATCCATCCTTAATGTGTCTGTCTGTTTGTTACCCCTTTACGCCAAAACCGCTGGATATAATTATTATGTTACTGAACTTTGTTATGGAGATACTTTGAGTCCCGAAAGGACAGGATACTTTTTATTCTGAAAAAATGTACGGTTCCCGGGCGATAAACGAATTTCAGCGCAATCGAATTGCGAGTGTCATCGAATCTTTCAAGTACTGTTTTAATATTAGTTTATTAGGCAAATATAAACTTTAAAACCAGAAACATAACCTTTCTTTGCCTCAGCTGATCGTCAGGGACAAACTTTGAGCGACTCTACCAAGTTTACACAGTGCAGTTTTATGATTTCAATGTTGTATTGGTATAAAAAAGGTACAAAAAAAATAAAAAAGGTCAAAGATATTGCATGTATAATTTATGTAATATTATGTTTTTACCAAATAAACGTTCTTATTTTCTTTCGAATATTATCATAGTATCTTAGAAATAGTTGATAATTTAATGGCAAGAATTTGAAATTTTCAGTAAAACACGAGAATTAGAGTCATGGTACAAACGCACAAATAACATTAAAAGAGCTTACTTAAATTACCGTTAATATTTAATTAAAAAATACGGCGTAACGTTAAAATTCGGCAACGTAAAAATCTGAATTTACGTTCGCAAATGTATGAGAAATGTAGCTTTAATTACATTAAAAATTTACTCAGCTGCTTTAGCCGTACTCTTCAGTCCCAAAGGATTGAAATGGCGTACTTATTTAAATATGTTCTCATTTAGAATTTTCTCTTCTGGTATTAAATATTAAAATATCTCTTCAAAAAGGACATAATGTATTTTGCATGTCGTGAATCAGAAAGGATAATTTCGCCTCTTCGTTTCGTATTTCTCTAGTTTTTATTGCAGACGAAGGCTTCATTGTAAAATTAAAAATAGCGATATAACATAACCTTTTGGTGAAAATACCACACTGTATTTTGTACTAGATAACGTTTATCGCGCAGACACCGTACATTATTTCGGGATAAAAAGTATCCTTTGTCCTTTTTCGGGACTCAAAGTATCACCATACAAAATTTCAACAAAATCGGTTCAGCAATTTGGGCGTGAAGAGGTAACAGACAGACAGACAGACATGTACACTTTCATATTTATAATATTAGTATGGATGGACGTATGAGGTGTCGAAAGACCCGATGCTTTTGAGACATATGATGCTGGAAACCTCGCAAGAACTCCCACAGGCAGTGGCGGCCTTAGGGGGTGGCGATCAGGACAATCGCCCGGGGTCTCGCGTTAAACAAAAAGTCATAAAGTAGCATTTTGTTTGAATTTTTGGCGGTATCAGTGGCGGTGGACAGGCGGCCAAAGAGCCTCTCAAAGACCTGCCGTCCGGGTCCTTATAATGAGTAAGGCCGCCACTGCACACGACTTGGTGGAATGGCGAACTAGGGTAGTAAGTAATAAAGTAAGTTACTAAGTAAATAAACAAGTAACTGACTAAGCAAAGAAGTAAGCGTCATCTTTAGGTTTCAAATATGAGATCTGACTATTTTCAAATTCTGTTTGCAATAAAGCAAATGAATAAAAACAAATACGAATCAATTTCCTTTTAAAGAGCGAATGTTCAAACAGTTTCCTGTCTACGTCACTTCCTTTAATAAAAATCCCGCTTCGGGTCTCAGGTAGAGAAAAATTAAGTTATATGAATAATATGTTTTGAAATATTCATCTATACAATGTTATGCGTAAAGTAGGGAATTCGTTTAACGTTCAGTAATAGTATGTTTTTTGGGAATAAAACAAATTTGAATTTCGGGACGTAATGAAATTGTATGTAAATTTCCTCAAAATCGTTTTAGCGATTTAGGCGACTAAGGCACAGACACATATTATTTTGTCATGTTGAGTTTATAATTTAATCAAGGATTTGCACACATATTAAGAATTGTTAGCACTGATACTAATGTAAGCTTTATGTTTAGATATAATAATTTACATTAAACCTTATTTATATATTTTATTATCCGGTATCAATAAATATTTCGTGATTACAAAATGTAAAATGTAATGGTAAATGTTTTGATTTCCGGGATATTGATTCTAGTGATACAATTGTATAGAATACATCCGGTCGGGGAAAATGAAAGGCAGATGCCGTTGACGTACTGAAAAAGATGGCAGGCTAAAATCAATCTTCAAGAAACATAAAAGTTTTAAATATGTATGATTATGAAATAGTAACAGAATTTTGTACGCAATATAATATAATAAAGAGTGTGAAACATAAGTATTGAGTTCATTAATTATACTAATAATTCTTAAAATGCGTACAAATCCTAATTACAATCAATTACACAATACAATCAATTACATATAAATAAATCGTAATTAATTATTATTAATTAATAACCTATAAGCGTTGGTATAAAAGTACCTATTAATGCGGCCTTAAAGGACACGCATATAACATAATTATTACATTCTAACTCCGAGTGCCGTTTAAAAATCGCGATGCTCCTTACAAATTGAATCCGGCAAAGTCAATAACTCCGATCACAATATCGTTACGTGTAAAGCAAGGAAATAGAGAACAAACAAAAGTAAACAAAACAGGAGAAAAATAGAGGGAATGAATAAAGGCTACCGTTCGATTTATTGCTGAAGTGGCTCGGGAGTAATGAAACTGAATAATGCATGCCCCTGAATATTGCCGTGGATATAGGGTTGTCACATACAGGTAAAGTGCCGAAATTATTGGTTACTAGATGACGCCCGCAACTCCGTTGCGCCAAAACTCGTTTATCGCGCGGAACCCGTTCATTTTTCCGTGTCGAAATACTTTTTGTCCCGTAAAAATGAACGTGTTCCTGTGTCCTTTTCCGGGACTCCAAGTACCTCCATGCCAAATTTCAGCAAAATCGGTTCAGCAGATTAGGCGTGAAGAAGTAACAGATGGACAAACGGATAGACAGACACAATTTCGCACTTATAATAATAGTATGGATTATTCTAAGCCATAACAGACTATAAGTATATACGCATGAATATATTGTTATGTCGAGATGCAGCTTAGTATATTATTATTTTTGATTTTTAATAAAATAATACAAAATCATAATAACATTTTATTATTAAAAACCTTCTCATTAATTAAGATCCGCCTTTGCCCTTCTTAAGCTGTCTGTATCCATCCGCACTATAGATTTTTTCAGTAAAGGGGTACATGTACTCTAAGATGAAAAAATGATTAAAATTAACCTATTTCAGTGTTTTGCTTCTCTTAATAACTACCTACAATAGAAATAATATTATAAATTGGAAATATTATCAATTACGCAGGTATTTTGTGTTTTTGACAGCCCTGCGTTAGAACCATAAAGTCTACCGTGCGATCACACAACGATTAGATTTTCATGAGGCTTTGCTGATTTTGATGAGCTCTTGGGACGATGGACGAATAATAAGCAGATATCTATACCCTGACCTTCACACATTATCTTGAATGCCATTATGTGAGGTCGCAGAACGGAAAAACCAGTATGACACGTATAATATTAAGATCAGCAGGTCTAAAATGACCTCTTAATTTGTTAACGTTCATTTGCTGCATACGTAATTTGCTATGTAAAATATGATATTATAATATGAAACTTTGATTTTGATGGTTTGCTATGGAACAAAATTCTGCTAAAACCTAACCTGTAACACCATAGGATATTTTACTAGTGAAATTGTTTGTGTGTCTATATCTTTTAATGGGATCATACGTCCATGTGTCCTTGGACCAAGCTAATTCTATCAGGTGATCAATCAGTTCGTTTATTTCAAAATAGTATAATTGTAATGTGGAGCTGTAACTTTTGGTAAAACTATGACGTCACACACCTGCAGTGCCATATTGGAATGTCGAAAAACAAATCCACGTAAAATACCTGGTAAATAAATTTCGACTTTGCAAAACCGGTTTGTTGATTCACTACTGACCGACTTTCGAAAAGAGTTAGGGCGGATATTCCATCTATCGAAAATTATAGAAAGTAGGGTTATACGAGGTGTAACAAAACTAAGTGATAATAAAGGGTGTGTGAGTGAGTCCCTTGTACTGAGTTCATCGTGAAAGAAGCAGCGACGAAAGAGTATTTTTTTTTATTATATTTGCATATTTTCCCCGGTAACCAAGGTTTTCAGCAAACGGCTCAGACATCAGATTCGTATTTTGAAAGTACACTATTTTATATCAATTATTCATAGAAGTTTCAAAACTCAGTCGTCGCGATTATGATATTAAAACACTCCTTCAAATGGCAAGAGTTTCAGAACGTTTCCCACCGGATATTGCCTCGACTCAACGCAGTTATCGCAATGACGGATGTTTTATTTTATTGAAAGCGGTTTTCTTTTGGACTCAACGAGAATTTCATAAGCTTAGGAGTATTTTTTACTGGGACATTGCTACGCAACCAGTCGCCGCTACTAGCAAAATGTATAAGAGCTAGAAATATGTTGGAGCAACCGAACTTATTAATTACAGAAATTTCAATCAACCTGTACAAGGATGCTATGAAGTTGAGTTTACTACAGCGAATAGTATGATTGATAACTATGTAGCGAAGCTATCTGCAGTATGTATAACAGATGTCGTTCATGGAAAAAGGCAAATATGCGTGGACCAAGCTGACTGAACAAGCTGGTTAATATTGCAACGTGACGCGATGCGATGCGATAGATTTTTAAATGACCCATTCAGAAATGAACTTTATTCACTACAGAAGAAGAGATGTCGTGCTGCCTGTTCCTCACTTATGAGAACTGACCCTTATGCGGAGAGTTTAGTCGAACCCTAACAGCCAATGGTTTACGCCAATATTATAGTTGGCGAACTACTGATCATTTTAGTGAAGTTCGGATTTGAAGTTGAACTAGTCTGGTTGTAATTCAGCGCAATCAGAATTTCAATGGAATCTCTAATAGACTGTATTAATAGAGTTCAAATATTGAATTTGTGTGATTTAAATTTATATTATTTAGTTCCTGAAAAATTTTGATCATATCCCACAACTACATTTCGTGGTACACTTTACGGAAAAACTATCACGCCTATTGATTTGTACTTTAACATATGAATTTTATTTATATGAAGATGTGTTAATTATCATAATAGTCAAGGTGTGACGATGCGAGCCCTCACAAATCTCGGCTTTTAGCTACTTTGTAGTAATGATAAAAATTTAACTTGTCATGGCACAGTATTAATTAATGCTTTGTATATATAAAGCATACATAAATATTTTACCCTTACTTACTGTACGGATAACTTACTATAACAACCGAGTAGAAGCGGTTAGTTGAAACAGATAAAATAGTTGTATATTTCAATATACCAGTGTGTTTTTATAAGCCAGTGTTTTACAAACAAAATATTTTTAAAATTTTAACTCCTATAAACGCAGACAGAGTCGCAAACACAAGTTAGTTAAAAATAAATGACAGGAACTGTGAAAAATTTATGAAAGCTCGAATTGATATTAAAACAAAAGCTGCGATGATTCGTCGATAAACTTTTTTAACAAATAACAGGTGGAAGCGAACGGTTTGGTTTCTCAGGTGTGATTCGCGTGATTGTCGTTACATTAGATATTAAATTAAACATTTTAATCTTTTTTTTTTGTTCCAAAAATACATTGAGGATAAAAGGGAATATTAGGCAAAGGTCGGAGCAGAGGGCGCTACTAACACACACAGTAAATAATCCGATCAAAATCCGACATGTTCCACACGTCAAATATTAACAGAAACGCTGTCAAACGTCGAGCAAAACTTTTTGTTTATAACAGCTGTCTGCTAATGTTACCTCTAGCATGAAAACGACGTAAAAACTACTGCATATTGAAGCAATAGTTAGTTAACTTAGTACCCAATTCAGAACATTAAAATTATTCTAGCCAAATTAATGTTAAAGCTAAGAGTCCATAATGGCCTCTCTAGGTCAAATAAATTAATGATAGCTTAGAGATTTCTATAAATAATAATAAAATAAATGAATTTGATGCAAACAACGACAATCTATTATCTGCTTATCTGCGATCCACGTCTTCGTAAATATTATATTTTATCTAGTACAAAACAACTCTTAATAACCATTACCATAATTTTACAAAATCAATACATCAAATCAGTATCAAATGAAGGGTCATTAACGGCACTAACACTGGAGCCACTAATGACGGAATTCACTAAGTGCCGCTCCATATTCATGGCGTGGCCTGCATTAGGTAATTGATGGTGATCCTGAGTGATATATATCAAAAGGAATAGTCTCTGTGCTAGACTATTAAACATTTCATATCAGGCAGTGCTTGTAAAAGGCTTAGAGAGGTTTGCGTATAGGTGACATAGGGAATACGTAGCTAAAAACTTATGCTATCATCAGCTACTTGTAAAATTGTAACTTGTAACCTGGCCGAAAAACTTCGTTTTAATATTAAATAATTTGAGCAAATAATTCGGTCAGGTACACTTGGGTAGGACTAAAACACTACCTAATTTGTAATTTATATTCGGGTTATTAGAAAGATCTAGGATTTACTAGTTAAACCTATATCGAGTTTTGACCGTAATTTTTTTGACATAGTATAATAATATATTCGTAACATCTATCCTCGCAAAGCACTTGTGCCTTTTCTCATTAAAAAGCTTAGTAAATATTATAATAATAATTAAATTTAAAAAACTTAAACCATTAAAATAATAATTGCTACGTGCGTTATTGAACAATTTCAATAATATCAATATAACTAAAACGTAGGCAAATAACAATGGTATATAAAATGAAAGTAAATGCAAATGCTGGAGATCCGGAATATTGAAATCTGGAGGCGGCATCTGGGTCAAGCGTCACTGGAAGACATTTAGATTTTCCTAAAACATTTTGTATACTTTAAGCGCTAAGAGTTTAAAACGCCGTTAAATTCGAGAGGATACGCTTTTAAAAATTTTTCTTTAAAATGTTGTTTTTACTATTACTTCCATGCTAATATTATAAATGCGAAAGTGTGTATGTCTGTTATCTCTTCACGCCCAAACGGCTCAACCGATTTAGCTGAAAGGGGTATGAAGATTTTTGTATGGAGCCTGGCCGACCAGCATGTCCGCCATTTTGATTTTTTTTAAATCGCATTCACGAATAATGAAATGAAAAATGGATAGCTAACATCAATACAAACAAAAAATAATCTTGGACAAAACCGCGTAAAGTGCCATATTTCGAAGATATGAGCTGCCAAAGTTTTACCATTGGAAATAAATATTTAAGATATTGCAACTCTAAGGCATGGTTTTTCCAAGTGATTTCATCAAGCAAGTTTCTCATTAGGTATGTAGTTGATAAAAATTATTGTTTGAGCTAGATTGCACTTTGTCATCACGCGACGGCGTGTTACAGAGTGGCTACTTTTTCGTAGAAGAGAAACCACTTGGTTTTACCGTGCCTTAGAGTTGCAATATCTAAAATATTTATTTCCAATCGTAAAACTTTGGCAGCCCATATCTTCGAAATGTTACACTTTACGCGGTTTTGTCCAAGATTATTTTTTGTTTGTATTGATGTTAGCTATCCATTTTTCAAAGAATTATTCGTGAACGCGATTTTAAAAAAAATCAAAATGGCGGACAAGTAGGTCGGCCAAAATCTTCGTACCCCTTTGGCATGGGGATACTTTTCATAACGGAACATTTTTTAATAATTTAAATCCAATAAGCTTATTAATGTGGCTTTGATAAAGTATCGATTAAGTCTCGGCGTAACAAAACTACAAACATGGACGTTTAAAAAAAGGCGGACGGAGTCCCACCATACACAAAACTGTGTCCTTCAGAGTCGGCCAACTGACTGCATGTACACGGTCCGCGCGCACACATTATTATTACGCTAGTCCATAGTCCATGCCATATTTTGACAGGCGTAAGAATGTGTGCGTGGCCGACTCTATCTATCTAATATAACTCCGTCCGTCTTTTTTTCTACGTTCATGACTACAAATGATATTCTCCTAAAATATCGAACGTGCTAATTGATCAGTCTAATAATTGTTCATTGGACGTTTGATATCAGAATTTTTTTTTTCCTTCATAATACGACTCAGACTAGATCGGAATATATAAAATATGAATCAATATACTAGAATTACAGAACAAAATATACAGCTGAAACTAAGTGTGAATTCAGTATAAAAATAGGTGTACTTTGTCCAAATGCGTTAAGAATTTATCGCGTTATCTATTAAAGGACGTTCAACATGGCTACGATAGAAAATATTTATTTTTACGTAAAATAGACAAAAAGATTGATTGACAAAAAACACTGTCAGTTTGTCTGCTAAGTCAGTCAGTGTTTCTATTTTATGGTACTTACTACTGTGCTTATACTGAGTATACTACTACCAAAATATATTTTGTAAGGCTTAGAAAATTTGCGCAGATTTTGGGTTAAAGTTAACACTGGGTTAAATAGCATATCATCTGTCTTGTTGTTTGTATGTCAACGAGATAACATAGTATTTAGCCCAGGGTTCATTTAATATTTCCTAGAATATAGGTTAAAGTTAATTTAACCTATATTCTCGCAAGTGAGCCTCGTAAACTAAGCTTTCATTTGAACTTTGAAGTACATAATAATATTTGAGAGCACCTGCACTCTATGAGCATAGCATAAATAATACACAGTAGAGTGAACACTATTTAGCGCACGTAAGCAATATTAGGATGATTTTAGATTCATCTTGAAGTATAATTGGGAGAGGATTGGGTAGAATTGGGATAAGCTACTATAATATATTATTTGCACTGAAATGAGCAGAATTTTACTGTTATACTGTATTTTATAATATTGTGAGTTGAGTGCAGCTCGTCTGAAATCACGGAGCAAATATAATATCAAGACATATTTTGCTGACGGCAGTCAGACGTTCCTTGTATATTTCTCTTCTTGTTTATTATTATTTATTCTTTCCTTATCTTTCTTTGATTGCCAGTTAGTGGAGTTAGATATAATTCTTCTTCTACAGGGTGTAACAAATCGTAGTGATAAATGATAATACTTTAGAGTTCAGGGTGTATACATGTAGACTTTTGTATTGGAAAATTCATGATGCTGGGGCGCTTGCCCAGTGATTAAAAATTGCTCTTTCAGAGCTGCTACTTTCACAGTAAATTCTATATATATTATCGTCTGAACGCGCGTATTCCTAACAAGACGTATTGGATATTATGGCTTTGCGAGTAAAAATAACGCAAACGCATCGTTTTAATGTAAATATGTTAAAATAGTCGAACTAGTTCTAGTACCAATTTGTGAGCAATAAAGAGTTATCTATCTATCTATCTATCTATCTATCGTTTTGTGAATATCTGGGGGCACGGCAGTGCCCCAGCCAAGCTTTTTAGCAAAGGCACGGCCGTACCATACTTTCTCGAAGCGGTTCGCAACTATTTCACACCCTCCTTATCTTCGATGTTAACAAAGCTAGAGATTTAAAATTTCGATGACTAGGAGCAAGTATTAAAACTAGCTTCACCTCCAAATTACATGAAATTTCGATAAATAGTTTAATAGTTACGGATGGTCAAAGTTACTACATTTTGTCACTCACTGACATATAGATCATCAAAATTTTAAGGTTCTAGCAGACTTATAACCTTGAAATTTGGTACCCGGATAGGTATTTATTCACAATGAAAGGAAAAATTATGAAATTGGCCAAGTTCGAGTCGGACTGGCGTAGATAGGGTTCTGTACCGTAAATTTGTATGAGAGCCCCCTTATATAAAAGGTTTATTAAATATTTATTATTTATTATTAAAGTTGAAATACAATTGAGTATTTTCTGAAATTTCCAAAAACCCTTCTGTTACCATTATGAAGATACAGCAAAAAAAGCAAAAAAATGTGTTTGTTGTACGAGACCCGCCATTCCTAAATTATTTTATTTTAATAGGACTATTCTATTTTATAGCGACAACATAAATACTTATTTCGTGAAAAATTCAACTATCTAGCTATTGCGGTTCTCGAGATCCAGCCTGGTGACAGACAGACGCGAAGTCTTAAGACTTTGTTAATATGGTAGAATAGTTTTAACGTGACCTGAAAAGTAAAAACCTTAAAAAAAGAAATGAAATCCCACCAAAACATTAAATGTAAAAGGAGCCAAGCAAAATATTGCATAGCTATGCAATACTTCTACCGTAAAAAGTTTTCAGATCACATTCACATTCACATCTCTGAATAATGTGCATCTGTGAATATCGCTTTAAGAAGAATATGCATTTTCTACGTATTTAATTGTGATCCAGACTAATATTATAAATGCGAAAGTGTGATTGTATGTCTGTCTGTTACCTCTTCATGCTCAAACTACTAAACTGATTCTGTTGTTTTGTATAATACTTTGAGTAGGTATAGTTTGAGGACACTTTTTACTATGGAAAAATGCACGGTTTTCGCGCGATAAGCGAATTTTAATGAATTTTAATTATAAACAGTATAATAATTGAAATTCTTACTACCGGACTATGGCAAAAATACAGGCCAGCGAAAATAACTTACGGTCAGAGACAAAAAAGGAAAGTAACAAAGTTACAAACTTTAATTCCACAAAGTACAACTATGCAGCTGTTGCTGGGGACAAAATGAAAGCGGTACTATAAAAACTGAATATTTAATTTAAAAAGCAAATATTTTACATAGAATCCTTTCCAACTTTAGAAGAAATTAACGCCTGGGTTTGAACAAAAGTTAAGAGAAGCAGGCTATAAACGCAAGGGTGTACTTGACAGGTTTGCCTGTGTAGTTACGCCTGTCAGGCAAAGCTGAGGTAAAGCCTGTACAATGCACGCTCCGGTTTACCTGAATAGTTGACCTGTTCAGGCAAACCTGTCAGGTACACCCTTATGTAATAGGCCTGCTTTGAGGACTTAAAAGAGTCTTTATAGTCAGACGTTCTATAATATATAATCTCTATAATCTTTCATCTGTAAGCATTAAAGGATCACACTTTTGGTCGATTGAAGAAAAGAGAAAATTGAAAACTATGAATTAAGAAAAAAATACTTAGAAATTTCTTTAAAAAAAGAAGTCTTAAGAAAATTAAAGAATAACTCGAAATTGTACATAATTTTCTAAAATACGCCGCTAACAGATGAAGATACAGAGATTACTTAGCATTCATTTATTTAAGAATTTGACATAAACAACATACATTTCAGTTATACGAAATTTGCCGATTTCACTGATTTAACAGACGTGACTTAACAGTTAAAATACAGTATTTCTATAAGTTTTAATACACAATATGTAATATAAGATCATTTCAATTATAATCTAATGTTGGAGCTAGTTTTTTTTTTTTAAGTATTTTTAGATAATCCGACTCAAACCCGCGACACTTTTGTGATTTTTGCTGTAAAAGGTTTAGAATATCATCTGTTTATGGATTGTATTGACGTCTTAACGGTATGAAAAAATACAATGTACTGTTGAGAAAGTCGTCTATAAAATGTTGGAATTACTTTTTACGACTTAAATATGAAATAGTTGAGTAAAAAAATATGTAACTCGGCAAAATTTTAGAGAAAATGGGCAAAGAATTGCTATTAATTTCGGAAACTTGGAGCTGTAATTCATAAAAATAAAACGACAGAAATAATCTATAGATGAAATTCTATCCAATTCGAGAAAAAAGAAAAAAAAAAACAAATTGTGCCAAAAAACACGATTCAAAACAACCTAAATCTCACATTATATTATTACTCGCCGCACGGTTCGAGTCGGCTTTCCGCGCTTAAATATATTTTAAATCTAATAATTAATATATATATTTTTAAGTTTAACAAGGGGAAAAAACCTAATAATATTTCTGTAGCGAACCTTTGCAATTTCGTATTCATCAGCAAAATTCCGTATACGGACTCTTAAGTTTTTATTAAAATAAAACTAACTTATCTATATCCTTGAGTACGGCTTACAGTCGTTCTAAAAATATGTTGTACTCCAGAACAATTAACTTTGTTCTATATTTGTTCAAACTCTTCGTCCATTATTGCTAGCAAACAGAAATAATGTGGAAATCTCAAGGCGTTCCTTTGTTTTCCAAGGCGAGGAAGCCAATGAACGGGTTTCTTTTCAAAATAGACCCTCTAGCCATCAATTACTACTGCAGACACAAAACAATACTCGGCATTGTCTAAATTAAAAATTTTAATACTCTATTTGAGCATGCTCTTGAGATATAAATGTATTGTCTTGTGCTCCATTGTTTCATTTAATCAGTTAGCGTCTTCGATTTTCAAGTTTAATTTTAGATTGTGTGACTATTGTCTGAGTATGTTTGGTTTGTGAAAGCCTTTTTTAAGATTGATTAGACTACATCATCCTTGTATTTATGCATATATTAATTTATAAGTATGTCTGTATGACTGTCAGCTAGTCTGTCTTTATATCTTCAAGCCTAAATCTTAAAAATGATTTGCACGAAGTTATGCGCGAATCATAAATAATATTATGGTTTATCCTACTAATATTATAAATGCGAAAGTATGTGAGTTTCTGAGTTTGTATGTTTGTTACTTCTTCACGCTTAAACGGCTGGAGCGATTTCGACAAAATTTTACAGGGAGGTAGCTGACATCCTGGATTAACACATAGGTTACATTTTTAACCGACTTCCGTAACGGAGGAGGTGTAATGTTAATTTGTTTAATTACTTATGTTCAACGATGACTCCGCCGTTTGTGAACCGACTTTCAAAATTTTGCCGTCTCCCACTTGGAGGGGCCCCCCCACTCTCCTCCTGAAAGTGTTGCTTTTAACGAAACAGTGTCGCGTTGTTAGTGCTGAGTTTTAATTCTCCTTTTTAGGAACAAACTAAGTTATTAATTATAAAAGTGAATTTATTCTAACCTAAACTAAACATATAGATATCGAGCGTCATTTGATTCATAGGCTTTCGTCCCGTGTCTTATTTGGGGAGGCTGTGCCTCCAAGCCCCCTCTCCTAGAAGTGTTACACAAAACAAAATTCGATTTTCAAAATTTTGTCGTCTCCTACTTGGGGGGGCTGCACCCCCCTAAACCCCCTCATCCCCCTACTGGTAGTGTTGCTTTTAACGAAACAGTGTAGCGTCTTTAGTGCTGAGTCTTAATTGTCCTTTTTAGAAACAAACTAAGTTATTTATTATAAAAGTGAATTTATTCGAACCTAAACATACAGATTTCGAGTGTCATTTGATTAATCTTCTACCAAATCCTAGGGAGTGCTGCTTATCACAAAACAGTGTCTTCTATCAAACTTCCATCTCTCAGTCATCAAAATTGAAGTTTCCGATGATCAAACTCAATTTATTTTATACTGATGATTGAATTTAATACCGATTACAACACAATTTAGTTTACCTAATCACACCTAATTAAGCGCGGGTAACACCGCGGGGCACAGCTAGTTTTTAATAAGGGTGGGTTGCACCAGAGGCGTTGTTATAGGTGTTGTTATAGTATTTATTTAGAGGTAATAGTTAAGGTTAGCGTCAAATATGGCGTCAATTATTGCATTTAACTAGAGATTTAACAGCTCATTTGACATTTTGTTAAAGTTATAGTTAAAGTAAGTTGGTGCAACCCACCCGTGGTTATAACGTAGTTGCAGTTATGGTCAGAGTTATGGTTATAGTTAAGGCTAACTTAACTTTAACCTTAACTTTGACTACAGAATTTGACAGATGTCTGTTGCGTTTATTTTTTTATTAAAGCTGTAGTTAATGAGATTGAGAGTAAGTATAAAAAAAATTTAACCTTATATATAAAATTCTCGTGTCACAATGTTAGTCCAACAACTCCTCCGAAACGGCTTTACTGATTCTTACCAAATTTTATATGCATATTCAGTAGGTCTGAGATTCGGCTACTGGGTACTTAATATATTGATAAGTGCATTTGTTGAATAAATAATAGTAAATTAATACAACCTGAGACTGACGGCGACCATTGTTTGTGCGACGGGATAGCGATCGACGTTGCCATGGCGACATACTTATTTAGTGACTTCAATAAAGTAATACGAGCGATATACTTTATAATTATGGCAAAGAAACGTTTGCCGGGACAGCTAGTCTTATCTTCTTCTTATATATAAAAATGGATTTTCAAATGTGTTAGTTGCGCTAAAACTCGAAAACGGCTGAACGGATTGGGCTGATTTTAGTCTTAAAATATTCGTAGAAGTCCAGGGAAGGTTCTAAAGTGACACGAAGTTCACCGGGCAGATAGTTATCTATAAAAATCGATATAAAAAATATTTGTTATAACTTATAACAACACATTGAGCCATAGTAAATTTTCACGAAACGATATAAAGTATGAGCCGTTATGGTTATCGTATATGGCGTCCTTAACCAAAGATTTGACATTTTGCACTGTAGTTATTGTTAAACTTACAGTTATAGTTAAAGTAAGTTGGTGCAACCCACCCTTAGTGTATAAAACGCACTTTGAACATAGATTTTATTTAAAAATTCTCGTGAATTCTTTTTGGCCGACATTTTCAACTTTTTCATAACGCAAAGGGGTTTTTCACAATGCATCTCCGCGTCATACGTGAGCACGGGAAGTCGCGCAGTCTCGCTAGATTTCGTTAATGACAATGCATTGTCGTGTTTTGTACTGAAATGTATGTGCTATAGAGATGTAAAAACGTAGCTATAGTTGTAAATAACATGATCGTAATATTGATACGTCTTATATTATTTGTGTGGTACATCCATACTTCAGTTCCGTCTGTCTGTCTGTCTGTTACTTCTTCACGCCCGAACCGCTGAACCGATGTTGCTGAGATTTGGTATGGAGATACTTTGAGTCCCGATAAAGGACATAGGATACTTTTATCCCGGAAAAATGTACGGTTCCCACGCGATAAGCGAATTTTGGCGCAACGGAGTTGTGGGCATTATCTAGTATTCATACTAATATTATAAAAATCAAGTAATTATTATAAAAATATTATGAAAAAAAGTACTAAAATACAAAAATATATCTATAGCTAAATGCTAAATATATTACGTTCGATTCAGCTAAATACAAAGAGAAATTCTCGCGGCTGTTATTATCGCCATTTTCAGAACAACCGAAATCTCTAAGCGCCAATTTCAGATAGAGATCGTGGATTAGTATGTCCTAGTTATAAATTGTTTCCAAAATAGTAGTGTACGAGTTTCAAAGTTTTGAGTGAATTAATTATTATAAGATAATATAAAATAGGTAGGAAAAAAACTTAATATGAGCAAAAGTAGCGTTGCATTCATGGTATTATTAGCCTGTAACGTTTTAATAGAAAAAAATACGTTACCTTCTTCTTACCTTATGATATCTTCTTAACTCATCTCACTATCTCCCCTTATTGACTTAACCCAAGTAACTATGGAAAATCTATTGTGTCTGCGATACCCACGATGGAGATGTTAAATATCTTCATCTTATGAACTCTTTAGTTCCAATTAGACGACCTCGAACCAGTACTACCAGTACCAGTAAGTTCTAAAAATATCCGAAAGAAAGTTAAAATATAATGAAGTCTTAAAGTCCCGTTTTTACACTTTGGGTACGGAACCCTAAAAATAACCTTTTCTGATGCACTCGCATAAAGGAGAAATAAAAACAAATTGAATTTATTTTCTTTGTAGTTGAATTTATTATGAAAAATATGAAAGAATAATTATTTTCGTATACAGAATGTTATTTTAAAAGATTAGATTTAAATAAAAATACTTTAAAATGAAATGTTTCCGTTGAAAGGCTGTGATTACGTTTTCATATCCTCTTATTAGAGTAGTCCGAAATCCGAATCGCGAATTAGGTTAACAGAGCTTTTAGGATAATTTTACAGCTTGCAGATTTTTTTAATTTTGAATTTTATTCCGGTGATATGAAATAACTTTATAATAAGTACTTTTGTTAAAACTTGGCATTTTTTAAGTTAAATGTATAAACATTAATATTATGTTTAACTTAAAATATTAATCTAAATATATGTAACTCAAAGGTGACTGACTGATTGACATAGTCATCTAACAACACACAGCCTAAACCAATGGAAGGATCGGCCTGAAATTTGGCATGCAGGTAGAAGTTATAGCGTAGGCATCCACTAAGAAAGGATTGATCATTTTACCTCCAAGGGGTTAAAATAGGGAATGAAAGTTTGTATGAAATTTTGTCAATTTTAAACCGATCGGCCTGAGACTCTGCATGCATGAAGCTACAATGACGTATTCATCCCCTAATTAGGGATTTTGATAAATTATTACACCCCTAAGTGGACAAAATAGGGGATGAAAGATTATAAGACATAATAATTACTTCATAACACGGGCGAAGCCGCTGGCAAAGCTATGGTATTTTGTTGAACTATGAATTCTAAGTGTCGAAACACACCAGGCTGAATTACGCCGGCGTAAATTCCGCCGCGCTTACGCCGCGTTTCAAACTCATAGTGTCTAAACACACTAGGCTGAACTATGCCGGCGTAATTTACGTGGCCGAAATTACGTTCAGCCCCTTACGTCTGATTCGACACACTATAAATTAGGGCCGGGACACAAAAACACGGCACGGTGCCGTACGACATGGTACGACGCCGTACGTCGGAGTCCCACATACCTCGGTAGTCCTCCCCAGGCCCCGGGGATGCGTAAATGCATCCCCCCAATGATAAAAAAAAGGTATATTAACTTTACCAGTCCTTCGTAATTTGGTCGGGTCATGTCAAGCTTAGCTGGCAGGCCACGACTATATAATATCGAGCATGACATAATATAAGAAACCGTAGCTGGCGCTGCCTAATATACGTATGAGCCAATTTCACTGATGAGATACATACAAAATATCTGCTGGTGATTCGCCAGTGCCAGTGACAACATGTAGGTAGCAGTGCTTAAATATAAACTCGTTACAGCGCTGCTACTTTCACAATAAACTCTATACACACCCTAAAGACTTATCACTTAGTTTTGTTACACCCTGTATATTATGTATAACATTATTATTTTTTAACAAAAAATTGACCCGACTTCCAAGGAAAAAAACAAAATTCTTAAAATGGCCTAAAAAGTATGAAATAATTCATATTCTTCATTAGTGCCTTTTTCAAAATTCGACTAAATAGCAACGAATTCTGTACTCAACTTTCATTCGTTTGAAGTCGGTACCAGCCCAGAACTGAGATACTTGACATAGAACTTAGCTAGTACCGACTTCAAAAGAATGAAAATTGAGTACAGAATTCGTTGCTATTTAGTCGAATTTTGAAAAAGGCACTAATGAAGAATAAGAATTATTTCATACTTTTTAGGCCATTTTAAGAATTTTGTTTTTTTCCTTGAGAGTCGGGTTCAATTTTGTGTTAAAAAATAATAATTTCACTCTTTTTAGTTATATACAAGACAAGGCTTTATGCATAGATAACCACTACGAATACTAAGTATCCTTAATATTATAATACTGTAAGTGAAATTTTGGTAAATGCTTGCAGTTATCTAAGCGATGCTGCAATTTCCAAACTTTTATCTTTAAAGGTTCATGAGTTCTGTTCAGTGTCTTTGGACCAAGAGGCACCTTCGTATGAAATTTCTCTTATTCGTAACTTAAGTGTAAGTTACTAGAAACAACATTTTAACCACTATGAGTATTTTGATAAATTTCAAGGATTTCCCTCGATTGCTCATATATCATCAGTTCACCACTTTCATAATTGTTATACGAAATTAAAATTATATTATCCTATACAAAAACACGAGAATGTTGAAAATCGGTCCACAAACAGCGAAACAATCATCAAAAACATCTGCTTCGATGCAAAATATCATGAAAAGTACCAATAATTGGGTCATAATGTGATGACCCATGGTATAATTATACTTGTGATAGTGATGATCAATCAAATTAATGTGTTGGTTTATGCTTTCAGTTGTTTAAACAACGGCGAAATCCCCAAACCTGTATCTATAAGGATTCAGAAGTTCTGTTCGGTACCTTCGGATCCAGGGTATAACCTGGTGCAAAGTTTTACTTTTCAGTTTTTGGTAGCATTTACCTTGAACGCTTCAGAAAAAAATCAAAATCACTATAAGTTTCCATACAAATTTCAAGGAGTCCCCTCGATTCCTCATGGATCCCATCATCAGGTCACCACTTTTGTGAACATGGTACCAAATTCGGATTCAACTCTGTATAACAACAAAAGAATCATGAAAATCGGTCCACAAACGGCGAAGTTATGGTTGAACATACAAAAATATATATATATATATATATATATATATATATATTTTTTGTATGTTCAACCATAACAAAAATATATATATATATATATATATATATATATATATATATATATTTTTTGTATGTTCAACCATAACTTCGCCGTTTGTGGACCGATTTTCATGATTCTTTTGTTGTTATACAGAGTTGAATCCGAATTTGGTACCATGTTCACAAAAGTGGTGACCTGATGATGGGATCCATGAGGAATCGAGGGGACTCCTTGAAATTTGTATATATATATATATATATATATATATATATATATATATATATATATACAGACGGACATATAACCTCCTCCTTTTTGGCAGTCGGTTAAAAATACTATGCAACGCTTTAGTTTTAGCTCAGATTTTGGAATATAAAACCTATTAAATCCCATGGAAAGGAGTTCTCAAGCTGAATCACTAACATACTGAAAGCAACGTACAATTAAAAAGCTGCGATTCGGTTCGAGTAAAGCGGCTGATCGACTTACGTATTAAACCTTTTATTTAGGTACACAGTGCGTCAGTTTTCTACAGTCATCATTTTCACTGAACAAGGATGATTGATGAACATTGAAATAATTTACACTTTATGTGGAGTTCATGTTAATTATTACTACACAAGACGTCCCATTTTTCAACTGTAACATTTCATCTTTGCTGATAATAATTTTAGAAACCGCCGTGAAATAGTAGGTTAAGTTTAACTTTACCATAAAAGTAGATTAAATTGTAAATCTGGCATTTACTTACTACATAAGATACACATTGGATTGACAGCTTTACCGCCCACGATGCTAAGTTGTATTACAATTTTGAATGGCTCAACCATCGCATCACCGCGTCCCGTTGCGCGTTGCAATGTGACAAGGTGACTGACGCCGCGTTAAAGTAAAAAATCGTTTTGGATATGTTTTAGATCGCTTATTTTCTATGAGAGGACGGGCTGGCCTCTCATAGAAGACAAGAAATGGAAAGGGCGTAAGCGACAAAATGGTTTTTGTCGCGTAATTTAAAAACCATAAATATATTTCATATAAGCTATGAGCAAATTATAGTGTATGCTTGAACTAATCTATGTGTTACGCTCAAAGACCGAAATCGCTCAGTGAGCGAAATAATAGCTCGCAACGCGTTGTGGTCACAGTGAAACAGTCACGAGGCGAATTTCGCGTCGTGGCTCTAATGAAAACGGCCACGACGCGTTCTGGCAATCACAAAAAGGCCATAACGCGAAATTCGTGTCGCGACTAATATGCTTTTCTTTTTTCTTGATTTGTTCTTGATTGATTAATCATCCATGAATGGTACCGACTTCAAAATGATGAAGATTGAGTACAGAAATAGTTGAGTTTTAGCCGAATTCGGAAAAAGGCACTATTAGATAGGAATAATTATTTAATACTTTTTGGTTCATATTATAAGGATGTTATTATTGTTTTACCTTGGAAGTCGGTTTTAATTTTTTGTTAAAAATGATATAGAGGTATTTTTGATTAATTTTTCTGTGTTATAAAAGTTGACCAATCGTGTTATGCTTTGGGTAATTTAAAGATAAAGACACGATGAATACTGACAATGAACTCTAATTTATTAGCTTTATTCATTGTTGAAAAAAAAATGATATCGCTGCAGCCAAATTATCAAGGCGTCACCTTAACCCTAACGGTATTATGTCGATCAGCGCCTTATGCGCCTAATATAGTATATATAAATCTCGACATGCGCCGGTATTCCGCAACGATACGCAAACCCGTCGCCATCGCAATCAAGCCTGTATGCGATGCGGCCTCTAACGACTGCAAGGATGTACAGCCAATGGAGACGGTAAGAGATTCTTAAGTCTTTGCCAGAAGTGGTCCATAGTTTCTAGACGTTGTAGTAAGTAAATAGTTGGTAAAATTTGTTTAAAGCGTCTGTAGCCTAGTGGATAGACCTACTCACTTAGGTTCAATCTCAGGTGAATCTGAAAATATATGTACATACGAATTTTAGACCTCAAATTCATTTTAGGGGCTTTTGCACGCTGAAGGAAAAAAATTGTGAGGAAACTTTGGTCCACATATTGACCAGCTAGTTCTAGGGACTAGACCAGGTATTTTTAAATAACATTTTCTATGCAGTGTCTTTGTATAATTAGAAGAGTCCTCGCTCCGGGAATATTGTATAATAATTTATTATTCTTAGTTGCCGGCTACCAATTCCTCAATTTTTATAGACACTTCTTATATAACTATTCTTTGTTATGAAATGATGAAACTAAGTCACTTAATAAACTATGTTACAATTCAGAACTGTAAATCGACACTGAACCTACAAGACTCTTGTCGCTTCCATTGTTTATACATCTATGTGAGATGCAAATTGTCTTGCGCCGCTTGCGTTTAGTGCATAGTGCTCGTGTTGCAAACCCGGAAATGCATACACGGTCCATTTTCAGATAAAAGTAAATACCCCGCAGCTTTAATGTTTTGGAGAAACGAAAAGGGAAAACAATTTAATGGATTACGGCTAGATAGAAGCTGTTGAAGTGGTTAAAAAGCTTCTCTGTATAATCAAAGACTTGAGAAACATCAATGTGGTTTATTAAATTAGAGCAGTATTTTTCAACATTTACAACCTATCTGGGATCAAAAATTTTGCGACCCTCCCATACTTTGCTTTTTATCATGCATATTGAATATTTATTATTGTATCCTTTTGTTAAAATTCTTCTTCTTAATATATCAATCACCTTTATAGTTTTTTCACTGAAATAGTTACATCTGGCGACCGTATAGAAGATTCGCAGGTTTAGAAAACTATATTATTTAAAAAAAACAATAACGATTAAAATACACTAAGTAGGAGAATGTTAACAAACGGTACATTTTTATTAAATAAACATACTTACAAGGTAAGAAAGTAAAGTTGCGAAATATTTTTTGTACCAACGTGGTATTATAAAAAAGGTTGACAAAACACTAGCACAGGAAATGACGGCAGTAGCTACTGGTTTAGTTATCGAATATGATCCAGTCGACGACACAGCAGCTGAATATGCAGTTGTCGGATAATTCTCGACTTTTCAAACGAAATTCTTCTTGCTTTCTAGAAATTATTTATCATATTTTACGTTTCCAATTGAACTTTTCCATGAAAATCAAAAATGTGAAACAAAATATGAACATAAATAAAACTAAATTTAAACGGAAGTAAAAAGGTTCACGTTACTTAAATAAGTAAAAAAAGAATAACAGCAAAAACTTTACCCCTCACCAGTGGCGAACCCCGCTATGGGGCGCACTTCAAAAGTTCGCTTCTGTGGCGCAACTCTTTCCGGGGCGCTGTGTTCAAGTGTGCAAACACAGCGATAAAACTACATTTGTCTTTATTTATCATATTGAGACGCGTTTATGTAGAGCAAGATAGCTATCAAGCGACGTTTGAGTTCTCGGAAGAGAAGGAATATGTAATCAATCAGCTGTGGCGAACCCCGTTACGGGTCGCACCCATAACGTTGATTATTTAAAATAATTGTATGAGAGTCATGACTTGTGTGATATTATTTTTGTGAATATATTATAAGGTTATAAATAAACACTCTTGACTCGCTAAATAGTAGTTTATTATTAAAATATGACCCAAAATCTATTGAACATAGGTACCTCAGTAATTATACCAGCTGTATAACATTATTACCGACAAATATATTACAAAAGTATTATTTTGTATGTAGAAAATTTAAATTAAAAATGATTCAGATCGTTATAAGGGGTTCCGCAAGACCAAGGAACATGAAATTGCAGTTTTAGTGTATGCTGGGTGTGTCTGTGTCTTTGTCTGTGGTGATCCCCGCTCAGGGATCCACAGACACGACAAATCGGCCATTTTGCATGCCACTGGTGAGGGGATAATATTATGGGGGCTACACAAATTATATAGGACGTTCGTTCGAACGTTCGGGACATCAAAATTTCTTTTGAAACCTCATGCATTACAATGGGATCAGCGGGGCTAAAATGGTCACATTTAGCAATTCCTATCAACAATTCAGCAAATGAATTGTCAAAATTGTCAAACTGTCGAATGTTAAATTAGTACAAATTACTAGAGATGAACTGCAAGCAGAGTGACCATTTTTCGATTAAAAAAAATCAATAATATTATTATGATTCATAATATAATTCTCCAAAGCGAAAATTTTAGCCATGTAATTTATAGGCGCTATTATAACAGCTGTAATAGGTTTGTGGCGGTACCCACAATTCGCTTAAGGGTCTACACAGACGGCTGCATTTCAACTGCAATCCAACTGTAAATTGCAGTTCAAGTGCAGTTTGAATGCAGTTGACACGACTGCAATACGACTGCAATAGAACTGCAAACCAAACGTGCAGTCGGATTGCAGTTCAGTTGCAGTCGGCGTGCAGCCGTGTGAAATGTTTGGTTTGCAGTTCTATTGCAGTCGTGTCAACTGCATTCAAACTGCACTTGAACTGCAATTTGCAGTTGAATTGCAGTTGAAATGCAGTCCGTCTGTCTAGACCCTAACATTCCTGCATCGCGCTATCGAAGTTTTCTGAGCGCGTCGTCAGTATACGATTATAATATACGACAGCTGAAATATATCACGTCGGGGCTCCGGCCTGACCTAGCATACCACCTCGCTCGGTCGGAAGATCTTCCTTTGTGGCTTTCACGCATTATTCCCACATTGGTGACCCTCGACAGAACACGCCTCCTTCATCATCATCACTCCCCGCCCCTCCACATCGCGCCAGCTAGCATCGCCTCATCGGGTACCTCGTCCACTAGCCGCAATGTACCGCGGCCTGGGCGACTCCGCATCGGCTTCAACGGGCTTTCTCACTACACCGACCGGTCAGCAAGCAGAGCACATCTCTCCTGGTCAGCACGTAGCATCGGCCCCGCACGGCAGCTGTCCGATTCACTGGATCGATAAGCAGCTTCACAGTTCCGACTCACTGGGACTCACTGCAATAGTTCCAACTCATTGAAACTGGCGACTCAAGCGACAAGACTTCAAGGGGGGGGGGAGTGATGTGGCGGTAGTCGAAGTTTTCTGAGCGCGTCAGTATATTATACGACAGCTGAAATTTATCACGTAGGCTCCGGCCTGATCGAGCATAACACCTCGCTTGGTGGACCACCAGGCACATATTCCCACAGGTTGATACCTTTCATCAGGGTGTAACAAAGTAATACTAATTAGAGTGTGTATCATACATACGGGGGGGGGGGGGGGGGAGGGAATTCTGTAGATTTCCCGCTCTGACAAATAAAATAAATGGTCACGTATTTGTATCTAATATAATAAACACAATGATTCATAGTTACAATCATCCTGAAAATCATTATAAATTAAGTATTTAATTATAACACTTTTATATTAATTTATTAACTGCACTATCTTTTGTAACAAAAGTATCATAACCGGAAACAACAATAATTGTCTGTTTGAAGATAAATTGGCATGTTTAAAAACAATGTTAGAATATTATATTTCTTGTCCAAATATCATGAATTAATTATTAACAATAATTAGTTTAACTCACCTGAATTATTGAAATATGTACTTCTCATAAGAATTTTAAGTTAAATAACAAAACAATTTAAAGACAAAACCATCACTTTATTTATGACTATTATTGAAATAATAGTCCTCTGTATAAAGTAAAATAAATGGTCGCGTAATGTATGAGTCCTCTGTATAAAGTTCACCGAGAAAGTAGCAGACCTGAAAGAGTTACTTTCTTTTTAACTTTTCTATGGGAAAACTCATAATTTGGGGTGCTTGCCCACACACATCACAAAAAATTGCTCTTTCAGCTCTGCTCCTGTAGTGAACTCTATACTCGTACAAGAGACTCGTACCAAAGTATTATCACTCTATTTGACGACCTCTGTGGCTCAGTTGGTAGGCTATCGGTAGCTCAAGCCGGGTGTCGCGGGTCGAATCCCGCCGACGGAACAAAAAGTTTTCAAAGTTCCTGGGTCATGGATATTGGATGTGTATTAAATATGTGTAACATATAATAAAAATCTTAAATCTATGTATAGTATAAAAAGTATTAAATATATTTCCGTTGTCTGGTACCCGTAACAAGTCCTTCAGGTATTTACCACGGGGCCAGACTGACGTGGTGTGAAGCGTCCATAGATATTAATATTATTATTTATTTTGTTTTTACCCGGTAGATATTTTGGCTTCACAATAGTAGATATTATGATAAGAGATATATAATGTTATTGTATCAATAGCTGGTTAATAGTCACCGAAGCTCCGAATATAACATTCCGGGCCACCGCTCTAACTAAACTCTCGGCAAAGCTAACATTAATTTCCTTGCAGTTGGAAACAATTTGCTCCACGGCAAATAACCTACACAAACATTTGCTAGCAATCATATATGGAGGCGAGTTTGTCTTTTTACCCAACCCGTTCGAAAAGAGTATTGACCCATTTAAAGAGTTGGGACGAAAAATTTTAGTTTGATGAGCTATTTTAGTAGGCCGTGTTCGCAAATAGATTAGTATTTTTTTCGGGACAAAAAGTATCCTATCTTCATTTTCGGGGCTCAAAGTATCTCCTTACATTTTAGCAAAAGTTTAGTGGTTTGGACGTGAAGAGGTAACAGACAGACAAACACACTTTCGCATATTTATATTATTACTATAGATAGGAATTTAAGAAACCATCAACAAAGTCTCTTTGCAACGGATCGAAATTATCTTACAAAGGAGAATGAATTATATATAACCTGCTACCCTTACGATGACCCCGCATTATTTGGAATTTTATAAGCATCTCCGGCGCACGGTTTGACGAATTATTAAGATGAATGGCCGAGCCCGCTATCCATCACCCGCCCTTTTAGTGTCAAGCCAAAAATGATACATCACGATGTAAGAAGCAGGTAATAAATACGTACATACGAGAATTCTGCGTTGTTAGAAAATTAAGTAATCGCTTCATAATATAAAGCCCTTTCTAACACGATTTTATAAACTTGGGCTGTATGTATGTAACGGAATACTTGAAACGAAACTTTGAGTATGATTTTTACCTATCTCCAGTAATCTAGTTGATTCTAAACTTTGCATACGTATTAAGAGTCAATGATAATGTATTTTTTTTTAAATAAAGTAAACAGCGTGTTTTTTTAGATTTATTTCGCCAAGGAATGTTGTTTTTGACTCCGCAGGCAATCGGTATTTTACGATTATACGTATATATTTTCCGATCTATTTATTACCTATCGCTTTCTGTGTTTATGCCTTAGATTTTTTAAACTAATCAACAGATTTTGATGTGGATCTATCTATCAGATTCATCATAAAGAGTGAAGCCAAACGAGCGTAATTTCTGATTTGTGAGTCGCAGAATTTCTGCCGTGTACTGTGTACATAATATATTTTCATACAAATCATGACTCACAAAATTACGCTCGTGTGAATCAAACAGGACTTTTGTATGAAACTGAATGCAGCAGAATTCTGCCGAACCTGAAATTTTGCGACTCACAAATTACGCTCGTTTGACTTCGCCCTCAGCGTGAAGGGCAACTAAATTAACAGATAGACAGACATGCACAATTATTATAGTTTTAAGTCTTAACTACAACCTTACAAACTTGAACCGTACGTTAGTTAGTCGCTCGTTAGTCCCAGTTAAACTTGGAGTATTTGTTAAAGTCAAATATACATGACCTAGTCGGATTAATAATAACAATTCCGTACCTTTTCCGAAAGTAAATCCATATCCATACTAATATTTTAAATGCGAAAGTGTCTGCCTGTCTGTTACTTCTTCACGCCAAACCGCTGAACCGATTTTGCTGAAATTTGCTGAAATACTTTGAGTCCCGGGAAAGGTCATAGAATACGTTTTATTCTAGCAAAATGTATTAATTCTCGCGCTATAAACGAATTTTTGGATGAGGGAGTTGCGGGCTTCATCTAACAAGTAACCATAACCTTTTTTAATTGATACTTCTACTAATTATATTATTAACTAGCTGTCCCGGTGAACTTTGTGTCACTTTAAAACCTTCCCTGGACTTCTACGAATATTTCAAGACTAAAATCAGCCCAATCCGATCAGCCGTTTTCGAGTTTTAGCGCGACTAACACATTTGAAAATCCATTTTTATATATAAGATTATTATGGAAACAAAACTACGCAACCTATTTAGGGATCAAACTTCAAACTCCAAGCTTGTTCATCAAGATTTTGTGGGCGACCATTTACCACACAGCAACTTGAGAGGCCGTTGCGGTTTTGGTTTTTATCAAAATATTAGCTTGCTTGACAATCTTAAACTATACTTACCAAGTGTTATACAATAGGCAATCGGGCGCTTGGATCGTTCAGGTTCATTTTACCTCTGAAGCACCTTTATACCAACGTTATAAGGGTCACTAAAGGAGGTAAGGTATAAAGGATTGATGGCGCATTCGACGTTGGCTCGATGCCCAGCGGAGGACTTGACGGTTGACGGATGACTATGGATTCTGCGAACTAATATATCTAAGTGCCCTAACCTTTGGGACTTATGCTTCCCGCTCACAAAACTCCCTCCGTTTAGTAAAACTTACATTTTATTAGTGGAAGTGTTTACGGTCGCGGTATACTCAATATTTTACGGTGCATTCAAATATTTATTTTACATTTAATATTATGTTGGAATTTGTGATTTTATTTTCATTGGGTAAATAACGGGAAAATGTTAATTTAATACGGATATTTCGACAAAAACAAAATTATTATTCGTTCATGTTGAAATGACTACATCAAAAACGCAAATATTATTGTAGAAACCACTGCCGCTGGTAGCTGCCAGAGACATGTTTTAATGATGATTAAACTTTAATACAAAATATAATAATAATAATAATAATAAACATTTATTCAAGAAATTTGGGCATTACACCACGCTACATTACAAAATAAAACGTTAAGGCGCTATATTGAAAGTAATTTTACCGCAAGGGCAATTTTATACTTAATTTGCATGACTATAAAGTCGTGAATACGCTGCGGCCAGAAGCAATCGGCTCGCTAGGAAAAATTGCGAAAAACGTAATTTTAATTATTTAAAAAATAACTAGGAGCATTTAAGCAAAATGCTTCCATACGATTTTGAGTTGCAAAGGTGTGTATCAATTAGACTAATTTCCTACAATACATCTATTTTCGTTTAAAAATAATCTTCAAATTTCGTATTTATAAGAGGTCATTTCGATCGAGAAATGTATCGAGGCAAAATACATTAATCGTGTTTCTGATTCTTCTCAAATCTAGATAAGGCTATGAAGATATGTATATCTCATTACCAGATTTGTAACGTTTCTGAGAGTCCTATAGTATTACGTCAAAAAGGACAGTTTTTTTCAATATAGCGCCTTAATACACAGTTAAAATGAAGTTGACATGAAAATACCAAACAGTATGAAATGTAACTAGCCAAACTAAGAATAAACAACAAACAAAAATAAATAATAAGTATTACATGACCTATTATAGCTATAAGATATATGGCTTATATCAAAATCTTCATATTTTAATTACAGTTATGTATATTTTGTCTCTGAGTGCGACATAAGGGTCAATTCGGACCGCAACGCGTCGCGTAGATGCATTTCTAAATTTGTATGGATTTGACAGATTTCAATTGCGTTGAGACGTCTTGCAAATCTGTCAAATCCATACAAAAGGAATGCATCTACGCGCCGCGTTGCGGTCTAAATTAATCCTGAGTCCTGACTGGTTTTTTTACGATTTTTATGTCCCCTCTAGTTGAGCACTATAATTTATTGTAACGTTTTATGAGTAAAATTTTAAAATGCAACCCTTAATATTTTTTCATCCCCCGTCTACCGTGATTTATGGACGCACATTTCTCTTTCACTTCAATCTCAAAGCAATAACATTATTATCCGGCGAAAGTAATTTGAGATTGATCTTTGATATCAAATACACGCAATCAGAGTTATACCTTCCAAAGGGCATGAGGAAAAATGGGCGAGCCTTTAAGGGATTTACCTGATGGCAGCACGTCGCTTAAGTAATGAAGGGATTTGATGCAAAAACTTACCTTTGATAGTGGAACCATTTTAGAAAATTACTCGCATCAGTTGAGCTTTAAAGATACTCCTGTTAGGGATATGTTGAATGTGAAGAATGTTTTTGAAATCAGAATTAGCCCCGCCATATTGCAATGTGTCACTTGGGAGACGGCTATTTAGCACCAATGTCAATGTCTTCCAAATATTTGTTTGTATATAACCAAATTATAAATTACTAGATGATGCCCGCCTGCACTCCATTCGCCGCAATTCGAGTGTAGCGCGTAAACCATACATTTTTCCACAACTAAAACTATCCTGAAGTACCCCGCAAACGATCAAATTGTTTGTCAAATTTGACGTGTTTGTCAAACAGTTTGACAGTGTACAGCTTTGTTTGAAGCGTTTGTCAAACAGACGTGTTTGACGTGTTTGAAGAAAATTTTCATTGGCGTAGCGTTTGACAAACGTGTTTAAACGTGTTCCGCTGTATTTGTCAAACAAGATCTCATAATTTCAAACCGATTGTAGCATTGTTTGGCAAACTTGTTTGATGCACGTTTGTTCTTCTGCGCTGCTGTTTGATGAAAACGTAAATTACGTCAAACATGTTTGTCAAACAAATTTGATCGTTTGCGGGGTACTTTACTCCTTAGTACCTACCTATGTGCTTTGTAAGCGTGACACACTATCATATTTATAATATTTGTAAGAATTGCTGCTTACTTAATGATTTTTTTATTAGTTTCCTAAATAAACCCGAACATAATCTTCAAGGTAACATTATTACAACAAAGATTTAACAACACCACTCAATCCTAATTACTTAAAGTCACAAGCCGAAAGAATCATCTTATATCCTTGAAATTTCCTTAACTACTATAATTAAATATAAACTTACTCCCAGAGTTTTCCCTTCAACAAATACTAAGTCGGAGTACTTTTCTAAGAGTATATCAATAAACCGGTACGCTTTGGAATTAGTTGATAAACTCTTCTTAGGGAACTAGTTAGAGTACATACAGTCTGAACTTGCGTTAAAACTAAATAAAATCACTATTTTGATCATATCACAATGGTGTTACTCCGAAATCTTATTTAATTTTGGTCAATATAGGCCATCCTATATAACCAATCATAAGCGGCAGCTGGCTACCGCATAACAACTGAAAATCTATTGTATTTGCGATATAACCCACGATGGAGGTGTTAATAGTGAGTCTAGCTTATATCGCTTCGATTATGATTCAAGCAAACGCGAATTAAAGTTTACATCTCGTTGACTAAACGTCCAACCTCGCGGTCCTGTAGGCCTACTACCAAACTGTTTTGAGACTCAAACAATCGAGAATGCCGCGTCCTGTTCTAACAACGTCAATTCACGTTTGTTAGAGTAAGACGCAGCATTCTCGTTCGATCATTTGAGTCTCAAAACAGTTTCATGGTACAAGGCCAGGTTAATTACAAGCTAAGTCACCACACGATCAAGCGCTAGTGTGGATCTCGTGTAGTTACTGAGGTATAGTTGATTCGATTTCTGATAGTGTCGAGAGTAAGAGGATTTAGGTTCATTTTGTTACTGACTCGATGACAGTTTTAGTTTTGTCCTTGAGTTTACTAAGGTCATAATGTTGAAGCGTTAGTCGTGGTCGTGGATAATTATTACTGCGGTAGATCCTAGATTTTGCGCATTTTGATTTATAATTGACATGATGTTTGTAACACACTATACAGCTAGTTGATCTATTTGTACGTTTTAAGTAGGTACAATCCAGCAAATCAGACAAAGTCCTCGTTTCATTAGCGTAACTTACTTAGAAAATGTCTACAAAATGTACTAGACAAAGCCGCGCCAATGATGATTGACACTCGACCAAAAGAATAACACACGATCAAAAGATTGACATTCGTTTAAAAGATTGACATACGATTAAAAGATTGACATACGATCAAAAGATTAACACGCGATCAAAATATTGACACGCGATCAAAAGATTGAGCCCAAGCTCTTATTTCAGTAGTTCAACTTGTTTAATAGAGTAATGGATACTGGACGAAGCTGCGGGCGATAGCCATCTGAAAAACGATCGATCTTCAGTTCAAGTCCACATTTTAGTAGTGTAACTTGTTTAGTAGATTAACCCCGCTACAGTCACGTGCGCGGCTCTAAATCACGAGCAGTAATCAAGTTTGCCGACTGCGCCCCGCTCTGATTTGTCACCGAACCGACAATATAATGGCTCTTAGTGACTTTATGGTTCCATTAATTGACTTAGCGATATTTTGTTACGATCATATTTACAGAAAATCGGTAGAAATTAGAACGTTAATAGTTTTTTTTACAGAAATTACACATCTGTGCAGAGGTAGGTAGAATGAAAAAAGTATTTTGTTCTGTAAATGTTTCTTATATTGTTGCATCTTATTTACACTGGTAAAGCATACTTACCTTGATAATAAGCAAATACTGAAGTATTGAACACGACGAATAGAAAAAGGGTAACTCTAGAGTCCGATAAAATAAGGTTTTCATCTTTATTTATTAATTACGGTTAACCGTTAAACATAATATTCGAATTTCGAAGATAAAACATCTATATACAGCAACCACTATTACTTCTGCGTTTTTCTGAAGCTGATACGCCTTCTGAAGTTCGCTATTTCTACCAAAAACTTTTTGGTAGCACGGTGTGCCAAGCTCTATGAAGTGATATTCATGGGCAATAGCCTCCTCGTTTTTTGGAAATCGGTTAAAAAGAGAGTCTAGGATATTTACGAAAAATTACAGACAATAACACTCTTCTTTGGAGAAGAGTACGAACGAACAACGAACAACGAAATAATTTTAAATTGCTAGTAAAATATTTTAATGAAATTGTTTTGTTACAGTATTATTTTTAATAAAATTGGTGTTAATTAATATTTCGTTCTTGAATCTTGATTGTTTTCGTTCAAACAGTTTACATAAAAATGAAGATAAAAAAAACTTTTAATCATTTAACCGTAAAACGATACACGTAAATATGTGCTTGCTCTACATTTTCGGTGGGTGTAAGTACTCTGATTCTACTATCTGAAAATTATTCGGTCCGTCTTTTATCAAACTACAAAATAGTTTTGTCATACTTATCTAACGTTTGAACTTTTAGTCATATAAACATAAATTATGTTATAATTCATATCTACGTTGCTATAATTGTTATTAAATATTTATTATTATGATCACCCGTTTTGTTCTTTAATGAAGGGTATAAAAGATTGAACAAACCTACGCGACCAAAGCGACTGCGAAGCGGTAGCGTCTACCGTGCGGCAGACGCTGCCCATGTAATCTTATGGCGCTGTGCACACCTGCACGACCGCGACGCGGGATGTTCGCGTCGGCAAGCGGAACGTGCGCGTCAAGTTGTCAGACGCGTGTTTTGAAGTGTACATAACTAGACTTCTTTTTTAAAACCTTTTTTATATTATTTTCTACAACTCTTTAGTTTATGATTTTTTGATTTGTATACGTTTTGATAGATTGTGTCATGATATTAACGTTTGACGGTTCGCACCGTAGTCGCGCAGGTGTGCACGGCCAGTTTCGCGTTGCAGACGCTCCCGTATCGCGTACCGCGTCCCCTGTCACTGACGCTTAGGTTTGTTTTCAGCTTTGCTTTTTTTTCTGTATTCAAAACATTACAATGTACTTACAAGAAAACATGACATAGTTTCCCATATAAAAAACAGAGTAGACAGAATTATAGAGTAGACTTAGAACTGGTGTTGAAATTTTTAAATTTGACGTATTGTGACGAAAATCGTCGCTAGGGTTGTTAACTTGTTACCTACGAATTTAAAACTATGACATATTCGCTGGACGTGCTCCTCTTTGGTCGTATTGTTGTTTGTGTTTTGGCACATGCGATTAAAATTGTCAGAAATAAATTTTGAAATCTTTATTTTTATATCAGCCAGCGCGACTCGCGAGGCACATTCCGTTCATAATCCTAGTGAAACCCGACGAATTTGACAGATATTGAAACTCCGTTTCTTTGCAGTCGAACTACTGGTAGTTATGTCTATTGTGCAAAAAACCTAAGAGGTTTATCGGTTTGGGAGAGACGCTCTGTTTACATGTACTATTCTTAAGCTACTTAGTATTTAATATTATTTTATGACTACTCTTACCTTACATAATATTTTAAGTTAACGATTACTTTTATTTTTTAAGAATCAAGGTTAAAAATATTATTATTAATTGTATTTCCACATGTACATCTGCACATGCACATTGTACATGCATGAAAGTACAATGTACATATGCACATGTAGTAGGTATGTACCTACATACAATACACCTGTACACCACCTGTACACTCTTATGCTAAACTCGCGCACGTCACACGTGATTGAAAATAATTCGTGATCGAGAGTAGACCTAGCGCATAACGCAAAGTATGCTTTCCCCCTATTTCGTTATCACTTCTGCCCAGCCCTGCATTTATAAATAGGCCGTATGGGCCGCGGCCTAGGGGCGGAAGCGTGCTAAGGCAGCATCCTAGGGGATGGCAGATTTCGTAAATGGGGCGACGGAAATAAAGTGTCCTACACTCATAAAAATATAAATCCGAGCGAGACAGTACTTCAGTCCAGTCCAACGCCTACAACTTTACAAGGCGCAGGTTTGGCCTCATATGGAATATTGTATGGAATATTGGAATATCATCTCTGGGCAGGAACGCCAAATTACCAACTGCTCCCTTTGGATCGTACCCAACGAAGGGCCGCTCGAATTGTTGACTGCCATAGTATTTCAAACAGCTTGGACCCCTTGGAATTACGCCGAGATTCACTCTGCATCCTCTATAGGTTGTATCGCGGGGAGTGCTCTGAGGAGTTGTTTGGAATCATACCACCTGCAACTTTTCGCCATCGTCCCACGCGAAAAACATACTATCATCATCACCTTGATGAGTGGCAGTCTTCCACGCGTAACTTTCTGCCGCGCACTGTAAAACTCTGGAACGAACTGTCACCAGCAGTTTTTCCGGACCTATACGACCTGCAAACCTTCAAGAAGAGAACGTATTCCCTCTCAAAAGGCCGGCAACGCACCTGCAGCTCTTCTGATGTTGCGAGTATGGACAGTCGCAACGGGGCGACGGTAGTTGCTTTCCATCAGGTGACCCGTTTGCTCGTTTGCCTCCTTATTTTATAAAAAAAAATAACCAGCACTGCTCCTGCCTGCACCCTGGAATGCAACCGTTGTTTTTGTGCAAAAAATTATCGATATCCAATTCACAAAGCTACAGAAACAAATGCATTTTTTCGAAAAAAGATAAAACACTATCCTTATAAACAAGCTTTCCGAGCGCTTAGTGAATTCTCGCATCTAAAAAGTATGCATCGCATTATCTGACTGAAATACATTAAATTATTTGGATCCGTGCAGTATATTCTCGCTTTGAGACGTGGTTCCGTACACGCAAACTTGCCTCGTTAGTACTCTACAAATATGTATTGCGAGAAATGCTCCGACTTCGCTATTTGATTCTGGAACTTTTAAGGATTCCGTACGGAAAAGTTAGTAGTTGTGTAGCGTATGTGTAGTGGTTATTAGTAACAGATTTGTAACGCTTGTTAGACGAGAGACGAGAGTGACATGACGTTTTAGTATTATGGCATTTGGAGAAGATAGCTAAGTGCATGTGCAAAGCATTATGAAAGATGCCCGTGCTATTCAAGCCAAGAAAAATTTAAGTATCACACATTATATCAGCATGTTTAAATATTCATGAAATCGATAGAAAGTTAAGAACTAATGCAATGTATAATTTGGTTTACTCATGACGAAAGAAAAGAGAAATCGCAGTTTTTTGAAAATATTAATTTTGACAAGTTATATATTTTATATTAAAAGTTATAAAACTCATAAAACAAAAAATACCTTTCCATCCGTTGTTTAATTATTGATGTATACAGTACTAGACTAGATGATGCCCACAACTCTGTTGCGCCAAAAGTCAAAACTCGTTTATCGCGCGGGGACCGTACATTTTTTCGGAACAAAAAGTACCCTATGTCCTTTCCCGGCACTCAAAATATCTCCATGCCAAATTTCAGCAGAATCGGTTCAGCGGTTTGGGCGTGAAGAGGTACAGGCAGACAGACAGACACACTTTCGCATTTATAATATTAGTAAGTATGAAAATATGGATTTTCAGAGCGAAGTCACCACTCTTCATCATCATCCCTATCCCTGGCATAAGATTTTAAATGTCAGTATGGTTGCCACTTGCCCAAGCACATACGACATTCTCGTAAAATAGTCAGCCTAGTCCAGAAAATTTAAGCCAATTACGTCCGAGGACCATCCATGTGCGGATTTCCGCAGATGTTTCATGTTGTCCTTCACTGTAATGGTCTGTTTTATAATGTACGAGTTTTATAAGAAGTTATGAACTCTCACTCATCTCACTCAACTCACACTAAACAACAAGCCAAACCTAAAAGATCGAAGATAGGACAATTAATATCCACGCGAATATTTTCACAAATCCCAACGGATCTCTAAAAATTGTTCGCAAGCGTTTATTTGCATCCACTGTAGTGTGTTTTCTGCTGGAAAACTACAGAGTACTTGCCGAGCGAGATTATTAAAAACATTTTTGCCGTTTTTATATTTTTTAAAACTCTAATGTTATATTCTCAAGTGGTAATTAATGGGTGGTTTCACGGTGGATTGGTACGGATTTTCAATTATGAAAAATTTTGCAACGCTTTGTTGAGACTTGGAAATTGCCGAGTTTAATCCTGGGCTGTAACGGATAAGTTTCACCGTAATTATACTTGGCGAATATTTAGACCAGAAAAATTTTAAGTTGTTTAAAAGGGAAAAGTATAATTGAACTGTATAGATTATGGCTAGCTTGTGACGCTGTTGTTGAAACTAGTGACAAATAAAAATAACGCTTTATAAATCAATATAGCAAATTTATACAGGGCGTGTACGTGTTCCCTGTAGAGAGTTCACTGTGAAAGTAGCAGCGCTGAAAGACCAAAAATTTTTTTCACTTTTGTATAGGCAAGGGCCCGAGCGTCACGAGTTTCCTCATACAAAAGTGAAAAAAATTTTTGGTCTTTCAGCGCTGCTACTTTCACAGTGAACTCTCTACAGGGAACCCGTACACACCCTAAAGTATTATCACTTGTGTGGCCGCCTTCGGGGGGGAGTGATGTGGCGGCCACACATTATTCCCACATTGGTGACCCTCGACAGAACATGCCTCCTTCATCATCATCACTCCCCGCCCCTCCACACCGCGCCAGCCAGCATCGCCTCATCGGGTACATCGTCCACTAGCCGCAACGTACCGCGGCCTGGGCGACTCCGCATCGGCATCATCGGGCTTTCTCACTACACCGACCGGTCAGCAAGCAGAGCACATCTCTGCTGGTCAGCATGTAGCATCGGCCCCGCACGGCAGCCATCCGACTCACTGGATCCCGTGCAGCAGCTTACAGTTCCGACTCACTGGAACTCTCTGGCACTGGCGACTCAAGCGAACAAGACTTCAAGATTCGACCTCCGGTCTTCGGGTGGGAGTGATGTGGCGGTACCCACAATTCGCCTAACATTCCTGTTTCGCGCTATCGAAGTTTTCTAAGCGCGTCAGTATATATACGACAGCTGAAATGTATCACGTGGGCTTCGGCCTGACCGATCATAACACCTCGCTCGGTCGGAAGATCTTCCTTTGGCCTCCACACTTATATCCCACACTCGTTTTTGTTACACCCTGTATAGCAACAAATTTATTTTTTGTGGAGCTTTAAAGCGTCTGACAAAAGTTTTGATCCATGAAAAGTGTCTGACACTTCATGATATCAGTTCAGAATAATATTCTACAACAAATATGTAAATATCAGCCATGAGAATTTCAGCTAAATAAGACTATTTTTAGTTACTTCTCTCCCCTGGTACCTGCCCAGGTGTCACACGTAGGGTTCCACAAACATGCAGGTATTCTAAGTACTATCAGAGAAGTTGATTCCTATGCAGGTCGGGGACCTACGTAGTTTGGTTGCGTTACGTCAAACCCAGCTGACAGATCACAATTAACATTGAATTGGCATATTCGATCAAATAACGTTGGTCTATCAACTGCATAGGAATCAATTTCCTTGATGGTACATGAGGCACTATTCTGAGAACCTAAGGGTTCATATGGTGAAAACAAGTTATATCTGATCGCTCTGGAATCTTACTTTAATAATTTTACAGTATAGCAATCCGATCTAAGAATGACTAACAAACACAGTCTAGGCTTTTATTGAGTGAAGTATTCCTCAGTATAGTTTAAGTCAAGAAACACTAACGAACTTATACTCTTACTATAAACTTTCCTGAACTCGTCCACTGTAATCGATACCTCATTATCTGACACGAACTTTTAAGTGTTACACCTGCTCTAAACAACTTCTAAGGTACCCCACCCTTTTTAATCTAAGATAAGAGGTGCATTGAGCGCTCAACCACCGTAAAGTCTATATAATTGTTTTCCACCAATATGGACCTTATTGTGAGCATGCAAAGTTGAAAATGGTGTAACCGAGTGCATTTTTAGCTGAAGCAGCTTCCGAAACAAGCTTTTAATTCTGGAATTCTTCAACCTTATTGCCCGGGAGGAAGGATTATTTTTGTTTGACAGGAGCGCAGAAAAAATAGCAAATCTATGGCTCTAGATAGGAAAGTTGACAATGGCGTCTTGTTTAATGGCCGCCGAGCAAAATGGGTTGAGTTCATTTCACAGGTGACATGATGTTCTGGTTTTGAGGGTAGTTTTCATTTTTGTGGCCTTTTGTTAGAAAGTCGGAAAGACTAAGTTGCGACGAGAGCGGCGACTTTGTCTGCGTAAAATCTCCGGAACATAATATTATTATTTGCAATATGGAAAGTAACTTATGTCGTTTCACATGGTTGACCATGTTATCTAAGACATGTTATAGAGTTACTCTATATTATGCGCTGACTTTTACATCCACGTCGTTCTTTATTTCACTTGCTGTTTTCAATAAGTAGATGAATATTTAAATTTATATAATACCACCTCTCGTAAAACATAAAAAGACAACGAAAGCAGACAACAAACATTCATAAAAAGTAATCTGAATCTTTATCCAGAAACAAACGCACAAAGTAATAACCCGCAAAACATCTTTTTTCATTACCGAAACCATAACAAACCTTCAATATCCTCGCCAATCATTTCCCGGCAAAATATTCATAGACCAAATCAATTCCAACCTCAACGAATCTGGAGTCGCTTCAGGGCCTTTAGCCAAGACGTTTTCCTAATCGCTTCTTTATAAAATCGCCGATCAAAATGACTGTATGGAATGGTCATTACACGAGTATAACGTCAACTTCATCGAACGCCTATGTCGATTCCATATATTTTGATCGGCGATTCAATAAAGAAGAGCTAAATAAAACACCTTGGCTAGTGGCTCTGGAGTCGCTTCAGTTTTATTTTCAATTTCCAAACTGGGATGAAACAAGATGACGTTGCTGTTGTGTGGATACGCCCTTAGTTTGTGGATATGATTTTCATATTTTGAGGGATATTCGTGCATTAAGATTTAGGAATACAGGTTTGACGAGGCAAGATAGAGATTTAGCTCGTCTTATATGCTTGGAACAAAAGCTTAGAATAATAATTAATTGAACGGCAACGCCAATAATAACGGCAACGGCAATAATAATTAATTGATTCGGTCACCGCGCTCAAAGCCTGCGAGAAAAGCTATGCATAATTTAAAAATTTCTTAAATATAAAATATCAATTACTTCCCTAAAAAAATATAGGCAAAGAATATTACGCAATTGCAGTAATCTCGACTGAAACAAAACGCCATATCCCAAGAATCGTTAGATTATACAGCTGAAATAAAATGTTAGGAGCGAGATAAGTTACATTAGTTAAAGCTAATGTTAGCTCTGTACTCTGAAGGTTTTAACTAAGATAAAGCCGTCAACGAGTTAAGTATCGCCGAGATTCTACGGATATTAATGTAACTGTTTAATCTGCAGAACGAAATGTATGACTTGATAAAAATTCTTATAACAAAAAAATATATTATTTACAACATGCGAAAGATGTGGAAAAGTGAATGAAAATAAAATTTATATTATGCTTAAAGATGCTTATAGAAAGGAAACAAAGAAAGTACCTAGTGACACAAAATACACGAGTACAATGCGATAAATTTAGGGTCTACATAGACGAACCGCATTTCAACTGCAACCAACTGCAAATCGCAGTTCAAGTGCAGTTTGAATGCAGTTGACACGACTGCAATACGACTGCAACAGAACTGCAAACCAAACGCGCAGTCGGATTGCAGTTCAGTTGCAGTCGGCGTGCAGTCGTACTATGAACTGTTTGGCTTGCAGTTCTATTGCAGTCGAATTGCAGTCGTGTCAACTGCATTAAAACTGCACTTGAACTGCAATTTGCGGTTGGATTGCAGTTGAAATGCGGTTCGTCTGTGTAGACCCTTAGGAGATCACTAGATGACACCCGCATCACTTCGTTGCGTCAAAATTCAATATCAAATTCATATACAAAGTTTTTCAACACCTAGAGCAAAGGGTGCTCATAACATGCGGAAAAGGACTTGAGATCACCTTACTTTTTTTTTTCCTTGGTAGTTTTTAATAAGGCGGCGAGGATATTTTTTTTAGTAAAGTCAGCGCTCGGTTTTTGCAGCGTTTAAAATCTGCTATTTAAAATCCTGAAACTTAAGGGGAGGAATGCGCTGTAGACAGATATTAAGGAGCAGGAACAGCGGAGGATTTTATTAATTTATTGCTTTAATACTTAATTATCTATGGTAATTTTCTGTGACGTAGGATATTTTGAATCTGTTTTTAAGATAGAGTTTCCAGAAATTTAACTTTAAGATTGTTTTGTTTACCGGAGCTCTCAGATACTATGAATCTGAATTAAGTTAAGATTGTAATTTTCTTAAAATAGAAACATAACAAGTTCATAATATTAAGTGTTTTTAAAATTACTTTCAACTTTAGTTTCAGTAATATTGTTTTCAACGACTGTACTAAACGGAGTTTTGTTTTTCAAATATACTTTTAGTACTGAGTTTCTTTCATAATACTTAAGTTTTCTATAAAGATTTTCTTTAAAACGTCTTTTGATGTAAGTAGCAAGTTTTTTTCGATAAGTACTTAAGTTGTCTATTAAAATTGTTGTGTAAGAATAGTAAAAAACGCCAGTTTCCGTGTCTGCCCTTTAACTGTCGGACGTAAACCGTGCATAATTAAAATGTTCAAGCGGACACACGATGCATATTCATAAAGACGCCTCAGCATAAAACTAAATTATTAGAGCTCGCCGCTCGCAGCGCATTTTATCCCTAATAATTCAAAAATCACATCCGAAATTAACATTTTACAAGTTTAGTTCGTTGTTTTATGATTATATTATACTTTTTTACATGAAACTTGAATATTTCTTAAATTAGATCACATATTATTATCCATCTTATAAAAATACTAGATGACGCCCACAACTCCGTTGCGCCAAAATTCGTTCATCACGCGGGAACCGTACATTTTTCCGGAATAAAAAGTAAGTATCCCATATCACTTCCCGGGAATCAAAGTACCGTATCTCCCTATCTTTCATCAAATCGGTTCTGCGGTTTGGGCCTGTGGAGGTAACAGACAGCCAGACAGACAGACACACTTTCAAATTTATAATATTAAGTAGGCATGGATTTTGTCCTTGTCCGTCAAGTCAGTTTTACGCCTCCGTGGTCTAGTGGTATAGAGCGCGGCTCTTGACTTGGAGGTCGTGGGTTCGATTCCCGCGTTGGAAACATATTATTTCCAAGTTTGGTTAAGACAATGCAGGCTGATCACCTGATTGTCTGATAAGTAAGATGATCCATGCGTCGGATGGGCATGTAAAAAGTCGGTCCTGCGCCTGATCTCTCGCCAGTCGTGTCGGTCGTCCGTCCCACTGGGTTATGAGAGTAAAGGAATAGAGAGTGCTCTTGTGTACTGCGCACACACTTGGGCACTACAAAATTACTCCTGCGTAGCTGGCCTGGTTTCAACGAAACCAGCCACCGTCACTGAAACCGGTGTGGGAGCTATTATTATATACTTACAACGTATTAAAAGTAAAACTAACAACCCGATTTCAGTCTGAAATCGGCTTGTTAGTCTTACCCGTGAGATACTAATTATATATTCTGTAGTTTTACTTGTATTTTCAGAAATTGACGAGTTTGCATGAACAGTAATTATTACCCATTTTAGAAATATAATTTGTAAGGTTGGTCTTCAAAATACAGTGAAGACTCACACAAAAACCCCGTTGTTTGTTTTCACAGGGAAAATTTTATAACAGCTGTGCAGCGTTGGGACTGTATCCAGCGAGTAAATAGTACAAAATCTACACTACTACAAAAACTATAGCCGGGGATTTCATCAAATATCGTCTATGTAGGCCATCTCTGCAAATATTTCAACTATTATTTCAGAGGTACTTTTTGTATTCAACTAGGAATGTTAAATGTAGCATAGCTATGCTTCTCTACAAATGGGCCGGTTTGAAGCTGGCGCAAAACATTATTATGTTTTAACATTTTAAAAATAAAGCAACCAAAATTTACAAACCATGGACGAAAAAAGACGCAAATCAAAATATATTACCTATTTCAACGCTTAGACGTAAGGGTGCTAAAAATATATCCATACTTTTATTATAAATGTTAAAGTGTGTCTGATAAAATATATGTGAAAGTGTCTGTCTCTTCACGCCGAAAACACTGAACCGATTTTACTGAAATTTGATATGGAGATGCTTTGAGTTCCGAGAAAGGACAGGATATTTTTTTCTCCCCTTTAAAAATGTACGGTTTCCGCGCGATAAGTGAATTTTGGCGAATGGAGTTGCGGGCGTCATCTAGTATAATAAAAATAATAGTATTTTAATAAAAAGATATATAAAACCGACTTCAAATTGTACGTAATTAATAATTAAAATTCCCTATCTCAAAAACTAATGTACCGATTTTGAACTTACCGAAACTTGCAGTATTCCCTAAGTTGAACAATACCTGGTACAGTAAAAAAAGAATCACTTAAATCGGACTTGTGGTTCCAGAGATATGCGTGCACAAATATAAAAACATACATACATACACTTTTGAAATTTGCCACATTTGTTCAGAAGCTACTATAGATTAACATAATACACAAAAACTGGGCAGTTCTGAAAATATTACACACATACGCGTCGAATTGATAACCTCCTTTTTTTTGAAGTCGGTTATAAACTCCAAAAATATAACAACTCTAATACAGTCGGGTAAAAGACAAAAGGAAATATTACAGTACTTTTCGTTTCACGAGCAGGCTTTCCTACTGTCAAATTTCCTATAATACGACTGTAACATTCGCATAAAACCTCATTTTATGAAAACAGTAAAAAATGTGGAAAAACATTTCCTCGTCTGTTTTAGACGCGCTGTAGACTCGATTTGTTGTGACTTAAACAATATGGAGTGTATTGTAGACAGTCGGTACATTTACCGGAACAATCGCACAATTGTAGCTGAGATTCACTTAGGTACTTTACCGCGGGAGGCTCGGCGACCACTGCGAGCGATGATATATCGAAACTAGTAGGTCGGTTTTACTGAAAATCTCACTTATAATCAGGCACGGCTACAGCCTGAAATTTGGGGGAATGTAACTTTAGCCGAATAAAAATACTTCCTAGAATTGGGAGAAGAGGTGCCGTATAAACCCGCATGCTTATAGTATAGATAATACGTCATCAAACTGCAGTTGTGTGAACCACGTGTGAAGACTGAAATTACAAAATGATATGGAGTAATTATTTACAAACAAGACAATCTGAAGTCATCAGCTGACTTGGAAAAATAAACTAAAAGCCTTGATAAAAATCTGTAATGATATTTACGATGAGAAAGTACTATTATTTATTTATCGAGCGTTTCTTAGTCAAACAATTTCAACAAAACCAAAAACTAAAATACAAAATATTATTGTATCTACTTTTCCTGGTTTGAAATCGTTAGGTACTATGAATCACTGCTGAAACCCCTTTTTTTTTCTTTCCGTTTCCTAAGTTTCGCTACTGTCAGTGAAAAAGTAATAGAAGCCGCTGGCAAAATATAAACTCGAATGATATCGCTTGCACTGTGACTTCACCCTTACCACGTCTGCGTCAAAGAGGGTGGAAACAATAGAAAGGGGGTAGATAAAAGGATGAAGTGCTCGGAGCGATACCGATATCCCGCGATACCTGGACAGACAGATCAATTATGCAGATTTATATACAATGTGATTCTCATTTCATCATCTCTGGAGATAAGATACATCGTGAAAAGGGATTTAGGGCTCCCATGCGATGCGGTGCAAATTCACAATTTTGTGTGGGAGTTCAGGCCGGATACGGCAGCGCGAACGCGCGCTTTGTCCGCTACAGTGCGAGATCACAAGCAAATGTATGGAACGATTTATTTAAATAGCGGCGCGGTTGCGCTGTTATTTACATAGTTACATTGATCATCTAGCGGTGTAGCCGCAAAACCGCGCGTTCGAGCGGACTCATACAGGGTGCAATTAAACCTTCCTGCCAAATTTTGATATATTGATCCTTGTTAAAAATAAAAATACACGTATTTTTTCTTTTATGGTCACTCAGTACTAAAATGTTGAGAAATAGCTTCCGAAAGTTATTCTAAAAAAACACTACAATTATTAATTCAGTTTGATAATGGTAATCTACCGTTCATGAAAATGAAATTTCCCAAATATTTGTAACTATAAAATCCATGGCAGATTTTTCTCAAATTATATCACTTTAATAACTTAATCTACTCTATGTACTACTTTTTATAATGAATTGCGACAAACCAATAAGGCTTAAACTCCAAAATCTAGATTTTAATACACTCCAAAGAACCCGTCGAAGTCAGATAAGAACAAAAAAGCAATGCAGGATTATTTATCAAACCTCCCTAATTTGGTCGAGAATGTTACAATTTAGTGTGTTCCAGCTTAGATTTACAAACCGAATTTAGCTTTCCGCAGTTATTTCCTTCGACATGCGCCGTACCTGGTCGTAATTAAATAAACTACGTGAATGTGGAGAGCTCTTAGACTAAGAACCAGCGGCAACCAGACTTTCGTCATTTTATAAAAGCTGAAAGTTTACCTATTTATGACCCCTATAGAGGTAAGAACGACTAGCAACTATGGAGTTTCGGTCGTGGTTATTTTAGGAGGTATCCAGTTCAGATGGTCTGCCTGACCTACGAAAAAGTATAAAGTTCAACTTTTTTAACTTATTTTCTTCGGGATCACTGTTAGATATCCGGAATCATTTTTGACAGTTGCTTCCAGCTGTCAGAAACTATTGAACTGCCTTATAGTATTAGATAAAGTCAAGCCAGTGATGGCTCTTAGGCCATCAAGGTTATGTTGCTAATTAGCCAGAAATCAGTGCTCCAATTCTGCTAGATATTTTAATGCATTTTCGTTCTTTGATGCATTAAAATTGTAGAAGGCAGAATCAGGTTCGGCAATCATTATCAACATAAAGTAACTAATATTTAGCAGCGAAGAAAAAGTTGTGGACAAATTAAGACGACGCCTTGATAATTTGGCTGTACATCGCGATATAGATTTTTCTCAGCAATGACTAAAGCTAAAAAACTAAAGTTCATTGTCAATATTCATCATGTATTTGTCTTTGATTTACCCATAGCATAACACGATTGATCAACTTTTATAATACAGAATAATCAATCAAAAATAACTCTGTAACAAAAGGGATTCCTATTTTGCAAACAGAGGAGAGCAATTTAAGCTTCCAAAAGTATATATATTGGTTCAAGCATACTCTTTAATTTGCCCATAGCTTATATGAAATGTGTTTATGGTTTTTACGCGACAAAAACCATTTCTCAAACGTATCCAACACGGTTTTTTACTTTAACGCGGCGTCACCTTAATAATGCTGTGTCATTTCTCATAAAAACATAATATTATAGTAAGGGAGCCAAAGGGGGGATTTCGTGATATGCTCGAGCGTGTAGATTAAGCTTGTATATTGTATAGGCATGTCTTTAGTAATTATCATTGGTACTACTAATATATATTCTGTGTCATGGTATAAAAATCAGATGTCTTAGTTGGTGGGTTAAAAAAATCCCCAAAGTAACTACACGAATAGTACACTGGCCTCCCTGCTAATAAAATTCAAAAGTAACTCTTTAAGAGGCCGGGCTACCCTCGAAATTCTCATACATACGTAATACCAAAATCATTTTCTCATACGAAAACATTTAACATGTTTGAGTTATTTTTCAGCTTAAAATAGTAATTACCTAGGTTCCTGTGCAAAAATTAACTTCAAAATATTTAAACAAAAAAAAATTTTGTGTATATTTTTTTTTACTAAATTTACTACTAAATATTTAAACACTAAAAAAGAGAATGAAACACTAAAAAATATATAAATAAATAGCAAATTTACCACAAAAAATTTATACTTTAAAAAATATTTTTTAGAGTATAAATATTTTGAAGTTAAGTTTTGTACAGGAACCTAGGACCTAGGTAATTATTATTTTAAGCTGAAAAATAACTCAAACATGTTAAATATTTTCGTATGAGAAAATGATTTTGGTATTACGTATGTATGAGAATTTCGAGGGTAGCCCGGCCTCTTAAGCCCTGCTACTAACAGTGAACTCTGGACTCATCCATACTTCCATACTAATTACTAATATTATAAATGCGAAAGTGTGTCTGTCTGTCTGTCTGTTACCTCTTCTACTTTTAGTCCCGGGAAAGGACATAGGATACTTTTTATCCCGGAAAAATGTACGGTTTCCGCGCGATAAACGAGTTTTGGTGCAACGGAGTTGCGGGCGTCATCTATATACATCCAAATTGTTATAACTTAGTTTTGTTATTAAAGAATAAAATTAACATTGACAGGGGCCATAAAATCTGTAAAAGCGAAACTCTATTACAAACATTATCTAGTAATGAAATTGCGCGATATCGTTTTGTTTGACGTCAGACGGGAATCCGCCAAGCAAGCAATTTCCAGATTAAATTCCGTGAAAGTGGGTCGCCGGAATTGTCTTATGAATACTTTCAGTCACTTTTAAATACTTTCCGCTACTTTTGAAATATTCAATACGTATAAATCAAATTTCTAACTTGCATCCAAACTTGGATGTTCCATGTAAAGTTTACGAATGCACGAAATGGATTTGTGTAGAGGAGTTCTTATTTAAGTATATTATTTTTACGCCTTATTCTTAACAAACGACAAATAGATAACGTAGCATCGATTTAATAATTCTGTTTTATAAGGCCTTTTTATAGCGCAGGATAGACAAAATAATTGGACAGTATAATGCACAGAAAATATTATTTCATTACAGTTTTCTCATCAACTACCGCTACAAAGGTGACTTCTGACGACTTCTGAGTTCTGACTTCAGATTAGCAGATACTAAAATATACAAGATGTTTGTGTAAACACCGTTATCCTTGAAACCATCAAATGAGCCCGTCAAAATGAACAACTTTTTCTATGAGAACAATGCTGAGAATTAAAAAAAAATCTGTCCCATACCCATACAAATTGCCGATCCAGGCATCCGTATGGGTATAAAGACGGCATTTTTTTTGAGATCCCAGCATTGTTCTCATAGAAAAAGTTGTTCATTTTGACGGGCTCATTTGATGGTTTCAAGGATAACGGATAAGTTCATTACAGCATTCCCATTTCCCATCAAATTTTAAACTCCCAAATTCGTAATGCATATGCATAATGTAATACGCATTACGAATTTGGGAGTTTAAAATTTGATGGGAAATAGGAATGCTGTAATCAACTTATCTGTTTTTTGAGGTGACTTGCATAGGGTAGCATATAATATTATTGCAAAATTAAGTAATTAAGTGCTTACTGAAAATTACATTGAATGTGTTATATCAATGATTAATGAAGACATGGGCGAACGAAGTGGGTAACTGACAATTTGATTTTTTTTCCAAAACATGCCGAGAATGTATGCCTGCTCCTGCTATTTGTTATTACTTTTGACAACATTCCCGTAGTGCTACAAGTTAGAACCCGTAATTTTTAGGGTTTCGTACCCAAAGGGTAACGGGACCCTGTTACTAAGACTTCGATATCTGTCCTTCTGTCCGTATGTCTGTCTGTCTCCAGGCTGTATCTCGAGAACTGCTATAGCTAGACTTCTGAAATTTTCACATATTGTGTATTTCTGTTGCCGCTATAACAAAAAATACTAAAAACAAAATAAAATTATTATTTAAGGGGGGCTCCCATAGAACAAACGTGATTTTTTTTTGCTTTTTTGGCTCTATATCAATAATGGTAACAGGTAGACATTTGAATTTTTCACAAAGTCCTTTATTATGTATATACTTTAATACTTAATAATAAATAATAAGTAATATTAACATACAAAACACATAATTTTTGGCCCATTTTTGCTATATTATGACGCTACGGAACCCTTCGTGCGCGGGTCTGACTCGCACTTGGCCGATTTTTGAAATAAAATTCTGAGAGAATATTAACGCCAAGTATCATTATTAATTAAACTCTGCAGATCCATTTTAAATACGCGCTTCCAGTATAAACAACTCGAAAATATCAACGGAAAAATCTCTGGGGGTTTTATAAAGCGGGCCAAGTAGAGAGTAAGCAGACAGCCAGTAGTTAAGTGCTTAATGTATCCGAAGAGGCCGTCGCCGTACGCTTGGAAATTGAAATTGCTTAAGGCGGGGCGATACTGGTGCGATTTTCATGCGACTTTGCAGTTTTGATGGTTTAATTTTAGAAAATTTCGCTTTTTCGTGTCAGAGCGAGGTGGTAAAGTTCTATTGATAACGCCATGCTTGCTTGGTATGCTTGGAAAATGAAATCGCTTGAAGAAAATACAGATGCGATTCCGATGCGACTTAGCAGGTTTTGTGCTTGGCTTTTGAAAAAGTTATTTCTTTGCGATAACAGTAAGTACAGTGGCGTTCTGCTTGTAATTTTATTTTAAACATATTATAATTAGATTTTCACAACAGTCCAATTTGACCAGAATGATTTTTCACTGAGTAACTATATGAGAAATCCATTAGGGATTTTTATGTGTAAATTTAACGTAGAATTCATGGGCGCCAGCAAAAATAATTTCCAAGGGATGCTCCTGCAGATTTAAGTTTTCTTTCTTTTCTTTTGTTTTTACTTATTACGAACAAATTTACAGTGACTGTATATCACTTTAGTGCCGAATCATTACGAACTATCGTTGTACGGCATGTTAATATGGTTACAGATGGCTTTTTATTTCAATAATTCCTGTTGATCCCGAGGGGATTCCCGATACAGGGGCGCAAGTTCACCACCTGGCGGCCTATGGTATAATTTTATCAACATCAACGTAGCAATTTAATAACAAGCAAAAACTACCTTGCGTATACCGACTAGGCGACTGCGACACGACTTTCCATCGCGGTCGTGTCATGTAACACGGCTTTAACCAAAGTATACTTTACGAGAGTTATTCAGTTTTAATATTTTGCCAGCGAAATAAGCTCTAATGGCGAACGCTTATGATAAAGTCTTTTATCACTCGGCGGCGTGAGCTGAATCGAACGAAATTGCTGGATGATATGCTGCTATATTATATTCTAATGTTCAGGAAATGGAGTTTTATCCGAGTACAGCACAAAAGGAAGGGTAATTTTGGCAGTCTATGTATGATGTTGTAGCGGCTGCGGTCGTGCCGCGGGTGACGATGGCGACGTGGGCTGGGTTTTTAAGCTTGCATATTATTATCTTTTATCGCGGGCTTTGTGTAACGAAAATAAACCTAACACCCCCGATCGCCGAACTGAAACGACGCACGGCTTTCAATGCCGCACCACTGTGCCGGTCAGTGAGGTGTTTATTTTCGTTACGGAGTTTCTTGATTCGCCACGTTCAAAGCCCGCGATAAAAACTATGCAATAGCTCAAAATTTAGATTTTTTGCTGATGATTCACGGTAGTTTTAACGCTAAACTAGTTGTAATATATTGCCTGTTCTACCGGAGATGTTTCACTTTTAAAAGCAACGATTTATTTCTAGAGAGCACTTTGCGCTCGCCTCTAGTCTATACAAAAATCTCTACTAAACAAAAAGGTAATGTTATCACAACATACGTAATTCAAACAAACGTGTGCCTGATTATCTGTTTCTCTGTTTGCTATTTTTAACCGACTTAAAATTATATAACTGTTAGTAGTAAATTTTTATCGTTATTATTATTTCATGCTATATTTACTGATTCGATTTTGATGTAATTCGGAAATATACTTTTATTCCCGGAAATATACTATTACACTGAATATTTTCATCACTAAAAATAATATTTGTTTCTTGCGCCTACACGAGTTGTAAGGTACTATATTATATTCCAGAACAGTTACAATAATGAGTGAAAGAATCGAACAAGTAACATTTCGTAACAGTAACGTAACGTAGGTATATGGACAATAACTCATTTTTTCCCTAATTATTTTAATAAAACTTGTAACTTATCTACTCCATAACCTAGCTAATATATCTGGCTACACATATAATCCATAGTTTTTCTATTTTAAATAATTTTTCCGGCCCTAAAGCCTCCATTTAAGCAAAAAAACGGGAACTTTTTTTATGTTACCAACCTTATTCTTCCACTCACGTCTTGAATTATTTGAATAGATCAGTATCTGTTGAAATTTCTTTACAGTCATCCCAAGCAAATAAAATACCAATACCTATAGAAATTCAAAGTGTTTTTGGACAAATTTTTCCTCGTAGCAGAAATGGCGACAGAAAAAGCGGATTAGCTTTTAATCCGTAGGTATGTGAAGTCAATCAAAGTTTGCATTGTAAACCCCTTGATTAACGTGTACATTCTCAATTCAGGTCAAACGAAAAACTGGATTAACTTAGAGAGGTTATTAACTTTGATTTAATAAAGATATTGATATTTTACTCCAAGTATTTTCTGTGAAATTCTTCAATAAACTAAATAGTAGAGGAGGGGAGGGTGCTATTTTTGTAGTTACTCGAGCGTCATGGAGACCTAGTAGGTTTTGTACATTAGGTAAAGCTGATAAAAAAATAATAAGAGCATTTTTTTTATTTTAGCGGTGGGCTCAAAAACTGCGGCCATTTTAAAGTTTTGAAAAAGAAAATATATTCAGAAAATTGCTTATTTAGGTAAATTATTAATATATTTTAAACAACAAGGACTAAATCATTTAGTTTAGACCAAAATAAAATATCTGCGAAACTTAGTTAAGAAAATATGAAGTTTTATTTTTTTATATTTTAAAATGTCCCTAGTCCCTACCCTAAAGGCTTACCCAACATTTGAATCGTGAGAGCTTTATATGGAAGCTTCTTTGGGGTATACCGTATACTAAACACCCCCTATCTTAATCTGACAGATCCGACGACATTTCAACATTAAAAAATATTTTTTTTACATACCATGTGAGAAATCTGATCTCTATACCATGATAACTAGACACATGTCGGAAGCCTATGCATTATGCAATCTTAATCTGACATGCTCGAGCTACTCCCGAAATCCCCTCTTCCCCTCCCCTACTAAAAGTAATCAATGATACTTTATTATTACAATTGCGAAAGTGTGTCTGTCTGTATGACACCTTTTCACGCTCAAACCGCTAAACCGATTTCACTGAAATTTGGTATGAGGATATTTTTAGTTCCGGAAAAAGACATAAGATACTTTTATCCCGAAAAAATGTACGGTCCCCGTGAGATAAACGAGTTTTGGGGCAATGAAGTTGCGGGCATCATCTAATTAAATATATCGACACCGGAAATATTACTTAATGTAAGGGACAAAATACGACTTTTCAGGAGAGCGAAAAAACAACTTTTTTTTTACAAATTCGTCTGTAACTTTTTATTATTTAGTCCGATCTTAAAGGTGTTTATGGCAAAGTTTCTTAGAATTTTGTCGGCTATATAACTATAAAAAAATATTTTCGTAAATTTACGCGTTTAAAAAATAGCATGTCCCTTACATTAAAAAAATTTTCTTATTTGTCCCTTACAGCACTGAGTTTTTTTATGTCAACTATGCCATATTAAAGTAAGCACCAAGTTTAATATGAAACTGCGACACAAATATACTGTAAAGGACATAAAAAACTATGCTTTGGAGGAAGTTTGATGTAATATATTAAAATCTAACACAATAAGCCCACCACGACTGGCTGGTCTACCACATAAGGGATAGGATTTCCAGCAAAATAAGGGAACTTCGACAGACTAAAGCATTTCCCTTGGCACCGGGACTGTTCCCATCTACACCCAGAGCCCCTTTAGACAAGGTGGAACTTTGCAAAACCACGTCTCTGCTCTTTTGTCCTACCGAAATCTGTATCCTGAGCCGAATAGAAGATGGATCTTCCTCCCTGTTCCGCTCTGCGGCCTCTTTCTGTGAACCTGACCTAGCGATCGCACACCACAAGTCTAAATGTTCGTTCTTGACCTGGCATTAAGCTCCTCATTTCACCTTATCGGGAGCTACTGTTCTCTTTTATCGCACCTGTTAGAGCTGCTTCGCCAGTGCCCAGTCATGACCTTCCCCTTCTATGACCTCCCTTTTTATGGTGTTACGCCAGCTATTTCTATTATCGGCCACTCGAAGAGCGTCGCAGACAGTCGACTCAGGTGTGGTACGGATTTGATCAGACCAATTTTTTCCCTTCAATCTTGCCAATTATCATGAGTTTTCCATACAATGGTTTCAAGGTTTCCTCCTTTTTTTCTGGTAAAGTGTCTGAAATATTCTAAGATGCGTTATTAGACAGATGGTAGAGAGCCTTGTTTGTATGTTTAGTTGAGCCAGAATGGATGAGTTGATTCTGAAAGCAGTTTATGGAATTCAGAGCATTTTCCTACAGTACCCTCGTCGGCGTCGATACGTCTGCGGTATGCAGACTTCAGAGTCCATGTCTCGGATCATTAAAGACAGATGAAGAATATGAGCACGTACACAAGTTTCCTCCTGGTTTTTAACGAAATCTTCCTCTCAAGCCAGATTTTATGCATTTTGAGACATGGCGCTCTTAGTCATCCCAATTCTTCTACGTATATTTGGTTAACAGAAGCCGTTGTTCGTAAAGATCAAAGACAAATTTGCTAACCACTTCCAATTTTACCGCGCCAGTCAAAGGCAGAGTGTTGCTTCTGTGTATGGCCATGTTTTTGGTTTCCCTTTATTAAATGAGAGGCCCAAGTTGTTGATCATTTGCTTCATTCTCTAAAACAGTTCTTGCATCTCGATTTCATTTGCAGCCAGGAGAGTATTGTCATCTTTAATGCTAGCTATACAACAATTGACCGCATTACATGTGTATACCAAAAGGCTAAAGGTTTAGCTAAAACACTAAAACTTTATAGAAAACCTTAAACTTTTACGGATAATACTTTTTGAGTAGGTTCCAAAAAATTATCTTCTTATTTGAAAAATGATATTTAAAATTAAGGACAAATTTTAGTGAAGCTATGACAGTTATTATGTATCAATTCTTAACGTAAAGGACATGTTAAGAGAATTGTACTAAGCTAAAGGTTAACGTAAGGGACTGAATTTTATTTTAAAAGCATTTACGTTATTTTTTAACACGTAAAAATATTTACGTCCGTTAAATCAATTTTTTTAGGAAAAAACCTGTCTAGACTTTAAAAAATGTGTACTGTAAGGGACATTTTTTTAACGATAGAAGAATTTCGAGCTCTATCGTTTGGCATACTTGAAATTCTTCTATCGTTAAAAAAATGTCCCATACAGTACACATTTTTTAAAGTCTAGACAGGTTTTAGGAAAAAATACGTAACATAATGAAAATACGTAATTTTAGGAAAAAACCTGTCTAGACTTTAAAAAATGTGTACTGTAAGGGACATTTTTTAACGATAGAAGAATTTCAAGTATGCCAAACGATAGAGCTCGAAATTCTGAATTCAATGATATATATAACTCATTTTCGCCAAAATGTCCCAAGGTCTGTATTCACTTTGATTAAGGCCTGTATTCACTTTGATTAGTGCAAGTGCAAGTGACTAGTAATTGAGGCAGTGGAGTGCAGGTGTGTAGTGCAAGTAGTGTCCAATTCTTGTTTAGTGGCTCTTTAGTAATTTAATTTAGTAAATCCAGTAGTAGCTGTCAACACGAGCGTCTTAGTTTCAAAAATAAAACTGCCATTTTGACATGTCCTTCATTTTTAATATTGGTTTTATTAAAAACGAGCTTTTGCCCGCGGCTTCGCTCGCGTTAAGAAGTATTGTTATATACAAACTTTGATCCCCTATTTTCACCCCTTGGAGGTAGAATTGATCAAAATCCTTTCTTAGCGGATGCCTACGTCATAACGTCTACCTGCATGCCAAATTTCAGCCCGATCGGTCCAGTGGTTTGGGCTGTGCGTTGATAGATCAACATGTCAGTCAGTCACCTTTGAGTTTTATATATAAAGACCACGAAGTATTTTTATATGTCCTTTCCCAGGACTCAAAGTATCTCCATGCCAAATTTCAGCAAAATCGGTTCTGACTTCTGAGGTATAAACGTGAAGAGGTAACAGACAGACAGACACACATTCGCATTTATAATATTATTAGTATATTAGTAAGTAATAAGTATGGATTAGTATGGAAGTAATTGAAAGGGTGTCCTTTTGTACTTTTAATAGGTATATTATTTAATAATAATATACTATATCTATGGACGCTTCACACGGCACACCACGTCAGTCTGGCCCATAAAGTTAATATACCTAGCGGAATAATAGTAACAATCTCGAGCTGTCAAACGAAACCAAAATTGGTTTTCATCTGTCACGCACTTGCACTCGCAAAAAATAGACCACGCTTTTAATCACGTTACTACGCAGCCGACTAGTCACTTGCACTAATCAGTCGCTGTCCACACTTACTTTCTACTAATCACTCATCACCTGTACTAGTCACCTGCACTTAATCACTAATCAAAGTGAATACAGAACTAATCACGTTACTACGCAGCCGGCTAATCACTTGCACTAAACAGTCGCTGTCCACACTTACTTTTTCCTAATAACTAATCACTTGCCCTAATCACTTGCACTTATTACTAATGAAAGTGAATACGGGCCATAAAGTGACTAGTAATTGAGGCAGTGGAGTGCAGGTGTGTAGTGCAAGTAGTGTCCAATTCTTGTTTAGTGGCTCTTTAGTAATTTAATTTAGTAAATTCAGTAGTAGCTGTCAACACGAGCATCCAAGTTTCAAAAATAAAACTGCCATTTCGACATGTCCTTCATTTTTAATATTGGTTTTATTAAAAACTATTTGACCATGAAGTATTTTTATATGTCCTTTCCCAGGACTCAAAGTATCTCCATGCCAAATTTCAGCAAAATCGGTTCTGACTTCTGAGGTATAAATGTGACGAGGAAACAAACAGACATACATTCGCATTTATAATATTATTAGTATATTAGTAAGAAATAAGTATGGATTAGTATAGAAGTAATTGAAAGGGTGTCCTTTTGTACTTTTAATAGGTATATGCAATGTTATATTATAAAAAATGTTGAATATCATTGGGTATAAATATAATAATGATATACTATATCTATGGACGCTTCACACGGCACACCACGTCAGTCTGGCCCATAAAGTTAATATACCTAGCGGAATAATAGTAACAATCTCGAGCTGTCAAACGAAACCAAAATTGGTTTTCATCTGTCACACACTTGCACTCGCAAAAAATAGAACACGCTTTTAATCACGTTACTACGCAGCCGACTAGTCACTTGCACTAATCGGTCGCTGTCCACACTTACTTTCTACTAATCACTCATCACCTGTACTACTTAGTCACCTGCACTTAATCACTAATCGAAGTGAATACAGAACTAATCACGTTACTACGCAGCCGGCTAATCCCTTGCACTAAACAGTCGCTGTCCACACTTACTTTTTCCTAATAACTAATCACCTGCCCTAATCACTTGCACTTATTACTAATGAAAGTACGGGCCATCGTTAAGTGATATTTCCGGTGTCGATATATTATCTACTTATTAGTGCGGCCGTTACATCATTGCGATAGTCTTTCGAGAAGATAAGGTTGAATCCGGGTTTCTAAGGTTTTTATATTTACCGCAACTGTCCCTAGGACATTAAAAAATATTGGATAATCATGATGGCGACGATGATTGTGAAGGTGCAAAATCGACGTCAATCATGGACTATCAGCGACTACGGACCCGCATTTAATGTTAACCGACTTCCAAAAGGAGGAGGTTCTATGTTCGGCTGTGGTGTATTTTTTAAACTATAATGTTACGTACAATTTAAGTTGATCACAATTTAAACCAGCAAAAAGTCGATCTTTGTAAGGGCTCGCGTCGTGTTTTCTGCGTAGTATAAATACCTACATACAAAATAATCTTCAATCCTTCGATCGCGGATTCTTAGAAATCTATTGTTATTCTATTGTTGTCGCGGTCACGAGTATCCTTATGGGGCTTGATGGGTTTTTTATATATTTTAATAGTATCCAAACCTGACTGATGATAATGCATCTACATAAAAATAATATTTTATCTTAAATAAAAATTACTGTTAAAGCAAAAAAAGCAAGGAAAGTGTAGATACCACAAAAGTGCTCGGGTTGTGCTTGTGGCATATTATAGTAGGGCTCGCTTCACTCGCTCTGATAACAAAAATGCATCCACAACCACAAAATATGACCTCCTTTTTTATAAGTCGGTTAAGATATGCTTTTTGTATAGGTTAATATAAATAAAAGGTATTCAAACTTTTAACGCAAAATATTATACAGGTGTAACAAAAATAAGTGCTGATACTTTAGAGTGTGTAGGTGTTCCTTGTAGAGAGTTCATTGTGAAAGTAGTAGCGCTGAAAGATCAAAATTTTTTTTCACTTTTGTATGGGAAAACTCGTGACGCTCGCACCCTTGCCCATACAAAAGTGAAAAAGAAATGTCTTTCAGAGCTGCTACTTTAACAGTGAACTCTCTACAAGGAACACGTACACACCCTAAAATATTATCACTTATTTTTGTTACGCACTGTATATTTAAATTAAAACAAACAGAAACTCAAGAAACAAAGAGTAACTTAAATGGGAGGTAAATGAGTACGTTGTATAGATATAGCATGTACATAGCCTTTAGCATCAGCCAGTAAATTTGGGCGCTCGCCAAATGCAATGCTCATATATTATGTTGACTATGCTGTGCAGTGATGCCCTGTTTCCATTGTATTGTTCAAAACGACATAAAATCTTTTATTGAAGATTCTATATATTTTATTGAAAAAATTCAAATTTGACCGAATAATTGCTTTTCTTTATAGCCTGGACGACACAATTAAAATTGGTATCACAATTGTATCCGCCCATTATAGGCGCACATTTACATTTAAATGTAATGCAAAAGGAACGAAGTATTATTTAATAGTACTCACGTCGCACATCATAATATTACACTAATAAACAAGTGAAAGTTTGCTCATCGTATGTATTTTGTTTTTACTTGGATAGTAGTAGTTTAAACTGTATTAAAAAACTACATAAAGGTGCTCCCACACAGCTGTTATATATTGTTAGATATGTCGCTTAAGGCGCTATATCGAAAGTAATTTTACCGCAAGGGCAATTTTATACTTAATTTGTAAGACTATAAAGTCTTGAATACGCTGCGGCCAGAAGCTATCGGCTCGCTCGGAAAACAGGCCAAAAAACGTAATTATAATCATTTAAAAAATAACTAGGAGCATTTAAGCAAAATGCTTCTATACGATTTTGAGTTGCAAAGGTGTCTATCAATTAGACTAATTTCCTACAATACATCTATTTTCGTTTAAAAATAATCTTCAAATTTCGTATTTTTAAACGGTCATTTCGAAAATTAAATGTATCGAGGCAAAATTCGTCATTAATCGTGTTTCTAGTTCTTCTCAAACCTAGATAAGGCTATGAAGATATGTATATGTCGCAGGGAAAAGAGGATATCAGGGATTTCACGATATCCCTAGGGATATCACGAACTCCCGGTAGATGCCGAATATTCTTGTTTGTTACGTCTTCTTACTAAAAATATCTAGTGATATATCATTTCACTAAACTAAATCTAGTGAAATCTCAGATGCGGATACCACCGAATAAAAATCGAGCCACTCATTTCTCTCGCTCGCTCTAGTTTCCACACGTGACACGGGCACTAGTGGGAGTGAAACAAACACGTCGCTCGAGCTGGCGCGGCTCTTCTAGCCTGGAGACAGACAGACAGACTAACCCTTCGGGTACGGAACCGTAAAAACTAGGATAATCGAAGAGCTGGAGTACCTGTAATACCTGTGCCTGTACAAGAGCCTAACCAAACTTTCAACTTGGTCGGCCGCTTCATTTAACGTCAAAAATCAAAGGTCTGAAGTATCTGATGAAGAACCCTCAGTTGGTTTCAACTGTATGAATCAGAGATATGGTGATGCCCCCTCAGATTCGCTATAGTTGCATTACACGTATGATAATAATAATAATAATAACTCCCAATCTGGTTTTGGTGACGGTGGCCGGTTTCATTGAAACCAGGCCAAGAGTAATTTTATAGTGCCCAAGTGTGTGTGCAGTACACAAGAGCAATCTCTATATTCCTTTACTCGCATAACCCGGTGGGACGGAAGACTGACACGACCGGCGAGAGATCAGGCGCAGGACCGACTTTTTACATGCCCATCCGACGCATGGATCATCTAACATCTTACTTGTCAGATTCAGATGTTAGATGATCCTATCAAAGTCCCGTGTGTATACTAGAGCAAGAAAAGAAATGTGTGGCTTGATTTTTATTCGGCGGTGTCCGCTTTTCTGACGTTTCACTAGATTTAGTTTAGTGAAATGACATATCACTAGATATTTTTAGTAAGAAGACGTAACAAACAAGAATATTCGGCATCTACCGGGAGTTTGTGATATCCCTAGGGATATCGTGAAATCCCTGATATCCTCTTTTCCCTGCGACATATATATCATTACCAGATTTGTAACATTTCTGAGGGTCCTATAGTATTACGTCAAAAAGGACAGTTTTTTCAATATAGCGCCTTAATCTTTCGATCGGGGATTCTTGGAAATGCTACCTATTGTATTCTATTGTTGTCGCGGTTACCGGTGTCCTTATGGGGCTTGAAGGATTAAGCCCTAAGTTAAGACATTTGTTGTCTACATTTTTCAAATTTTTATTTCTTGACATGTTGTACCTAGCGTATGTTACACGCTGTTATAAAATGTGATTGTGGTACACAATCTTCTATAACGTTATATATAACTGTGTGTGGGAGCCAATGATAATAAATAAAAAAACTCAAAGCAGATATGTTACTACCGCGCGAGTTGTGAAGCTTTAAATACGGGTCAATTGGCCCGTCTTTTATTTAGTCTGTCTCTTTTGTCTGTCAAATTTGACAATTGAATTTGAAAATTTAAACCGGAAAATAGTATGAACGTAACAGATCTGTATTTAGTAGAATATCATTGGTGGGAGCACATTAACTTAACGTCGAGTAGAAATACTCAATAAAGTACGGTTTTCCCGAGAGATTTAATAACTAACTATATTAGGGCGCATTTTCATTAGTCGTTAACATGCGGGGAGTCTATGAAAACTAATTGACAACTAATGGCGCATTGTCATTGGTCGTGGCAAGCGTTTCAGAAATCTCCCGCACCCCGCGTGCGGGCCCTATCGACCAGTGACAATGCGCCATTATGATAAGGGCCATTCACATTACCTCACGTAAAATTGAGATTTTGAAACCCTTCCCTCCCCTATGTCGATTTTTAATACCTTTATTGTATTCATAACCTCTTCCCTCTTAAAAGCTGCATAATGCAATGATATTCTATGTTACTAACGTAACTAGATTGGCAGTTTACGGCAGCAACGCGTTGCCACTTCGAAGATGCCTGCAGGCATATCTGACCTACATAATGACATAGTAACATTATGAATTGACATTGTCTTTTGAACTATCAAGTGGTTACGCGTTTCTGAAAATCTTTTGTAAGACGTTGCTACTCATTGGCATAATGTGGATGGACCCCAAAACGTTGACCGTCATTCAAAAGCCGTGCCGTGCGACAACGGTCACGCGCCGTCCATAATATACAGAGTAAATACACTCCCGTACTGGCAGTACTGTGATTGAAGCATGTTACATGTCCGGCACGGATCCATTTCCCCAAAATGTATGGATTTGGGTTAGCCCCGCCGGTTGCTCTGTGCGATACGCTGTTTGCTACCACTGCGATATCATATGCAAGGGTTTTAGGTTAAAAACGCAGATTACTGTTTAGATAACCAAAAACATTCACGCTTTAACTAGCTAAAACGATTGTTTTTCAGCGGGTTCATCCCGGAAAATATTCGTGCCTTATGCCTGCCCTTTTCCGGGACTCAAAGTAACTCCATACCCATAAGAATATACTGAATAGTTTAAAGGCGAAAAATCATAAAAGTTTGTGCGGGAACCGTACATTTTCCGGGACAAAAAGTACCTATCCCTTGTCCTTTCCCGAGACTAATCGGCTTGAGCATGAAGAGGTAACAGACACACACACTTTCGCATTTATAATGTTAAGACGCTGACAACTGCCTATGACCTTGATCTCGCATCACTCTCGAACCTGTGTCGATTTTCATGCCAGAGAGACAGAGATGTAAAGTGTTCACTCGGTAGCGTGGATACATTTTTCGTTTGTTAGAGGAAAAAATAAATATTATGGGAAATGAAGTATAAGTAGTATAATATGCTTTAACATAGTAATTTTTATTTATATGTAGATGTATATCATCGGTCATTCAAGGCTTGATTACTATCTATAAGTACTTATTATAAAACAAAGTCGCTTTTTTTCCCTCATGTCCCTTTGTTTTGATAATTCTTTCAGTGTTAGATACCCTATTTGTCGAGGAAGGCTATAGGCTATATTATATCACGCTAAAGCTAATAGGAGCGAAGAAATAGAGGAAAATGTGGAAAAAACGGGGAAATTTATTTGAAAGGGCTAACTTGAACGCGCTAATCTCAGGAACTACTGGTCCGATTTGAAAAATTCTTTCAGTTTTAGGTAGCCCATTTATTGAGGAAGGCTATAGGGTATATTTTACGCTAAGACTAATAGGAGAATGTGGAAAAAACGGGGGAAATTATTTGAAAGGGCTTATCTCGCGAACTACTGGAGCAATATTTATGTTATTTGGCACAGATATGAAGTAGACCACGTGAAGGCTATCGATTTTAATCATTTTTTCAGTGGCTATATATTTTATACCCGTGCGACGCCGGGGCGGGTCGCTAGTTAAAATATATAAAAAAAACTGCCCTAAAGATTATTACCTCGCAGAAAAACCACGCGAGCCCTTACAAAGCTCGGCTTCTAGCTAGTACCTAAATTAGCAATAAGTAATAAACTTAGCAGCAAATCAGCAATTATACACATCTGTGTATAATTGCTGATTTGCTGCTAAGTTTATTACTTATTGCTAATTTAGGTACTAGCTAGAAGCCGAGCTTTGTAAGGGCTCGCGTGGTTTTTCTGCGAGGTAATAATCTTTAGTAATGCTAGATAATACTAATGCTAGATAGCACTGCTAGCTCCAGTGAAGCGCGGGGAAGAACCTCAGAAGCACTATAAAACCAAGTTCACTTTAATAACACACTCATTTATTTTCGAAATTGATCGGTACTTTACATATTTCATATTTATTATTCTGTGATAAAGTGAATATAAATACGAGCTCGCATACACGTATATAATTTAATTTTACATTTTCGCCCAGAGAAAAAGGTAAGATTTCGTTGTGAGATTATAATAATATTTTTAAATAATATATAATATTTTCATTAAATATATATAACAACGCCATCTGTCTACAAAACTTTAAAGCGTGTTGATTTTATTACGACAAAATTCTGCACCGTGTGTTTCACCCACAATATGAATCAGCGCCATCTATTCCTACAATACCTAAGTATCTTGATCTTACTATGGCAACGCACCGTCTACAAAAATAGTATCACACGGTTTTGACAGATGGCGCTTACAACGTGATCGAGTTTAATTTTTTGTTAAAAATTATTAATTTTTGACCATGAACGACATATACAATACTGCCTTTTATTATTCATACAATATGTACATACATAATGAATTAATTAATTGTATTCAAAAATATTGGCAGAATATAATACTTAATACTTATTGAAAAACACAATAATAGTATTACTTACTTATAATGAAATCTCATAAACTTTTACTGTTATTTAGTAGAATATGTTAAAATACAAATAAAAAAATGGTAGGTGCAAAAAAAGTACACAGACGTTTTCTTTAAGTAATTAACGTGTTAAATCATTTAAATAATTAAATTTAAATAATCAAGATAAATTATATATAAAATTGTGTTAATACATACAGTTTATTAAATAATAATCGTTTGTGGAGCTCTATGTGAAGTGCAACACTGTCACCAGACACCACCCACCAGCTGACTTATCATACAGTGAACCACAAGTACTGTTCCTAGTTACTATCTTCAATTATTATTGTCAATCATGTCACAAATGCACGAAATTATTAAGGGGCAACAGTCTTGAGGAGCTTGTGACCACGAAGATGGACGAGCTTCATGCCCAACTACAGAGTGGCTCCGCCAAGGATACTGGTGCCAAGGTTACTGAGGAGTTTCGCACGTTTCGGGAACGATTCTCTGTGCTTGGCCTCTTTCGCAAGCAGATCTCAGAATGTACCAAGGCTGTTGATGCAATGGAGTCTAGATCGCGAAGGAAAACTCTCATTTTCGCTTGTGTCCCGGAACAAAATGGAGAAAATTGCTCAGCTAGTATCATGAGAATTATTCACAATCAACTAGGACTTTCAGACGTCCCATCTTGTTCTTTGAAGGCATGTCATCGTTTGGGCAGCATTGAGCCAAGCAAGATACGTCCGATACTGGCTAAATTCTCTACACTTGACACAAAGAATGTAGTTTGGAGGGCTAAATCTAAGTTGAAAGGGACTCCTACTACAGTGAAGGAGTTCTTGACAAAGGCGAGGCAGGCTGTGTTTGGCAAGGCGAGGCTGCATTTTGGTGTAGGGACGTGCTGGACACAGGATGGTGTTGTTGTCATCAAGAAAAAGGCAGTATTAGATAGGAATAATTATTTAATACTTTTTAGTTCATATTATAAGGATGTTATTATCGTTTTACCTTGGAAGTCGGTTTTAATTTTTTGTTAAAAATAATTCTTAAAAAACATGCGTTCTTTTATTTTAAAAACAGGAAACTTTTAAAGAAACATTAATAAATATTGTGTTTTGTGCTCTTTTCAATGACTGGTACTGTCCAATCTACTAGTCATTTACCTTATGTGATAATAATAATATGTCCTTTCCCGAGACTCGTATCTGTATATTTACTGCATGGTATCTCCATACCAAATTTCAGCAAAATCGGTTGAGCAGTTAGGGCGTGAAAAGGTAACAGACAGACACACTTTTCCTTTTACAATATTAGTGTAGTTTCTCTATCTACGGTATAGTATGAGTTTTAATACTACTAAGTGGTGTATACTAAATACAATTATTCAATAATGGTAAGACTTTGCAGAATGAATAAAATCTGCCCATATAGCCATTTTCGGTCGCAGATTTGTGAATCTGTAACAAGTCGTAACAGTTTCGTAGCTAATACGACACCTTGCGACTGTGTGGGGGTTTGCTTCTACGTGTTGTAACCGTGTCCGCTTGTTACAGAAAAAAAATGTGTACACATGTTTTCCACATATGTAGTAACTGGGTTGTAACATGTGTAGTAAAGTTACGTAACAATTAAACACTAACTTTGATAAATGTAAGTCACCAAATCCCAGTCATTCTAAAACTGTGTGTTGTGATAACTGCCAGTTTATAGTTTAATTAAAATAAAATAAATTAAAATCAAAAACTTTTTGAAATGAAGGTTTTAACTAAACACTCTAAAATGTTGGCCTATTTTTGCTCTATAACGGTACGGAACCCTATGTGCGTGAGTCGAACTGGCACTTGGCCGATTACTTTTCTGGCTAGATTCCTTAGTCTATTTGATTGTAGTTTGTGCTACGACGTATGCTCTGCGTCTCCCAAATGGTATTTATTCCTGTATTGATTAAAATAAAAATTAAAGAAAAAAAAAACAATTTTTATTTCACGATTTTAAGGTCACAAAATCATCATTAAATTTATTATTACACTTGTATTATAATATAATTTTACTAGCATTATCTACTTGACATGAATCAAGATTACTTGTCAGAATCTTCGTAGCTAATCACCGTTTGTACTTTTGCTGCACAGTACGTTATGTAAGTAACTAATATCAGAACTGATATTCAATTTTTTGTGTCTGGTGCATCATCATCTGAAAAATAATAATTAATATTAATTTATGTAATATTTATTTCTTTTTTTTTTTTTTTTTTTTTTTCGAAAGGGTCTAAGCTACTGGTCTGGTTAAGACCGTGGTAGTTTAATCGTGGCTATAACTAGTCTGTTGCTAGTTGGTTTGGAGATAAACAATGAGGGGGCCTGGCCCCCTCCCCTAAAGTCACACGTGTGACATTCTAATCGGGCAATATTGTGGAGAGCTACGATAATAAGCTATTTTCATCTGACGTGGAAGAATATTTATTTCGATTGAATAAGGTACTTGACACGAGATATATTAACTCGGAAAAGCTTTTTTTTTGTCAAAAGAATTCAATATAGCATTTTGTCAGGCAAAGTTTGAGAAACTGTGAACAGAAAATCAAGGAGAGACCATTTTGAAAATGCAGTAACTTTGTGACAACTTTCCGTAACATTTGCACACAATGTCGACAGTTATCCTAACTTTGTAACTAGTCGTGCCGAGAAAATTTTTCACATAACATAAAATATTTTTTTTTGTGATTTATCGATTGTACGGTTTATTGCTGCTAATAATTAGTTTGCTATTCAATATTCAAGTTTATTGTTGCATTAGATATAAGATTTTGAGAATACAAAATAAAATTAATAATATAAGCCAATAATGTATTTTCGTAGGAATGGTTAAAATAAGATAATTAAGGTGGCGCGTTGGTAAATTTCGAACTATCCCACTAAATACACGATGAATTTAATTTCCCATCAAGATTTGGGCGTAGAAAACCATACTAATGAAAAACAAACTATTTGTTTACTTACTTTGGTGATATGATGGCGGTATCTTAGTTTTAATTTTTTACGTCTTTCACTTATGTCAATGTGATGCAACGAATGAACGGATAAATGAACGAATGATTTGTGGAATCTAGTTAAAATATAGTAACAATATTACGACACGGCGACGTAAATTAGAAACCGAATGTGACTTATGAAACGGCGACGCGATTAAGTGTCGAGAACAAATAAGTCTTAGCACAAGGTGTCGAAACCGTTACGTCGAGATCCCAAAAATGGCTATATGGGTGTAAAATAATAATAATAACATAATAATATCTATAGACGCTTCACACCACGTCAGTCTGGCCCCGTGCTAAGTACCTGAAGGACTTGTGTTACAGCTAGGTACCAGACAACGGAAATATATTTAATACTTTTTATTCTATACATATATTTAAGATTTTTATTATATCATACACGTCATATTTAATACACATCCAGACCCGGGAACATTGGAAAACTTTTTGTTCCGTCGGCGGGATTCGAACCCGCGACCCCGGGCTTGAGCCACACACCACTCAACCAATTGAGCCACAGAGGTCGTCAATATATTTTTTTTATAGTAAAGTTGCTGCCATAGGAAAAGATTCTTGTTATATCCAGGAGTGTGCTGTGTGGTCATTTAGCAGTTTCTAAAACAAATGAATATTCACCCTATGATATAATAATTATGATTATTTTTGAGCTCGAGACAAAATGTTCATTTTCATTAAAAATAATATTTTTTAAATATTTAAGATTATTAATAATTATTGTTTCAGATACCCACATTTAATCAAGTTTTCAAAGCAAGCGCAAACTAAAGGATCATGAAGAACTTGTTACTATTGTAATACCTTAAAATAAAATGCCTTGTACACAAATACTCTTTATTTTCCATGGTAGCAGTAAAAAATGTATCAGTAGGTACCACTGACCGCCACGATACAAGTACGCTGGACCTATGATACCCTTTGAAATTACAGCTGTTTTGGTACCTAATTGAAGCGGAATCAGCGCCCCAATGCGGGGGAAGAGAACAAAATCTGACGTAAACATGACGTTTAAAAGTCGCAATATTGGCGCTGATAGCAGTAGTGGGAGTACTTGGAACTAATACTAGTTTCTACCACCGTAGTGATTATAATATTCTCTTTGGTTTCTACAACCAATAGCGATTGGGCGGCCATTTGCAAGTTACGTGAGATTTAGTTCTCTTCCCCCGCATTGGGGGCGCTGATTCCGCTTCAAAAAGGCACAAAAAACAGCTGGGTATCTTATGTGGACATAAGATACCCAGCTGTTTTTGCTGGAGCTGGAGCGTACTTGTATAATGAAGGTCAGTGATCAGTGCTAACTACTATACTCGGCGAAACTATGGGCGCATTTTCACTGGTCGATACGGCCCGCATGTGGGGTGCGGGAGATTTCTAAAATGCATGCCTCGACCAATCAAAATGCGCCATTAGTTGTCATAGACTCCCCGTATGCTGTATAGCACGAGATAACGACTAATGAAAATGCGCCCATAGCGATAGCAGTCATTGACTCCCTGTCAAAATCTTGTCATTTTCTATACAAAGCCGCGATTGACAACATCTGACACTTCATTGTCAATCGCGGTTTATATTATAATACATACAAAATGACAAGTTTTTGACGGGGAGTGAATGACTGCTACCGCCATATTTTGCCGAGTAGGTATGTTACAGCATAGAATTATGATATCGTTGTGTTACAGTATATTAAACCCCTCACAAAAAAAAGATCTAGGCTGATTTATAGACATTATAGTTGTATAATTTTATAAAGGGGTAACAGTCACACAATAGAAAAGTTCTTTACAAACCCAGTACAGCTTTTATCAACAGCAGACTTATGTTCATTTTATGACATACTAAGAGGATCATCAGGTTCATCTGAAATTAAAAAAAAAAGTTTAGGTAATTAAAATAATAATTTGTTGTAATAGAGGTTTGTTTGTATGGGTAAATTTGGGCACTCAGATTTCTATAGGTACCAAATTATAATAATATTTACTATTAATCCAAGAGCCAGCAAAGGCCAGACTTTGTTTATTTTACAGGAGCTGGTTGATTGAGTGAATATTATTCAAATAATAGGCATAATAACAAAATTTACTTACATTTAACTTCAACCATTTCTTCCTTTATGACTGTTTCAGGTTTTTCCTGCTCTGGTGCTTCGTCTATAAAAAAAAGTGTTATTTAAATCTCCTGATAATAGATTTTAAATCTCCACAAGCCTAAAAGATTATTAGGATCATGTAACAAGAGCCTACTGAGCACTAGGCAACTAATTATACATAATATAATGCAGACATGAAGTGATACTCAATCATCAATTTTAGCAGATACGTCTTGGGTCATGAACATTGGACATGCCTATTTTGCATGTAATACTTTAGCTGTTGTAGCAACCATCACTAATGTGACCCTAAAACAATATTATGTTGAACACTGAGTGTAACAACATACCTATCATGCATTGGGACAGTTATAATATTATTACTAATTAAAATTTCCTTTTTTTCTTTCTTTTATTTGAAATCTAATTATTTTTTTGTAATGTGAAGCTTTACTACTATTGTGCAACAAACACACATTACTCTTTTTTTCTTCTGGCCTAACTATAGCCAGTAGCACCTCCATCGTGGGTATCGCAGACACAATAGATTTTCAATTATTATGCGGCAGCCAGCTACCACTTGGGGATTAATGGATTAAAATAAAGTTTATTTACAAACACAACTTACATTTAACTTCAACTTCCATAATGGGAATATCCATTGAGCAATCTGAATCATCCAAGTCAGAGTACATCATATCTGCAAACTCTCCACGACTCTCATCTTCCACTACTTGATCTGCCAATTCGTCTGTCAAGTCGTCAACCAAGTGATCAATCCTATCGTACTTCTCTTCATTCTTCCTTACCTTCGCCAACAAAATTTTACACTCAATCGTAGATATTTTCCCATATTTCTCTGTTATCAGGGTCTTAAAGTCGACATAACTTGTTATATTGTCTTTGTTGTCTTCAATAAACTTGCTGATGTCATCAAATATTATTGACAATGGATTCAGATCTGAATATATCTCTGGAATACGTAACACCTCAATATGACCTGCACTCTCAATGATCGTATTAACTTTATACTGTATTTGGTGATCTTTATGGGATGAAATCAGTTTATACAAATGTGGTTTGAACATAGTATTAGAAAAGGGTATATTTCGCTCATTCAGCCAAGCCTCCATTACACATCTGTTAGAATTTGTTGTTATCACATAATCTTCTAGTATATTATTATAGACTGTATTGTTTATCACTACGACTGAATTTGGAGGTAGATTTGGAACAACTTGAGTATGCAACCACCTGTAATAAGTATTATTGAATGCCTTTCTTGTTGTTTCTTGAAACAAGATTTGGGAATTAGGGATGTAACCTTCACTTGATATAGCATGTCCAAGGTAAATTTTCTGTGATGACACTTTAGTTTTCTGCGACCCACTGTCATCGGAATTTGTGTTTAATGGTACATAGCCAACTGCTGATATTCCTATGTACACAATAAATCTTCCTTCTGAACGATATTGTTTGATAGCTTTACAAAATTTTATCCTTGGCAATACAAACTTTGACTTTTCTACTAATACGTTAAGATTTTTATTTATTCGGAGCTTCGTAAAGCCCAAATCTTTTAATGTGCGTTTAAGAGTTTTGATAGTTCCTGGGAACAAATTGTCTTCTTTTAACTTGTTATACAGCTGCTTAACTGTAGGGACCACTCGTTCTGTTGTATAAAAGTGATCAAAAATGCAATTTCTGACATTTGCTTTAAGGGTGTTGGTTATATTGTAACGTTTTGCAGTTGTTTTGATATCCAGGCCTTTGTCTTCCATTATGTCTGGATTACTAAACTCGTGTATAATTTTGGATAAAGTTTTTTTAGGTATACCTGTGGCAATGGCCGTACGTTCCATAATATCTTCAGGAAAATCTTTTATTCCTCTTTCTGCCAATTTGGTCATAAAAAGATTTACATTATATACCACTCTTTTTGCCTGGTTGTTTAGGATAACAGTATCTTTATTTGACATGATTATGATATAAATTGAGAAACCATAAAGTTCACTTGAAGTGACTTCGATGTCTTGTCTGCCTAGGGCTCTGAAAAAATAATAAAAATATTACTCTTATTTATCCGCAACATATATAGCGGAAAATTAATAAATTTAGTAGTATTTAACTGTAAATCAAGTTGAACCAACCACACTAAAATACCTATATTTAATATTATAATATTTGCATAAAATAAAAATGACTATAATACTTATCGATTTATTTATGTTAATAGTAAAATTCATAACTTACAATAGCAGGTAAATACAAAATATCCTGTAATTTATTTTAGCCGCACAACCTAGTTTTTATGTAAAACAATACCGTAATTACTTTACTCGAAAAATGCTAGGAAAATAAATTCAAACGCAACAAAACGGAAGTTTTTTAAAATTCTTCTCCTTCTTTGGCAAAAGTGACAATTATTGACAAATGGATTTTTGTTTTGGAAGTGTCTAACGTGCCGTTTGTCGGCATAATAAGGAGGAAATCGCTAGTATCGTATAATCGCTTGTACAACAAAAAAAGAACTCAAATCGGACTTGTACTTCCGGAGATATGCGAACACAAACATATTATAAACATACATTTTTGAAATTTGGCACATTTGTTCAGACGCGTTCTTCACGTGGTAGAGCCATGCTTCGGCACGGATGGGCCGGCTTGACCGGAGAAATACCACGGGCACACAGAAAACCGGCGTGAAACAGCGCTTACGCTGTGTTTCGGCGAGTGAGTGAGTTTACCGGAGGCCCAATTCCCTACACTATTCGCTTCCCTACTCTACCCTATTCCCTACCCTACCCTATTCCCTTCCTTACCCTCCTCTACCCTATTACCTCTTAAAAGGCGAGCAACGCGCCTGCAGCTCTTCTGATGTTGCGAGTGTCCATGGGCGATGGAAGTTGCTTTCCATCAGGTAGCCCGTTTGCTCGTTTGCCCCCTTATTTCATAATTTGGTACATATTAATACATACATATTGAAGTCAGTTAAAAATATTGTAATGCTAAGCCTGAGTGGCTACAGCAGCAGACTAAACACTATGATTTATTTTACCGCTATCTGCATCGGTTTGTTAGCGCACAATAACTAATATACCACTAGTGGCATACTAGCGATTTCCTCCTTATTATGCCGACAACGGTGTTTTAGTGGGCATCGCTATTAAACGACCACTAGTGGCACGCTAGCCACTTCCTTCTAAAATTGGTATTTAGCTAGTGGTCTAGCGGCATACTAGCGATTTCCTCCTTATTATGCCGACAACGGTATTTTAGCGGGCATCGCTAAGCGACCGCTAGCAGCGCGTTAGACACTTCCTTTTGTTTTTGAGGTGTCAGAAAAAGGCGGGAAACAAAATTCTCACAGAAATACTCGGAACGTCTATCTCTAGTAAATTCAAAGATATCTAATCGTAAGTCTAAGGGTCTAAACACACTAGGCTGAATTACGCTGGCGAAATTCCGCCGCGTTTAAATTGCATACAAAATACGGGCCGAATACTAGGGGTGAGTGACACACTATTAGGTACCTACGTCGCGTTTTGTATGCGTTTGACATTTGCGGCGGAAATTACGTTATTCAGCCTAGTGTGTTTAGTTTAGACTACGGATGTGCCGTTGCCGGCAATATTGCCGAAGGTGGGAATATTGCCGGCAACGCTGCCGGCAAGATTGCCCGAAGTGGAAATTTTGGGGAACATTGGCTAAATATTAGCAATATTGGACAGATAGGTCTAGAAAACTCATAAAATAAATGTATCTTAGCGTTGTATAGGTATAAGAAATATTTAAAAAATACATATCCTTGATACAAACTGCCAATGTTGCCGGAAAATTGCCAGAAAATTGCCGGGAATATTGCTGAGAAAATTGCCTGTAGTAATAGATATTTTCCAAATATATGTTACTTATATTACTTGCGCTAGGGAAAAAAGTCGGCCAAGTGCGAGTCGGACTCGCGCACGATGGGTTCCGTACCGATACATATAAAAAATAGGCTTAAATTGTGTTTTTTATTTGGGAGACCCCTTAAATTTTTATTTTATTTTAAAATTATTATTAAATATTAAAGTACACAAACAACAAAAAAATGTGTGAAACATTCAAGTCCCTACCTTTTGCCATTATTGATATAGAGCGAAAAAGGCCGAAAAAATCACGTTTGTTGTATGGGAGTCCCCTTAAATATTAATTTTATTTTGTTTTTAGTATTTGTTGTTAAAGCGGCAACAAATATACACAATCTGTGAAAATTTCAGAAGTCTAGCTATAGCGGTTCTTGAGATAGGTACTTATAATTATAACAAACAAACGAGACTTTTACTATATTAAATTTAAAAAAACGCCATCTAGTTGACTCACAGGAATACTTACTATCAATGCCATCTGCCCCTAACATGCAGGTACTAATAAAAAAAGGGAAAAGGTCAAATCAAGGTCAAATATCGTTGTCTAGCTTTCAAATTTACGCTGAAAAAATGAGCGATAAGGAACTTCGTTCCAAAAACAAATTAGGTTGCTATGATCATTATGTATTTTATTTTGTTGACAAAATAATCTGAATTATTTTATAATAAAGCTATATAAATGGATCGGCAACATTGCCTATTTTTCCGGCAAAATGGAAATTTGCTGGCAATGGCCAGATTGGCAATATTGCCGGCAATGGGGAATTTTCCACTCGGCACATCTCTAGTTTAGACCATATTTTAATATTAACTTTATGGTCTAAACTCTAAACCATAGGGTTTAGAGTTTAGACCATAAAGTTAATATACCTATCGGAAGGTATATTACCTTCCGATAGGTATATTACCATGGTTTAGACACATTGAGTAAAATTCAAATGGAGTCGTCAGTGAAGTCAATGAGTTCATCAACGATGTAGTTTCGAACGCGATTACTTTGGGAGCACTGGGAGGTATCAAGTTTTTATTTTTATTTCTGCATTTTTTTTTTGTCGTCATACTGATTTAGCATCGGCCGACAGTTTGCCGATGCACGATGGTTAAGTTTGGAGGCAATCGTATAGCTCAATTATCGTAGTGTGCGCGCCAGCCCAACCCGACCAAACTATCGGCCGATACAAAGTCTGCGGTCTGCGCTCTGTGGGGGCTCTTACTGTGAGACCAATAAAATCTATAAAATTAATATTTGTAGTGGTTTATTTGATTAGTCACCGGCTACACGGTCAATTTTTCATCAATCTGATCCATCAATCTGGTACGGATTGACGAAAATTTGATCGTGTACGCCACGGATTGATGGATTGATCGTATTTTAAAGTCTGCGGCTACACGGTCAATTTTTCATCAATCTGATCCATCAATCTGGTACTGATTGACGAAAATTTGATCGTGTACGACTCGAATTGATGGATTGATCGTATTTTTAATATGAACTTTTTATAACCATCAATATTCTGTCAATCAGATTGATGGATCAGATTGATGAGAATTTGACTGTGTAGCCTGTGACTAATATTATGAACTTTTTATAACCATCAATATTCCGTCAGTCAGATTGACACCAGATTGATGGATCAGATTGATGAAAAATTGACCGTGTAGCCGGTGAATATAGGCTTGGATACTTATTCTATACCGAGTGTAACCAAACTTAAGGGTGTGTTACATGTACTTAACATGCAGTATGACTTATGAGTTATGAGTACCCTATAACATTATTTAAAGTTCACTGTTAGCAGCGCTGAAAGAACTTTTTTTAAAAAATTCTATGGGAACGCAGGAACACTAATTAGGTATGAGTTGGTTAGTATGGCGCTTGGCCATACAAATGGCAGAAAATCTCTTTCAGCGCTTAATACTATTTCCACAGTGAACTCTATAATATTATAAAATTATTATTGGGACCGATAAACCGCCTAAAGTACTATTATCACTTGGTTTTGTTACACTCTGTATAAGCCCCATTAGCGCTTATATACCTACCAACAGGCTACACGTAATTATTAGGTGTAAGTATAGGTATGTAACTAGCTAGCACTTTCTAATTTAGGTTGTTTGCAGTTACCTCAACTGCACCACAAATCACAGGCAAAACCTATAGAGCATTCAGGGTAAGTTTGCCTCTGACAGGACCTTTATGCCAACCATATAGAGATTAGTTTCACAGAAGCTACGAAAGCAAATTTAAACGGACTAAACACGAATTATCGAGTGCACCAAATTTCTATCCTTAGGATAGGCTATATTAAGGCCGTCCCCCGAGCAAACGACCTTGGCTATACATTTGGAAGCTGATATCATGAGTATAATGAACGAAAATAGAAATTTTAAAAGGTGGAAAGGAATGTTGAGATACTGAAGATTATTGCTGTATTTTTATTATAACTCTGTAGCTTCCAAATTATGACTTTATAAGGCTCTAAATACGGTAAATTACGGATTCTCCGTAGGGAAGGCCCAGTACCTATCTTTATACCACAAATCACATTAGACAATAGACATTTTGTAAGTACTAGAAAAACCTACAACAAACTATAATAAACATCTACAATTGCTGAAAATCACCATGGTATTTAGGGTTCTGTAGTCAAGAAGGAACCCTTATAGTTTCGGTCTGTCCGTCCGTCTGTCTGTCCGCTGTCTGTCTGTCTGTCTGTCCGTCTGTCTGTTTGTTAGCTCAGAGTCTATAGGACCTACAAAGCTGTAATTTTGCATGAATGCACATATTAATGATGGCAACAAAATGGTACATGAAATCTCAAAAAAATATTTTTTATGGTAGATACCTTCCATACGCATCAAGCGGGGATGATTTTTTTTTCACGTCCACCTCTGACCCAATCGTGTGGGATGTTGTTGGATAGGTTTTATAAAACTATTATGAGTATTCATAGATCATTTTCCGATTTAGGGATCCGTTTGTGAAATATTAAATTTTAAAGTGGAAAAAATCGTTAGAGTCCAGTGTCCCCCCCCTTCTATCAGCTAAACGGTTGCTTCTGAAAATATTGTGTAAAAATTCACGGGAGTGGGAAATATGCTGAATTTGAAAGGAAAACTATCACGGCTAAGAAGACTTCATAAGTTATTGAGTAATAGTCGATCAACTAAAAAAAATGTATTCGGTGAAGTATAAAGTAACTTTTCGTTCAAATTCCTTTGAAAGTAACTGAGATGATGTTGTTAGTAGTGTAAAACACGTTATAATTAAAAATGTACATTCATTGACCACACAAAAATTTAAAAAAACTAACGGTATTACGGAAATAAAACTAACGTAATACCGGAACCCTATATTGCGCGTGGCCCGACACGCACTTGGCCGGTTTTACAGTCAGTTCGCCTTTCTTACCTATAAATCGATTATTTACACTCCGTTTGTATCGGACAAGTATCGGACTACACGCCACGGCTGACCCTCTTCAGCAGTGTTCGCCCATGACTTTTCTTTCACACCCGCACCCAACTCCGTTTGCGCGCACGCGCCGTCCCTCTCTTGCAGAACTGCACGGGTACATATTAGTCTCACGCGCAGGTTTCGCTTTCGAAACCGGACTTGTTTCAGGGGCCTCCACGCGCTGCAAACCGGTAATCTTCCGCGGTGAGATGCAAGTACATAATATTATCTAATATTTATATTCATTTATTATAAAAAGGCTTTGTCCTGAATGACATTAAAATGGAATCACGCTACAGCCTAAACCACTGATCGTAGAGACTTGAAATTCGGGAGGGAGAATACCCTAAGGCATCCATTATACGCGCATTCCGTCAGTCAATTCCGTTAGTCATGAATTATGTTTGACTGATGCTGACTGATGGACTGACGAATGGTATTAGACGGTCACTCAATTCTTTTCAGTTTTGTCAGTCAAAGCCAAAATTTTCAAAGGTACCTAGGTATACGTTTCTATTTTTTTTCCAATTTTGTCAAATGAGACAAAACTCACCCAAAATCCGTGACTGATGGTTGCATGAAGCAAAAATCAAAATATCCAGATTTTCGTCAATCAGCTTCATGCAACCGTCTGTCACGCTCTTACACGGTAGGTTACCCATCAGTCACAGCCATGACTGTGGTAAAACTGACAGCAAAACCTACCGTGTAAACTGTAATGGATGCCCTAAGACGTACGCGTGCGATAAGAAGGGTTTTTTGTAATCCCTCTTCCAAGGGGGTGAAAAGGGGGGTTAAAGTTAGTATAGGACAACACGATCCTTAGTCCCATAATATGCTCGAAAATTTGTATAAATATTTAAAATTAGGCTTTTACATCCGTTGTGGATGATTTATATAGCTATACTAGATGATGCCCGCAACTTCGTTGCGCCAAAATTCGTTTATCGCGCGGGAACCGTACATTTTTCCGGGATAAAAACTATCCTATGTCCTTTCTCGGGACTCAAAGAATCTCCATGCAAAATTTCAACAAAATCGGTTCAGCGGTTCGAGCGTGAAGAGGTAACAGACAGACAGACAGACAGACGGAGAGACAGACAGACACACTTTCGCATTTATAATATTAGTATGGATTTTCAGAGCGATGTAACCACTCCTCAAATACTGTAGTGCCTGGGGCTATTGAATGTCCGTATGGTTGCCAAAGCGCATACGACATTCTCGCGACATAGTCGGCTTTGTCCAGAGGAAAGAACTAGTCAATACGTCTGGGACCAACTATATGCGGGTTTCCTCACGATGTTTTCCTTCACCGTATGAGTGTCCGTATTATGTACTTGAGATCAGAAAATGTCTCATTCATGGGCGCTGGCAGGGGTGCCAGGTGGTGCACTTGCACCCCTTGAAAATCTCGGGATCAACAGAAATTATTGAAATAAAAAGTCCTGAAACCCTATTACCATGCCGTACACAGACGTAATTGCAGACGAAGACTGCACCCCTTGGAAATTATTTCTGCCGGCGCCTATGGTCTCATTTGTACAAGCCTCCACCCTGCATCCTCTACGGGTGCGAACCAAATGTCTATCCAGTAGGCCACGGACGCTCTGTATTATATTTATTACGCTCTATAATATTATTTCATCTATACTAATATTATAAATGCGAAAGTTTCTCTGTCTGTCTGTCTGTCTCGCTTTCACGCCAAAACTACTGAACCGATTGTAATGAAATTTTGTACATAGATAGTCCTAAATATATGATATTGAATGTACCGTAACTTCTTGGTGGAAATTCATGTTTCACAGTAATAACATACACTTTTCATGCACTTTTTCCACTTTTATTAATTTATTTTATTACAATTATGTTTCTAATGACCGGTTTCGATAAAATCATCATCAGGTGTAGTGCAGGTACACATCAGATAGTCTAAAGCCTGAGAAAGGACATAGCTTACTTTTTAACTGGACAAAGGGTTTGTAAGGGGGTGAAAATGCATGAATTTGTTCAAATTAAGTTAGTTTCAAAAATTCATAAAAGATGGCGCCGTGCGTCTCCTACATCACGCTGACGCTTACACAAACGTCTTTCTATAAGAGGTGGTATCATCTTACAGCGGATTTCTTTTTTTCGATTGTTACTAATTCTTTTTTACGTTATTAAATAACTCACTACTCAGTACTTTATTTATGCATAATGCAGCGACGTAACCTTAAAGTTAAACCAATCAATGAGGTAACTTTAAGGGTAAAGTTGTGTAATTGGGGGGCTAAAACATATACTTTAAAATTTGGCATAAATAAAGTTTAATATTATTATTTTTTAACAAAAAATTAAAACCGACTTCCAAGGTAAAAACAATAGTAATATGAACTAAAAAGTATTAAATAACTCTTACTCTTTAATAGCACACCTTTTTCAGAATTCGTCTAAATCTCAACTATTCCTGTACATATACTACAGTCTTCATTATTTTGAAGTCGGTACCAGCTAATTTAGTCGTGAGTTCAGTAATGTCAGAACATCTGAAACTTTTGGGACTGGTACCGACTTCAAAGTAATGAAGATTGTAGTATATGTACAGAAATAGTTGAGATTTTGACGAATTCTGAAAAAGGTGTGCTATTAAAGAGTAAGAGTTATTTAATACTTTTTAGTTCATATTACAATTGTTTTTACCTTGGAAGCCGGTTTTAATTTTTTGTTAAAAAATAATAATTTCACTCTTTTTAGTTAAGTATCTACAAAATTAGACTTTATGCGTAAAACCCCAATACGAATGTTAACTATTCACATTATGTTACTGTAAGCGAAATTATGGTAAATGCTTGCAGTTATCTAAGCGATGCTGCAATTTTCAAAATTTTATCTTTAAAGGTTCAGGAGTTCTGTTCAGTGCCTTTGCACCAAGAGACACCTTCGTATGAAATTTCTCTTATTCGTAACATATGTTTAACTTACTAGAAACAACATTTTAACCACTATGAGTGTTTTGATAAATTTCGAGGATTTCCCTCGATTGCTCATAGACCCCATCATCAGCTCACCACTTTCGTAATTGTTATACAAAATTAAGATTACATCCTATACAACAACACGAGAATTTTGAAAATCGGTCTACAAACAGCGAAATCATCATCAAAAACATCTGCTTCGATGCAAAATATTACGAAAAGTAATATTACGAAACGACAAAATAATTGGGTCATAATGTGATGACCCATGGTATAATTATGGTTGTGATGATAATGATTAATCAAATTGATGTATTAGCTTATGCTTTCAGTTGTTTAAACAACACCGAAATCCCCAAACCTGTACCTATAAGCATTCAAAAGTTCTGTTCGGTACCTTCGGATCCAGGGTATAACCTGGTGCGAAGTTTTACTTTTTGGTAGCATTTACCTCGACTGCTTCAGAAAATTTAATATTCTAAATTACTATATGTTTCCATACAAAATTCAAGGAGTCCCCTCGATTCCTCAAGGATCCCATCATTAGATCACCACTTTTGTAAACATGGTACCAAATCCGAGTTAAACCCTATACAACACCAAAATAATTTTGAAAATCGGACCACAAACGGCTGAGTAATCGATGAACATACCAAAAAAAAAAAAGATACATACAGCCGAACATATTACCTCCTCTTTTTTGGAAGTCGGTCAAAAAAAAAGAAGTAAGTTATGTGCACACTGCACAGCTGTTTTTGGGTGTTTTGATTTAAGGGGTACCAGGGTTTTTTTATAAAAAAATTTGACACCAATTTTGTTGACATCGCGCACTATAAACTGAAGTCCACGCGGACGAAGTCGCGGGCAACAGCTAGTGTATAATAATTATTCATAGTTTGTTAAAATCTAAGGGGATGAAAAGCTTAAACTGGGGTGATTTGCTGCTACAATATGTTGCACTTGACTTGAAATTTGAAAGTGGCGTGCAATAAGAAGGTATTTTTCGAAGTTCCTCTCCTGAAGGGGTGAAAAGGGCGGTTAAGGGCGGAACTACTCGATTCCTTAGTCCGATCTGCTCAAAAATTTACATTAGTAAATATTATTTGTCAACAAGGAATCCTTATAGTTTCGGTCTGTCCGTCCGTCTGTCTGTCCGTCGGTCTGACCGCTGTTTTGCTCAGAGACTATAAGGTCTACAAAGCTGTAATTCGGCATGAATGTACTTACATCTTAATGATGCCAACAAAATGGTTTATAAAATTGCCAGGATTGCGGTTAATAAAATTGCCAGGATTGAGGATATTATGACGCCCTACAGTATCCACTGAACTGAAGGGGCATGAAGGATATCACTTTATTGTTCTGTGATTGCTACGATGTAGAGCATTGTAGGGCTCAATTCTTGGTAGATGTATATATAAAGATAGAGAGCGAGCGTTTGCGCTTTATAGCTCTGAATCAGAGCAAGCTGCTTGCCGAGAGCTGCGTACACCTACAAGCCGCTATTGCAAACGATGCCAATATCAACCCGAATTACTTGGGACATAATATGGTGATCCTCCCGTCGTCGTTCGTAAATAGTCCCCGCTATCTATTTACATGAGTATACTCAAGACGCATTTTCGTATGTACGGGCGACTGGGCCTATTCATTACAATGCACAATGACTGACATGTAACCCAGCCTGGCCTGAAATAAAAGAGGAGTTGATAGCCGGTCAAAAACAATGGACAAACACGACATTGTCGCTCGAGTCTTTCGAATAAAGGTCCAAAAATTGGTGGCTCTCATCACTAAGGGTCAGATGTTTGGTAACGTACAATGTTTTATGTACTCTATTGAGTGGCAAAAACGGAGATTACCGCATGTCCATATTTTGTTAGTCTAACTAAAAGAGAAATTACGTCCCAGCCAAATTGATGACGTAATTTCTGCAAAGTTTCCCGACCCCAATGACGACAAATTATATGACACAGTTACTCAAAGCATGATCCACGGACCATGCGGGGTGCTCAACCGCACGGCCCCTTGCATGAAAGACGGAAAATGCACAAAAAAATATCCACGGGTGCTCTTAAAATATACACAAGCAAATCAAAATGGTTATCCGTTGTATAGACGTATCACGTAGGGCGCCCCAGGAAGAGGGTCGTAATGTAAATATTAATCTGAGAGGCACCGCGGAAAGCGTGTCCGCGGACAATAGTTGGGTAGTCCCATATTCACCACTGCTTTGTAAAATTTTTAACGCTTGCAAAACTGCAGAGTTTTGCAGCTCGGTCCAGGCTATCAAATATATTATATTATGTAAATATATAAATAAGGGCAGCGACCAGGCCATTTTTACCGTAAGACAGGAGGGTAATGCTACGATCGACCCAAAAGATGAGGTGTAGATGTTTCGGGCAGCCCGGTATGTAAGTGGTAACGAAGCGGCATGGAGAATACTAGGTTAACCTTTACATGAAAGGCACCCAACAGTGACCCATCTTGCTGTGCACCTTCCAAACGGCGAGCGCTTATACTGAGGAAACTATCTCCACTACCACCCAAACCGCATTTTTCTCTCTGTGCCAAGGAGACGAGTTTGCACTGACATTGTTGTAATATGTAGAAGTGCCAAAGTATTACACGGTATTGGCCTGGTGTGAAAGCCTCAGATGCCCTGGGTAGAATTTATACTGTGCACATGACGCACTTTGAGTGTTATTGTGTACGGTTGATACTTACAAGAATTCGAGGTCCCGACAGTGAGGTTGCTCGAAGACGACGGCCACTGGGACGCAATGATGGATGACGCCACAACGGTGAAGCCTTCAGGCATGCGTTTATCTCTGCCGTCTGCTGGAAATCACCTGCCAGCAAGACGACCACTCCCGCATTAAGGTTTGATTGCCTCGAATTTCTTGCAAGCTGCGGCTCAGTGCTTCAATCGCTCGCTTGTGTGACATTGTGCATTCGTCCCACACGATCAATTTGCACCATTTCAATAGAGTACCGCGACTACTATTTTTGCTGATGTTGCAAATTGGCGTTACTTCACTTGCAGGTTTAGCGGGAGCTTGAACACTGAGTGTGCAGTCCTGCCACCACTCAGTTTGACACTGGTTGACATTAGCATCGTTTGCAATGGCGTTTTGGAGGTGTACGTAGCTCTCGGCACGCAACTTGCTCTGATTAGCTATGTCCACACTGTCTTCAATTTTCGCTATCTTCTTTCATTCAACTTTCGTTTTTTTTTTCAATTATTGAATGCGTCAACGAACGCAACGCCAACATTGTCATTTTTATTTTTTGGATACGGTCAGAGGGCATGCGTCGCGCGCATGCCTCACGTTCGCTGTTGACTGCGTTATAACGCATGCCCTTGACAAACAGAAAAAGGCATAGTGTGGACAAAGCGAATCTCTACTAATTACTATAAAACAAAGTCGCTTTTTTCCGTCATGTCCCTTTGTTCCTTCCTTTGTTTAATCTTTAAAACTACGCAACGAATTTTGATGATTCTTTCAGTGTTAGATAGGCCATTTATCGAGGAAGGTTATAGGCTATATTTTATCACGCTAAGGCTAATAGGAGCGAAGAAATAGAGGAAAATGGGGAAAAAACGGGGAAAATTATTTGAAAGGGCTAATCTCAGGAACTACTGGTCCGATTTCTATCCTATATCTATACTTATTATAAAACAGTCGCTTTTTTCCCTCATGTCCCTTTGTTCCCTTTAATCTTTAAAACTACGAAACGGATTTTGATGATTCTTTCAGTGTTAGCATATGCCATTTATCGAGGAAGGTTATAGGCTATATTTTATCACGCTAAGACTAATAAGAGGGAAGAAATAGAGGAAAATGGGGAAAAAACGGGGAAAAATATTTGAAAGGGCTAACTTGAACGCGCTTATCTCAGGAACTACTGGTCCGATTTCTATACTTATTGTAAAACAAAGTCGCTTTTTTCCCTCATGTCCCTTTGTTCCCTTTAATCTTTAAAACTACGCAACGGATTTTGATGATTCTTTCAGTGTTAGATGGCCATTTATCGATGAAGGTTTTAGTCTATATTTTATTACGCTAAGACTAATAGGAGCAAAGAAATAGAGGAAAATGGGGAAAAAACGTGGAAATTTATTTGAAAGGGCTAACTTTAACGCGCTAATCTCAAGAACTACTGGTCCTATTTGAAAAATTCTTTCAGTGTTAGATAGCCCGTTTATTGAGGAAGTCTATAGGCAATATTTTATGACGCTAATACTAATGTGGCGACCCACAATTCGCCTAACATTCCTGCATCGCGCTATCGAAGTTTTCTAAGCGCGGCGGTATATATAAGACAGCTGAAATGTATCACGTGGGCTTCGGCCTGACCGAGCATACCACCTCGCTCGGTCGGAAGATCTTCCTTTGTGGCTTTCACGCATTATTCCCACATTGGTGACCCTCGACAGAACACGCCTTTTTCATCATCATCACTCCCCGCCCCTCCGCACCGCGCCAGCCAGCATCGCCTCATCGGGTACCTCGTCCACTAGCCGCAATGTACCGCGGCCTGGGCGACTCCGCATCAGCATCATCGGGCTTTCTCACTACACCGACCGGTCAGCAAGCAGAGCACATCTCTCCTGGTCAGCACGTAGCATCGGCCCCGCACGGCAGCTATCCGACTCACTGGATCCTGTGCAGCAGTTTTACAGTTCCGACTCACTGGGACTCACTGCAACAGTTCCGACTCACTGGAACTCACTGGCACTGGCGACTCAAGCGACAAGACTTCAAGATTCGACCTCCGGTCTTCGAGGGGGAGTGATGTGGCGACCCACAATTCGCCTAACATTCCTGCATCGCGCTATCGAAGTTTTCTAAGCGCGGCGGTATATATAAGACAGCTGAAATGTATCACGTGGGCTTCGGCCTGACCGGGCATACCACCTCGCTCGGTCGGAAGATCTTCCTTTGGCCTACGCACATTATTCCCACACTAATATGAGAATGTGAAATAACGGGGGAAATTATTTGAAAGGGCTTATCTCGCGAACTACTGGAGTATTTTTTATGTTATTTGGCACAGATAAGAAGTAGACCACGTGAAGGATTATAGGCCATCCATTTTAATCATTTTTTCAGTGGCTATATATTTTATACTCGTGCGACTCCGGGGCGGGTCGCTAGTCAGGCTATAAAGCGCAAACGCTCGCCTTTGACACGTTTTAAATGTCTTGTAGTTTCTGTGAGGAGGTCAAAAGTGGCTGCAAATGGTTCGTGTAATATTGCACACATACCGCGTATCTAGCTAGATTCTTGCTAGTAAATAAAAACATTTTTTTTTAAATTATGTGTTGTTTTTATTTACATCTTAAATTTAATCTGGCAATAAAGGAATTTGATTTGATTTGAAAGGCCTTTCACAAATGTATATTATTAGTAGCAATACAATTATTATTTTTAATAAAAAATTAAAACCGACTTCCAAGGTAAAAACAATAATAACATTAATATGAACTAAAAAGTATTAAATAATTTTTACTATCTAATGGTGCCTTTTTCCGAATTCGGCTAAACCTCAACTATTTCTGTATTCAATCTTCATTATTTTGAAGTCGGTACCAGATAGCTGAATCTTCAGTCCTCTGACAGAATATTTGAAACTTTTGAAACTGGCACCGACTTCAAAATTATGAAGATTGAATACAGAAATAGTTGAGGTTTAGCCGAATTCGGAAAAAGGCACCATTAGATAGTAAAAATTATTTAATACTTTTTAGTTCATATTAATGTTATTATTGTTTTTACCTTGGAAGTCGGTTTTAATTTTTTATTAAAAATAATAATAATTTCACTCTTTTTAGTTACACTAGTAGGTAAACCTTCGCGTATATTTTACGTATCTTATTACAATTTGTCAAGAGTCACAACTCACACTCACAAAATCATATATTATCAGTGAAGTGAACATATTGTGCTAAGTAATTTAACAATTTTAATGCTTCAAGCCCCAAGCGGTCACCGGCGATTGAGATAACAATAGAAAGGCTATTGTGTCTCGTTTTTCCACGATCGAAGGATCTATCAGATAAAAAATTGTATAAACTTGCATAGGATGTAGCGTAGCTACTCATAATATTTAATATTATCATAATTATTGACAGCTCTGTTCTTGTAAAGCGCTTATTCCACTTATCCTAGCTAGGAAGTCCTAGCTAGGATCCTAGCTTTCTAAATGTCATTCCACTTGACTAAATTTTTTCCGATTTAGGATCCTAGCTAGGATCCTAGCTTCTAAATGTTATTCCACTTGACTAAATTTTTTAGGACCCTAGCTAGGACTTCCTAGCTAGGATAAGTGGAATAAGCGCTTAATCAAGAATTCAAATCGATACTTAGTGCGCCATCTATCGATTAATAAGTATAACTGATTAAAAAGACACTTAATGACTTTGTTTTGTGTAAATGCTCTTTTTAAAATAACTTTATTTTAATTCTATTTGTCTATTTAAATTTTATAAAGTAATTAGTAAAGTATTCGATCTGTTGTCTGCCGCCACGCGCCACGCGGCGCGGCGGCGCGGCGACGCCGTCGCCTCTGCGGCGCCGACCGCCATGTATTAAACAAACAGGTGTTGTTATACAGTACATAATTATTATTATTAGTATATCTATACCTATGCCTTGTACTATTATTAATTCTGTGCCATGAGACATTGGTGACCTTAATGATGATGATGACGATGATGATGATGATGATGATTATGATGATGAATATGAATTGCATAGTAGCATATGCTTTCTGTTCTTAAAACAACGCCGAAACTCCCGAACGTGTATCTATAAGGAGTCAGGAGTTCTCTCAGCATCTTCGAAACCATGGTATACTTTGACCCAATATTTGACTTTTTGGTAGCATATTCTTAGTACACTTCACATAAAACCAAAATCACCATATGTTTCCATATAAATTTCGAGGAGTTCCCTGGATTACTCATGGATCCCATCATCAGGTCACCACTTTTGTGAACATGGTACCAAATTGGAGTGAAACCTAATACAACAAAACAAAAATTTCGAAAATCGGTTCACAAACGGCGGAGTAATCGTTGAACATACAAAAATAAAAAAAAAAAAAAATAAATAAAAAAATATCCACAGCCGAACATATAACCTCCTCGTTTTTTGGAAGTCGGTTAAAAATTGGCAAAGTGCGAGTTGGACTCGCGCACGAAGGGTTCCGTACCAATATAGAGCAAAAATAGTAAAAAATGTGTTTTTCGTATGGGAGCCCCCTTAATTATTTATTTTATTTAAATTTTATTATTAATTAGTAAAGTATAAATACAGCTAAGTATTTTGTGTACTTTTCAAGTAGCTACCTGTTGTCATCATTGATACCGTTCAAAAAATGTTTAAAAAATCACGTTTGTTGGATGAGAGCCCCCCTTAAATATTTAATTTATTTTAATTTTAGTATTAGTTAATAAAGCGGCAACAGAAATACATAATATGTGAAAATTTCAATCCTCTAGCCTACCCTCTAGCTATTACCGTTGTTGAGTTACAGCCTGGAGATAGACGGACATAAGGACAGACGAACAGACGGACAGACAGACAGACGGACAGACGGACAGACAGATAGACGGACAGACGGACAGACGGACAGACGCACAGACGGACAGACGGACAGACGGACAGACGGACAGACTGACAGACGGACAGACGGACAGACGGACAGACTGACAGACGGACAGACTGACAGACGGACAGACATCGAATTCTCAGTAATAGGGTCCCGTTTTTACCCTTAGGGTACGGAACCCTAAAAATGATAAAAGTTTTGTGAGAAACAGGCGGTTTACTTATTTTACAATAGGGATGATGACAAGGTCAAAGATTATCGAATTTTGTTAATAAAGTAAAGAAATCACGGTAAAAAATAAGTGTTCCCGAAATTTCAGCTCGATAACTTTTGTATTTTTTTTTGTTATTCGCCTTCAAAGTTGGATAATGAAGTCGAATTTTTTTTCAATTAAATTTCTTAATATTTTTATACATATTTTATAATTGCATAAGTTATCGAATGCGATAACTTATGCAATTAAAAGCAACTTTTGTTATGAAACCACTTTCATAAATGCAATATTTAATATACCTATCGAACAAAATTCTCTCCCGATCCATACAAACTACGAAAGAGTGACGTCAGTCTTTCGTAGCACTTTGTATGGAGCGTTTCGGGCAGGTCTATTTTATGAGATGTTTGAATTGTCATATCTTGGTGAATTTTTAAGCTATCAGAGTCATTCTTTCAGCGATGCTTCTATTTTTAAGGGTCTTTCAATTACCAACAAGAAAAAAATTTGTCATCAAGCCTATTAACAGCTATCGATACTTTGCACCTTATAATATTATATTTTGTTGACGGATCATAGTGCATTATGTTGGCGGGACTAGTTCTAACAACAGACAAGTTTATGCACAGATTGTAAGAATTTCCATTAGTAATAACTAATAAATAATAATCATAGTCAATCATAGTATACCATCAGTTACATAACTGCACACTAAAACATAACTTTTTTGTACGGCAAACTTAATGGTCCGTATACGAAATTTACCGATTTCGCTGATTTTACAGACGTAATTTAATAGTTAAAATACAGTATTTCTATAAGTTTTAATGCACAACATGTAAGATCATTTCAATTATAATCTAATGTTGGAGCTAGATTTTTTTTTTAAAGTATTTTTAAATAATCCAACTCAATCCCGCGATAGTTTTGTGATTTTTGCTTAAAAGGTTTAGAATATCACCTGTTTATGGATTGTATTGACGTCTTAACGGTATGAAAAAAATACAATGTACTGTTGAGAAAGTCGTCTATAAAATGTTGGAATTACTTTTTACCACATTAATATGAAATAGTTGAGTAAAAAAATATATAACTCGGCAACATTTTAGAGAAAATGGGCAAAGAATAGCTGTTAATTTCGGCAACTTGGAGCTGTAATTCATAAAAAGAAAACAACAGTAATAATCTATAGATAAAATTCTATCCAATTCGAGAAAAAAGAAAAAAAAACAAATTGTGCCAAAAAAACACGATTCAAAACAACCTAAATCTCACATTATATTACTCGCCGCAAGTTCGAGTCGGCTTTCCGCGCTTAAATATATTTTAAATCTAATAATTAATATTAATATTAATTTAATTAATTTAATTAATTTAATTTTTATTTAATTAATTAATTAATTAAATTTAATTAATTAATTAATATTAATATATATATTTTTAAGTCTAATAAGGGGAAAAAACCTAATAATATTTCTGTAGCGAGCCTTTGCAATTTTGGCAAAATCGGAAAAATTTCGTATACGGACTCTTAAATTGCGATTTTATCGAAACTTATATTTATTTCGATCAGTGAACTTCAAAAATTCGTAAAAAACGGTAGTGGCTAGAAGGTCTGTTCCTGGGTGATGGGTCTATAGCTAGGTACGTTTATGTAGTTTTCAGCTCTGTAGAAAACTCATATCCGCCATAAGATCCCTTTTGATTTAGACGACCACATTTTACCTCTATATGCCCCTTAGCGACGCCCTTGGCCATCATGATTGCCACCATGATTGCGTAGTTGTATTTAAGGCGCTATATCGAAAGTAATTTTACCACAAGGCCAATTTTATACTTAATTTGTATGACTATAAAGTCGTGAATACGCTGCGGCCAAAAGCTATCGGCTTGCTCGGAAAATATGCGAAAAAACGTAATTATAATCATTTAAAAAATAACTAGCAGCATTTAAGCAAAATGCTTATATAAGATTTTGAGTTGCAAAGGTGTCTATCAATCAGACCAATTTCCTACAATACATTTATTTTCGTTAAAAAATAATCTTCAAATTTCGTATTTTCAAGAGGTCATTTCGAAAATTAAATGTATCGAGGCAAAATACATTAATCGTGTTTCTAGTTATTCTCAAACCTAGATAAGGCTATGAAGATATGTATATCTCATTACCAGATTTGTAACATTTCTGAGGGTCCTTAATAGTATTATGTCAAAAATTACAGTTTTTTCAATATAGCGCCTTAACATCCATACTAATATTATAAATGCAAAAGTGTGTTTGTCTGTCTGTCTGACGTCTGTCTGTCTGTCTGTCTGTTACCTCTTTACGCCTAAACGGCTGAACCGATTGGGCCGATTTTGGTACAGAGGTACTTTGAGTCCCGGGAAAGGACATAGGATACTTTTTATCCCGAAAAAATGTACGGTTCCCACGCGATAAGTTAATTTTGGCGCAACGGAGTTGCGGGCGTCATCTAGTAAAATATAATAATGTCTTTCTACACCGGTTTCGGTGACGGTGGCTGGTTTCAACCAGGGCAGCTAGGCAGGGAGACACATCATAATATTCCTTGTCTCAATCTGTTGATCAGTCCGCATTGTCAGCAAACTTCAAGCCAAGCCTCTTAGGTACTAGACCACGGTGGCTTTTTACATCGACTATCCGTACTATGATATTATTATGATAAATGCAAAAGTATGCCCGTCTGTGTGTTTCTTACCTCTTGACGCTCAAACCGCTGAACCGATTTTGCTGAATTTTAGTATGTAGACACTTTGGGTCCCGGGAAAGACATAGAATACTTCACATCCCGGAAAAGTGTATGGTGCCCGCGCGACAAACGAATTAATAATATTTTGACAACGCGTTTTGTCTCGACATGCCATGTCTATTATAATACGTCTATGGTCGTAGAAACAAAGTTATTATGTAAAGATGGCAATAAAAAGTAAACAAAGTCATCAAATTAATTCAATCGTCTAAAAAGTTAATTACCGAAAAATATCTATGTAAGTATTCTATATAGTCTATACCATGTAAAGAAAAAAAAAGGAGTAATTGAACGGATTCTGAGCGGACCAAAAAGCCTTTCTCGTGTTCCTCTACTGCACAATCACTTCCGCTCTCTATAAAAAGTTAGTGCGATTCTTATAAGCTATCACTACGACAGTAGCACTCGGATATCACAAGCCAAACAACATGAAGATATTTGTAAGTTTTTTTATTATCCTTACACAAAATGCAGCAAAGAACAAGAGCTTATTTTTTCAACAATTTCATGAAGGAGAATACAATTATTTCGGATTTTGATTTTACAAATAATATTAAAAATCTCTTACGAAAAATCATTAGTAAGCAACATACATATTTTTTGAGTTTTAAATAAAATTATTCTTTTGCGAAAAAGGCGCCAAAAAACGAACTTTCCAATTTTTGGAGCGAAAAAAGTAATTAAATATTAATCAGAAATCCACTTGTTCTATATAAAAATAATAATTGAATAGCTCATAATATATTTTAGTAATAAAATTTTCATTTCAATTCCTTTAATAAGAGATTTTTGCAAAAATCCAGGTATAAATACAGCAAAGTGTAAACTTTATCGTTACGTCATCACTACCCTCGATACTATTACATATTTTTTTAGTTTTTTGAAACAATGTGACAAACTAGTCTCTAAGCTCCGTATATATTTTTCCACCATAGAAACTTCATTTTCCGAGAGTCTATATCATTATTAAAATAATTCAGCAAAAAAGTAAAAAAAAGAGACAGACAATATTGTTTTCTCCTAAACTGGTGCTGATCTCTGGCATATTATCCTACCATTAACTCCTTCACCATTTACCATAACGAAATACAAAGTAAAGTAAACTTTATCATATTCTTCGAAGATTTAGTTTTACTTGGAGGTTTCTAGTGTGATTTCTTGTAAGTTAAAAATTGGTCACGTTTCGTGCGCAAAAAAGCCATTGTAACAAGGTAGCACAAAATAAAAGTCTAGGTTATTAGGTATTAGACATGACGTGGTTGAACACTTGAAGATGAAAATTATGAAGTTAAACTTGGTTACCTAATTATTAATCTAACTAATAGCCGTACACAGAGACATTTAATTATAATTAACCTTCAATTTAATGAAGGCTAATCATAATTAAATGTCTCGGTGTACGGCGGTTAGTTAGATTAATAATTAGGTAACCAAGTTTGACTTCATAATTTTCATCTATAGGGCTTTAGTCCAATGCAAGTATCCTAATAATATAATAGTAGGGGAGGTCGCGCTCAGTTTAAAAAGTCATTTCATACCGAGCGAAAATCGTTACAATAATAGTATTCCATTAATACATAACAGCTTTAATCGTCAGCTACTTCATAATGGGTGGAATAAAAATTGAGAGCATCTCAAAGTTGTTGTTGGGAATCGTATTGAATTGATATTAAAAAGATCCCAATTCGCACCTAATAAAGGTTCTTAACTAGCTTATACACGTTTAGGTTCGGTAGGTGTTATTTTAGTTTTAGTATATAACAACAGATGGCGCTTTTAAAGTAAAATGAATATAATTCTTCTTCACAAATATCATACAAATATCACACAAATATCACTTATATCGCTGGCTGACGGTTTTTCCACCATCGTATTAGCGACTGACGGATTTCTTTATTATTTACAAAGTAGAAAAATTCACCTGTATAAATTTTGTACGGTATAAAATGACTTTATATTCAAAAAATAATTACATGTTCAGTAACGCGACTGACGTTGAATCCCCCGTCTGCAATACGGCTGACGGTGATTTTTTGGTTAAACATGACCTCAATAATCATCCATCAAAGTTTCATTCGGTATAAAATCACTTTTCGCAACTTTTTTTTTACAACTTTGAAATATTCTCAGTTAACATTCCACCACGTGTACGGGTGCGGCGACTGACGCTGATTATATTGATTGATAAATATTAAGCTACCGCTGGACAAAAATTTGGTCGGTATGAAATGACTTAGCGAACGCTAGCACTACCTCCCCTACTATAAGTCAAGTGTACGAAATTCATAGCGCTAAATACGGTAACAGCATACATTATTTCACGGCATTATTTTTTCTACTTAGTTACGGTTAACGATGGCCCAAAACGGCGAAAAAAAAAAACAACGAAAACGTTGATAATAGGAATAAACCAACGTAACTGATCTACATTGTTCGCAGCAAGCGACTGGAACTCACTAATTTATATTATAACACTTTATGAAATCATTACTTAGTAGCTGTTGTGAGTGCATGTAACTTTCTCTCTTAGGATCAAAACATTTCGGGTCTGAATATTATAATACTTAGGCCCAATTACACCAACCTCTGTTAGTGTTAACATCTTGTTAAAATGTCTTATCTTGTATTCAAATGAAAAACGAAAGGGGTAGCGTGATATTAATAATTAACTTAAACAGTTGTTGGTGAAATTGGGCCTTTTTAAGGGAACGTTATCCGACCGATAGCGCCAGAATCCCATCGCGCTATTTCATTTTTTCAGTGCGGCGTAGCCTTACTAATACTATAAATGCGAAAGTGTGCCTATCTGTCCGTCTGTCTGTCTGTCTTTCTGTCTGTCTGTCTGTCTGTTACCCCTTCACACTCAAACCGCTGAACCGATTTTGCTGAAATTCGGCATGAAGATATTTGGAGTACCGGGACAGGACATAGGATAGTTTTTATCCCGGAAAAATGTACGGTTCCCGCGCGATAAATGAATTTTGGCGCAACGGAGTTGCGGGTATCATCTAGTATTATAATAATGCGCTGATTACCTATTAGTTTTAACTTGATTACAAAAGTTAATTATCTTAATCGAGCTTTTGGCGCCATTTCAAGCGGGGCGATTCTTAGTTGAGATGCTGTTACATGAGTCGAATTGAATTTGATAATATTCGAAGCAAAATGCATGGTGCTTCGCTTTGGAATTGGGATACTTTGTATGTCAAATAAAATTTTCAGTGATTTACATGTGGTTTAAAACTAGATTTCAGTTGAATTTTTCACCCTAGAGTTAAATTTATTAGAAATAGAACACACAGAACGGGTGATACCTCTATTTCTTATTGACGTAACGCAATTAATGAGACATGCAGTTTTTGTGGGGCCAATTGGCTCTAAATTAGAACCGTGGCTCTAACGACCGTCTCCAACAATGCGTGAATATTTATGTGCTTGTAGGCCATCCCGGAACTTAAGGCGATGCCACACTATACGTTATGCGGTATTTTTTTGCGGGATTTTGCGGGTAAAAATGTATTTTTTCTTTGCCTCAGAAATTACTTCTAATTTGAAATATCTCTCATCAGGCTATATAGCTGTTATTGTTTCAGTACATAATATTTATTTCCGAAATATTTGTCAGTATAATTATTATGTAGTGATTACACGTTACAAAGCTTAGATTCACATTACTTACAAGATATCATGTAAAATGTTAGCTCGATTTTTCTTTGTGATATAAGTAATTAACATACTATATTTCTCACAGTAGGCTTATAAAGTCTAAACGGGTACAGAAAAATTTGTTTAAATTGTCACTATGTATCTTATGTGCCTCGCTCTTGGTAATAGCCTAAAAGTACCTAAAATTCTGAATCATAAGAATTAAGATAGAGTTTTCTCGTATGACATCTTCATTTTGCCGGCAAAAAATGAGTTCCGGCACATGCAGGGCGATTGCTAATGAATTCTTGATGTCCAGGAAGTGCGGTATCAACATACCACGATAAAATTTTATAAAGTCAAGAGAGAGTATTTTGTAAGAATTCTTAGAACATCACTTTCCTTATGAGGGTTAATTATGACGTCATAATATGTGTAAACACCGCCTTATAGCCTAGTAGGATCTACATTGGCCCATGATGGGTACGCAGTATGATCGCGATGCTGTCTATAAGATTCGACTAAAATGATCATGAGCAATTCTAGACGAATAATATGCCGCTTTACGCGTTTGTATTAAGTATATATTATTAATACACATATATACATATACATATTATACATGCGAAAGTGTGTCTGTCTGTCTGACCGTCTGTCTGTCTGTCTGTTACCTCTTCAAACTCAAACCGCTGAACCGATTTTGCTAAAATTTGGCATGGAGATACTTTAAGTCCCGGGAAAGAACATAGGATAGCTTTTGGCGCCATTTCAAGCGGGGCGATTTTTAGATGAGCTGCTATTATATGAGTCGAATTGAATTTGATAATAACTATTTCGAAGCAAAATGCATATGCATGCGGGATAAATCCCAGAAAAATGTAGGGTTTCCGCGCGATAAACGAATTTTGGCGCAATGGAGTTGTGGGCGTCATCTAGTAGGCTAATAATTATAAATTGTTCTCGTTCATTATATTATGCCAACGTGTTACGTGCATACTGCATAACTAAATAGTTACGGAAGATGTATATTAAGTAAAAAGGTTAAAAATAGTTTAGTGTTTCGATTAAAAGTCTAGCACAATGGATTCTTAATATTTTTATCACAATAAATACTTGATTTGTGACAAAATCCAAAATCTTTTACACTAGAGAAAAGCTCTATGTTAATTATTTACAAACATAGATTAGATAAGTAGGTACTGTTACTGCCGAAAATTCGCAGCAAAATTGAGAATTTTGTTATCCATATACTTACTTACTTACTAATATTATAAATGCGGAAGTGTGTCTGTCTGTCTGTCCGTCTGTCTGTCTGTCTGTAGGATACTTTTTGTCCCTGAAAAATGTACGGTTCCCGTGCGATAAATGAGTTTTGGCACAACGGAGTTGCGGGCGTCATCTAGTAAATAAATAATGGAGTGCAGGACTTAATACTTAATTAACAATAATAAATAAATTCAAAAACAACTTAAAACTTTTTCCATTAGAAGCAACGACAAGGATAAAGCGCGAGCCTTATTCAATTACCATTAGTTTTAATGTTCAGACACTAAGTAATTCAAAGTTACTTAAAAGTACATAAGTTAAATATTTTTGAATATAATTAAGAAAACCTAGATACACGTATAACTTCTCAATTAAAAAATGTAGAGTTATATAAGTTATAATACTTTACTGTGACTATATTGTATCCCTTTTATAGAGATCACTGAAGTACTGTAAAAAAGTATGAGTCGGGCCAGGTACGGTACCTAACTTTTTAATTATATTTATTTTATTTTATTAGGAAAACTTACAGCATAGGTATAAGTATAACAGTGATAATATAATAGATTTATTAAATAACGATAGGCCAATAACAAGTTTTCACTAGTAAATAATAAATTTGAGCTAAAATTAACAAAGTCCTGACAAGACACATAACAGTAATCTAAAAAATATTTAAATGTATTTTTTGTAAAGTGGCATAATATTATTATATTATTGCATATACTTTTATGACTTTTGTTTTGTTACATCCTAGATATACTTCTATATTTTCGTTAAGACGAATTCAATGCTTTTAAATTAAAAATATTCAAAATTATTGAACTTGTGTACTTTGAAGTAACTTCTACTAGTAGAAATTAATTATATTCTAATAAACTCTACGTTTGTTAGAGCTGAGAATGCTATGAAACGCGAATAATATTATTTTTCTCCTTGTTTTAGAAAAAATTCATTTACTTTTAATCTCGGTGTTACTTTTACATTAAAATGAATTTGCATTTATGAAATTGAAAAGTAAATGTCGCTTGTAAGATAATGGTGGCGCTGGCCGACATTGTGTTTACAGAAATGAATATATTCCACCACAATACAATGTGGAACACAATGGTCGTTGTTAGCTGGAACATATTTTATTAGTTCTCATACCTTAATGGTTATAGTTATTTTATGTTATCTAAATTGATAGAGTATAGTATAGTATAGAAATTATCGATACCGTTTAGAGGTAGATATGTTATAATTATAGACGTATAGATTGCCTGTCTTGTCCTTAACTTAATTACCTATAACAATTAATTTTTAATCCCGAAATCAAACCCAAGAGTTCAAAATTAAGGCCACTACAACCTTTGTTTACGTTTAAGCGTTATTTAGGTTGCTATTTCTTGTTTTAAGATTTTCAAGCTAGACAGTGTAGCTAGCGCATATTTTAAAATTACCCAGCATAAAAATTAAAATAAATAGTGGGACGGGGACAAGCTTATGGGGTACTTTTTGTAGGTTATTGGTAGATTTTGCCTCCTTCAGCTTAGTCAAAGATTTTCGCGGTTCCATCTTCATAAAATATCAAACCCACACAAGTGATAAAGACGACAAAATGACAGAGCAACGAAATAGCAAGTCATCGAGATAATAAACAGCAAATCGCTTTAACGAGATCATGCTGACTCGCAGTCCCCAAATCTTGTGGATGTCTCAGACAATCGTTAACAAGAACAGGGATTTCCAAACTGGGCTGCACGGTTCCGTGGGGTGGACATCGGGGGTTCGCCAAAACATAACAATATAATATCGCCAAAATAGTTTAAAATGCGATAGTTAAGAAATCTTCTAGAATACTATAATATCATGTTACTTTACAATTCTTTTCCTCGGCTTTATTAGTGTGAAATGGTATTTCGGGTATAAAAAATTGGATCCATCTTTTAACCCTCTTAGGGGTTGAATTTCAAAAATAGTGCATGCTGACAATGAGATAAGAAGAGGTGTTTAAAAATTAAAGTTTCTAGCTCTAAAAGTTTGGCCTGAATGTTTATCAGTGATAAGTCAATCAGCTTTACCTGTTATTATTAGATGGTAGATAGAAATGTATCACCGTAAATTCAGAATCAATAATCGATTATACCCAAATCCTTTTTTCTCTTTCTTAGTTCTTACATAATTTTATTACTACCCCCTTCGTTAGGGTTGCATAGAAACAAAAGGGGTTCTCGCTTGGGGGTTCAAAAAAGTTTGAGAACTCCTAGTCGAATAGCTCTTTCATACAGATGCTGCACGTGTCAGGATGTCCCTAAAGTACAGAGACCATTGTACCGCATATTACATTTGACTACCATGTTAAGATTTGCCTTTAACATAACTCTTCTACGGACGGCATAAGGGTGATTTTAGAAGAACGTTAAAGGTAAATAAGTCTGGTTGTGTTCCATATTTCAGGACGTCTGGAGCTAGCGATAAATTGTATATTGTTCCATATATTTTTGAATGATAGTCAACAACTTTGTATTCTCGTAATTGTTAAACTAACGTCAGGCGCGCTGTGATTGGTCCAACTTCGAAATGTCTATCAATTTTAAGGTGATTCCTTGCCCCCATAAAATATACTGAACAAGATGATGCCCGCAACTCCGTTACGCCAAAACTCGTTTATCGCGCGGGAGCCGTACATTTTTCCGGGACAAAAAGTATCCTATGTCCTTTCCTGGGACGCAAAGTATCTCCATAATCAGCAAAATTGGTTCAGTGGCTTGGGCGTGAAGAGGTAACAGATAGACAGACAGACAGACACACTTTTGCATTTATAATATTAGTATGGGGATTTCAGAAATGTATGCCAATATATATATATATATATATATATAACAAAAATATAATTTATCACTAATTATTATACTTTTTATTAATGAAAGTATTACATGTCAAATAACTACATATAGTTACAACTACATATAGTTATAGTTACAAGTGCTTTCTTTTGTTATATTGAAAGCGTATGTCTGTCTATATGTTATCGCCCTTCCCTTCACGCCAAAACCGCAAGATACAGTCCCGAGAAAAGACATAGGATACGTCTTTTATCCCGGAAAAATGTACGTTTGCGATAAACGAATTTTGGCGTGACAGAGTAGCGAGTGTCATTGACCTCTAATATCTTCATAAGTAAGAGGAACAATGTTATTTTGATACATAACAATTGCGTAATAATCGAACTGGATTACTTTCGAAAATCTCATCTCAGTGAAAGGTTACCGCAACCACATGTTTTGATTACACTTATTGCATTCAAATAGCATGTTACATATCAGGTGTAATTAGCCTGGACTTAGCATACATAATCTAAGTAGAATGGCTAGACCTGTCAGATTGCCGTGTATATTAGATACTAGCTATTGCCCGCGGCAGACGCCTCCGTGGTTTAGTGGTATAGAGCGCGGCTTTTGACTCGGAGGTCGTGGGTTCGATTCCCGCGTTGGAAACCTGTTATTTCCAAGTTTGGTTTGGACAATGCAGGCTGATCATCTGATTGTCTGACAAGTAAGATGATCCATGCGTCGGATGGGCATGTAAAAAAGTCGGTCCTGCGCCTGATCTCTCGCCAGTCGTGTCGGTCGTCCGTCCCGCTGGGCTATGAGAGTATAAGGAATAGAGAGTGCTCTTGTGTACTGCGCACACACTAGGGCACTATAAAATTACTCCTGCGTAAGCCAGGCGTTTCAATGAAACCAGCCACCGTCACCGAAACCGGTGTGGGAGCTATTATTATTATTGCCCGCGGCTTCGCTTGCGTTAAAAAGTATTATTACATGCAATCTGTCATCCCCTATTTTTTTAGGGGTAGAATTTATCAAAATCCTTTCTAAGCGGACGTCCATGTCATAACATCTACCTGCATGAAGTATTAGTCCGTCCAATGGTTTGGGCTGTGCGTTGATAGATAACTATGTTAGTCAGTCACCCTTGAGTTATATAATATACTAGATGACGCCCGCAACTCCGTTGCGCCAAAATTAGTTTATCGCGTAGGGGCCGTACATTTTTCGGGATAAAAAGTATCCTATGTCCTTTCCCGGGACTCAAAGTATCTCTAACTAAATTTCAGCCCAATCGGTTCAGCCGTTCTTGCGCGAAGAGGTAACAGACAGACAGGCAGACAGACACACTTTCGCATTTATAATATTAGTATGGATTCATTTAGATTGTTATTATAGCCTGTCGATTTTTGATGTAGGAAGTAACGCCTTGATATTTACTGCTGACATAAGAGGTACGGTAACTGCGGTTATGCTTACCAACAGATATCAGCTGTCTTTGTAGTTGCTTTTTTTAGACTTTTTTAAACTGTTTGCTCTATGGTGGTACGGAACCTTTCGTGCGCGAGTTCAACTCCCACTTGGCTTATTTTTTATATTATTTGCTTAGGTACCATAGATAAACTGCAAAAAATAAAAATCATATTATTTTATTGTATGCCCATTACCCCGTAATCCTCTTAGCTCTTTCTCACCTTACGTAGAGTCAGCTCTGATAGTGCATTTGCGCCAAGAAATTCTATCTTGGGTTGGCGTTTTTCGCAATTAATTAACAACCAGTGGTATATCCAATAACACAGCTGCCGAAATTAATAAACTAATTAGGCTGGATTTATTGCGGGCTCTACACTCGCGGCCGGGTTTTGCGTCTTCGCGCTCGCGGCTTCGTATTTGTTCGCATCGTGTTCACGGCGCGTAGCCGCGGCGGTTTGCCCGCTACACCGCGAGATCACAAACCTATTGCTATAAAATATGTTATTATCGCTGTCATTTACATACTACTAGATGACGCCCGCAACTCCGTTGCGCCAAAACTCGTTCGCGCGAGCCGTACATTTTTTCGGACAAAAAGTATCCTATGTCCTTTCCCGGGACTCAAAGTATCTCCATGCCCAGCAAAATTGGTTCAGCGGTTTGAGCGTGAAGAGGTCAAGAGACAGACAGACAAACAGACAGACAGACATACAGACAGACATACAGACAGACGGACAGACAGACACACTTTCGCATTTATAATATTAGTACGGATTGCTCGGCGGGGGCACACAAATCGAGCCTTATTAGGCTGCTGTAAATACAATTTTAGTTTCGTTTTGACATTGCTTAATGAATGTTAAACCCACTGGGGATAAATGGAAAACTTTCTTAGATTCGCGTGAAATATAATTATAAGTTTGGACTAAATTAGGTTTGGAAAGTTTGATTATTGCCTAATAAATACAAAACATAGCCCCAGAGTACAAATTAGTTTGTTATGTTACTGAAAAAGTTTTTCTTTAAAGGGTTGAAACTTAAGTTTTTTTAAAAAGTTAATTTGTTTTATCGATCAAGATTTAAGAAGTACGAAGTTCAGCTATTTCGATAGAAATATATGTAGATCATGCATGTCTATACAGAGCATAACTGAGGCACATCGCTAACCCGGGGAACCCATAAAGGGTTTCCCTGCGCATAAAAAAAAAAGGATTTTTTTTAAGGGATGAAACCTTTTAAAAACGAAATATTTTACTTAAAGGACTTTATAAAATCACTACCCTCCCAGTTTTGCGTCTCAATCTGACCCATCACTTTTATATTTTTAGATACTTCATTGATTCACAAAACTTAATTTTTAGGATTCCGTACCGAAAGAGTAAAAACGGTGCATTACTGAGACTTCGCTGTCAGTCTTGGCTCCATCTTTAGAGCCACTGTAGCTAGACTTCTGAAATTTTCACAGACTGTTGTCGCTATAACAACAAAATATACTAAAAACAAAATTTAAGGGTGTTCTAATACAAAAAAAAAAAAACACAATTTTTGCCAACTTTCGTGCATGAGTCCGACTCGCATTTGGCCGATTAAAGCGTCTCCCAGACAGACGCGGCCTGCGTTGGCGGTGGCGGTCAGTTGGAACTTGGATGGCTTGGCCGTGTGGCCGCGTATGTCTGTGTCGTTCCTAGAACACTCAAGTTTTACAACTGACCGCCACCGCCACCGCAGGCCGCGTCTGTCGGGAGACGCTTTACTTGTCTTGATTTTTTTGAGAGAGAAACCTCTCTAAAGTACTAAATACTGCTACGGTTTCCTGTTTTAGAATGTTTCCAATATACTTATTTACTTCGAATAATCATTTTAATCTTTAGATTTGGATTATTTGAAAGTGGATTACGGTACTCGGTAGATTCACATTAGCGATAGTCCCTTTTACCGGCCTTTCTACCGCAATATACACATCATACAGTAGAGTAACTCAGCTATGTCCTTAAAATTAAACTCACTCAACAGAGACAATTTCCGCTCGCGATTTTACCTGACACTATATTGTTCAAGTTCTCTGAAATCACGGTAATATGTGTGTGTCAGATCTGATTAGTGCAATCTTGTATGAAGATGCTGTATGTATTTATACTGTGTTTTAACTGACCACTGAATACTTGACACTTGACAGATTTATAGATAATCTATAATCCTGTCAATTCAATTTACGGCTGGTTAACATGCGATCGAAGATCGAAAATGAATAGATTTAAATAATGTTGACGTTAGTAAGTTTCTAATCTCTCTATTACAGAATAGGCTTTTTGAGTAAATTTCGTGTATCGATATAATTATACACATTTACTAGCTGTCCCGGCAAACGTTTTTTTTTATTATAAAGTATATCGCAAGTATTATTTTATTGAAGTGACTAAATAGGTAAGTATGTCACCATGGCAACGTCCATCGCTATCCCGTGACCCGCGTCGCGCAAACAATGGTCGCCGTCAGTCTCGAGTTGTAATAAATAATAATTTACTATTATTTATTTAATAAATGCACTTATCAATATATAAAGTACCCAGTAGCCGATTCTCAGACCTACTGAATATGCATATAAAATTTGGTTAAAATCAGTAAAGCCGTTTCGGAGGAGTTCGTGGACTAACATTGTGACACGAGAATTTTATATATAAGATTTTTCTACAGCACAATATATTTTTGTTACAAAAAAAAGTTTTTGTTTGGTTCGATTATTCAAAGAGCTTCAATGCTGCGGGGCTAAAATGGTCGCTTTGTTGAATCATGATATAAAACATAATATGATTCAATTCTTTAAAATCGCAAAATGCAACTCTGCTTGCAATTCATTTCTGTATTTTTGTACTGATTTGACATTTGTCAGTTTGACAGTTTTGACAATTCATTTGCTGAATTGAGAGGAATTGCTAAATGTTACCATTTTAGCCCCGCTGAATGCTAAACTACTCTACCAATTTTGAATAAATTTAGCACTGTGTAATTGTGTAAAGTAGAAGTAGGCTAACTTCCTATATATCGGTCTGTCTGTTACCTATTTACGCTCAAACCTCTATAGTCTATACATATTTAGATGAAATTTAAACACAGATCTCGGAAAAGGACATAACGTTTTTATCACAGAAACAAATAGTTCTCGCGCGCCAAACGAGTTTTTTCACAACCATATTGTGAGCAACATCTAATTCACTATAAGTGTCTAAACATACTAGGCCGAAAAAACGCGGCTGAAGTTCGGCATGATTACGCCTGCAATGCGCTAGGCATACATATTAACGCGACGTAATTTCGGCATGGTGTGTCATCAGCAATTTAAAATACATAGCAGGCTTAATCATGCCGAACTTCGGCCGCGTGCTTTCGGCCTAGTGTGTTAAGACACTTACAAGACTTATAACGTAACTTCACCGTCTCCTCTATTGTAACACATTACAATGAGTAAAAGAACCAAATTCCGTCTCCGGTCTAGTAGTTTCCATTATAGCGATGTTACAATAATTACGTAACTCTTATCTCAGTCACGTTTACATTCTTCTTGTTTGTATCAAAACCGACTAAGTTAGGACGGCCAGTGGCCACATACATCCAACAGGGATACCAATTTAGGAGTTTTCTCACAAAAGGGGCTAAACCAAAATATATTAGGGTTGTTCCTCAAAAGATTTCTGGGGGTGTTTTACAAGCTTATGAGTGTGAATAACGTTCTTAGTAGAACATTTTCAATTATTGGTCAATTTAAAGGTTTCATTTAGGGTTAACATTTTCGGAGTTAGTAACTCTGACATCCGGAAGTATCCTGAATTTCAGATTTCGTTTTTATCAAAATAGGTTCAGAATTTTAGAAGTAACAATCAGACGGACATACACACTGTAGTAATAATTATAATTTTATTAATATTTATATTAATCGTCAGCTAATAAATACCGCAACATTTCTGCTATTAAGTCAGTAGGTCAACTTGTTTTGCTTTGTTCTGCGTTAAATCGATTACTCAGTTCATTTATTTTTCCTTTTAAGAGAATTACCGACAAACTGTGAAATTGTTTTGCATGGAGTTTTTTATAAAATTATTATTCTTTGCTTGTTATTTTAGTCCACTTAAAACTTAAACTTTTCGCTGAGTGTGCACGTAAATTAGGAATATGTTCGAAACAATAATGGCCTGACAAAAAACTGCCATGAAATACCATCACATAAAATTAATTGTTTCATTTTGATTCATCAGTTTGATTTCATTAAAATTTTGCGTACCTAATAAGGTAAATCATGCAAAATTAAAACCAGAATATTTGAGAAGGGATGAAAAATGACCGTATCTGTAAGTATTTTAAGAAATATTCTAAAAACGTTGGCGAAATCGGTTTAGTCGTTCTCGAGATTAGCGCTTATAATTATACATTTGGCGATTCATTTTAGGGTTCCGTATCCAAAGGGTAAAAAAGGAACCCTATTACTGAGACTTCAATGCTCAGTGCTCACTCCAGGCTGTATCTCAAGAACCGCTACAGCTAGACTTAATGACTGTAGTTGAGGCCTCTTCGAGAGTTTTTGATAGCTTTACAGTTTACACGTTAATAATTACACAATAAATATAAAATAGAAACAAATAATAATAATAATTATTATAGGACAGGAGTAAATTAAAATTTTTGCTTCAATAAAATATACGCCTTCGTAAAATAAATCAACGCTTGTTTTTCATACAGACACGTCGAAAGAAAGTATTTTCATTTCGCCTATATTGGAATATTTTGACACTTGTAGGAAACGCGCCGATTCTGCAATTTTTTTTCTGTGACTTTCGTCAATCGACTCTGGTTTTCAAGAGCCAAGATGATGATCGTTAGTCAAAGTTATACGATTATTACGAAGTGACAATAATATCTATTTACGTTCGTCTTATTTTAAAAGCCCATAAGGGCTGGTTTACACGTGTTAAGTAGATAAGTAGTTAACTGAATTTTAACTTAATTTTAGTTACTTATTGCATGTAAACACAAAATTTAGTAGCAAGTAGTAAGTTAAAATTTAGTTAAGTACTAAACGAGGAAATTAGAATTTTGACTATTTTCTGTTAAGATGGCAGGCGAGGCTTGTCACTTGACAAATTTCGGGCCGGCACTTCAAATTAAGTTAAAATTTAGTTACTACTTATCTACTTAATACGTGTAAACCAGCCATAAAATCCACCAAAGTACAGTCATATTCTGACTTACTATCAACTGATGATTAAAAGTTATTGTTGATGCCCAATTTACAGACCGACATACTTACTGTGGAATCCTACTTGTTGCTCCTGTTCTTACTGTTTTTTTTTTTAAGATTTTAGAATTATAATTCATGCTTTCCCGTGGCAAAGAAATACTTCGAGAAAGCCAAAAAAGGGTAGTGATTTTAGCAGTTTACATTATATGTATAAGCCCTCGTAACGACTTAAATACTAGTTCAATTTTAAATAAGGTGTCATTAATTCGTTCGTATTGATTTATTTTTATAATCGGATTATAGTTTTTTAACACCTCCATCGTGGGTATCGCAGACACAATAGATTGTTATGTTATGTGGCAGCCGGCTGCCGCTTGGGGATGATGGGTTAAACGTAACTAACATTCGTATATCCTTGTTCCAGGTATGTATACTAATAGTTGCAGTGGTGAGGTGTGATGCTGGCATCGAAGCCGGTCATGACACAGGCAACAGCCTCGGAGACAGTGGGGGCTACCACTACTCTGCACCCGTCACGGGTGGGGATTTCTCCGGACAAGATCACGGCTTCTCCGCAACCCAGGGTGACCATTTCTCTGGTGGACAAGGGCATGATTTTTCTGGAGGACATGACTTTTCTGGAGGACAAGGACACGACTTCTCTGGCGGCCAAAGCGCAGGAGGACACGGGAACGACTACACCATAGCTCTAACCCAAGGAGGTCAAGATTTTCACGGGCCTCAGCATTTCCTAGGCGGCGTCGGTTTGGGAAGCTATGGAGGAGACTCCTATTTGCAAGCGGCTCATGACTTCGGTTCCCAGAACTTCAACGGAGATGGACATGGCGACGTTAGCGGAGCGGGAGACTCGAGTCACGAGGAGCAAGGCGAGGCCAATCACGGTCATGGACAACAGGACTTTGGTCAACAAGGTCAGCATGATTTCGGTCAAGGTCACCAAGGATTCATCCTTCAAGATGGCGGACACGATTTCGGGGACCAGCATGACTTTGGCAACGTCCACGCTTTCCCTGTTGGCGAGCATGTGGATGAGGAGCATCCGGTCCAGGTGCCGTTGTACAAACACATGACGTATCCCATTCCTAAGTTGATCCACGTGAACGTACCCAAGCCGATTCTAGTTGGGGTCCCGCAGCCGTACCCCGTCAAGGTGCCAGTCCACAAGCCAGTGGCGGTGCCAGTTGAAACTGAAATCTCCATTCCGATCGAGAAAGTCGTCCCCTACCCAGTCGTGAAGCACGTCCCTTACCCAGTAGAAAAGCACGTACCTATCAAGGTCGAGAAGACCGTGACCGTCCACGTCCCACAGCCTTACCCCGTCAAGATCCCAGTGTACAAGACCATCCACCACAAAGGTCACCACTACCACCACTGATCTTCCAAATTCAAAGTGCCTTGTAAATATTGTTAACTAATTTTAAGTCATTTTCAACTGTCTTCATGTTGTAGTTGATTTATTTATTGTAAGATTGTTTATTAAAAAAAAGTTACTGTATTGTGTTGTTTAATTTTTTTGCTGAACTTAGATAAACGTTGGCCAATCTGAGTTTAAGTTAACCCCGTTTTATAATTAACGCTTTTTGCTGTCCAACAAATGTATTATAAACAATTGAAATATTAATGTTGTTAATTTATATCATAAAATGTCTGGTTATTCACGTTATCTTGATGGTAATTATTGTAACTGTCATTTAAACCCACTGTACAGTGTACAATGTTATCATAATTTTCCTATTTATTTCCGTTTCCTTATTCATTTAAGAGAGCTATCATTTGAACAATTATATAATTTGCGTCCTTTTTAAACCTTCTAAGAAGCCGTTTGTACGTTGCACAATAATTTATATTGCTAGGTTCATGGTACTTACATTTGTAATATTATAATAAAACAAAAATAAATTTACGCTTAGTATGCGTAACAGTTTTGTGTAAGTTAGAGTAGTAAGTACACTTATTTTATAGAACATTAGAAGTATCAAAAGTAAGAAATTAAACGAATATAGGACTAATCTTATTCGTGTAGCTAACAATGAAATCTCAAATCGTACAAATATAGCAAGCAACATGCTTTTAATTGGCTCTTGGTATACAAACTACGAAGTTCATAATTTATTACATATTTAGTACCATCAAGGAAGTTCCTATTTTCCTAGGCAGTTGACAGGCCAACGTCATATTTTGGTTGTGATCTTTCGACTGGGTTTGACGTAATGCGACCAAACCACGTAGATCCCCCATCTTAGTACGAGATACGACTGCAGAACTGTGCAGGTATCGAGTACACGCTTAAGAAAAAGTTGAGTTTGCGGGATAAGATGTAATCATCAGGTATTGAAAGCAAACATCGTTCATTTAATGGCAATGAGTATAGAGATTTAGAAAAATCCGGTGTGCCGTTGGGCACCCGGCCGCAACCCTATTGTAACCAGGTGTGAACAGGTACCATTCCGATACATTTTTGCATCCATAACGTATATTGATCTTTTATATATCAAATGGAAGCTTATTTTCCTCTTATTATTATAATATAGGTGTGCCTAATTAAATCTGGCCGCAAATAAGGGGTGCCGGCTGTCAAAGATGGCAAAGTATCGAAGGTTGAGGGAAAGGGAGCTAGCGCGAAACATTACGGGATAGTGATAGTACATCATGTTAGTGTACTTAAACATCGGTTCAAACAATAGTAATAATCGGCCAAGTGCGAGTCGGACTCGCGCACGAAGGGTTCGGTACTATTATAGAGCAAAATTAGGCCAAAATTTGTATTTTTTGTATGGGAGCCGCCCTTATATTTCGACTGCTCTTAGGTAGACTATCGTAACATCAAAAACGCAACTTTAAAGGAGGAGCGTTTGAAGTTGCAAATTTGAACCACGACTTCATTTTTTAATCGATTGTTATAAAATTTGGCATGAGCAATAAAACAATAGTGTTAGGTATTAACTTATGCAACAAAATACTATATTATTAGCTTGGTTTAGCTGAAATTGTTGTTGCGATATTATTCTTTGGAAATTCTATAACGAAAATTATTGCAACTAACACTTACCACAGTTTACGTTGAAATTTCTCCTTTTTAAAATATTGTAACGTTTACTTACTATACTATACGGGGGACTTCTTTAACGTTTTTTTATGGTATGTAAGACATATCATAGTTTACAGGGGAATTGCCTAATTCGAATTTATAGTATGTTTGAGAAAATAAATTATTTATAAATTATCTTTTCTGAAAAAAGTGTGAAATACCTTTAAAATTTGTTTAGTAAATTTTAGAAGTAAGTAGTTGACATGATTTATACCGTTAATGTGCAAAAAAGTGCTAAAATATAGTAAGCAATCAACTTAATTGGCTAGCAAAGCATCATCAGTAGCAAAAATTTTATTTTAAATAATATTTTGTAACCTTCTTAAAAAAATCATATGATAAGCTTTATAACTTATGTGTATTTATCACAATGTATATAATCCGCTTATACTTATACAATATTATTATAAATACGAAAATTGATCTCTATTCGTTACCTCTTTACACCCAAACAATTTTCCTGACATTTGGTATGAAGATACTTGGAGTCCTGGGAAAGGACATTTTATACTGGAATAGGAAGAATCCTACGTCCTTTACTATACGGTCCGCGCGAGACAAACGAATTTTTGGCTCTACAGAGTTGTGGGCATCAACTAGAAAATCTTAAATACTGCTAGGTATATTAATTTCGCTGATTTTTGCTAAGGCCTGTTATCAATTATTATTTCTTTATCGCTATCACATGGGTCCACTATTACGAACAATGGCTCCTGTGAACCAGATACACTTTAATTAAAGAATTAGGATGGCTAAGAGTGCTATGTGTCAAATGCGTAAAGCCTTGCGTGACAAAATGTTTTCTTTAAAAAGTAAGACAAAACTTGTCTACACTTTAGTATACAATACACCATACTTCAACAGACCGCAGATATATCGACGCCTTCGAGATGTGATAATGAAGGAAAATGCTCCAAATTTCAATTTGACAGTTTTCAGAACCAAAGCGTCCATCCTGGCTAAGCTAAAAGTTATGGCACGGCTCTTTACCACAATATGCCTCAAATCTATTTTAGAATACTATGGACACATAATATCCAAAAATAAAGGCGACAATATTAAAATAGTCATTGGCAAGACTGAGGTCGAAAGACCGCGGGGCCGCAGTCCCATGCGTTAGTCCGATCAAATACGCACCTAAATTATTGAGTTCATTGTTTACGACGCTTTTCAAGTGGCTGAAGATAGGAAAAGCTGGCTTAACATTATTAGAAGGAAGGTTATTAAAAGGGAAGGTCACGACCCTGTGACATGAGGAATACAACTACAGGAAGAGGATCACTTGGGATACTAGTACTAGTTCTTGAAAAATTTCAGAAAGAAAAAAAGAGATCATAAAATGTAAACTAATTACAATATATTATATCCATAATTTTGCATAAAAAATGTGTTTGTTTATTTGTCCATGGACATTGGGTATATTGCCTCCTCACGCCTAAACCGCTTAACCGTTTTTTCTGATATACTGTATGGGGATACTTCGAATCCCGGAAAAGGATATGGGATACTTATACCCCGGAAAAAGGTTCCGTTCCCGGTTGACAAACGGGTAAAGACAAGTTGGCCTTGAATAAGCTTAGTATTCTCAACAGAGCGAGATAGTATTTCAGTGCGAAAGTGCGAAGTGCGGTAAAGTATCGTATGTTAATGAATAGTACGACGTAGAACGTAGTAAGATATAGATACAATAAATAAAAAATAATAGTTTCCGTAGTAGAATGTCGTATAATTAACATACAATATTTATCATAACTTAAATTCCAACGAACAAAATCGTAAGTTACACTTGCAATATATTTTTCAATAGAAGTTCCAATGTAAACTATTGTAAGTAGTACAAACTATAGTTTACGTTAATCTTTATGCGGCGTAGACAATCGCAACTAATACATACGATGTGTGAATTCGGGCATCTGCTCCCCTATTATTCCGCGTAGACTATCTCTAAGGGACTTACAATAAATAACATCGGAGGCGTTTGAAACATACTACAGTTTACGTTTCGAAAAAGGCATTTATACTTCGAATTTAATATTTTTTCTTGAAGATACTAAAAGATCCAACATAATTATATGCATTTTCGCAATAAAACGAAATTTGCAATTTTGTGGCTTACGATACCTAGGAGCAGTCGATTTTAATTTTACTTTAATTTTATTACTTATTACTAGTAATTAATTTCATTTTTCATTTCATTTAATTTTTTTCCGGTTAAACATTGCAAACGCAGGCTTCCTACGAGATTTATCAAAATAATGTACCAAGGCCCAATTCCACCAATGTCTGCTAATGTTAACAGCTTCTTAAAATGTCATGTCTTCTTTTTCATTCATACGAAAAACGAAAGAGGTAACGTGAAACTAATTCGAGCATTAACTTTAACAGTCTTTGGTGAAATTGGGCCTAAGTATTGTACACTATGAAAAGGTCTACAGAAAACTCCGCGATGGTATAATATGTCTATCTCATAAGGATATCTCACAATAACATTTTTTTGTCATTTACTTTGTCGTTTACTTTTATCTTGGCTAAATGGTTAATTTTCGAAGCAATTTTAACCAATACGGCAATAATCCTTATTAAATTAAATACTTTATTAAATACATTATTGATTTAATATAGATCTATATTATGGCCCTTTACGGCATACGATTTATATATTTTTGAAGATATTACAGATTCTAAAATTGCGGGACGTAGCTTTTGTGGCGGTACCGACCAATGCGGGCGGATAGTAATGAATATAATAATATTATGTAATAAAAAACTACTGAATCGATTTTAATCATTTCTTCAGTGAGTGACATAGACTATAATATATTTTATACCCGTGCGAAGCCGGTACATACAGTCGCTATTACATAATATTATGAATATTTAATCTTTATGTAACAAACAATTTAACACTTGAATAAACTTTTAAATTCTTGTAGAGTATTAATTTATTTGGTCGTTTTTAGGGTTCTGTACCCAAAGGGCAAAAACGGGATCCTATTACTTATAAGACTTGGTTGTCTGTCCGTCTGTCCGTCTGTCTGTATGTCTCCAGGCTCAAGGCTGTAACTAAAGAATGGTCATAGCTAGAGAGTTGACATTTTCACAGATTATGTAATTTATAATAATATGTTGCCGCTGTAACAACAAATACTAAAAACAAAATAAAATTTAAGCATGTTCAAATTTATATTAACTATATTCAATAACTATAACATTCTGGCAATAAAGACATTTGAATTTGAATACAATAAACGTGATTTTTTGGCCTTTTTCGCTCTATGTCGATAATGGCAACAGATGGGCACCTTAAAATTTCGCGTAATCTTCAATTAAAATATATGCAATTTAATTACTAATAATAAAATTAAAGTAAAATTAAAATATTAGGGCGGCTCCCACGCAAAAAACACAAATTTTGGCCTAATTTTCCTCACTACACTACACAAAAATAGTACGGAACCCTTCGTGCGCGAGTCCGACTCGCACTTGGCCGATTATTACTATTGTTTGAACCGATGTTTAAGTACACTTACATGATGTACTATCACTATCCCGTAAAGTTTCGCGCTAGCTCCCTTTCCCTCAACCTTCGATACTTTGCCATCTTTGACAGCCGGCACCCCTTATTTACGGCCACATTTAATTAGGCACACCTATATTATAATAAGAAGAGGAAAATAAGCTTCCATTTGATATATAAAAGATCAATATACGTTATGGATGCAAAAATGTATCGGAATGGTACCTGTTCACACCTGGTTACAATAGGGTTGCGGCCGGGTGCCCAACGGCACACCGGATTTTTCTAAATCTCTATACTCATTGCCATGAAATGAACGATGTTTGCTTTCAATACCTGATGATTACATTTTATCCCGCAAACTCAATTTTTCAAAAATGTTTTTAAAATATTTGCGGCCACATTTGGACTGGCACCCCAGTAGAAATATGTTCTCCTTATTATAAATATTTGTAAAAATGTGGTTTTAAGCGTGTACTCGATACCTGCACAATTTTGCAGTGGGATCTTAGACTATCTAAAGTTGATTCCTATGCAGATGGCGGATCTAAGTCATGTGGTCGGCTTATGTCAACTCAATGGTAGCTGTGATCGGTCGGCTAGGTTTGATGTAACGCGACCAAATTACTTAGGCCCGCCATCTGCGTAGGAATCAACTTCTCTGATAGTACAAGGCCTGATTAGGAATCAACTTCTCAGATACTTAATATTTATATTAACGCCTTTAAAAGTTATTAGCAATGATGACTAAGCGTACAGCTTTGTTAATAAAAATATTTCACAGTAATATTATTACATTACTAGCTGTCCCGGCAAACGTTGCTTTGCCATAATATAAAGTATTTCGCCCATGTTATTTTACTGAATTGACTAAATAAGTATGTCGCCATGGCAACGTCGATCGCTATCCCGTCGCACAAACAATGGTCGCCGTCAGTCTCAGGTTCTAATAATTTACTATTATTTATTCAACAAATGCACTTATCAATATAAAAAGTAGATGTTGTCCGATTCTCAACCCTAGCCGATATGCTCGCTAAGATTCACGAAAATCGGTCGAGCCGTTTCAGAGGAGTTCAATTACGCACACCGTGACACGAGAATTTTATATATTAGATGATCGAGCATCAAATAAAATATAGAAAGATTTGTAAATGGAACAGGAATAAATTCAATGAAGTGTGGAATTTAGCGGAAAACAAAGGCCTCAGTGGCGTCATGGATTTGTACGGAATGGAGAAAGTCTGGAATCCATAACAAAAGCCGTGTCCGGCGGAGTAGGTACGAGGGAATTTGAATAAAAACCACATTTGGAGGGATATCTTCCTTCCGAGTAGGGCTGTGAAGTATTTTCGATAAAACTGAAGGTACTATTTTTTTTATAAAAAAGCATACTATCAGCCGCACTCAAAGTCATTAATTAACCCCATCAATCCCTAAGCGGCAGCCGGCTGCCGCATAACAATAACTAAAAAGCTATTGTGTCTGCGATTGTCTGTCTTTAGTTAAAATCTTTATTTTTATTTACAGTTAAAAGTAATTAATATTCGTCTCATAGTGTGGCTGTTTATGAATTAATACTTAAGTACTTTAGGTTTTTTTCATGTCTTAAATGACTTACAATAAATTTTAGAAGGTTCTATGCAATATCTTTCCGGAATACTCCAGAATTTTGATATTATGTTTTCTGGTTAGTTTTACAAGGTTTTTGTGATAAGTTTTGTGCAAGGCTCCTGTATTACTAGATTTTTGCGCTAGAACCAACGCGCAACGTATAATGTGTTCGATTATTCAAAATTACTCATCGACGACTGACTTTTGCTTTTGGTTTGGATCGAACTGTTCAATGATGGACTAAATAGCGGAATTGGGTTACTACTTACTGCACTAGTAATCGATAAGCTCGGAAATCCTTATTCTCATCACTATTTGCACCAGCTGCCGCTTACTGAACTAGATGAATTCTGAATCAAATATTCATCCTTTATTCTTTATTAATAGCGCTAAAATGTAGTGTTTTATGATTTTCCTGTCAGATTTACTCCTCCACAAATTGAGCGTTTTATGTATGTATATCAACACAGACTACGTCTGTGTAAATTACGTAATTATTTTCCATTAATAACCTAAATATTTTTACAGAGCTTAAGGTCTGATTATTATCTTCCCAAAATGCTACAAGTTATTTATACGTCATAATGAAAAAATATCAGGTCATCTAAATACTTTACATATTATCCGGCATCAATATAATATTTCTAATCAATGTGTTCTTTGATTTTAAAGACTTTAGGTACCACCAATGCATCCAATAAATAAAATACTTAATTTTAAAATCTTTAGAAGTCAGCAAAATTAAAAAATATTATCTACAAAATAATTTAATTTACTTACAAGTCCATCAAAACAACACGAACAATTTTATGATTAACTCGACACGCGTGAATCACCGTTTTACTACACATAAAGACTTCGTAACGTAAAATAATGAAGCCATTATAGAAAACAACGCTATCTCGCGCAAGAATTTATACGCACTCGCACGCGGAGTTCGCTTCGAATCGTAATTCCCGTAAATCTAAGATTATCCGGAATGGATGGGCTGCGTGATATAAATGAAAGCCTCAATGTCATACAATATATTCAGTCTAAAATTGAAATGAAATGCTCGGTTATGAATACTCAACAGAGATACTTGCTTTGTTACACTTTCGTGTTTAGAGATCAACTACGACGCCCCTCTAAATGACTGTTTCAATGAGTGTAGTCACATCCTTATGAAAGAGTTTGTATGTAGTAACTAGTAAGTATTCAACCAATCACAGTACACGTAATTGTCACTCATTACCAAGATTTGTTGGTCAACTAATCATAACTAGCCTACCGCGCAAGACAACACACTTCAAACGTTTTGACAACGCACTTCAAACGTTTTGACAACGCACTTCAAACATTTTGAATTTTGGTTGGAGGGGCGCGCCATGTTATCGTAGTTGATATCTACTAAAACTACATAGTTGACATAATATTCACGTATTTTTTTTTCTCAGTGTTACAAAAAAATATATATGTAGTACCATTTTGGTCCATTTATCCAGATTGTCCGTAATATGCTGATTTAATCGTAAGCGTAATCTTAATACGAATAATTTCATTCATACTTTGACGTTATAATAATACATCTACTAACTTTCAAACAATCCAACACGTTTAAAGATAAAATACGATAACAGGGCGCCCCTCCAAAATTCAAAACGTTTGAAGTGCGTTGCCTTGCGTGGTCGGCTAGTTATGCTTATGATTAGTTGACCAACAAATCTTGATATTATGTGACATTATGTGAAATATTACGAGTACTGGTTGATTGGTTGAATACTTACTACATACATATTCTTTCATAAGGATGTGACTACACACATTGAAACACTAACAGTAATTTGGAGGGGTGCGCCATGTTATCGTAGTTTATCTCTACGAAACCCACATTTTGAAAAATCTCACGTGAGATCGGAGGGTGGGGAAGGGCGTTGACTAAAATCTCATGAAATCTCACCACGGGGGGACGGAGGGTCAGAAAGAAAAAAAAAAAACCTCACGTAATTTGTGGAGGTGTGCATAGTGAGCAAAACTGTTAAAGGCCAGACGTGTAAACGCCTATACAGTATAATCCCAGAAAGCGTTGAAAATCTAGAAATATATCAAAAAGAGCCATAAAGGAAGATCTTTCGACTGAGCGGGGAGATGTCATTTCAGATGTTGTAATGCCAACTCCAGAACCTCAAACTTTCAAGCGCAATTTGCGCGTTTGGTTTGTTGCATGTTTTAGACATGAAAAGTTGGTAAAAAATTTAGGTAGCCGAATGCCTACCCTACCCTAGCCTAAAGCACATAATTTTTTCAAAGGTAACACAAACGGTTTTTATCACGGTCAAAACGAACAGCTTCGCAGTTCACACGATTCACAAGTTTCGGAGTAACGGGATTACGAGCAACATCTAGTTGCCATTTAATTGAATAAGGCGCTGCACTATATTCGCATTAAATCGTGTATTGCTTATAAACAAAATCAGGCGTATTTTTTGAGGATTTGTTATCGGCTATAAATTGAAACTTTGTGATATCTAGTAAACATAAAACTTTAGATAGTTTTCTGGAATCACTTGACTTTAAATTAAGTTCACGTACATTCATCTGTATACATATAATAAAACAGTAGAAATGAAAATTCTGTACATTAAAGATATTCAAAAAATAATAAGCGGGGGGTGTCACTACATCGCTATAGAAGCCGAAAATGTGGTTTGTTTTATTGTCTGTCTGTCTGTCTGTATGTTTGTTCCACTATCACACGAAAACTACTGATCCGATTTGAATGCGGTTTTCGCAGATATATTTGTCTTCTTCCAACTTTACATCTGGTCTATAAAAAAATTTCCCCCCACCCCTCTAAAGGGAGCAAAGAGTCAGATTTTGTATCAAACTTTCTTTTTAATGGACTTACTTCATATATGTGTCATTAACTGTTTTTTCTAACTTGACATCTGGACCTGGTTTATAAAATTTTCCTCCCACCCCTCTTAGGGGACAATAGAGGGGGTAAGATTTTGTATCAAGTGATGAACTAGAAATCTTTGAATGGCAAAACGTTTGCCGGGACAGCTAGTAATATAATATATTTAATATTATATCGTAGAATTATTTTAAGCCGGTTAAAAATAAATAAAATATCACAACATTGGCCCATAAATAACAATAATTTTCTCATATTGTCCGACCTTTATTGCGGAAGCTCGCAGTCGGATTTTCCTCTATAAAAATTCCTCTGTAATATTTTTCAGACACAATATCGCCGAATTTTATGCAAGTTTCGCCGCTACTCCGTCGGCATAAGATGCACGTTAACGTTTCGACAGAATCGAAAATGTTCAAAAGTTAATCGTCTTTATCGTGAATAACTTGAATTATTTTATGGCACATACTTTACAGTTTTCATTATTCACTATGGTTTGTAACATTTAAAAAGCAATTTCTCATTATTTTTTTTAACATAACGGCCGCACACTTGAATCGTATTTGGATTATAATATTAGGATTTAATCGTTCAAGGGAAAAATAATTTACAGCTAAAATGGAATCATTAATAATAATTGCTATTACATTTGCTAAGCTATTGTAGAGCATACTCGTATAATCATAATTATTAATGCTACTACTTAAAAAAAAAATGTAAGTCACCCAATAATATTTAACAGAAATTGGTTCTACAGTCGTACAAACTCCAAATCTTTGAGTCCTCTTGAGTGTAATCTCTGAAGAGAGACGCAATAAGACTGCGGAGCCTAACTGGATACAGAGTTATCTTACCTTTAGCAGGACCGTATGACCATAACATAAGGTTAATTTTCTTATAAACTACGAGGTAAAATATCTTTGAATAGACTGCACATTCTGTATAATTACTATGCTCTCTGCACCCTGTGTTGCTAGGAATTTGACTATTGTTATGTATTTATCTATTTATTACTAATTAGATAAAATGTTTGGTTACATTATATGAAATATAGTTAGTGTTATGGTTTATGGTACTTATATTATTATTTTGTTATATTATGGTATTACACCTATCTTATTGTTACGTGCTAGGGTTCGAGGATTCGGAGAGAAAGACCTGGTGACTCTCTTGAAGACTTTATTCACAAACACTAGTTCACACAAATCACTAAGTCCAAACACCAAGCACTAGATCCAAATCACTGAGCACTATCACTGTCCTAGGTCGTAGCCGAGTCGTTAGTTCACTATCACAATCACTCACTATTGATCACTTGTTTCACTTTTGAAGTCGCCTTGATGATCGCTCGGATCGAACTGCCCCGACTGCTGGCTTGTTTACCTTTTATATGGCCCACTTCGCCTTCTGGAACGTTCTATTCTGGATTGTTTACGTAAACACGCAATCACATAAACAAGGGTCGGGCTTTTCTAGAAGGTACGCGCAACTGTCGCGCGCAGGTAAACAACTGCCCGTATTCGTAACACGTAAACAACTTCCCGTATCCGTAACACTACTCCCCTCTTAGAGATGCTCGTCCCGAGCATCGTTGTTACTGCCATGATAACGCGCCAAACGGTCTATGTGTACCACTTTGAATGTGCCTCTTGGTGGCTTTTGAATCCTGTAAGTCACATCATTCAATCGGGTAACCACTTTATATGGGCCGTCCCACTTGGTCTGCAACTTTGGAGATTTCCCTTTTCGGCGAGTTGGGTTATGCAGCCATACCAGTGACCCTTCTTCGAAGCCGCTCGTGTTCGCTTTCCGGTCGTATCTGGTCTTCATGTTCTCACTTGACTGTAACCCATTTTCCCGAACCATGGCGTGTATGTAGTGCATCTTTTCCCTTAAGTCGCAGACATAGTCTGGTACGGTCTTTGGTTCCTCCGGTGACCCTCCTGTCAAAAGGTCTACTGGAACTCTTAGTTCCCTACCATAATTGACATACGCCGGGGTAGCTTTTATGCTTTCATGCTCGGCGGTACGGTACGACAGAAGGAAGAGTGGTATATACTTGTCCCAATCTTTTTGTTTGTCATCTACTAATTTCGCCAAATGCCTCTCAAGGGTCTGGTTAAATCTCTCGACCATTCCATCAGATTGTGGATGGTACGCGGTGGTCCTCGTCTTATGCATTCCCAAAATTCTGCACACTTCCTGGAAGACCTGCGATTCGAAGTTCCTGCCCTGATCGGAATGGATTTCGAGAGGCACACCAAAGCGAGATATCACTTCCTCGACCAGCTTAGAAGCAACTGTTGTAGCTTCCTGGTTTGGTATGGCAAACACTTCGGGCCATTTGGTGAAGTAGTCCATGACGACCATAAAGTACTTGTTTCCCGATTCCGTCACGGGAAATGGCCCAGCTACGTCAACTGCGATTCGTTCCCACGGTGCGCCAACGTTATACAAGCGTAGGTTCCCACGGCTCCTTGTCTGTGGTCCCTTGACTGCAGCGCAAGTAGTACATTTGCGGCACCACTCCTGCACATCATCTCGGCAATGCAACCAGTAGAACCTCTCTCTCACTTTTGTTAACGTCCTCTTGACACCTAGATGACCTCCTGATACGCCATCATGCATTTCACGGAGAACATCCGGTACTCTCGTTCTTGGGACAACTATCTGAAGATGGAACTCTCTGCCGTTAGTCTTCTCCCATTTTCGGTAAAGTATTCCATTTTGAAGTATCAGACTGTCCCATTGCGCCCAGTACGCCTTAGTGGCAGCGCCAGTGGGTGCAACCTCACTCCAGATTGGTTTTTCGTTACCTCGTTTCTTCCATGTGATGATGTGTCGTAGGTCGTCATCTGTTTCTTGAGCCTCCCTCATAGCATCATTCTCCCATGGACCCAAAGGACTTGTTTTCGTTAACTTTAATGTCACTTCATTAGATTCCTGCTTAACACAATGTTTGCAGTCCTCTGAACACGGTCTTCGTGAAAGTGCGTCGGCATTCCCATGCGCCTTTCCGCTGCGGTGTTCCGTCTTGAAGTCGTACTCTTGGAGCTGTTCAATCCATCGAGCTACTTGACCTTCAGGGTTCTTGAATTGCAGTAGCCACTTCAACGCTGCGTGATCAGTTCGCAGTAAAAACTGTCTGCCGATGAGATACTTGCTGAAATGTTGTAGCGTCTTTACAACAGCCAAGAGTTCTCTTCTTGTCACACAGTAGTTTCTCTCTGGCTTAGATAAAGATTTGCTGAAATATGCAATTACAACTTCTCTTTCGCCCTGCTTTTGAGATAACACCCCTCCAATGGCCGTGTTGCTTGCGTCAGTGTCGACTATAAACTGACTTTCATGTTGTGGATACCCCAGGATTGGTGTTTCACACAGATGTTTCTTCAGTTTCTGAAAAGAATCTTCAGAAGTCTCGTCCCACATAAACTGTCGTTTATCTTCCGTCAGCCGTTGTAATGGCTTGGCTATCTCTGAGAATCCTTTGACAAAACGCCTGTAGTAGGAGCATAGGCCGAGAAATGCCCGCACTTCGTTTTTCGTCGGTTTTGTTCTTAGGGGTTGGCCAATTTTGAACTGCTTCCAGTTTCTCCGGGTCCGTCTGGATTCCATCACTGGAGATGACATGGCCGAGATAATTGACCTTACTCCTGAATAAACGACACTTTTTCGGATTCAACTTTAACTTGGCCCCCTCTATTTTAGCGAAAACTCGTTCTAGGTTTCGCAAATGGTCCTCGAAGTCGCGGCCAACAATGATGACGTCGTCCAAGTAGACTAAGCAAGCCTCTCCAACTAAGCCTGCCAGTACACACTCCATGAGTCGCTCGAATGTGGCAGGTGCGTTGCACAATCCAAAGGGCATGACGTTAAACTGCCATAAACCTTTACCGGTGGAGAAAGCTGTCTTCTCCTTGTCTTTTGGATGAATTTCGACCTGCCAGTATCCAGATTTCAGGTCCAGGGTCGAGAACCATTTCATGCCACTCAAGGTATCCAGAGTGTCGTCGATTCGAGGTAATGGATAGCTGTCCTTCTTAGTGACATCATTGAGACGCCTGTAGTCCACACAAAATCTTGTGCTGCCATCTTTCTTCTTCACCAACACAACAGGTGAGCACCACGGACTTGCAGACGGTTCAATAATCTTATGCCTTCTCATGTCCTCCAAAAGGCCTTCAACTTCTTTTTCCTTTGCAATAGGTATCCGTCTTGCTCGTTGACGAATTGGGTTCTCGCTTCCGGTATCTATCCTGTGCTGAACCATCGACGTTCTTCCAAGGTCGCCTTCCTGACTGGAGAAGATATTCGCGTGGCGTTGTAAAAACTTCTTAGCTTTCATGCTCTGCGAACAAGTCAGATTACTCTTGCAGTCGTCGAGTAGCTCAGTCACTAATCCGTAGTTGCTGCTTGCTTGGGAGACAACGGTTATTGGGGCTTCCTCCGCGTCAGCCAGTACACGCCTCTTAGTCCTGGCTGAAGCCCCCTGCTTCTTCAGCTCCTCTACTTGTTGCTCGAGCCTTTTCATCCTTGACATCTGGGTCTCCTTCTGCGGGCAGTTGAGCTGAAGATGGCCCCTCTTCCCGCACTTATAGCACATGGCTTCAAATATTTTCCTTGCAGGAGCCTTTCCTTCGGAGACCTTGCGGATCTTATGGGTCTGCTGTATCTCATGGCGAACAGCCTCGACCTCCAAAGCATGTGCCAACGCTTCCTTTAGCGAGGTGTGGTGACGTAGCCTCACTGCAGCTCTGACCTCCAGATCCCTGATTCCGTCGACAAATGCTTGCACAATATTCGTGTCGACCATCTTGGAATCGGCTCCTGGGTGTGCCTTCTTGACCAGTTTTTCAATTTCCAACGCCCATTGCTGTAGTCCCTCTCCTGAGCGTTGGACTCTGTCACGAAGTTGAGCACGGAACACGTGCTCCAGGTGTCGCTCCCCGTATCTGGATTCAAGGGCCTCCATCAGGTCTTGGAACCCCTTCCCTGTATGTACTTCTAGGACCGACAAAGCTTGCCCTCTGAGCGCAACAGTGAGAGCGGTCAGGCATTGTTCGTCAGTCCATCCGTTGGCAGAAGCAACCGTCTGGAATTGCTGACGATAAGCGTTCCATGAAGTAGTACCGTCGTATGGTGGCACTTTAACTCTTGGTCCTTGTACCACTTGCACCACTCCGGTAGTTCCACTAGACACCGCCACTTCTGTGGTTTCCAGGCGCACTACTTTCTTCTGAAGTTCAGTGAGGCCGGTTTTCACATTTTCTACATCCAATCCTAACCCCGTAACTCGTTCGTCCATTACGTCGACATCTTTACGAAGCTTTGTCACCGTGTCACTGACATCCTTTATAGCCAGAAGCGCCTTTTCTTGAAGGTCCTTTTGTTGCTCTTGTGACTCTTGCATAGCGCCGAGCTTGCGGTCTTGTGACTCTTGCAAAGCGCCCAGCTTGCGGTCTTGTGCCTCCATCATTGCCCTTTGAGAATCTTGCAAAGCCTGAATATCAGCTCTTTGCAGCTCCATTAATTTAATTAAATTTTCTAAATAAAGAGAGCCATTTGAGGGGCCGTAGAAACTACGGGCGATGCCTGGTGGCTGGAGCCAGTAGACGGAGCCCGGTGGGCGGGGCCAGTGGGCGTGGCCTGAGTAGTCTGGTGGGCGTGGCCAGTAGGCGTGGCCACGCCCAAAGTGGGCGGAGCCTGGGGGGCGTGGCCAGTGGGCGGGTCCCGGTGGGCGGAGCCAGTGGGCGGGGCCTGTCCCTCAGTGGGCGGAGCTTGGTCCCCAGTGGATGTGGCCTCCGCAGCCCGTTGCGCCCTTGTTCTGACACTTCCCTCGAAGTCCTCACTCGGAGTCAATGGCATCTCCAAATCTCACTTCCGACACCAGTTGTTACGTGCTAGGGTTCGAGGATTCGGAGAGAAAGACCTGGTGACTCTCTTGAAGACTTTATTCACAAACACTAGTTCACACAAATCACTAAGTCCAAACACCAAGCACTAGATCCAAATCACTGAGCACTATCACTGTCCTAGGTCGTAGCCGAGTCGTTAGTTCACTATCACAATCACTCACTATTGATCACTTGTTTCACTTTTGAAGTCGCCTTGATGATCGCTCGGATCGAACTGCCCCGACTGCTGGCTTGTTTACCTTTTATATGGCCCACTTCGCCTTCTGGAACGTTCTATTCTGGATTGTTTACGTAAACACGCAATCACATAAACAAGGGTCGGGCTTTTCTAGAAGGTACGCGCAACTGTCGCGCGCAGGTAAACAACTGCCCGTATTCGTAACACGTAAACAACTTCCCGTATCCGTAACATTATTTATAGACAATTCAGAGTAATCATCCACTGTACACCCAAGATCAATGATATATATAATATATCATTGCCCAAGATACTAAACTTACTGCCCATTTGGAATCTATATTTTCATGGCAACCCAAAATATCCCTTCGATCGTGGAAAAACGAGACACAATAGCTTATCTATTGTTATCGCGACCGGATGTGGCCGCTTGGGGCTTGATGAAAATATATTATTTAAATTTACAGTAAGTAATTTAAAACTGAAACTTGGCGGTAGCGGTCATTGACTCCCTGTCAAAAACTTGTCATTTTCTATACAAAGCCACGATTGACAACATCTGACACTTCATTGTCAATCGCGATTCGCGGCTTATCTTATCTTATCTTATCTTATAATATATAAAATTCTCGTGTCACAATGTTAGTCCACGAACTCCTCCGAAACGGCTTTACTGATTTTTACCAAATTTTATATGCATATTCAGTAGGTCTGAGAATCGGCTACTCGGTACTTTATATATTGATAAGTGCTTTTGTTGAATAAATAATAGTAAATTATTACAACCTGAGACTGACGGCGACCATTGTTTGTGCGACGGGATAGCGATCGACGTTGCCATGGTGACATACTTATTTAGTCACTTTAATAAAATAATATGGCAAATATATTATGGCAAAGCAACGTTTGCCGGGACAGTTAGTATTATAGAAAATTACAAGTTTATGACAGGGTGTCAATGACCGCTACCACCATGTTTCGCCGAGTACAGTGAAGTATAAAAAAATAACTGCTTCCTAAAAAGGCGTAAGTATGCTAATTTTTAAAAGTAACATTTTTAATCTCACCCCTTTATTCATGATCTCAAAACCTTCATGAAAGCCTATAACATTTAAATAAGCAGTAACTAAAAACTACTTAAAAAATTCACTGCCATACGTCAAGCTTTAAAGTAACATAAATTATAATCTCTCTCCTTTATTCACATCGCAAAACCTTCCTGAAATCGAAATCTCAGCGAGCACACACCAAAAAATGTAAAATATACAAAGCGTTATATAATCTATATTATAATATCTTAAATTTTATAGGATACAAAACGGTGTCTTAACGCGGATATTATTCAGTATCACGCCTCCATAATTATATTATGTGAGCAGTGAGACGCAGTATGTTGCATACACATTAAATCTATTGTAAACTCTAACACGACCCTAATATTAAGCTAACGATAAAACAATTTACCTACCCTATATACTACTATTAACCATGTAGAAATAAATATAATTATTCATTGGATTATAACATTTATTATAATCCATTATAATCCATCCATACTAATATCATAAATGCGAAAGTGTGTCTGTCTGTCTGTCTGTCCATCTGTCCGTCTGTCTGTCTGACTGTCTGTCTGTCTGTCTGTCTGTTACCTCTTTACGCCCAAATCGCTGAACCGATTTTGCTGAAATTCGGTATGGAGATACTTTGTGTCCCGAGGAAGGGCATAGGATACTTTTTATTCCGAAAAAATGTACGGTTCCCCCGCGATAAACGAATTTTGGCGCAACGGAGTTGCGGGCGTCATTTAGTGCAATGAATATATTTCTAGAAAACTTAACTTTGATGCCTTTTTACCTTTCAAGAGTTGAATTTTGAAAAATCCTTTCTAAAAATGTCTTCATCTGGCATTCTAACGTGAAAACGCATGCCGATAAGAAAAACAACAGGAATTTGTTACGGTACCTACTACAGATACCTACATTATGCTTATTTTAATTTAAAAGAATCCGATTCATTGATTGATTAAAAAAGAAACGTCCATCTTGCCCGTTATTTTATTACAACCTATAAAAGAAAATCTAAAAAGGAACATCTTAATAAATATTATTGAAAAGGAACAAAATTATTTTACCGAAAACGAGATATTTTTAATTTAAGCTGCTTAATGATCGCGGGTTACCTCAATAATGCCTGAATAGCATTGATTTTAACTTGAAAATAATTATTTTTATGAGTGTTACGCGCCAAACGAAATTATTTGGTGCAATTTTATTCAACGATTAAGCATTTCGTGTAGAAAATTTTAATGATTATTAAACTTTTAAGAATGTACCGTAAGATCTGAAAATGTACATAGGGAAATACGAGTAAACGTGATTTTTAACGTTATTCCTAATCAGTTCTTTTTCTTTACTATTAATATTGTTTTGTAAAATTTGTGAAAAAGTACATAATTGAAGTTATTGTTAACTTTGTTGAAAATCAGACAGATATTTTTGCCCCCTCCTCCTTCAAAATATACAGGGTGTAACAAAAACAAGTGATGATACTTTAGGGTGTGTACGTGTTCCCTGTAGAGAGTTCACTGTGAAATTAGCAGCGCTGAAAGACCAAAAAATTTTTTCACTTTTGTATGGGCAAGGGCCCGAGCGTCACGGCTCACGAGTTTCCCCATACAAAAGTGAAAAAAAAATTGGTCTTTCAGCGCTGCTATTTTCACAGTGAACTCTCTACAGGGAACACGTACACACCCTAAAATATTATCACTTGTTTTTGTTACACCCTGTATATTGTTATATATGTTTCTTTTTCGATATCCACACAACCCTATAAATAAGAATTTGTAACTTTTGTAATCACACCCTTAAAACTGTTATAGCCTGCTCGTTTGTCGTAAAAAATCGGTACACTTAACTCAAAGCTTTGAATCGGATTCAATTTAGCATGACAATGGAACGCTGCATCAGACCGCGTTATCATGTCGATCACGTGCGACTTTGAAGGTGTCACGGCGCGCGGAATTTCATTTCTTTCACGATTTCAACATGTGTGGCTTTAAATTCCAATGAACTTTAACTCGCTCAAATGATCTATTTTATCACGGTTAGGCTGCGTTTCCACCAGAGCTGAGCGCTCCGCTGGAGCCGTGTTGCGAGGAATGCGTTTTTGAGAACCAATAGCATCGCCGCGCTGAGTGATGTCATGGCAAAATGATGTCAATGATGGAATTATATTGGTTTTCAAAAACACATTCCTAGCAGCACAGCTCCGCTCAGCTCTGGTGGAAAGGCAGCTGTGGCTGTGGCTTCAGTCTCGAAATCAGTGGGCTGCTGCAGCAGCGGCGGCGCGTTTCAATGTATAGACATATATGGATAAGCCGTCTAGTACGCCGTGCGTCGCGTCGAGGGGCTTTCGAGGACTGCCCATATATATCTGAATCGCGCCGCCGCCGCGCGCCGCCTCTCCAACCCGCTGCCCGCTGATTTCGAGACTGAAGGCTTATATTGGTGCTGTGTGGCCACGATGCTCTGGTGCGTTACATCGTCTGAATAACGCAGCCGCCGCGTTGTCGAGTTCTTTCTTGATTACTTGTCTGAAACTAGCTCTTCTGCAGCAACGCACGCTAATCGAAACCTGTAATCGCTTCGCCTCGAACCGCGCTTACGGCTCTTCGCTTATCATTGCCTATGTCATGTTCGGACTTGATCACACCTACCGAGTAGAGTGCCAAGACAGTGTAGCCGAGAGCAGTATATCTCGTCATTCTACTCGGTTGTGTAATCGAGCCTACAATCGAGCGAGCCCATAGGTAGCGGAACTCGGAGAGCCATAAGGTCCCTCACACACTGCGACTTTTGACAACAGCAGAAGGGGGGGGGGGGGGGGCAGCACCCCCCCTCCCCCCCGCGCGCCTATACGAGCGATCGGTTGCTAATGCTAACGAGTTTCATACCTAAACGTGGAGCGGAGAGAGTTGCGGGGTGAGAGGAGAGGAATCCCAGTTCAACCGCTCATATTTTGTTTTTAATTTTTATCTCATCTAACACCTTCAATACTATTGTGAGATTCGAAGTTTAGGATTTTCTTAATCTGCCCATTAGGCATTTTTAAAATTCCGATTGACGTCCGATTCCGATAGCAGACTAAAGAAACTTTCGAAAGAAGAACTTTCGTACGTATACACAATACACATGCGGTATCTATCTTGATCTATGTCTGTGGTTTGCACTGTCTCGTCACTCTATTCGGTTCGTGTAAGAAGTGCCTAAAACTAGACAATTTTCTAACTGGACTTTTAAGTATTTAGCGATGCAAATCTTGTCTACTTAAATATCGTAAGAGGTAAGGTTACTTACTTCTCCTTAAGGGGCCGGGTGCCATCGAAATTCTCATACATATCAAAATCAAAAATCAAAATCAAAATATTTTATTTCCAAATAGGTTAACAAAGTTAACACTTTTAGAACGTCTTTTTAGTTTTTTAGTTTCTAAATATTTTGAAGTAAATTTTTGTGCAGGAACCTAGGTAATTACTATTTTAAGCTGAAAAATAACTCAAACATGTTAAATATTTTCGTATGAGAAAATGATTTTGGTATTACAATAAGTACATAATATTATGTATGAAAAATTCGAGGGTACCCCGGCCTCTCAAAGCCTAAACTTTTATTTTCTTAGACAAGCCAGTTTACTCATATTCAGGGCCGTGCCTGACGGGCGTTCATTGCGAGCACCGCACGCAGGCGGCCGAAATTAAGAGGCGGCCAAATCGTTACAAGTTGTTTACTGGGCAAAAATATAATCGGTTTGTTTTCATTATACTCGGCGCGGCGAACCTTGATCCCTATGACACTGACAGCTAATGTCATCATATAACATTGTAGTGGCGTCACCATTAAATTGGGATCATATTGGGGGCGTCTAAAAATGCCATTTAAAAATTTTACGTAGCTTTATACCATTAGTAATGTATTCCGTTGATATTTTTAACAAATCTTAACATTTACGAGAAGTTATCTCAATCTCAATTTATGTTTACGTCCTGCAAAACTTACGTCGTGTGACGTTTATCGACTAGGGCGGCAAGTATCGATAAAAAATGTCGGTAATGGAAACGAGTGCACAACGTTCCTTATATAGTTTACACTTTACAGTGAAAGTACTCAGCGCTGAAAGCGAAAAAAATGTTTTGTGATTTGTATGGGTACGTTTTCAAGTGGCAACAAAGGGCCGCCATTTTGTTGTTCACAAGCAAAGTAATCTCGCAAACGCACAACAAACTCCCGCGTTTCACTGTTGAGTACAGTTTTTCGTTGTCTTTTCGGCATTTTTCAACACCAGCAATAACAAAACAGCAACAAAAACAAAAAACAGTAATAACAAGAAAACAGTAATAACAAGTAACACTCTGATAACAAAAACACGTGGCGCATACAAGGCGTTAGGACTCGTACTGAAGAAGCGAGCGCTCGGCGCCCGCGCCGGCCGCCGGGCGCCAGCCGCCGAGCGATCGTCGCATCGTTAGTGACCGACCAAATAGTGTGGCTATATCTAAATATATCCTATAATATTATAACCTACAATAACAATTATTTTTCAGACAAAATAAATAAATGGGGAACATTCATTTTCATGATAATTAAATATATACTTAAATAGCAAAAACGTGTTCACCGGGTTAAAAGTCCGTATACGAAATTTTGCCGAACGAAATGCACAACATGTGAGATCATTTTAATTATAATCTAAGCTGGAATTGGAGCTAGATTTTTAATTTTTTTTTAAGTATCTTTGAATAATCCAACTCAAACCCGCGACAGTTTTGTAATTTTTTTCATGTTATTATTTTTGTTTAAATTTTAAATAAAAAAATGTTTATTTTGTGCATTTTTTTTTCTTAAATTTCATCCAAACATATAAATCTCATAAAACCGGTTTTTAACCGGTTTTTCTTTTCAGAAACCGGTTTTCGGAACAAAACCAATATTTTTTTTCGTTCTCGATTTCGGTTAACCAAAAACTGATTTTTTTCCCGGTTTGATGCCCTGTGTATAATAATAAACATTAAAAATTAAAGTAGTTTTTTTTAATGTTATCCTGGGGGCGGCCATACAGACTGGCACGCAGGCGGCCATATACCCAGGCACGGCCCTGCTCATATTCTTCATTTAATCGGCAAATCCCTTTACGCTGGTAACGAATCAATATTTGATACCCACACGATGAGGGTGCAAAAAAGTCAGCGATCTTTTTGGATATTAGATTGAGAATGACGTAAGTAATATTTTAACCGACACCCAAAAAAGTTATAATGTTTTTAATTAGGGCCCGGAAAAATATGTATTAAAAAATCCAAAATATGTACTTAAAATGTGGACAAAAAAATCGAAAATATGGAAAAATATGGAGTATGAAATAGAAATATGGAAAGATATTGAGTATAAAATAAAATTACAATAATTAAACATTGTTTTAGTCTTTCGTCTAAAAAATTATTACTGTACCTACATAATTACGGCTGCATTAAATACAAAAAAACCTATAAGAAAGATTTTTATTTCTAATTCGAAATTATTAATATTTCAAGAAAAAATATCAGTTTTATTCAACTTCCTTTACATTAGCCTTAATAAATTGGTTGCAATATACACATACACAATGACGTGCTTCTTCAAATTATCAAAAACTCTGACTCATAATACTGACAAACAATAATACCTACTAAAAAATATATTGTTCTAAATATTTAGTTATAGCCTTAATCGGACCCAAGCATGTACATGCATTTACGTGACAGTAATAATTGTGCAATGCCGTATTAATCCTTCGATTGGGGATTGGAAATGCTATTGTATTCTATTGTTGTCGCGATCACCGGTGCTCTTATGGGGCTTGAAGGATTAATTGACATGCCGATCATAATATTATTGTAAGCATGACAGCACGTAACGCACGTCATGCTGCATGATCGTCTTGGGTTCGCTTCATATTGCCTAAAATATGATCCCTGCACCGTGCATGTCACAATTCACATGACGTGATGGGATCATGGGTGCATGTACTTACTTTTAAACATGAAAAATCGGCACAGAAATTTGTTTTTTTTTGTGTGTTACTTAAATTCTTTATTTTACCCGAAAATCGATACATACTTCAATTTTTGTTTAGCCATGTCAGCAACAGCATCTGAAACTTTATTTTCTATTTTTTCAATAATATTCTTTGGAACGACGATAAAACGCGAGAGGAACGAAATACGCAGCCGTACATACGTACACATGGTGGCGGGTTTTTTTTTTTGTGAAAATATGGACGATTGTGAATTTTTTTTGCAAAATATGGACTTATTTTTGCAAAACCCTAAAGTATGGAAAAACATGGAAAATAAAAATAGGTTTTTCACAGTCTAAACATGATAATTCGTGTAAAAAAATACATTCTAGGCCGAAAATCACGTAAAATAAAAATATGTATTTACATATAAATCCGGGCCCTATTTATAATATACTGGACCGATTAAACTGCAATCCATAATATTGTTTTTTGTTGACAACGTGATGAATGACTTGGGAGTTGGGACACTTCCTTCTTCTGTGACTGGCTTGGTAATTTAATCATTTTATAGAATATGGGTATTTGACTTGTACTGAAGAATATAACCCATTAAAGTATTTCCAAGTTCCAGCCATATTTTATACAACGATCTGAAAATTAAACTGCTCCGTAATTCGAAGTTTCAAAAGTCACTTGTTACAGATAATGTCATTAAAAATGTCAGCATCAGATACCAAAAAAAAAATAAATTCGGGCGGAACCGGCAGTAATCGATAGCCAAGTTTAAATTGTCCGCTGAATTTGCATAGAAACACCAGCAGCTGTCACGCGCCGTAGCTGTTCGTTTTGCACCCAATAAAATCCTACAGTTTAAATTTTAGCTGGAGGCGACTCTCATTATTTATATTTGGATAGTGCGATATTTATAATGTGTAACATTTCGTAGCGTATTTTTTAATATTAAGAGCCCGGGTTACCCTCGAAATTCTCATACATACGTAATACCAAAATCATTTTGTCATACGAAAGTATTTAACATGTTTGAGTTATTTTTCAGCTTAAAATAGTAATTACCTAGGTTCCTGAACAAAAATTATTTTCAAAATATTTAAACACTAAAAAAAATTTTTTTGTGTATAATTTTTTTTTAATAAATTTACTACTAAATATTTAAACACTAAAAAATTGAGTAAAACACTAAAAAATATATAAATAATTAGTAAATTTACTACAAAATATTTTAATACAAAAAAATATTTTTTAGAGTTGAAATATTTTGTAGAAAATTTACTATTTATTTATATATTTTTTAGTGTTTTACTCTATTTTTTAGTGTTTAAATATTTAGTAGTAAATTTAGTAAAAAGAAATTTACGCAAAAAAAAAAAATTAGTGTTTAAATATTTTGAAGTTAATTTTTGTTCAGGAACCTATGTAATTACTATTTTAAGCTGAAAAATAACTCAAACATGTTAAATACTTTCGTATGACAAAATGATTTTGGTATTACGTATGTATGAGAATTTCGAGGGTAACCCGGGCTCTTAATATTAAAAAATACGCTACGATAATGTTTGAGTTATTTTTCAGCTTAAAATAGTAATTACCTAGGTTCCTGAACAAAAATTAACTTCAAAATATTTACACACTAAAAAATATAAGCGATTACATTTCATAAATAATAAATTTTTACGCCATTGTCGACATACTTTTCGCACACTTGTTTTATATTAAAAACTCATCGAATCGTAATGTATTTTTCCTGGGAACACAGCTTATATTGTGTAGTTACAGAATGTCTTCAAAAGAATGGCAATATAATAAATTTTCATTCATCATTTTTGGTGTTCGTAAACGCAACGAAATTTCTCTATAATTTCCAACATGGTATCGTGCCGATCCGCTCACACGACAGAGCGCGGCAACGGGGCGAGAGGCGCGGGAGGCGCGGGAGGCGCCGGCCGAGCGGCGGAGTGGCGGTACACGTGACAATAATTTATTCAAGGCATTCATTATTCAAGTACAATATTCCCTCAAGCTCCAAGCGGTCGCATGCGACCGCGCGCGCGATAACAGTAGATTTCCAAGAATCCGCGATCGAGAGAATGTTATTGTTGTTGAATGTTGATTTAGATAGTTTTTTGTGATACTTGAAGACAATTGCTTGAACAAAATAAAATTATTTTGATTTGTGGTGCTTAAACTTTTGATAATAATTAATAATGGATACCGAAAGGTGGGATGTATGATGTATCACACAGTAGTTTAAAATAAATAATAATTATGAATACTTATCATAAATCATAATATTATTATTTTCTTATATACTGTATTTTGTAAATAACGTTTAAGAATATTAGCGATAGTCATAATATTATAATATGATTATACAATATACATTGATATTATGTATAATTAATTTCGTTAGTCTCGCTAAAACTCGAGAACTCCTGAACAGACTTGCTAATTTCTGTCTTGAAATAAAGTAAAATATAAAAGTGAACTTGTATTCTAAGTTTGTATACTTACCTATGTTTGTATATTTTATTTTAGTTTGTATTTTTAGTAATTATTTCCTGATGTCAGTTTTATTCAATTAAATAATATAAATACTTTAATAATTAAATAATATTATTTTAAAGCGGAAGAGTTTGTTTGTTTGTTTGAACGCGCTAATCTCAGGAACTACTGGTCCGATTTGAAAAATTATTTCAGTGTTAGTCCATTTATCGAGAAAGGCTACAGGCTATATTCTATCACGCTACGATTAATAGAAGCGAAGAAATAGAGGAAAATGTGAAAAAAACGGGGGAAATTATTTGAAAGGGCTTATCTCATGAACTACTAAAGCAATTTTTCTGTTATTTGGGTCAGATAAAAAGTAGACCACGTGAAGGGTTATGGGCAATTTTTTTGGACTAATTTGTCTGTGAAATGTCTAATTTACGTAGGCGATTCCACGCGGAACGTCTAGTAAGTATAGCATATTTTCGACAACGATTATTCCATACTAGCTGTTGCCCGCGACTTAGTCCGCGTTAGCATAGTAGTTCACATCCCAAGTAGGTATTAATATTTATTGTACAAAAATATTCAATGTACAGAATTGACTTTCCTATGATTTTATTATAATATAGCTGTTGCCCGCGACTTCGTTCGCATTATCATAGTAGATCACATCCCAAGTATTATTTTTTGTACAAAAATATTCAATGTACAGAATTGACTTTCCTACGATTTTATTATTCGGCTTCGCTTGCGTAATTTAGGAATTTCACGCAACCGTACATTTTTCCGCAAAAAATAGCCTATGTCCCTTCAAGTGGTCTATTCTTTATGTTTGCCAAATAACATAAAAATTGCTCCAGTAGATCTTAAGATAATAAGCAATTTCATATAATTTCCCCCGTTTTTCCACATTTTTCTCTATTTCTTCACTCCAATTAATTTAGCGTTATAAAATATAGCCTATAGCCTTCCTCGATAAATGGGCTATCTAACACTGAACAGCAACAGCTAGTAATTAATAATGCTCTTTTGATTTTTAGGCTTCCGTAGCCAAATGGCAAAAAACAGAACCATAATAGATTCGTCATGTCTGTGGGTCTGTCTGCCCGTATGTCACAGCCACTTTTCTCCGAAACTATTAAAAAAAACCTTATAATTTCATAAAAATAAACCTTATTGTTGCTGCGGATTGCGGAACCATTTATGGGCGAGTCCAACTCGCACTTGTCCGATTTTATTATTTTGAATGATAACAATGTGAGGAATATTTGGAGTAGCCTTTTTTCTGTTTTTGAAACTTTATTGTTACGTACTGTCTTTTAATAATTTTTAAATAAAAGCGTCGACCTCTGTGGCGCAGTGGTTGAGCGCATGGTAGCTCAAGCCGGGGGTCGCTGGTTCGAAATTCGAATCCCACCGACGGAACAAAACGTTTTCTTGGGTCATGACTCATGACCCATGAGTCATGACTCATGGATGTGTATTAAATATGTGTATAATAATATTGTAAAAACTAGATGACGCCCGCAACTCTGTTGCGCCAAAACTAGTTTGTCGCGCGGAAACCGTGCATTTTTTCGGGATAAAAAGTATTATATGTCAAAGGACAAAGACTCGGGACCGCCTCAAAGTATCTCCATGCCAAATTTCAGCAAAATCGGTTCAGCGGTTTGGGCGTGAAGAGGTAATAAGCTAATAACAGACAGACAAACAGACACACTTTTTTATTATTTTTTTACAATTAGTATGGAAGTATGGATCTTAAATAAGTTGAGTATAATAAAAAGGAAATCTATAATCTACATAATAATATATACTTATTATAAAACAAAGTCCCTTTTTTTTCCTCATGTCCCTTTGTTCCCTTTAATCTTTAAAACTACGCAACGGATTTTGATGATTCTTTCAGTGTTAGATAGCCCATTTATCGAGGAAGGCTATAGGCTATATTTTATCACGCTAAGAGTAATAGGAGCGAAGAAATAGAGGAAAATGTGGAAAAAAACGGGCGAAATTATTTGAAAGGGCTAACTTGAACGCGCTAATCTCAGGAACACTGGTCTGATTTGAAAAATTCTTTCAGTGTTAGATAGCCTATTTATTGAGGAAGGCTATAGAGTATAGGCTATATTTTATCACGCTAAGACTAATAGGAGTATGTGGATAAAACGTTGGAAATTATTTGAAACGGGGGAAAATTATCTCGCGAATTACTGAGCAATTTTTATGTTATTTGGCATAGATAAGAAGTAGATCATAGGCTATTGATTTTAATCATTTTTTCAGTGGCTATATATTTTATACCCGTGCGACGCCGGGGCGGGTCGCTAGTATAAATTATAATATATCCGGTATTATATGTCTGGTACTTGTAAGTTGTAACACAAGTCCTTAGTGTACTTAGCACGGGGCCAGGCTGACGTGGTGTAATTTGTGAAGAGTCCAATGTAGATATTATAGTAAGTATATTATTTTAATATATTATGTAGAATCTGTATTCTGTTCAGTTCAGTGACAATATCGACGACACTACGCCCGCGCCCGTATTCCTACTATTCCAATATATAAAAGAACCACAAAAACAATATTGTTAATGATTCATGAAACAGTAAAATATAATATTTCGCAAGTTCGCAACAAACGCACGGCTTGAATAACTTGATCAGAGTAAAATAATGAATGACGACGCACGCATGCACGCTGTCTGGGGCGCGCGGGGCACGGGGTACCTCGCAATAGCGAGACAGCAACATATAAAACTTGTACTGGCGCGGTATCGAATTTGATTTTATCGGGCGCGTAACCCGAACTCTTAAGTAAATTGTTATTAATTTTCTATAAGTAGGTAATATTGGTTGTTACTGCAAGAATTCAGACAGTACGAGGCCAAGCACTCGGCATGTTTAAGGATGTACTCGGCATAGGACACTGTCATGGTGATGCCATGTCATGTCTGATCATAGCATTAGCTCTGACCAATGTTGGTGTAATCGGCAATAATTAATGGTCATCGCTGGTTAGCCGTTTGTACATTGTCCCAACGTCTTTGATCTACAAATTGATTTGACCGACATGTGTACAACGACGTGCGGTCACAGGTCACAACTCACAGGTGACGAATTACCTCAGCCGATCATAGAATAATAATAATAATATGTATATAATATGTAATAATATGTAATATGTAATATGTATAATAATAAATAATAATATGTTTCGGTGACGGTGTCCGGTTTCATTGTAACCAGGAACGCAGGAGTGCTAAGTTATATCTGAAGCCAGGGCCCGACGTTGGGGGGTGGGTCAAACCGGGCATTTACCCAGGGAGGCAAAAATTAGGGGCGGCAAATGGACGTATTCCTATCTTCCAATCTAGGTATTAGCCATCCAAACCTAAATTACAGAATTTTATCTTCCAACCTACATTAGGTTGGATGGTACAAATATTTACGTATTTTACTTAAATATTCCCCCTATTATCTCTCAACAAAACTAGCCCATCACTTTCTGTATGTTGTGGCGAAAATTATCTTTGCCCAGAGCGGCTAAATAGCTAGACCGGGCCCTGAGTGCAGTACACAGTAACACCCTCCTTTTACTCTTATAACCCAGTGGAACGACCGACACAACTGACGAGAGATCATTTGCAGGAATTTTACACGCCCGTCTGTAGCATGGATCATCATCTTACTTGTCAGACAATAAGTTGATTTGTATGCAGGCAAACTCCTAACCGAACTAATAGACAATAGTACATTACGCACCTAGCACACACCTAGGGCAGGAAAATAAGAAATGTCTCGGATATGTAATTGTTGGCCGAGGCGAAGCCGAGGTCAACAAACATGTGATCTTATTTACTGCCCATGGTGCGTATACTATTTTTCTCATTGACGGAGGCGGAAAACGGTAAAATCGGTAAGCGCAGCGGGTAGAAAGTTGACGTTTTCCGCCCGGAGGTGAGAAAAATATATTCTGTTACGACCCCTGAGTCAAGAGCCATGCTCTTATAGTTACTTGAGCCTTGTCAATAAGTCACAATTAATATTTGATAGACTGTATTCTTAATTATTGTAGATCGTACATTAGAAATATTAGAATGTAACAACGTTTGATTAAAAATAAACATAATATTATCAGCTATTATGAACATAAATGAAAACTATTGCATGTTAGATTGAAATATTTTAATGATACATTGCCGGAGTCGCCAAACTCACCCGGCATCTTTCTGGCGAGCTTCCTGACGTCAGTATAGGCGAAATCGAATTGGCTCTGAAACAACTTAAAGGAGGAAAGGAGAGTTTTTTAGATAATAATCTTTCTTGGACTACACAGGTTAGTGAAGTCAGTAAAAAGGTGTACTACTCGCTGCATAAGTTGAAGTGCCTCCAAAATTTTTTGCCTAAGAAAACTAAAATCCTCCTCGTCCAGACCCTTATCCTTCCTATCCTAGACTACGCCGACTCCTGCTACTTGGACCTCACTGAGGAGCTGTTAACAAAACTAGAACGTTTACAGAATCTCTGTATCCGTTTTGTGTTTGGACTTTAAAAATATGACCACGTATCAGCCTTCAGATCGAGGCTCAAGTGGCTTCCTATCCGTCTCTGTCGCAACTCCCACATCCTTTGTTTACTATATTATATATTGTATAATCCTCTCTCTCCATCCTATCTGCTCGATAGGTTTAATTTTTCCCACCCTCCTGAAATCCCGTGCAGATCCAGTGTCAGAGCTAACCTCTCCCTCCCATCCCATCGTACCAATTTCTAATCCTATTCCTTTACCGTGCACGCAGTCAGATTATGGAATTCGCTTCCGCACACTGTTCGTGACAGCCCAACTATCGCTGTATTTAAAAGACGATTGAAAGAGCATTATCTTAATTCTCAATCACCGTAATTTGTATTATTATGTATACGTATAGTATTTATTTATTATATTCATATTATTATTTATTGATTTTATATATAATATGTTTTATATTATAAGTATTAGTATAAATTATTATTAGTTTCGGTATTGTTGTATAATATAGTTAATTTAGTTTAATTAGTTAACAACTATTGATTGTGCACGTCCTATCTGCTGTCTTTTACACTGTATCTCTTCGTAGGGCTGCTGTAAGAGATTTCTTTAGAAATAAGCAGTCCCTTTGTGTCGTCTTTCCGTGTTAATTGTATCTTTATATTGTGTTTCTTATGTACAATAAAGAGTTAAATAAAAAAAATAAAAATAAATAAAAAGGCCCCGGGGAGGGACGGAATTACGATCGAACTTCTCAGAGCGGGAGGCGAACCCGTCTTGAGAGAGCTTCGTAAAGTCTTTAATTTTGTCCTTCAACGGGGAGCTTCCCCCGAAGAGTGGCTTAAAAGCGAGGTGGTTTTCTTTTTTAAGAAGGGCGATAACACCCTTCTTAAGAATTATAGGCCCATCTCGCTTTTGAACCACATATATAAGTTGTTTTCCAGGATCATTACGAATCGCCTATCCAATAAACTTGACGGATGTCAGCCACCGGAGCAGGCTGGGTTTCGCAGAGGCTTTAGCATCATAGACCACATCCACACTTTAAGGCAAGTTGTACAAAAGTCACACAAGTACAGACAGCCACTGTGCCTTGCCTTTGTGGACTATGAGAAGGCTTTTGACTCTGTTGAGACCTGGGCTGTTCTGGAAGCCCTGCAACGATGTCAAGTCGATTGGCGTTACGTCGAAGTTTTGAAAGGTCTATATAATGCCGCGTCTATGTCCGTCCGAGTACAGGGGGCCACAACAAGGCCAATCTATTTGCATCGAGGAGTGAGACAGGGGGATATTATTTCCCCGAAACTGTTCACAAATGCGTTAGAGGACGCCTTCAAGACCCTAAACTGGAAAAGACGGGGCGTAAACGTTAACGGCAAGTACCTCTCACACCTTCGTTTCGCCGACGATATCGTCATATTGGCAGAATCGTTGGAGGACTTACAGGAAATGTTGAACGACCTAAATGAGTCTTCCCGGCGGATTGGTCTCGGGATAAACTTGGATAAGACGAAAGTCATGTTCAACGAACATGTTCTCCCGAGACCGGTTGTAGTTAACGGTGCCTTTCTCGAAGTCGTAATGGAATATGTCTATTTGGGGCACATACTGCAGGTAGGTAGACATAACTTCGAGAGGGAAACCGATAGGAGGATACAGTTGGGTTGGGCAGCATTCAGGAAGTTAAGCCACATCTTCACGTCGCGAATTCCGCAGAGCTTGAAGACGAAAGTCTTCGATCAATGCGTGCTTCCCGTTATGACCTACGGGGCGGAAACATGGCCTTCTACAGCAGGGCTAGCTCGTAAGTTTTCCATTGCTCAGCGAGCTATGAAGCGCGCTATGCTCGTAGTTTCTTTGGCGGATAAGCTCCGAAATGAAACAATTCGTCAAAGAACTAAAGTCACCGACATAATGCAGAGAATCAGTACGCTGAAGTGGAACTGGGCTGGTCACGTAGCTTGAACAACAGACGATCGCTGGAGTAAGCTTACTCTGGAATGGAGACCAAGGCTGGGTAATCGGGGTGTAGGTCGACCTCCAACTAGGTGGGATGACGATCTCCGTTTAGTTGCGGGTCCATGTTGGATGCGAGTAGCAGGAGATCGGTCATCTTGGCGTTCATTGAGAGAGGCCTATGTCCAGCAGTGGACGAATATAGGCTGATATGATGATGATGCCGGAGTCGACCACATAGTTTTTTCAACTTTAATGGACTTGAATATTAATCTTTGATGAATTTGTTGAGCCAAAACTTAATAGAATGGAGTATAGAGTAGATGAAAGGAATAGAGTATGTTTTGCTACTTAATAGTTTATGGTTCCGGCGAAAGACATTAATTATTGAGCGAAATTCGTAGAAAATTTTAAACTGCCTTGATTATTGGCTTATATTAGGTATATAAGATATATAGGGGCATATTACACGCATCAATATTATCACGATTCCGTGATAATATTGATGGTGTAATAATCCGAATCGCAGTATCGCAGTACTACTTGTGATTCGCGTGATACTAGAATCATGATAATATTGATGCGTATAATACCTGTCATAGATGTATAACTAATATTATATGACATAAGTTATAACTAATACTAATTAGAACCACAAAGCACATAATTTCATACGAATTTTGATATTTTATATGTAGTTTTGTAACATAGAAGAAATTAACTCATGGGCAGTAGACGGACCTACGTCTTTTGGTCGGGTTATGTCAATTCAATGTTAGCTGTGATCTGTCAGATGGGTTTGATGTAACGCGACCAAATTACTTAGGTCCGCCATCTGCCTAGGAATCAACTTCTCTGATAGTACCTCGATTCATCGTGCTAAATTTAGCGAGTAATAACTCACTCTAAATAACTTTTAGCAGCCATACTATTTCGTTCATATTCAAAACAATTGCTGAGAGTCATCAGTGTAAATGCAACAAGCCTTAACAACACGAGAATACTCCAAATTAAACCCTATTTCTATACAAATAAGGATTAGGAGGGCAGAATAGAAACTAGTTTAGTAAACTTTATGATTTACTCAGCTGTTTCAGAGCATATTGCTTTGTTTCTAATTTCTATAGGCTGTATAGTGTATAGCGCGTCTGGGCGAAATGTTTTTATGCACGTATGGAGTAGTTGCTATAATAAAAGTTCGTTGTCACTTATTAAAATAGAAGTAAGCTAAGCTTTGTGAGGGCTCGCGTCGTTTTTCTGCGTGGTAATAATGTTTAAGGCTGGTTTAAGGCAGTTTTTTATATTTTAATAATAACTAAAACTTGACTGAGCGATGGTAACACATATCTACATTCATACTAATATTATAAATGCGAAAGTGTGTCTGTCTGTCTGTCTGTCTGTTACGACTGTTACGACACTTAGGAAACTGGACTTTTGGCCGATAGAATAAAATTTTGCATCAAACTAGATCAATTTCGAACAGCTTAGATATAAAAAAGTAAGTAAAATACATCAATTTCTAAATGCCTGTTGCATTAAAAGTTAAAACTATAAATTAAAAGTACCTAATGGGATTTTGTCACCAGTCAATATAACCGTGTGAAATGTCGCTTGCGATTCTTTATTGATAATAATAATAATAATAACAATAATAAGAACGTTTATTTAACAATAAGACATCACATTACACTACAATGAAACGATACACATAACACAATGCCTATTACAAATTTACAATACACAAAGAAAAAAAAAATACTGTTATGTGTAATGAATGTTAAAGCACAAATCAATAATTATTATAGGCGTGATAGTTTTTCCCTAAAGTGTACCAGTTACCTCAAAAGTGCTCAGCTTGAGGGATATAATAGGGCTCGCTTGGCTCGCCCTGATTATTATTTTACTACCACTATTTAATTGTGTTCAACTTAATTTAACTTGTGTAACTAGATAATTAAAGGACGTTAAACAAGGCAATAGCAACATTTTGCCTTCTTTAATCTGCTTTTTGACCAAATTAAAAAACCTAACGTTTTTCGTAGAAAGTTTTGAAAAGGTAATATTAAATCTTGTACCTATTTTCAATTTGATAAAAATCCATTAATGTTACGAGAATCTGTGCCAGAAATTGAAGTGCTAGAATATGTGGACTGTGGGTAGACAAACAATATTTCAAATTCAATAATGGAACACGTTCGGGGACACGTGACAGAGGAACAGCAGGTAATGAGTTTCTGTCTAGGGTGAATTCTCACTAGTGTTTCGAAGCGGTAATCTAAAATACAATAAAGGAAATTCACCCTTGCGCGTTCAATGTAACGCGCATATTCCTTTGAGAAAAATGGCATGTTGTGCTAACTGCTAAGAGTTGATTTAGACCGCAACGCGACGCGTACTGCATTTCTTTTGTACTGCATTGACAGATTGGCATGTCGTCTCGCGCAATTGAAATCCGTCAAATCCATACAGATTTATGCCGCGCCGCACCTCGGCACGCCTCATCTCGTTGCGGTTTGAATTGATCCTAAGTCATATCTACTACTCGTGACCTGATTTAAAATTCGTAAGATGGAGAGAGCTCAGACCCTCAGTAGAGAGGAGGTTATCTACTACTACGTACTCTTTAAAATGCGGCGAAGATCCTACTCCTTGTGATAAATTTCGTTGCGGATCCCAGCTTCATGCACCCCTAAGACCATATCAAATGTTTTCGTGGCTGGTTACCACTGTTAATCCTGGCGACACAGGAGTTGTCCACTACAACTCCTGTGTCGCCAGGATGTGAATGTGTGGTGGGCAATATGCTACTGCTGTTTCGCTTCCACTTGTCACTCCCGGAGTATAATTGCTATTTTCGGTAGTGTGCATTGTCCTTTAGCCGAATTTTGGACGTATGTGCGACCCCTTTGCAGATGATGTCAGAGCTAGACTGGATGTCCATATTAGAATATCTTTGTATGTTATATCAACATAGTTGTATAAGGAATTATACAATAGGGCGTCAGACGCTATCTATCATAGTAATTTTAATTAATTTTGTAGTACTTTGGATTTCAATTAAATTTTAGTAGTACATAGATCAAAATGAGGGATATTAAAAGTTAGTTTATGTTTGTTTCTATAGAATAGACTCTAAACTTCCTACATTGATTTTGAGGTCCATACATTTATTTTATAAAATATCCAAGAACCGTTTTCTTCCCGTTGCAAATTGATAAACTTTAGTACACTTATTGTAATTTGTATAGTTAAACGTCATTTAATAAATCTAGCCCAAGTAAAAATAATATAGTACTGGTTATAAAAATAGAGAGTCTGTAAGCCAAGTTAAAAAATATTTATATAGATATAATAGACGACCTCTGTGGCTCAGTGGTTGAGCGCGTGGTCAGCGCTCAAAGCGGGAGGGGGTTCGAATCCCACCGACGGAACAAAAAGTTTTCAATTATGGATGTTTATTAAACATTATGTATATCATATCGTATACGTGGGAGAACCATGCTTCGGCACGAATCGGTCGGCTCGACCGGAGAAATACCACGTTCTCACAGAAAACCGACGTGAAACAGCGGTTGCGCTGTATTTCGCCGAGTGAGTTTACCGGAGGCCCAATCCTCTACCCCTTCCCTTCCCTCCCCTATTCCCTTCCCTTCCCATCCCTACCCTCCCCCTAACTAGGGGTAATAACTCTATTCCCTCTTAAAAGACCGGCAACGCACCTGCAACTCTTCTGATGCTGCGAGTGTCCATGGGCGACGGAAGTTGCTTTCCATCAGGTGACCCGTTTGCTCGTTTGCCCCCTTATTTCATAAAAAAAATGTGATAAAAATCTTAAATATATGTATAGTATAGGAGTATTAAATATAAAATTTCCGTTGTCTGGCACCCACAAGTCCTTCAAGTACCTAGCACGGGGCCAGACTGACGTGGTGTAAAGCGTCCATAGATATATTATTATTATTATTATTTTGATTTTATTTCACTGGAAAACTTGTTTTAATAATCCCGATTTGCAAGCTGATCTTTTAACATCTTTTAATCTTTTAATGGACTTATTTTTATTTATTTTTTATTCATTAACATCGGGCTTCAAACTCGTTTTTAGATAACGAGAAAAGTTTGATACTTTTGCTCCAAGCCGAGACTCTATTTATGTTTCTTTTTTACACTAACGTGTCTTGGTACCGCTGCTTGGTACTAACTACAGAGTACAGACCATACTCTAGCTAGAATATGCTAGTCATTTTCTATTACTGAGGCCATCAGACCCTGTTGTGCATTTCTCGGGAGATTGGAGACTCCCACATTCCACCGCAGCCATGTAGGGCTTGCTGCGCCCGTAAGAGTTGTAATTTCGACCTCTGTGGCTCAGCTGGTGGGCGAGTTGATAGCTCAAGTTTTCAATGTTCCTGGGCCTTGGATGTGTATTAAATATATGTATAATATAAAAAAAATCTTAAATATTATATGTATAGTATAAAAGTATTAAATATATTTCCGTTGTCTGGTACCCGTAACACAAGTGCTTACCACGGGGCCAGAGTGACGTGGTCGCGTCCTGTGAGAAAGCGTCCTTAAAAAAATAAAAAACAGTACCTAATAAAATTCGGCGGTGCTCCTAATAGCATTGACCTTGCCGAAGCAACAGAAACAGAAACCACCAACAGCTCCTGCAACGTTAGTTTAAATAGGTATATCATAAGTTTTATGCTCCTATACATAATATTATAAAACAAAGTCGCTTTTTCCCGCATGTCCCTTTGTTCCCTTTAATCTTTAAAACTACGCAACGGATTTTAATAATTCTTTCAGTGTTAGATACCCTATTTATCGAGGAAGGCTATAGGCTATATTATATCACGCTAATATATAATAGGAGCAAAGAAATAGAGGAAAATGTGGAAAAAACGGGGAAAATTATTTGAAAGGGCTAACTTGAATGCGCTAATCTCAGGAACTACTGGTCCAATTTGAAAAATTCTTTCAGTATTAGATAGCCAATTTATTGAGGCAGGCTATAGGCTATATTTTATCACGCTAAGACTAATAGGAGAATGTGGAAAAAAACGGGCGAAATTATTTGAAAGGGATTATCTCGCGAACTACTGGAACAATTTTTATGTTATTTGGGAGTTGGTACAGATAAGAAAAAGACCACGTGAAGGATCATAGGCTATCGATTTTAATATTTTTTTCAGTGGCTATATATTTTATACCTGTGCGACGCCGGGGCGGGTCGCTAGTATATTATAATACATATTCTACCTCCCTTCATGAAACTTCATCATCATATATCATCCTTCGTCATCAGATACAGAAGAAAGAAAATTATATTGAATGTAACCATGTAAACAACGTTCGTCTATTAATATAAGTTCAGGGAGTTGGCGGCGTCCAAAAAGTTAGTTAATACACGAACAATTTGTTAGCGTAATACACTTGGGCCGGCAGTTGGCGAATATTTAGTTATATTAAATCAGGTTAGGCTTACAAAATTGTAGGGAATTCATGCATTTTGAATACATCGTACATTTTTGAAAGGCAATTACAATGAAGCATAATCATTATTTCTTATGCACCGAACACTGCACAAATTGCAATTTCGTCCTAAAGAAAACGGAATACGTCATTTTCTAAATCGAGCCTATGTCGTAGTAACTATTTAGTAATGTGTACCTATGTTGTTTGTAGGGATTCAAAAAACATTATATAGGCAAACTTGATGGCGCGAAACGGTTCATTTTACAAAAAATTTGTTTATTTTTTTGTGACAGATAATCCGTGGCGCAGTGGTGAGCGCGTTGGTAGCTCAAGCCGGAGGTCGCGGGTTCGAGTCCCGCCGACGGAACAAAAAAGTTTATAAAGTTCCTGGGTCATGGATGTGTATTAAATATGTGTATCAACTATCATATAATAAAAATCTTAAATATATGTATAGTATAAAAGAATTAAATATATTTCCGTTGTCTGGTACCTGTAACACAAGTCCTTCAGGTACTTACCACGGGGCTAGACTGACGTGGTGTGAAGCGTTCATAGATATTATTATTATTATTATTATTATTATTATTATTATTATTATTATTATGTTTATTTTTATTTTTGTTTTTTATTCTCCTTTACTGGGTTTTACTAAAGTTGCGGGCTTGTGGCCAAGCAACTTCAGAAAATATGATGATCAATGGTCAATGGTGATTATTATTATTATTATTATTATTATTATTATAACAATATGATGGCTGCCAAGCTAAAGTGGGTTTGGGTAGTAAAGATTACCATAGAATACTAGACTATAAATAACGCCGCCATGGGCGCTCTCCTAAAACATTGACACGTTGAGCTGGATACATACAAGCCTGGACCTTTAGCCAAGAACATTGCTTTATCGCCTCTTTATAGAATCGCCGATCAAAATTCATACAGTCAATTCCATACATTTTGATCGGTGATTCTATAAAGCTGGGAACAAATTATCGGACGTTTTCATCAGATGCGGCTTGTTTCTATCTGATTAATACAAAATACACTAAACTGTGCACATTGTCTGACATAAGTTGCGGACGGACCTTGAGCGTTCGGACGTCTGAACAGAATCTGGCTGGCCGGATGTTTTTGCATCCGCGGACGTCCGAGGATGAACCGTGCACATTGTTAAGCCGCAATCGTCAGCCGCGACTTATGAAAACGTCCGATAATTTGTTTCTAGCTTAAATAAGCGATAAAGACAATGTCTTGGCTACAGGCTCAGTTTCGTCTACGATTGCGCTATAGGAAGAAAAGTGGAAACCCTTGATGGAGACCTATGGCCAGCAAGTTAAAATATAACAATATTACAAAAAAAATCACATGTAAAAATGTTATTATTCCCCTGGCGGAAATAAAGATTGATTACACGCTGCAACTTTTAGTTGGAAGTCAATTTGTCTTCAGTTTAGCCATGACCCGGAAACATACCACATGGGGATAGAAATTTGTTTAAAATTGAATATACAAAAAAAAAGTTGTATTTTCCATAACAATATTATACGACTACATAATATCATACAAGGTGTAAGAAAACTAAGTGATAATACTTAAGGGTTTGTAATATTAATGTTTCACCGCTTCCTGATAAGGTGCCCGATAGGCTTATTTGACAGATTCTCCATACTCTGTGTCAAGTAAAGTGGTGGATAGCCTTATCAAGAAGCGGTGAAATAGGCCCTTAGTGTCCCTTATTTATGTAGAGTTCAGTGGTGAAAGTAGCAGCGCTGAAAGAGCATTTTTTAGGATTCCGTAATCAATAAGGAACCCTTATAGTTTCGGTCTGTCCGTCTCTCCGTCTCTCTGTCCATGGTTTTGCTTAGAGACTATAATTATGACCTTCATTCGGTATGAATGAAAATAATAATGATGCCGACAAAATGGTATATAAATTCTTTAAAAAACGTAGACCTGTATAAAAACGTCTTGTCAAGAATCCAAAATGATTAAGACCATCCTGTTTAGCATAAGACAAATACCAGGAGATACTTCTACGAATTTCTTCTACTACGAATTCTCAAAGCGGTGCGAAATTAGATCATTCATTTTCACTTTGTTTGGAAAGCAATGAAACCACACGAGTTTCGGCAATTCTTGCTAGAATATTTTAATTAAGGCACCAACTTCTGCATGAATCATATATGAATATATTCTTTATGCGGGCGATTTACATAACGGAATTAGGTTCCATTATATGCATTCACGTTTCCTGGTAAGGTTTTAATGAATAAACAGTTTTCTGAAAAGATTCCGCGTTTCAAATGAGGTCAATTAAATTTTACCATGATTTAGCTCACTAAGGCCCACTTGCGCAGATCTGAGTCAAAGTTAACTCTTTTAACTCAGATCTGTGCAAGTCCGCCATAAGCCTATTTTCGTATACATATATAGTGCGACCTTTGGTTCGCAGAGGGTGCAGGTTCGATGCCGGGTGGAGGCGTATGCTATTCAAACGCAAGTACATAATACGGACACTCATACGGTGAAGGAAAACATCGTGAGGAAACCCGCACATAGTCGGTCCTAGACGTATTGACTAGTTCTTTCCTCTGGACTAGGTTGACTATGTTGCGAGAATGACGTATGCGCTTGGGCAACCATACAGACATTTAAATTGTAGCCCCAGATACAGTATTCGATAAGTGGTCACTAATTCATTCAGAAGTTATTATAAATCATCCATTTGAAATTTAAATCATCCACGACTGATGCAGACTGCAGAGGTACTATGGATTGACCAGCTTAAGCGCGACCCTCGTAGCGTAATAATTTTAGGCTGGTATAGGCCGGTTTGGCTCTGTGATTGGTCCAAATTTTGACAGTCAACCAATCACAGAGCCTGAACCGTGTCTTGAGACCGAGATGCATCTTGAGTACTGACTATTTATACGTGCTTTAGTACGCTGCGAGGGTCGCACTTAAGCTGGTCATACTTTAATAGTAGAGTAGAGCTTTTTTTCAAATATAAATCAGGAGACATCTTTTTAAATACTCACCTATAGAAGATTATTAACCCTTGGCTGGTATCGCTATTTTTGGCAACATTACTGGCATCGTGGGTCACATTTGACCCATACCAAAAAATCTCTTGTAGTACGTATGCAATTGTTTTATTTATGTAAATAGGGATATAAATTAAATAAATAACCTGTTTTTTTCAAAATTATCATAGTTTAATTTTAGAATCTTAAAAAGTTATTTAGTTCTACATGAATTTGTAACTAACCTAAGTTTTTGGCACTTTTTGGTAAGAGTGTATTTAAAATGAAAAAAAAATATATATATAAATTCTAGCAAAACTTAAACAAAAATAAGTTAATGGCACTTCTTATATCCTCTTAATGACAAAAAAGTATAATTCTCATAAGATCAGTCAATATTTAAAAAAATGTCAATAAAAAACAAATGACTAACGAACAATATGTATGTATAAATTCTTGTATTTGTTCCAAAATTGTATCAATCCTTCGCTTGAGATTAGTGGAAAAATTTTTGTACCCTGTTTTCCGTTGCTATATAAATGGTGTTGTCAGATCTAAGCCAATTTTTTTATATACTAGTTCCTTTTCATACAAAAATCACAAAGTAGATTAATTATATTTGGATTCCTTTGAACATCTGACTCCGAATCATCGTTTACGTTGTGCAACAACTCTTCAATTTATCTGTCGTTCAAAAATCCTCCCATTGTTGTAGAAATATTCACTAAAAACAAAAAGTTTAGAAATCACAATCAGTGAAAAAAGTTACGTAATTGGTGTCGTGGGTCAAATATGACCCAGCCGGCTCCATACCTCAGCTCCTATGATAGTCACCACGCTGCACGTTTGGCCCCCCGCCGCAGCTTGCGATGTACAGAGAATACGTAGAAGCGAGCACTTGTACCATGAATATAAAAAGAATAACAACTAAAAATATTTGCGTCTGGGTCAAATTTGACCCACGATACCAGCTAAGGGTTAATATTATGGTCATAAAATATGGTTCATGATTAACAACAATTTAAGACTATATAACAAAATAATTATTCATAAGAAAATCTAACCTTTTATAGCCAAAAACCAAATTTTATTATAACAAAATATATTAATATTTGCAGAATGTTTTGGGAATAACAATTTCGACAAGATTAAAATTAGCCGAAACTTTGTCGGTCAGAACTTCTAAGGTATAACCCTGCCGAGTAATATAAACAGTGTTGTATCATCCTAAAACTAAAATCACAGAAATAAATTATTCAGTACAACCTCCATCTTGTTCGCGGATGGCGTTACGTTAAATGAGACAAGTTTTTAGTTGGCTAATTAATTCTGGCGCACGCTGTTATCTCCCGGCTCGCTTTGCTCACTCGAGGACGGCATTATGTAAAATACAAGTATTTACTAATGAATCTAGATTGTCTCGTTTATAATTTAGTGGACCTTTCGCATATTTCATACGCCTTTCATGGTTTTTGCATAAACAGCAAAATTCTTTAAATATCTTGCCCTTTTTTGAAATGGGGAAATGCTTTGCGCATCCCCGGCAGATTGGGGCATACTGGCAGGGTATATGGGATTCTCCGGATAGGATATACCCACTATAACCCCATGGTGCTCCACTCCCCAAAGTTCCGGGCACGATCAACCCACCGCTTGAATGTCTTGAGCAAAGTTTTTTTTGTTGTGTATTAGAAATATGCGTGGAAACCGGAAAATTAAGATCTTCCGACTCAGGCCGAAGCCCACTGCATAAGTTTTAGTTGTCTCATAATATTATATGCCGCCGTGGGAAACTTCAATAGCGCGATGCAGGACTGTGGCACTATTTGCAACGCCACATAGTTACACTCGAAGTAAAATTACCATTTATGACGTTAAATATACTCTACTGTAGTAATAGTTACTTTGAAAAGATTTCGCGTGCTACGATGAATACAATAAAATTTCTAAAAACGGAAAACTGAAAAAAAATCCTCATCCCTTTTGTTAGCTGAAATATTAAAAATTGCGATAAAGCCACCTAAATTTCAAACTTTTAATAGACGGCTGTTAGCGGCAAGACTGAGCATTTTATACGCTTTTAAAACTCGATACATTTTGTTTGTAAAACTTGACCTTAATTAGGAAAAGTTACACATAAACTTACACCACAACGAAACGTAAAATAAAAGTTTCGTACCCCTGTGCGAAGTTAAACGATTTCATTACTGCGCGTAATTTCGTGTACATTTTTAAGTAGTTGAGTATCATCAGCGGCTTGTAACCTTTTATTATGTTGTAATGTCAACTATTTCATCAAAAACACCGTATCAGAAAATCAAAACTACATTATTTATAAAGTGGCGTAGAAGTAATAATAGTTTCTACGCCACATTACATTTTTATTTCATTTATATAATTATTACAATAATGACAGCTTAGGCGCTACTGCGAACAATCAAAAGGGGCAAATAATTTACGGTAGTCGATCATAAATATAACATTAAAAATATTTATTAAACACAATGAATTTACCATGCTGCACGAGAGAGCTCTGAGCCTATTTCATATATTGTTTGTATAATACAATTGAAAATGTATATACTATATGAGGTGTATAATTATACTCTACAAAACAATTTAACATATTTAATCATTCGTTAACTAACAATTCATTCACATGTATAACGTATTTCTACAATAATACGTTGTTTTGATGTGCCAAATGTATTCAAAATACATAAAAGGTAATTTGATAATAGAAAATAGACGCAACAATAAAGTTAATATTTAGTTACAACTTCCATTGACTGTTTAGGGACTGTTTACATGAAATGAGACGAAACGCGATGCAACGAATAAATATGCCTTAAAATTTTTACACGTGAAGAAATATTAGCAGTCGAAATGTAAAATTTCTGATGTCATAATATTATGAATCCAAGTACTATCAAAGAAATCGATTTATAGGCATGCGCCTACGTAATTTGGTCTGGCAATGTCAAACCTACGACTACCGCGACCTAATATTGACAATATGACATAACCCTACTAAATAATGTATGTCCTCCATCTGCATATAAATCAATTTGACTTATGATACTATTCTGTACGGTAAATATTTAACAATAGCTGTCCCGGCAAACGTTGTTTTGCCATTTAAAGTATTTCTACTTCATCAGTTGATATAAAATCTTGCGCCCCCCTTTTGTCCCCTAATAGGGGGGGGGGGGATTTTATACACCAGATGTTAAGTTGGAAAAACAGTTAATAATATGAAGTTGGTCCATTAAAGAAAAAAGATTGATACAAAATCTGACTCCCTCTTTGGTCCCCTTAGAGGGGTGGGGGAGGTGATTTTTATACGCCAGATGTTGAGTTGGAAGAAGACAAATATATTTGCGAAAACCGTATGCAAATCGGATCAGTAGTTTTCGTGTGATAGTGGAACAAACATACAGACAGACAGACAGACAGACAAAAAACTAACCACATTTTTGGCTTCTATAGCGATGTAGTAACACCCCTCGCTTATTATTTTTTGAATATCTTTAATGTACAGAATTTTCATTTCTACAGTTCTATTATAAGTATAGATATTGAAATGCCCAAAATCATCGCCGCGTTTTATACCGTTCCGTCACAGTGTGAGCTGGCCCTTAGTGCTTAGTTTGCCGACCGAACTAAAACATACAAACTAAATCTCGAGCAACTTCACCTGCAGAATTTCAAAGTCATTTGCCTAATAACTAAAATGCAGACAAATTTTAAAACAATGAGTTATACTTTTGTCTGATTTCATAAATTGCGAAATTGTAAGAGACGTCTTGGCGATTTTTAACCGACTTCCAAAAAGGAGGAGGTTATATATTCGTCTGTTTATTAAGTTGCTAGATTTTGCCACAGTGTTTGTGTGCGTGCGACTATACGTCTAGTCGCGAATTATAATTTATTGCATAAGTTGATAAAATGCAATAGCTTTACCATGGCAGTTCCCGAGTGTCACAAGTATTTTTTTCTTGTGTTCGCAGTGAGTCATCTTTGAGGTATCAAGAAAAAGTTACACAACTATGCAAAAAAATAGTTTTTCCGAGAGATTCACAATAATAATTGGTCAATTAGATTTTGTTACTTCAATAATTCTTTGGTAGAATAACCTTTTTACTTTTGTATGGAAAAATTTATGATTTGCTATTTATTAAATTGATGGCGCATAATAATTATGCCTACTCGCTTAGCCGCGTAATTTACTTAGTGTCCATGATTCATTTATTTAAAAGGAAACACGGACAAGAATTAAGTATATAATTTTATTACATAATTATAATGAGAATCGAGTACCGAGTACTCTCCGTAAGTATTGAACATGTCTCACCAGTCATGCTGTATATTTAGTTGGTAGCAGTGACTAGTGGTTGCATCACCATGGTGTCCCAGTGAAATATAACCCTATATACATACACATGTACATCTATATATCCAGCCATCCGCTCGCATTTGACGTGAAGTGGCGCAAACACGATGCGACGATTTAAACACAACAGAGATGGATATTTATGTTACCGCTAAACTCGGGCTATTCGGTAAATGAAACAGGCAAGTAATGTAATTACTTTATAAGGAAACTAAACGCCCGCAACTCCGATGCGCCAAAATTCATTAACCACACTTAACCGTGCATTTTTCTCGGATAAAAAGTGTCCTATGTCCTTTCCCGTTACTCAAATATCTCCGTACTAAACAGCAAATTCGGTTCAGCGGTTTGGGCGTGAAGAGGTAATAGACAGGCAGACATACTTTCACATTTATAATATTACGAGCTTTTGCTCGCGGCTTCGCTCGCGTTTAGAAGTATTATATTTTCATTCCCTATTTTAACCCCTTGGGGGTAGAATTGATCAAAATCCTTTCTTAGCGGATGCCTACGTCATAACATCTACCTGCACGCCAAATTTCAACCCGATCCGTCCAGTGGTTTGGGCTGTGCGTTGATAGATCACCATGTCAGTCAGTCACCTTTGAGTTTTATATATTTAGAAGATAAGTATGGATTGGTAAGTCGAGATCTTATATTATTGTATAAAATACTCGTGTCGCTATGTTTCTTACCAACCGAAACGGCTGGACCGATCGTGTTGCAATTTTGTCTACTTAGCCGGCAGGTCTGAGAAACAGCCAATGCGACGTCCATAAATAACGTTATAGCTTACGATTAATAAAAGTTTTACCATACTTAACAACAAAGTCCGTAAGTGCCTAAAATAAGAAGTAAGAACATTACATTCACGCCTACGGCGTAGGCATCACGTAGCCGCGTAGAGCGCCAATGACGTATCCATATCAAAAGTCACTTATGACGTCACATCGTTACATCACGGGCCATTAAACTCGGAGTATCTATGTAATAAAACACTAGCGTTAGCCCGCAATTGTCGCCTTTTGGGGGAGGCGGCGTGGAAACCGATAAGGGAAAATTTATGCAACCGTGTATACCGGCCGAAATTGCACGTGTTGACAGATCACCGTGTGCACCCGGCCTTAGGTGTGTAAAATATGTAGTGCGCAAAGATTACGCTTGCCTTAGTCAAGACTCAAGATACTTGGAGTGTGCAAATATTAATCTGCACCCTTAGCCAAGATTGATAATTCTACTGCGCAAATGGAACGAATGTGTTTTGACGTATCACGTAAGGCTTTACAAATGATTTGTTTGTAAACGATATTTTTTTGTCAAACACTTTTGATTCTTTCGATTTAGAGCTCTGTTTATTGGTATCGTTACAAACACTGGGCAATACGTGTTGCTAGGCACCTAGTCTAACTTAAGCAACTGCAAAATATTAATAAGTAACTTTAAAAGTACACTTTAAAAGATCTAAGAATCTCAATTGATTATCCTAAATCTTAGGGATTTAGTCGTAGCATCACGCTTATAAAACATTTTGAGGACTGTGCCAAAAAAATATTTTGGCATAGCAGATAGAGCCAACATGAATTCATAGAATATTTTAAATTGTATCTTCTAAACTACTCTTATCATCAATTGGGTTATACATTTTGAACTATTTAAATAAGGAATTAATTATTGTATTCAAAATCATTATCATCGAGCTTATTCATCGCTGGACATATAATTTCCTCTTCGCTTATTTCCCTGCAATTTTTTCAAAAGGGCTGACCCTTCTAATGGTGAAACTCGTTAGCTTTATCTATAATGGACAGAATTTCCCACCGAATATGAATGCGATAACATATTGAAAGATTATATTAAAAAATGTTATTATAAAATATAATAGTAGGTAACGCTCGCAATTCCGTTGCGACAAAAAAAAATACACTGATATTATTATCTATTCCCGAAATGTTAAAAACAATTTGTGACTAAACCGTAAATGTTACCTTTAACCACGCCTTTGTCTCGACATGTTATATACAGACAAAGGCTAGGCCCAGAAATGAATTTAGTTGCAACTTGCAAGCGACTGACGTGAAACCGTTTGGAAGATTGTTAGTCAGTTTTTTCAGTAGAGAGTATAGATTGAATTTTTCAAGTGGGTTGAAAAGTGAGGAATAACGAAAAGCACTCAAAGGACACTTCTGTCCGATTTTTACAACTACAACTCTAACGTTGGGTTTTTTTAAAAAGTGACACGCATAGCCGAAAATCTGATCTGAAGTTTTAAATCTATTGTTGTTACTACAATGTGTTGTTATCACAATACTAATCTTTATAAAAATACTAGCTGTCCCGGCAAACGTTGCTTTGCCATAATAATATAAAGTATTTCGCCCATATTATTTTATTGAAGTGACTAAATAAGTATGTCACTATGACAACGTCGATCGCTATCCCGTTGTACAAACAATGGTCGCCGTCAGTCTCGAGTTGTAATAATTTACTTTTATTTATTCAAAAAAGGCTTACAAAGTTTCTTTTGGTTCGTTGCAAAAAGAGAGACAAAGGTTGCGACCTCCTGTGTAATTCGTACTTAATATTATAAATGCGAAAGTGTGTCTGTCTGTCTGTTACCTCTTCACGTCCAAAACCGCTGAACCGATTTGGCAGAAAATTTTCAGCGTAAGAGTCGTGGGAAAAGTTATATTATGATACTTTTTATCCCGGAAAAATGTGTGATAAACCATCGAGATGTAATTTTGGCGAAACGGAGTTGCGGGCCTCATCTAGTACAGTATATAATATAATATTATGAATTTCTAACTCGCCTTGCGATTTAAACCATAGTACTTTTTACGATTAATACCAACAACAATTCTCATTCTGGTTTTCCAGAAAAACAAGGATTTACAGAATTCAAAGTGACATTTTCTTTGACTCCGTCTGCAAATGATTAAATGATATCAAAGGCAGGTTCTAGTTTCAACGATCACTCCTGGCCTGTAGCCAAGACTTTTCTGTATCGCTTATTTATAGAATCGCTGATCAAACTGTACGGAATTAACATACATATAACGGTGCGTCCACATTGGTATCATTTGCGCGATCAGATCTCCGATCACATCACCGTCGCGATCATCGCGCCGTATCAAGTATGCGTATCATAGTGTGGACGCCTATTAGATCATTCTGCCGATCATGCCCGTATTTGATATGACACGTGTCAGATACGCGGTTAATAGCGATCGGGGCGTATCATGATACGCGTATCATTTTGACACGCTTCGATGATACGCGACGGAGATCTGATCGGAGATCTGATCGCGCAAATGATACAAATGTGGACGCACCCTTATATGTCTGTATGGAATTAACAGAACATTTATGTCAATTCCATAGATTTCGATCGGCGATTCTACAAAGAAGCGATAAAGATAAGGTCTTGGCTAGAGGGCCTGGTCCAATAAACCGCAGACGTCAGCAATTGGGCCCTACAAGTCCTGAAGGTTTACATGTGTCTGTCACCAAGTGTGTATAAATCTTTTTAAAGGGCTTTTATTGAATTTCGCTTACCTTCAATTTTTTTCTGTAATGTTTTTCGTTGTTACAAATGGACAGTATGTGAAGTTTTCAGTTATGTTTTTATTGAGGGCGCAAAATGCAAATCATTTTTACCGATATTTACTCAACTGCGCCCGAAAGATAGGTAAGTATGTTTTTAATTGTCTATATGTCGTTATTATAATGTCCTTATTATTATTATCATTTTTTTTCTTTTTTTTGCCTTTTATTGTTTGTAGAACTTTACTTTGTTTGTCTTTAATGTTTCATGTATATTATGTATTTCAGTGTAGTGTGGTGTGAATGTGTGTTGAATAAATGTTTTATTATTATTATTATTATTATTATTATTATTATTATTATTATTATATGTGTGCATAAATTTTAGGCACACTCTAGAGCAGGGGTCACCAAATGGCGGACCAAGTATGTTCGAAGATGAAAATAATTTCGGTCTCGACATAGGTACTCCGTACTGATGAACATTAGGTACTTACCAACAAAAATTGACACTTTTCTCATTGATACTAATAAATTTGTAATTTCCTTAATTACATTTGTTTAGTTTTTTTTAATGTGCGGACCGCGAAGGTCATTTTATTTCTTAAAACGGACCCCGAGCGAAACTAATTGGTGACCCCTGCTCTAGAGTCTCTGGGTCAACACAAGGTTTTGTCTTAATATAAACTGATAAGAAATAGGATAAAGTAAATTTTAATCTGTGTTACTACTCACTATCACACCAACGATTCTGTGGACGAATAAAAATGTTAAAACCAAATATATATTTTTTATGAAATAAGGGGGCAAACGAGCAAACGGGTCACCTGATGGAAAGCAACTTCCGTCGCCCATGGACACTCGCAGCATCAGAAGAGCTGCAGTTGCGTTGCCGGCTGTTTAAGAGGGAATAGGGTAATAGGGGAGGGTAGGGAAGGGAATAGGGGAGGGTAGGGAAGGGATTAGGGGAGGGTAGGGAAGGAAATATGGGAGGTTAGGGTAGGGGATTGGGCCTCCGGTAAACTCACTCACTCGGCGAAACACAGCGCAAGCTCTGTTTCACGCCGGTTTTCTGTGAGCCCCTGGTATTTCTCCGGTCGAGCCGGCCCATTCGTGCCGAAGCATGGTTCTCCCACGTAAAATATATAAACATAAGTAAAACTAGATAAATACTTATTTAAATTCAGCTCTCACTGGAATAACCACGACTTCCTCGCTTAACGAATCATTTGCGAACTCCAATCGAGCGCTATTCTATTCAATGAGATTTTGTCGCCCATCTCTGATTTCAACTGAGAGCTGGGTTTAAGGTGACGCCGCGTTAAAGTAAGAAACCGTGTTGGATATGTTTTAGATTGCTTGTTTTCTATGAGAGGCCGGGCCGGCCTCTCATAGAAAACAAGCAATGGAACAGCAAAAAATGGAAAGGGCATAAGCAACAAAATGGTTTTTGTCGCGTAATTTAAAAACCATAAATACATTTCATATAAGCTATGCACATATTAAAGTGTATGCTTCAACCAATTTATGTACAAATTTTGGAACCTTAAATCACTCTCCTCTGTTGGAAAAATAGGAATCCCTTTTTTTACAGAGGTCTTTTCGATTGATAATTCTGTGTTATAAAAGTTGTCCAATCGTGTTATGCTATGGGCAATTCAAAGACAAAGACATGATGAATACTGACAATGAACTTTAGTTTCTTAGCTTTAGTCATTGCTGAGAAAAATCGGCATCGCTACAGCCAAATTATCAAGGCGTCGCCTTAAGGAATGTTTTTCAGGGGTACAACTAACTTTGTAAAATGTGTTTTAGGCAGAGTAGACAGAACTAAGGAGTACCTCAAATTCAAGCAAACAGACATACTTTATTCTTTAAACATAATATTGTACTATCAAAGAAGTTCCTCACTACTTCCTAGGCGGACCTAATGGCTGGTTTACACGTATTAAGTAGACAAGTAGTAACTAAATTTTAACTTAATTTGAAGTGCCTGCCCGAAATGTGTCAAGTGATAAGCCCCGCCTGCCAACTTAACAAAAATAGTCAAAATTCTAATTTCCATGTTTAGTACTTAACAAAATTTTAACTTAATTTTAAGTTATTAATTGCATGTAAACACAAAATTGGATAGCAAGTAGTAAGTTAAAATTTTGTTAAGTACTAAAAAATGTGTGTTTACATGCAATCAAGTCACTTAAAATTAAGTTAAAATTTAGTTGACTACTTATCAACTTAATACGTGTAAACCAGCCATAAGTAATTTGGTCGCGTAAAGGGTTCCATTCCACCGCGGCGCACGGAGAGACTACGCACGTGCGTCAAGCTTTGCTTTGTAAGAAAATATATGTGGCTGTGTCCACTGCAACCCACGGATACGCTACGCACGAATTGACTCAAGTCAAAGAAATAATATATCCGTGCACTGTGCAGTGTGCGCGACCACGCGCGCGCGTGGCCGTGCACAGCGTGCGCCGCGGTGGAATGGAGCCTTCGGTCAAACCCATCCGACCGATCGATCACAGCAGTCATTGAATTGACATAAGCCGACCAATATGACGTAGGTCCGTCAACTGTCTAGGAATCAACTTCCTCGATGGTACAATATGCGAAATGCCTTTTTATTACACTGTGATGACTCGTTCTTGAAAATAATCCTTAAATGATTGGCATAAAGGTCACGGTTAGCACAAAAGCAAAAGTCCATCGTCGAAGAAAGTACATTAATCTGCACTTGCCAACTTGATAGATGGCGGGGAACTTTAGTTTTTAATGTCTTTTAAACGAGGTGGCAATTCCGACACATTCTAGACCAGGGATGGCGAACCTTACCTTATCAAACCACTTTTCTGAAGAATCTTTGTGATCTATGAAGACGTGCATAACATTTTTCTTCGTAATCTTGACGCGTACCTAAAAATATAATGCCCCAAGCCGAACATGGCCCTTTTGTAGAAATCACTTTAGTAATTTTGTGATCAGTAGCGTGCTCAAAATTTTATGTCGTGTGCCATTGGTTCGCCATCTCTGTTCTAGACAGTACTTTGACAACTTCCAAATTAAGGAGATCACGGAAACTTGGATGATTTAAACTAGATTTTTTAGATTTACATGCAGCTTTATTCCATAGTAATAAAAATATTACACGGAGAATAACACATCAAAATCAACTTGTCTTTGTGCTACCTATATTAGATCGCTACATGACAGAAAGAACAGCGGACTTTGTTATACCACGGTAAAGATATTGTTGCGGATACGGACACGTGGTGCCATCTAGCGTCGGCCCAGTAAACTGACCAAGGGAACACAGGCAACATAAATCCCCTACTCGATACTAGATGGCGCTAGGAGTAAGCACCTACGAGTAATTTCTAGAAATATCTCATACTTGTTTACGCATATCGGGTTTACTCTGGGATGTTCCGGAATTTTCTGAGATCCGATCCGGCCCGTATAAATAGTCGCAGACTGCAGCCGGCAAGTCAGTTCAATCCGAGCGATCATCAAGGCGACTTCAAAAGTGAAAACAAGTGATCAATAGTGAGTGATTGTGATAGTGAACCGACAACTCGGCTACGACCTAGGACAGTGATAGTGCTCAGTGATTTGGATCTAGTGCTTAGTGTTTGGACTTAGTGATTTGTGTGAGCTAGTGTTTGTGAATAAAGTCTTCAAGAGAGTCACCAGGTCTTTCTCTCCGAATCCTCGAACCCTAGCACGTAACAATATTATGTCTTTTTGCCGTGGCCGTGGTTATTACGCTGCGTTATAGCCATTTTTTTAATTTTAGCATGTACTATCAGAGAAGTTAATTCGTAGGTAAATGGCTGACCTGCGTCATTTGGTCGAGTTATGTATAATGTATATATTTGATATTAGTTTCAATCTGTCGGCTGGGTATGGATGGGTTTGACACAAAACGACCAAATTACGTAGGTCCGCAATCTGTCTAATAGTTAACTTCCCTGATAGTACATCCGTTCAATTCCTTTATTAGATATTAAGCTGCTCTATTTTACTCTTTTTCCACCAAGGAGTTTGAACAATTGAGGGCTGGGCCGACTTTGGGCCAGCGCCTTTCATAATGATCACAATAGGCTTATGGTGTTTGACAGCGGCAGCGGTCTATTGACACTTTGAATAAGTTATGGACCCACAAAGATGTTTGGTACATGGTTAGTGCGCCATTGGAGCGTGGATTACAAAACGGGTATAAAAATAACGTTTAGGTGTCATACAAAAAATATACTTTATACTCTATGTATGGGTTTCTATGAAATAAAAAAATCGAGTAAGGTATGCCTCATCTCAGGAAAAGCTTCATTTTTTAACCCATTAATCCTCAAGCGGCCGCCGGCTGCCGCATAAAAATTGAAAATCTATTGTTGCTGCGATACCCACGATGGAGGTCATTTACGTTACGCCTTTCTTTGAACTCTGGGCAAAATGAGAAAATCATAACTGTATTTTAAAAAGATAAAACCGACTTCAAAATTGTACGTAATTGAGAATTAAAATTCCCTATCTCAAAAACTACTGAACCGATTTTGATGAAACTTGCAGTATTCCCTAAGTTGAACAATACCTAGTATAATAAAAAAAGAATCATTTAGATCGGACTTGTAGTTCCGGAGATATGCGTGCACAAAAATAAAAACATACATACATACATACATACATACATACATACATACATACATACATACATACACTTTTGAAATTTGGCACATTTGTTCAGAAGCTGCCATAGATTGACATATACAAAAACTGGGCAGTTCTGGAAATATTACATACATACGCGTCGAATTGATAACCTCCTTTTTTTGAAGTCGGTTAAAAAAGTACTTTTGTTTTACTTTGCCCTTATTTTGTAATCGGATAAAATTTACGAGTTGTTATATAAACAGATAGAATCAGTTAAACAATAATATGATTTATTGCGAAGTTTAAACAATTTTATCGTATACACTCAGAAATAAACTTGGGGTGAAAGTTTGAAATCAAAATATATAACAAACTTATGAAATGCTCAAAGTCGAATCTATAATGTTACATTACACGCTAGTACCTACCTTTAAACAACAAAATTATTATAAAAAATAACAACAAAATATTTCATACAATTTTTCCAAAAATGTCGTCGATATTAGAATAGGCTTTTTAACTATTCCTATATAATATATTTCTAGCGTTCGTGGAGCGAATAAAATTTGGTTTTGTATGACAATTGACACCCCAGTCAATGTATTGGCCGACTATATCGGGAAACATGAAAAGCCTTTTGTATTTTACAGGAAAAATCGACTCCATAAAATATGTGGGTATTGTATTGAATTTATTTTCGTGAAAAGATAACTATGAAAGTGGGTGCTATACTTTATACTAAAGACGAATAATTTTCTCCGTTTTTACCACCATATTTTCCACTGATTCTAGGCTGCTATTAATCGCAGCGTGATACTGTATACTTAATACTTATGTATCTTCAATTCTCAAGCCTTCCTCGATATCTAACTACTATATATATATATATATATATATATATATATATCCTCGATATCCTCGATATCGAACTATCAGTTTTCTTTAATTGGAACCAGTAGTTCCTTAAATTAGCGCTTCAAGCAAGCTTTTCAGTTTAATCTTATAAAAATATATAAAATTCTCGTGTCACAATGTTAGTCCACGAACTCCTCCGAACTGGCTTTACTGATTTTTACCAAATTTTATATGCATATTCAGTAGGTCTGAGAATCGGGTACTGGGCAGGTACTTTATATATTGACTAGCTGTTGCCCGCGACTCCGTCCGCGTTAGCATAGTATAATAACGGAGATGGGTTTCATGTTCCCAACTTAAGAAATGACGGGCTTGCATTCAAATTTTAAACCCCTATTTCACCCCCTTCGGGGTAAAATTTTCAAAATGCCTTCCTTAGTGGGTGTCTACTTAATAAAGCACCTACTTATATACTTATTTAGTCACTTCAATAAAATAATATAGGCGAAATACTTTATATTAATATGGCAAAGCAACGTTTGCCGGGACAGCTAGTAGGATAATATTATATTACTACTGCAATGTTTCATGCTAAAGGCAACACCAGCACATACACTTAAGTAACAAAAAGTTTTGTTCGACGTTTGACAACGTTTCAGTCAATGTTCTGATCACGGATTAAAAAAATAAAAATACGAATGTAACCTTGTCTAATCCCGAGTGAAGCATAGTAATGGTCGCCCGTGTCATTGGCGCCGTCACCCTATGTACAATGACAGCGGATTGTAGTACCTAGTTGCGTGTGTGAGTGTCGGTCACGTATACAATAAACGAAATTGTGACGAAATTGCATGCTTCACCTCTTTATAGTGTAATGCTCCATCCGTATTTTTTTAAATCCGTGGTTCTGATATTATGATTTATGACATGTGCAACAGACTTTGTTCGGATTTTGTACTGTATGTGCTAGTAGCGCCCTCTGCTCCGATCTTTGCGTTATATTCCCTATTCGACTAGTATAAAGGTATTGTCATGTATCTATAAATTCGTAAATTCTTACATCGACGCGGAGAAACCGCGTAAGGGCCTGTCTACATGTCCACGTTAGAGATAAACTACGATAACATGGCGCGCCCTTCCAAAATTCAAAACGTTCGAAAATAAGTATATTTTGTGAAAATATGTACAATATAGCGCCACCATTAAGTGAAATATTACGAGTACTGGTTGATTGGTCGAATACTTACACTCTTACTACACTTACATACAAACTCTTTCATAAGGATGTGACTACATACATTGAAACGGTAATTTGGAGGGGCGCGCCATATTATCGTAGTTTATCTCTACGACGTCGTCAACGTGGAATGGTGTTGACGTAGACTGCTTCGTAATAACGCTGCGATGACGCAGCGCCCGTGTGGCCGGCTATGCGTCAAACGGCAGCGCTGCGTTGACGCAACGCGCCGTGTGGACTGTCTCCATGGACTTAACTAGCTCTCAAACTTGGCCTCAGTCGTGCAGGATGTGCAATATTCACATTTAGTTTACTCCTTCCTTGACATGAAACTGTCAATTCACGGTCAGAGGAAAGACTTCGACGACTAATAAATTAGTTTTAATTGATATTAAGGCATTGTCATCGTGTTAATTTTAGAGCTAATCTCGCTTAATTATGACCAATTATCTTAATCTAACAGTGACGAAATATAGGAAATTGGATTAAGATTAACGATTCGTTTACTCTGTTGTGTTTGGAAAAACAAGATAATTACGAGAAAAATATTATATTTCGTGAACAAACTTAATATTACAATAGTAATATAATTTGACTTCAATTAGTATGTAATTATCACTAGCTGACCCGACAAATGTTGTTTTGCCATATAAATTATTTCTAGTATCAATATAAAAAGTATCAATATATAGTTAGTATCAAGATAATAACCTATTCTCAGGCCTAACTCGGTTTAGCCGTTTTGATGGAGTTCGCGCACAAACAGTGTGACACGAGAATTTTGTATATAGTTAGGTATTAAATTATCACTACATGATTTCGGTAATTCTGTAGAACACGGAAATCGTACACTTGTCCGCTTTAATCTTTCCCATTTATAATATTAGTAAGTATTGCCCTCATCATGATAGTTTCAATTTTAAACTATGATTCAAAGTCGTGACAACTGTAATTGGGTTATTATTATGGTCCAATCCACGGGGCGAGTTAACTTCATATTTAATATCAAAATTTGTAAGAAATTTTGTGACTAGTCTCGTGGTTTGGACCATAACACCCATAAACCTCCAAATATCAATCGGGAACCATGTTTACTACCAGGAACTATTTTACTACTTAATATTAATAGTGACGGATTAAGACTGCTTGATGCAGTATGTATGTATTTTTTAATTAATGACCTTTTGTGGAAAATCTAGCGCATTAAACTGTTTTTTTTTTTAAATTATAGAAGAGGTTTTCATATTAAATAAATTCCTTTACTTCTATGCTCTAAGTCTGATAGTTTAGAAGTTATAACGATTTTCTTATGAAGTATTGGTCAGATTATTAGTAGTAGCTATTTGACCGAGCTTTGCTCGGTATTCGACAGAACACGAATAAAATGACATTTTATAAAAATTATTCCTAGCTAGATCGATTTATCGCCTCCGAAACCCCCTATATACTAAATTTCATGAAAATCGTTGGGGCCGATTCCGAGATTCCAATTATAAATATACAAGAATTGCTCGTTTAAAGATATAAGATGAGAGCTAGAGTAAAAATTTCAGCAAAATCAGTTCAGCCGTTTGGGCGTGAAGAAGTAACAGACAGACAGACAGACACACTTTCGCATTTATAATATTAGTATGGATACTAGCTGATGTTGTCCGCAACTCCGATCCTCTGGTTATGCTTATCACGAACCGTAATTTTTTGTTAATTTATATTACAATTTACAAACTATAAAAATATCCGCGTAGGTACCAAATTTTACCAGAATCGATTCAGCGGCCATTAAAGTTTATCGCGCGGGAACTCAATTTTTTTTAATAGCTCAAAAATTCTCAGTCATTCTCTGTGCTGACAACGTAGCAGTACTACAAAGAACAATAGGCATGCTAAATTGTTTCTTAATAAACAATCACTGTTATACATAAATTTCATTTTTGCATTGGTAATGAATGTAGGTATAATATTATTATCTTTAGTTAATCTCTGAAGTGTATAGTAACTATTAAAGTAGTAATTTAATCCTTCGATCGCGGATTTTTGGAAATCTATTGTTATTCTATTGTTGTTGCGGTCATCGGTGTCCTTATGGGGCTTGATGGGTTAATGCAGCATGTAGGAATAGTTTTAATAATTATACTATTTAAATTTTCAGCCTCAGGACAGCTGTAGATGTAATTATAAGGTCTACGTTATTTTTACTGTCCAGGCGATTTTTTATTAGGTAAAGATAAACTACGATAACATGGCGCGCCCCTCCAAATTTCAAAACGTTTGAAGTGCGTTGTCAAAACGTTTGAAGTACGTTGTCTTGCGCGGTCAGCTAGATAGGTATGTTCATAAAAAATCTTCTAAATCTTGGTAATAAGTGTCATTAAGTGAAATATTACGAGTACAGTTGATTGGTTGAACACTTACTACATACAAACTCTTTCATAAGGATGTGACTACACACATTGAGACAATAATTTGGAGGGCCGCGCCATGTTATCGTAGTTTATCTTTACACATTTTTCGCCTCTTTTCTAAGTTGAATTAATAACGTTATGTTTTGATAGTTTTTTTTAGATTTTATGCGTGCGCGTAAATACATAGAAAATAATATTTTATTTATATTAAATAAATATTTATATACACGGCGCCCAAATGTACTATTTTAAAATACTTTTAAGGGACCACTGCTTGACGAATCTGTACTTATTATAAAACAAAGTCGCTTTTTTTTCCCTCATGTCCCTTTGTTCCCTTTAATCTTTAAAACTATGCAACAGATTTTGATGATTCTTTCAGTGTTAGATAGCCCATTTATCGAGGATGGTTACAGGCTATATTTTATCACGCTGAGACTAATAGGAGCGAAGAAATAGAGGAAAATGTGGAAAAAACGGGAAAAATTATTTGAAAGGGCTAACTTGAACACGCGTATCTCAGGAACTACTGGTCCGATTTGAAAAATTCTTTCAATGTTAGATAGCCTATTTATTGAGGAAGGCCATAGGCTATATTTTATCACGCTAAGACTAATAGGAGAATGTGGAAAAAACGGGGGAAATTATTTGAAAGGGCTTATCTCGCGAACTACTGGAGCAATTTTTATGTTATTTGGCACAGATAAGAAGTAGACCACGTGAAGGATCACAGGCTATCGATTTTGATCATTTTTTCAGTGGCTATATATTTTATACCCGTGCGACGCCGGGGCGGGTCGCTAGTCTATGATAAATATTTTATGGGTAAAGCTAAAGTTATGAAATATTATGTGCACAGTGCACACTGCACAGCTGTTTTTGGCTATTTCGATTTAAGGGGTACCACTGGTACCAGGGTTTTAAAAACCTTTAAAATTTGACACCAATTTTGTTGACACCGCGCGCTGTAAGTACACTGACGTCCACGCGGACGAAGTCGCGGGCAACAGCTAGTCATTCAATAAAATAAATAGCAACCATTAATATAACTTATGTTAATTAAAAAATCTATTTTTCTATTTAAAAAAACAGGAATATGAGGTGTATTATTGTAATATTTTTGCATATCTTTTTAATTTAATACTTAATATTTATTGCGTGACTATTCATAAGACTATCTCAAAATATTGTTTCTGTATATTAAGTACTTGTAATTATTATTACTTCTTCTGAAATTAAAATAGTATTATTAAAATAAATTAAAATACTCATGGATTAAGATATAAAATAGCAACAAAAAAATATTTGCAAGTAAGTTTTTTTTTTTGGTTCCTACAATCTTTGTTGCTCGCTATCAAGGCAGTCGGGTCGTATCTGATCCTGTATCATCAAGGTGTTGTAAATATCAAGGCATTGAGTAACAATTAAAGAAATAATATTTATTTAAGTACAGTTACAAGAGGCCCTTAGTTTTAACTTAAACTTCGCGTTGAGAGTATCTTATAACGATGCGCTTAAAAATATTAATTGTAAAAATTATCCTAGATGTGATTCTAGTGAATGTGAAATCAGCAAGGATATTAGCAATATATCCGATGCCATCTCTGAGCCACCAAATAGTGTTTAGAAAACTGACTTTAGAGTTGATCAAGCATCATGAAGTGACAGTGATTACCCCAAACCCAGCATTTAAAAAGACAGAAGCTCCAAATAATTTAAACGAAATCGACGTCCAGGATTATTCGTATCAAGCACTGCGAGAATTCAGTAGTAAATGGCATAAAAGTGAAATAAAAAATAAACTATCAGATCGTGCGGTATTTAAAAAGTTTTTCACGAAGATTTGTGACTTACAGCTTCAGGATCCACAAGTACAAAACGTTATATTCAAAAACACAACGAACTTTGATCTTATTCTGATTGAAGATCTGGCTCAACCTTTTTTGGGAGTGTCACATATTTTCAAAGCACCGGTTGTACTATTCAGCTCCTATGGTGGTAGCTATGATACTCTCGATGCGTTTGGACTACAGACGCATCCAATTCTATATCCTTCTCCAATGAGTCGGCCATTTTACGATATAACACTTTGGGATAGAGTAAAAAAGATATTTGTGTACTTGAAAGATGTATATCATAAGCATTCGAAAGAAAAAGAAGAACACGAGTTGCTGAAAAAATATTTCGGTGATCAAGTACCTTCTATTCAGAAGTTATATGAAAACGTTGATATGTTATTCGTAAACATTCATTCTTTATGGGTCGATAATCTGCCTGTATCACCGAACGTCGTTTTCTTGGGAGGCTTCCATCAAACGGAAAATAAGGAATTGCCAACGGTAATTTTTTTAAGGACAAAATATTAAATAATTTATTTACATTACATTAATATATTTTATATATACTGCGTCGAAACGGCTACTATTTTAAAATACTTTTAAAGCACTTTTGCTTGATTTAAAATTAGATAACAAAATAATCAGCAACCCTTTACTTTTTGCAGGATATTAAAAACTACTTAGACTCTTCAAAGCATGGAGTAATATACGTCAGCTTTGGAACAAACGCGTTATCAGCCCTCCTTCCTCGAGATAAAGTGAAAATAATCGCCAAAGTTCTGGGTCAAATGCCTTACGATGTGTTGTGGAAATGGGATGCAGATGATCTGCCTGGCCGAACGAATAACATAAAACTGTCGAAGTGGTTACCTCAAGCTGATCTCTTGAGTACATTCTATTAGCTCTTCTTTATTTATTACTGCTATTAACTTTACATTACTTTGAAACATTTTATTTATTTCTTTATATTTTATTACGTAAAAGTAATTCACGGAATCAATATATAAGTATATAAGTCCCGAAAAAGTTCTAATATAAAAAAAAATATAAAGTAGAACTTGATAAAATAATCAACAAAATAAAACCTCTTGATCTGGTAACAAACGGACCTACGCTTCGTTAAAATTTCTGGTAAAAATGTTTTATAGTATTCTTGTTAATTTACATCTAAATTATTAATTTTTATTCAAACGCCTGAATAAAACATTACAGTCTCGTATAACAGTAAACGCGCAAGGTTGCAGCCATTTTTTACACATCCGTTAGTTTCCAAATACTTGATTTAAGGAAACCATAAGATACAATTTACATAACACAACGACCTCTGTGGCTCAGTGGTGAGCGCGTTGGTAGCTCAAGCCGGGGGTCGCGGGTTCGAATCCCGCCGACGGAACAAAAAGTTTTCCATGTTTCCGGGTCTGGATGTGTATTAAATGTGTAATTGTGTAATGTGTATGATATAATAAAAAACTTAAATATATATGTATAGTATAAAGGTATTAAATATATTTCCGTTGTCTGGTACCTGTAACACAAGTCCTCTAGGTACTTAGCACGAGGCCAGGCTGACGTGGTGTGAAGCGTCCATAGATATTATATTATACTAGCTGTTGCCCGCGACTTCGTTCGCGTTAGCATAGTAGATCACACCCTAAGTATTATTTATTGTACAAAAATTCAATGTACAGAATTGACTTTCCTACGATTTTATTATACATACTTATATAGATGTTCCGCGCGGAGCTTCGCTTGCGTAATTTAGGAATTTCACGCAACCGTACATTTTCCGCAAAAAATAGCCTATGTCCCTTCACGTGGTCGATTCTTCATGTTTTCCAAATAACATAAAAATTGTTCCAGTAGTTCTTAAGATAATAAACAATTTCATATAATTTCCCCCGTTTTTTCCACATTTTTCTCTATTTCTTCGCTCCAATTAGTTTAGCGTGATAAAATATAGCCTATAGCCTTCCTCGATAAATGGGCTATCTAACATTGAAAGAATTTTTCAAATCGGACCAGTAGTTCCTGAGATTAGCGCGTTCGAATAAGCCCTTTCATATAATTTCCCCCGTTTTTTCCACATTTTCCTCTATTTCTTCGCTCCTATTAGTCTAAGCGTGATCAAATGTAGCCTATAGCCTTCCTCGATAAATGGGCTATCCAACAGTAAAATAATTTTCCAAATCGGACCAGTAGTTCCTGAGATTAGCGCGTTCAAACAAACAAACAAACAAACTCTTCCCAATTATAATATTAGTACTTATAGATTATTATTACTAGCTATTTGACCGAGCGTTGCTCGGTATTCAATGAAACATGAATAAAATGACATTTTCTAAAAATGATTCCTAGCTAGATCGATTTATCGACCCCGAAACCCCCTATGTACTATCAGGGAAGTTGATTCCTATGCAGATGGTGGACCTAAGTCATGTGGTCGGCTTATGTCAATTCAATATTAGCTGTGATCGGTCGGCTGGATTTAACGTAACGCGACCAAATTACTTAAGCCCGCCATCTGCATAGGAGTCAACTTCTCTGATAGTGCAAAATTTCATGAAAATTGTTGAAGTCGATTCCGAGATTCCAATTATATATTTATATATATATACAAGAATTGCTCGTCTTAAGATATAAGATAAAATGGCATTTTATAAAAATTATTCCTAGTTAGATCGATTTATCGACCCGAAACCCCCTATAAACTAAATTTCATGAAAATCGTTGCCGTCGATTCCGAGATTCCAATTATATATTTATATATATACAAGAATTGCTCGTTTGATCCTTCAGGCCCCGCGCGAGCACCGGTGATCGCGACAACAATAGAATACAATAGCAATTCCTGGAAATTCCGACTGAAGTATTAAAGATATACTAGCTGTGTGACCGAGCTTTGCTCGGTATTCGATAGAACACGAATAAAATGACATTTTCTAAAAATGATTCCTAGCTAGATCGATTTATCGACCCCGAAACCCCTATGTACAAAATTTCATGAAAATTGTTGGAGTCGATTCCGAGATTCAAATTATATTATATATTTTATATATATATATATATAAGAATTGCTCGTTTAAAGATATAAGATAACATCATTAATATTAGAGTTTAGACATTAAAATATACTATTATAAATACTTTTTTTTTGTCTTTTTAGGGCATCCCAAAGTTAAGCTTTTCATAACACAAGCTGGACTGCAATCGACTGATGAAGCTATAACAGCAGGCGTACCTCTGTTAGCATTGCCAGTTTTGGGTGATCAGTGGTACAATGCTGAGAAATATGTTCGCCATGGGATTGGAAAGCAAATATCCTTTGAAGACGTGACCGAAGAAGATTTCAGGAGTGCTGTCAAGACTGTGATTGAAGACGAAAGGTATTTTCATTTACTTTTAACTACAAGGCTTTTTCTGTGTATGACCAAATACCTTGGTTAACTTTAATTTGTGCATTGCATGTTTCCATCTATACTTAGATACTAATATTATAAATGTGAAAGTGTGTCTGTATGTCTGTTACTTCCAAACCGCTAAACCGATTTTGTTGAAATTTGGTATCACTATACTATACAATCACTATATTATTTGGTATAGGATACTTATTCTCGAATAAATGTACGGTTCTCGCGCGATAAATCAATTTTATTTTTATTTTTATACATATAATATTATAAGTCATAATATTTTGAGCGAGCAAAGTAATGGTTACTATTTTTAGTGCCTACATGTTTTGAGTAAGCAAATAGTGGTTGAATTTATTTAGAACGGGTTCTTTTCTTGTTAGGCTTTGTCTGCTTACGAAACTCTGAAACCTTTTATAATTTTAATATTTCAGTCTAAAAATAACAATTTTATTTAGTTTTACCGTAAGCTTATTTAATTAATATAAATTACATTTAGCTGTTATAGTTTAGCTGTTTTTTGTTTTTTTTTCTGCGACCTTAAGGAACTTTTGAATTTTGAATATTTTTTTTGCAGCTATCGCAAAAACATAAAGAATCTTCGAAAGCTGCTGCTAGATCAACCAATGAAACCTCTGGGCCGAGCCGTCTTTTGGATAGAGCATCTGATTCGTCACCAAGGAGGAAAACATTTGAGAGCCGCAAGCGCCAATTTAACTTGGGCCGAATACTATGAAATAGATTTAATTCTAGCTGTAGTTGCAGTATTACTAGTATCATTGTACGTATTAGGATATCTAGTATTTAAAGCTAGTATAAAAAATGTTAAACATAAAACGAAGCAATCGTAAATAGTTCTGTGTTAGACGTTAGTTATTGAAAGAGTTTTATGCTAGTAAATAAAGTAGTGTTAAAATAGTTCAATGTTAGTTAAAATAGCTTAGTGATAGATAATAAGTTATTATTATTATTGTGATTAATTTTTTTCTTTTAAATCTTTATCACTTTACTGGCTGTTACAATAGAACGCGGAATTTAAGATGCATAATATAAAATTTGATTACGTTCACGGTACGTATACATTATTTCAAAAAACATCTAAGGGAAAATATCTTTGTTCACCTAAAAACAGCCCCATTGTATTCCCTATTCCATAAACTCTCTATTTTTCTACTAAACAAACCGAATGTACCCTATTCAATAACTTGATATTTCTCTAGCGATCTAAAATTAAGCTCTATTTCATCTGTATTCAGACCTTGAGTTCTGAAGAGGATTTGTGAAGCCTGGCTACAAATAACCGACAAAATCCTACGCGTTCAGGGACCCAATTCTCAAGCGTCGAAATTCTTTTTAATCGCAGCCAAGGCTCAATTCACACAGAAGGGGGCAGAATCAAAGTATCGCGACGCGTCACGTTTTTCGCCAAATCATATTCATCTCTATTGTTCTGTTAATTATAATTTTTAAGTACCTGCTATGAAAATATGGGAGCGCATTCGCTCATAGACGCTTCCAAGTTCCATATTATTTTCATAGCAATTTGTACTTACATAACGGAACAATTAAGATGACTATGCTTTGGAGAAAACGAGACGCGTCGCTTCGACTCTCCGAGTTGAGCCTACCTCACTGACATGCACACCTGCTGTACGTCCAAGTGAGACGGTCTACAATCGAAACGATGTTCGAGGCCTGAGAATCAGGTACCCGGCGTACGCTTTGTTTGAATTTTTGCAAGTTTCCGAGCGACATAATGATATTTTCGCTTCATTTACCGCGCGTAGTTCCCGTCTCCGTAATCATGACGCCTAGATTTTATTTGATGAGCCAAAATTCTGTTAGGGTACGACTCAGCATCTATTATTATGTACGCTCGAATGTTTCTGTCGTTCCACAAAATTCTGGAACCATTTTTATGTGCAGTAATATTGATTGGAATTTCAGAGATGTGATGTGAATAGAGTATAATTATTATGTTAGATGTTCATAATATGGTTAAAATGCGAAATTCATAATATCGTTAAGATCCGTCCAGTGGTTTGGGCTGTGCGTTGATAAATCACTACGTCAGTCTTAATAAAAAATGTTAAATATATATTTTTTTTAAAATGTGCCTTTTAAATGGCGCCTAAAACACTGTCCGCCATAGTGTGACGATGTTAGTAAAGATTATAATTATATTAAATTACTAGTGTGACGTCACATCTAAATCGGAAGTACCGCAAAAGCATTTTCTTCAGTACAAATTTAAAAATATAAAATCATAGTATTTTCAAATCGACTTTATTTATCAATAATAATATTTATTTGATAATAATGGTGAAATACGCTTCCCTAGGCCAAGTTCTACTATATATAAATATGCATTTGCTCAATGAAATTGAATATAGGTCAAGTGGCCTATTTCTACCGAGGTATCCGAAATCCTTTCAATATCGGTTTCAAAGAAATCTCCAAAATACCAGTACGAATTAGTATTATGAAAATTGTCAGAACGCACGAGAACGTTGCAATCACAGGGAGAAGCCACACACACGGGTGCGCGGCGGCAGCGCGGCGCCGGAGCGGTGCCGCTGCACTGCGGCGCGGCGTCCTGCATAATATTAAATAAAAATTAATGATAATATGCCACACGGTGCGGTGTGGCGCCGCAGCGGCACCGCTCCGGCGCCGCGCCGCCGCACCGCACCCGTTATGCTTCTCCCTTAGTACCTTTTGAAAACATAATAATATATCTAAGAATTTAGCTGAGATCATTCTTTACTTCTCCAGAAATGCTAAATCTTTGAAACCATTACCTAATATATCGTTATACGTAGTTTCACAGAATCATTTGTCAAGTATAATTAAAATACATCTAAACGGATTCAAACAATGTGGAAGTTAATATTCAGTTATATTATAACTTATAACATGATAATGTAATTTTTTGTATAATTTTCTAATTGTCTAAGAAATATTACGCAATTTTTAGGCAATTCTACCACATATTACTAAATAGCTACTACGTAAATTCTACTACGATCGCCTTCTCCATGATAAGCTATAACGGCCTTAAAACTACCTTTTTCTGACGGCTTTGCCTACATTAAATACTATTTCTAGTGTACAGACTTTGTTCTCCTAATTAATTCATCTTGATTCATCTAAATTATTTAAATAAATAAATAAAATATAACCATATTCATCAATATTATGTTGATGATTAATTGTTAATTGTTATCCATACGGACCGGGAAGGAACTTCTTGATGTTATTAGCTAATTTTTGGAGTTTAATCCTTCGATCGCGGATTCTTGGAAATCTATTATTATTCTATTGCTATCGCGGTCACCGGTGTCAAAAACCTCTATTGAATCTTTATTATTGTAAAACTGATTAGAAGAATTAATTTTCAATACTATAATAAATATTAAAATTTAAAAGCAATCAGTATCTAAGGAACCTGTTTGTATAGTTTTAGGTAGTTGAAAACGGACATTGTGATAATTTCGTCGACGACAAGGTGTGAAAATGTTCATTTTCCGTCGCTTTGTACACGTTCCAATTGTACAACGTCCAGTGTAAACTGTTGACAGTATCCGTTCTCAATCAGCAAAAACTGTCGTTTTTAACACCAAACCGAACCTGTATTAAAAGTAGAATAGATTTCGTTATTTCTGTGATTGATATTATTACTTAAGATATTTTGTTTGTATGGAAGAGCTTTCTTGGCCTAGTGGGTAGACCTTTGGTTGGCACTCGAGAGGGTGCCGGTTTGATCCAGGATGGAGGCATGTTACATGTACAATGATACATCTTCAGATCTCAAGTACGTACAAACACAGGTCTTTGCATCCGTTGTGGATGAATATACAGTTTTTTCCGAGCAAAGTAATCACTCTTCGAATACTGGTAGTGCCTGAGACATGATTTTTTAAATGTATGTGTTTTTTAAATGTACATATGGTTGCTCAAGCACATACGGAATTTTCGAAACGTCATACTCGGCCTAGTAGACCAGAGAAATGAGCAGATCAACACGTCTGAAATCAACCATGTGCGGGTTTCCTCACGATGTTATTCTTCACTGTACGAGCGTCTGTCTTATGTACTTGAGATTTTAAAATGTCGTATCGGTACACTCTTATACCCGGGAGCGATCCTGCAGTCTCTCGAGTGCGAACCAAAGATCTACCCTCTAGGCCACGGAACAAGGAAGCTGGCTGCAGTATCTAGCGGAAATCAGGACATTGGACCTTTTGCTTTGCTTGATAAAGTAAAAAAACGTGTTGGATATGTTTTAGATTGCTTGTTTTCTACGAGAGGCCGGCGCGGCCTCTCATAGAAAACAAGCAATGGAACAGCAAAAAATGGAAAGGGCGTAAGCGACAAAATAGTTTTTGTCGCGTAATTTAAAAACCATAAATACATTTCATTTAAGCTATGGGCAAATTGAAGTGTATGTTTGAACCAATTTACGCACAAATTTTGGAAGCTTAAATCACTCTCCTCTGCTGGCAAAATAGGAATCCCTTTTTTTTACAGAGGTTTTTTTGATTGATTATTCTGTGCTATTAAAGTTGACCAATCGTGTTGCTATGGGTAATTCAAAGACAAAGACATGATGAATGCTGACAATGAATTTTAATTTCTTAGCTTTAGTCATTGTTGAGAAAAATAGATATCGCTGCAGCCAAATTATCAAGGCGTCACTTTAAGAGTCCGTACTTATACGAAATTTTTCCGATGAATACGAAATTGCAAAGGTTCGCTACAGAAATATTATTAGGTTTTTTCCTCTTGTTAGACTTAAAAAAATATATATTAATTATTAGATTTAAAATATATTTAAGCGCGGAAATCCGACGCGAACCTTGCGGCGAGTAATATAATGTGAGATTTAGGTTGTTTTGAATCGTGTTTTTTTGGCACAATTTGTTTTTTTTTTCTCGAATTGGATAGAATTTTATCTATAGATTATTTCTATCGTTTTCTTTTTATTAATTACAGCTCCAAGTTGCCGAAATTAACAGCAATTCTTTGCCCATTTTCTCTAAAATTTTGCCGAGTTACATATTTTTTTACTCAACTATTTCATATTAAAGTGGTAAAAAGTAATTCCAACATTTTATAGACGACTTTCTCAACAGTACATTGTATTTTTTTCATACCGTTAAGACGTCAATACAATCCATCAAGTGATATTCTAAACCTTTTACAGCAAAAATCACAAAACTGTCGCGGGTTTGAGTTGGATTATTTAAAAATACTTAAAAAAAAACAAAAATCTAGCTCCAACATTAGATTATAATTGTGCATTAAAACTTATAGAAATACTGTATTTTAACTGTTAAATCACGTCTGTTAAATCAGCGAAATCGGCAAATTTCGTATACGAACCCTTAAGTTAACGACGTCTTTAGCAAATCTGGAGAGTACCAGATTGCTTTTTTGGTTAGTTTGTCCTGTTGTGTATCATCTTATACCAGCGAGCTAATACGTTTCTCGCTCCCGGAGTAATGACGACCACTTACCCGGGACTCAAATTTTTTTTGTTTTGTTTGGGTGTCAAGAGGTAACAGATTGATAAACAGACACACTTTCGCATACCATATTTTATAATATTAGTATAGACCTGGCCGGGTTCCCAAACTGTGCGCCGCGGCACCATGGTGCGCCGTGGAAAGGCAAGAGGGGCGCCGTGACTCGTGAGTCGATCCTCATTCCTCCATCATTTTTCAAAACCACAAATATTATAAAATAAAATTATAATAATATGAATTATACAAAGCAGGCAAATTATTAAATATTTGTTTATTATTATTTACTTGCTTAACCTAACTATAATCTGCTATAATCATTAAGGGTGTTTAGGTACTTAATATGTATCTTTTTGTAATAGCTAGGTAGAGTAGCGCCGTGACAAAATATTGACTTGTAAGTGCGCCGCAGGCTGAAAAAGATTGGGAGCCCCTAGTATCTAATATATAAAATTCTCGTGTCACGGGGTGCGTAATCGAACTCCTCCGAAACGGCTTGACCGATTCTCATGAAATTTTGTGAGCATATTGAGTAGGTCTGAGAATCGGCCAACATCTATTTTTCATACCAAAAATGATTTATATGGCAAAACAACGTTAGCCGGGACAGCTAGTACACTATAGATATGAATTGCGTCAGTTCCGTCACTTCAGCATGGTGTGTTTAGAGTTTAAGGCACAGTGTCTAAACACACCTGCAGTCAAGTGGTAGTCACCATGCCGAAGTTACGCGGCCGAAGTTCGGCATGATTACGTCAGCAATGTCAAACGAATACAATACGTGACGTAATTTCGGCATGGTGTGTCATCGGTAATTTAAAATACATTGCAGGATTTGCAGGTGTAATCATACCGAATTTCGACCGCGTTTTTTGGCCTAGTGTGCTTAGACACTTATCGAAAATATTTTTCAACGTACCACCTAATCTTTTTTAATAATCAACAGTTCGGTAGTAATATTAATATTTTAAAAAAAATTCTATAGAACCTACATAATATAATGTAATACCAATTATTCGCATTAATTTTCAGAATATTGTTGTGTAATTTTCTTAGTATTTATCAATACTAAGAAAATATCAATGAAAATTCCCGTACGAAATTACTTCAAGGGAATCTTCGGAACAAAAAACATTTTTATTTTATTTTCAATATTTGTAATCCCGTGAGAGTTTGCCAATTGCTGCGTAAGGGTTCCGTAGAGGTGACGATTTCAATTTTCCAGATATTTTCCAAGTAAAACGAAATCAGGCTTCATAAAAACGATAAAAGGGAATTGGGTCACAATATGCAGGTTTATAATGAGGATTTTTATGGATTACAAGTAATTAAGACGTACTTATGCCAGTCTGGGTTTCAACCCAGGTTGGGTTAAATATTATTCCTTCTTCGTATTATTTTGTCAAAGAAATTATATGATAATATATTTTAACACGAATTGGCTCTATTGGGTCTATAATTTGAGTAGCGCAGTATGTTAGGAGTAAAGCATCTCGATAAAATAAGAAACACAATACTGCGCTCCCAAACGGGCATCAAGGACGTAGGTGTCAAGGCAGCCAAGCTGAAGTGGGAGTGGGCGGGTCACGTTAACCGCATGCATCCCGACCGCTGGGCAAGGGTCTCAACAGTGTGGGCACCCGAAGATGGATGCCGCCGCCGAGGCCGGCCTAGAAAAAGGTGGCGTGACGAGCTGGAGGCATACCAGCCAGGCTGGCTATCGGTGGCGCAGGAGAGAGAACAGTGGAAGATCCTTGGAGGCCTTTGCCCAGCAGTGGGACACTATAGGCTAATTTAAAAAAAAACTACTCAAGGTTCTTGGCTAGAAATGACATGCATATCATTACAGTTATTCGCTGGGTAAATTTCAGGATAAGAGGTTTTATTACAAGGAAGGTAAGCGAGGGACAAATTATTTTCTAAGCTTATTTTATCAATACTGTATCGAAATTATTTCGTACTAGATGACGTCCTCAGCTCCATTGCGTTGAAATTCGGTTATCGCGCCGCCACCGTACATTTTTCTTTATAAAATAAGGGGGCAAACGAGCAAACGGGTCACCTGATGGAAAGCAACTACGGTCGCCCATGGGCAAAAAAAGTATCGTTTGCTCCCGGGACTCAAAGTAGCTCCATAACCTGCAAAAGTTCAGCGGTTAGGGCTCAAAGAGGTAACAGACAGACATACACTTTCGCATTTATAATATTTCATATTATTTATATGGATAACATGGTTTGTTCCCACAGGATTACACGTCCAATATATTAATGAAGTATCAATTAATTCCGGCATACTACTTTGATTGAACTGCGTAATGTGTTAAGCTCAGCCTCACGTGTTACAGAATTTACACTGTATATACATTTACACTGTATACACAATACCGTGTATTATAATACAATACCGTGTATTACGGTCTATACGACCAGGGGTTCCCAATCTTTTTAGCCTAAGGCGCACTTATAGGTCAATATTTTTGTCACGGCGCCTTATTTTACCTAACTATTACAAAAAGATACATAAATTAACATCATCATCTGCCTGCTTTGTATAATTCATATTATAATTTTATTTTATAATATTTGTGGTTTGGGATAATGATGGAGGATCGACTCATGGCGCCGCGCCGCTCCTGCTTTTCCACGGCGCACCAGGGTGCCGCAGCGCACAGTTTGGGAACCTCAGGGCTCTGGTATAGACTATAGAGCAGGGGTAACTAAACAGCGGACCGCGGTCAGCATCCGGACCGCCGACCCATTGTGTGCGGACCAAGCATGTTCGAAGATGAACTTTGTTAAAATTTCATTTCGGTCTCGACATACTGATGAACATGTAGCAACAAAATATATTGTCACTTTTCTCATTGATACAAATAAATATCTTTGTAATTTCCTTAATCACATTAATTGTGTAGCACCTCCATCGTGGATATCGCAGACACAATAGATTTTCAATTGTTATGCGGCAGCCGGCTACCCACTGACCTCCACTATACAAGTACGCTGGCCCGATGATACCCTTTGAAATGACAGCTATTTCTTGTGCCTATTTGAAGCGGAATCAGCGCTCCCTGGGGACTGAGAACTAAATCTGACGTAAAAATGACGTTTGAAAGCCGCCATATTGGCGCTGATAGCAGTAGTGAGAGTACTTGGAACTAATGCAAGTGATGACAACACTGTTGTTATTGGTTGTGGTTACGTCAGATTTAGTTCTCAGCCCCCAAAATGGGGGTTCTGATTCCGCTTAAAATAGGCACAAAAAGCAGGTGGGTATCATCGATCCAGTGTACTTGTATAATAGAGATCAGCGCGGCTACCGCTTGGGGATTGATGGGTTAGTATATATATTTTTTAATTGTGTGGACCGCGAAGGTCATTTCATTTGCTAAAATGGACCCCGAGCGAAACTAATTGGTGAACCCTGGTATAGAGTATAATATAGAATGGATTTTCCGATGTTATATAGCGTTTCTGTGGGCTTCCAAAAATGCCTGTATAGATACGCAAACCGTTTTAGCAAACCTAACACAGTTATCGCTGTCAGCTTTTACCAAAAAAGGTAACATGCTAAAATTGTGGAAATTTTTGTAAAATCCTCCCATGGTACTCTTGGTGCTTCTAGTTTCTGTGTGTTGTTACAATGTAATGGATGCTTTATTCGTCTGTGATACTGTTCATGTGTATAATTAGATAATATTCTCTTGAGCAGATGTATTTCTTGAGTTTGTCTATCTCATATCTGTAACTTACTATAATATATTTTTAAGTAGTTAAAACCGTACTTGAATTACTCTATAGGTTATTAAAACCTTATAAAAAAACCTTAGTCTAAGTCAAAACTAATTTTTTAAAAAACTGTCACATTTTGACACTTAGAGAGAAGAAGAAATATTATACTCAGTCAAAATAGCAATGCAATGTTTCTGATTACGTTTAATCGGTAATAAATTTGAAAAATTTGCTATGTTATTGGAAATTTATGCGTTTTTATCTGTTGTATTTTATTTGGGAATAGCATACGGTAAGCATTTTTGCAGATAAATTAGCTATTTATTATTATAAGTATTACACACCCGCACCCTGCATAACCTTATCCAATGAGTGGGATGACATACCTACATGACTGGTGACTGGTGAGAGATCAGGCACAGGATCTAGCTAATATTTGCATTTTACATGCCCATCCGACGCACACTATTATTTTGCTTACAAGAAAATTAGGACAACAGACTGCAACGTCCAACCTGAGGTCCCAACCAAACTTGGAAATAACATTATTGTTGTTCCAACACGAGAATCGAATCCATAACCTTCAAGTCAAAATTGTATACAAAGGCAACAAAGGTTTTTAGATCTGACCTAATATTAAAACCTAGGTCATTTCATTTCTCCAAGCCCTGTTTTAATCTCATTTAAACCTCTTTCTGTGAATATGTCATTTGTCGAATTCTGATAAGTAGTTTAAGAGTTACGAGGGAACCGATGAACATACATACATACATACATACATACATAGCCTGTCAAAATCATAACCCTCCTTTTGCTTTGCCGTAGTCGGGTAAAAAATAAAACTAAATACTTTTTTATATTATTACATAACATATTACATTATATTAAGAAAAACAATAACAAACAATAGCACTTTGCGCCAGACAGACCGACAGTAATAATATTAGTACGGATATTTTATTGAACTATAGATATTTTGCAAATAATAATGAAAAACTTGATTTGCAGTGATTTTGTAAAAGAAAAAATATTTTGTAGTACGCGTGGTAATTCAAATATAATCTTCCATGCCTATGGATGATTAATCAATCAAGAACAAAATATCAAGAAAAACTATGGATATTTTATTAATAATAATGATAAACATGTTATGCAGTGATTTAGTAAAAGAAAAAATATTTTGTAGTACGCGTGGTAATTCAAATATAATCTTCCATACCTATGGATGATTAATCAATCAAGAAGAAATCAAGAAAAACGAATAGCATATCAGCCACGACAGGAATTTCCCGTTATGGCAGGCGTTTGTGATTGCCAGAACGCGTCGTGGCCGTTTTCATTAGAGCCACGACGCGAATTTCGCGTCGTGGCTGTTTCACTGTGACCACAACGCGTTGTGAGCCTTTTTTTCGCTCATTGAGCGATTTCGGTCTTTGAGCGTAATATGCATATAATATGATATAAATTATGATTTTCGATATTTCATTTGCCACTAGGGTGCAGACCCGACAAACGAGAAGCGCCACCGCCCACGACATTTTTAGGGTAACGTACCCAAAGGGAAAAACGGAACCCTATTACTGAGACTTTATAATGTCTGTCCCTCTGTCCGTCTGTCTCCAGGCTGTAACTCAAGAACCGCTATAGCTAGACTTCCGAAATTTCTACAGATTATGTATTTATGTTGCCGCTATATTAACAAATACTAAGAACTAAATAAAATAAAAATTCAAGGGGGGCTCCCATACAAAAACAAAATATTTTGCCAACTTTCGCTCAATAACGGTACGGAACCCTTCGTTCGCGAGTCCGACTCGCACTTGGCCGATTTTTTATAAGTATAGGCCTCTTTAATTTCGCCACCCCTATGTACGAGCTCTGCCGCCATCCTAAGATGCTGCCGCTCCCCAAAGGACGCCATAGGAGGCTGCCGCCCAAAGGACAGCCTGAACATAAATCCGGGGCTGCCACCGACGTCTAATAGACTCGTATTTTCTAAAACTATCAATAAAAAAAATGACATTTTTGTGCCAAAAGACCCTGCAGGCTACATAGCTCCATCTGCCACCAGGAATAAGTAATATGTATGGTTTTTCAGCTAACTGCATTATTATTTCACAAACTTAAACTTTTATCAAAATAATAATTTCCTCATATCTCCATTTTTACCGACTTAAAAAGTAGGTTATCAATTCGACCCGTATGTATGTAATATTTCCAGAACTGCCCAATTTTATGTATCAGCGTCTGAACAAAATATGTGCCCTTCAAAAGTATACCATGTATGTATGTTATGTTTTTATGTTTATGTTCGCATACTCATCATCACATCTCAAGAACTACAAGTCCGATTCGAGTAGGTAATTCTTTTTTTGTTGAACTAGGTATAGTTTCACTTAGCGAACATTGCAAGTTTCATCAAAATCGGTTCAGTAGTTTTTGAGATAGGGAATTTTATTTCTTAAGAGCCCGGGCTACCCTCGAAATTCTCATACATAAGTAATACCAAAATCATTTTCTCATATGAAAATATTTAACATGTTTGAGTTATTTTTCAGCTTAAAATAAAAAATATTTTTTAGAGTATAAATATTTTGTAGTAAATTTACTATTTATTTATATATTTTTTAGTGTTTTACTCTATTTGTTAGTGTTTATATATTTTGAAGTTTATTTTTGTACAGGAACCTAGGTGATTACTATTTTAAGCTGAAAAATAACTCAAACATGTTAAATATTTTCGTATGAGAAAATGATTTTGGTACTACGTATATGTATGAGAATTTCGAGGGTAGCCCGGCCCCTTAATTACGTACAACTTTGAAGTCAGTTACATCTTTTTAAAATACTATTGTTCTTTGTGGACTGTACCAGGTATTTAAATGAAGCTGATCACTGTGGGGATGAAGTGTTGAGATTATCTTATCGATACAGTAATCCCGTCTTAAGCCAATAAGAGTACTAAGTAGTCGTTCCAATTACCATCCAATGAATGCTTAATCAAATCCTTTAGCTCCTTGTACCGTGAATACTTTCGAAACCACTGGAAAAGCTGGAATAAATTCAATTATATCTGATCTGTGGAATTAGGAGAAAACATGGAAAATGCAATGAATAGCACAATTGCCGTGCTATTTTATATACTTGATTTTACGCTTATAAATTACTAGATGACGCCTGCAACTCCGTTGTACTGAAATTGTTTTATCGCGCGGAAACCATACATTTTTCCGGGATAAAAAGTATTTAATGTCCTCTCCCGGGACTCAAAGTATCTCCATACCAAATTTGGGCAAAATCAGTTCAGCGGTTTGGGCGTGAAGAGGTAACAGACAGACATACACACTTTCACATGTATAATATTATTATGTACTAGTTGTTTATTTTTTAAATGAAAAGTATCGTTAGAGATCAAAGTTACGATAACAATATCGCGCCCCTCCAAATGACTGTTTCAATGTGTGTAGTCACATCCTTATGAAAGAGTTTGTATGTAGTAAGTATTCAACCAATCACAGTACGCGTAATATTTCACTTAATGTCACTTATTACCAAGATTTGTTGGTCAACTAATCATATTAACTAGCCTACCGCGCAAGACAACGTACTTCAAACGTTTTGACAACGCACTTCAAACGTTTCGAATTTTGGAGGGGCGCGCCATGTTATCGTAGTTTATCTCTACTTATGATACCTCCATGAGTATGTGTACAAAGTTTCATGATGACTCAAGTAGTTTTTGCGTGAAATCGTAACAAACATCCCCGCTCTCACAATTTTATAATATTGTGGATATGGATTTGCAACGTCAGTTCGCATCACCTTTGTGACAGTACACGTAATTGACAATTAAAACCAATATTGTTATCAGTGTTCTTACTTTGAAATCCATGAAAACTGGAAAGGGCTTATTATCGAAACGGTTCCAATTAAAAATTGTACACGCGACCTGAAAACTGCGAATGGCTTTGACCCTGATCATTAACAATACAGACACAGTTCACGTGTATAAAAGATGGTTACTGTTCTGAATATAGTACATGTAACGATTTGGACATAGTGGTCGAAATTCAACCATAATTATTAATTTGTTCTAAGTTAAAATAAGTACTTTGCTTCATTAAAAAAAATGTTCTGACACAGCAAATAATAAATTGTAAAAAACGCATCGTAGTGTGAGTGGATGGATCTTTGAAAGTTTGCGTTGTTGTTATTTTCGTAGTTATTATTTAGTTATTTATTAACGCCTCCGTGGTCTAGTGGTATTTAATATAGAGCGCGGCTCTTAACTCGGAGGTCGTGGGTTCGATTCCCGCGTTGAAAACATGATATTTCCAAGTTTGGTTAGGACAATGCATGCTGATCACCTGATTGTCTGACAAATAAGATGATCGGATTCGGATCTAATTCGGATGGGCATGTAAAAAGTCGGTCCTGCGCCTGATCTCTCGCCGTTCGTGTCGGTCTGCCGTCCCACTGGGTTATGAGAGTATAAGGAATAGAGATTGCTTTTGTGTACTGCGCACACACTTGGGCACTATAAAAATTACTCCTGCGTAGCTGGCCTGGTTTCAATGAAACCGACCACCGTCACCGAAACCGGTGTGGTAGCTATTATTTAGTTATTTGTGATTTTACATATTTTATTTTTTGCTACGCATAATATTCAGAAGTTTAGCTTATAGAGCGTATAAAGTTCACCCATTAACTTCATCCATACTATATCAGACAATAATTTTTGGATGTCGGTTGTCGGTACGGAAATATTAAATACTGAACACTTTCCTTTGCAGATTCAATACTTGACGACGAAGCAGAAAGAGAATTTGATATCATAGACCGGGACGCGATCAGTATTGACAAGTATAATGAAAAAATATCAATAGCTAAGTACATAGAGTGTGATAACTTCAGAGGGTACGCCGCGAAATGCAGAAACGACGCCGCACTCATTTACAATTCAAGCAGAATGTCGCCGCCCGCGCCTTTGAAAATAAACGACTGGTGCAAGTTTGTACTGCTTAGAGTATGTACGGGTAGATATGCCAAGGACATGGACGTATAAAAAAAGGCGGATGGAGTCCCACCATACACAAAACTGTGTCGTTCAGAGTCGGCCAGCTGGCTGTATGTACACGGTCCGCACGCACACATTATTGCGCTAGTCCATACCATTTGACAGGCGTCAGAATGTGTGCGTGGCCGACTCTGAAGAAAAGTGAAGACACAGTTTTGTATATGACAAGACTCCGTCCGCCTTTTTTTCTACGTTCATGGCCAAGGAATAGACGTTGAACGTTGGTTTTAAAAATCCCATAATATCTAGCGTCTTTGAGAATCATATTAGAATGTCTCCAAGTGAAGCTTAGGACGAACGACATGTTACAAAAGTGACAGATAAAGGATATGGCTTTATATTATGAAACCAGCGGAACTAAAATGATCACATTTAGAATTTTTTCTTAATCAATTCACAAAATGAATTGTAAAACCTGTCAAACTCACGAATGTCAAATTAGCACGAATTTAGACATCTGAATTGCAAACAGAATGTCAATTTTGCGATTTTTTAAAAATGATCATATTTTGATTCATAATATAATTCTCCAAAGCGACCATAATAGTCCCGCAGTTTATAAAAGCAGACTCCATCGCAATTGACTAGTCACCCGCACAATATTCCAAAGAAACCTTTAACAAAGACAATATTAAAAATATCCGATGATGTTTTAGATAAAAAACAGACACATTTTCGCCTTTATAATTATATTAGTATGTATGTGTTACTTTATATTCCTATTTTTAACCCTTGATTGCCCAAGACGACGTACAAGTAAAAAATATAAGACTCATTAATCATGTGCTGTCTAAGAATTTCCTTATCTGTATCAGGAACTAAACTTTGAACTTATTCTGTTCAGCTTGCAATTGACTACCTACTACCCTAAGTCTTAGTGCAGAACCCTACCATGTATTAGTTAGGTACAGTGACGATAATATTGCGAAAATGTTTGTCTGTCTGTTATCTCGTCACGATATAAGTGGCACAAAATAATATTAAGATGGAAGAAATCCTAAATGAAGAATCGTGTGTACGACGGCCATGAGGTCAAGTCCTTATAATTTTAATTGCAGTGTGTCTATCAGTTGTTAACTCTTCCCGCTTAACCGGCTGAACTGATTTTGGTGAAATTCGATATGGGGATACTTCTAGAGATAAAAAATGACATAGAATAGTTCGTGTTGCAGAAAAGCATAGGTACGTTCCCCGCGCAATAAACCAATAATTCCATCTAGTGCTAGAGAAGAAAGGAACGAAATGGATACCAATGTTGACTTATTTGTGCTTATGATTCCAGAGCTGTCAAGCTGCTGGTGAAATGTGCTACCTTGTGGGACGCCAGCTGCGCCGACGTCACAAGCCGCCGTTTCAACGTTGAGACGGTGAAGGGACACGCGCATGTCGCCTACAGTATTTGTGACAATGAAGTCTTTGTTACACGTGAGTAGAAGCAGCTTTAAATCAACTTTTCCTGTCTTGTGTGTTGTCACCCACGTGCAGATCCGCATGCGGGTGACAGCATGCTCCTGGCCGTGCGCATGTTGCCCGCATGTCAGGTAAAATATTTATGAGAAGATAGGGCAACTTACATCCAACTAGATCTAAGCGCGGCCGATGACAGTTGACACTCATGAGTCATGACGCGGACGGGAAGAGCCCTAAGGGACCTATAAGACAGAGAGTCGCAGAACTGACCGCTTAAACGTTCGTCCGCTCTCTGTCTGATAGGTCCTTAAGAAAAGCACACATTGTGAGAGGCACAGCAAGGCGTGGGGAATTTACGTAAGTACGTATTTTACGAACTTGTGCATGATATAGAATTATTTATAGATTATACCTAGGTCATAAAAAATATGGTTCAACATAATGTGCTCTATCAATTAGGTATCATTTAGCATATGCATTATCGCTAAAAGACGTGAACTGACATAGCGTGACCAAATTACTTAGGCCTAGCCGAAAAAATGCGGTTAAAGTTCGGCATGATTACGCCTGCAATGTATGATGACACACCATGCCGAAATTACGTCGCATTACCTATATTGTATGCGTAGCGCATTGCTGGCGTAATCATGCCGAACTTCGGCCGCGTATTTTCGGCCTAGTGTGTTTAGACACTAAATGCAAATAATTTATTATTTACGAGAATATTTTATGTGAAATTATTGAATAACAGATAAATTTTAAACTTTACAACAAGAGAATGACTTGTTATCTAAGTCTAATAAACCTTTCAGAGGATTTTTGCTCTTCAACTTCGACTTTGAGGACGAACAGGTCAAAGACTAGAATAATACCTATTGTGATATTTCAGAAATTGTCTTGGTTTCAAACCAAACTTTAAAGCTTAAAGTTTTAAGTAATTTATAAATATTAAATTGGCGAAACTTTGGGCAACGAAAAATAATATTTGTGCGATTCTTGTTAAAATAATTAACATAATATTAAAGGAATGTCTTCGTAAGGGTTTTTAATTAATTTACTCCACGTATTATAATAGTATGGTGAGGGATTCTCATTATGCAAAAAAAAAAAAAAGAATTAATTTATATTGGTTTAAAAATTTTAACCAAATGTGCACCTCTTTTTAAAAGTCGCACTTTTAATTTTTTCATTTTTTTTATGAAATAAGGAGGGCAAACGAGCAAACGGGTCACCTGATGGAAAGTAACTTCCGTCGCCCATGGACACTCGCAGCATTAGAAGAGCTGCAGGTGTGTTGCCAGCCTTTTAAGAGGGAATAGGGTAATAGGGGAGGGTAGGGAAGGGAAGGGAAGGGAATAGGGGAGGGTAGGGAAGGGAATAGGGTAGGGGATTGGGCCTCCGGTAAACTCACTCACTCGGCGAAACACAGCGAAGCGCTGTTTCACGCCGGTTTTCTGTGAGAACGTGGTATTTCTCCGGTCGAGCCGGCCCATTCGTGCCGAAGCATGGCTCTCCCACTATTGAAAGTTTATTTTTTCATAATTTTAATATTTTATGCACTCTCCACAGAATATAAAGAATCCCTGCCTTGTATAGAGAACTCGACAAGCGCGTGGGAGACTTGCTACATTACTTTTGACAATGTGATGGAAGAACAAAAGAACAGTTCTCTTGAGTGGACCCACTATGAAGTACACTTTGTTTTGTGCTGGTGAGATTCTATATTTTTTCTGTTTCAATCTAATTATCCCTTTAGACTGTATAATCGGCTGTTATGTTAAAATTACAAGCAATATACTACAATGTTAATAGTTTGCTAGGCTGACAAGACATTTTGAGTCAAAAGTTGCAAGTTTTAGCTTAAGCACGAGCTTAAACACTCTTTTTAATGTTGATTTACAAATACGAAAGTTGCGACGCGACAGTGTCAAGACATACTTATAATTATTATTGCTAGACAAAAAGGTCCACACACACAAAACTAAAATATTTTGTATTACAATTTACAATTTACAGTCTTAATAAGACTGTCGGGTATCAATTGAGCGCGAATTTTCAATAAAAATATGTGCAACTATGCAGATCTATAAAAATAATGTTTAAAAAACCAAAACCCGACTACTAAAACACGCTCTAAAAAGTACGAAACAAGTAAACAGTTTATAGTGATATTATGGAAATGTTTAAAGGATAGCCGTGGTCGTATGCCACCTACTTTAGCCTAACCTCAAGCTAAAACATTTTTAAATAGTACTGTTGTGTCACCTCCTTGATTCCCGAAATTTTCAGTGCCGCCTACGTAGCCTATAACCAGCGGACAATGATGACGCTTCTAATGATATTATGTCATTTGTCGAATTCTGATAAGTAGTTTAAGAGTTACGAGGGAACCGATGAACATACATACATACATAGCCTGTCAAAATCATAACCCTCCTTTTGCTTTGCCGTAGTCGGGTAATAAAACTATCTTTCTCCGCTAATCTACGAAACACTTAGTATCCAAATAGATATTACGGAAATAGTTTATTGGGTACAAAATACAAACAGGTGAAATTCAGCGTAACGTATTCCAGCTGAAAACCGTTAGTCGATTTGAATAAAACATGAACCGAGGAGCTGGGAGATTTAGAAACAAAACCGCCAGTAACTTTTCACGTCGACCGATTTTCTGGTTATCGTGTTAATTGTTCAATCTTAACTATTCGATAGTCCACTAGCGGCCCAGTAGGTGCTTCGGTACGTAAAAAGAAAAAAAATGTAACTTCCTTGTATTGTCAACACTGAAAAGGTTTCGATTTGATAGCAAAATCCCCATTAACAAAATGATTCGCCGTTTATTGACTTAGTTTGTTCCAAAAATGAATTCATTTGTTTCCTTACACAGCCTTAATATTTGGTCCGTTCTTGAGTTATAAAATTGCAACTAAAAGTGTAATTGATCTTTATATAATATCATAGAGATTGCCGATTGGCTTTAAGTGAGCCATATTCTATGGTATATTGGTATTAGGGTTTGAGTCTAAACATCATTGATGATGTTAAAGGCCGAGTTTATAAATGTATCCACGGCCAATTACATTTTGCTGATGATGTCTTCAGAATTCAGATTCACAGCCAGCAGTATGCTAGTGAGAACATAATAATATTGAGGGCAATATGTATTTCATCCATACTTCCATACCAATATTATAAATGCGAAAGTGTGTCTGTTTGTCTGTCCGTCTATCTGTCTGTCTGTCTGTCTGTCTGTCTGTCTGTCTGTCTGTCTGTCTGTCGGTTACCTCTTCACGCTTAAACCGTTAAACCGATTTTGCTGAAATTTGGCATGGAGATGCTTTGAGTCCCGGGAAAGGACATAGGATACTTTTTATCCCGGAAAATGTACGGTTCCTACGCGATAAACGAATTTTTGCGCAACAGAGTTGCGGGCATCATCAAGTTATCATATAAAACATGATTTATGTACTTGTTTATGTACTTGTTGTGTACTTTTGTGGTACACTTTACGAAAAAACTATCACGCCTATTGATTTGTGCTTTAACATAGTATTTTTTATTTATATTATATAAATGTGTTATCATCGGCCAGTCAAGGTTTGGTTAAGTATTAAAATACTAGATGTTCCGCGCGGCTTCGCCCGCGTAATTTAGGAATGTCACGGAAACCGTACATTTTTAATATAGCCTTCCTCGATAAATAGGCTAACACTGAAATAATTTTTCAAATCAGACCAGTAGTTCCTGAGATTATCGCGTTTAAATAAGCCCTTTCAAATAATTTCCCTCCGTTTTTTCCACACTTTCATCTATTTCTTCGTTCCTATTATAGAAGCGTGATAAAATATAGCTTATAGCCTTCCTCGCTAAATAGGCTATCTAACACTGAAATAATTTTTCAAATCGGACCAGTAGTTCCTGAGATTAGCGCGTTCAAATAAACAAACTCTCCCCAATTATAATATTAGTATATATAAAAAGATTATTACCACGCATAAAAACGCTCAGCTTTTAGTTTTATTGAAATGTCTGTCATGATCTTGACGTCATTTTACTAATTTACTATGCAGCCACCAAAAATTTATAAAATTTACTTGCCTATTACTACAATTAATATTATTTATTATTATGGCTGCCTATAATATTACTATCGCTGTGTTTACAACATCAATATCGGTGGTAGGACTGGTAGGCCTCAAGAAGGTTTTTAAAAGTTTTTATTTTATTTTATTTTATTGTTTTTCCAGTGCCCGAGCCCGTTTCCGTCGCTGCACTCTCGACCTGCTGTTCTCTTCGCCGCACTGCACGCAGGAGCAGGCGGTGGCGTTACAGAGGTTCTCTGTCATAATATCCGAGGGTGCCGTCTACCAGGTAATAAAGTGACATTATCACACATTCATCCACACACACATAATTATACCATCGAATAAATTGATTTATAGGCTGACTAGCTGTTGCCCGCGACTTCGTCCGCGTGGTCTTCAGTTTATAGCGCGCAGTGTCAACAAAATTGGTGTCAAATTAAAACCCTGGTACCCCTTAAATCAAAATACCTACCCAAAAACAGCTGTGCAGTGTGCACATAATATTTCATTTTTAATTTAAACTTTATTTATACCAAATTTAAAGCTTATTTAGCCTCCCATTACACAACTTTAGCTTTACCCATAAACTATTTATCATGGTAGGTTTAAGGTTACGTACTGCATAGATAAAGTACCTACTACCTACTGAATAGTGTGAGTTATTTAATACCGTGTATAACAATCGAAAAAATCGGAAAATTCGAATCACCATGGTACCACCTCTTATAGAAAGACGCATGAGCAAGCGATAGCGCGATGTAGGAGACTCTTGGCGCCATCTGTTATGAATTTTTGGAACTAACTTATTTTGAACAAATTTACGCATTTTCACCCCCTTACAACCCCTTTTTCCAGTTAAAAAGTAGCCTATGTCCTTTCTCAGGCTTTATACTATCTGTGTACAAAATTTCATTACAATCGGTTCAGTAGCTTTGGCGTGAAAGCAAGACAGACAGACAGACAGACAGACAGACACACAGACAGACAGATATACTTTCGCATTTATAATATTAGTATAGATGAAGGACCTATGTAATTTGGTAGCTTTATGTCAAACCCAGCCGTCGACAGTTCACGAATCATGACTTAGGGTGAAGCCAAACGAGCGTAATTTGTGAGTTAAATTTATGCCGCGTAAATATCTTTTCATACAAACCATGACTCACAATATTACGCTCGACGTGTGAATCAAACATGACTATGAAACTGAATGCAGCAGAATTCTGCTGGACCGAAATTCTGCGACTCACAACTAACAAATAACGCTCGTTTGGCTGAAGCCAACGCGGGATTTGGGTGAACCCTGTCTACATTAATTTGACATAACTCGATCAAAATATTATGACGTAGGTCTGCCACCTGCCTATTAATAAATCAATCTCTCTGATAGTACAATCACATACAAATTATGCTGCCCAAGATAATAAGAGTCGTGATAAATGCACATGGACGGAATTTATGATTTTTATTGTGCGGTCACGTTAATATTGTCCTTGCAATCGCAAATCTATGATCAAAAGTTAAATCATAAAAAAGAAAAACTCTTTTCATAATTTTTTATATTTGCATTCTTAAACTACGATGTATTTCGGTTCAGTCCAATTTTGAAACACTTAATAATAATATTATAATGATTATGTTATAAAATTGTATAAGAGACTCGAGTCTCGACCAAGAAAATAAAACTGTCTTATTTTGCGCGACGGCCAATTTTTTGCGTGGACGAGACAATTTTCGAGGGCCGTGTGGGCATCGCTTTATTAGTATTCGGACGTGTATGCGCCATGCAGGCGGAGTGATGATTCGATTAAATTCACACAGTAATTTGTGGCCATTGTCGGTGTGGTCTGTCTCGGCTGATGACGTAGTCGCTTATATGCTGCAGTTACAATATCATCTGTAAATTCAGAAGCAAACACGCTAAGATGGCCAACGTAGAAATGTTAAGGGTAGAAACGATATGATATTTTAGGGATAAACTGACAGATATTTGATATCTCTTGTCAATCTGTCACTATGTCTTGGCTGGAATCTATAGGTGCTCCCTCACCGGGAGCATTCGCGTGTAATTTAACATAGATTCGACTTTGAGCATTCCATAGCATGTTGATTTCTCTGTCACGTAGCATTGATGTTACAAGTTGTATCAAGATATTACACATTTTATCATTAGAAGGTGCGCATTGTAATGCTCGGTTCTCCTCCCTCACTGATATAATGCTCGACTGTATAACGTTATGCTCCCGGCGAGGGAGCACCTTATGGTATACACGCTTGACGCTATAGAGTACTGGTAGAAGTGATTACTGTCGCTCTTGTTGTGAAATTACTAGAAGAGTTTAGATGCTTTGCTGACAAATACTGACCGTACAATTAAAAGTCTTTCTAAAGCTAACCCGGATATAAGCGTGCTATTTAAGATAAGACCTTCAATATTTCCTTATTACAAGATCAACAGCTAATTAACTTGTTTATGTTAATAAAACCTAATATAAGATAGTAACACTGACACAGATAAATAAAATACGAAATGCATAATAGCAAGATTGTTATTGTTAAAAAGTATTTTATGAATAACATGTTTACCTACTTTATTCTTTCGCACAAACTTTTCCTGAAGCGAACTATTGGAAAATGCACAATTTTGCAGTCCATTTACTATTATCATGTTACCTTGTTTGTTTCGTTGGTAATTTAATTTTAAGTTCCAGAAACTTTGACCCTAAGTTCGCTAAGTGACTAAGTTAAATTGAAAATGAAAACTTAAATCATTGTTACCTAGTGGCTAGTGCCTACACTATTCTGTACTTTCGTTAATGTTCTTTTAAACACTACTTTCAAACTTCCAGTATTGGTTAGTTCTGACTCTGTGGTTCTGATGTATTATGAAAAGATCTTAGGAAACTTTATGATAAAGTGTTAAGTTGCATTTAACTTCCTCCTTAAGTTTTTGGCTCTCGATTTGTGAGCTGTTTTTATCTTTAAACAATTATAAACAAGCAAACGAGCAGAATTCAAACAAAAATTTAGATTAATTTTTAACATATTTTTTTAAATAGTGTTCTTAGTTGTAGTTTTCTATCATTAACCTGAATTCCTGCAAATGTCGGGGAGTAATTTCTGAAATGTTTGTTTACAAAGGACTGTGATCGCAACATGATGTACGAAAACTGTCCAGGTGGAGACCCCCGCCCAAGCGAGAAAATGCTGCTGAAGTTGACCAGTGGAATAGCAGATGCCGCATCCAAAACAACTATAAGCATAACAGTTCTTGTAATGTGCTTAGCTTTGAGGGTATTTAAATAAATTATTTTGGGTATTTCGTGTTCACTTTTTTTAACTACAAAACTACGAAAAAGTGGTAAGGCTATAGAGTTTGTATGTACTTGCTCACTTTTAAGGATAGGTATACCTATCCATAAAACAAAGATTTCTAGTGAAAGCAATAAAACAACATCTCATCAACTGTAGCATATTTCTTTACACACTCAGAAACGAATATTAATCACTTAACTACAAGTAGATGAAGATTTTGACATATGCTTCATACTATAGCTGTCAAACTTTTCAATTAATTAAAGTGTGTTGAAACGTAATAAAAGCTTTTAAAAATAAAGTAAGATTTATTTGTTGATATGTGCGTTTTTGCGGGTATCACTTCCGTTCGCGATATATTTTGAATATCAGAATACTATTAAAAGTGTAAAACAATTTTTATTTCGTTATTGATAACACGTGCGCACTTGCGGCGGCATTTGTCAGCCGACCGATAACAGATTGCGAACAGTAATTGTTTCGCTGCAATACGTCACTAGAATATCACCAAAAATCGGTTGTAATATTATCTTTTTTAGTGTTTTATTATACAGGATATAACAAAACAAAGTGATAATACTTTAGAAGTTTAGAGTGTGTGTGTGTGTGTCCATTATAATATTATGTATAGAGTTCGCTGTAAAAGTAGCAGCGCTAAAAGATATTTTTGGTGATTTGTATCGACGTCATGAATTTTCCCATACAAAATGTATATGTAACAATCATAATAATATTAACCACGCCATCTGGTGTAACTCATAAAACCAAATTTGTAGGCGGGACTTGGCATCCCTACCAACCTCTACTTTCATAGAGGCTGGGTGGGGGAACTCTATATAAGGTCGACATCGCATTCAAACGGGACGACACCCTAGGGTGCATAGGGCCATGTTCGCTGATGACACAGCCCTGTTCTGTGCCAACAGAAATATCCGCTTCGCGCAAAAGTGGCTCCAAGAGGCCGTAACCCAGCTGGGTGAATGGTTCTCTAAATGGAGAATCGAAGTAAATCCCGAAAAAAGCAAAGCAATCCAGTTTTGCAGAACAAATATCCCAATGACGCCTGTCGGACTGCACGGGAACCGCATCCCGGAAGTCACCTACGTCAAGTACCTCGGGGTAACTCTGGACAGGTCGATGTCCTTCAGTAGACACATTAGTATCACAATCCGAAAAGCGAAATTTGTACTCTACAAATTATACGCATTATTAAACGCGCGCAGCAAAATGCCCTTAAGGTGACGCCGCGTTAAAGTAAGAAACCGTGTTGGATATGTTTTAGATTGCTTGTTTTCTATGAGAGGCCGGGCCGGCCTCTCATAGAAAACAAGCAATGGAACAGCAAAAAATGGAAGGGGCGTAAGCGACAAAATGGTTTTTGTCGCGTAATTTAAAAACCATAAATACATTTCATATAAGCTATGCACATATTAAAGTGTATGCTTCAACCAATTTATGTACACATTTTGGAACCTTAAATCACTCTCCTCTGTTGGAAAAATAGGAATCCCTTTTTTTACAGAGGTCTTTTCGATTGATAATTCTGTGTTATAAAAGTTGTCCAATCGTGTTATGCTATGGGCAATTCAAAGACAAAGACATGATGAATACTGACAATGAACTTTAGTTTCTTAGCTTTAGTCATTGCTGAGAAAAATCGGCATCGCTGCAGCCAAATTTTCAAGGCGTCGCCTTAAGGCACAAGCTCACGCTATACAAAACTTGTATTAGAACGATACTCACTTATGCGTGTGCCTCTTTCGCACACATAAGTGAAGTTCAGATGAATAGACTACAGAGAGTCCAAAACCGGTTCCTGCGCATGGCAACAGGTGCGCCCGCGTACATGAGAAACATCGACCTGCATAGAGACTTCGAATTAGTCACTATCAAAGCCTACATCAAAGAACTTGTAGAAAGATTCTTCGAGAGAGGCAAAGACCACCCCAACCCCCTAATTAGAGGGGCAGTAAATTACGATGTAAATTATAATACATACAGGAACCCCCATAAACGGCCTAAGCATATCTTAGCCGACCCAGTAGACAAGATAACAGAATACGTAACGTACTGCGTACAGTTACGTAAACAAAAATCACACGCACCCGCGTTACACACACACCGGAGACGACGCCGGCGTCGCCTCCGTAGTCTCACAATCAACATAAACACACGTACAGACGTACAGACCGACTCTGACACGGAACCGAACCCGCGGCCGGGCACGAGTTCGGATTCCACTAGAATAGGCACCCAAATCACCAATCGCGACCGCGATATTGATATAGAGAGCTCTATCAATACTGCGGACAAATTCTTCGACATAAGGACACTCGCGCGCGAGTCCACCCGACCGCACGCGGGAGGGGGGAGGGCCGGCCCTCCTAGTCAAAATGATTAAAATATCAGAGCTACTCTATCGCGATAAACACTCGTACGCCGTTAGTTCTTGCTACGCGCGCGAGCGGCTTCACACATCAGCGTGTGCGGCCGGGGTCGGACCCCTAGTACCAACCCTAAATAAATTAATCCGTTATTCCCCAATACCCGGAATTACCCCTTTCGAACCAAAACAAGACTGCCAAACGGCAGTCTCCCTTCCGATGAAGCTGAAACGGCCCTCTAACAAAGGGCCGCGAGCGTAGATCCATTCGAAAAAAAAAAAAAAAAAAAAAAAAAATCAAACGGGACTCTTCGTTCAGCGGGGTGATTCACAAAGCGATTCCGCGTGGAATCTTCCCGCTGGCGGAAACTATTTCACTTTCAAGCAAATGACAAGTGAATACTTTCCGATTTTGCTGTCATTTTGACAGTAGTGACATTTCTTTTGTATGAGTGAAATAGTTTCCGCCACGGATTCGAAAAGATCTCACCGCGGATGGGAGTTTGACATCCGACGGCGGGAAAATATCCGAGGATTAGAGTCGTTTTCGCGGAATGTTCCCGCCACCTCCGAGACTCGTGAAATCTTTTCACTTCGAGAACCGTGTCATGGCGGATATTGTTAGATGAAATTATTTAATGATAAGAATAAAACAAAGCAATTATTAATACTTAGTCGTGTCTTGTTTAAAATATTAAATAAATGTCGTACTGTAATAATTATGTGTTAAATCTTTAGGAAGTGTTCATTGAACAATAAATATTTTTATTGATAAATGCAGTAGGTATATGTGTTAATATTCGGTACTTAAAGATTTAGAAATAGGTATGATAATTTTTAAATTTTGTATTAATCCTTCAATCGGGGATTCTTGGAAATGATATTGTATTCAATTGTTGTCGCGGTCACCGGTGTCCTTATGGGGCTTGAAGGATTAATACTTATGTATTATGTTAAACCATTATTGTGCTTTTACAATAATTTTAAATAGTTATTTATGTATATAATATCATTATAATTCCAAGGTCACACTGCAACTTCCATAGTATATCTAATAAAAACTAATATTAGATGAAATACAAATTTAAAACAAAAGAAACTTATATAAAATTTAAAGTAAATTAATAAGTTTGTTTTACACATAAATAAAAGGTATTCTCACACAACAAGATTTACCGATTTATTAATTTATTATAGTACTCTGTGATTTATCGGAACTCAACACACGATTTACAGATTTGACAGATTGTCATTGTCACTCGGCAGTCGGCACATAAACAATATTTTTTGTTTTAATTCCACTCAAGCCCCAAGCGGCAGTCGGCAGCCGCGCTATTTGCACTTTGTACTGCGCGGTACGCCATTCACTCAAGACTCAAGCCCCAAGCGGCAGCCGGTTACCGCGCTCTTTTATTCAATTATGTAACATATTTCGCTGACTTACAGACTACTTTTGTATAATCCTTCCATCGGGGATTCTTGGAAATGCTATTGTATACTATTATTGTCGCGGTCACCTGTGTCCTTATGGGGCTTGACGGAATAAAGAACAAAGATAATACAGTATAAATATACTGAGAATAAATAAGTTTCATTAGACGTACGATCCTTGATATATTGGCTATATTCTGAATGAAAAATACTACAATATACCTAGACTATGGGCGATTAGTATCTTTTCGGCTATTGTACGTTATTTAGTGTGTTGCTATAACGTGTACTTTTTTCGAAGTTTTTTTAACTGGATTTCACGAATATAAGTAATGTTTTGTATTTTTTTTAATGAGTAGCTATATATGCCGTAGCACTTATTGTCAAAAAAAAACTAGTGTCAATTATTCTCTTTGGTTTCGGATTCATTCCCGCGGCGGAAAGTTTGTGAATCGCTGTAATACTGACAGAATATGAGATCTTTTCACGTGAAAACTTTCCGACGATCGTGAATCAGGCAGCAGATCTCTTGGCTAGTGGAACCTATGCCGGATAATTGAGTGAAGTGTTATATTGTGAAATAAGAATAAAGTGGATTGGAAAACATATCTAGTTTTACTTAAATATTACATATAAAAAGGTGAATTTTTTCATTCACCTTTTGTACTCATTGTACTCCAACAATAACTAGTAAGCATTTCGATTGTAAAAGAGAACGAGCAGGGACTATCTAGGGAAGCAGAATTTACAGCATGTACAAGTTTTGGATTTGAGTTGAGTTTTCCATAGGCAATCTTCAGCAAGATACCTACATATTTTCATCCATACAAAATATTATAATAATATTATGTAAGGCGTTCAGTGTTGACGGCTGGTGTTGTATATCTGCCGTTGGCCAGTGCCGTTCGTCTGCAAGGTGTTTATCATTAACTATAAGAAGAGAAACAATAATAATTATTAACAAGAGTAATATTATGATCTTAATCTATCTCCCCCTCTTTCCCTCTCTAGTACTCTTAACTCTTAATTATTTTTTAGCTAAAGCTATAGAATTTATCTGTAGAGATAAAACTACGATAACATGGCGCACCCCTTCAAAATTCAAAACGTTTCAAGTGCGTTGTCTTGCGCGGTCGGCTAGTTATGATTAGTTGACCATCAAAAGTGACATTAAGACTTAGATAAGTGAAATATTACGAGTACTGGTTGATTGGTTGAATATTTACTACATACAAACTCTTTCTTAAGGATGTGACTATACATATTGAAACTGTAATTTGGAGGGGCGCGCCATGTTATCGTAGTTTATCCCTAGCAATGTAGCCTCGCCCTAACAGTATCAAACCAAAAAATAACATCGGATTTCAATCAAGCCTACTCGTATTCTTTGAATCACTAAAGTATTTGAAAAAGTATTACAATACTATTGAGGAATTCCTCAGCGTTATATTTTTCACAATGTCAGCTCTTTGTGGTATCAATAGTTTCAATAGCTTTTTGTGGATTTACAAAAGAAAAAAATACAATAAAAGTTACTTAGGTAACGTTACCTATTAGGTCTCAACCTCGAAATCAGCGGGCAGTGGGGCTGGAGCGGTAGCGGCGACGCTAGAAGCCGTCTTAGGCTATGTCCACATTTGTATCATTTTCGCGTATCAGATGGCACTAGCGATCATGATACGTTTCGATGCTACGCGACGGATATCTGATACGCGAAAATGATAAAAATATGGACAAAGTCTTATATGACGCGCGCCGCTCGCCGCACCGCTGCCTCTAAGGCCAGTTTCATATAAATCTATATGTATAGTGAAGCGACGCGTTTCTGGCCTCGAGGGCAGCGGCATAGCGGGCGGTGCGCGGCGTGCAAGACGGCTTTCCGCGCCGTCGCCGCTCCCGCCTCGCTGCCCGCGAAATTCGAGGCTGAGGCCTTACTCTGTTATTTCATAATACTATAATATTGTTTTTTTTTTACAGTGAAAAGACTATTTCTATAGGTTTTTCTTTTTTTTGCTTTTTATTTCCCATTACGTGTTTGTTGTGGTTGTGTAGAATATAATAAAATTTTCTTTGGATTGCTGTATAGTCTGGACTTCTGAACCTAAACATGTCGCATTTGGGCTTGAGAGGTATTACTATTATTTGTTAAGTTCTCTCTCTATTTATTATGATCTATTTATTAAATACTATATTATTACAAAAAAAGGCCCATTTTATAATAATATCGATGGCCCCAACGAATAAACGTGCAAGAGCTCTAACTTCTAACCTAATTTTTTTTTGATTTTTCGTTTGCATGGCCTATGATACACCTACGTAAATTTTTTTGATTTTTTTGATTTAAAATAACGATTTTATAGCAATGCAAACCTTTATTGTACGGAAAAAATAATAACATATATATCACAATAATAATAAGCATGTGCTAATTGCAGATTATTTGCTTATTTGAGTTCACCAGAATAAACGTGTTAAAACAATCTGGCGCACGTGTCTATCCTTTCCTTTGGGTTATAACTCTTGCGCGATTATTCGTGTAAAAATGCAAGCGACTTCTATGAGTAATGCCTCATTGCAGATGGTGAAACTTTGAATATAATAATCACAGCTATTGTTTTCTTAAAGGTTATTCGAAGAGCAATTGTAAAGTTTATCAGAAGAGCTGCTGGTGAGTTTCCGGTCTTTTTAAGAGGGAATACGCTCTCTTTTTGAAGGTTTGCAGGTCGTATAGGTCCGGAAATACTGCTGGTGACAGTTTATTCTAAATTTTACAGTGCGCGGCAGAAAGTTACGCGAAAAAAGCACGGTGGAAGACTGCCACTCATCAACGTTATGAGGATGGTATATTTTTCACGTGGAACGATGACGAACAGTTGCAGGAGGCATGATTTCGAACAATTCCTCAGAGCACTCCCCGTGATACAACCGATTGAGGATGCGGAGTGAAGCTATTTATGTCTCGGCATAATTCCAAGGGATTCAGCCTGTTTGAAACATTATGGCAGTCAACAAACGATCCAAAGGGATTAGTTGGTATTTTGGGGTCCCTGCCCAGAGATGAGAATAGTATTCCATATGAGGCCGAACCTGCATCTTGTAGAGTTGCAGGCATTGGTCCAGACTGAAATACTGTCTCATCCTGCTAAGAACACCAAGTTTTTTCGAGGCTAACATGGCATCACCCTTTAGACGACATCGGAACTGGACTTCGCTCGATATGTTTACGCCAAGTATTTCAATGCTGGGAGGGGATTGTTAAAGAGGTGCCCTGAAAACGAGGATATACGACCATTGGTGACTTTTTAGTTGTGAACGTAGACTTGGCGGGGCTGAATTGGACTAAGTATCGTCTACCCCATTCAGAGACTTTCTTCTGTGAATTCTCTATTTAAGACCTAAGTTTGTTTCGACTGTCAATGACATTTGGACGAGAAATATGGTGGAAGCCGGTTGATAGGGCATCACCTGTACAATCATGCGCATAGCAATAAATGCCGTTGGTCTGTAACATGTCATTGATCAGCCAAAAAACTTGTAACCTATTTGCATAAGCTCTCGGGAAGCCCATATTATGATGGAAGTTTTGATAGCAGCGCTTTGAGCCAAACCCGATCAAAGGCCTTCGCAATGTCCAAACTAACAGCCAATGCCTCTCCTCTCCACACAATCACCTGAGCCCAACGATGAGCTTGGTAGCCAAGAGATAACCAGCCAGGCGACCCTTTGGGAACCAGTACTGTTTGTCGTGTTTGTCGCTTAGTAATATCTGGCCGCCCAACTATCGAAAGAGCTGATAATGGATTCCATTATCTTCGAGAAGACGGAGGTTTTAGCAATTGGTCTGTAGTTGGAAGGATTTGAGCGGTCACCTTTTTTGGGGATCTCTAGGTCTTTTAAAAAGCCGGGACAGTGCCAGAAAAGTAGAAGAATCGAAAACGACGCGTTAAGACCGGAGCCAACTCTAAAGCACACTTTTTCAACACAATAGGAGGGATTCCGTCAGGCCCACTCGACTTTTGGATATCAAGGGCATACAGGGCTATTCACACTGAGCGCTGTTGTAACCTAATATCCGACATGATGCCCCTGCATCGTGGTATGGTCGACGGATTTTATTCCAAGGTCATCAAGGGTCGAATTTGACGCAAAGAGCTTAGCCAGAAGAACGTCTTTGTATTTTGCGTCGTGGGCCAATGATCCAGTTCCTACTTGTAGGGATAGTAGGATGGCTTTTAAAAATATTCTTCAATAGCTTAGGCCAGAGACCAGAATTCACGGGTTCCCAAAAGAAGGGACTCGAGTCTCTCACTACTATTGACGTGCTGTTTCTTTGCTCGAGTGATCTCCCTCTTGAAGGATCTATAGGCAAGGTTGTACTCCATTTTATATGTATGTGTCCACGCATAAGCGTGAGGGAGGTCAATATATTTTATCAACAACAACATATTAGCTAACTGCACGTTCCACGTGGCCTCGCCCGCATGAATGATACATTTTACGGAAACCGTATATTTTCCCGCAAAAAATGGCCTATGTTCCTTCACGTCATGGTCTACTCTACATCTATGCCAAATAACTAACAAATTCATCCAGTAGTTCGCGAGATAAGCGCTTTCAAATAATTTTTCCGGTTTTTTTTTACATTTTCCTATGTTTCTTAGCTTCTATTGGTCTTAGAGTGATAATTTATAGTCTAATAGCCTTTCTCGATAAATTAGCCATCTAACAACGAAATAATTTTTCAAATCGGACCAGTAGTTCCTGAGTTCAAACGTCAAACGTCAAACACGTTCAAACAAACAAACTCTTCCACTTCATAATATTAGTATAGATTTACATTTTATACCATGCACTAATAAGATCGTATTGCATAAATAATGAGTCGATGTACTTAACACTAATATACGGGCTTTTATCCTTGCAAACATGTAAAAGCAACAAAATATACGAGAATAACCGTGTAAATGACCAGAGCATGGCTCAGGGGGAAAAAAACATATGTGGAATAACTATGCAACATTTCACTGCACTTGTTAAAGCTTCATTTATGACACGAATAAACGTGTATTGATACAATAGTGTTAACAAGTCACATATTATTCACTAGAATAATAAGTTAATATGGTTTTTCTTAAATATGTGGTAAACCGTCAATATTTGATTTTTATTAAATATATGACCTGAAATAAAAAAAAAATACCTTTAATTTCATTATTCGTTATATTTGTCTATTTATTATGTAGTCAAAGTTATGTGATTCCAAACGTTTTTTTGCCTTCCTGAAAAGTTGTCTTTTTGGAGTTTACTCCTTAAGAATCGATTTTCATATAAAGCGCCCGGTTTGAGAAAAATCCGACGGGTAAAACCTGGGTAAAACCTACTAACAAGTAACGAAAAAATGTGTCACATTTTTGGTGCGCACCTTTAGAGCGTGTTGGATTGGAGTATATATGGATCTAAGATATTTTGGAACAATTTGATGTTACCATGATAATACTAAAATTACCCAAGCAGCTGTAGCAAGGTATCTGTGGTTAAAAGAAAATAAACTGTAAGACAATAAAGATATTTATTAAAACAACCTGAACAAGTAAGGGTCGGTAGATATAATTATTTTCAAATTGTATAACAAATTATTACGTAATTTACGTAATCTAGCTAAGGTACTTTCAGTATATTATATTAATAAGATACAACTCAGGAATAACACAGAACTTATAACTTTATATTGTAAAACAACATAATATCAAGCAATTATAGATCATCTAGCAAAAATAAACCATAGGCTTGTACAAAATCTTCTTTATATAAATTACAATAATTACCAAGTTACTTATTACTAAAATCTTTATAACAAACAAATAGGTACATCACCTTAAACACTGTCGGCCAGAATGAGAGCCGTACTAGGTTCGCTAGCTATTTTATACTGGGCAGAATGGATATTCTACCCACACTGAATAATAATTCTGGTAGCCACATTTTTCAAAGTTTGGTACTAGATTTATTATTACTTATAGAATTATTCTTTATCTAAATACAATTAAACAAAATCTTAACTTAATAATATTCATAAAATAATTAAGAGACAATACTTTAAATATAATACTACCTTACATTATAAGTCTTTCCTTACAATTCAAAAGGTGGTTTATTATTAATTTAACATAAAAATTACGGCTTAATATTGGTGTTGTCAAGTCTTCAATTGACAATGGAATTATTATCTGAACACAAATGTAATTTCGCCTTAATTCATACATTTTCTTCTTTAATCTATACTTATATATATATTAACATATCTATTCAGCGCAACTTTCTAATTTGGCTGTGAGTGTATTAAGACCATAAAGGTAATATACCTATTGGAATATTATATTATATTATTATATAATATTATATTCCGATAGGTATATTAACTTTATGATTAAGACGTACATAAGGTATGCTGTATAGGCGACTATACCTATATACTATATGTTATTGGGCTTGTTTGTTTCTATCAGTGTCGATGTATTTATATTGCTATTTTTGTTATAAATATCAATAATTAATATTGTTATTGTGAAGTTATAATTTTTATCATTATACTGGCTAAAGTGAACTAAAAGTATTTTGAAATAACTATGGCAGAAAGGGGTGTAGATAATATTGCCGGAACATCTGATTTCATAAGATATTAATCTTTTTTCAGTTGAATAAACTCTTTTTGCGTATGGTTAGATACTCGTACTTAAGTAAACTCCAGTCGTGCGTCGGAGCTGACACACTTTTTTTTTCGATTGCACGTTTATTCGTTGGGGCCATGTTTTAAGCGTAAAATAAAAATAAGTTTATTTAATTTATTATTTACAATACACTTCTTTTATGCAATGCCGCTACTTGATTCCGGAAATTAACAAATTATTTAACGGAATGAAATTATACAACCGAAGGGCTTATACGTCATAAAGTAGACCTTTCCCTCCGCCCTCCGGTGCCATCTGTCCAATGAACTTTGCGTTTCGGGCTTATTTATCAAAAAGTTTCACGCAATGGGGTGTAGTAAAATTTTACTGTCAATGAAAATTTGGATAACTAGAAGAGTAAGGTAAAACTCGTTGAAATTCCTAAGGTATATAATGTAATATATGGTAATAAATAAGAATAGCAACAATTAAAATAAGAATCCTCCTCTAACCGTATGAAAAAATATTCGATTTAGAGCACGGATTACTTAATAGTTATTAGTTAGATATAAACTACGATAACATGGTGCGTCCCTCCAAATTACTGTTTTAATGTGTGTAGTCACATCCTTATGAAAGAGTTTGTATGTAGTAAGTATTCAATCAATCAACTACTCGTAATATTTAACTTAATGTCACTTATAATTACCAAAATATTTTGTTGGTCAACTAATCATTAAACTAGCCGACCGTGCAAGACAACGCAATTCAAACGTTTTGACAACGCACTTCAAACGTTTTGAATTTTGGAGGGGCGCGCCATGTTATCGTAGTTTATCTCTACTACGTAAACTAGAGGTAGTTTTTTGTTGCGCTCATTTTCCGTTACAAAAATTACTGTGCAACGTTCAACCCACGGTACTAAATGAAATGTTTTATCTAAATCAGTTCAACGGTTTAGGCATTTAGAAAGTAGATTCGAATTGATTTCACAAATACAGAATTTTAAAGTATGAATAGCTGTTATAGACTATAGTGGTTTAATAGTTGTTTCATTTCTGCCAAGCATGCTGCGACGGTTCACTGGTTTTATTTTAAACCACTCACAATTGTGTTAACATAATTTATTTCCATTTAAAACAAACAAAAGGCTGATTAATGTTTCCCACAGATCTTCCGATTTGGTACAGTTACAGCACAATACAAGTGCATACAGTTAGGTATACCGTTACTCCAAAGAGAATATTATAATCACTACGTTTTACGTTACTCCGCCATGTTCTTACAGACGTCTGACGAGATGTCTTAGCCGGCCCCTCGACAATCAATAATTGTATTGTGAAAATATGTTATCACGCTTCAATTTTACTAGCTATATGAGCGAGCTTCGCTCTGTATTCAAAGAATTCAAAAAACACACATAAAATGTCATTTTATGAAAATAATTCCTAGCTAGATCGATTTATCGCCCCCCAAACTATATACTAAATTTCATGAAAATCGTTGGAGCCGACGCCGAGATTCCAATTATATATTATATATAGCAATTCTTATATATATATATATATATATATATATATATATATATATATATATATATATATATATATATATATATATATATATATATATATATATATATATATATACAAGAATTGCTCGTTTGAAGATATAAGATAGAACAGTTTATTTATTTGACAATTAGATTGCAGGCGCGTGATGTTCAATATCAACCCTAGAATGTTAATAATATTACGCAATATGTGATATTCCGTAATAAAATTGTTGTCTAGGGGCCCGCTTAGATAAACTAAAATATGTTAGCTATATTTTGGTTCCAATATAAGTTTTGTAGTGTTTACCGGTAAACACTCGAAGTTTGTATTTCATTACATCGGTAAGTCTTTTAAGCGGCCTTTCGTCAATTCCCACCATTAAAGTCAAAAAATTATAGTCCGTCAAGAAAGTCATGACAGGCGGGAAAATTTTCTAAACGTAATGACGCTTATAAGGTGTATTTTTTTCTTTGTATTTTCACAGAAAACACTTATTACATTTTAAATATTGTCACTTTTGCACATTTTTATCTCTAAATAATAAAGTTCTCATATTTTTTATTTCATTTAAAAAAAATCCCGCCTGTCATGACTTTCTTGACAGACTATATGCAAATCCTCCTTCTTCTTCATTTCATTCTCAAAAATTAAACACGCTCACGTGCTTGCAATCTAGTGTGAAGATATACTACTGTTTGTTAATTATACTGTGGTTGAAATAATGGGGACTTGTGAAGCTTTTTGCATATCAGCTAAACTAACTTCTCTTATTAACTATTTTGCATTTTATATTAACTTGAAACAGCACAAATTGAAATAATTCAAGTTTTATCTACAGAAATATCGCATGAACATTCTGCTTTCATTTGAAAGACATTTTCACTTGATCATTTGCGATAGATGCTAAATATTTAATGTATTTCGCAATACTTTATGCATTTAAGTACAGGTGTTATAAATATATTATATCTAAGATGAGTAATGAAGGTGGATGCCAAAGCTTGGCATATAATATGGCATAACTTTTTCTGACAAGAATACGTTTTAGCCTGGCCGCACATTATCCGAAATTTCTGATTAAAAAAAAATATTCGGACGCCCGCCGGAACGCACTCTGTTTATACATTTTGTTGTAGACCCCGCATACTATCAGAATTCTGACGTGTCAATATGTATGAGCGGGGTGGGGCGTCCGAATTTTTCTGATCAGAAATTCGGGTAATGTGCGGCTGGGCTTAGAATTTGAATTTGAATATATAGTAATAATAATATAAAGCCCGGCCGCACATTATCCGAAATTTCTGGTCAAAAAAATTCGGACACCCGCCGGAACGCACTCTGTTCATACATATTTTTGTTGTGAGCCCCGCATACTATCAGAATTCTGACGTGCATGTCTGGGCATGGTGTCCTCCAATTTTTCTGATCAGAAATTCGGATAATGTGCGGCCGGGCTAAATGTGTTTTTTAAATGTGTCATTTCAACAAGGCATTAAACCGAGTTTTCATTGTAGCTCATACCAGCTCATATGCATAAAGACATTTATTATAACGTTTTCAGTTTAACAATGCTTGTTCGGATTCGCCACCTGAATGCAAATTGATAGTTATTGCTCTCATCAATATCAAATTTGCAGCAAAACGGATGAAATGTACTGATTGAAACTAAATTGTGTTGCGTTTTCGCTTGATAAACAGTTTCATAGGTAAATTGATTTGATATGGCGCGAGCGTGTAGTCATATATATTGTAATTATGTTGGAGCTTAGAAATCGTTACTAATATGAATAAATGCAAAAGGTCTGTCTGTCTCTATTAACATAGACTCTTTATGGCGAAGCGGTTTAACCAATTTAGTTGAATTTATCTTATCTTATATATATAAATGGATTTTCAAATGTGTTAGTCGCGCTAAAACTCGAAAACGGCTGAACAGATTGGGCTGATTTTAGTCTTAAAATATTCGTAGAAGTCCAGGGAAGGTTTTAAAGCGACACGAAGTTCACCGGGACAGCTAGTCTTATATATAAAAATGTATTTTCAAATGTGTTAGTCGCGCTAAAGCTCGAAAACGGCTGAACGGATTGGGCTGATTTTAGTCTTAAAATATTCGTAGAAGTCCAGGGAAGGTTTTAAAGTGATACGAAGTTCACCGGGACAGCTAGTATTGTATAAAAATGGATTTTCAAATGTGTTAGTCGCGCTAAAACTCGAAAACGGCTGAACGTATTGGGCTGATTTTAATCTTAAAATATTCGTAGAAGTCCAGGGAAGGTTTTAAAGTGATACGAAGTTCACCGGGACAGCTAGTCGGTTTAAAAACCTGGCTAAATAGGAATTAGGCAGGTTTCTGAGGTCTTTTGAATGGAATTTATTCTGTTCAAAAGCGTTGTTGATTGTTTTAAAGTTTAACGTATCACGTAAGCTAATCAACAGCACTATATAAGTGACTACATAAACCTCTATCAAGAAACGATATCGACTATAAATTATTAGTAAAGTTAGGTAAGTTTTTGCCGCCGACCCCTTGACGAGCAATTCAATTTTATTGTCAATATCACATATTGCGTAATATTATTGACCGTCCAGGGTTGATATTGAACATCGCGCGCCTTCAATCTAATTATATCAAAATATAAACTGTTCAATAAAATTGAAGCGTGATATTGACAATAAAATTGCTCGTCTAGGGGCCGGCGACACACGCCAAAACGTCTTCGTAGAATTGTACCTACTGTACATTTTCCTTTAGCCGCCATTTCGTAGAAACAATATTGCCCCCGTACCAACACGTAACAGAAGCTAACTATTTGTTACAAGCAAACATCGGTATGTTGCACTTTGATCAACAATAGACTGCTTATAATTTAATACGCATGTATGAGTTTGTTATGTATTATTTATTAGGATATCGCACCTTGAAAACAAAAGTGGCATTATACAAAAAACGTCAATTTTGAGATATAGAGACACCTAGATTATTAAAAACAAGACGCTTCTAATGCAAAGACTTACATTCAAATAGTTCAGATAGTTTTGCCTAGATGTCGGTAGTGTCAGTTTTTACTTTTAGGTTAAGTGACAACGTGCTAATTGGAAAAGTGGCACTAAGTCAGTTCGAGCCAAGCATCTAGTGGGGACGCACGCTGGGGTGAGTACAAAAGTGACATTTTATATTTAGTGACATTTTAAACGTAATTTACGTAAATAATTCTCCTCTATGAAACAGTACATAACTGGCACTTTAAGTATAGTACCGTTTATGTAGTTAAAGTGTTGCCGAAATAATTTATTTGATAAATTAAAAAGTGACATTTTAAGTTTAATGCCAGTTATTTTAATAAAATAATTGAAATATTGATGTTTTATGTTATTCGATAATTATAATTTTGCTCATAGTGCCAGTTATACTATAAAAATATTAGGAATATTGTGTTTTATTTTATTAAATAAATGTATTGTATACAATTAAAATATAGTACTATATTGTTTTGTAACTTTGTATGTAGTTTTATCTAATGCCAGATCTGTAGATAGTTATTGATAACCTCGGTTCTCTTCTTTTACTAATAGAGTTTAGATATTTTTCTCGATATTAGGATATTATTCTCGCACCACATATTTTTTATATAATAGGTTCTTATTTCTAAGGTCTATTTTTAAGGTCATCGACATGGATCTATCAAAAATTAGAGGCTGAAGAATATAAATGGTTATTCCAAATAAAGACAACAGTAATTTATCACCTGAACATCCGGCTTAAATGAATTGCCAATGACAAAGAAAACCACTTCAACGATGACGGTGGTTACTTTCAGCCGCTTCTGATGATGGTACAAGATACGCACCCGCAAAGAAAACAAGTCGTATTTGTCGTAAGATCCAGTTCGTCTTCATTAGTGTCAATGAAATGGGTTATGGTAATTTCATAGTTTAAAAAACAGTTTTTTTTTCTATCTATGTAATCACCATAACCCATTAACAACAGGAACTTTGTTCTACTATATACTTATTTAAAAACTAGCTGTTGCCCGCGACTTCGTCCGCGTGGACTTCAGTTTATATTATAGCGCGCGGTGTCAACAAAATTGGTGTCAAATTTAAAAGCTTTTCAAAACCCTGGTACCCCTTAAATCAAAATACCCAAAAACAGCAGCTGTGTAGTATGCACATAATGGTTCATTTTTTTAAATTAAACTTTATTTATACCAAATTTAAAGCCTATTTAGCCCCCCATTACACAACTTTAGCTTTACCCATAAACTATAGTTTATCATTGGTTTGTTTAAGGTTACGTCACTACATAGATTTAAAAAGTACTGAGCAGTGAGTAGCGAGTTATTTATAAACGTGTATAACAATCGAAAGAATCGAAAAACGTAACTTTACATGGTACCATCACTTATCGAAAGACTTATGAGCAAGCGATAGCGCGATGTAGGCGACTCAAAGCGCCATCTGTTATGAATTTTTGGAAATAACTTACTTTTAACAAATTTACGCATTTTCACCCCCTTACAACCCCTTTTTCCAGCTAGAAAGTAGCCTATGTCCTTTCTCAGGCTTTAGACCAGGGGTCACCAATTAGTTTCGCGCGAGGTCCGTTTTAAGAAATAAAATGACCCTCGCGGTCCACACATTAAAAAATATATTTATTAAACAAAGGTAATTACGGAAATTACTGAGGTATAATATTTGTATCAATGAGAAAAGTGTCAATTTTAGTTGTGCAGTAAGCTACATGTTCATCAACTTCATCAGTAAGTCGAGACCGAAATTATTAATTTTAACGAAGTTCATCTTCGAACATGCTTGGTCCGCACATAATGGGTCGGCGGTCCGGATGCGGACCGCGGTCCGCCATTTGGTGACCCCTGCTTTAGACTATCTGTGTACAAAATTTCATTACAATCGGTTCAGTAGTTTTGGAGTGAAAGCGAGACAGACAGACAGACAGACAGACAGAGATACTTTCGCATTTATAATATTAGTATAGATTTGTAAACCAAAATACTGAAGAACATACTGATATAAGGATGTCCCTCAGATAGCTTTCTTAATAGGATGTGTAATATCTGGGTATCAAACCAGCTTCAATAAGGCTCTGCACGTCACTTTTCTTTCTTTCAGATATATCCAATTTGCGCAGATAAAGCGGCTTAAGTTCTGGAGAACGATTGATTCTATTATATTCTATTGTTCGTCTTGTCAAGTCAAGCTTTTTAAAATCATCAAAATATTTATATTGTATTTTGATCTTATTATGTTCATTTTTCTCAATTTTGATGTCCTTTATATCTGAAAATTTAACAACTTGGCCATCAACACTTTTGTTAAATCTCAGAACTGGTAGTTATCAGATATAAAAGTCATCAAAATTAAGAAAAATGAACATAATAAGATTAAAATACAATATAAATTATCGTATGTTAATGATTTTAAAGAGCTTGATTTAACTAGACAAACAATAAATAATAGAAACATTCGTCCTCAAGAACTTAAGCCGCTTTATTTGCGCAAATTGGATATACTTATCTCAAAGAAAGAAAAGTGACGTGCGGAGCCTTATTGATGCTGGTTTGAATTTTGATACCCAGGTCCCAGATATTACACATGCTATTACGAAAATATATTTCAGTAGAATTTAAATATTGAATAATTATTTTGATACAGTATTATGATTGAACTCATGAAAAGTAGGTTTTTGTCTACTTACGTATAAGAATTAATATTTTATTGTGATACCAGAAGCTTAATGCTTTATTTTGATACTTATTTCATTCATGTTACCTACTTAATTCTTAAATTTATGTTTTTTAAGAGTTTGAATTTTATAGTAATTTATAAAATTTATTATTTTTAATGTTTAAAATTTTTAAACTTTATTATTACTTTTTAATAAATACCCCAAAAATGGGGTTTTATACCTAATATCTTTATATAACTCATACACTCCCACAATATTGATTGTTGTTCGATTATACTGATTGCAACTTCCTTTATTTTTGCCAAATAAATATTTTTTCTTATTACTATCACATAATTTTGTTTTATTTTTGTCCTTCTTATGTTACTGTTATCATAAAGAATAGCTATAACTTAGGTTTTTATTCTAAAACGGAAACAAATACAAAAATTAAAAGTGGCACTATACGGACTATTTTTTTTAAACTGTTATTTTCTAAATAACTATCTTAATTGCTCGCATGTTTTTAGTAATTAAATAAAAGCCAGATAGTTAAACTGTTGGTTAAAATTATTACCGTGTTATATTTCAGTTATTTGCATTAAATATCGATTACAGTATTAGACCTAAACTTTTAAATGGCCATACTGAAAAACAACTGTTTTTGCTTAACGCCACTTTTGTTTTCAAGGTGCGATATGTATTATGTAATATGTACTACTCTGTAATATTATATAGGATCCATACTAATACTTTAAATGAGAAAGTGTGTCTATCTGTCTGTTACTTCTTCACGATCAAACCGTTATACCGATTTGACTGTGGTATAGAGATTCTTTGAGTCCCGGGAAAGGTCATATTCGTAGGATACTTTTTATTCCGGAAAAATGTAAGATCCCCGCACTATAAACGAATTTCGGGTCTGTTTATGTGCTTTTTATATTATGGTTCGCTGTGTAAATATCAGCGCTTAAAAAGTCACTTTTGATTTCTTATGATTATAGAAACATAAGAAATTAAAAGTGACTTTTTCATAGAAAAATGACCTAACGTCTTAAATTATCCCAAAAATAATAATTAAAATACAGCCGAACATAGAACCTCCTCCTTTATGAAAGTCGGTTAAAAAGTGACTCTTTCAGAGTAGCTACTTTTTCGTGAGAGTGACAAGTACATTTAAGCGGTTTCCGCTTTTCAAAGAGTCTAATAACGCTTCTAAAAATGAGTACACATCGTTTAATATTAACCTTAAGAGCCCAATAAAGTTACCTTTAAGGTGATGTAAGGGAATGGCGGCAAAAATTCTCGACCCCGTTTTGCCGAATATTAAGAGGCTAAGGGAAACATTTTCCGGCATATTAGGTTGGTTATATTTTCAGATTACTGTTGTAGCACAATATAGTTTTAAAAAGTAGACCATTCTTATTTGATCGCCCGAATCGAGCGCACACAATATCGGCACAGTGTAAATAACTACAGTGGTCCAACGCCTTTGAAGTCGCGCGAAATGCCGCTTTTGTGTAGGTATACGTCATTGCTTCAGGGTTGTCACAACAATGTGTTTTATTAAAACCTGTTCTACATTTTATGCATTCGTAGTATTTGTATGTAGAGTAGTATAAATATATATAGTAAGTATTATGAATAAGAAGTTTTATTATAAAAAATACAAATGCGTATACAAAAGCTCAGGGTTCGCATGATATACCTATAAGTATATCAATTGATATATAATGTTATATCGGATATATATCATGAATCATATATAATATCAATTGATACTTATGCTTGATATAATAATATATCAAAATTGATATTTATATTTAAAAATGTAAAATAATGTTTTATATTAATATGATTATATTAATATTATACAAAGAGTTAAAAATAAATTAAATTGTTTACATAGAAATAAGAACATAAATATTAAATAATAACCTTAAATCATTTATAATATTTCATGACAATAGATAACGAAGTGCAATAGATATGATGCCTAATGTGCTTGTTTATGTATCTTTTTTAATTTTATAAAATCCCATTAGTTTAATTCTGAACTGGGTATAGGTCATACCGAATATGTCTATATTGTCGTCGATATTAGAGCAAACATAACTATACAGTTTGCAAATTCGAGACACCGGAGCTTGCAAGCCTAAATTGGTTTTAGAAGTTGGGCCGTACAGAATCTTAGTCATTGGCTTCCGAGGGAGGTTGTATGGTACTACAAGTGAGAAAAGATAGGTCACAGCAAGAGGTAAGGCCATTTACTATTTTGTGCAGTAGAAGCAGGTCATGTATCGTTCGTCTTGTTCTTAAATTTGGCATTTAAAAAAAGTCTAGCCGTTGTTCATATGGAGACCTGTGAGAAATTCCCGAACAGCAAAAGGCGAGGCGTCACCTATGTTGGGTTCCATATTGAGCTGGCATATTCGAGATGGCTGCGAACAAGGTGATTAAATAATAAAATTTTGGTTTTGCAATGAAAGCCGGATGAATTCCGATTTATAAAGCCCATCATTCGAGCCGACTTTACAACAACGGACTCAATATGAGAAGTGTACTTTAATTTCAAATCCAAAATCACGCCCAGGTCACGCATCTCATTTACCTCCGTGAGAATGGAGTTGTGCAGGGTGTAGCTTGATTGAAGTGGACATTTTTTTTTCTAGTAAATTTAATGTGGTAGCATTTATTTAGATTCAGTAACATTTTATTAGTCACACACCATTCTTGGAGACTCTTAAGATCGTCTTGCAGGAGTGAAATGTCTAAGTAGGATCGCACTGTTTTGTATATCTTAAGGTCATCTGCAAATAGAGAATATTTGCTGTGCTTAATGAATCTGTCACAGATATCATTTATGAAATAGGAGAAAAGAATTGGACCCAGGTGGGTTCCTTGAGGTACACCAGATTCAGCTTCATAAAGGTATGATTCATAACCTCCGACACAAACAAGCTGCGTCCTTCTCTCAAGGTATGAGGAAAGCCAAGTAAGCAAAGAACCATGAATTCCGCAAGCCTCAAGTTTTTTCACCAAGCGCGCGTGACTAACTTTGTCGAATGCGCTGGTAAAGTCAGTATAGACTGCATCGACTTGTTGGCCCTTATCAACCTCGTGTGACAAATACGACGTAAAAGTTAGAAGGTTTGTTTCGGTAGATCCTTATTCTTATCCTTAGAATCCTTATTTTTATCCATATTAGATTACGCAGATATATGCTATGTAGACCTCACTCAAGAAAAACTAAATAAGCTTGAGCGTCTCCAAAATATTGCAATTCGCTTTGTCTTTGGTCTGCGTAAATTCGACCACATATCGGAGTACCGTTCTAGGCTTTCTTGGTTGCCCATACGTCTTCGTCGTAATACGCGTGTTCTATCTTCCTTGTACACTTTGCTCTATGATCCAAGGGCACCGTCTTACCTTAAGGATAGATTTAACTTCCGAACATCGGATCCTAAACAATTGCGCTCTTCAGCCAATCTCCTTCTCCAAATCCCTAACCATAAAACAATTTTTTATGGACAGTCCTTTACGGTCAGGTCGATACTTTTATGGAACTCTTTACCAACTAATATAAGGCAAGCTAAAAGCATTTCTAGTTTTAAATCGTAAGTTAAAAAACATTATTTAGATTCGCTTTCTAACTGTCAATAGTATTATTGATATGACAATTCAGTCATCACAAATTACGTCAATTATCCTTCTCCTTTTTATTTTTATTTTTACTCACACAATATTGTATGTTCAGTAGATTATTATGAATAAGTATAGAATATTTATTAGTTTATAACATTTTAGTTATTATTTGTGTATTAGAATGTAAATGGCATATATATATATATATATATATATATATATATATATATATATATATATATATATATATATATATATATATATATATTAGAATATATAAAATAGGTATTAAATATATTAGAATATAATTTAGTTGTTAAGTTTAATTACTTTTAGATTTTAGTGCACAGTATACCCTACATTAATTGTTATTGTACTCCTATACCAAAGGTTGCTTGGTAGAAATTGCTCAATAGCAATAAAGCCGCCTTTGTGTTCATGTGTCCTGGTGAATGTATATTTAATTATTTGTTGTACTACAACTTTTTGAACGCAATAAAGTATATTCTATTCTATTCTATTCTAGATCGCCCTTTCCGAAAGCCATGTTGGGAGTCACTTAAGCTGGAATCTATGTGAAGAGTGATATATGGACATACAACCGATTCAAAAATCTTAGAAAAACAAGACAGAATAGATATTGGTCTGTAATTTGTGACGCTGCTTTCGTCGCCTTTTTTGTGTATGGGGGTAATCCGAGCTCTCTTCCAAGCTGTAGGGAATTTTCCAGTTGACAAAGAACAATTGAAAATCATAGCAAGGTTTCTGCAGCACTTTTTAATTAAAATTGGAGGAAATCCGTCTGGTCCTGCAGATTTATTTGTATCTAGACATTTAATCTTACTGCTGACCTCAGAAACTGTGATAGTTAAACTGCCAAGAAATTTTGTGGCATTTAAGGGGAGAGGATCAGGATCATGTAAGTTATCCTTGGTGTACACAGACGAGAAGTGGGCGGCGAAGAGATTTGTGATTTCGGGCCCGGTACTGGCACAAGTCTGGTTAAAGAACATCTGAGATGGTATGGGTGAGCGACCTTTTCTCTTATCTTTGATAAAACGCCAAAAAGACTTGGGATTACAATGAATGCTCTGCTCTAATTTATGTTTGTAATCATTGTTACATTTCTTGTGCAGATTTCGAAAACGGTTCCTAATTATGTCGTACTCTATTTTATCCCTTGGATTACTATATTTTGCGTAGTTACGTCTTAGTTTGTCTTGTTCTGACTTGAGTCTAAGTAATGACTTGTTAAACCAAGGAGGATGATGGGTGCTAACATATTTACATTTGGGCACGCAGTTATTAATTGCAAGTTGTAATGTGCTGTTGAGAACATCTACCATATCGTCGACATCACCAATTTGAGACAGTTTCTGTGGCAAGAAACTATTGTGAAGTTGGTCATTAAGTTGATCGTAGTCCGCTTTGTAAAAGTTTGGGACGTCGTTTCTGGTTTTGGGTATAAGGCCACCTTTAGTATCCACTAGTGGTAATGTGACTAGCAGATTGGGGTGCTTAGGGTCTAATCTACTGATGAAATGCAAGGGCTGAGACACTTTCGACTCTATAATCGTACTAAATATTAAGTCTAGTAATTTATCATCGCTGTTCAGAATGTTATTGAATTGAAACAAATTATTTTCGAAAACAAAATTTGATATGGTCTTTTCAAGAGCGTTAGTACAGCCGTTAGGTAGCAGATAATTATAACCATCTAACTCTGTCCACGATATAGAGCCCAGGTTAAAATCGCCTATCATCAACAAGACTCGTTACGTAACTGACATTATTTAAAAATTTACACAAAGTGGCCAACTGGACAGGCGGAGGGAGATATATTGCACAGAGAGCAATTTTTTTAATTTTGTTATTGGAATTTATACTTATAATTATCCAGAGGTCTTCACAGTCTGTTTCCCAATTGTGTATGTGGGTGGAGCATAATTCACGAGAAACTGCGACCATAACTCCCCCACCGTCCAATTTGCAACTTGCAGTTGAACAACGATCTCTTCTATATATTTGGTATCTATTAGTGTCGATAAACTCATTGCAACTTATATTAGGGTTAAGCCAGGTCTCAGTAAAAACTATAATTTTGTGACTAGTTTGCGATATGTTGAGGTAAATCTTATTCGTTTTGGTTCTAATTCCCCTGACATTTTAGTAATAAATGTCTATAATCAAGTAAGTAAAGCGTAAGAAAGCGTTGACATAATTAAAACTAAATTAAACCTATGAAATATTATTTAAGCATGCAAAGTTGCGTATAAGTCTAGCTTGGCTGTGCTCGTCTTTACGCATGTAAATTCGTCCACCGCGCACCCATACGTATTTGTATGTTAGTTCCTTAGCTTTCTTGCGTGTGGCTGCGTGGAGCGATTTGTTAGACGGAGAAAGATGCTCTCTTACAAACACAAGGGTGCTGGGCCCGTCGAATTCAAGGTGCGAGGTGTTTAACTTGTTTTTGGGGTCCTTTTTGTTATGGGTAGCGATGGCAGCCAAGACGGCGTCTCTATGGCGGGTGCTTTGAAGCTACGATGACACTTCGGGGTCTTGTACTATCGCGGTTCAGCTTGGCAACTCGGGTGATGTTCGTGACGTCAGTTTCTTGTAGTTGGTAGTTCGTGGCTTTCGTCAGTTGGGAAAAGATATTTATGAGGTTTTCAGATTTACTTTCCGGTATTCCATTAATTTCGATGTTGATCTCTCCCATGTTTTGTTCCTGGTTACATTGTCTATCAGATAATTCGTTTACTGTAGATTTCAACTTGTCATTATCCGATTGAAGTACTTTAATAACAGCCGTTTTGTGTTCTAAGTCCTTCTTAAAGTTTTCGAAACAATCATTAAAAAATGTTAGAGAATCTTGAAAGGTTGTTATTAGTTGACTAATTAAAGTTAGTTCTTTAGTCACCAGGTCCTTGATTGTAGATTGTAGTGACTTGCCAAGTTCTTGCCTTAGGATATCCCGCAGTCGGTCTTCGGTGACGTATGGTGTAGTAACAATGGTTGATGTTTTAGCACGCACTGTGACGTTATTTGTGTATTCATCGTCGTTTTCACTGTGATTTATAGTCTGTCGTATAGGGGTATTTGAGTTGTCACCACACTTACGTTGTGTTGTTAAACATTTTGGACATTTCCAGTTTCGTCTATGATCAGCAGTCATTGAACGATATTCTTTTACAGATATGTTGGCGCACTCTAAGTCGTATGCTTGATCACATTTTGGGCATTTTAAATATTCGCGGCTTTTTATATCGATGGGGCAACCTGAACATTTCTTGCAGGACATATTGTTGTCGATTAAATATTAGCTAACTGTCGAATTTAAAGTTGAAAAAAGTCGGGGCGCACGTAGGATACGAACCCTGGCTCACGTGATTGCTGCTGCAGATGACGTAGATTTTGAAATAGTTCTAATGTCTATGCTTTTGACGTTTTAGCAGGGTCAATAGACTTTACATTCGGTCATAGACCTCTGAATTGGATAAGCACTTTTTCCACTCTACCTTCAAAAATTTTTGTGTTAATGATATTCACAGATTTTGCTTGCAGTTTTATTCACTTAATCGCTAACTTCCTTTCTTGAAAACAGCATTGCACAATAATTATGCACTAAATATTCAATTAAACTGGTGAACTATTTAAAAAGCAAGTCTTAACTATTTTATTTGCGCTAATAATTACGGAGCTGATCTTACTTGTAATTGTGACAGTAACGGTAATTTCGAGGGTAGCCCGGCCCCTTAACGTGGGAGAGCCATGCTTCGGCACAAATGGGCCAGCTCGACCGGAGAAATACCACGGGCTCACAGAAAACCAGCGTGAAACAACTGAAGCGCTGTGTTTCGCCGAGTGAGTGAGTTTACCGGAGGCCCAATCCCCTATCCTTTTCCCTATTTCCTTCCCTACCCTCCCCTGTTTCCTTCCCTACCTTCCTCTATTACCCTATTCCCTCTTAAAAGGCCGGAAACGCACCTGCAGCTCTTCTGATGCTGCGAGTGTCCATGGGCGACGGAAGTTGCTTTCCATCAGGTGACCCGTTTGCTCGTTTGCCCCCTTATTTCATAAAAAAAAATTGACACTCAAAAGTATCTATCGTTGATTTTTACTTTATTTGAAAACTTTGAATATCAATAATAAATAAATGAGTTTAATTTTACTTCCCTATCTTCAAATTATCAGACATACAAATTATTTCGATTCAACTATTACGAAAAAAACATATCAGAGTATGAAATTTGTATGTAATTTTGAAAATATCAAAAATAAAAATAAAATTATAAATATCGAATATAATATGTATATTATGTATTTAAATAAGTACACACATACAACTCAAACGAAACACTCTCGGTCGCAAACCACTTAAAACAATAAAATTAAAAAGCGTCAACCCCGGCTGACGTGTACCGAACGAGTGTATGGCAGTTCGGTATCGATACCGCGTCTCTCTCACCCCGCATGCCCCACACGATTGCTCTATCTAGACGTGTTCGTTGGACCACTGTAGTTATTTACACTGTGATATCAGCGTGATTCCAGATAATTTGAAGCAAGGAGTAATTTCATCAGTCAATAACTCATAATTATTATTTAAGCATAGCTTATGATTTACTAGACGACACCCGCAACTCCGTTGCACCAAATCTCCTTTATCGCGCGGAAACCGTACAATTTTGCGGGATAAAATCTTATGTCTTTTCCCGGGACTCTAAGTATCTCTATAATAAATTTCAGCAAAATCAGTTCAGCGGTTTGAGAGTGAAGAGGTAACAGACTGACAGAGAGACATACGGATAGACAGACAGACAGACACACTTTCGCATTTTTAATATTGGTAAGGATAGAACAACCTTATATAGAGGTTATGCACTGCGTCCGTTCCGAATCCAATCCAAACCTCTAAAAATACGGGCTGGGGTAGAGTTAGATCTATTTCTATTCTAGTTTACCTTCCTCGTCACCATCTTCGTTACCCGTGAATCTCGGTTCGCGTATCGCTCCAATATCTGTGTAGAAAGAATCAGATTTTCAGGACATACTAGAGCTGCTCTACTGTATTTATACTGTGGTTATAGGTAGTCATAGTGACCGCTGTTATAAAGGAGCCCTTCCTAGCGATATGGCCGGATGAGAGCATTTTAATTATAGTTGTTTTGAAATTTGTTGGAAGGATCAAGTAGGGGAAGAATAAAATGAAAATTTAGTCTCTAGAATTTTTTTTAACAATAGAATGAAGCTGGAACGTAGATTTTTTACATTGTTAGCTTTTTCGCTTAATTGCACCAATAGACAAAAGACAAGGATGAAACATTGTAGCTTCTGTAGTCCGTAATATACATATTTACTAACTAGATGATTCCCGCAACTCCCAAAATTTGTTTATCGCACGGGAACCTGAAATACTGAAATTTGGTATGGTATCATGGAGATACCATACCAAATTTTAGCAAAATCGTTTCAGCGATTGGGGCGTGAAGAGGTAAGAGACAGACAGACATACACACTTTCGCATTTGGGTGAATTTCAACATGTCCATATATTTTTTCATTTCGGTGAACTTTTTTGTTTCTATGTTTTTTTGAGCTTTTACCGCAGTTTCCTCTCAATTTTAATGTTTTATGACTATGAAACTAATGACATAAAAATTAAATAATAAACAAACGTAGTACACACCTTTACATTTTAGCTGTCACCGAGATGAAAAAGTCAGTCACCGAGATGAAAACAAAATTGACCGAAATGTAAATTCACCGAAAAAGCGTGCGTGATTGTAAAACAAGCGAAATAATGTATTTTTATGGAAACATTTTGACACTCTGGGTTACACTTTTGCAATTTTCGAAATTATCTCTAATATTTCTCAGAATAAAACATAGCCTATATCCATCACAAAAAATCCATCACGAAATCAGCTATAATTGCACAACTCTTTTGATTCCGTGACGTACCGATGATAAGAAACGTGTCCATTATCAAGGCCAATGTTTCTATTTGAATTTCTACAGATCAATACGGTCATTTTAGGCATTGAGGCATTTTTAAAATTCCGATTTACGTCCGATTCCGATAGCAGACTAAAGAACAGACTTTCGAAAGACGAGCATTGCTCGTCGTTTGGGAACGCGAAGTACATATACATGCGGTATCTATCTTGATCTATGTCTGTGGATAGAACAATGTACTTATTTTATTTTAAAAATGATGCACACACCACAAAGACACAGCCCACAGGGCTGGTCTCCCTGTTGTTGCTAAAAGACATAATATTAGAAAATTCATTTAGCTATTGCAAAGAAATAAAGCTCAAAAAGTTTGTTTCTAACGTTAAAAAGCGCTTGCAATGAAACAATAACTTGAAAGAAAAATTTTCCACGAAATTTTCCTTCTGAATCTTTTGAACGAAGGTTCAGCGTCACAATTTCACAAAGAAGTCCGAAATTACTTTGCATTCAAATTCAGCAAGTATTTATTGTACAATTGAATTAATGATATATATTGTCATTACCTTAAATACTTCTAATATAATATTATAAGTACTTACTAGTGTACAAAAATATATTATGTAATATGAGCATATTATATTATAATACCTATATATTCATTCCATGCGCCAACTAAACGCAATTTACTTTCGAACAGAGACTACCATGTCTAAATATTTCGTGAATTTCCAACTTTCTGAAAGTTTGTTATAAAATGCATTATTCCAATTGGACAACGCTTGTAAATTCGTACAATTTCAAGTGCAATCAAAACACCTCGAGAGGCCATTTGAATTTGGCATCGGAGCAAATTTAGAGCATACGCTTAAACCGCAGAGCTTGGCCAAGTTAGAGCGAAGCCATATTGCGCATCGCGTTGCGGTGTGACACCACAACGACGTACTGCGGGCTCTCTTCATGTTAGGCATTCATAATATTCATGATTGCGAAGCTGTACAATAGCATGCGCAATCAATTACGGCCAATAGCTTTCTCCACACTGTGCCTTTTTCTGTTCGTCAAGGGCATGCGTTATATCGCAGTCAACAGCGAACGTGAGGCATGCCCGCGACGCATGCCCTCTGACCGTTCAAAACGTTCGCTTTGTTATCAAAAATGACTGTTGACGTTGCGTTCTTTGACGCATTCAATTATTGAATGCGCCAAAACGAAAGTTGAATGAAAGAAGATGACGAAAATTGAAGACGGAAGCGCATAGTGTGGACATAGCTAATGACATAAATCACTCTCTACGTGTTCGTAATCAATTGATCCATCATGGTCCAATGTGGAGAAAAAAGGAAATATTTTTGATCTCAAATAACAGGGCGGACAGGAAACGAAGTAGAGGGTGTCTCTTTGCGCTGCTTTCTAGTATTGTGTTGTGATATGCAACGCTAAAACCACAGACCAGTAAATACTATTTCCTTAGTCTATGCTAAAAAGTTATTATGTAACAAATTATAATATATTATGTAACAAATAATTAGTATTGAAGTTAATGTACTTACAATTGTATAAGATACGATGGGGTTGTCATTTATTATGCGTTAAAACCTATAAATAAACAAAGATTAAAAAAAATATAATATTGCGTTTTCCCAACGCTGAGGCACCGCGACACATCAAAATTATATAGCCTCACTCTTAGCTACACACATTTCTGGATTCAATTGGGCGTACAATAATTGCGCAACTGCCTTTTACTCGTTTACATTATAACTTTTACTCTCTAAAACGCGTCCAATGTATCGGAATTGCCGATTACAAAAGTGTTAGGAATTAATAAATAATATGCTGATAAATTAACAACGCCGGTAGTACCATACCTACTTTTATCTTTTATATTTCAGACCCCGGCCACATGTTGCTATGGTTAAGGTTCTGGTTATATAACACTGTAGTAAGTTATTCAAGAGGAACAGTAGGAGGACATCAGTCATGAAGACCACCATCCTTTTTTACATAGATGCCATTTGTAAAAAAAAAAACTTTGGGTCCCGAGAAAGGACATAGGATATTATTTATCTCGGAAAAATGTACGGTTTCCCGCGATAAACTATTTTGGCGCAACGCAGTACAGCTGAAAGCTATAATTATCAGTATTGAGCACTTAAAATACGCAGGTCCACACCTACCTAGAGTTTTAGCTTTACTTTTTAACATCGCTATTAAACATGCATATCTGCAAATGGACCTGATGAAAACTATTGTAGTTCCCACTATCAAGAACCGAGTAGGTGATATCTCGGACAAAGGTAATTACCGTCCGATATCGCTTTCGCTTGCTACAGTATTGGCCAAAGTGTTGGACAGTTTGCTTGACTCACATCTGCAAAAATATCTGAAAGTACATGATGGGCAGTTTGGATTTAGACCTAGACTGTCCACCGAAAGTGCTATCTTGAGTCTCAAGCATACTGTCCAATACTATACAAGCCGTAGGACACCGGTTTACGCATGCTTTCTGGATCTTTCAAGGGCATTTGACCTCGTTTCTTATGATGTACTTTGGAAGAAAATGGAGAGCATGGGTATACCGGTGGATATTATAAATATATTTTGTTTCTGGTATGCGAATCAGACAAATCATGTGAAATGGGCCAATAAACTCTCTAGGGCGTACAGATTGAACTGCGGTGTGAGACAGGGGGGCTTATCGTCTCCTAAGCTATTCAATCTGTACGTGAATGATCTCATAGTGGAGCTCAGCAATATGCGTGTCGGATGCAAGGTTGGTGGTGTTAGCGTCAACAACATTAGCTACGCGGACGACATGGTATTGCTGAGTCCCACTGTGAGAGGAATTCGGGAGATGTTGAAGGTGTGCGAGAGATACGCTGATTCGCATGCCATGAAGTATAATGCAAATAAAAGTGAAATTATGATCTTTAAGGCCGCCGGTAAATATCCCGAATCCATACCTCCAATATGCCTCGGCGGAAAGGAGCTGAACAGAGTGTTCCATTTTAAATATCTCGGCCATATACTTATCGACGACCTTAAAGATGATCTAGATATTGAACGGGAGCGGAGGGCTTTGGCGGTTCGAGGTAATATGCTGGCCCGCAGGTTTGCACGTTTTAAGTTAAGATCACACTTTTTAAAGCGTTCTGTCAGAATCTGTACACGGGCGGCCTGTGGATCAGCTATACCAAAGCATCCCTAAACACCCTTCGCATCCAATATAATAATATCTTCAGGATGATGCTGAAACTTCCCCGATTTTGTAGTGCGTCTGAGATGTTTGTGCAATCAAGAACGGACGGATTCCGGGCACTCATGCGCAAAAAAGCTGCATCTCTCATAAATCGCATAAGGGGAAGTGACAACAGCATCCTGAAGATATTATTATATTGGAGAGGATTGTGGCAGATGATCCGCATGCACCCATATTGAGGAACTATGTGCGGATAATGAACGAATTCGAAAGCAGACCACCTGGTTACATCCGCACTTAGTTCAGTTTGGGTGCATGATTTTAGATTTTAGTTTTAGATAATAATATTTAATTTTAAGTTATGTTTTTTCTTTTTTTGATATTTAACTAACCCTAAATTATTAAATTTTTTTAAGCTTGTATAATACTAACCAATGGACCTATAGTAGTCTGAAATAAAGATATTTGTATTTGTATTTGTATAATACCTAATATATAGGAAATAAGCTAAAATATAGAGGCTTAACCCTTAAAGGAAGATCTTTCGGCTGAGCAAGGTGCTACGGTCAATCAAACCAAAGCCGACTAAAAAATATGTAGTCATTTCAAATTCTGTGCCTTCAGAAAATTCGACAGTGCTATTCAGGATTGTTTGCTGTTTAGACTGCTCTAGAACTAAAGACTGGCCTGATTTTCTGTTTTTTTTTTAATTATAAAATAAGGGGGCAAACGAGCAAACGGGTCACCTGATTGAAAGCAACTACCATCGCCCATGGACACTCGCAACACCAGAAGAGCTGCAGGTGCGTTGCCGGCACTTTAAGAGAGAATATGCTCTCTTCTTGAAGATTTGCAGGTCGTATAGGTCCGGTAATACTGCTGGTGACAGTTCCTTCCAGAGTTTTACAGTGCGCGGCAGAAAGTTACGCTAGAAACGCACCATCGCACGCTGGAACACTGCCACTCATCAAGGTGATAAGGATGGTATATTTTTCGCGTGGGTGGATTTTCACGATTAAGATACTAAAATGGGCGAGGAAATAAAGAAAGCGGCAATGGTTTAATGTTAGAATACGTGTAGTCGCGCGCTAAACAAAATGCGTATATTTGAGCTCAATTAAAAAATATATATTTCAGAACACTATATTAAATAATAGTTACATATTATTTTTATTGTTGCAGTTTATAGCAAAGTTACGTTTTAGCAGATAACGCTCAGTGTAGCATAGTTTTAAATATTAATTTATAAATTCAGACTTTCGCACCAATGAATCGCTTTTAATTAAATTGTTTAGTACAAAATAATGACGTAATAGTTCTAGCACACTGAAATGAGCGTCATTTTAATTGCTCTTAGCGGGGATTTTCATTCGGTTAAAGAGCACTTAGCTCGGAATTGAAATAATTATAATAATTACATTTTTCTTATTTATTTAAAATCAATTAAATGCAGTTATTTAATACTTGACGTTCCGCGCGGCTTCGCCCGCGTAAATTAGATATTTCACAGACAAATTAGTCCACAAAAAATAGCCTATGAACCTTCACGTGATCTACTTCTTATTTGACCCAAATAACAGAAAAATTGCTCTAGTAGTTCGTGAGATAAGCCCTTCCAAATATTTTTTTCAAATAATTTCCCCCGTTTTTTCCATATTAGTCTTAGTGTGAAAAAATAAAGTTTAAAAAACCAAAACCCGACTACTAAAACACGCTCTAAAAAGTACGAAACAAGAAAACAGTTTATAGTGATATTATTATGGAAATGTTTAAAGGATAGCCGTGGTCGTATGTATGCTCCTTTAATTTTATTATTATCTAAAATGAATTTGTTTTGCTTGAGGTTTCGCTAAAGTAGGTGGCACACGACCACGGCTATCCTTTAAACATTTCCATTGGGCAGGCGCAGCCGGTTCGGACCGAGGGTGAAGGTACCACATGGTTATTAAATGATACTCAAAAAGGAGAACTAAAACAGGAGAATTAAAACTCAACCAAATTACAGAACTATATATTACTACAGAAATATACTTATATTATTTTTCCGTATGCCATAATTAATTGGTTGTAACTTGAATGATAATATATTTTCAACATTATCGTTTCATGACGTTTTACCAAAGAATTATTGGCGAATGGAAATTTTACACAATAAAACTTAGTTTTCATCTGCAGATCGAATTAAATAAACTGAATTATCATAATATTATCTTTAACGAAAACGAAACGAGCACGAATTTTGGTATAAGATTAAGGCGCTATATCGAAAGTAATTTTACCGCAAGTGCAATTTTATTCTTAATTTGTATGACTATAAAGTCGTGAATACGCTGCGGCCAGAAGCTATCGGCTCGCTCGGAAAACATGCGAAAAAACGTAATTATAATCATTAAAAAAATAACTATGAACATTTGAGCAAAATGCTTTTATACGATTTTGAGTTGCAAAGGTGTCTATCAATTAGACTAATTTCCTACAAAACATCTATTTTCGTTTAAAAATAATCTTCAAATTTCGTATTTTTAAGAGGTCATTTCGAAAATTAAATGTATCGAGGCAAAATACATTAATCGTGTTTCTAGTTCTTCTCAAACCTAGATAAGGCTATGAAGATATGTATATCTCATTACCTACCAGATTTGTAACATTTCTGAGGGTCCTATAGTATTACGTCAAAAAGGACAGTTTTTTCAATATAGCGCCTTAAAGTACAATCGTTATTGTGAAAAAATTACTATTTTTAGAGCCATAGCATATAGTACGAGATACGACTGCAGAACTGTGCAGGTATCGAGTACACGCTTAAAACCACATTTTTACAAATATTTATGATAAGGAGAATATATTTCTACTGGTATGCCAGTCCAAATATGGCTGCAAATATTTTAAAAAAATTTTTGAAAAATTGAGTTTGCGGGATAAAATGTAATCATCAGGTATTGAAAGCAAACATCGTTTATTTCATGGCAATGAGTATAGAGAAATAGAAAAGTCCGGTGTGCCGTTGTAACCAGGTGTGAACAGGTACCATTCCGGTACATTTTTGCATCCATAACCATACCATGTTTTAACCTCCGAAAATTGTAATAGTGAATGGATTTTTGTTTTTGAGGTGTCATTTTCTTTTTTACACTATAACTTGCAAAGTTTACCAAATTTTTTTTTGTGCTTTTAATTTTTTAGTTAATTAAAAATTTATATTTCACCATATAAAACCGGTCCAGAAACAATTTTTTTTCTTGTTCCTGTTACTTAATGACTCTTATCCAATTGTTTACGTTGAAAATTAACCAAATACACAATTTTTAAAAGAGAAAGTTTGCTTTGCTAAGCTAAATACAACTATAAGGTTTTTGAAAAGTTTTTAGAGATTAACGTTCGTCGTAACAAAGACGCTTGCGGCTACATTTGGACTGGCATGGCACCCCAGTAGAAATATGTACTCCTTATCATAAATATTTGTAAAAATGTGGTTTTAAGCGTGTACTCGATACCTGCACAATTCTGCAGTGGGATCTTAGACTAATAGTAATTAATTTAAAGAGTTTATTTCAGATGCTGGTAATAAAACAAGATTATGTTTTGTAAATTAGAAGCATCCAAAATATATTTCACAATACATTACTCCTCTATATTTTTCGTAGATAATTAAAAAATATAGCTAAGCAAAGCTACGCTCAAAATAGATTTCGATTAGATTTCTGTCTCAAATTCGACGTGACTTCAGCATAAAATGTCTTATCTACTGTATACTGTTAGCCGGCCAAGCACGAGTCAGACTAGCACAAAGCTATTCCGTAGGTATCAGAAGGTGAAAGTTACTCAGTTTTAATATTAAGTTATATAGTCAAAATGGAATAAGATACTGTTAACTTAAAAACAAATTATTATTTTTAACAAAAAATTAAAACCGACTTCCAAGGTAAAAACAATAATAACATTAAGGCGACGCCTTGATAATTTGGCTGTAGCGATGCCGATTTTTCTCAGCAATGACTAAAGCTAAGAAACTAAAGTTCATTGTCAGTATTTATCGTGTCTTTGTCTTTGAATTGCCCATAGCATAACACGATTGGACAACTTTTATAACACAGAATTATCAATCGAAAAGACCTCTGTAAAAAAAGGGATTCCTATTTTTCCAACAGAGGAGAGTGATTTAAGGTTCCAAAATTTGTACATAAATTGGTTGAAGCCATACACTTTAATATGTGCATAGCTTATATGAAATGTATTTATGGTTTTTAAATTATGCGACAAAAACCATTTTCTTGCTTACGCCCTTTCCATTTTTTGCTGTTCCATTGCTTGTTTTCTATGAGAGGCCGGCCCGGCCTCTCATAGAAAACAAGCAATCTAAAACATATCCAACACGGTTTCTTACTTTAACGCGGCGTCACCTTAATATGAACTAAAAAGTATTAAATAATTTCTACTATCTAATAGTGCCTTTTTCCGAATTCGGCTAAACCTCAACTATTTCTGTACTCAATCTTCATAATTTTGAAGTCGGTACCAGATAGCTGAAACTTCAGTCCTCTGACAGAATATTTGAAACTTTTGGAACTGGCACCGACTTCAAAATAATGAAGATTGAGTACAGAAATAGTTGAGGTTTAGCCGAATTCGGAAAAAGGCACTATTAGATAGTAGAAATTATTTAATACTTTTTAGTTCATATTAATGTTATTATTGTTTTTACCTTGGAAGTCGGTTTTAATTTTTTGTTAAAAATAATAATAATTTCACTCTTTTTAGTTACACTAGTAGATAAACCTTCGCGTATATTTTACCTAAGTATCTTATTACAATTTGTTAAGAGTCACAACTCACACTCACAAAATAATATATTATCAGTGAAGTGAACATATTGTGCTAAGTAATTTAACAAGCGTAGCACGTAATTTAACAATTTAGCGTAGCTACTCATAATATTTAATATTATCATAATTATTGACAGCTGTTCTTGTAATAAAGAATTCAAATCGATACTTAGTGCGCCATCTATTGATTAATAAGTATAACTAATTAAAAAGACTTAATAACTTTGTTTTGTTTAAATGCTCTTTTTAAAATAACTTTATTTCAATTCTATTTGTCTATTTAAATTTTATAAAGTAGTTAATAAAGTATTCGATCTGTATATAAAGTAGTTAGTAAAGGATTCGATCTGTCGTCTGCCGCCATGCGCCGCGCGGCGGCGACGCCGTCGCCTCTACGGCGCCGACCGCCGTCATGTATTAAATAAACAGGTTTTGTTATACAGTAAGTACATAATTATTATTATTAGTATATCCATACCTATGCCTTGTACTATTATCTAGTCTGTGCCATGAGACATTGGTGACCTTAACACGACGTGGTAATGATGATGATGACGATGATGATGATGATGATTATGATGATGAATATAAATTGCATAGTAGCATATGCCTTCTGTTCTTAAAACAACGCCGAAACTCCCAAACGTGTATCTATAAGGAGTCAGGAGTTCTCTCAGCATCTTCGAAACCATGGTATATCTTGACCCAATATTTGACTTTTTGGTAGCATATTCTTAGTACGCTTCACATAAAACCAAAATCACCATATGTTTCCATATAAATTTCGAGGAGTTCCCTCGATGACTCATGGATCCCATCATCAGGTCACCACTTTTGTGAACATGGTACCAAATTGGAGTGAAACCTAATACAACAAAACAAAAATTTCGAAAATCGGTTCACAAACGGCGGAGTAATCGTTGAACATACAAAAAAAAAAAAAAAAAAAAAAAAAAAAAAAAAAAAAAAAAAAAAAAAACCACAGCCGAACATATAACCTCCTCGTTTTTTGGAAGTCGGTTAAAAATGACCTCTCATAACAACACAATATTATTATTATTATAGACTCGTCTTCGTGGTCCCAGTGGCTTAGCTTAGCTTAGCGTAGCGTTGTTCTTGACTCGGAGGTCGTGGGTTCGATTCCCGCATTGGAAAAATGTTGTTTTCAATTTAGATAGGACTTACAGCAATGCAGGCTGATCGTGATCACCTGATTGTGTGATAACCGACAAGAGAGACGATGTTTGTGTCAGATGGACATGTAAAAAGTCGGGGCTGCGCCTGGTCTACCACTTGGGCACTACAAAATCACTTTTACGTAACCAGGTTTCGATAAAACCGGTTACCGTCACTGAAACCGGGGATCATTATTAGATACGGAACCCCAGCTAATTGAGACACTTCTGCGTACCCAGATTTCGATGAAACCGGTTGCCGTCACCGAAGCCCGGAGGTATTATTGGATGCGGAACCCTAGCTAATTAGCTGGGGAATAACCAGCTAATGTATTCTCGGTCCTCGCCACAATTTCCTTTCATCTCGTCCTCGGAGACTCTTTAAAAGGCTCGAGACGTGTTTAGAAAAACATTTTAACACCGCTGAAAAATATTTTCACCCCGATGCAAAAGTGTTAAATAGGAGCATTTTATAATGACATTAGAATTTCATAATTAAAGTTTTTTTTCTTTACATTTATTAGCATTTTTATGATCTTGCTAGAATGCATATAAGTTCTAGTTGAAACTTATGTATTTAATCTAAATACAAATTTATAAAATTCCCGTGTCCCGGCGTTTGTTGTCACTCTACGTCCTGTGGACTGTGGACCGATTTTGATGACTTTTTGTGTTTATCGGAAAGTCCGGAGAGTCGTCTAACATCTATTTTCCAACGGCTACACCGAGATTGATTAACTTTTCGTGTGTTTTTAAGAGTTCATGAATGGTTCAGATTCCTTGTTCAGAACTGTAACAGAGTAGACAGAACTAAGGAGTACCTCGACTTCAAAGAAACGGGCGAATATACCCGAGTTGGGCGCTGTCACTTTCAACATGTTTCACAATGCTTAGTGACGGCCGGTCTACATCCTCACGTCACGACGTCGTCAACGTGGAACGGTGAGGTAACGTGGCCCGGTACATTGACGCGACGTGAAAATTTACGTCAACGAAACGTGAAAATCCACGTTGCGACTTACGGTATAGCAACATTTTACGTTTTTTTTTCTTAAATCTCTCTCTCTCTGTCTTCTTAAGAGTAGCAGAAGCAGAATACGTATTGTGCCTCCCATATCTAGATAAGTAGTGAAGACACAATGTTGCTACATCGTGACGTGCAGTTTTACGTTAAGTTGATGTTCACGTCACGACAGCGTACCGTGCCACGTTACCGCACCGTTCTCCGTTGACAACGTCATAACGTGGACATGTGGGCAGGCCCTTACGTATTAGTACGGCGCGCGCCGGCTGATATGACATACTACGCGAGATCTCTTATGAGTCGGCCTCACTGACCTCCATTGTATATAGAGATCAGTGGTCGGTCTACTCGTTAGTTCTGCTTACTCTGATTGTAGAGATCAGCTACGATAACATGGCGCGCCCCTCCAAAATTCAAAAGGTTTGAAGTACGTTGCCAAAATGTTTGAAGTACGTTGTTTTGCGCGGTAGGTTAGTTATGATTAGTTGACCAACAAATCTTGGTAATAAGTGACATTAACTGAAATATTACGTGTACTGTGATTGTTTGAATACTTACTACATACAAACTCTTTCATAAGGATGTGACTACACACATTGAAACAGTCATTTGGATAGGCGCGCCATGTTATCGTAGTTGATCTCTAAGACGTGATAGAATAGATTGAACTAGAATACTACAAAAATGGTTCATTTATATAATAGAATCGGAGTAGAGAGCTAAAAACGCATCATATTATAATGTAGAATTGAGGTAATGCTCGTTGTTTCCTTACCAGTGATTCAGTAAAATTTATCGCATGCGAGATAAAAATGGACAAAATTTATATTCTCTCCGCATAATGGGCGAAATTGACTGAAGTATCGCGAAGTGCTCTTTATTTTGTCACATTTGAAAGCGAGTTAGAATACGGGTATGCCTTATATTATTATTTTATTTATATTATTATTTACTGGAGATCTATTTAAATATAAATACTAAAACTCAATTTTAGATTTTGTTAGTCTCGTTAGAACTCGAGAACGGCTGAACGGGATTGCCTAATTTTAGTCTCGAAATATTCTTGGAAGTCCAGGGAAGGCTTAATAATTAGGGAGGGGAAGATTGGGGGAAGAGGGAATTTCGCGATAAGCTTGAGTGTGTCAGATTAAGATTGTATAGGCTTCTGACATATTGTGTCTAGTTATCATGGTATAGAAATCAGATTTCTCACGTGGTGGGTTAAAAAAAGTCGGATCTGTCAGATTAAGGGCGCATTTTCATTAGTCGTTAACTCGTGCGGTATACAGCATACGGGGAGTCTATGATAACTAATGGCGCATTTTGATTGGTCATGGCATGCATTTTAGAAATCTCCCGCACCCCGCATATCGACCAGTGAAAATGAGCATTAAGATAGGGGATGTTTAGTATACCCCAAAGAAGTTTCCATATTATAATGGTGGCTTCTCACGGCGCGCGATATCACAAGCCACGCCGCGCGCCGTGCTGAGCCGAATTGTACGAGCCACCCCTTCACACGGCGCGTGGCTCGAGTGGGCGCGGCGCGGCTCGTGATATTATAATGCGCCGTGAGAAGCTATCTTTATAAATCACTGACGATACTAAGGTTAGGTAAGCCCGTAGGGACATTTTAAAATATAAAAAAAGGTTCGTATTTTCCTAACTAAGCTTCGCAGATATATATTTTCATGTTGCACTAAACTAAGTAAATTAGTGCTTGTTGTCTAAAATCTTGATATAATTTACTTACCTAAATAAGTAATTTTCTGAATATTTTTTCTTTTTCATGACTTTTAAATGGCTGCAGTTTCTGAACTCAACGCTAAAATAAAAAACGCTTTTTTTTAATAAGTTTTACCTAATGTATAAAACCTACTAAATAGGTCTCCATGACGCTCGAGTGACTACACGAATAGCACCCTCATGGGCTCCTTTATAATACGAGATTTATTGGATCATCAAATTACCCGCGGAAAAAAAAAAACAGTAGTAAATAAGTACGTTTTGCCGCAGTAAACAGTAGTTGATAGTCATTATTGTGATTAAGAAAATTTTGATAGTACGTTTCCACAATATTGTAAGCCGCTTTGGTAGACTATCCATACTAATATTATAAATGCGAAAGTGTGTCTGTCCGTCCGTAAGTCCGTCTGTCCGTCTGTCTGTCTGTCTGTCTGTTTGTCTGTCTGTTTTTTTTATGAAATAAGGGGGCAAACGAGCAAACGGGTCACATGATGACTTTCCATCAAAGTTGCTGCATGAAGTTGCTTTCAACTTCCGTCGCCCATGGACACTTGCAGCATCAGAACTTTTAAGAGGGAATAGGGTAATAGGGGAGGGTAGGGATGGGAAGGGAAGGGAATAGGGGAGGGTAGGGAAGGGAATAGGGTAGGGGATTGGGCCTCCGGTAAACTCACTCACTCGGCGAAACACAACGCAAGCGCTGTTTCACGCCGGTTGTTACCTCTTCACGTCTAAACCGCTGAACCGACTTTCCTGAAATTTGGTATGGAGATACTTTGAGTCCCGGGAAAGGACATAGGATACTTTTTATCCCGGAAAAATGTACGGTTCTCGCGCGATAAATGAATTTGGCGCAACAGAGTTGCGGGCGTCATCTAGTAATATTATATTATTGTATTCTATATCTGTGTTATATTTTTGAATAAAAAGGGACGTATAATGTGAGAAGAACGATTAAGCAAAGCAAGGCCACATTACTTCGTTGTTTCAGGGCTTGGCCGCAGCGGCAATGGTCCGACGATTCTGATGATGCTTTGACGGAACAACGAACAGGAGATGGAGAAAAATAGTAAAGAAGATGCTGCGTATCACTGTCTTTTACTGTCGCGCGTCAACGCGTTTGTAAATTCATGAAATGAACAAACAGGATATTCGTCATAATTACTGACTAATTTGTGTTGTTCATTAAAAGTTAAGCGTTTAAAATGCAAATGGATTATTTTTGTGCATAAATTAACCATGGTAATGAGAGTGCGCTTTGCGATAGCGGAGATTTAACGAAAACTTTTCTTCTCATAAAAATAAGGAGAAATAAATACTTCGAGCATTAACAAGTTTGTGAAAAATCATCTGAACAGATTTTCTGGGATGTAATGTAATGGGATGTGATATGTTTTAAATTATCTAATTTATTAAGAAATTAAAAAAAAAAAAAAAACGCCTATATAATGTTATGTGAAAACATCCACATTAGCGGTCCCCCGACACACCATGACAACAATTATGGACTAAAATATTACTTAACACAGTTTAGGAATTATTTAAACTTAAAGTCAGTAAGTAAATATTATTTCATTACTTTTTAAAGTTGTTTGGCGGAGGTTTTTTTAAATCTCTTAATTTAATTTAATTTTATGCTTTTTAAACTTGTGTTGGTTAAGGATCATATCCCAATGAATACCATCTACAAATGTCCTCTTGGATGAGGCCGTCAACATGAGCCCAAACATGAAAGAGGTTTCATGTTTGGGTTCATACGGAGCTCGGCTCCTATAGAATCCAGGTGATGCTGCAACAGCAGCATGCAAATATTTACTGTTTATCTACGTCTTACTGGTTGTCGCTATTAAAATGAGCCCAAACACGAAACCTCTATGCTCTGCTCTAAGTTGGTGAGGAGTTGGGTATCCTATTGATTACCAGTGCTGCAGCAGCAGGTCAACTTTCCATTAATTAACACATTGAGTGCCAAATATATTTTCAGGTCATTATTGGTTCCCACCATACAAATGGTCATCTACGTAACACTACGTACTCGGCACCCTGTTTAAAAATGGCATGTGTGGTGCCACAATCTACGTAATATTGCGTACCGTATTCGCATCATTTTACGTACAAAACGCGCATAGGTCGCCACGTTTGTAAGACCGGACATCCCAAATACGGTTCTTGAAGTTTTGGAAAGATTTTGTGAAATATCTACTGGGATTGAACTATGGCGGCGTTACTACCACAGCTGCAGAAGCACCTGGACCACAAATACCGCCAGTACAGCCTGAACAAGTTCAAGCAAACAGCAACGGCGATGGATCTGCTGCAGACCCATCGTCGTTGCTGCCTGGGCCCTCTGTACCAACTGCATCGCCGGCCGTTCATAAAAATCGTGTTCCGTTGAGAGATTTTCACTACTTAGAAAAGCTCCCAGCTACTAAGAAGGCTGTTCCAGCGCAGCCTTGTCGTGTCTGCGCCAAAAATAATAAAAATCAAAAACCCGACTGCAAAAAGTGTTAACTAAAAAGAACGAAACAAGACCTAATTCCGCCGGAGGCATCGAATCCATGTTTTAATTGATAAGACTTTTGCTTACGAGTTTCATGCCAGGATAAATAGAAGGTTACATAAAAAAATTTAGAAGAAGAAAGTGGACAATAAAATGCAGTCGGAGGCATAATATTTTATGATTTATGAATTAATGTTAAACTTGGTGCGACATGCCTCCGACTGCATTTTATTATCTACTTTCTTCTTCTACATTTTTCTATGTAACCTTCTATACACACCGGCATATTTAGCAGAACACAAAAAAAGGTCCATAATTATTTAAAAAAAATATGGTTTTATTTTAAAATCTACTTACTACACTTCTTTTGTTATTTAAAATTTCATTTGTTTTACTTAAAATTACATCACATTATGAACAAAATTTGCGAGTAAAGGCTATTTGTGAAAAATGGTACATTTTTGAACTATTCATGTAACCGGGAAAAGTGAAAATTATTATTAAAATAACAATTAATTAAATTTAAAAAAATATTATGTTGATTAATATCGCGTATTTCCTCCACGTGCTCTTATTAAAGTTTCTAACCGTCTAGGCATACTGAGAATTATGTTATCGATGGTCCCCTGGGATAGTCTCCGCCATTCCTCAACTACGGCGATTCGCAGTTCACCCACGTTGGCAGGAGCTGGAATTCTTGACTTAACTTTTCTTTTCAGCAAGTCCCAAACGTGCTCTATTGGGTTCATATCCGGTGATCTTGCCGGCCACTCTATAACAGTGATAATCATATCATTAAGATAAGCTTGAGTTGCCCGAGCGGTATGCGGCCGAGCATTATCCTGCATTAAAACAAAATCGTCACCGATATATGGGGCAAACGGTACGACATTTTCTTCTAAAACTTCTCTGATATAGCGGTCCGCAGTCAGACTCCCTCTGTCAATCACTACCAAGTCTGTGCGAGTTCCCAAACAAATGCCCGCCCAAACCATTATTGATACACCACCGTATGCAACTGTAGTTTCAAAATTTGTTTGAATGTAACGTTCTCCTTTGCGTCTGTATATTCTTTGCCTGCCGTCAATTTGATTTAAGAGAATTCTGCACTCATCACTAAACAATACCTTATTCCATTGGTCCGCATTCCAAAGTCGATGTTCCTGAGCAAACGTTAACCTGTTTCTACGATGATTTACCTCGAGCCTTGGAGCCTTGGCGGGCACAAATGAACCCAAATCAGCTTCTTCGAACCTTCTTCGTACCGTACGCTCACTTACGGTTACTCCCCGCACTGCTTCTAACTCATGTCGGGCTTGGACGGCCGTCAAACGGGGGTTCCTACGTACACGAAGCCGAATGAAACGATCATCCCTACTCGAAGTGCGTCTTTTTCTGCCTTGTCCTGCTCTTCTCACATAAGTGCCAGTCTCCCTGAATCGTTTGACACTGCGATGGACTGTTGAAATCGATCGACGAAGATGTCTGGCTATTAATCTGTATGTTAGACGAAATCTTCGCAATTCGAGTGCCCTGGCAATCTTCGTTGGGGCTAAGTCAGGCATAATTCAGTCCTCAACTCCAAAAAGATACAAGATTATTTTTTTTTTACAAAAAAACAATATTTGAATGAAAAATTTAAATAAAATTCAGAAGAGAGAAATACTCGAAGTTCGCTCTACATAAGGTATATTCGAATAAAATGGAAACAATTGCATAAAATGTGATGTTCAATTGTTTTCCTAATTTGAAATTATTATTTTTTTTAATTAAATGACGTATAAACCAGCCAGCAACCTTATATGATACTTATATCAAACCTTTTTTTTATGTTCCGCTAAATATGCCGGTGTGTGTATTTATCCTGGCATGAAATTCGTAAGCAAGAGTCTTATCAATTAAAACATGGATTCGATGCCTCCGGCAGAATTAGGTCTTGTTTCGTTCTTTTTAGTTAACACTTTTTGCAGTCGGGTTTTTTTATTTTTAATTAATTTATTTAATTAGCGACTTTTTAGTTGTAGTCATCTAACCATTTCGACAATCAATCTCGTAGGTACACTTAGAAAAGTGTATGTCTACAATACGTTATAATAGGTACATAATATACTGTTTCAATGTATATTGTAAAGTTATGTTTCTACTTTTAAGTACCAAATCATTGTTTTTTTTTAGTTTTCATCTTGTTTCAGTAATGTCAGTTAATTTTTAATTAATATTGGATTTATCCATGCAGGCGGTTTTTTCTTATTTTATTACTAGCGGTCGGCCGCGGCTCCGCCCGCGTGGATGTCGGTGAGCTCTGCAAAAAGCATACCCAGGAAAGACTCGGTCAGCAAAATGATTCCCAGGTCAATTCACAGACTCCGACACTAAGGGTCTAAACACACTAGGCTGAATTACGCCGACGTAAAATCCGCCGCGTTTACGCTGCGTTTCAAATCCATACAAAATATGGGCGGAACGCGACAGACGACACACTATACTGAAATTTCGTCGTGAGCCGAATTTCCGTCGAGCCGAGTCGAGCGTAAAGTTCGGCTGCGATTCGGCGGTAATGTTTTGTATAGCAACACATTACACACTATACGCGACGGAATTATCAAAACTGAACATAGCAAATCCAATCTTATCTCCAAAGTGTTAATATTACATCTGAGAATTTTAAATACTCACTTACGCGCGCGTTCGGCAACGGAAATTACGCCGCGAAATTTCGGCACTTCGCGTAATTTATAGTGTGTCGCATCAGACGTAAGCGGCTGAACGTAATTTCGGGCAAGTAAATTACGCCGGCGTAATTCAGCCTAGTGTTTTTAGACACTAACATCGATGACGCAGTCATTATACGCAGGCTGTACCACGGAATATATATAGTGTTATATATTCCGTGGGCTGTACCCTGCACAGATTGTCTTCCTCCCGCCTTAGTGACGCCAACTATCGTAATATTTTAATTTCGCCATAATTTCAAAACCAAATGTCCAATTTTATTCATTCAAAGACCAATTATTATCTACATAAACTGTACTTAGTAATGGAATAATTTATTTTGATAAGGATTAAAAGAATGAGTAAAATAAACGCGTTTAAATGTAGTCCGAAAAAATTTCAAGATTTTTAAATAAAAAAATGGTTATTGTGCCTCACTCGACATAGATAGGTATAGTGTGTCCCAGACTTTTTTGTAGATATTTGTAAGTTCTACAATTACTTAGAATTTTATGGTTCTATCTTTTATAGTTTAGGCAGCGTACGTAAAATAAGTAACTTTTCTGGTTGATTTTTTACACCTTGCGTCCGAAGAACCCAAATATCTTACGGAACCTTATTTTTTCCAAAATGAAATTCAGCCTATGTTCAGCAAAAATAATGTAGAATTACAATGGTAAAATAATTTTTCAAATCCAGTAGTTTTGGAGCCAAACAAACAAAAAATCAAATCTTTCCTCTTTATAATATTAGTGTAGATTTATTGTTCTATTTAATATTAAAACTGCAAGATATACATATTTAGAATCTGTGTTTAAAATCCTTTATTTTGATACCCCATTCGATATGCGTGGTAGTCTTTTTTTTATTTTACCTCACAATAAGGCGTTAAACATCCGCCATTTTGGTTTTTTCTTAATGTCACCTATCTAAGAACACTCGGGCTATTAAGACAAATCTAACGATACCTCAAACGCGAAAATCCGCTTAGCCGTTCTGAAGATACGAGGTAATAAAGAATATTACATACATAGAAGATACGCGCTAAACACATAACCCTCCTGGCAGTCGGGTAAAAAACAAAAGAAGTCATCTTTCGTATGTGTCACTTGTCCGGAAAAGCCTGCCTTGTGTGTTGTAAACCTACCACACTGATCCTCGTTTTGCATAATTTTGCATAATTTTATATAAAATTCTATTGATGTTCTTAGATGTTCCTTTTTATATAAATTATAATTATAGTTATCGATGTGTTTACATAGTTATAAAACTAATTTTTGATCTCATTATAAAACTCTACTTTGAACCTTCGAAGTGCTTTATAAGTTTTGTGATTAGAATAGTTTAAAAACAATAAAGTTACTTTTTTCCATGTCATGTCCTATTTGAGATGGCAACGAACCTAAGAACGTCCTTTCCAGGAGGCCTATAATAATGCAAATACCCATTTAAATTGTATGAAAGTGCTACGTTGTATTACGTATTTGGCCCCTAGCATTACTAGTGCCTACGCAATATTGCGTAGCTGGCATTCAATATGTTAATGTGTATAGTATATTCATAAGGGCCACGAACCAGAATGCAAAATATAAAACCCATCAAACGATTGCAAGTTGATAATCGTCCTATCACGAACCAGATAAACCGTGATATTTCAGCAATGAGCAGGCTGATGATGATGTACTATAGCTAAGAATACTCTCGATCATGTCAGCTTTCAAACAAAAAAAACTAGATCAAAATCGGTCCACCCGTTTGGATGCTACGATGCCACAGACAGACACACAGACAGACAGACACGTCAAACTTACAACACCCCTCTTTTTGGTCGGGGGTTAAAAAAACCTTAGATATTTCCTTAAAACCTTAGATCTGAAAAAACCTTAGATATTTTATCTCTAAAAAAATATCCAAGGTTTTTTTGGTGTGGAAAATTATTTAGTTTTGTGCACTTTTTGGGATGGATAAAAATTATAAGCTCGCTTCTAGACACATGGCCTGAGCCTGTAGTCAAGACATTCTTTTATCGCTTCTTTATAGAATCGCCGAGCAAAATGTATGAAATTGACGTTAGACGAATCAAACGTCAACTTCATTTTAACGAATGTTTTATGTCAATTCGTGTGATTCTTTATTCTATAGGGAGCGATAAACAAAAGGTCTTGACAAAAGGACCTGACCTGAAGAGTAGAGAATGCTGGCTCAGCAGGATAAAAAAATACTTAGTAGGATATGAAATATAATGCATTTAATCATGAGATAAATATTTCATTTTCCTGTTGATCCTTACTCTTTTAGATTAGATTACATATAACCTTTTAGGTTATATTTAATACCTAGAACTACGAATAATATAGACCTAGAATGATTACATGATTGTTAGAATAATACATGAAGGTTAATCTGTATTAAAATTTCTCATATTTTTATAACTCGGTATCCGGGTATTTGAAATTCATAATATCATAATTTCTGACCCAATTTTCGTATGACTTTGCGTTCAGTTGGTATGGTATATATTTAGGGTTCCGTGGTCAACAAGAAACCCTTATAGTTTCGGTCTGTCTGTCTGTCCGTCTGTCTGTCTTTCTGTCCGCGGTTTTGCTCAGACTATAGACTGTAGGACCTACAAAGTTGTAATTTGGCATGAATGCATATATTAATGATGCCGACAAAATAGTACCTATATGAAATCTTTAAAATATATTTTTTATGGTACTTTCCCTACACATCAAGCGGGGATGATTTTTTTTTTCGCGTCCGCCTCATCGTGTGGGGTGTCGTTGGATAGATTTTTTAAAAATATTATGAGTATTCATAGATCATTTTTCGATTTAGGGATTCGTTTCTGAAATATTAAGTTTTAAAGTGCAAAAATCATTAGAGTCCAGTGTCCCCCCCTTTCTACCAGCTAAATGGTAGCTTCTGGAAATGTAAAAAAATTCACGGGAGTAGGAAATATGGTGAATTTAAAAAGAAAACTATCACGGCTAAGAAGACTTCATAAGTTATTGAGTAATAGTCGATCAACTAAAATAATCGGCCAAGTGCGAGTCGGACTCGCGCGTGAAGGGTTCCGTACCATTATAGAGCAAAATCAGGCCAAAAATTGTGTTTTTTGTATGGGAGCCGCCCATAATTTTTTATTTTATTGTAATATTATTATTAAATATTAAAGAAGACATATAACTAAGGACTTCGAGAAAAAATCAAGTACTTACCTGTTGCCATTATTGATATAGAGCAAAAAAAGCCAAAAAAATCACGTTTCTTGTATGGGACCCCCCCTTAAATATTAATTTTCTTTTCTTTTTAGTATTTGTTGTTATAGCGGCAACAGATATACATAATCTCTGAAAATTTCAACTCTCTAGCTATTACCGTTATTGAGTTACAGCCTGGAGATAGACGGACAGACGGACAGACAACGAAGTCTTAGTAATAGGGTCCCGTTTTTACCCTTTGGGTACGGAACCCTAAAAAATGTTTTCGGCGAAGTATAAAGGAACTTTTCGTTCAAATTCCTTTGAAAGCAACTGAGATGATGTTGTTAGTAGTGTAAAACACGTTATAAATGTACATTCATTGACCATACACAAATTTAAAAAAAACTAGCGGCACTACGGAACCATATATTGCGCGTGGCTCGACATGCACTTGGTCGGTTTTATTATTTAATTCTGTTTACAAAAATGGTCACCAATTATATCAGACGTGGGTGGGCATCTTAAAAGACTCTGATATTAAGAAAATGTCCAATATGATATCACAAATACCGAGATAAAACAATACATAGCCTTAATAAAGTCGTATGCGCCCTCAATTTTATGGTTTGAGCACTTTTCACATATATTTGGCGGTTATCCAGCGAGTTAATTCGGTCTCTCACATAATAGTAATATTCCCTATTGCTACTTGAATGATATTGTCACGTAGGTTTCGCAGTTTTATCTGTATGGAATTTTTTATATGCTTGAATCTATGCCAAGGTTGAAAATTCGTCGAGCTAGAAAGTCAAAGTGGTAAAGAAGTGACACCTAATGTTATGTTATACTAGACGACGCCCGTAACTCCATTGCGCCAAAATTGGTTTATCTCGCGGGAACCGTGCATTTTCACGGGATAAAATTAGTGTTCTTTGTCCTTTCACCTAGCTGTCTCCATACCAAATTTCAGCAAAATTAATTGAACGGTTTGGGCTTGAAGAGGTAACAGACAGACATTTATAATATTAGTATGGATTACTCTAGAGTCTAGACGACGACTACTACTCCATAGCGCTGCAAATCGTTTGTCACGCGTTAACTGTACATTTTTCCGCAAGAAAAACTATGTCCTATGCCCTTTCATATCTCTCAATGTATTTGCATGCCAATGTCTTTGACATTGGTATCTATACTATATATACTATATACTATATATATACTATATATATACTATATACTATATATACTATATACTATATATACTATAATATTACAAATGCGAAAGTATCTCTGTCTGTCTGTCTGTCTGTCTGTCTGTCTGTCTGTCTGTCTGTCTGTCTGTCTGTCTCGCTTTCACGCCAAAACTACTGAACCAATTGTAATGAAATTTTGTACACAGATAATCTAAAGCCTAGGAAAGGACATTGGCTACTTTTTAACTGGAAAAAGGGGTTGTAAGGGGGTGAAAATGCGTAAATGTGTTCAAATTAAGTTACTTTCAAAAATTCATAACAGATGGCGCTAAGAGTCGCCTACATCTCGCTATCGCTTGCTCATAAGTCTTTCTTTAAGAGGTGGCACCATATCGAGCTGAATTTTTCGGATCTTTCGATTGTTATTCACGTAATTAAATAACTCACTACTTAGTACTTTATCTATGCAGTGACGTAACCTTAAACCTACCAATGATAAATAGTTTATGAGTAAAGCTAAAGTTGTGTAATGGGGGGCTAAATAAGCTTTAAATTTGGTATTAATAAAGTTTACTTAATTTAAAAAAAATATTATGTGCACACTGCACAGCTATTTTTGGGTATTTTGATATTTTAAGGGGTACCAGAGTTTTAATAAAAAGCTTTTAAACAACACCAATTTTGTTGACACCGCGCGCTATAAACTGAAGTCCACGCGGACGAAGTCGCGGGCAACAGCTAGTTGACTATAAATTAAGATGATGCCGCGTTAAATTGCTTGTTTTCTATGAGAGGTCGGCCCTGCCTCTCATAGAAAACAAGAAATAGAACAGCAAGAAATGGAAAGGGCGTGAGCGACAAAATGGTTTTTGTCGCGTAGGTAATTTAAAAACCTTAAATTTATTTCATATAAGCTATGGGCAAATTAAAGTGTATGCTTGAACTAATCTATGTACAAATTTTGGAAGCTTAAATCACTCTCCTCTGTTGGCAAAATTAGAATCTCTTTTTTTACATAGGTCTTTTTGATTGATTATTCTGTGTTATAAAAGTTGACCAATCGTGTTATACTATGGGTAATTCAAAGACAAAGACATGATGAATACTGACAATAAACTTTAATTTCTTAACTTTAGTCATTGCTCAGAAAAATCGATATCGCTACAGCCAAATTATCAAGGCGTCGCCTTAAGTATTATCACTTTGTTTTGTTATATCCTGTATAATAAAACCACGGATGTAAAAAAAATAAATACGGATGGAGCATTACACTATAAAGAGGTGAAGCCTGCAAGGTACGACAATTTCGTCACAATTTCGTTTATTGTACACGTGACCGACACTCACACACGCAACTGGGTACTACAACCCGCTGTCATTGTACATTGAGTGACGCTGCCAATGACACGCACACATCCTACACGGGCGGCCATAACTATGCTTCACTCGGGATTAGACAAGGTTACGTCCGTATTTTTTTAAGTCCCTGAATAAAACACTAAAAAAGATAATATTATTATGACCGATTTACGGAACCCAAAAAACGATGTATTTTTTTCGGTTGAGTTTAAGTGGGATGAAAACAGTTTTAATATTTTTTGAATTCTGGTAGCTGTCTGCATCACTAGATACCCTTTATTTTCACACCTGTTACCTTGGGTCCACGAGTGAATATTATTTTAAGCTAATAGTGGATTTTATGATCGCTAAGTTGTAATAATTTTAGGGAAATTTTACGATTCACGCACTTGTTACTTGTGATATTGAAGAGGTTTTACAGTTGATTAGTTTTAGTTGTAGGTATAACAGTCGAGATTGTTGACCATCGAACATAACAATAATTACTAACCCAACGCTTTTATGTTAGCTCTTTCAGAAATACGAAGAATGAGAGAGATGGAGAACTTATCTTTTTCAGAAATACAACTAATAAGAGATAAGGTCATGTACCGATTAACCAAGGCCCTTTAGCCAAGACATTCTCTTTATTGATCCTTTAGAGAATCACTGATCAAAATGTCGAATGTCGACTTTATTTTATTAAACGCTTATGTCAATTTCATACATTTTAATTGGCGATTCTATAAAGAAGTGAATAGGAAAACGTCTTGAATAAAAGACCTGGTATGCTCAAGTGGGCATATTCTAATGTTTGTTATATTGTACCCCTTACGTTATATTATAAAAATCCTGAAAATTATTCATTTTGTAACAGTTTTTTACCTGGCTACGCTTTGATGTCACAGTTAGGAGTTTAACCTTTAAGTACACGCGTTGTTTTGGGTAACGTTCCGTCACGCGTGGGGTCTAGAGGTACCCCAATATAAATATACGTATAAATTCAGAATGATTTAATAATTTTTAAAACCCGTTTTATATTATAAGAATAGATATTATTTTAATTATGAAAAGCATTTATTAATAATAAACTAACCATTATTTAGACAGTAAAGAACATTTTTATGAACTAACCAATCTCGTGCATAGAATTTGTAGGGCACATGTTTAATGTACAAAAATTCAACAAAAATGTCTACTTCTGACTAACTCATTATTTTTTTCTCATAAAATTAGACTTAGAAATAAAAAATCAAAATAAAAATTAACACTAAAATTTACAGGAAAATAATTGACAATCCTTGAAAAGTACGACCCTAAACTAAAATTATTCCTTGAGTAAGCTAGGTAAGTAATAAATAATTTTACTGAATGAGACTTGCAAATAGTTTTATAATAAGGCTTACGGGCAATAATAATTAGTTCTGGGACAATAATAGCATCTTCGCCTCATTTTTGGTTCTTTTGGTTGGTCTAGCTACCTCTAACTCTTTCAAAATGTTTCCAAAAACTTTCAGAGACATTAAATTGCATAATATGATTTGAGCAATTTGATTTTCTGTTAGTCAGCAGCAAATTTTCCATTTATACATAGACAATTAAAAAAACAAACAAATAAACACATAACCAATGTGAAAATAGTACATACGTTAAATCACGGGTGGGGTCTGCAGGTATCCCCACATAAGCAAAAATGTAACTTCTCTTATCAGAGGAGCGAAGGAGTTTTACTCACTGAAAAACCTCGCGTTGCATTGAGATTAGCCGAAAACATGCGATCGTAACTTGCCAATTTAAAAAAATATCGTCAAAAAACAGCGCGTGGGGTCTGCGTAGACCCCGCCCGTAACGTTAAAGGTTAAACCAAATTGGAGTTTAACCGGACAATGGCAAATTCAAAACTCTCTCTATTCCATGCGATACCACGAACCGAAATAGTTCCTGCAAAATTAATTATGTATCCTCAGACCTCACTATCCATAGCTTGTTTTAGTTCTCGAATGAATATCGAAGGTGCGTAAACAAAGTTACATGCTGCATATTGCATAATATTAATAAGTAATAAATTGTGGAGAATAAAAAATTATAAAAAAACATGCACAGCCGAACATAATATTATAACCTCCTCCTTTTTGGAAGTCGGTTTAAAAACCGAGCGCACCCTTAGGTTTAGTCAGCTAAGTCAGTAAGTAAGTTTGACTCGCCATTGTTCAATTTTAAATGAAACTAATTCCTATAAAAAATTTACTCAAAAAGGAACCAAGCTATCGTCATTTAACTTCCAACATTGCGTAAGTCACAATTTGGCTATTTTGAAATTTTGATGCCATTCGATAGAAAATTGGAAGACTCATCGTATCAGCCAATCAGGAACACGTATCGCTTAACAAAAACTCCTAAAATAATTAACACCTCCATCGTAGGTAATTTGCAGACACAATAGAATTCCAATTGTTATGCGGCAGTCGGCTGCCGCTTTGGGATTAATGGGTTAAATAGTAAATCAGCTTTAGTATGGTGTCTACTAGTATATACAAAATTATGTAATTGTTTTCTCTCTCCTGAAAAGTTGTTATTTTTGACTCACGCTGCCGCGGCGTCAGAACTTTATATGACGCTATGCATAGATTGGTTCCTTCTTCAGTTCCAGCTTGTTATTATATAATATATATGGGACATGGGAGTACATCTATATAAGCCAGCAAATATCCAGCACTAGAAAAGTGTCAATACGATCAGCGGATCGCGAAAAAATAGATGACATTAACAAATTCCAAAAGTCGATTCGGATTTACGGCGTTTCACGTGGAAATTCACGTGTTCGGTTTACGTGTTTTTTCGTAACACAAAGTGGGTTTTTAAGTGGTTTACGAAACTCTAAATTGAATATGAATGGATGTTTAATGCGATAGCTGAATCGTGTATATTAATGGAAAAACTTCGGGGATCTAAAGTATATAAACCATCTCGTATGTGATACGAATAAACAAAATGGGCCTCGCGAGGAGGTGAGAAGAATATCATTATTTATTGTTGTACGCTCACAATAAAACTTTTTATGTCGCATAATATAGGTATTTATATTACAGTAAGATCAATGAAAGAAAATTCAAGTTCACGAATTATTGTATCGTAAAGAAATGAAGACGTTCAGATAGAAAAATTAATCGGCAAATAAGATTGTGTTTCAAGTAATGAAACGAATCTTTGCGGCTAGGTCATTGACCTAACTTTGTTAGTTTATACTTTACTAGCTGTTGCCCGCGACTTCGTCCGCGTGGACTTCTTATAGCGCGCCGGGTCAACAAAATTGGTGTCAAATTTAAAAGCTTTTTAAAACTCCGGTACCCCTAAATCAAAATACCCAAAAACAGCTATGCAGTGCGCACATAGTATATTATTTTTTTAAATTAAACCCAAGCTTACTTAGCCCGGCCCCATTGCACAACTTTAGCTTTACCCATAAACTATTTAGCATTGCATTGGTAGGTTTAAGGTTTCGTCACTCATCACTGCGTAGATAAAGTACTGAGTAGTGAGTTATACTTATAGAAAGATGCATGAGCAAGCGATAGCGCGATGTAGGAGACGCACGGCGCCATCTATTATGAATTTTTTGGAACTAACTTAATTTGAATAAATTTACGCATTTTCACCCCCTTACAACCCCTTTTTCCGGTTAAAAAGTAGCCTATGTCCTTTCTCAGGCTTTAGACTATCTGTGTACAAAATTTCATTACAATCGGTTCAGTAGTTTTGGCGTGAAAGCGAGACAGACAGACAGACAGACAGAGATACTTTCGCATTTATAATATTAGTATAGATTGCCTTACAAGTCACAACTGATTTCAAGAGATTTCTCGAATTTCTCTTAATGTTATTATTGTGTAATGTGTACAATATTTTTTATAAAATACCACTTAGTTTGCTCTTGGGTATAACTTACCTTAGATATGCGAATACTGTCTGCCCTATCTGTTGGTACCTTCCCAGATTAAAACCGCTTAACCGCTTTTGATTATTATCATAGAGATAGAATCTAATAAAAGGATCAGGACAGTCTTTATCAAGCAAAAACGTACGGTTTTCGCGCAACAAATACGAATGAATTTAATGGTAACATTTTGTTGTAACGTAAGCAAATTTAATTGTGACGTTAACTGGGAAAAGGGACCTTATGGAGGGTTTTAGTTTCTGAGATAATCGCATTTAAAGTGTCGAAAAAAATCATTTTTTCTTTTTTTGCTCCATATTAATAAACGGACCCTAAATTTTGATATAACAAAGACACAGGTTTTAAAAACGATTTTTATAGGTTAAAATATATCTTAAAGTTTAGTAAAAAAGGGACCTTATTGTCGGTGCTGCAATCGAGATAATTAATAATTTGCACCAAGCTGAAAATCGGTAACATTGATTAGAATATCTGGGGGCACGGCAGTGCCCCCGCCAAGTAGAGCGCGAAGCAAACACTGCAGTACCAATGATGGTATGCGGTGCGTTGAAATAGTTCCTGTAAATGATTTACAGGAACTATTCCACCGCATTTTAGGCCCCTATTTGAGAACCTCTAGAGGTCATTAAGTTCCGAAGTTAAACTAAAGCAAAGTTTCTCATTTATGACACTCACTCACTCAAGATCATCAAAATAGAACTAGTACTTCCCATAAACTCAGAGAGCTGAAATTCAGCACAGAGTTGAGGGTTTAATGGCCATTTATAGGGAAAACCATAAAAATTAGCCAAGTGCGAGTCGAACTCGAAATTAGGTTTTTGTATGGGAGCCCCTCTTATTTAATCCTGATCAAAGGTGATCAACTGCATTGTCCCAAACAAACTTGGAAATAATACGTTTCCAACGCGGGAATCGAACTCACGACCTCCGAGTCAAGAGCCACGCACTAAGCCACTAGACCACGGAGGCGTATACAGGGTGCAATTAAACCTTCTGGCCAAATTTTTTCCAGGGCTTAGGTATCATTAGGAGAGTCCATTTAACCAAAAAAAATTGGGTGTTATTTTTTTTTCAATTACATATTTTATCCCATTTAAAATCGTTGCAGAATGGTCACTCACGGCGCGGGGGAATGAGAATGATGCGCGCGCATGTTACATGCGGCAGACGCATCGTGTCCATTAATTGTAGTGTTTTTTAGGATAACTTTCGGAGGCTATTTCTCATTCTCATTTTAGTACTGAGTGACTATAAAAGAAAAAATACGTGTATTTTTATTTTTAACAAGGATCATTATATCAAAATTTGGCAGGAAGGTTTAATTGCACCCTGTATAATACGTGTGATGTTGATGGTGACGTTTACACGAGCGCGCAATCCTACACGAGCGATATGATGAAACCCACTACTTACGGCTCAGCTTAAAAAATCAATATGCCCACGTTCCTATAAAAAGAAGTGAAATCCCACCAAAAACATTTTGTAAAAAACTAGCCAAGTCACGAATCTCGATGGAGCTGCTTCTTTATCTCTAATAACGGTTCCTTGTTGACTACGGAACCCTAAAAAGTTTAATGAAATCTAGACAAACTCGTACCAAGTCCGTCCCAAGGTTCCTTTATTTTTATAAAGAAATCTCAGAAATATGATTAAATAATGAAAAATATTGTTAAATAAATATTTAAGTAAAATAAAATAAAAATAAAAAATAATGTTACAACTACGAAATTACTATTAATTTCGTAGTTGTAACATTATTTTTGTATCTTCTTTTAACTTTATTACTAAAAATGTAACGACTGAAATTAAGGTTCCTTTTAATATTTACGAATACTTCTATGGTAACTGTGAGAAATTACATGTTTTTGGTAAACGTTTTGTTACTAAAGGATAATTAAAGTTATTTAAAAAATAAGAACTTCAATGTTAATAAAAATGTATATTTGTTTTTATGTGATATTACTAAACTTTTAATCACCGACAATAAGGTAAGGGACCTTATTGTCGGTGATTAAAAGTGTTAAGTGTTTGCACCAGCTTTTTACTAAACTTTACCTTGAATTTTAAGACAGAAAAAAGTTACTTTTTAAATAGAAGTTTATATATTTAATCTCATTTGACTATGTTTAAGTGTAGTAAATATATATTTTTGTTGATTTTGACTAATTAATAAGATTAGTAGAAGCACAGTGTTTATTTGTTCAAAAAAAAAATTAATACAATAAACAATGTTGTTTAATATCGAAGACGTCTCTATTTAGTAAAAACTGATCCGTTTTATATTATTCTTTTATAAAATCCAATAGAAAACATACTTTAAGTGAAATATTTAGTAAAAACCATCTTGGCATTTTCATTACATCATGCACTTTGGCGTGGTAAACAACAGGAATAGACTTATAAAATTATATAATTGAAGTTAAATTCTAAAAGACCATATAACGTACTTCTCAAAAAATATGATATCTATGTCATGTCATGTCAAACATGACATGTATTAGGATGTCGAAGTTTGAATGCGAGTTTCTCAATATCATCTTTTACGACTTTCGAGTTTAAACATTTTTTAAAAAAATATTTTCCAGACCTACACGCATATTATTTACATGGGTCGATAGCCTATTAAATGTAGATTATGGAGATACTAATAACTCAATACCGACAATAAGGTCCCTTCACGCTGATAACGTCACTTATTAGGACGATTTTAACCCCTATTATAATATGCTGCGTGTTCTCTTTATATTAGTTTAAACTGTCATAATTAAGTAGACGAAGATCGTTAATGTGTTACTTTATTGCGGGTACAAAAAGGTGACGGATGACCCTCTTATCCTCCCTTTATATCAACCTAATGACCGCTTTGTCCCTAAACGCTTATGGGAAAATGTTTCAAGTATCTCTAGCTTTTGCTGGCGTCGTTTCCTGGGTGTTGTTCATAATTATTGTAATTATTGTGTTGTTTCTACAACTGTTTGTTAAGGATAGCTCCATAAAGTAACGTTAATTACTATTGATTTTGTGAACATAAAGTGCAAAAATAAATAAACTAAAATAATCATAGCTCAGCTCCGATATTACTCAGAACAATTTTTATTACTAATATATGTTTCTCTGATACAGCGCTACAAAATAGAAATGGTTTTATCCCTGGCCGCTGGAAAAAAAAATGACGCCACAGGTCCATACAAATTACAAAGTTACCCAATGCCCTTTGGTCTTTGGATGATTAAAATTGGACGTTTGGTTTTGAATTTAGGGCGAAATTAAAATATTACGAAAGTGGGCGTCACCAAGCGAGATGCGCTTGCGGGAGGAAGACAATCTGTGCAGTGTGCACTGTACACCCTTCGGATAATTACTGCGTCCGCGTCGTCTATGTCAGTGTCTGTGAATTGACCTGGGAATAATTTTGCTGACCGAGTCTAGTAATATGTACAACTCTAAGACAACAAGCTATAATATTATAGCCTTGTCGTCTCATAATATGTAACTAAAAAGGGTAAAAGGATAAAACCGACTACCAAGGTAAAAACAAAAGTAATACTTACCTACTTATTCTTAATCTAAAAGGAATCAAATAATTCTTATTTCTTATTACAGTGGCGTCTTCAGACTTCGCCTAAACCTCAACTATTTCTGTACTCGATCTTCATGCTTTTGAAGTCGGTACCAGCTTACCTTAGCGTAATTGCTATGTCAAGGATCTCAGAACTTTTCCGGGCTGGTACCGACTTCAAAAGTACGAAGATTGAGTACAGAAATAGTTGAGGTTTAGGCAAAGTCTGAAGACGCCACTGTAATAAGGAATAAGAATTATTTGATTCTATAGATTAAGAATAAGTAGGTAAGTATTACTTTTGTTTTTACCTTGGAAGTCGGTTTTAATTTTTTGTTAATTGATAAAAACTAAAACAGCTTTACTGGTTTTCTTGCTTTCCTAAAAAAATAAATTAAAATTGAAAATTTCTTTAAAATTTTTCTCTATTCGTTGTGCACTTTTTAGGATGAGTTAAAAATAGTAAGCACGCAGATATATACTTAACCTGATCTAAAATGAACAAAGGAAGAGTAAAGCTCGGCTTTTGAGAGGCAATAATTTCCTTTCCTCCGTCTACCGTGTAGCGAAATTGCCTGCTTTTGCCTTTTGCCGAAGTGCAACCTGCTTTTTTTTGTGTGTATAAATTTTGATTATTACGCAGAATAGAATATTGATATGCGTATAAAAATGCTCACGACGCTTGGTAGTCTATACTCTTATTGCATAACAGGCTTTATCTAAGATTTACTTTACGCTTATTTTAAAATTCATATCAGATCACGTTGTTTTCTTTATGGATTATTGACATCTTATCAAATTATTATCAAATTCAAGATATAAACTTTACCAACTGCAGGTGGGTAATACGGAAAAATATTTAATTAATGAAATCTTACGTCATTGTTGCACAGCATGTTATCATAATCCATACTAAACTTATAAACTAAATAAACTAATATAATATTATAAATGCGAAAGTGTGTCTGTCTGTCTGTTACCTCTTTATGCTCAAGCCGCTGAACCGATTTTGCTGAAATTTTGTATGCGGGTACCTTGAGTCCCGGGAAAGGACATAGGATACTTTTCATTCCGAAAAAAAATACCGTTCCCACGTGATAAACTAATTTTGGCGCAACGGAGCTGCGGGCATCATCTAGTATTGAATAACTAAGCCGAGTCCCTGAAATGAAACTCACTGAACCTACTTTTTTTGCTTGACGATCTACTGTATTCATTCTATCGTGGTTGTTGTTTTCAACAGGAGGATGTGCCAAAATGTTTTCGTTTCGCTTCGTTATAGAATCGCCGATGAAAATGTATGGAATTGACATAAGCGTTCGTTAATATGACGTTGACGTTCGACTCGTCTTATGTCAATTCCATACATTTTGATCGGCGATTCTATATCGAAGCGAAAACGAAAAAGTTTCGGCTAAATGGCCTGGTGTTTTATCGAATATCAATTAAATGACTCGCGTCTCGCCGATACCACATAGAGGAGCAGATTTTTGTACGATACGACTTCAATTTGTGGAAATTAAAATTAATTATTAAGGCGCTATATTGAAAGTCATTTTACCGCAAGGGCAATTTTATACTTAATTTGTATGACTCTAAAGTCGTGAATACGCTGCGGCCAGAAGCTATCGGCTCGCTCGGAAAACATGCGAAAAACGTAATTTTAATTATTTAAAAAATAACTAGGAGCATTTAAGCAAAATGCTTCTATACGATTTTGAGTTGCAAAAGTATCTATCAATTAGACTAATTTCCTACAATACATCTATTTTCGTTTAAAAATAATCTTCAAATTTCGTATTTTTAAGAGGTCATTTCGATCGAGAAATGTATCGAGGCAAAATACATTAATCGTGTTTCTGGTTCTTCTCAAACCTAGATAAGGCTATGAAGATATGTATATCTCATTACCAGATTTGCAACATTTCTGAGGGTCCTATAGTATTACGTCAAAAGGACATTTTTTTCAATAAAGCGCCTTAAATTAAAATACCATAGCTGTGGGAAATTGGTGAAAAAGGTTCGGGTCACAGACCCATATACAGTACCCACAGTACTATCAGAGAAGTTTATCATAGGCATATGACAGACTTGCGTAATTTGGTTGCGTTATGTCAAATCCATCCGACAGATTAGAACTAATATTGAATTGACATAACTCGACCAAATAACGTAGGTCCGTCAGATGGCCTATGAATCAATTTCTTAGATGGTATGTTGACATGACAGCGCAACCGCGCTACTATATTGTAGCGGACAAAACGCGCCTTCCCGCGGACGCATAATAAATCCAACCGTACTCATCAATTTCTTTCGTCATTAGTGCATGAATTTTTCAATTCATTGTTAAGTTTTTGATTTGGAAATGTTCTGAATATTCGATAGCGAGCGAACAAGCGTTTTGTCAATACAGTTTGAGTCAAAAGCCCGTTCGATCATCCATCCTAGGATTAAAACTATGCCGATTTAGTTATTTGTTACGAATATTTGTTTGATACTTTAGTTATCTACTTTTGCTACAACAATGTTTATTTTTAGCTTTCATTTTTTCTCTTTGATATGTTTCATGCTAATCTTCGATCAAATATTTGATCTAATATGCTAATCAATAACGAATATAAAGTTTAGTTCATCCTGAAACGAGATGAAAGTGACATGGTCACTTAATAAAACTTTCTTTTCTATGAAACATATACAAAGTTAAGAACAAAAATCAAAGTCGCCTATTAGGCTGATTAGCATATGTATCAGGCAACAATGGCAAATGTCAACTAAGTTTTGTTGATTACAGAACCCTAAAACAGAACCTTAATGAGCTAATATTTGTGTCTTGATAGGTTAAAAGTCATTTAAATTAAAAGTAACATTGTTCTACAAATAAAACAGTCCATATTTTAGGACCATCAATTCAAAGTATGAAATCCTTTCTATCTCTGTTAGTTACCACTTTCGAGATTTTTCGCAGATAAAAAAGTTGTTTGTCTTATCAAAATGAAGCTACCCACAAAAAATTAGCTTGATAGTAATAAAAAAAAATGTTTTAGGGCTCCCTGACTAGTGACTATAATATATTACAATGCGTAAAGCATTACGAAATTGAAATTTTATATAGTGTGACACCTGTTTACAGTTTTTGTATCGCTGTTTTGCTTCTTCGTGTCGAGTATTATCAGCTCTTCTTGTTTCGGTGTAAAATAAGGGTTGATTTAGACCGCAACGCGACGCGTAGATGCATTTCTAAAATATGGATTTGACAGATTCGCAAGACGTCTTACGCAATTGAAATCTGTCAAATCCATACAAATTTATGCCGCGTCGCGCCTCGCTTGTCCTCGTCGCGTTGCGGTCTGAATTAAGGGGAAGACAGCTGCTAATTCGACATCTTTGTGCAGTTTTCTAGACGTATGTATTTCATTGATTGGCACAAAAAATATATGTGATTTTTGATTAAGTATATTTGGAAAAGCTTGTCGAATTTAAATAATAAAATAATGTACTCCTACTGGATGAAAAAAAAAAAGCCAAAGTCATATCTTTCAGGAACTTTAAACAGTTCTAACTAAAGTAATAATACAATCTATGCTTTAAAAATTTGTTTATTTGATACCTTTTACAAAAATCCAAAGATTGCCGGATTTAATTTTCGGTTCTGATATCTAGATTTCCCATAATATTTATTTTTTCCTCTAACAAACGAAAAATGTATCCACGTTACCGAGTGAACACTTCACATCTCTGCCTCTCTGGCATGAAAATCGACACAGGACGAGAGTGATGCGAAATCAAGGTCATGGCAGTTGTCAGCGTCTTATCTCTAAAGGTGAGACCGAACTACGCGACACTACGCGACAGCGATGCGACGCGGCACTTCACTTAATATAGACTTAATATAGAATTGTTTTTTTTTTTTTTGTAAAAGTACCGTTTTTAAAACGTCAAAATTGTAAAATTGTCCTCACCCCCAAAAATCATTTTCAATAAATGATGTAAGTTAAATATCTCGTATTAGTGAGGCAGACAGACAGACAGATAGGCAGACGGACTGACAGACAGACGGACTGACATACAGAGACTTTTGAAAACCCAGACAGAGTATCTACTTTTGAAAAAATGAGCAATTGTCGTGTCATAAAATGTTAGTTATCTGGTTCTTCCACTCGCGTCTTTAATTGTGTAAAGTGCAATTTGTATAATTATGTAGAGTGAAACTAATTAATGTCAAACTCTAATGCGATATAGTAATGATGTGGTAATGAGATTCAGAACAATCGAGTAGGATTGTCTTTCACAATGCCGATTTCTATGCTATTGAATTAGTGCCAATAATAATAATCCCACCAAAAACATACCTGTTAAAAATGGGGCCAAGTTCCTATTGGTTAATTATTCGCCTTAAAAAAGAGTTGAGATCCAATCCAATGCCAAGTTTAGATGCACTTCAAAATCAATCATAATCATCATCATCAACAGCCTGATCCTTAATACTTCTAAATTTGAACTTGGCAGGTTGATTTGATTACATAAATACCAATATTAAATTTAATTATGCAATTAATCAAATGCTACGTATATCATAAAAACCTGCCAAGTTCCAATTTAAAAGTACATATTAAGGATCAGGCTGTTAATGATGATGATTATGATCGATTTTGAAGTGCATCTAAACTTGGCATTGGATTGGATTTCAACTCTTTTTTAAGGCGAATAATTAACCAATAGGAACTTGGCCCCATTTTTAACAGGTATGTTTTTGGTGGGATTTCAATACTTTTTTTCGAGAAATCGTACGGTCTATTTTTATAGTGCCACACCCGCATGTATTGTTAATCTAAGTCATTCTGCGTTTCAAAGTAACTTTGCTAGCGCCATCTATTGAAAGTATTTTATAAACAATATTTTCGATAGATGGCGCTAACCTATCAATAGAAGCGAAATTTTTAAGGTAGCAGTATTTATTTATAAGCTATACAGTGTGCATTATACATGACAATATTTTTAAACTCTTCTCTCGTCCTCCCACACGTATTCACTGTTACATAAGAAATTTTTCCTAAAATTCGTAGATGAGCCGACTCACGCTTGACCGATTTCTTAAATTTCTCAATTTTTTGTTAATCTACATATAAAACCCAACCTGTGTGCCAAATTTCATAGCGCTAGGACAATTGGAAGCGGCCTAGAGGTTTTGATTACCGGTCAGTGAGTGAGTGAGTGCCAAAATTAGCTATTTTTACAAGGACATATTTCAGGATGTAACAACGCTATATCTATGAAATTTGGTATATTGCGTAAGTACTAGTACATGATTACGTACGTATAATTTTATCTTTGTACTTGCAATAGTTACTGAGCTACAGGGGGGTCTAAAGTGCGTTGAAACCGTTCGTGTAAATAGTGCAAGGCATGCGCGCGGCCTGCTGGAACTTGGCGGCGCACGGCCGTGCGCTTTGATTCACTTGTAGTAGGGGAGCCAAAGAGGGGATTTCGTGACATACTCGAATTGCTTGTATTATAGGATTTCCACATATGTCTCTAGTTATTATGGTATAGAAATCAGATTTCTTACGGGGTGGGCTTAAAAAAAGTTGATTCAAATATTGAAATGACATTGGATCTGTCAGATCAAGATAGGGAATGTATAATATACCCCAAATAATCTTCCACATAAAGCACTGGCGATTTAAATGTAGGGTAAGGGACATTATAAAATATAAAAACATAAAGTTTCATATTTTCATAACTAAAGTACCCAGATAATATTTTATATTGCACTTAATTAAATGATTTAGTCCTGGTTGTCTTAAATATTGGTATACTTTACCTAATTAGCAATTTTCTGAATATACATAATATTATCTTTTTTATGATTTTAAAATGGCTGCAGTTTCTGAACTCATTGCTAAAATAAAAACCGGCCAAGTGCGAGTTGGACTCGCCCATGAAGGGTTCCGCAGCAGCAATAAGGTTTATTTTTATGAAATTAAGTGGTTTTTGATTTATTTTCATAATCCAGTTGATTTAATGAAAGTTAAATTAAGGTTTACCATTTATGACGTATAAAAAAACTACTGGCTAGATCTCGTTCAAACTAATTTTCATTGGTAGTTTTTGTAGTAACGTACATCATATATTTTTTAGACTCATCATGCTCTTACTTTAGAAGTTAGAGGGGGGGGGGGGACACACATTTTACCACTTTGGAAGAGTCTCTCTCGCAAACTACTTAGGTTAGAAAAAAATGATATTAAAAACCTCAATATGATTTTTAAAGACCTATCCATAGATACCCCACACGCATAGGTTAGATGAAAAATTTTTTTTTGTTTCAGTTGTATCTTTGGGGACCCCTAAAATTTTTAATATTTTTCCATTTTTGTATCAAAATCTTAAAGCGGTTCACAGACTACATCTACTTACCAAGTTTCAATAGTATAGCTCTTATAGTTTCGGAGAAAAGTGGCTGTGACATACGGACAGACAGACAGACAAACAGACAGACAGACAGACAGACAGACAGACAAACAGACAGACAGACAAACAGACAGACAGACATGACGAATCTATAAGGGTTCCGTTTTTTGCCATTTGGCTACGGAACCCTAAAAACGTTCTTATTATGTTTTAATCAGTTTTACCTAATCTAAAAAATCTACTAGATCTCCATGACGCACGAATAGCATTATTATGATGCAGTCATGTGAGGAGATAATCCGCGCTAATATTTCGCGAAAGCATGTCTGTTACCTCTTTGGGTCTAAACACACTGGGCTGAATTACACCGGCGTAATTTACGTGGCCGAAATTACGCTCCGCCGCTTACGTCTGATGCGACACACTATAAATTACGCGAAGAGCCGAAATTTCCCGGCGTAATTTCCGTTGTGGAACGCGCGTGTAAGCGAGTATTTAAAATTCTCAGATGTAATGTGTGCGTTAACGCTTTGGAGTTAAGGTCGGATTTACTGTGTTCGGTTTTGATAATTCCGTTGCGTATAGTGTGTAAATGGCTGGAATAATTTTTATAAAAATATATGTCACGGAGATACTATTAGTTTCTATGGAACGAGCATAGCTTATATTATTACAAAATGTACAGTTCTCGTACGAGTATAATAAAGTTTTAGCACAAAGAAGTTATTTTACTTTACAAAACTTACTTTCACGTTGTGGCAATGTTTTGTTTGTTATTGTGGAAGGAAAATGTTATTTTTGTTTTCTTAATTACGTTGTATTTTGTTACATTCATTAAATAATCTAAATTAAAAGGTAAACAGTTTTTACCACTGTAAATGACTTATCTAGTCGCTTTTTCCTTACAGTATCGGGGATTTTTCTGATATCAATTAGTATCAGCCTATCAGGTAAGAGACAAAAAAATGCTAAAATGTTTATTAAAAAAGTATTTTACTTTAATTACAAAGACCTTCTTACTTATTACTTATATATTACTACTACTATATTACTTATAGACTTATTACTGATCTCTATTACTTGTATAACAGAGATCAGTGCTCCTCATAGCTAATGACTTTTTAATTTTACATTTCCTAATCTTAGCACTAAGCTTACAACTATTTTTAAAACTAATATTACCACAGTGGCTAAAGTCAGGAGAGTGATTATAAATATTATAATGATATTAACTTCATAGTAATCATAGTATGACATGAACACGCTAGGTGGTTGTAAGTGATCACCTCCGTGTTCTATGACGTGTTCTGTCCACCAGACGGCCAATTCCAGTGGTGACACGGGCTGGTTCATCATCTGACCACGTAGCTTCATTATGTTGTTCTTGTAGCTGGAAAGAAATAATATCACTGTTTGATAGATACCATAAAATCTATATCTTTTTGTAATTGAAGAGTTTGTTTGTTTGAACGCGCTAATCTCAGGAACTACTGGACCGATTTAAAAAATTCGTTCAGCGTTAGATAGCCCACTTATCGAGAAAAGCTATAGGCAATATTCTATCACGCTAATACTAATAGGAGCGAAGGAATAGAGGAAAATGTGGAAAAAACGGGGAAAATTATACGAAATTGCTAATTATCTAAAGAAATGCTGGAGCAATTTTTATGTTATTTGGCACACTTGAAGAATAGACCACCTGAAGGGACATAGGCTATTTTTTGTGGAAACATGTAGGGTTTCCGTGAAATTCCTAAATTACGTGGGCGAAGCCGCGCGGAACATCTAGTAAGTAGTATAATATATTTTTTATGAAAATAATGTAGATGAATTTTATTTTATAAAATGGTACAAAATTACATTCAAATAATATTCACCATTGCTAAAAAGTTAAGGTTTGTTAAATTCGGAATCTTGTTTAAGTATTTCCTTACCTTTTATCTCTTAAAATAGTTTTTACAGCATTTTCGAATTCTTTTTCTGTAAACTTAGCCATGTCCAGCTGCAGTCCTATATTAAAATGAGTATATTTCTCCACATTGTACCATTGGTCTCCATATATCGGTATGCCAATAAGAGGAACACCAGCATCGATAGCTTCATCTGTTGATTGCAAACCTCCTTGGGTAACGAAAAGCTTTAGCTTGGGATGCTCTGCAAGATTTAAAAATTTTACAAGCTTTACTTAGACCGTTCGCTGTCACAGTTCTAAATAATTTCCATCTTAAATAGTCCCCAGTACAAGGAACTAACTTTTTTCTGATACATACAAATTTACCACTTTGTGAGTGCCTTGTTTACGATGAGTCTGACAAACTTTTCTATGCAAAAAAATTCGGCGCTGCTGCGTTTTCGAATGCTTGACTTCTGGAATTGTCGATATTTCGTCACCATGTCTTCGTACATACAACTTTCATTTTTTGGAATTTGTTTAATAAAGCTAATTTAAATACTGTGGTCCACTTGTCCGACAAGAATCACGCAGCTATTGGAGTGTCCGACACCCAAAAGATGTAGCTATTACGTCACTATGGCTCTTTGTACATACAACTTTCTTTTTTTAGAATTTGTTTAATAAAGCTAATTTAAATACTGTGGTCAACTTGTCCGACAAGAATCACGCAGCGTTTGGAGGTCCGACACCCCAAACATGTAGCTATTACGTCACTTGGCTATGGCTCTTCGTACATACAACTTTTATTTTTTGGAATTTGTTTAATAAAGCTAATTTAAAAACTGTGGTCAACTTGTCCGACAAGAATCACGCTGCATACTGGAGTTTCCACCACCACAAAAATATTGATGTGACGTCATTATGTCTCCCCGTACATACAACTTTAAATTTAGTAGTTTTCGATTTAAAATAAAGTAGGGTTAATGAGTAGTGATTGGACAGTGCCAGTCATTGGAAAAATACAAAAACACAATATTTATAAAGGTTGCTTTAAAAATTGCCTGTTTTCAAAGTAATAGAACGCCTGATTTTAAAAGAAAAACAGGCAGTTTTAAGCAACCTTAATAAGAGGAAGGGGAAGAGAAAGCCCTTCAATATTTAATTAATCGACCAAGTGCAAGTCGGACTCGCGCACAAAGGGTTCCGTACCATTATAGAGCAAAATTAGACCATAAATTGTGTTTTTTGTATGGGAGCCCCCCTTAATTTTTTATTTTATATAAATATTATTATTAAATATTAAAGTAAACATATAATTAAGGATTCTGTGGAAAATTCAAGTACCTACCTGTTGTCATTATATATTATATATTAGTATAGAGCAAAAAAAGGCCAAAAAAATCACATTTGTGGTATGGGAGGCCCCATCAAATATTATTTTTTGTTTGTTTTTCTTACTTGCTGTTATAGCGGCAACAGATGTACATAATCTGTGAAAATTTCAAATCTCTAGCTATTACCGTTCTTGAGTTACAGCCTGGAGACACACAGACGGACAGACAGATATACAACGAGTCTTAGTAATAGGGTTCCGTTTTTACCCTCTGCGTACGGAACCCTAAAAAATGAAAAAATTCGAGAGGCATTCAAACCAACACCACAACCACAGTTTTTAAAGTTATTGAAGAGCTCGTCTGTAGAATGTACTCGATCAAAACCAAAGACGACGTCAACAAAAAAGTTAGAAAAATCATATAAATCCTGCAACGATTCGGAAAAAGTTTTAAAAAAGATAATTTTGTCCTGCGATACGTCAACCCATTAAACAAGAACTTTTGCAGCATATTAAGAGGATACAATTATACTTAAGCAGCATAATACGGTGCAATTCACATATTAATTGCAATCCGTCGGAAGTACCGCCTGACGATTATGGCTGGATTTTAATCGAATATGAATTTATAATCTGAAATTTTATCAGAAATATTAGGCACTCTATTAATATTTCATATCAATTTAATACTCATTCAATAACCTTCTAATAAATTTCCTAATATTATTGTAGTATTGTCAATAGCAGCGACGATAGTGGTGAATAATGAAGATGACAATGACAATGATGATGAAACTTAGATGATTATAACAATTATTATGATAATGATGTAGAATTTTTTGTAATCCATACTTCCATACCAATATTATAAATTATATAATATCGAAGGTGTCCGATTTGGAAGTCTCCCCACATTCTTGGATGCGATATCTGAAATAGTTGAAACTTACGGAAATGCAAGTGGACCAGTTAGAATATAATTATTAATTGTTGGTCACTGCTAAAAGAATCCATATATCCATACATACAAATACTGTATGTAAAATGGTAATAAGGTTATCTTTTAATGAAATTTTTAATAATGTTGACTACGGAACCCGAAAAATGGCGTTTAAATAGTATGATATAGTATCGTTAACGGAGCTTGCCCGCTTGCTATGTAGGGTAGGCATCATATACATCTATACATATTCTATACTCTATACAAATAAATTAAATTGGAGTGTCTGTGTGTAATATTGAAAGAAAGTCTGTCTGTCTGTATGTTCCAGCTAATCTCGGCTGGAGCTATTTTGCCGGGACTTTTTGTGGTAGATCGCTGATGTAGTAAGGTGTAACTTAGGCTACTTTTTAACCGACTTTCAAATAGGAGGAGATTATATTTTACTTTTTCCATATATTTTGTTTGCGGACAATCCATCTTCGTTATTATACTATGTTGACGCGGACGAAGTCACGGGTAACAGCTAGTAATAATACTGGTGTATCAAAACTAAGTGATAATACTTTAGGGTGTGTATGTGTTCCTTGTAGAGAGTTCACTGTGAAAGTAGCAGCGCTGAAAGATCAGATATTTTTTTCACTTTTGTATGGGCAAGCGCTCGAGCGTCACGAGTTTTCCCATATGAAATGAAAAAAATATACAAGGAACACATACACACCCTGAAGTATTATCACTTATTTTTGTAACACCCTGTATATTTTTAAGATTATTTTAAGTATGAATTCATGCCGAATTACGGCTTTGTAGGCCCTATAGTCTCTGAGCAAAACCGCGGATAGACAGACAGACGGACAGACATTCTGAAACTATAAGGGTTTCTTGTTGACTACGCATTACGCAACCCTAAAGAAGACGTTATCGTCGACAGCAATTTAACCCTTAATCAGGCATAGTACGATTTATTGACCACCTAGTTAATTGCAGTTTTATAGTGATCTTCTTTTATAGTCTATCACCAGTGCAAATGGGTGATGGAGCCTGATTAAGGGTTAAAAGCATCTTCATATATCTCCATACATTTTACTTCCCAGGGAATTCTTCTTCTAAATTGTTACCACCCAGATATTAAACTGAGAACAAAAAAGCCCTTTATAAGTTATTTGTTTGAGCATAAACTAGATTTTATTGATTCCTGAAAATTTTAATTTGAGTGACTGAAGAGGTTTTTGAAATGACCGATTCAATGATTGTCGTAGGGGAGACCAGGGTGCTATTCGTGTGGTCACTCGAGCGTCATGGAGGCCTATAAGTAGGTTTTTTACATTAGCTAAAACTGATACAAAAATAGTAAGAGCATTTTTTATTTTAGCAGTGTGTTCAGAAACTGCAGCCATTTTAAAGTTATGAAAAAGAAAATATATTCAGATAATTGCTTATTTAGGTAAGTAATTAACAAGATTTTAAACAAAATGACTAAATCGTTTAGTTTAGTGCAACATAAAATATCTGCGAAGCTTAGTTAGGAAAATATGAAGCTTTATTTTTAGGGTTCCGTAGCCAAATGGCAAAAGCGGAACACTTATAGATTCGTCATTTCTGTTTATCTGTCTGTCTGTCTGTCTGTCTGTCCGTCCGTATGTCACAGCCACTTTTTTCCGAAACTATAAGAGCTATACTATTCAAACTTAGTAAGTAGATGTAGTCTGTGAACCGCATTAAGATTTTGATCATCTAAATTCTAACCTTTGCGTGTAGGGTATCTATTGATCATATTGAGGATTTTAATATTATTTTTTCTAACCTGAATAGTTTGCGAGAGAGACTCTTCCAAAGTGGTAAAATGTGTCCCCCCTTCTAACTTCTAAAGTAGGAGCATGATAATTCTAAAAAAATATATGATGTACATTACTATAAAAACTACCAACGAAAATTGGTTTGAACGAAATCTAGCAAGTAGTTTTTTTATACGTCATAAATGGAAAACTGAAAACCTTAATTTAACTTTTATTAAATCAACTGAAATATAAAAATATATCACAAACCTGTTAATTTTATAAAAATAAACCTTATTGCTGCTGAAGAACCCTTCATGGGCGAGTCCAACTCGCACTTGGCTGGTATTTATATTTTAACATATTCCTACAGGCTTACCTAACCTTTGAATCGTCAATACTTAATATGGAAGCTTTTTGGGGTAATCTTAACAGATTAAGATCAGATCCAATGACGATGATAAAACACGAATAAAATGACATTTTCTAAAAATGATTCCTAGCTAGATCGATTTATCGTGTTTTATCGAATACTGAGCAAAGCTCGGTCAAATAGCTAGTAATACTAAAGCTAGAAACAAATTATCATACGTTTTCATAAGTCGCAGCTGATGGATGCGGCGGTTCATCCACGGATGCAAAAACATCCGGGCAGCCAGATTCTGTTCGGACGTACGAACGGTCAAGGTCGCGTCCGCGACTTATCTCAGACAAGAAAGAGCCTTGGTGTATTTTTAGACGACTTCAAAAAAAGGAGGTTATGAATTCGACGCGTATGTATGTAATATTTCCAGAACTGCCCAATTTTCGCATATGTTAGTCTATATCAGCGTCTGAACAAATGTGCAAAATTTCAAAAGTGTATGTATGTATGTATGTTAATTATGTTTGTGTTCGCATATCTCTGGAACTACCGTTCCGATTTCAGTAATTCTTTTTTTTTGTTGTACTAGGTATTGTTCAACTTAGGGAATAGTGCAAGTTTCATCAAAATCGGTTTAGTAGTTTTGGAGAGAGAGTTCTAATTTTCAATTACGTACAGTTTTGAAGTCGATTTTTTATCTTTTAAAAATACGGTTATGTATTAATCAGATAGAAACAAGCTGCATACGATGAAAACATCTGATAATTTGTTTCCAGCTTAAACATTATCTATCTGGGGGCACGGTAGTGCACCCGCCAAAACGAGCCAAGCGAAGCGCAAGGGCACTACCTACCTTTTCTCGAAGTGTTTCGCCGTTTTTTTGAACCTTCATAGAATTGGTTTCTGTTGTAGCAGATAGTTCATATTTTCAGGATATGATGTCGTCAATAGAATTATTAAGCATACAAAGTCTCAATTGAATAGCTTTTATACTTTAGATTTTATTGATATTCAAAATACACCGATTTCGTCACTGACACACTGATGGTCATCAAAATGTTTGGCTACTTCCTGAAGTGCTAGAAAGCTGAAATTTGGTATGCAATCTTAGTTTAGCATACAACCAACAAAAAAAATTCATAAACTGGTAATTTTCGTCCCTCATCCCCTAAAATGAGGGTGAGTGGAAGTTGACCCTCATAGAGTTGGTTTCCGATGTGCCAGATAGTTTATATTCTCAGGATATGATGTCAATAATAGACTTATTGAACATACAAAGTCTCAATTGAATAGGTCTAATACTTTATATTTTATTGATATCTGAAATACGCCGAAATTTAGTTATACGCCGTAAAATAAGTTTAGTAGGGGGTAATGGAAATTTGAATGAGACTTTTTCTAATTTTATGCATAAGGACATGAAAGTTTACACGGGATGGACATTAACTAAAAAACCTCAATAAAAAATAAAAAAAAGACACTAAGAGACTAAAAAGACTGCTTTAAGCAAGTAGCAACTTACAAAAAGGACTGAAATCCCACCAAAAACATTTCATGTAAAAGTTACCTCGACGAGCAAAAAAGGTTTGCCCTGTGAAAAAGACATCAGATTTAATGTAGAGCCAAGCTTCTGAATCGACGCGGCCTAACTCTATCGATCCTAACTACAACAAATTCTACATATCAGTAAGTATGTATGGCTTGTATGGCTTGGCTGTTTCGTTACTTACTTCAGATCAGAAACTAAATATTCTCATCTCTACGACGACGGCAGCGAAATAACGAAGCCATACAAGCCATACATACTTACTGATGTGTAGAATTTGTTGTAGTTAGGATCGATAGAGTTAGGCCGCGTCGATTCAGAAGCTTGGCTCTACATTAGATCTGATGTCTTTTTCACAGGGCAAACCTTTTGTGCTCGTCGAGGTAACTTTTACATGAAATGTTTTTGGTGGTATTTACATTCGAAAATAGCTTTTTTTAACTCACCACGTGAGAAATCTGATTTATATACCATAGTAACTAGAGACATGTCGGAAGCCTACACAAGCTTAATCAGACACAGTCGAACTTGTCGCGAAATCCCCTCTTCGCCTCCCTAACTATAATATAATATTTAAATGATACAAGTGAATACCTATTATTTAAAGTTTATTCAGTCAGAATTTGACAAAAAGAAGTTCACCATAAGTAATGATTTTTTTTCATTATCTTGTCGGACTGACTATTTAACTCAATATATTTGTCGGACAAGTTGATGTTAGCATTTGGAATAACATTATCTATCATTGCTATTTTTGTCCGACATGTATGTACGAAGAGCCATAGAGACGTAATAGCTACATGTTTGGGGTGTCGGACACTCTAAACGCTGCGTGATTCTTGTCGGACAAGTTGACCACAGTATTTAAATTAGCTTCATTAAACAAATTCCAAAAAATGAAAGTTGTATGTACGAAGAGCCATAGTGACGAAATATCGACAATTCCAGCCTGCCTAGCATACGTCAACGAGATATCTCACTCTACACGTTTTCTGGATGTTAACTGGTTTATCTCTTCATCTCTATTGACCCTAACATGACATACATTTTTTCTCGTACGTCTGTCGTCAAAATTAGAGATAATTTTGTTTTTTTATATGTGCTATTTTTGTCTATATAAACTAACGAACTATATACGAACGAGAAATTTATCTCTCGAGTCTCGACGTACACATGTTAGCGAAAAAGAGATAATATCGATATCGACAATATCACTACGCTCGAGAGTGAGATATCCACGAGATATCTCGTTGGCGTATGCTAGGGAGGCTGGAGTCAAGCATTCGAAAACGCAGCAGCGCCGAAACTTTTCGCATAGAAAAGTTTGTCGGACTCATCGTAAACAAGGCACTCACAAAGTGGTAAATTTGTATGTATCAGAAAAAAGTTAGTTCCTTGTACTGGGGACTAAAATAGATGAAAGTTTTCTAGTCATTCAAACTTAAGTGTTCTATTGGTCACTTGGTAATTTTTAAGGGTTCAATATCGCTAAATATTTTAACAGTAACGATAGGTATATTTCTCTACAGCGCGCCGCGCGGCTGTTATCTTCACTACATAGTATAAAACACAGTCGCTTTTTCCCCTAATATTATGTCCCTTTGTTCCCTTTAATCTTTAAAACTACGCAACAAATTTTGATGCGGCTTTCTTTAATATAATTATAGAGTGATTAAAGAGGAAGGTTTATTAGTATAATATCATTAATAAAATAGTGAACAAATACTCTTATTTTTGGGGTTTCTAATGTGATGTTTCAAATAGTTACATTTTTTTCCGCTTACATTGCAAACGCAGGCTTAACCCTACGAGATTTTTCAAAATTATGTACTATCTATAATTGTACACAATGTCTATCTCTTATAGATATCCCACAATAACATTTTGTTGTCATTTACTTTTAACTTTAAATAATGGCTAATTCTTTTCGAAGCGATTTTAACCAATACGGCATAAATTCTTATTCAATTAAATACTTTAAATACATAAATAACAGATGTTGTACCTTCAAGGCCGTTTTGCGTACGAATATAAAAATCACGCTTCCTAAGTTGTATGTTACAATATTTATTCATGTGTTAACTTAAATTCCAATACACGAGTCTCGAAAATATGTGAATAATCAAATAATATTAGCATAGAAAGAAAATTTCTATCGTACGTCGATGGGACAGTTATAAGTAAAATAATACTTACTGAGTAAATCAGCCTGAGGAAGCCATTTTAATATCTTTATATTATTCGATTTGGTTGGTAGCTCATCCGCATCCCATTTCCACAGAATGTCGTAGGGAAGCTTCGAGAATACGTTTATCATCAAAACGATTTTTTCTTGTGGCAACATTCCCGTTATTACGTTTGTTCCAAAACTTACATAAATGACTCCATTTTTGGATGAATCGAGAAAGTTTTTGAGATCCTACAACGATTTTTAGTGTAGAAATAAAGTATATTTTAGTACTTAAAGTAATATAATATGGAAAATTTGCATAAAGCAATTCTATAATAAATAAAAGGTTTACAAAATTAAACTTCGAGAGTTATTGAAAACTAGATGACGCCCGCAACTCTGTTGCGCCCAAAATTCGTTTATCGCGCGGGAACCCTACATTTTTTCGGGATAAAAAGTATCCTATGTCCTTTCTCGGGACTCAGAGTATCTCCATGCCAAATTTCAGAAAAATCGTTTCAGCGGTTTGGGCGTGAAAAGGTAACAGACAGACAGACAGACACACTTTCGCATTTGTAATATTAGTATGGAAGTTTGGATAGTGGCACAGGAAAATATTAAATAATTGATTAATTATTATATTAATTAATTGTACGTACCTGAGGCAGATCCTTTTGTGGTTTCAAATGCAGACCACCAATAAATTGAATATTTGAAGAGACCGGACGGTTGCTAGACCAGAGCTTATGTTCATTGACAAAAATCATTTTCACTCTCTTGTTCAATTCATCAATGGATGGGACATCTCTTCCGAAATGTTTTTGAATAACTGCATCATCTTCTTTTTCGCTTATTTTAATTACTATATTAAATGCAATTTGTTTTAAATACTCAATGCCCTTTTCGACAAACGTTAAATTATACATCCTTTGCCTTTCTGGTGTTGGATATAATATCGGGTGGCTTGCAGCTCCTAAGTTCCCATACTGAGATCCACTGATACCGAAAGAACTGATCTGTATTATAGGAGCATCAAAAATATGCGCAAGTCCAAGAATCGAACGATGTATGGACTCCATTAAGAGTAAATCAAAATATTTTCTGTCTTTCTTGAGTATTTCTTTAACTTCAGACATTTCAAGTTGTTCGTCTACAATCGTTGCGAAACATTTTAAAAATTCAAATATCCGATACGCAGCATCATCTTTATTTCCCTTATTATAAACGACTACTTCTTTCTTCCATATCTTATAGGAAATATCGTGGACGTTTATTTCAGTGAGGTTTGCAGGTGTTTCTCCTTTCGGAAATGCTGGATCTGGTGTTATCACGACGACTTCATGACCTCGCTTAGCAAGCTCAAGGGTCAACGCACGAAATACAACCTGATGGCTTATTGATGGCGTTGGAAAATAAGCCAATATTCTTGCAGAATCAACTTTTGGAACTATCACCATGTAAGCAAATATTATAATACTTATTCGAAACATTTTGCACGATAACTCTTTCACGATATTTCATTTAAATAAAAAGCAAAGTAACAAAATTACCGCTATCGAATCATATAAGTTTAAGGCTCCCCACACAGGCGCGTTATTATAGGTCGATAATATCGCATCCGTTATTGCGATATCTGTTTTCAGTACATTTTGTATTAGGATGGTCAATGGTCATCTAGTTACACACTGTCGCGATAATAACGCCGCAATGGAAGTAGGACGTTGCGTTTCTCCGTCCGTGCATTATTATCGCAGGTGTGTGTTGTTTGCGTCCTGATACAAAACATTCTAGAACTCATAATATCGGAATATCGCAGGACGGAGAAACGCAATGTCCTAATTTCATTGCGGCGTTATTATCGCAGCAGTATGTAACTACATGACCATCTTAATACAAAATACAAAAAAGGTATCTCAATAACGCATGCGATATTATTGACCAATAATAACGCGCCTGTGTGGGGAAGCCTTTACTTAGCAAATTATAATCGTTGGAGACATGATAAAATTTTTGACTGTCGTAATAATTATATCTCGTTATCAACCATCATAACATTGTGTGCTAATTATATTTATTAGCATTGAGTATAATTAAATAAAACCACGGCTATCCTTTAAACATTTCCATAATATCACTATAAATTATTTTCTTGTTTCGTACTTTTTAGAGCGTGTTTTAGTAGTCGGGTTTTGGTTTTTAAACTTTATTTTTATTTCAATTATTTTGGGGCTAAGATTTACTCGATACTCTAAAGGTATAATTATTATGTTTAGTTTAAGGTATAATAACTTCACTTTTAATTTGATAACTTTGTTCATAAAACAGGAGAACTAAAACTCAACACTAACGACGAGACTACATTTTCAGGGGGGGGGGGGTCGGTCGGTTCGGACTGAGGGTGAAGGTACCACATGCATGCAAGTATATGTTTAGGGTACAATAATTTCACTTTCAATTTATAACTTTGTTCCTAAAACAGGAGAATTAAAACTCAACATTAACGACGCAACTTCGGGAGGGGGGTGAAGGTACCACGTGGTTATAAATTATGTTTAGGGTACAATAATTTCACTTTCAATTTGATAACTTTGTTCATAAAACAGGAGAATTGAAACTCAACACTAACGACGCGACTACATTTTCTGGAGGTGGGGGTTTGGGGGGTTTGGGTTACAATATGTTTTATGTGTAAATTGCATTGAAGAGAGTTTTATGAATTCTTGCAATTATAAGGTGATTGCTCGCAAACCCGTGAGAAATACCTAATAACTTTTATATATTTGGTATGTGCTAATAAAGCTCTTTCAAATGATACCAAACACGTCATATTTATCTTAACTTTATTTTTTTACTCTGTATGTTTTGTCCGCTAGAGGGCGCCACATTATATTTTGTGAAACCCCATTATAGCCTATAACCAGCGGACAATTAAGACGCTTCTATTAAAATGTCATTTATCGAATTCTGATAAGTAGTTTGAGAGTTACGAGGGAATCGATGAACATACATACATACATACATACATTCATAGCCTGTCAAAATCATAACCCTCCTTTTGCTTTGCCGTAGTCGGGTAATAAACACGGGTTATTTGGCACAGACAAGAAGTAGACCACGTAAAGGATAGGCTATCGATTTTAATCATTTTTCAGTGGCTTTATATTTTATACCCGTGCGACGCCGGTGCGAGTCGCTAGTTACTTAATAAAAAATTCAAAAACTTTGGGTTCGCAAGTTAAGGCAGAAATCAAAAAAAAATATTAACGTACGTGTTGAACTTGAAAAATACCTGCGAATTTGTGTAGCTCTAATAGAGCTCTAATAGAGCTACACAAATTCGCAGGTATTCTAAGTACACGAGGCACTACCAAGAACCTATGGTTTCATCCATCAGAAAGTAAGTTATGTCTTATCCTTTTGGGATCCAGGTCTATTAGTAGTTTTTTTTTTCAGATACGGAAATACTGACAGATTTTAGGGACATGGTTTTTTCTTATTATTAGACGTTCAACACGTTCGTTAATATTTTTTTTGATTTCTGCCTTAACTTGCGAACCCAAAGTTTTTGAATTTTTTATTAAGTAACTAGCGACCCGCACCGGCGTCGCACGGGTATAAAATATAAAGCCACTGAAAAATGATTAAAATCGATAGCCTATCCTTTACGTGGTCTACTTCTTGTCTGTGCCAAATAACATAAAAATTGCTCCAGTAGTTCGCGAGATAAACCCTTTCAAATAATTTCCCCCGTTTTTTCTACATTCTCCTATTAGTCTTAGCATAATAAAATATAGCCTATAGCCTTCCTCATTAAATGGGATATCTAATTCCGAAATAATTTTTCAAATCCAGTAGTTCCTGAGATTAGCGCGTTCAAGTTAGCCCTTTCAAATAATTTTCCCCGTTTTTTCCACATTATCCTCTATTTCTTCGCTCCTATTAGTTTTAGCGTGATAAAATATAGCCTATAGCCTTCCTCGATAAATGGACTATCTAACACTGAAAGAATCATCAAAATCCGTTGCGTAGTTTTAAATAATAAAGGGAACAAAGGGAGATGAGGGAAAAAAGCGACAATGCGATATGCATAAATATAGATAGATATAGATGTCAAAACATATTTTGTTTTCTTAATGTAACAGTATTGCAGCGCCTATTCTATTTTGTTACTTAAAGCTCGAAAGCACCATCGAAGAAGAGAAGAATCAGTGAAGTTGATTCATAGGCAGTTAACGAACCTTCGTCATTTGGTCGAATTATGTCAATTCAGTGTCGTAATCTGTCAGCTGGGCTTGACATAACGCGACCAATTATAGGCCCGCCATCTGCCTTCAACTTCTAGTACATAAAGACATTAGAAATGCACATACAGCTACATTTATTTATACGTATAAGCGACTCGCACCAGTTTCACTTCACAGGTGTGTGATTATGTACGTCATTACCCATTAGATATTTTTATCATACTTCAGGGAAAGGTATAGATAATACTTTTATGTACATTTTCCTCAAACAAATTTTAGAAAGCAAATGCAAGTAAATGTAATGCACTACCCTTAAGTATTATAATCTAATATATAAAATTCTCATGTCACGGTGTGCGTAATTGAACTCCTCTGAAACGGCTCGACCGATTTTCGTGAATCTTAGCGAGCATATCGGCTAGGGTTGAGATTCGGACAACATCTACTTTTTATATTGATAAGTGCATTTGTTGAATAAATAATAGTAAATTATTATAACTCGAGACTGAGGGCGACCATTGTTTGTGCGACGGGATAGCGATAGACGTTGCTATGGTAACATATTTATTTAGTCACTTCAAAAAAGTAATATGGGCGAAATAGGTATTTTATATTATGGCAAAGCAACGTTTGCCGGGACAGCTAGTCTTATATATAAAATGCTCGTGTCACAATGTTCGTTCCCGAACTCCTCCGAAACGGCTTGACCGATTCTCATGAAATGTTGTGAGCATATTGAGTAGGTCTGAGAATCAGCCAACATCTATTTTTCATACTAAAAATATTTATATGGCAAAACAACGTTTGCCGGGTCAGCTAGTAATATTATAACAAAGAGATAAGATTTGATTTTTGTACGTTAATATTTTTTTTCTTTCTTATATTCTCAACTACCGTACATCGTACGACGTGTCGTGTCCGTGTCGTGGGAATCCACGACAAAGCGCCATTGGGACGAATATCATATACTAGTTAGGGCCGGGACACAAAAACACGGCACGACGTCGTACGACGTCGTACGGCGCCGTGTCGTGGGAAAGCGCTGCTATCAAAGCTTCCATCATAGGGGCTGCCTGAGAAATTGTGTAAGTGGGTCACTTATTTCTTAGCAGACAGAAGCATAAAGGTAGTTGACGGCGAATGCTCGGAAACTCAGTCTGTTGATGCTGGTGTCCCTCAGGGCTGTGTGCTATCACCTACTCTATTCATACTGCATATCAATGACATGTTATTACAGGACGTGATGCTGTATATACCGGCTCCCCCAATATTTCCCGGCAAAATGTCATTGAGAGTCGAAACGAACTTGTGTCTAAGGTAGAGAATTCATTGGAGAAGGTATCTGAATGGGGTAAACGTAACTTGGTCCAATTCAACCCCGCCAAGACACAAGTCTGCGCGTTCACCACTAAAAAGTCACCAAGGGTCGTATATCCTCGTTTCGATGGCACATCTTTAACCATCTCCCCTAGCATTGAGATACTTGGCGTCAACATATCGAGCGAAGTCCAGTTCCGATATCATCTAGAGGGTAAGGCCAAATTAGCGTCGAAGAAGCTTGGTGTTCTTAACAGAGCGAGACAGTACTTCAGTCCGGACCAACGCCTACAACTCTACAAGGTGCAGGTTCGGCCTCATATGGAATATTGTTCTCATCTCTGGGCAGGGGCGCTAAAATACCAACTGCTCCCTCTGGATTGTATCCAACGAAGGGCCGCTCGCATTGTTGACTGCCATAGTGTTTCAAACAGCTTGGACCCCTTGGAATTACGCCGAGATGTAGCTTCACTCTGCATCCTCTATCGGTTGTATCACGGGGAGTGCTCTGAGGAATTGTTCGGAATCATACCACCTGCAACTTTTCGCCATCGTCCCACGTGAAAAACATACCATCCTCATCAACTTGATGAGTGGCAGTCTTCCACAGTGCGTTTTTCGCGTAACTTTCTGTCGCGCACTGTAAAACTCTGGAACGAACTGTCACCAGTCGTCGTACGTCGCCGTACGGCGTCCTACGACGTCGCCTCATCTTGAATTTCTACGTGAGTTTCTACGGCACGACGTCGTATAACGCCGTACGGCGCCGTGCCGTATTTTTGTGTCCCGGCCCTCAGTCCTAAAAAAAGGGAAGTAGCCTTAGAATATTTTTATAGCGAGAAAATGTAAGGTTCCCGTGAAATCTATTATGATGTATCATATTGTAGTTACGTAAGTACTCACTATATTATTATATTTACACGTGGGAGAGCCATGCTTCGACACGAATGGGCCGGCTCGACCGGATAAATACTATGTTCTCACAGAAAACCGGCGTGAAACAGCGCTTGTGCTGTGTTTCGCCGAGTGAGTGAGTTTACCGGAGGCCCAATCCCCTACCCTATTCCCTTCTCTACCCTCCCCTGTTCCCTTCCCTTCCTATCCCTACCCTCCCCTATTACCTTATTCCCTCTTAAAAGGCCGGCAACGCACCTGCGGCTCTGATGCTGCGAGTGTCCATGGCGACGGAAGTTGCTTTCCATCAGGTGACTCGTTTGCTCGTTTGCCCCCTTATTTCATAAAACAAAAATCATAATGAAGCAAACATTAACTCTGGCTCTGATGTGATTACGGTGTGAATCAGCCCTTACAATTTTCACGGATACTTAGCTTTGTCCTCACCCGCCATATTAAAACTTTTAAAGTAATTTTTATATTTCCAAAAGAAGCAAGTCATAATAAAATTAGTATACAAGTAATTTAAATTTATTATCTTAATAACTACTGGAGCAATTTTTATGTTTTTTGGCACACATGAAGAATAGACCACGTGAAGGGACATAGGATATTTTTGCGGAAAATTGTACGGTTTCCGTGAAATTCCTAATTTACGTGGGTGAAGCCGCGCGGAACATCTACTTTTATAACAATTCTGGAACCTAATTTGACCCCTACTAACCTAAATATTTGAACCAATGAAGGACCAGCATTTGTTTCTCGTAATAGTTCAAATTAAATTAAAATGAAGTACATTATCATCATTAAAACTATTACATTGGATCATGTATGACGGTTTCTATGGTCTGTTTGAATTTTTCTTCATTCAAAGTGTGTATATCCAATTTTCAAAATTCGCAAATCACATCAAAGTATAATGGCTCTCCTACAAAATGCTATTTCATTACTTTCGCCACTCTCCTCAATTTTCCATCATGCATAAAAATTAAAATTTCTTTATGTATGTTCTACGTCTTTTTCTATTATTTATAAGCTTCATTTTATAAGTTTTCTTTCATTTGCTGTATACTTTGTATCCATGACAGATTAGCTTACACAAATATAAAACCGACTTCCAAGGTAAAAACAATAACATCCTTATAATATGAACTAAAAAGTATTAAATAATTTTTCCCATCGAATAGTGCCTTTTTCCGAATTCGGCAAAAACTCAACTATTTCTGTACTCAATCCTTCATCATTTTGAAGTCGGTACCAGATATAGCTGAATCTTCAGTCTGCCAAAATATTTGAAACATTTGTAACTGGCACCGACTTCAAAATTATGAAGGATTGAGTACAGAAATAGTTGAGTTTTTGCCGAATTCGGAAAAAGGCACTATTCGATAGGAAAAATTATTTAATACTTTTTAGTTCATATTATAAGGATGTTATTGTTTTTACCTTGGAAGTCGGTTTTAATTTTTTGTTAAAAATAATAATTTCACTCTTTTTAGTTTTTAGTTACCTAGTAAGTAGTAAACTATCGCGTACTATGTACTATCAAAGAAGTTGATTCCTATGCAGATCGGGGAGCAGTTTGGTTGCGTTACGTCAAACCCAGCCGACAGATCACAATTAACATTGAATTGACATATTCGACCAAATAACGTTGGTCTATCAATTATTGCATAGGAATCAATTTCCTCGATGGTACGTAGAATAATACACCTGTATTATATTATTTTACGTATCTTATTACAAGCTCACCGGTGAGCGAGACACAATAGAATAACAATATATTTCCAAGAATCCACGATCGAAGGATACAAACTATTAGCAACAAATCATAAGTATCGTGCAGAGACCGGTCTCGAACGCTTCAACTCCCAAGCGGCCACATTGTGGTGTTATACGAATTCGGACATCTATTAATAACCGGCCCCACTCGTTCGACTCGAGCGATCTTTGCACGAAAAATTTTGAGTGTGAAGTTTTGAAAATAGACAAACTGTGTTACGCTCGTAAAAATCTCATTATTCGGTATTTTATTCGAAGATGAACTTTTCTCATGTTCTGGGAATTGGATCCCAGGTGCGCGAGGTCTACCGTCTATGGCGGTTGCATACTAAGGTATAATATTAATATATGTATTATCTATCTCGATGGCCGTCGCCGCGCGCCGCTGCGGCTCGGCCGCTAGTGCGCGCCCGGTCGCGAATTTACAAAGGCTATATCATTAGAGTGAAAGCGCAAACTGAACTGGCTTAGCTTTTGTTAGACAAAAACTTGACAAAACCCTTATCTGTTTTAGTACAGAAAATGACCGAAATCGCCTAGAAAGAGATTAGCTAAATTGTTTCTAACATTGCAGCAACATATTATGCTATTCAATTTGATACCGATATGGTAAATACATCGTCATTGTTAACTTTAAAAATATGTAGGTGGATAGTTATATGAAAATTGTTATTACTTATTATTTTAATGTTACAGTAATGAAATTACTTACTCGTTTCTATTCTGTATTTAAGGGTCCGTATACGAAATTTTTCGATTTCGCTGATTTTACAGACGTGATTTAACAGTTAAAATACAGTATTTCTATAAGTTTTAATGCACAACATGTAAGATCATTTCAATTATAATATAGTGTTGGAGCTAGATTTTTTATTTTTTTTAAGTATCTTTAAATAATCCAACTCAAACCCGCGACAGTTTTGTGATTTTTGCTGTAAAAGGTTTAGAATATCACCTTTTTATGAATTGTATTGACGTCTTAACGGTATGAAAAAAATACAATTCACTGTTAAGAAAGTCGTCTATAAAATGTTGGAATTACTTTTTACCACTTTAATATAAAAAACCGTTTAAAAACAGAAAACCTCTATCTGCCCGCTAACTTGGCGATCGTCCTTTTTCACCTGGCACATGAAAGACGGGCGTGAGTGTGAAGAGAGCAGTAGAAAAGAGAATACGGGCTCTTAAGTGACAAAAAATACTACTTAATTAACTAACAAACTTTAATTAATAGGTAAGAAACAGGTATGTACATAACTACACACTTGTTGAGAGTACAAAATATAATTATAAAACTATCTTAGATAAATAAACAAAAGCTCATCTATTAGAGTCTGGCTCGTGACTCAAACGGTATAAGCCTTTGTAAATACGCCGCCCGGTCTGGTACCTGGCAACGCGCGCGCCGCGCCGCTCGCTTGACAGCCCTAGCAGATTGTAGCAAGCGAGACGCCAGACAGTTAATGTACTATGAACGCTAAGCGCAATGCAAAAGGTTGAAATTAGGTTGTTTCATGTGTTGTTGTGAGACATGCATGTTATTTATTTATATTAATTATCGAAGCAGCTTGCTTCTCAGAAGTAATGTCAAATGTGTGCCTTATGCTCTGGACTTAAGGATGAATTTGTTTTGTTCAATTTTGGTGACATCGGTGACCCTAATGTGGTAATGATGATGATGATGATGAATGTAATTTGCATAGTAGCATATGCTTTCAGTTCTTAAAACAGCGCCTAAACCCCCAAACTTGTATCTATAAGGAATCCGGAGTTCTCTTAGTATCTTCGGAACCATGGTATACCTCGGTGCAAAATCTTGCGTTTTGGTAGCATATGCTTAGGATGCTTCTCATAAAACCAAAATCACCATATGTTTCCATATAAATTTCGAGGAGTTCCCTCGATTACTCATGGATCCCATCATCAGGTCACCACTTTTGTGAACATAGTACCAAATTGGAGTGAAACCTAATACAACAAAACAAAAATTTCGAAAATCGGTTCACAAACGGCGGAGTAATCGTTGAACATACAAAAAAAAAAACAAAAAAATATCCACAGTCGAACATATAACCTCCTCGTTTTTTGGAAGTCGGTTAGTTATATTTTCGTTTAGCATATTTATGGCCTGTTTCACCGCTTCCTGATAAGGTGCCGGATAGGCTTATTTGACAGATTCTCCATACTCCATCTGTCAAGTTAAGTGGTGGATAGCCTTATCAGGAAGTGGTGAAACAGGCCCTTAAGGGTTTAAATATCTAAAATGTTTATCTTTTACTTCTATTTATTGCTTTATTGCAATCATCTTGCGAACAGAACGCCAATAAAGAATACTATAATATAAAATATTAGACCGTACTTATCAACAAACATTTGGACTCATATATGAGTAGATCCTAAAACTAGATGACGCCCGCAACTCCATTGCGCCAAAATTCGTTTATCGCGCGCAAACCGTACATTTTTCCGGGATGAAAAGTATCCTATGTCCTTTCCGGGGACTTAAAGCATCTCCATACCAAATTTCAGCCAAATCGGCTCAGCGCTTTGGAAGTGAAGAGGCAACAGACAGACAGACAGACAGATACACACTTTCACATTCATAATATTAGTATGGATGAATATAATATTATTCGATAATTTCGTTTCGTGCGTTAGATAATCTAACTAATTTTGACGATAAGTGCAAGATTGAATATCAATTGTGTGTATCAACAAGGACAGCTGCAGATATTTAAAATTATTCCCCAAGATATGATCAGGTTATTGAAAATTTATCGAGTATAATTTTATCCAAACATGATAAAAACGTTTTAAGGAAAAAAAACTATTACGCCGAGGTCGGGTTAAAGTATTTACTTTTAGTAGCCTTTTTGGTAGCATAATAATAATATGCTTAGAACACTTTTTATGAAACCGAAGTGACCACATATTTCTATTTAAATTCCTTCAATTACTCATGGATTCCGTCATCAGGTTCACTACTTTTGTGAACAATTTACTACTAAATATTTAAACACTAAACATAGAGTAAAACACTAAAAAATATATAAATAAATAGTAAATTTACTACAAAATATTTAAATACTACAAAATATTTTTAGGGTTGAAATGTTTAGTAGTAAATTTACTATTTATTTTTATATTTTTAGTGTTTTACTCTATTTTTAGTGTTTAAATATTTAGTAGTAAATTTAGTAAAAAAAATTATACACAAAAAAAAATTTTTAGTGCTTGAATATTTTTAAGTTAATTTTTGTACAGGAACCTAGGTAATTACTATTTTAAGCTGAAAAATAACTCAAACATGTTAAATATTTTCGTATGAGAAAATGATTTTGGTATTACGTATGTATGAGAATTTCGAGGGTAGCCCGGCTTTTTAAGAATTAATGTTAAACTTGATGCGACATAGCCTCCGACTGCATTTTGTAGTCCACTTTCTTCTTCTACATTTTTCTATGTAACCTTCTATACATCCTGGCATGAAACTCGTAAGCAAGAGTCGTATCAATTAAAGTATGGACTCGATGCCTCCGGCAGAATTAGGTCGTATTTTGTTCTTTTTAGTTAACATTTTTTTGCAGTCAGGTTTTATTTTTATTTTTTAATTAATTTATTTTATTTGCAACTTTTAAGTTGTAGCCATCTAACCATTTCGACAACCAATCTTATAAAAAAATGAAAAACTACCGTGTTGATATATTTTCTAAGTGTACCTACAATAGGTAGGTACATAGGTTTGGTACTGTTTTAATTTATGTTTCTGGTTTTAAGTACCTAATCATTGGTTTTTTTTTAATTCTTTGTCATTGAATTTTCATCTTGTTTCAGTAATTTCAGTTGAATTTTAATTATTGTATTTATCCATGCAGGCGGCTTTTGTTTTTTTTTTATTATTATTTATTGTTCCATTTGATATTAAAACTGCAAATTATATGTAATATATTTAGAATCAGTGTTTAAAATCCTTTATTTTGATACCCCACTCGATATGCTTGGTAGAATTTTTATTTTCTTTGCCTTACAAGTACCTCCCCTACACATCAAGCGGGGTTGAATTTTTTTCACGCCCACCCCATGGTGTGGAGTGTCGTTGGATAGGTTTTTCAAAAATATTATGAGTATTCATAAATCATTTTCCGATTTAGGAATCCATTTGTGAAATATTAAGCAAGTGGAAAGTATCGTTAGAGTCCAGTGTCCCTTCCCTTCCAGTCCCTTCTACCAGCTATTCGGTTGCTTCTAGAAATGTGAAAAAATTCACGGGAGTAGGAAATATGGTAAATTAAAAAGGAAAACTATCACGGCTAAGAAGAAGTTATTGAGTAGAGATCAACTACGATAATATGGCGCGCCCCTCCAAAATTCAAAACATTTGAAGTGCGTTGTCAAAACGTTTGAAGTGCGTTGTCAAAACGTTTGAAGTGCGTTATCTTGCGCGGTAGGCTAGTTATGATTAGTTGACCAACAAAATATCTTGGTAATAAGTGACATTCACTGAAATATTACCTGTACTGTGATGTGATTGAATACTTACTACAAAGAAACTCTTTTTATAAGGATGTGACTACTCACATTGAAACAGTCATTTGGAGGGGCGCGCCATGTTATCGTAGAGATCAACTACGATAATATTATGGCGCGCCCCTCCAAAATTCAAAACGTTTGAAGCGCGTTGTCAAAACGTTTGATGTGCGTTGTCTTGCGCGGTAGGCTAGTTATGATTAGTTGACCAACAAATTTTGGTAATAAGTGACATTAACTGAAATATTACGTGTACCTATTGTGATTGGTTGAATACTTACTACATACAAACTCTTTCATAAGGATGTGACTACACACATTGAAACAGTCATTTGGAGGGGCGCGCCATGTTATCGCAGCTGATCTCTAACGATCAACTAAAATAAATGTTTTCGGCGAAGTATAAAGCAACTTTTCGTTCAAATTCCTTTGAAAGCAACCGAGATGATGTTGTTAGTAGTGTAAAACACGTTATAAATGTACATGTATTGACCATACATACATTTAAAAAAACTAGCGGTACTACGGAACACTACATTGCGCGTGGCTCGACATGCACTTGGCCGGTTTTTTAAAATTTATTAGCCATTATTTGTCGTTAAAAAGTAAATGACGAAAAAATATTGTAATGGGATATCCATATAAAGACATAGACATAATATACCGTCGCGGAGTTTTCCGTAGACCTTTTCATTGTGTACAATCTTGTACAATATATAGTAAGTACATTATTTTGATAAAATATCTCATAGGGTTCAGCCTGAGTTTACAATGTAAGCGGAAAAAAATTTAATAATTTACGACATCAAATTAAAAACCTCAAAAATAATAGTATTTTTCCACCATTTAATTGATGTTGTTATACTTATTGACGACCTCTGCGGCGCAATGGGTAGAGTGTGTGGCAGCTCAAGCCGGAGGTCGTGGGTTCGAATCCCGCCGATGGAACACAAATTTTTTCAATGTTCCTGGGTCATCCAGTGTGTATTAAATATGGGTATGATATAATAAAAATCTTAAATATATGTATAGTATAAAAGTATTAAATATAGAATGAAATAATCACATACATAAGCACACACACACACACACACACTCATACACACACACACACACACAGCGCGATAACGATATTTAAAATTTTTGTAACTTTCAATATTTCACTTATCAGTTTGTTTTTTTTTTATTCTTAATTAAAATAAGTACTATTTTGGTGATCTGCAGGATAGGCTCAGCCTAGTGCAGACATCAAAGAAACTCAGGAGTAAAACGTCTGTAATCTTAAAATAATATAATATACTTACCTGTAAAAATATTGTAACAGATGTATGTAAATGTTATTCAATAAATTATTATTATTATTATATTTCCGTTGTCTGGTACCCGTAACACAAGTCTTTCAGGTACTTAGCACGGGGCCAGATTGACGTGGTGTGAAGCGTCCATAGATTATTATTATTATTATTACTTATAAACCTTCCTCTTCAGTCACTCTATCTATTAAAAGAAAACCGCATCAAACTCCGTTGCTTAGTTTTAAAGATTTAACATCATACAAAGGGACATTAGGACAGAGAAAGCGACTTTGTTTTATGCTATGTAGTGATATTATGTAATTCAATTAAAATGGGAAATGATAATTTTAGCCAGTTATTTCGCGTTAAGTTACAGTATCTCTCCAACGTGATCGTATCTCTATCGTGATCTCTATACTACAAATTTTTGTATAAGTAAGTATAGTATACCAAATATACAAAAATTCTAACGAAAAATATGTAAATCCAATATTCCATACTTCCATTCTAATAATATTAATGCAAAGGTGTGTCTGTCTGTCTGTCTGTTACTTTTTCAAGCACAAAGCACTGAACCTATTTTGTTTGTAGTAGAGATACTTGGGAGTCTCGGGAAAATGTACGGTTCCCGCGTGATAAACGAATTTTGGCTAACTAGTATTTATATAGCTTTATTACAACTAGATTTTATTAAAAAAAAATACTACTACCATAGTTAAAGCATTTTAATACATAGAGAGACCATAGTTACAAACTACTGAACTTTTGATTTTATTACAAAAATAGATTTGAATAGCCTCTTCAAAGTTTTAAGAGCGATTTTACTTATATAAGCTAATATAAAAAAGGTAGCTAAAGTAACACCCAAACATATAAAAATAAGTTCAACTTCATAGTACTCGGTCCAGTGCAAGTAGGCGCTCGGTGGTATGAGATGGTCACCGCCGTACTTGATGATGTGCTCCGTCCACCACACGGCCAGATCCACAGGCTGTATAGGATGTTCCCTCATCAGACTACGAAGTCTTAGCATATTCTGCTTGTAACTGTAACATACATTATAACACAACTTATTATATTTCCAAAATGGCCAAAATTTTATAATACTACTTTATCAATCAAAAATACTTAGCAGTAGCTTTGTCTTCAAAGCATACTTTTGCATACCTATTATCTGTTATAATTGTTGTTATGGCGTTTTGGAAATCATTTTCATTTAGCGCTTCAATGTTGAGCTGTAGTCCAATTTTATGGCGAACGTACTTTTCGGCGTTATACCACTGATCCGCTAGCATCGGTATGGCGAGTAGAGGTACACCAGCATTTATAGCCTCATCAGTCGATTGTAAACCACCTTGGGTAATGAATAATTTGATGTTTGGGTGCTCTGAAATCATCAGCTTGTTTAAATAATAATTTATGACAATCTTATTAATTCTTCTATTAACAGGTCTATCCGAATAAATATTAAAAAAAAACTATTCATAATGTTGTTTTTATTTACAAATAACACAAGAAAAAACTATTTAATGATAACGTAAATTAATGTACTTGTTGTATGTTACTTACTTAAAAGAGTTGATTGTGGAAACCATTTTCGTACTTTAACATTTTTAGGTTGATTTGCTATACTCTCATTATCCCATTTTAAAAGTATGTCGTATGGTAGCTTGGCAAAAACTCTTGTTATTATTTCTTGTTTCTCTTTAGGTAAAAGAGAAGGTAAAACATTTGAACCCAGACTCATATAAATGACACCATTTTTGGAAGCATCTAAATATGATTTCAGTTCCTGTAAAAATAAAATAACTTACTTTGTTGATCGTAATGGCATATAAAGAATAATATTATCAATATAAAAAATGCATTTAAACTTATAAAAATTTGGGAAATCAAAAATTTTCAAATATTCTTACTTTTGTCATTTCCTCATCTGGGGTATTATGTATACCCCCAATATATAGAATATTTGGTGATACAGGACGGTTCTCTGCCCATATCGGATGCTCATTAATTAAAAATAACTTAACTTTTTTGTGTAATTCTTTCAAATCGGCATTTTTACCAAAATGCTTACGAAGAATTTTTGTGTCTTCCTCTTCCAAATGTTTTAAGAAAACATCCAACAAGATATCTCTTGCAATTTCAATAACTTTTTCCCATCGTGTCAAATTATAAAGTCTTTGTCTTGTAAATGTTGGAAAGAGAAGAGGGTGACTGGGTGCACCTAATAAGCTGTAATAACTAGAAATTGTTCCAAGAGAGCTCCATAAGATAACAGGAGCCTTAAGCTTTTCGGTCAAACCAAGAAGAACTCTATTACTTGATTGTAGCAACAAAACATCAAAGTAATCTTTGGGTTTGTTTAGTATATCTTGCACCTCTGGGGCTTGCAGTTGTAGATCTAATGTAGTTCCAAGGCGTATCAGATATTTTGCCATTTGAACTAGTCCTTCTGACGGTTTTCCCTTATTGTTCAGACGAACATCTCTAAAGTGCCGGTATGATATATCGTGCACATCTATTTCTGTCAAATTCACTGGTGCCTTGCCTTTTTCGTAAGACGGGTTAGTAGTAACGAGGGTGACTTCATGACCACGTTTTACAAGTTCATGTACGAGGGGCCGTGCAGCTATTTGATGACTTATTGACGGTGTGTTGATAAACGCTAATATCTTAGCAGTATCTACTGGAATGTAATATAGAAATAGCAATAATCCAGTAACCCGAGTTTGCTTCGTCATTATTATTTTTTTATTATTTCAATTGCTATTTTCTTATTTTATTTTGACTGGTACTGTTGCTAATTTTATTTATATCACTGATTTTGGAAACTGCTAGCTTTATGAAAATTTCTGATTTGTATAAAAATATGTCAAATTCTTTTTAGTTTCGAGCATGATGTTTTAGTCCAGCAAATTTAAAGGTGCTCCCACACAGCAGTTATATAACGTTAGATAACATTTTTGTCTAATGGTGCTCCCACACCGCAGTTAGAAAATGTTTAGTAACGTTAGTAAGCATTTGTTAGCAAACATTTAATCACAAATGTTAAAAAAACGTTAAAAATGTTTCATATTTAGTAAACGTAAGTTAACAAATTATACCAAAACAAATTATAGCAAAATAAAACATAATTGCGTTACCTTTTGTTTATAAACCTTTTATGAGGAAGGACGGAGTATGCGTTGAGCCAATACCGGACTTAAATGTTATAAAATGTTAGTAAACATTAGTAAACATTTTCTATTAGTGTAGGAGCACTTATAACATGTAACAGTTCCTAACAAAATGTAACAATTGATAACATTTGTTATTAAATGTTTTTATGTTAGAAAATGTTTAGAAACATTTTCTAACGACGGTGTGGGAGCACCATTACATTTTTTAACGAATTATAATAAAAGACACGTTTATTTCTTGACATGTTGTAGCGTATGTTACACGATGTTATAAAATGTTATCGTGTTACATAATGTTTTATAACGTTATATAACTGCTGTGTGGGAGCACATTTAATATCTGACACTTTCAAAACAATGTTCTAAACCGCGTCTTCTAGTTTAACAATACGCACTAATGGCAATGAATTAATTATTGATTAACTTGTTTTATTGAGGATACTATACCTCTTTTATAGATAGTTAAACCATTAAATGTCCAAAAAGGAAGAGACAAAAGTAGTAAAGATAGAATAATTGAATAAAAGATAGAATAAAAGAAAATGCGTTATTTTTAATTACTGTTTTTAAATTACTAGCTAACATCATTATCAAAGTTTCTGTTTTCGACTTTTCCATCCACACTTTTTGAGTATTTATTTATGAGACTTTAGTTCTAGTCTTCATATTATATTTTTATTTCAAAATAACTTGAAACGTTGCATGTCAACATTTCATAATGAACACAATATGTTGGCCTAATATATAGGTGACTGACTGACTGACTGACTGACATAGTCATCTATCAACGCACAGTGGTTTGGCCACTGGACGTATCGGGCTGAAATTTGGCATGCAGGTAACTATTGTGATGTAGGCATCCGCTGAGAAAGGATTTTGATAAATTCTACCCCCAGAGGGATAAAATAGGGGATGAAGGTTTTAAACCGATCGGGTAGAGACTTTGCATGCATACTATGATAAAGACTTTCGCTTAAATAAGGTCCCGTTTTTTACCCCTTACATAGGAACCACAAAAAGGGGAAAGATATCCATATTTGTTATTATATTATGTTAACGCGGACGAAGTCGCGGGTAACAGGTAGTTTAAGGTGACGCCGCGTTAAAGTAAGAAACCGTGTTGGATATGTTTTAGATTGCTTGTTTACTATGAGAGGCCGGGCCGGCCTCTCATAGAAAACAAGCAATGGAACAGCAAAAAATGGAAAGGGCGTAAGCGACAAAATGGTTTTTGTCGCGTAATTTAAAAACCATAAATACATTTCATATAAGCTATGCACATATTAAAGTGCATGCTTCAACCAATTTATGTACAAATTTTGGAACCTTAAATCACTCTCCTCTGTTGGAAAAATAGGAATCCCTTTTTTTACAGAGGTCTTTTCGATTGATAATTCTGTGTTATAAAAGTTGTCCAATCGTGTTATGCTATGGGCAATTCAAAGACAAAGACATGATGAATACTGACAATGAACTTTAGTTTCTTAGCTTTAGTCATTGCTGAGAAAAATCGGCATCGCTACAGCCAAATTATCAAGGCGTCGCCTTAATGATAAAAACCCCATCAGCAATGACAATGTAAATAATTAATTATTATTAAGGTTAGGATATTTTTTGGACTCTTTCTTTATTTGAGAGGTTACAAAAGACTTCTCTAAATTAATATGAATTCACAAAAAGTGCCCTTATTATTTCCTTTATTTTTTTATTCACCAGAGTACGTCTAAACGTTTAAAATAGGCGTTAATATTATCTGCTTGCCTTTCAGTCGCGATTGGAAATAAAAGTAAGTCTCTGTGGACTGTTATCTGTGTAACACAAATTTTAGTTCTTCAAGTTACTGAGTATTACTTATAAGGTCATATTGTGCTCTATTGATCTTATTTGTAATTTTTGTCATTTCGTCCTTAACTTCAAAGCTTTTATTAAAAAACTACTAAACCACGCTCTAAAAAGTACGAAACAAGAAAACAGTTTATAGTGATATTATGATGTCATTATTGATATGGATAGCCGTGGTCGTATGTATCTTGTTTTAATTTTGTTATTATCCATCCATACTTCCATACTTAATATTATAAATGCGAAAGTGTATATGACTATCTGTCTGTCTGCCTGTTACCTCTCCACGCTTAAGCCGCTGAACCGATTTTGCTGAAATTTGGCATGGAGATACTTTGAGTCCCTGGAAAGGACATAGGATACTTTTTGTCCCGGAAAAATGTACGGTTCCCGCGTGATAAACAAATTTGGCCAAATTTGCGGGCGTCATCTAGTCTATAATGTATCTGTTTTGCTATAGTAGGTGGCATACGACCACGGCTATCCTTTAAACATTTCCATAACATCACTATACACTGTTTTCTTTTATCGTACTTTTTAGAGCGTGTTTTAGTAGTCGGGTTTTAGTTTTTTATAAGTACAATATTTTTATTTCAATTATTTTGGGGCTAAGATTCACTCTATACATTTTTTAACCTTTCCTACTCCTCAAATGATTGAGGATTTTCTACAATTTATTTGGTTCTAGTGAGCAAATGAATAGTTATTTATTGTTTCGCGAGCTATTACTCAAAGGCTAAAAACGGGACCCGATCACAAAGATAAAATATCAGCCTTTCCGTCTATCCAAATCCAGGCTGTACCTCAAGAACCGCGCTCAACACTAACAACGCATTACGCAACAACATATCGGGGGGGAGGTTTTGGGGATCGAAGCCCCCCTAGTTCAGGCTATGCACCCCCACATGGTAATTAAATGACACTCAAAAAGTATTCTAAGTCTGGGCAAATATCCTATCGAATTTTTGCCCTACCTAACTGTCGATTTGTCTGTCTACCTAACTGTCGATTTGTCTGTCTGTCTGTTCGGAAATAAATTTGTCGGTCAGTAAGTCTGTTGATATTAATTTCCTACGGCTTACACAAAACCACAAAATACTCCGCTATCGGGATTCGAACCCGATATGTAAGCAATAATAAGGAGGATAGCTGATATTTAATGCGTGAAGCGCTTAACACTAAATGAATATGAAAGATGAAAGGATACAAGATAAAATACTTACAGAATGAAATTTATTATGAGGATGAATAAACAGTAAATATAAAGCACAGTGAAATAACAAGATAAAGAAATAGCATAGAAAACAGTATGAAAAAGCACAAATGATAATATGAGATGAAATTATGAACTATGAGAACACGATCGAACTACGTAAGCAAAATGGTCTAAGTAGCAGGGACACAAGCGGTGCGTATGAGAATTGAGAACCTACAGGGAAGTGGCGTATGCGCCCGTAGATTCTAGAAGCCGGCGAGGCTCGGCGACCGGTTGTAAGGGAGACGGACACACGCCGCGCGGAAGCGATAAGCGTAGCGTTTTTGTACACAACAAATATCGCTACAGTACTCCTCGGCTGAGTCCGTTGACCACGAACTTTGGGAATCTAAGCCATCGACCGCTTGGCCTCTTAAAATATTTTTTTTGTTCTTTACTGTAAGTCCCCTAAATGACGTTACAGTCAATTTAACGTGCTATCATGTAGTAGCGTATAACTAGCGGACAATCGAGAGGCTTTTAACGATTTCACCTCATTTGTCCAAATAAGATAAGTACTAACCCTTAAAGGCTACAATGATTTCGTGTACTATTATGACTACAACGGGTGTAAAAACACCCGGTTCTTAAAATTGGAGAATAATGACTTAATTAAAATCTTCATATTGCAAAAATGGTCTCGAAATGTTATTTGGACTTTTAACCCTTAAACAAATGCATAAAAACCTCATATTTATTATAAAAATACCTTCTACCATGACAATTAATCAGAATCCTGAAAACTGAAGAAATATTACTACCTGTATGAAAAATCTACTATATTGTATAAGGTGCATTGGGGTAATCTCGTAAAGTTTTTAGAAGAGTGAGCTATTGTGTCATTGTTTCAACTTTAGAAGACGAATTTGTATATATTTTTACCTATAGTTCTACATTTTAGTTATAATAAAAATATTTCCATGTGAATTGTATCTTTTTTAGTTCAAAAGTATTTACGGATTCTGGTATAACTACTCCTTTGAAATATAACCCTATTTTTACATTTCATGGATAATTTCGAAAACTCAAGGGGTAATTTCAAATAACAGCGAAACACGACCTAATGTAAAAATACATTTAAGGCACACATTTACTTTTATTCTATTTTACCCCATACAAAAACATTGTGCATACAAGCCATAGAAGACACCAAACTAAGTTTTAGACTGCAATATTTTCGAAATTACCCCATCGGGGACGCAGATGTCCTCAACATTTGGAGCAAAGAAGTAAATAGATAAGAACAATAAAAAAGCCGACACTAAATATTATTGTATTTATTTCATACCCAGCAAAACTATAACTAACGAAATAAAATATGAACTCATTTTTTGTTAAAAATAAAAATAATTTTTACTCAGTCTCGTAAATAGCTAAATCAAAATTAAAACTAAATTAAAAAAAGGAAGTAGTTTTCAATTGCAGAGGAAAGGCGCGCACTCTGCATTTAAAAACCACGTCAGCAATCAGCACCCGAGCAGTTGACACCTGCAAATAATAAAAGTGGCTTCTCACTTAAACCATTTTTATATAGTCATGTCATACAGGTTCCCGAGATTTTTTTTTAATTACAATCAAGCTAATTTTTCGTGAGTAGCTTCATTTTGATAAGACGAACAACAATTTCCTCTGCGTAAATTCTTGAAAGTGGTAGCTAACAGAGATAGAACTATTAACCTATCAATATACAAAAATCAGATGGTTAGGGTTGTGTTTTAGGGTTCCGTAGTCAACCAAGTTTTGTTGATTAATGACCTAAAACGACTATTTAACGGAACGAAATTGATAGGTTAATAGTTCAAATTCAAGGTTAAAATTCAAGAGCAACCTTGTCCTACAATTAATAGAACAATCCATATTTTAGGACCATCAATAGAAATATTACATCCTTTCTATCTCTGTTAGCTACCACTTTCGAGAATTTACGCAAAGGAAATTGTTGTTCGTCTTATCAAAATGAAGCTACTCACGAAACATTTACTGGATAGTAATAAAAAAAATGTTTTTGGGAACCCGAACTATAGGTAATCTTTAAAACTGTTTTTTTTTTAATATTAACAATAATAAAAATTATTCTACACTATTCAAAAATACGTTTTAAATCTCTTAATGTCGAAAATCGACATGATTTGTACGAGTCGAGTCAAGTTTGGACTCTGTATTTTCATTCGTTTAATGTTGCGCACCCCTGCTAAAGACTATGAAAAAATTATTGGGGAAATTTCGTTGGCAAATTTACCCCACTGGGGTTATTTAGAATGTTTGTTAAAAATCATAGCTAGAGCAACATTACCTATTCATAAGAAAGCAAAAAACGTCAAAGCTTCTTTAAAACAAACAAAATATCACGTAACTTACCTAATTTCTGTGTAAAAAAATACGGGGTAATTTCGATAATCCCAAAAAATTATAAAATTGCACTTGGCGCGAAAATATGAACTTAGCGCACACGCACTCCCGGCTGACGGCTCGAGGAAAGGAAGCGGGGAGGTGATTAAATTGGCGTCTCGGTAAATGTGGCCAGAGCACAAAATTACTTTCTGTTTGGTAATTATTTCCCATTTTCGGAATATCCCCATTTTTTTTCTTCCGAAGTTACCCCAATGCACCTAAGGTGTTTTAATTTATTGATAATTCATATTTTTTTATAATCACAGAACAGACAATAATAAGACGCACAAAATATTTATAAACTTTTAAAAAAAATATATTTTTTTGTACTTAATTGAAATTTCCATAAAATTTGTGTAGTCAAAAGTTTGTACTTATGTCACGAAATAAATAATCCATAAGGCATAAAAATACAATTTTATATCAAAATAACGTAAACAAAATCGAAATAAGCTTAGAAAGTTCATCTTGACAGCCTTTTTTGGCGACAATACTTTATGAATCACTTAGCGAATGACTTTTGCCTGTGGTCCAATTTATCAGACTTGTCGATGTCCAAAGTGGTTTTTGAGACAGCCTATATAATCTTAAATGAAACATAACAACGAATTTTTAAATAATGAGTTAATAATAAAAGTAGGCACCAAAATAAACATTTTACTTTCGACAAATTTTAATACCCCATTATGACTACAACGGGTGTAAAAACACCCGGTTCACCTTTGTATATCAAAATCTGCGTGTGCTAGTCACTGTTTTTCCTGCGTATTCAGAGGCTACTTAACTTTTAGAAGAATACACGAAATCACGAAGCGATCAGTTCGCACATAAAAAACTATAGCCAAAAGATTTTGGGACCTGGGTGTAAAATCACCGTTGTAGCCTTTAACCCTTAAGGGTTAAGTAGTTTGAAAGTTACGAGAGAACAGATGAACATCCATACCCACATACTTACATACATACATACAGGTCAAAATTATAAACCTCGTTTTTGCTTCGCCGTAGTCGGGTAAAAATCATAACCCTCCTTTTTGCTTCGCCGTAGTCGGGTAAAAACACTTCAGCCTCATTTTTTATAATAATATTATATTGGCACAGTATTAATTGTGGACTTTTTATGGGTCGTTTTCAATTATATAATATTATAATATACATACATACTTATATGCAAATGAATAAAAAAAACAAAGTTTTTTCATAACTTTTTATTTATAGTAACTACATAATATTTGTAAAAGTTAATCTTTAAGAGTCAAGACGTTTTTCAACATAAAATATGTAACGAACATACTCGTATGTTGACTTCGGTAAGAAATAAAATGCGATACGACAATGCATTTTTAAGTAGCTAATCAAAATTTTATTTTCTTTTTGTCAGAGATCAGATGATAAGCTCAATTTAACGTTCTTGTGATCAGTAGTATAAAATACCTTCGTGTGCAATGAATATTATTTATAATCTCCGTTTAGCGTTATAATTTATTGATTGGTCCCAGACGTATTGGCCTGTTGTCCTCTGGACTAGGCTGACTATGTTGCGACTTACGAGAATGCCATAATATGTGCTTGGGCAACCAAGCAGGCATTTAAATTCATGTCCCAGGCACTAAAGTATACGATGAGTGGTACTTTGCTCAGAAGATACTGTAAAAAGCATCTAATAAGGATGCAAAGGTCTAGTTTAAATAATTAAATAACTAATTTTGCGTCTAGAACTGAACCGATTCAGTTAAGAAATTAAAACATTTTTTTGAGAAAATGAAATTACTTTCTAGATAAAGTCTTACCATAACTAATAGACCTACTACTTACTCAAATTTAGTTTTTATTCTTACGTTCAACTTTATAAATCGAATTAACGTCTTAAAAATGAGTTTACTAACATAAAATAATAGACACAAAGTTGCTAAAGCAACACCTAAGCATATAAGTACAAGTTCAACTTCATAGTACTCGGTCCAGTGCAAGTAGGCGCTCGGTGGTGTGAGATGGTCACCGCCGTACTTGATGATGTGCTCCGTCCACCACACGGCCAGATCCACAGGCTGTATAGGATGTTCCCTCATTAGACTACGAAGCCGTAGCATGTTTCGCTTGTAACTGAAAATAAACAAGTAGGTAAATTACATTTTTATTATTTCCAAAAGGGGCAGTTAATAATCTGTAGTTTTGCTTTTTCAATATTTTCCTAGTATATTATTATGAATAGGCCTTCGTTACCTTACCTATTATTAGTTATAATAGTTGTTATTGTATTAAGCAAATTGTTTTCATCCAGTGATTCAAAGTTTATTTGTAGTCCAATTTTATGGCGAACGTATTTTTCAGCATTATACCACTGGTCTCCTAGCATCGGTATGGCAAGTAGGGGCACACCAGCATTGATAGCCTCATCAGTCGATTGTAATCCACCTTGAGTAATGAATAATTTGATATTTGGGTGCTCTGAAATCATCATAATAATATTATTTTAGTCGAATTTATAATTCATAATATTTAAATTTATTTGAAAATGTTTGGTCACAAAATGCATAAAAAAATATTATGTACCAATTTTTATTTATACATTAACACAAGAAAAAAAAAAACAATTAAATAATTACGTCAAACATCACATACTTAAAAGTGTTGATTGTGGAAACCATTTTTGTACTTTAACATTTCTAGGCTGATTTTCTATATTCTCGCTATCCCATTTTAAAAGTATGTCGTATGGTAGCTTGGCAAAAACTCTTGTTATTATTTCTAGTTTCTCTTTAGGTAAAAGAGAAGGTAAAACATTTGAACCCAGACTCATATAAATAACGCCATTTTTAGAAGAGTCTAAATATGATTTCAGTTCCTGCAAAAATATAATATTTTGTTTCGTAAATCGTACTTGAATAAAAAATTGTTTTTCAAATTTTTCACTAAACATTTTACAATAAATTAGCTACGGCAAAAAAAATATTCTTACATTTGTCATTTCTACATCAGGAGTCTTATGTATACCACCTACGTAACGAATGTTTGGTGGAAGAGGGCGGTTCTCAGCCCATATTGGATGTTCGTTGATTAGTAATAACTTGATATTTTTGTATAATTTATTAAGATCTGTATCTTCACCAAAATGCTTACGAATAATTTTTAGATCTTCATCTTCTATGTGTTCAAATAAATGACCTATTAAAATATCTCGTGCGATTTCAACAATTTTTTCCCATCGTGTCATGTTATATAGTCTTTGTCTAATTAAAGTTGGAAAAAGGAGAGGGTGGCTAGGGGCACCTAAATAACTATAATAACCAGGAGTGACACCAAAAGAGCTCCATAGAATTACTGGAGTTTTAAATTTTTGGGACAGACCAAGAGCAGCTCGATTGCATGCTTCTAATATAAGAATATCGAAGTGGTTTTCTGGTTTTTTAAGTATGTCTTGAACTTCTGGACTTTGCAATTGTAGATCTAATGTAGACCCAAGTCGCTTTAAGAATTTTATAACTTGACTAAGTACTTCCGATGGATTTCCCTTATGATGTAAAAGTATATCCTCAAAGTGCTTATATGAGATATCATGTACGTCTATTTCTGTCAAGTTCGCTGGTGCCTTGCCTTTTTTGTAGGATGGATCAGTTGTTATTAGAGTAACTTCATGACCACGTTTTACAAGTTCTTGTACGAAGGGCCGTACAACTACTTGATGACTTATTGACGGTGTTGGAATAACTACTAATATTCTAGCGGTGTCTACTGTCGTCCAATATAAACAAAAAAATAATCCGGCAAACAGAATTTGCTTCCACATTATTTTAATTATTATAATTGTCCATCACTCATCGATTTTAAGACTCCGTTTTACTTCTTAAAGCTCGATACTAGTAGTATTTTTATTTGTTTCTTCCGGTGAATATCATGATAATCCCCTACACACTAATAAATCTATAAATTGTATATCCAAAATGATATTATTAGTACGATCACTTCAATATTTACGCAATAATTTATTCAATACGTGTGAACACTCTTAGCACCTTGTGTTATTTTCACCGTTTTTACTGTACTGATAATAATTTAAATGTTGAGTAACGTCTTTTATGCAGGATACTGAAATAATTATTTCTTTATGGAGAGTTAATAGCGATTGCGACTCGTTTTCATTCTAGAAGTTAACTTGTTTAGATAACATTGTTAATTTACTGGTTTTTTTTGACGTGGGAGAGCCATGCTTCGGCACGAATGGGCCGGCTCGACCGGAGAAATACCATGTCCTCACAGAAAACTGGCGTGAAACAGCGCTTGCGCTGTGTTTCGTCGAGTGAGTGAGTTTACCGGAGGCCCAATCCCCTACCCTTTTCCCTTCCCTACCCTTCCCTATTTCCTTCCCTACCCTCCCCTATTACCCCTTAAAAGGCCGGCAAAGCACCTGCAGCTCTTCTGATGCTGCGAGTGTCCATGGGCGACGGAAGTTGCTTTCCATCAAGTGACCCGTTTGCTCGTTTGCCCCCTTATTGCATAAAAAATAATAAGAATATAATAAAAATAAATAAACAATATATATATATATATATATATATATATATATATATATATATATATATATATATATATATATATATTGTTTATTTATTTTTATTATATTCTTGGTTAATTGTTAAAATCCTAATAATTAAAAAGCGTTAGGTACATACATTATTATATTATGTATTTTAAGTGAAACGCAAAACACTCGTTGTAAGATTTACAAATTAAAATATGTACCTCAATTTTAGAGTTAAGGAGATTTGTAATTTTAACTTACATAATATATTATAATATTTTAGCTTGAGTCGTAATCAAAAGATTCTAATATTATTCTATATTAATTGTTCACTGTAATAAGTGGAAATGTAGATATTGTTTGAGTTTTGACTTCACGCGCCCATTTGTTCAACTCTGTCGGCATGTTTTCGGTGCTAGATTAAATAACTAATTTTACAATTTAACTCTTTGATCATTGCAAAAAATATAAATGCAGAATTACTTATAAATTATAATAAAGCTTAAAATATTTATGATCTATCCATAGTTTACAAAAATAAATTCAGACACAAAAAATCGAATAAGTGCGCACTGCCCATCGTGGGTAGAACTAAATCAAATAAAAATCCACTTCAGAATCATTTTAGCACTTTAACAGAATAGGCACTAGTTTTAATATAACGTCATGCAGATTCTGCGAAGAAAAGGTTAAAGGATGGAGACACGGGATACCCCAAGCACCATCGCCATTAATTATTTGTCACGAGGTAAGTCGTGACAAAAAGCAGTGCATAATATGATTTTTGTAGAGAAATCTTTGATTTACAATCTTGTTTTACCTATTTTTAAAATAAAATTTATCGCTAAAAAAAAGGGAAGAACCTCATTTTCGTACATTTGACCTTGTATAAAATTTTCACCACAAGGAGATTTGAGGGTTTTTTTATATGTAATAAAATAAATTAACGTATGTACAGTTCTATGCGAATTATTAATAGGCCGAAAAATAATTTTCCATATTATTCACATTTATTTTTTATTCTTTGGTCGAAACTTAAAAGCCCAGTAAGAGTCCTGAGTAAGTATCTGCTAACATAAAACAATAGACACAGTGTCACTAAAGCAACACCTAAACATATAAGTACAAGTTCAACTTCATAGTACTCGGTCCAGTGCAAGTAGGCGCTCGGTGGTATGAGATGATCACCGCCGTACTTGATGATGTGCTCCGTCCACCACACGGCCAGATCCACAGGCTGTATAGGATGTTCCCTCATCAGACTACGAAGCCTTAGCATGTTCTGCTTGTAACTATAAAAGTTATTATAATATTATTAGGTTGTATCATATCTAAGCTATCGTATATAAACTAGCTAAAAAAGCTCAGTTTTGTGAAGGTTCGCGTCGTCACACCTTGACTGACCGATGATACACATCTACATATAAAGAAAAACTACTATGTTAAAGCACAAATCAATAGGTGTGATAGATTTTCCGTAAAGTGAACAGGTTGTGGGATATACTAGGGCTCGCTTCGTTTACCTTGATTATAATAATTCTAAGAGGGTAAATTCTCACAATATATTTTATTCTTTTAAATTTTAAGTATAGAAAATTTCTCGTACCTTGTATCTGCTATTAAGGTTGTGATCGCATTATGGAAAACATCTTCTTTTAATTCGTGAACATCAAGTTTCAAGCCGATTTTATGGCGAACGTACTTTTCAGCATTATACCACTGATCTCCTAGCATGGGTATGGCGAGTAGTGGTACACCAGCATCGATAGCTTCATCGGTAGATTGTAATCCACCTTGAGTGATAAAGAGTTTGATTTTTGGATGTTCTGAAACATAAAAGAAATTGTCAGATTTTAACTTACGAAGTAATATAGGCTTTAATTTTAAAGCCTATATTATTTCGTAGTTCGCTAGTATTTACTAGCTTAGCATCAATTTTATCAAACGTAGACTGATAGTCTAAAGGATGTTTTCTAACGAGCATTCCTCGTAAGGTAATTTTAAGTTGCTAGGAAGACACAATATAGTCAAAGTGTGGTCAATAATTTAATCTCCCGTTTCTGTAACACTTATAGAGATAAGAGTGTGCTAAATGAAAATAATTAAGAAAATAAAAAAGTATATTAGAAATAAGATTAAAAGAATATTGGGAATAGTGGTCGTGGTTCGTCGTTCACAAAGTGTGACCCTGTTGTGCCTAAGTGTACTTTACTTTCCTAGAGGCTGTAGGAAGATAGGTGGAGGTGGAGAGGTTCCGGTAGGTAGGTTAGAGATAGGTAGGTTGCAAGTAGGCTGGATGCAGGCAGGTAGGTTGTAGGCAGGTAGATTGCAGGCAGGTAGGTAGCTCTCGCAGCGGCCGCAGAGCCCGGACAGATGAGCTCGTAGAAATTTACGCGGTGACCCCAAGTGGGGATTATACTTAATATTGAAAAATACAAAACAATTATAAATGCAAAACAGAATTAATTATTTTTAGTGGTAATTTGTCTGCACCAATGATATTCTACTTAATACAGATCTGTTACGTCCATACTATTTTCCGGCTTAAATCTCTTCCGAACAATTTTCAAATTCAAAATTGCAAACATTGACAAATTTGACAGATATGTGAAACAAAAGATACGAAAAACCATTTACATAAAAGAGACGGTTCTATTTTTAAACGTCGAATCGTATTGCTGTCTCTTTCTTCGCCTGAGCTATGACGAAAATTCGATTTTTTCACGATTGTTCAACAAAATAATTAAAAATGTAAATAATCGAGGTATTTATTGCATTCAAGACATGTGGTAAGAGATTCCATGTGTTTTGTTTTCTTTTGAGTCATAAGTGGTACATTTTCGAAACACGCACAACGTCATTTTCAATTCAGTTAGGTAAGACAAGACGCGGCACGTTCGTGACTGCGCTCAATGCAGACTAAATAACAGGCGACCCAATTGGGCCGTATTTGAATCTTCACAACGCGCGCGGTAGTAGCATATCTGCTTTGAGTTTTTCATCATTGGTCTGCACGATGAATTCCGCTCTCAGAAGAAATGTCAAGCCGAAAAAAACAAAATCAGTTTAGGCGTCTCCAGCCAGTATTAGAAAACATCACATAATTATAAAACCTCATTGGTATGTTTTTATAGACAACATACAAAATCGTTACATCTCTTAGGTCTATTATTATTGTTATAAAAGACAACTGAAATTATATTATTATATTAAAAAATAATAATATTATTAGCGACATGCCCATTTCATAATAATAATATATTATTTACTTTCTTTCATCCTGTGTTTATATCGTTGAGTCTATGGACTCAATGGTTTATAGTGAAAGGTAAATATTGATTACTTACTTAGAAGAGTTGACTGGGGATACCATTTCTGTACTCTTACGTTTGATGGTTGATTGGGTATTTCATCATCGTCCCATTTTAAAAGAATGTCATATGGTAATTTGGAAAATACTTCAAATAAAATTTCTTTTATATCTTCAGGTAAAATTGAGGTTATGACATTTGTTCCCAGACTCATATAAATTACTCCATTTTTAGAAGAATCTAAGAATGATTTCAGTTCCTTAAATAAAACAATTTAATTGCTAAAAAAGAAATTTTTTTGCTAAAGAATACTATTAATTGCGATCACAATAATAGATATTGTGCTTTTAAATTATTGTGTATTTTTCATGTATTTATAATATTATTAATAAACGGGCCATTCAATTCGTGATAATAAATTTATACTTACTTTTGGTAATTCTGTGTCAGGTGTTTGATGAATACCGCCTATGTATTTTATATTAGGTGGAATGGGACGATTATCCGCCCAAATTGGATGTTCGTTTAGTAATAAGAGTTTAATATTTCTACCTAATTTATTTACATCTGTATTTCTTCCAAAATGCTTACGAATAATATTTATATCCAATTCCATAGTGTAATCCATCAAATAATTGAGTATCAAGTCTTTAATGATTTGACTAACTTTTTCCCAACGCGATAAATTATAAAGTCTTTGATTATAGAATGTTGGAAATAGAAATGGATGGCTAGGAGCTCCCAAATAGCCATAGTGAGAAGAAACCGTACCCAAAGAGCTCAACTGAATTACTGGAGCTTCAAATTTTTCAGATAATCCCATAGTGACTCTATTACATACTTCTAATATAAGCACATCGAAGTAGTCTTTAGGTTTCCTTAATATTTCTTGCAACTCCGGAGTTTGTAGTTGTAGATCTGCTGTAGTGGAAAAGCGATTAAGAATTTTTACTACATGACCCAGCACTTCAGATGGATTCCCGTTATGATGTAGAAGTATATCTTCAAAGTGCCGGTATGATATATCGTGCACGTCTATTTCTGTTAAATTTGCTGGTGCCTTGCCTTTTTCGTAGGACGGGTCAGTTGTTACGAGAGTAACTTCATGACCACGTTTCACAAGTTCTTGTACTAGGGGCCGTGGGATTACTTGATGACTTATTGAAGGCGTCGGTATATATACCAATATCCTGGCAGCGTCTACTTGTGACCAATAATAAAATATCACTAATACAGCTAATAGATATTCCTTTAACATTGTTATAAGGACAATTAAAAAATCTGGAATAAACAATTTTATAAATGTTAATAAAAAGTAAAGTGTTTGGCAGAAAGCTTATATTCAGTCAAATAAGACTCGAGAACTTTTATAAGCTAAGGAACTATGATATGGAAATATAAGGCATCCATTACACGGTAGGTTCCTCGTCAGTCAATTCCATCAATCTTGATTCATGAATTATGTTTGACTGATGGTGACTGATGGACTGACGAATGTATCCAGATTTTCGTTAATCACCGTCAGTCACGCTCTTACACGGTAGGTTACCTATCAGTCACAGTCATGACTGTGGTAAAACTGACAACAAAACCTACCGTCTAATGGATGCCTGGCGGGTTGTACCAAATTTATGAAATAATTATAAGGGGTCCCACAAATAACTCCGCAATGTGAATTTTATTATGAGTTTTGTCGCAAATATTTGCGATGCGATGCGAATTCGTAGTTTTGTGAATTTCAAAATGTATGTATAATAAAGTCTTATAAGTTATAACCTAATTATTAGCATGACATTATTACTTAATGTGCTTATGTCAATAATAGTTTATTGAGTACTTAATAAAACATATGTATTTTGTTGTAAGTTGTAACTAATTCGAGCACCAAAAGTTAGATCAAACTAATCCAGTTTATTTTTCACATGGATTAATTATTATTTATAGTAAGTACAATAAAAAGTGAAGCAGTTCACATCGCATCACAAGTTCAATAATATTCATCTTAATTTTTTAATTCTTTTGTATACCTACTAGATAATTATAGAGTTTTTATCATAATATTAATACGCAAATGAAAAACTTTGTAACCCTCTAGAGGTATTAAATAATATAAATTAAGAAGAAGAATTGAACCATAGCAAAAAATTATACTTTTAATAGACGATTAATAAACTATATTTTGTACATTGTATATACATTGTCAGTAGTAAATTAATAAATAATAAATAAATTAATAAATAAATTTACTACTTACTGACAATGTGTCATAATGTAGGTCCATAATTCGACATTAATTACTCATTGGTCTCAAAATTTATATTTTATTAGTATATGTAATTTTTTAAGCTAAGTTAAATTTTTAATTTTGAATAATAGAGGGGATATTACATAAAAAAACAATAGACATAGTTAAATTAAATTTGTAAATATAAAAAGATTATTTTGAAAGCTAACGGCAAAAAAATTTGTAAATTAAATAATACTTACTGTACTATCTAGAATTTTGTTCCAAATGTAAAAGTAAAATTAAAACGTGTATAATTTAAGGATTTGAAAATTATATCTAATGGCAAAACCAATAAAATAAAAATATATAAAAATTAAAACTGACTAGTTAACCATCCACATGGATGGAATTGATTAAATGACTGAAATATTTAAAGTATAATTGTTTTGTATTGATACGATAAGGTCTGCATAGAATTTAATCAGGATGACATATTTTTATCTTAATAATAAAATATAATATGATATGGAGGTAAAGATTTGACGCTTAACAAATAAAAATGAAAATATTATTTTTCGTGACCTACACTGTACACAAGTTTTTGTGCACGTCAAGCTCTGGCGCGCATTGCTTAGCTCTCAAACTTCACATCAGAATTCATTGTAGTGAGCATCTCCACTATATTTCGGTGATCTAGTCTGTCTACTGTATAATATTAATATTTTGATAATGTAGGTCATGACTCACAATTAACAAGCTCCATCTTGACCTAACGTAATGGTAGGTCAGCATCTATTGTTTCAATAATGGTAAAAGTAGTTATTACAGTCTTCAGTTAGGTTGCAAAATCAATTTAGTACAATAAAAATTTAAAAAATGTAAATAAAATTAATAAAAAATCAAGGGGTCAAAAGCGCGTCGAAATTACGGTTTGTGTAAATAGAGCACGGCATGCGCGCGGCCTAACTAGATAAAGTCTAACAAGGACCTGAAAAAAAATATTTTTTCCAATGGATAAAAATTTAATATCAGCTTATTTTAATTAATGCTATCAAAAAATCATGTACCTAATCTTAATCACGCTTCCCAATTGCGTCAATATTTATAGTATCAGCGATTAACACGCACCGTTTCCTGATAATATAGCAAGAATTGTTTTAAGTGGAAAAAATATTTAATGATTTAATGAAATTATATTGCACGTAATTAGTTCTCCAAAAATAATATATAATACTCTAACGCCAAATAATATTTTAAAAAGTATTGTGTTATAGACGAGTTGTTTTACATGCAATATCATCCAAGTTTCAGTTTATATTGGCGGAATTATGTAGAATACTATCTGACCCGACAGATCCTGTCTTAAAGATGATTATTTACTTCAAATTGGTATAATTGATAAAAAAGTGTGTTTATTTTTTCTTGCCATCGTGCACTCATCCCAAACTTTTAGATTAGAAACGTTAAAAACGTTAGATTGCTCTGCTGCAACATTTTGGCCATCGCACAATTTCTCGAAAGGTTGCAAGTGGATGTGTCGCGGTACCCACAATTTGCCTAACATTCCTGCATCGCGCTATCGAAGTTTTCTGAGCGCGTAGGTATATATGTTACGCTCAAAGACCAAAAACGCTCAGTGAGCGAAGAAATGGCCAACAACGCGTTGTGGTCATAGTGAAACGGTCAAGCAGGTCAGTTACGCAGGAGTAATTTAATAGCGCCCAAGTGTGTGCGTAATACACAAGAGCACTCAGGTTTCAATGGAACCAGGCCAGTTACGCTGGAGTAATTTAATAGCGCCCAAGTGTGTGCGTAACACACAAGAGCACTATAAAATTACTCCTGCGTAACTGACCTGGTTTCAGAACGCGTCGTGGCTGTTTTCATTAGGGCCACAACACGAATTCGCGACGTGGCTGTTTTTAAATGCTCAGAACGCGTCATGGTTTTTCTCGATTACCATAACGCGTTGTGGTCGAACAGCACATCAGCCACGACACGAATTTCTATGTGGTATTTGCGCTATGATAACCAGAACGCGTCGTGGTCGTTTCACTATCACCACAATGCGTTTGGAGCCATTTTTTCGCTCACTGAGCGTTTTCGGTCTTTGAGTGTAACATAAATATATAAACGGCAGCTGAAATGTATCACGGGTTTCGGCCTCACCGAGCACACCACCTCGCTCGGTCGGAAGATCTTCCTTTAGCGTCGCCACGTATATCCCACAGGTGTTTCATTTATTTGCAAGTTCAACGGCAACTCGAGTGTAGAATGAGCTGTTTGACCGCCATCCAATGACATAGCTGCAATACCTGATGAATGATCCATCAACTGATTTTAATGAATTTTGGAATTCATCAAAATCGATTGAATAGTTTATGCTTAAATCATAAAATTATACTGTGCAGTAACCGTACATTTTTCCAGGACAAAATGTATCCTTAGATGATTTTTCTCGGGACTCAAAATATCTCTATACCCAGCAAAATCGGTCCAGCCATTTACGCGTAATGTCTTGACCACGGAATATTATATGGACAAGATTGAAAGGGAAAATTAGGCGACGCCTTGATAATTTGGCTATAGCGATGCCGATTTTTCTCAGCAATGACTAAAGCTAAGAAACTAAAGTTCATTGTCAGTATTCATCATGTCTTTGTCTTTGAATTGCCCATAGCATAATACGATTGGACAACTTTTATAACACAGAATTATCAATCGAAAAGACCTCTGTAAAAAAAGGGATTCCTATTTTTCCAACAGAGGAGAGTGATTTAAGGTTCCAAAATTTGTACATAAATTGGTTGAAGCATACACTTTAATATGTGCATAGCTTATATGAAATGTATTTATGGTTTTTAAATTACGCGACAAAAACCATTTTGTTGCTTATGCCCTTTCCATTTGTTGCTGTTTCATTGCTTGTTTTCTATGAGAGGCCGGCCCGGCCTCTCATAGAAAACAAGCAATCTAAAACATATCCAACACTGTTTCTTACTTTAACGCGGCGTCACCTTAACTAGCGACCCGCCCCGGCTTCGCACGGGTTTTAAAATATATAGACTATGTCACTCACTAAAAAATCGATTCAGTAGTTTCGATTTTAAATATTCATTAGTACCTAATAGTAGTAGTAATGCGGGCCGCATTTAAGGTATTTAATTGGGTAAGGATTAATGCTGTATTTGTTAAAATGCTTCGAAAATTTGCCATTATTGGTCGCAAAAAGTAAATGACAAAAAATGTTATTGTGGGATATCCATAAGAGATAGACATTAGACATATACCATCGCGGAGTTTTCTGTAGACCTTTTCATTGTGTACAACACTTGGTACATTATTTTGATAAATCTCGTAGGATTCAGCCTGCGTTTGCAATGTAAGCGGAAAAAATGCAATTATTTACGACATCACATCCAACAGTAACAGTATTTCTCCACTATTTAATGAATGTTGTTATACTTGAAAACCTTCCTCTTGAAAAACCGTATCAAAATCCGTTGCGTAGTTTTATAGATAAAAAGGGAACAAAGGGATATGAGGGAAAAAAGCGACTTTGTTTTATAATATAACAAGCGACCCGCCCCGGCGTCGCACGGGTATAAAATATATAGCCACTGAAAAAATTATTAAAATCGATGAATCGATTTTCGATCGAAAAAAATATTATGATCCTTCACGTGGTCTGCTTCTTATCTGTGCCAAATAACATAAAAATTGCTCCAGTAGTTCGCGAGATAAGTAATTTCCCCCGTACAAATAATTTCCCCCGTTTTTTCCACATTCTCCTATTAGTCTTAGCATGATAAAATATTTTTAGCTATTTAACACTGTAAGAATTTTTCAAATCAGACCAGTAGTTTCTGAGATTAGCGCGTTCAAGTTAGCCCTTTCAAATATTTTTCCCCGTTTTTTCCACATTTTCCTCTATTTCTTCGCTCGTATTAGTCTTAGCGTGATAAAATATATAGCCTGTAAGCCTTCCTCAATAAATGGGCTATCTAACACTGAAAGAATTATCAAAATCCGTTGCGTGGGTAGTTTTAAAGATTAAAGGGAACAAAGGGACATGAGGGAAAAAAGCGACTTTGTTTTATAATATTAATATTATGTATAGAAGATGTATTATATTATAGATGTACAAAAATTTTACCTCTACAATTTTATTATATGTTATATGTATAGATATATAGATAGATAATATAATGTACACTAAAACAAATAATAACTAAAAAAACGGTAAAAGTTCGGAAACCTACCGCAAAATTGATGGAGAGCGGGGGTGAGGGGGGAGAGGAGAGGGGGGAGACACCCCCCGTACCAAATCCACACTGAGAAACCCCCCAGTATTGGAGCTACACACCTTTGAAATTTTCGGGATTCTGAGGCTACATCATATTATTTTATTCACGGCAGTTTGCATAGCGTGTTTTGTGACGGTCGCTGGCTGCTGCCACAGCACGCTCTCTGCGCTCACTCGGCTCCCTCTGTGTTGTGGTCTAAGTTCTAACCTAACCTAACCTACTTTTGGAATTTCTTGATTGTATTTGTTTTTATTTTGGCGGGGGGCTGTGCCCCCCGAGCCCCCCTTTCTTCGGTACGCCTTTCTAAGTAGGCCTTCTGTTAAGTCTTTTCATTAACAATGAAATGAAATAAAAATGATGCGCTTGATACGGCGCCGGCAGTCATTTCGGCAACTTGCTGGGGGAGGTTTGTGAAACTTAGCCAAAAAAAACAACTATCTTACCTAATAGCATTATACACGTTTAATACTCCGTTAACCTACAAAACTAAAAATCTATATCAGATCCACGGACTTAAAAAAATACGGACGTAACCTTGTCTAATCCCGAGTGAAGCATAGTAATGGCCGCCCGTGTAGGATGTGTGCGTGTCATTGGCGCCGTCACTCTATGTACAATGACAGCGGGTTGTAGTACCTAGTTGCGTGTGTGTTTGTCGGTCACGTGTACAATAAACGAAATTGTGACGAAATTGTCGTACCTTGCATGCTTCACCTCTTTATGGTGTAATGCTCTATCCGTATTTTTTTACATCCGTGATCAGATTATTATCAGATAAGCACCAGATAAGTACTTAAATTAACAAATTGAACACAAAAACTCAAAACCTATACAGTTTAACTAATACCTAATATTTACACAAAAAATATATTTTTTAAATTGATAAAGGAATTAAAATAATATCTACACTCAGAATACTTAATTAAAAAACACCAACTAAAATATGAAATTTATCGCAAAATATCACAAAAATAAAATATGAAGATTTCAAAATGAGTTTGACTGTGCATAAAATTTGAAATTCGAATTTGGAATGCTACTTACTTTTTTTTCAGCTAGTCAGTCAAGAGTCAAGACATAATTTACTCATAATATAATACTTTAGGATGTGTACGTGGTCCTCGTAGACTGTAGAGAGTTCACTATGAAAGTAGCAGCGCTGAAAGACCAAAATTTTTTTTTCACTTATGTATGAGGAAACTGGTGACGCTCGGGCCCTTGCCCATACAAAAGTGAAAATTCAATTTGGTCTTTCAGCGCTGCTACTTTCACAGTGAACTCTCTACAAGGAACACGTACACACCCTATTAAGTATTATCACTTAGTTTTGTCACACACTGTATGTTAGTTATAAACCTTACTCCTCCAAAACGGCTTCACTGATTTTTATATTATAAGTATTAATATGCATATTCAGTAGGTCTAAGAATCGACTACTGCATAGACTAAGAAAATAGTATGTCTGGTCTCTGGGCTACTGGCTACTTTTTATATTGATGAGTATATAAGTTGTTGAATAAATAATAGTAAATTACTACAACTCGAGAGTGTCGACGACCATTGTGCTACGGGCTAGCGACGAACGTTGCCATGGTGCCGTACTTATTAATCACCTCACTAAAATACTTTATATGGCAAAAGAACGTTTGCCGGGACAGCAAGTATTATTATAAAACTTAATAACATTTTTTCGAAACATGAACATCCCTTCTTACATCGCACCGCGCACGTCTGCGTCATACGGAGAACACTAATTCCCCAAAATTTTCAGTCTCTACGATCAGTGGCTTAGGTTTTATCGTAATTCCATTTTCATATCTAATAATTGCTTTTACCCTAGATTTCGCCTAAAACACAGGGTAAACTAATTCTGGCAACACTGTAAACTAATACCTCACCATGTATATTAATTATTAATATTTTTATACTTACTGAAAATTATTAAGTAAGTAGGTAAGTATTATGATTATAATATCATTCAAGACAAAGCCTGTTATTGATAATATGATAATATGTATATATTATTATAAATTAGATAGATTAGTAAAAGTGTAACTTCATTAAAAAATAAAAATAAAATAAAATAAAAATTGTTTTATTTCTGAATAGATTTAAAAAAAAAATCTTTCAGAACGTTGATACTACTGGTGCCTACCACCGGTTCGGGAACTAACCCGACGAGAAGAACCGGCGTAAGAAACTCGCACGGGGTCCCACTTTTTACCAAAAAAGTGAGAAAAAAATTAATCTTTTTAAAATAAAATTTACAGAATTTGTAACTTAAAAATATACAATGTCAATTAATAATTAAATTACATAATTATTGTAAGTCATATTATAATGATGTAGAAGTAGCCTTGCAAGCAGCCATCCTACTCCCAAGATGTGCCGTCGTTTATGAAATCATTGACCTTATAATAGGCTTTGGCACACAAACGCTCTTTGACTACTTTCTTAAATTTATTAATGGAAAGATTTTGAACGTTTTCTGGGATTTTATTGAAAAGGCGTATACATTGACCTTTAAAAGATTTACTGACTTTACTAAGTCTGATCACTGGCAAATCTAGCTTGTGCTTATTTCTGGTGTTTCTACAATGAATGTCACCTTTGGATTTAAATTTACATATATTTTTTCTAACATACAATACATTATCCAAAATGTATTGAGAAGCTACTGTCATAATACCAATTTTTTTAAGCTTTTCTCTCAAAGATTCAAATGTAGACATTTTGAAAATCGAACGTATAGCTCGCTTCTGCAGCACAAAAATAGTATTTATATCGGCAGCGTTTCCCCATAATAGGATACCATATGCCATTCTACTGTGAAAATAGCTAAAATATAGTAATCGTGCAGCGTCTTCGTCAGAAATTTCACTAATCTTTCTGACTGCATATTATGCTGCAGAACTGAGTCTATCTGCGAGTTTAGCAATATGAGGACCCCACTGTAATTTGCTATCTAGTGTAATACCTAAAAACACAGTAGTGTCCATCAAATTCATTTTCTCATCATTTAATAGTACATTGGTTTGAGCTTGCCGTACGTACGGCAAAGTAAACTTTAAACACTTAGTTTTAGTAGAATTCAAAAGTAAATTATTAACATTAAACCAATGTACTATTTTTGAAAGAGTACTGTATTTTTTCTTATAAAAAAAAATATGGGTTGCACTCCGGGAGTGCCGGCAGAAGTGAAAACTTGATTATTAACGTTGTGCATTATTTTTTCAACCCATTTTTTATGAAAATCTATTAAAAAAAATAATAAAATACTATGTTTTAATTAATTTATCGAAACCCTTACAATCGATTAAAAATATCGACAATCGAAAAAAAAGCTGCTGTCAGACAGACTGTCAGACACTTCTCGCGACAGTTGTCTTGCAGGTGGAAACGCGGCCTTAATCAGCGCATCTGCTAAAGAACTCATTTCCCCGACTGTACATTTCTGCTAAACAACTCATTTCCCCGACTGTACATTTCTGCTTAGCACAATTTTCCCCGACTGTACATTTCTGCTAAACAACTCATTTCCCCGACTGTTCATTTCTGCTTAGCACAATTTTCCCCGACTGTACATTTCTGCTAAACAACTCATTTCCCCGACTGTACATTTCGTTCGAGTTCGAGTTCGACACAAAACACTACTCTCCAACCGTCTTACGCGTTTTGTATGGTTTTTCGATCAACACGAAAATCTGGCGCGAGTTTCACAGTTTTTACCCATCCCACAAAAGTGCTCAACGCCGCTAAAGAAGTTTTCACTTCAAAAATATTTTTAAATTTTTGGCACTTTACACAATTCTTTTGTGCATAAAATTCTCAATGAAAAAAAAAACAACAATTCGTACAGGAATAATTAATTTTGAATTTCGAACGCCAATATTTTTTTAACATTATGATGACAACACATAATGTAAAGCCCTCCATTCAAGACAATCTTTCTAAATTCTACAAAAGTATAAGAGCTGCACAATAATATCATAATAACAATAAATTGTTACAAATATATAGTTATTATTTAGATTTAAGAACTATTTGTTACGATAATATAATAGGCTTCATAAGTTGCAATTTCGATTGTAAATCTAGATAATTTACAAATAGAATGAGATCGCTTTATCGTGAATGGTGGCTTTATTTCATAAGCAAAAGAGTATTTACTCTAATGGCTGGTTTACACGTACTATTAAGTGGATAAGTAGTTAATTAAATTTTTACTTAATTTTTAGTTATCAATTGCATGTAAACACAAATTTAGTAGCGAGTAGCATCTTCAAATATAGTGAAGTAATTATAAAGTCATAAGTTAAAATTTAGTTGGCTACTTATCTACTTAATACGTGTAAACCAGCCATAACTTGCATGGCAAAAATAAAGTACGCAGATTATGTCTATTGTGGCAAAAAGCAGTGATTGGCGTCTCTAACTCCCTGCGTCGCTGCAAGCCGCTGCTAAACGCTGTAAAGCGCTGTAAACTGTTCATGCTTTTTAACGACTTTTAAGGATAAATTTCAACAAATTATGAATTACGTCCTCCATAAAATACATCAAATAATAATGATGCGAATTTTCGAGCAGATTGGACTAAGGATTCGAGTTGTCCCATACTAACTTCATCCCCCCTTTTCACACCCTTAGGAGAGGAATTTCTAAAAATCAAATATCTTCTTATTGCACGCCTACGTTATACGAAGAACACTCTCTCCAAATTTCAAGTATTTACAATCACTGGTTTAGGCCGTGGCGTGATTCAATTTTCATGTCATTCAGGACAAAGCCTTTTATTTATATATTGATATAGATTATTATTAATTATGTATAAATATTATAGAGATTATTTTTGTTGCTGACATTTTGAGTGACAGATGTTTACTATTCAACCTTTTGACGATATCAGCCAAACGCTAAAAGATCCTTGTCTGCACTAAGAAAATAATTAGTTCAACAAACCCTCGCCCAGCCAAAGCTGCTTTTGTGGCCGAACAATATTTGCTTTAAAATATAAAATATGGTATTATAATCAATAAAAAGCTCTAAATTATCTTCCCTGATTAAGACCCAAAATACCAGGAATTTCAAATTAAGCGGAATTCTTGGGACATTCTGACCCGACTCAGTTCAGTAGGTACATAATATTAGGCCGGATCTACATTGTTGGATTTTGACATAATATCACGATCAGGCGTACCGAGTACAGACCGACAAGGCTTTTAATGAACGTGGGCGGGGGCGCTGCCGGTAAAGGAGAACTGTCAAAAACATGTGGTTTTTGTATGATGGCGGCGTTAGTTCCTTTTTTCGCCACGTTCATTTAAAGCCTTGTCGGTCTATATAATATTCTGTTTAATAGCTATGAACTTACATTTGGACCAAATTAGAGTACAGGCGTACCGAGTATAATATTTTGTTGGTTATGAACTTGCATTTTGATCAAATTAGGCAGTATCAGTTACTTTGCGCGTCTTCACTTGTGAGTTGTGTGTGAACATTAGCAAGTGATTCACGATGTACATAATAATTGAACATTGTGCCATTTTTATGCTAGAATCAAAATATAAATTGATGGTTGCAAATTATTTGGAATTTTATAACTTTTTGATATTTAAACAACACTAATCTCACGCACGATTCTGCGTTTAACCAGTCCAGTATCGTCTTGATTCCAACCCTTAGGCTGCGTCCCCATCAGACACGGCGCGGCGCCGGCACCGTGTTACGGCACGACGCCGCCACCGTGATACGGTACGGCGCCGCACCGTGTCACGGTGCCGCGTACGGTGCGTCCCTATTCAGTCGATATTTGCGCTCGAACGAGATTGCTTGTCTGCATATGGATCGCGAAAGAATTATTCTCTTGTTGTTACTAAAACGAAGATAGAAAAAGAAACAGAAACTGAGGAAATTTTGGATAAATTCGTATTACAAATTACTTACAAACTTAATAATTAAGGGGGCTTCCATACAAAAACATAATTTTTTGTTCATTTTTCTCTATAAAAATGGTACGGAACCCTTCGTGCGCGAACCTAAGTCGCACTTGGCCGATTTTTATTTGTTCCAAATAAGTGCCTCGTTTAAGTTTTGGACAAAATTTTTGTTCGGAAGTTTTACCCAGAATAGGGGCGCGCGGTGCACCGTACGCGGCAACGTGTTACGGTACGGCGCCGTACCGTGTCACGGTGGCGGCGTCGTGCCGTGTCTGATGGGGACGCAGTCATAGTGCGCATTCAAAATATACACACAAATCATGTGTATCAAGCCTAAGACCCATATTATGATTCAGTACATAATAAGCAAGCTGTACCGAACAATTTTAATTGCTTCCTCGTCACTCAAAACAAAAGTATGTTTTTGACTAAGACGTAGGATTGTAAAAATATTTTAGTCGTAATTTATTTTATAATAGCCTAAGATATTTTTTCCACACTCATTAATTACCCCGTTTTGCAACTATCTAGAATTTATTTAACTTCCTGGAAATAAAACAAAACAAATTCTCCTTTATTTAGAACATAACAATCAATTATTATTTTCTTTTTACACATGGGTTTTTTTTTTCGTTCCACATCCAGCAGTTAAAAGTTTTCATCTCTTATCAGTGTTATTGATAAGAGATGAAACAGGTCTGTAACGAAATAATGTGATAAAATTACTTATATTATAGGTATGCACGACGGACAGTAAATAGTGAGACTATAATGGACAATAATTATAGTGCGAAAATCAGTGAAAAACAATGAAAATGTGTATATAATAGTAAAAATAGTGCCATTCAGTGAGATAGTACCTGTGTGGTAATATCGGATTTGTGTGACCGAAAATGAGGGAGACAGTGACATTTTGTTAATATTTTAATTAATTTTTCGTCCAAGTGAGGCATGGAATGTTCTAGAAGCTGGGTTTCGGGGCCGATATAAATTGGGTCGGCCGTCATAGTACGGCAATCGTATTACACGTTTGTCGTTTAGTTTGGACGACAATGCACGACATGGTATGTGACGTTACTCTAAATCCAATACAGCCGACCATCCAAGATGGGGTATTTCTCCAGTCGAATCGGCCCATTCGTGCCGAAGCATGGCTCTCCCACATATAATATATCGAACAAACGCTATCTCTCCTAGATCTTGGAGTGCATCGCAATTCAGACCAACACCTCTCCCCTTGATGACGTCATCTAAGTGAGTTCTTGTGTCGTGTCTAGTCTTGCGTCTTGTACATGGCTTACTATGGGGTAGACATTATATGTGCTAGTGTTATTAGATATCCGAATACGGGATTAATCTTATTATTAAAATAAGTTGGCCATGGGAGTGCAGATGTAAAAGAGCTGTAAAACTCGATCCCATGCAAGGCGATCGCTTTAGTTTGATGACAGAACTTAGTTTCTTCACTCTACAGGACATTTTAAAATTTGGTAGAGTTAGTTCTTATTTAGGACGCACAAAAACATCCTTGTAAGTCTGTTAGAATTTAGGGCTCGAGTTCACTTCCATAACAAATGAGACTTTGCCGAGCCCGCAGCTTTGGTCTTCAGCTGGCCGATTCTCTATCGTACATTTGTGTACAAATGTACGATACAGAATCGGCCAGCTGGTGCTGAAACTTTGGCCAAACACAACAATAATTAAGGTGACGCCGCGTTAAAGTAAAAAAATCGTTTTGGATAATATGTTTTAGATCGCTTGTTTTCTATGAGTGCCCGGCCTCTCATAGAAAACAACTCTCACAACAAGAAATGGAACAGCAAGAAATGGAAAGGGCGTAAGTGACAAAATGGTTTTTGTCGCGTAATTTAAAATCCATAAATATATTTCATATAAGCTATGGGAAAATATGGTGTATGCTTGAACTAATCTATGTACAAATTTTGTAAGCTTAAATCGCTCTCCTCTGTTGGCAAAATTAGAATCCCTGTTTTTATAGAGGTCTTTTTGATTGATTATTCTGTGTTATAAAAGTTGGCCAATCGTGTTATGCTATGGGTAATTCAAAGACACGATGAATACTGACAATGAACTTGAACACACTTGACAGTAGGGTAATTCGATTTAGACTGATAGGCACCTGAGCATTACCTATAATTTATACGTGTGATGATCAGACGTAATTACCCTACGTTACGTCAATATAATTAATTAGTGTTAATTTTTTTGTATGAATTGAGGGGGCAAACGAGCAAACGGGTCACCCGATGGAAAGCAACTTCCGTCGCCCTTGGACATTCGCAGCATCAGAAGAGCTGCAGGTGCGTTGCCGGCCTTTTAAGGCGACGCCTTGATAATTTGGCTGTAGCGATGCCGATTTTTCTCAGCAATGACTGAAGCTAAGAAACTAAAGTTCATTGTCAGTATTCATCATGTCATTGTCTTTGAATTGCCCATAGCATAACACGATTGGACAACTTTTATAACACAGAATTATCAATCGAAAAGACCTCTGTACAAAAAGAGATTCCTATTTTTCCAACAGAGGAGAGTGATTTAAGGTTCCGAAATTTGTACATAAATTGGTTGGTTACTTTAATATGTGCATAGCTTATATGAAATGTATTTATGGTTTTTAAATTACGCGACAAAAACCATTTTGTCGCTTACGCCCTTTCCATTTTTTGCTGTTCCATTGCTTGTTTTCTATGAGAGGCCAGCCCAGCCTCTCATAGAAAACAAGCAATCTAAAACATATCCAACACGGTTTCTTATTTTAACGCGGCGTCACCTTAAGAGGGAATAGGGTATATAGGGACGCGCAATATAGGGTTCCGTAGTACCGCTAGTTTTTTTAATTTTTTGTATGGTCAATGAATGACACATTTACAACGTATTTTATACTACTAACAACATCATCTTAGTTACTTTCAAAGGAATATGAACGAAAAGTTCCTTTATACTACGCCAAATACATTTTTTTTAGTTGATCGATTATTACTCAATAACTTATGAAATCTTCTTAGCCGTGATAGTTTTCCTTTTAAATTCAGCACATTTTCTACTCCCGTTAATTTTTTCACATTTCCAGAAGCAACCGTTTAGCTGGTAGAAGGGGGGACACTGGACTCTTACGATTTTTTCCATTTTAAAACTTAATATTTCACAATCGGATCCCTAAATAGGAAAATGATCTAACAATACTCATAATATTTTTAAAAAACCTATTCAACGACACCCCACACGATGGGGTGAACGCGAAAAAAATAATTCATCCCCGCTTGATATGTAGGGAAGGTACCATAAAAAAATTTTTTTTTTGAGATTTCATGTACCATTTTGTCGTCATAATTAATGTGCGTATTCATGCCAAATTACAGCTTTGTAGGTCCTATAGTCTCTGGGCAAAACCGCGGACAGACAGACAGACGGACAGACAGACGGACAGACAGACGGACAGACAGACGGACAGACAGACGGACGGACAGACAAGACGTAAGGGTTCCTTGTTAACTACGGAACCCTAAAAATGCTCTTTCAGCGCTGCTACTTTCTCAGTGAACTCTGTATAAGGAAAACATACACACCCTGAAGTATAATCACTTAGTTTTGTATACACCCTGTATATCATAGAAACCCGATTACCCGTGGTCTCATTTAATAGGTATTTTTTTGTCTGAATTTTGCGAAAGAGAAAATAAATATGTAAAAGAGTAAAAAGATAGGTTCTTGGCTTATATTAACAAAATTGTTTATAATATTATAATTTAATAAGTAGAAAGGGCGTGAAACTTCCTATGAATCCCCGTTGATACAGTATAAGAACAGAGAAACTTTGCACTCCAAGAAATTACCCTTAACAATTAAGGGTGGGTTGCACCAGAGGCGTGGTTAAAGTTAAAGTTATAGTTAAAGTTATAGTTAAAGGTAACTTAACTTTAACCTTAATTTTGACCACAGAATTTGACAGATGTCTGTTGCGTTTTTTTTTTTTATTAAAGCTACAGTTAATGGGAATGAGAGTATAAATATTTGACCAAAGATTTGACATTTTGCACTGTAGTTATAATTAAAATTATAGTTAAAGTGAGTTGGTGCTACTCACCCTAACATTTCTTTCTTATAACTTTCAATACGGGCCTTTGTGTTATCGAGAGGGGTATATCAAAATATTTCGGATGACGTCATTGTTCCCAAATAGCACTCTCTATATTTCCAGGTGAGTGATGTACTTGCATTTGGCGCTTCGCCATAAAGTCTTCGTGCATTATGACAACACGTCTTCATGCTCATTCGAGCCTATCAGGGCTTATGCGAAAGCGACACAGGAATCACAATATTAGCTACAACTGACATAATAATATTATTAGCCTTCTAAATGTCATAATAATAATTTTGACAAGGGTCTGTTTCACCACTTAGTTCTGAATAGGCTATTCACAACTTTTTTGACAGATTCTTCATGCTTGATCTGTCAATTTAATTGTTGGACAGCCTATTCATCGCTTATCAGGAAGTGGTGAAACAGGCCCTAAATGTTGTTACAAATATTATGTCACAGTTATCGACTGTATAATAGCGAGACTAACAACATTTAAAATATATAATGAATAAATTATAAATATTGTTAGTCTCACTAAAACTCGAGAACCGCTGAACTGATTTTGCTATTTTTATTTTTTAGTCTTGACATATTAATTGTAGAAGTCCAGGGAAGGTTTATATTAGGAGGATAGATGCGAAGTTTACCGGGACATCTACATAGTTAAAAAAAATATATTTTTAACAATAATATACACATTAGATGTTCATTTAAATGAGAGATTGCACTATAATTTAAACGAGCATAGAATTAAATCATTTTAATACAAAAATGCTGTGTCTGAAATACTTTGTTAGTCTTTACTTGTTGATTTTTACAGTAAACAGTAGCATCAAGTGACTAAATCTACTTGCGGCAACTTCAATGTAGATGTAATTAGTACAAATCCGCTCAACACGAAAACAATTCCACTGCATTTCACTTTAAATTACAAGTCTAGAGTCAGAACTAACGCTTATTCTAAATACTTTATTTCAATTCAAAATCTGGATGAGTAACTCTTTTAGCATAGGAATTCGTCTCAATATTTTTTAAGCTTTTTTCGTTTATCGAAGATATAAAATAAACGCTTTTTATTTTTATCATAATTATTGCGGTTTCTTAAATCTAAAGTGTCCAAATACCATTACAACGTTTTAAAAAAAATCTATTCGCATTGTTGCAATGCTTCTAAGAAAACAAACCGCTGTTTCAAAACATACCAATCCGATACTTCTAATGGTATTAAATTATTCTTTTCAGCGTGTTTCTCTCTTGAATAATGCATGATGTAGATTGAAAGGAAAAACAATAGGGAGCGAGCTTGGAGCGAGCAGAATCGCGGACAATCGGCGAGACGACCTCAATATCATCTATATGGAGCGACATAACTGGCTGGCTCTGTTCGGTAGTATACCGTTCTCAAAAACAAATCTGTTACAAATCGTTTTCCCATACATTTAGTAATGTTCCTATTTTGCCTCTACCGTCATTTTTTTTTTTGTAACACGTATGTCACATTGTAAAGGCTTTTGCATCCGTTGCGGGCAGTTTATGCTGTGTAGTTTGTCAAACTTAGAGTTCTCGTAGGTAACATTATCAGAGGTAGGTACCGTAAACCATAAAATTATTATTTGCTAGTAACTTTGAGATGTTTCCAAGAAACGCAAGTAAAGCAAAAGCCGAAAATAAACGAAGGTATTTTTATGGAAGGTTTTTGAATGGACTTATTAATTACCGACAATTCTTATCTTAAACCCCAACAACTTGATAAGAAACTAATATAACAGAAGCAGGCGATAATGCAGGTGTTAATGTAGTGAACAAAAGGTTTCTCAGAAAACACATTTTTTTAAATGTTTTTGATAACACAACTGCAACATAACATCCATACTAATATTATAAATGCGAAAGTGTGTCTGTCTGTCTGTCTGTCTGTTACCTCTTCACGCCCAAACCACTGAACCGATTTTGCTGAAATTTGGTATGGAGATACTTTGAGTCCCGGGGAAGGACATGGGATACTTTTTATCCCAGGAAAATATACGGTTCCGATAAACGAGTTTTGGCGCAACGGAGTTGCGGGCATCAACTAGTTTGTTAATATGTATTTTGTAAATTGTAATGCAATATTATAAAGCGAAACAGTTTTTTTGTTTATTTGTTTGAACGCGCTAATCTCAGGAACTGCTGGTCTGATTTGAAAAATTCTTTCAGTGTTACATAGTCCATTTATAGAAGAAAGCTATAGGCTATATTTTGTTACGCTAAGAAATAGAGGAAGTAAGAAGTGTTGGATAGTCCATTTATCGAGGAAGGCTATATTTTATTACGATAGGACTAATAAGAGCCAAGAAATAGAGGAACATGTGGAAAAAAACGGGGGAAATTACTTGAAAGGGCTATATAATCTCACGAACTACTGGAGCAGTTTTACTGTTATTTGGGTCAGATAATATAAGAAGTAGACCACGTGAACGATCATAGGCTATTTTTTGTGGACTAATTTGTCTGCGAAATATCTAATTTACGCGGGCGAAGCCGCGCGGAACGTCTAGTAGGATATAATAATGAAATGCTATCACGCTAGACCAGCAGCAGCAGGCAGCACCAGGACAGAGAGAAAATAAAAGTTTTGTTAGACGTCTTTAAAGTTTCTGTAATAATATTATGTCGTGTGCAAAATTTCGGACTTTGGTCGGAATATTTACTGTACTATGTCTTATACTGTAACGCAGCCTGCTCCGACCTATTCATAATATTCCCTATTTCAATGCTATTGAAGTAATTAAGCTGAATAGTAGATTAGAATATTAAAGTAGGCGATGGGATAAACAATAGCTATTTATGATCAATAGCTACATGAAATTATATTTTGGTAAAATCAAGCGTGTTATGTAAGATGATAGTATCAATATGTTGCAGTCAAACTAAAGTACCGTAGTCCTGATTTTATTAACCGACTTCCAAAAAACGAGGAGGTTGTATGTTCGGCTGAGGATATATATTTTTTTTTGTATGTTCAACGATTACTCCGCCGTTTGTGAACCGATTTTCGAAATTTTTGTTTTGTTGTATTAGGTTTCACTCTTATTTAGTACCATGTTCACAAAAGTGGTGACCTGATGATGGGATCCAGGAGTAATCGAGGGAACTCCTCGAAATTTATATGGAAACATATAGTGATTTTGGTTTTATGTGAAGTGTACTAAGAATATGCTACCAAAAAGTCAAATATTGGGTCAAGGTATACCATGGTTTCGAAGATGCTGAGAGAACTCCTGACTCTTTATAGATACACGTTTGGGAGCTTCGGCGTTGTTTTAAGAACAGAAAGCATATGCTACCATGCAATTCAAATTCATCATCATAATCATCGTCATCATCATCATTACCACGTCGTGTTAAGGTCACCAATGTCTCATGGCACAAAATAGATAATAGTACAAGGCATAGGTATGGATACAATAATAATAATGCTGTTTAATATACATGGCGGTCGGCGCCGCAGAGGCAACGGCGTCGCCGCGCGTAAACATCGTATTCAAGTTCTAACCGGAATGTCAGGGCATGCGGCATGCCGCGCTGCGAGCTTTTTGCACTGCAAAATTTGCAGCACGTGTTCACTTAGATTTTTTTAAATGCATTGTTTAAATTTATCTATCTACCTGATATTTGGGCCTTGGGGTATGCCGTATGACTCTTAACAGTCTTAACAAATTGTAATAAGATACGTAGAATATACGCAGTACCACTGACGACCACTTATAAATTCGCGGACTATGACGGAGGTCAACTTAATGACAATTATACGAGATCAATTATCACTCAATATTATGATTTATGTTGTCAATTCAATGCTCACTGCTCACACCAAGTCACTGCTGAGTTGTCAGTTGCTTACAAACTTTCAACAACACAATAGAAATCTGTTACAAGTTACAACTACGGCCTATAGATATAAAACTTCTACGTACAAGCGATAGCGCGACACAGGAGCGCCTCAGTGACATCTAGTGAAGACAATATGAAACTATTTTTTATACAATTTGAATTGGCACTAACAGTTTACCTACTAGGAAAAAGAGTGAAATTACTTCCTTCTTCTTCCAAGGTAAAAATAATATTTATAGCATCCTTATAATATGAACAAAAAAGTATTAAATAATTTTTCCTATCTAATATGTAGTGCCTTTTCCCGAATTCGGCTAAACCTCAACTATTTCTGTACTCAATCTTCATAATTTTGAAGTCGGTGCCAGTTCCAAAAGTTTCAAATTTTCTGTCAAAGAAATAAAGTTTCAGCTATATCTGGTACCGGTATCATGGTAAGGAATTCTTAAATTTTCTAATCATCCACAATTTTTTTTTCAAATTTTCCTCCCAGTAATAACCATCCTCGTATTTCAAAGAATAGCCTATAAAAGAACAAGTAAAATTGGTTTAGCCGCTTAGATTATTTTGCACACATTTTGCGATTTATATATTACTAGCGACCCGCCCCGGCTTCGCACGTCACTCACTGAAAAATGATTAAAATCGATTCAGTAGTTATGATTTATACTGACGCAAAAGCTAGGTCCCGTAATTTTTTAATCTGTAATATCTTCGAAAATATTCATTATATTTAAGCCTTCCTCTTTAATCACTCTATCAAAGAAATCCGTTGCGTAGTTTTAAAGATTAAAGGGAACAAAGGGACATAGGCGAAAAAATCGACTTTATTTTATGCTATGTAGTGATATTATAAATTTACTAGCTGTCCCGGCAAACGTTGCTTTGCCATAATATAAAGTATTTCGCCCAATATTTCGCCCATATAATTTTATTGAAGTGACTAAATAAGTATGTCGCCATGGCAACGTCGATCGCTATCCGTCACACAAACAATGGTCGCCGTCAGTCTCAGGTTGTAATAATTTACTATTATTTATTCAACAAATAAACTTATCAATATATAAAGTACCGAGTAGCCGATTCTCAGAACTACTGAATATGCATATAAAATTTGGTAAAAATCAGTAAAGCCGTTTCGGAGGAGTTCGTGGACTAACATTGTGACACGAGAATTTTATATATAAAAAATGTATAACAGTCATGTTCGTAACTCTACGATACTTCTGATAGTTGTGTAGACGTGCTACGAAATCCTAAGTTTGATACTCGCTATACTAGTATCGTTTGGCAATGGCATCCATAAAATTTGGCGAATATAATATTATGTATTTTTTTATAATATTCCAATGTATTATTTTTCCAACTAATGGTAAATATGTAATTAAATAATAATAAAAAATCATTTTGTGAATAGTTATAAATTAAATGAATTTGCCATGAAAATGTAGGTATAAATATTGATCATCAAAATATTTAATTGTATAAAAACATGTTAAGCTTTTTGCCACCACTAGCTGCCATGCAGGAACTATCACCAGCAGTATTTCCGGACCAATACGATCTGCAAACCTTTAAGAGCGTTTACACATAATTTCAAGTTTCCATACAAACCTGCGGCGGAGTGTTTGAATTGCTTTGCGCGCAGCGATTCATAGTAGTTTTAAAATATTTGTAGAAAAAAAAACAAAGGATTTGTTGATATTTAAAACCAATTTTTTAAATTAAAGTGTTCTTCTATGATATGAAGCTATTATTATATTAAATTAAGTTACATAAATAGGTAAAAAAAAACGTTTTAATTCCTTGATATTTCTTTGTTAATTCTCATTCTTTAAATTTTAATTACATAAATTCAAAGAATGAGAAAAAATTTTCTTCTAACTATTTGCTTAAGGATCTTGTCAATAGGCTATTATTATTATTTAATAAGATCTGTCGCTGGTTTCGTAAATTAAAAGTTGCGAAACTGATACTAAAACGGAATTTAAGAAAACCTCTGTTATGGTATCGAGATTTAATGTACAAATACTCGATAAATCGTATTTTTTTTCTCTGCTAACTATTTAGACAGTCAAATTTCCTATAAATATAAGTTATCGAAATTTTTATAAAGATAAGTGGTTGATGATTTTATCAAGTTTGAAAAATACAGTTTTAAGCCAAATTGAGCGTAAAATTATGCTCTCTTCTTAAGAGCGTTTACAAGGTGTACGTTGCCGGACTTTTAAGAGAGCATAATTATTCCCTCTTAAAAGTCCGGCAACGCAGCACTTCTAATATTGCCAGTGTCCATGGGTGACGGTTGCTTTCCATCAGGTGACCAGTTTGCTTGATGGCCCCTTATAAGATACCTAAACAAATATAAACGCCAGCTTTACATTTATTACCGTAACACGAACGCGATCAATCTTCTGTGTTTACATCCGCTATGTAACACGAGTCATAGCCAACGCCATCTTCGGGTTCCGTAGTCACTGAACTACAGGAGATACAAACTATTGAATGCCTAAGCTATAGGAACTAAAACTGTTTTAGGCTTAGTAGGTAGTAGATGACGCCCACAATTTCGTTGCGCCAAAATTCATTTATCGCGCGGGTAAAAAATATTTAATGTCCTTTTCCGGGACTCAAAATATCCCCACACTAAATTTCAGCAAAATCGGCTCAGCGGTTTGGCCGAGAATAGGGAAACAGACAGATAGACACTCTTTCAAATTTATAAAATATATAAATATATTAGTATCTAAGATGTCAGCTAGGTGGGTGAGTTTGAATGAATGTAAATTGAAAAATTTTGGAGATAATATGTTTTTATTTATTTTAAATTTTACGTTAACCACACTAAAGAAAGCAACACATTTTGATAGGTATATTTTGGTGTTAGTATCTGAGCACACTATGCCGAATTTCCGCGGCGGAAATTCCGCATGATTACGTCAGTAATGTCAAACGCAAATACAATAACGTGACGGAATTTCGGCATGGTGTGTGATGTGTCATCGGTAATTTTAAATCCCACCAAATGCATAAAATATGTAAAAATTGAAAGCCAAGTTCCATACAAACATTATTCTTGTCTATGGACTTAGCCGTAAAAAGAATGGAGATCTAAATGAGTGCCAAGTTCCATGGAAAATCGAAATATGTATGTATACTGTATAGGAACCAAATAACATTATGAACAAAAAAATAGAGTCTATTTCTTTGCTTTATTGAATATTTATTACAATTAATGTTATTTAAATAATTTGAGATCATAAACTAGATTAGATCTAACTTGGCCAGTTTTCATTACATCAGTCATTTCACAAAGTTATTGAACATTTTAATTCTGATGAAAACTAGCCAAGTAGAATCTAATCTAGTTTAAGATCTCAAATTATTTAAATAACATTAATTGTTATAGATATTCAATAAAGCAAAGAAATAGACTCTATTATTTGTTCATAATGTTATTTGTTTCCTATACATACATATTTCGATTTTCCATGGAACTTGACACTCATTTAGATCTCCATCCTTTTTCCGGCTAAGTCCATAGACAAGAATAATGTTTGTATGGAACTTGGCTTTCAATTTTTACATATTTTATGTTTTTGGTGGGATATCATTACTTTTTGTAAAGAAAACTTTCCGAGCAAGGGTAGACAGTAGACATCTTAATCTTCCCAGTTTAAATATACATAATGTTCGACTATATTCAATCGCAACCTTAAGGTGTTATTTCACCACTTCCCGACGAGTATCGGATATGCTATCCGCAACTTATCTGGCAGATACTTCATCTATCAGATAAATAATTTATCTGATAGATGAAGTATCCACGATTATTGTGGATAGCCTATCTGAAACTAATCAGGAAGTGGGGAAATAGCCCCCAAGCCTTGTTGAGTATCAGACGAATAAAACAAAGAAAATTCAAGCGAATGGAAAAAGCAGCTACCATCAGGAGGCATTGGAATAATACGGTATAACACAAGTGTATTTCCAACCATTAACTATAGGGTACAGCTTATTGTGCGGAAGTAAAGAAGCTATTATTATAGCTGTCTAACAGACAGACAGACAGGCGGACGGACGGACGGACAGACGGACAGACGGACAGACGAACAGACGGACGGACAGACGGACAGACGTATTAAAATAATTCTATGTCTATTCCCGGGACTCAAACTATATCTCCATATCAAATTGAAGAACAATCGGTACAAGCAATTTGGGCTTGAAGAGGTAACAGACAGACAGACATACTTCATAAAGTCGCCTTCTATTAATTTCCTAAAGTTTTTTCACTTCTCAAATAAATATTTACGGAGAGCTCCCAGACAATAAATGTGATTTTTTTGGCCTTTTTTGCTCAAAATCAATAATGACAGCCGGTAGATACTTGAAAGTTTCAAAAAATCTTTAATTATATTTTTATTTTCATAATTTATAATAAAAGTAAAATAAAATAAATATTTAAGGGGGGTCTCCATACAAAAAACACAATTTTTGCCTAGTTTGGCTCTGTCCGCGTCCAATTTTTGGCTCGTATTTAATCATGATGCTATGTACTGTTTCGTTGCAACAAGTCGCTTCCGTTGACCGTTCTATTCCGCGGCTGTATAAATTGAGCGAGTCTCAAGAAATGTAAGGTTTCGACAGCAAATGCAGCACCTTGGCATGAAGTAGATACACACAATAATTATTATTATAATCGAACTCCTAAAATATGCTATGTTTTGAAATTATATTATGAAAGGAGGAAAAGTGAACAAAATCCCAAATACTTTTTGATTTCTGAAATAAAAACACAGAATGGTAATTCTCAAATGGGTTATCAAAGCAGGTTATCCTTTGACGTTAATGCACGGGAATTTAAGTACTTTCCAATTGATCCCGGGAAGGATTTAAGTTGGGATTAAGTGGGATTTAACAACCGTCGTCCTCATTATCTCCCTCGATTGTTTAATGAGTCTGTTTTAGGGTCGGATATAAAAACTAAGTTAAGATAAAATTATACATTTAACGATAGGCCACGTTGTCTGCGTATTATGACGATATCTTTTGGGGACATTCCCGCAAAGATTGCTTAAAAATGACACGGTTTCTAAAAATAATATAGTTGACTACCTAACCCTAAAACGGATTTAAAAAACATATATTTGTTTGCTATTCTTTTAGGAAACGAGTAGTAATTTAAGTTTAGTTTAGTATTCAATAATCGTCAATAAAATTAAAAAAAAAATACAATTTCCACTAAATTTCCACTAAAATGTTGCCTAAAAATGGCAAATTTTTATTAAGTAACACTATAAATAAATTACGCAGTTACGACAATAAAAGACAATTATTGAAAGGCACATTTATTTTATAGGTAACATAAATGAGTCATAAAATACTTACGAAGATATCATTTTAGGTTTAAGAAGTCATTGAACTCTGAAAATGATAAGAAACAGTGCCAAATGGTTACTGCAGCTGATTGTAAGCAGTAGATCGGGAAAATACCGTTTTTATTCTTAACTATATTCTGCTGCAATTTTTTACACAGAAAATCGTTAGTCGCGCGGATATTGCATATTTCTCATGATGACACTCAAACTCAAAAAACTATATCCTTTTTGGTCTTATGGCTGGTTTACACGTATTAAGTAGATAAGTAGTAACTAAATTCTAATTGTCATCTAGCTTAGGACTTACTAAATTTTAACTTGCTACTTGCTACTAAATTTTGTGTTTACACGCAATTAACAACTTAAAATTAAGTTAAAATTTAGTTAATTAAGTACTTATCTACTTAATACGTGTAAACCAACCCTTAACGATTAAGTGATTACAAACAGGCAAATAAAATTTCGCAGACTTTATAATATAATTTTTCGATGTTAAGTGAGGCTAATCTTTATGTGACAAGAAATTTATACCACTGGCCTAATTTAGGTAATTTTAGAACTGCTCAGGGAAGTACCTGTCTGCATGTATATTTTAAAATCAAAGTTAACCATGGGAAATCAATGACACAAATGCCACGTTTGTGTTCGCTCGTATTTTCGTCAAGACCCAATTTAGAGGGGCCGTATATAATTTTTTCTGAAAATATTTTCTGCCCATTTTAGGATACTTATAATTATGTACACACTACATACATTATAGGTACGCACTCTACATATTTTACGCCACGCAAGCAGTCATCTGAGACAAGTTTTGTTGATTACAGAACCCTAAAACGAAATCCTAACCAACTGATTTTTAGTATATTGGTAGGTTATTAGCTATATAATTTAAGAGTAATATTGTCCTACAAATAGAATAATCCATATTTTAGGACCATCAAATCAAATTATGAAATCCTTTCTACCTCTGTAAGCTACCACTTTCAAGATTTTTCGCAAATAAAAAAGTTGTTTGTCTTATCAAAATGAAGCTACTCACAAAAATTTGCTTGACAGTAATAAAAAAAATTGTTTTAGGGCTCGACATTCGAAATTTCAAATTTACACGGAAAAGTTTGTCATCATTACATAATATTATACTTGTCCCCTTAGATGTAGGTCAGTGCAGCTTAGAAACTGTCATTAGTGAGACGTAAATAGGCTCTGTGGGAAAGGTTCATTATACTAGTGTCACTCTGTAAGTATCAACCTAACTGTTATATAGCGGTTATATTCAAAGTTCGCAGAAGTTACTTCATTAGAGTAATGGCGTAAATGGCAAGCAGCAAGCCATAAGGAGCAGAAGGCGAGAGGTTTGTAACAATGATAATAATAATTAGATATTTAATAAAAACAATAATAATATCCTTATAATATGAACTTTTTAGTTCATATTATATACATAGGAAAAATTATTTAATACTTTTTAGTATTAAATAATTTTTCCTATCTCATGGTGCCCTTTTCCGAATTGGGCTAAAACTCAACTATTTATGTACTCAATCTTCATAATTTTGAAGTCGGTACCAGATATAGCTGAATCCAGATGCCAGAATATTTGAAACATTTGTAACTTTATCTTCATTGTTGTTAATAATACATAGTAATGTATTATTAACAACAATGAAGATAAAGTTTAAAATCATATGACACTGAAACTGCTCGTCTCGCCTCCGCCATTCCGGTGTGAATCGGTCCTAATACACCTGTATATTATTCTACGTATCTTATTACAATTTGTTATCAGTCACACTTACAAAATATAATATCAGCTGCAGATAATTTTAAACAATACATTTAAAAAAAATCGAAGTGGACACGTGCTAGGGCCGCGCCAAACCGGAATTTTAGCAGCGGCGAGGCTTTCAGTGTCATATGATTTTAAACTTTATCTTTACTATTGTAATACATAATATCGCTTGAGAAGTCTACGGCCGCCCGTGGCCGCGATTGGTAAGTGTGAAAGTGCACTAGCATGTTACTTGTATTATCGAAGAAACTTACTTCTCAGAAGTATTTTGTTACGTTCAATTTTGGTGACATTGGTGACCCTGACGTGCTAATGATGATGATGATGATGAATGTATTTTTGTATAGTGGCATATGCTTTCTTTTCTTAAAACAACGCCTAAACCCCCAAACTTGTATCTATAAGGAATCCGGAGTTCTCTTAGTATCTTTGGAACCATAGTATATCTTGGTGCAAAATCTTGCGTTTAAGTAGCATATGCTTAGTATGCTTCTCATAAAATCAAAATCATCATATGTTTCCATATAAATTTCGAGGAGTTCCCTCAATTACTCATGGATCCCATCATCAGGTCACCACTTTTGTGAACATGTTACCAAATTGGAGTGAAATCTAATACAACAAAACAAAAATTTCGATAATCAGTTCACAAAAGGCGGAGTAATCGTTGAACATACAAAAAAATAATAAATAAAATAAAAAAATATCCACAGCCGAACATATAACCTCCTCGTTTTTTGGAAGTCGGTTAATTAGTTTAATAGTAATTATATAAATTATAGTTTAAATATTATATTTTCGCTCTAAGATAATTTGGACATGCTGTTAAATGTTGGACACTATAAATAATATTTATGTAGAACTTTATTATTCTTGTGAAATAATTACTTTACAACCAATTAGAGACGAATACTAATTACTTATCTGTAATTAATTAATGAAGATTTTGACATAAGCCTCATACATCAATTCATCTATGAAACTCTTCACTGAATTGAAGTATATTCATTAAGACGAAGACAGCTGCCAATTCGACATCTTTGTGCAGTTTTCTAGACACACATATATATATATATATATATATATATATATATATATATATATATATATATATATATATAATATTAAATAATAAAATAATGTATTCCTACTGGATGAAAAAAAAATACCAAAGTCACATCTTCCAGTAACTATAAACAGTTCTAACTAAAATAATATACAATGCTTTAACATATTTAAATTTGTTTATTTGATGCCTTTTACAAAAATCCAAATCTTGTAAGATTTAATTTTCGGTTCTGACATCTAGATTTCCCATAATATTTATTTTTTCCTCTAACAAACAAAAAATGTATCCACGCTACCGAGGGAACATTTCACATCTCTGTCTCTCTGACATGAATATCGAGACGGGTTGCGAGAGTGATGCGAGACATGCGAATCCTCAAGGTCATTGGCAGCTATCAGCGTCCATTTTAGATAGATAGGCTATCCACCACTTTCTGATAAGTGCTGGATAGCCTATCCCCCACTTAACTTGACTCTCTATACTCTATCTGAGTATGGAGAATCTGTCAAAAAAGTTGTGGATAGCCTATCCGGCACTTTATCAGGAAGTGGTGAAACAGGCCCTTATCATCATTAAAATATATGTCTCTGAGTTTGGCCGTAAGAGTCCTATATTGTGCAATAGTTACTAGGTAAATAGAGCTTATAAAATAGAAAAATTATTTTGCAAAATTGAGCAAAGTTTATTAAGCATTTAGCTACATGGAGTCATTTTAATATGTAATACAAGATGCTTGGCAGAGAGGAAATTTAGCTTAGATTATACGCTTTATTCAGACTACTTCCTACTAGGACCAGAGATTGAGCAAAAGAATAGATGTAGCATAAACGGCCATTCTCCGGTTTGGCATTATTTGCCTCATTACCGTAACCATTTTTTTTCTTCGTCGATTTGAGTTAGACACATTGAAATATTAAAGAAATGAAAGATACGAACACAATAATAAATGTGGCGTGAAACAGTTAGTTAAAGTTTTTTGGATAATGAGACTTAAAAATTTATGGGTACGGTAATTAGACAGATGTAGTATTTTACGTAACGATACAACGACACAATTGACAAAAACTAGCTTAGGGCAACGTACGTAGGCCAAATTATGTAACATAAACATAATATACATAATAAAAATCTAATTTAAACATAATTGAAAAGTAACGATTACGGTAATTAGACAAGTTTATAACCAAAGCTACGGTAAATAGATACTAACGTGCTTTATCGGCGGCACACTAACATTAACGACGGGGACCGCTGATGGGCCATGGCACACACTAAGGAGAAGCAACCTGTGCACTCGTAATGTACCAAATCCTGATATTTTTGGACGGGCATCTAAAAACAGCAGGTGTTACAGTAATTAGGACTTTTGATCGGACAGGCGATTATTTCATGATAACTATTTATAGGCTGGGCCTATTGAGTCGATATTTTGCAATGCGATAACCAATGTTTATAGGCGTTTAAAAACATGAATAGATTAAATTAAATAGGTACGTTATAAAAATTACAAGCAAGTTTCGAGATCAAGTTGGCGCGGGGACACGTTACGGTAGTTAGAAAAACATGGTTTTTGAACAAGACTTCAATTAATTTAAGCTGAATTACTTAAATTAGAAGCCTGTGTTTAAGTTTGTAGCTAGATACTGATGCTATCTACCGTTTTAAAATATTACATACTTGAATAAGATAATATTACAGAGTATACAAGCCCGGGACACGTAAATTTTGCTCTCCTGAGAATGGCCGTAAAAATTAATGATGTTATGATAATATCCAATTAGATAATGATGTAAAAAAGTGACTTCTGAATATGACTAAGAGAGTACTTATCGGTAAAGTTTTTAATTAGTTTATAAAATTAATAAATGTAGTCTTTTGAATATCACATTTAATTACAGAAAAATATCATACAAAAACAAAAACATGCCTTTCACTAACTTTTTTTTTTGCTTAAAGTTAAAATTAACAATACTCTTGAATAGACAAACTCATGTGAAAACTCTCAGAGCTGTGCATTATTATTAATTATTATTTTTATTAAGAAGGCAGGTCATTGTAGCCCTGACGTCACTGCAACCCATGAGGATATATTGTGACTCTTTCGCACTATAGTATCATCCCCAACCCAATACTGCTCATAAATTGAACGATATGGTTGGGGTTGTTGCCACGAATTTCCTCTGTGGATGAGTATTCGTGGCGACCAAGGTGCCTGTTCCTGCTCTGTAGCAGAGCATGACAGTCGATGAGAAGGTGAATAGGTGTTTCGTCCTCCTCCTCACAGAATCTGCAAGTCGTTATGCTACAAATACCCATTCTGTTTAGGTGTTTGTTGAGCTTGCAGTGCCCAGTTAAGCTTCTGGTAAGGATTCTTAATTGGTTCCTACCGAAGGTGAGCACTAATTCTGATAGTTTGTTGTAAGACCACTGAATATGCAAGTCATATAATACTTTTAAAATTATTATTGATGCAAGTAATATATACTTTTAAATAAAGTTTTGTTTGCCGCATACACAGAAACAAAGGTGTCCAAATTGACCAAATTCGATAGACGTATTTCGTAATTTCTGCGGTTTTCTATATCTGTGGCCCGTGTACAAGATGCATACCATCACGTTAAATATTCGGGCTGGATTTTATCTAAAGTCTTCCTGATTAACATCTTCGTCTAAACTAGAGCTTATTTAATTAAAACCTAGGTCGATCTATCTAGTTTCCAGGAAACCTATTGCTTTCTGTGTCTCAATTACCAAATTTTGCAATTTTTCTGTTTTCCGTCCCTTTATTATGTATTTTATTTAAATTTTATTATTAATTATGAAAGTATAAATAGAACTGATAATTTTGTGAACATTTCAAGTGCATACCATGTAGGCTGTAGCCATTATTGATATCGAGCAGAAAAGCTTATAAAAATCACGTTTGTCCTCCTTAAATATTTAATTTATACACAATCTGCGAATTTCAGAAGTATAGAGCGGTTCTTGAGACAGACGGACGGACAACGAAGTCTTAGTAATAGGGTCTCATTTTCACCCTTTGGATACGGAACCTAAAAGATTAAGTTCAAAATATTTTTTACAACCTAACCCTTGTAAGAAAAGCTAACGCTTAGTTAAGTTTTCTAAGTTACTGCACTATTGTGCAGTGACTAATAAACTTTACAAGGGTTGCTACTTGCTAGATCACGACTCGAGCTTTTTATCCAGCAGGTTATGTCTTTAAAATAATTAATTAAGATCAGTACTACTAATTATTGGCTTACTTGATAATTCGATTTTGATAAATCGAATGTCAAATTGTCATCATTATAATTAACTTAATTATTATGTTTTTTTTTTGTAATTTTTTAAATTATAATAATATTATTCGCATTAATTGTACTAATATCAAATGTGTACCTGCAACTAAAATATTATCCGTAAACCTTATCTTTCACATCGCCTTGTATATTTAGCACATACTACGACATAAATGCCTAAAACATTGAAATATTCACTCATTTCAACCCGTTTGCAAACCTCATCACATTTCTTAGGCCTTACGATTTAATAGCACCAAATTGCACGAAACAAATCATAAAGGCTCTTGTCAAAGTTTAAAATTGTTAGCGAGCTCTAAGCTAAGCGCTTCGTTATCTAAGTTGCTATTTGCAAGATTGGAAGCTTTAACGGGATTTCTACTTCAACAGGATCTCTGGACTCAGCAAAACAATTATCTTCAAACTTAAATAGACGTCTTTAACATCACGGCTGTTATAATTGACATTTCATTTAAATAAGAGTTTCAATAAAATGTGTTGAGATTTTTTTATAATAAAATTTGTTTTTCAGTTTCCTTCTTTCTTTCCTCCTCCTTCCTTTCACGTTTTTGAATGTTTTATTTGCACATACAGTAGGAACTTGATTAACCGGACTAATAAATTTATTATCATTAGGCATTGATCGGATATGATCGAAAACCCGGATAATTGAATGTATGAAAATAGTACCGGTTACTACAGTGCATAATATTGTGTGTTTTTTTTTAAATAAGGGTGTAAACGTGCAAACTAATCACCTCATGGAAAGCAACTTCCGTCGCCCGTGGACACTCGAAACATCAGAAGAGCTGCAGGTGCGTTGTTGGCCTTTTAAGAGGGAATAGGGTAATAGGGGAGGAGGGGAGGGTAGGGAACAGAATAGGGTAGGAGATTGGGTCTCCGGTAAACTTCCTCACTCGGCGAAACACAGCGCAGGCGCTGTTTCACGCCGCTTTTCTTTTGTTTTTGTTTGTTAGAAATGACCCAGCAAACCAATGTTTATTAAGAAAATATTAAGAAATACGTCTTTCGATGGTAGTCCAGAAAATTGCAAATCCGTTCAACAAAGGGTCGGATAATTGAGTTTCTACTGTGGCTTACGATTTCTGAAATTTTTCGAAAATTATTAATTGCGAAATATTTATAGATAATATGTACAAGTTTAACTTTGCTACTATACAGTGTGTCACAGAAATAAGTGATAATACTTTAGGGTGTGTACGTGTTGCTTGTAGAGAGTTCACTATGAAAGTAGCAGCTCTGAAAGTCGACATTTTTTTACTTTTGTATGAGCAAGAGCCCGAGCGTCACGAGTTTCCCCATACAAAAGTGAACAAAAAATCGGTCTTAGCGCTGCGACTTTCACAGTGAACTCTCTACATGGAACACGCACACACCCTAAAGTATTATCACTTATTTTTGTTACAGCCTGTATACAGTGGCAATAGTTTGTTTGATTATTTAATTAAGGTCCTTGTTGTTTTAACACGGTCGCTATTTTCAAATTAAAAAGAAGATTAATATAACGGTTACTAGGGAACAATAATTATTATTATGTAGCTAACAATTTATTTTTATGTTGAAACAACTTGTTTGGTCATGATGACACGATTCGTTAATGGGCGGGAACCGTACATTTTTCCGGAATTAAAAAGTATCCTATGTCCTTTGCTGGGGTTCCAAAGTATGTCCATACCTTTGAGTAAAATGGGTTCTGTAGTTCAGTTGTGAAGAGGTAACAGGCAGACAGATAGACAGACACACTTTCGCATTTAATATAAAAATGGATGAACATTTACATCGCCTGCCGCTAGCAACAAAAAAAGACGAATTTCTGTATCAAAATCGTTGTTCAAACAGCGGTAACTATTGTCATTATTATAACTCCCTAATTACGACCCGATTCAACCCTTATAGCCTCAGGCCTTCGCGGATCCTCCTTTAATACAGGTCAATTAGGTGCTTCGGAAAATTTTACAAATTCCTTCCCCGTTAAACGCTATACTAAATTAGGTAATTCCCCGTTCCCAATAACGAGCGCTCATATTTTAGATGATCAGATATGATTCTAACTATGTACCAATACGATAATAGAAGCATTGGGTGCAACAAGGGCGTAAGTTGTAAAATAGAGTTTCAAGAAAATTTATATTGTGGGCATAATGGAGTGGCGGCCAAAGGGAAGATCTTCCGACCGAGCGAGGTGTTATGATCGGTCAGGCCGAAGCCCACGTGATACATTTCAGCTATCGTATATATACCGACGCGCTTAGAAAACTTCGATAGCGCGATGCAGGAATGTTAGGCGAATTGTGGGTCCGCCACCGGAGGTCGAATCTTGAAGTCTTGTCGCTTGAGTCGCCAGTGCCAGTGAGTTCCAGTGAGTCGGAACTGTTGCAGTGAGTCCCAGTGAGTCGGAACTATAAGCTGCTGCACGGGATCCAGTGAGTCGGATAAGCTGCCGTGCGGGGCTGATGCTACGTGCTGACCAGGAGAGATGTGCTCTGCTTGCTGACCGGTCGTGTAGTGAGAAAGCCCGATGATGCCGATGCGGAGTCCGCCCAGGCGGCGATACATTGCGGCTAGTGGACGATGTACCCGATGAGGCGATGCTGGCTGGCGCGGTGCGGAGGGGCGGGGAGTGATGATGATGAAGGAGGCGTGTTCTGTCGAGGGTCACCAATGTGGGAATAATGCGTGTGGACCAAAGGAAGATCTTCCGACCGAGCGAGGTGGTATGCTCGGTCAGGCCGGAGCCCACGTGATACATTTCAGCTGTCGTATATATACCGACGCGCTTAGAAAACTTCGATAGCGCGATGCAGGAATGTTAGGCGAATTGTGGGTCCGCCACAATATATATACTAATATTATAAAGAGGTAAACTTTGTTTGTATAATTGTAATGAATAGGCTCAAAAACTACTGGACCGATTTTAGAAATTCTATCACCATTCGAAAGCTACATTATCCACGAGTAAAATAGGCCACATTTATTTTAGAAAAAAATGGTTTTCATAAGATATTTGAGTTTTTCGAACACAAGGTGTAAAAAATCAACCAGAAAAGTTACTTATTTTGCGTACGCTGCCTAAACTATAAAAGATAGAACCATAAAGTGTTCCAAATAGTTGTAGATCATATAAATATCTAGAAAAAAGTCCGCGACACACTATACCTATCTATGTCGAGTGAGGCACACCAACATTTTTTTTATTTAAAAAATCTTGAATTTTTTCGGAGTACATTTAAACGCGTTTATTTTACTCATGCTATTAATCCTTTATCAAAATAAATTATTTCGTCAATAAGTACAGCTTATCTAAATAATAATTGGTCTTTGAATGACTAAAATTGGACGTTTGGTTTTGAAGTTATGGCGAAATTAAAATATTACGATTTCTACTGCACGGCCCGCGGTTGCGAAGTGGGCGTCATCAAGGCGGGCGGGGGTGCGCCTGCGAGAGGGGACTTTAGATGTACAGGGTGCAATTAAACCTTCCTATACAATAAATAAAATAGCTATACAGCTATGTCCAGTGTCCACACTACACACTGTGCACTTTCACATCTTCAATTTTCGTCATCTTCTTTGATTCGACTGTCGTATTGGCGCATTCAATTATTTTCTTAAATATTTGAAAATGCCTAAGAGAGCCAGGTCGGACGACTATGGCACCATACTTATATTTTAGTCAATTCAATAAAATAATATGGGCAAAACAACATTTGCCGGGACAGCTAGTATTATATATATATATAATACAAATATATATATAAATAAAAAAAATATATATATATATATATATATATATATATATATATATATATATCTCGGAGAATCATTATCCGGGTCATCTCGGCCGCCAGCGTTAGGAATTCTAGTGGGCGTCATTTTGGGTAGATGCGAGCACAAAACACAATAATTGTCACTTGTATTTCACAAATTTATTATTAACAGTTGCACAACACTATTATAACACTTTCACACAATTTACTACAATTCTAAAATCATAAAACGAATTACAAAACGAGCAGTGAGTTCGGGGCACCAATCTTACTTTAGTTACCACAACACTAGAACTAGCCACGATCCAACTCGATCGACTGCTCACACTCGAATGCGCTCCCAAAACTGTCAACCCCTCTAAAGTAAAGATGGCGCCTCGACCCCACTCAAGGCGCACGCGCCCTCTGCTCTGATTGGTCCTTAATCAAATAATTACAATTTAATTCAAAACAAGATTATTAGAGCTAGTAAAAATATGACAAACTAAATTAAATTTAGTTAAGAATTTTACAATGATCACTGAATTTTATAATCATTTTTAAAGCAATATAATCGTGAAGAATCAACACTTCAAACAATCAGGAAACATCTAGACTCATGACTACTCATGACTTCCTCTGACATTTAGGAATCATAAAAATAACTATACTCATGAATATTCATGACTTCCACTAAAATTCAATAATCAGAAAACAACTAGACTCGTGACTTCCTCCGACACGGCCGTCCTGACGTATCACACGTCCTCGTGTGATGTTGAAGGCCGTGCATCATCAGCATCTGTAAAGAGAAAAAAAATAATGCAATACTGTCTCTAGTATGCGCTCGGCCGTTCCTGACCTAGAAGAACTAGGCCACCTCGCCTTAATTTTGGGCCACCTCGCCCTGCAATGGCCACCTCGCCCTTAAGTGGCCACCTCGCCCTTAAATGGCCACCTCGCCCTTAAAATATGGCCACCAAAACATTTACTTATTCACTCGATCACATAATGTATGCACTCACCATCCTCTGACACACAAGGATCCAATTCAGTAGGCACATATGATTGGGGGAGTGGACGTAAGCGGTCTCTCGCGCACTTGTATGTACGACTACAATTCAAACTTTTGAGAAGATACCTGTCACCGTCTAGTATTTCAATGTCCTCATATTTCAACGTCCCTTAAATTTAGGATCTAATTTTGTTTTCCCCCCGTCCCCCCACTTCGGTATCCGTGGTTAAGTAGACCTTCTGTTTTAAGTCTTTTCATTAATAATGAAATGAAAAAAAATGATGCGCTTGATACAGAGCCGCGCGCCGGCAGCCATTTCGTCAACCGGCGCCGGCAGCGGATACACTCCCTAGTAAGTAAGTAACACATAAACACCAGAAAACAGACGACCTTATCTCAAGATTACGAAAATTTCAAATGTAAATTTCTTGTAAATTACATTTCCTATTACTATTTAGGAAATGCATAGATTTCCTAGGAAATGTGTCTAATATCATTAATTTTACACATATCCGTACGATTTTAGGAATTGTATACATTTCCTAGGAATTGTATACAATGACGGATTACATACATTTCCGGTAACATAATATAACTATATAACTCAAATATATATGTCGCAGGGAAAAGAGGATATAAGGGATTTTACGATATCCCTAGGGATATCACGAACTCCCGGTAGATGCCGAATATTCTTGTTTGTTACGTCTTCTTACTAAAAATATCTAGTGATATGTCATTTCACTAAACTAAATCTAGTGAAACGTCAGAAAAGCGGACACCGCCGAATAAAAATCAAGCCACGCATTTCTCTCGCTTGCTCTAGTATACACATGGGTACTTTGATAGGATAATCTAACATCTGAATCTGACAAGTAAGATGTTAGATGATCCATGCGTCGGATGAGCATGTAAAAAGTCGGTCCTGCGCCTGATCTCTCGCCGGTCGTGTCAGCCTTCCGTCCCACCGGGTTATGCGAGTAAAGGAATATAGAGATTGCTCTTGTGTACTGCGCACACACTTGGGCACTATAAAATTACTCTTGGCCTGGTTTGAGCTCTGAGTGGGAGTTATTATTATTATTACCACACGTGTAATGCAACTATAGCAGATCTGAAGGGGCATCACCATATCTCTGATTCATACAGTTGAAACCAACTGAGGGTTCTTCATCAGGTACTCCAGCTCCTCGATTATCCTAGTTTTTACGGTTCCATACCCAAAAGGTTAGTCTGTCTGTCTGTCTCCAGGCTAGACGAGCCGCGCCAGCTCGAGCGACGCATTTGTTTCACTCCCACTAGTGCCCGTGTCACGTGTAGAGCGAGCGAGAGAAATGAGTGGCTCGATTTTTATTCGGCGGTATCCGCGTTTCTGACATTTCACTAGATTTAGTTTAGTGAAATGACATATCACTAGATATTTTTAGTAAGAAGACGTAACAAACAAGAATATTCGGCATCTACCGGGAGGTCGTGATATCCCTAGGGATATCGTGAAATCCCTGATATCCTCTTTTCCCTGCGACATATGAACTCAAAGGAGACTGACTGACATGGTGATCTATCAACGCACAGCTCAAACCACTGGACGGGTCGGGCTGAAATTTGGCATGCAGGTAGATGTTATGACGTAGGCATCTGCCAAAGAAGGATTTTGATAAATTCCAACCCTAAGGGGTTAAAATAGGGGATGAAATTTTTATATAAAATTACTTCTTAACGCGAGCGAAGCCGGGCAAAAGCTCGTTGATAATAAAAGTTTAAATATCTTATATTGTTATTGTAGTAAGTACTTATAATTTGACTTTCATTTACTTAAATATTTATTAGTCTCATATTTTACCAATAAGGTAAAGGTATTGTAACTATTTTAAAGCGATCAGAAATATTGTAAAATCTAGTTTTTGTCACTTGTGTTATACGCCCTTGTTGCATCCAACCGGTAAAACAGATATGTCCGGGACACACGAGGCTAGTTTTTCAAGCTAGGATAGCAAGCTAGTTTTTTACCAAACTGTCCTGGATTGCTGACCTAGCTTGGAGCATGCTAGTTCTGTTTTACAAATGAATATAGTTTTGTCTACACGAAGCCAGAAGTACTAGCTTGATAGCTTACAAACACTAGCTTGCTATCCTAGCTTGAAAAACTAGCCTCGTGTGTCGCGGGCAATAAGGACGTTAATTTTACTATTGATATTTATGGTAAATAAATAACAATTTGAATACTTATTTAATAACTTTTAACTAAAATGAAAGTTACACATGTGTATTTATTGTCCCACGGGGTTCCGGGTCAGGATGGGACCCTGCCCGGCTTAGCTAGTCCCGGCGCCGAGGGGAACGCTTTAGTTTGCCGGAGCGTTCCCTAACTTGGTGGAAGTCCGGTTCCTTGTGAGGTAGACCGGCCGATCGTGGAGAAAGTCCAGTGTTAGACAGATCCAGGACATCCCTCCGTATACGGCTGAAGGCAAACCGCAGGTGGTTTTAGTGGGTAAGAGTCCCACATACCCCCGGGGTGCTTCAGCTAACTGAGGCACATCCCCAATCCGGGGCACCCATGATGGGCTTCCCCTGCGCATAAAAAAGTATAATTATTAAAATCATCTTTCACAAGTTCAGCTTTCTTAATATTTTTTCTGACTTTAGTGTTTTTAATCGGATTCATCAAAATAATCACTAGACTGAAGGGAATTTGGCATCAGCTGCAACTGGCCTCCTGGATGGGAGAGCCTGATCTTCTTGGTCTGCCTGGAAGGTCAGGACCTGTTTCAACCATTCAGCCATTCATTTTTCCATTATTAAGTTTTTACAAATTACAGACACGTCGTTACATGTGGAATTTAAACGTACTTTTGTTTTCTATGCAACAAGGGCGCAGTGCCAACTTTGAAATTAATGAATATCACGCCACCTGGAAGCGACTGATCGAAGCGTGTTTTTGGGACTCGAAACTAGATGGTTCTGTGCATGTTTTTATGTAATAAATCAAAACGTGCTTTGGGTACCGAACGTTTATATTGTTAGAAATTTTTCTTCTCCTACTGCTTTCTTATCTCTTTGAATACTTCTTACTCTACCCACCTTTCTTCCTACTCTACTTACCTTAGTTTGCGGGTCCATCCTGGCTAGAGTGACTAGAGTCTGTATTGAAATTATACTATAAAAATATTATTAGTGCCTGAAATTTTTGCCAGTAGTTTTAGATACTAAAGCCAATTCAGAGAAATTATGAAAGGACTGGTTTGCCGAAGAAAATCTTAAAATATCCAGCGAAAACTGTTTAAACCCGAACCTAACCAAATTCTCCAATGTTAATTTCAATCAGGAAGCAACTTCGTGAACTTAGCCCTTGAGCGAAACTCAATAATGATAAATTGCAGCAGATAACATCATCACTCATCAGCATCATCATTTCTAACGGCTTGATAGTGGTAAAGTGGGGTAAGTGACCCCCACTACCTTTAAATTTAATCACCAAGATTGTCTTGACAACTTAATTTTAGCTTCAAGTTAATGAAGATTTTGATATAATATATAATTACACACACACACACAGACTGACAGACAGACAGATACGGCAATCTTTTGTCACCCCACTGTTTTTTACATTGTTGGCGGTACGAAAATAGTGGGGTGTAATAAGGTTGTCGCATCTGTATGTGTATAATATATTGTGTGTATATGTGAGTGTATGTGTGTGTGTGTGTGTGCCTGTTAAAATAAGGTCTAAAGCTCGTATCATCCCATTTGTTGCAGTGCAACCTGCGATTTACCCGCCGTCAACGGTGGTGAGAGTTTACGAGGGGATAAATCAGACAAAGTACGAACATAAAAATAGTTATACGAGCATTAAAGTGAGCACAGACCATTAACGGCAATGCGTGACAGATATTGCATTCCAGAATTATACTATTGGAAAAATGCACGGGACTTTATGATCCACGAATGAGACGCCGCGTACGCATTGAGCGAACTTCTGAACTTGTTCTGATTATTTATCCGCTCTTCACGGTTAAAATATTTTAGTTTGTTACCTCTTCATGATTTGAATGTTTTAGTGTCGGGAATGTCTAAGTACATAAGATTTGTTGCAACAGAATGTATTAACGAATGCAATATACGTTTAACACGTTATAAGGCTTAAACGCCCGATGCATGTACGCGAGCTCTGTGCGGAGGCGAGAAACGGCGAACTTCCCCTGGTGCGGGGGCTGTATAATGAGTATTTTTGTATGTTAAAAGGAGACAAGTATAGGTTTGAGTTTAGGACTTTAAGGGCTACTTGATAAAGCATTAAAATCATGCTAAGGTCTTTCGACCTGATAACGCACTGATTGATATTTTTTTCCATTCCTTGCGGGTAACGTGCCGAAAGACCCGTCATAGATCACAGGGTCGATCCACCCCTTCCCGCACTGGTATAGGTAATTGAATTGTTTACTTCATATTAGTGTTGTGACGTAATTAGCGGGAGCGGTACGATAGTGCATTTACACAGTCATTTGTTTACGTTTTGAGATATTTTATTGGTCTTAAATCATTATTTATACCTCGGCCAAATAAACAATGTAGGAAAATGCTTGAATAATCGTTTCAGCAAGGAAGAAATCATGAAAGGGAACGTTCTGATATAGATTATTTGAAAAATGTCAAAAAAAAAAAGGTCGCAACAAAATCCTTACTGGTCTATTATTTTTTCAAAATAACAGGCCACATATTTTTGTTTCTTCAATAAACTATGTTAAAAATAATATATCGATAACTTATTTCCCATCACTAAAACTCCCTTAAATAAACATACAATTCAGTGCGGTATCAGGTTACAAGACCTTATATATATTTTTGCATGTATCTCTCAAGTAAATAGTAGGAATCCAGGGCGAAGCCAGCACCATGAACACTAACTCTTCTACGATCGATATTGATTGGTGGATTTCCAAATTTTTAAGTTTTCGCATAGTTACAGTCATTTATATTGATCGATACCTTACTGGGCCCATAAGCCATATACTGCAGTGGCGGGGAGTTTTAGTATAAGGCTAATCGGCCCGTTAACGCACCATATAAAAAACCGTCTCTTTTAGTCCCGCAGCGAAGGTGTTAAGGGTCCACACAGACGGACCGCATTTCAACTGCAATCCAACTGCAAATCAAGTGCAGTTTGAATGCAGTTGACACGACTGCAATACGAGTACAATAGAACTGCAAACCAAACAGTTCACACGACTGCACGCCGACTGCAACTGAACTGCAATCCGACTGCGCGTTTGGTTTGCAGTTCTATTGCAGTCGTATTGCAGTCGTGTCAACTGCATTAAAACTGCACTTGAACTGCAATTTGCAGTTGGATTGCAGTTGAAATGCGGTCCGTTTGTGTAGACCCTTATAGTATGTTTTAGTTGCCTTGACAGACAAAAACAGAAAATCACAACTCATCTTCATGCAACGACTTCGTTTAAATGCTTCGATATGGACACTATTTGGATTGCTAGCACTAAAGTTTGAATCATTCAATCGTGATGGTAGAAGATCAACTACGATATCATGGCGCGCCCCTCCAAAATTCAAAACTTTTGAAGTGCGTTGTCTTGCGCGGTAGGCTAGTTATGATTAGTTGACCAACAAATCTTGGTAATAAGTGACATTAACTGAAATATTACGTGTACTGTGATTGGTTGAATACTTACTACATACAAACTCTTTCATAAGGATGTGACTACACACAGTCATTTGGAGGGGCGCGCCATGTTATCGTAGTTGATATCTACCCGTTATTGAATTTGACGTCCGTGTAGTTTCGGTCTACTTCAAGCTATATGATTGCTAACATTCTTTACCTTTAACTTATCACTTGAAGACGTCAAAAAAATCCGACTTTTTTCATGAAACATTTCTGTCGTCGCCAAGTGTGAACGATACTCGGAAAAATGTACCGGACTTTATGATCCACGAACGGACTTATTTACAATTGTGAGCGATGACCGTTTCGTTTAAACTTCGGATCGCCGTTGTTCTGAAATGCTTTATGGTTTACTGCGGAGTGAAATAATAATTTTACAGCGTTCTTTTAGAATTTGTCTTTACAATGTAATATGTATAGGAATTTCATAATTTCTTTAATATTAAGTACTTAATCTTTGGAATATAGTAGCTGTAGTTTTTATAGATCCTGACCTGTTGTTTTTTGTCGCCAGAGATTTTGACAAAAATTTTTTTGCAGTTTTAAAATATAATATGATAATCTTAGATTTCACTTATTATAATCAAAATTCACCTCTTGTCTACCTATACTACTGCCTAACAGAACCCAGCGTAAAACTACGCCTATCTGCAGTTACAAGAATGAAGTAACCAGAGGCCAACACGTGTAAATCCAAACAAAAGGGAAGTCTGGATTTACTTAAAGACACAAAAGGGTAGTTTTGTTACATTTAAGAAAATAAACTTAGTTTTACAAACAGTTCTCTTTGTGGACAGTCATCAATTCTGAGTTGACTGAGACGGACCCGCAAAAAAGTTAATACTTCTGAAGCCGAAGACTTAATACCTTTTGTAAGCTTAAACTGAAGCGACCTTTTTACGAAAATGCTTTGAGCATACGTCTCAAAACCTATTACTTCAAAAAATTCACACAAAATTCAAAGTACCTCAGGGTCCTCTGAGGTTTTAGCACAATATAAATGATATACAGTAGTGAAACTTGTTCAAGTCCTTGAAATGTAACTGTAGTGATCTGTGAGTGAACTCGACCGTGTCCTTGAAATGTAAGTGGGTCATAACGTAGGCTCAAGTTTTATGCGTGGGTGTCATGATGCTTCATTGTTTTCATACTTAAAACTGTCTGAAATCATGCTTATAATAATATAATGTGCTGTCGCACAACGCACGTTATACAAGGTGTAACAAAACTAAGTGATAATACTTTAGGGTGTGGACGTGTTCCTTATATAGAGTTCACGGTGAAAGTAGCAGCGCTGAAAGATATATTTTTTTCACTTTTGTATGGGGAAAGTCGTGACGCTGGAGCCTGAGGCGTTTGCCCATACAAAAGTGAAAATTCAATTTGGTCTTTCAGCGCTGCTACTTTCACAGTGAACTCTCTACAAGGAACACGTACACACCCTAAAGTATTATCACTTAGTTTTGTTACACCTTGTATTAGTTTTTTTCACGCGTGACACAATACTAATTTATTCTGCTACTTAAATTTGAAATCAGGCTTATGTGTGCGTGCATCCGATCTTTCTTGTATCAAGATGATCTACTGTATATTCATACTATTTTAGCGTAGAGATTGACTAGAAATCGATACTCTAGTTCAGTTTAGATTCCAAATTCAAATGCTTTTTTGGCGTACGGTTTTAGCTTGAGCTTGTCTCGAGGGATGGAATTTAATCCGAATTTCGTGTTGGAAGAAACAAATGAATAAGCCAAAAAGCTGCACTAGTCACATTTTATAACAGTATTGTGTAAATACACCCAACTAATAAACGTGTAGAGAACTAATTAGTTTTTGTAATGAAACCAAATTTTGCTTGTACGGATTTATACCCGAAGGGTATTTTAAAGAATTTGAATTTATGGGACACTTTTACTAAGGCTTTGCTACCTTTCTGACTCCAGGTTTACGCTTCCTTGGTCCAGTAGTTAAGTTACCTCAATAATTTTTATAGAAAACTTCCACAATACCCATAACTTTCTTTTAGACTTCTACACTTATCTAGCTTAGTACTTACCTTTACTAGAAAGTTCCATTTCCTCGGGTCTTAATCCTACAGGCTACAATATTTAAACACGAACTTAAGGCTCTCTTTACCTCTATTTTGCGGCGCAGTGAAGCGATGGATTGACGTATTGCTCCACTTTCAGACGCCAAGGTGTAATAAAGGCCACTTTTCACTTTAACATTTTACTCTCTAAGGGAAAGTTAAGAACTTTCATAGACGCTTAAATTGTATTCAAAACTTTACGGGTTCAGTCGAGGTAAATTTTATTACTGCAGTATTGAACTGTATGGATATCACTGAGCCTCATTAACCTACTTAAAAATTTAAGATTCTCAATTCTTCTGTATTTTAGTTAAAAAAGTATTTAATTAAATTACTAATAATGGATAGTATTAAAATGTGCTGAATAAAAAAAAAACTGCAATTAGAAGAATAGTATCAAGGTCCAGGCATTGTCAATGAAACGTGGATATCAAATTGCTGTCGCTTATATTAAATCCAGCGGTTATTCATAAAGGCTGATTTACATTGATACAGTAGCTGGCGCCAGCATCACTGGATTCCGTCGCTGGATCAGCACTGTATCAATGTAAACATGTTTCAATCCTGTCCAGCACTGCATTGAAACATGTTTACATTAATACAGTGCTGATCCAACGACGGAATCCTGGCGCCAGCTACTGTATCAATGTAAATCAGCCTTTAGTCACTCACATAATATTGTAGGCAGCGTTTCCACCAGAGCTGAGCGGAGCTGTGTTGGAAGGAATGTGTTTTTGGGAACCAATAGCATCGCCGCGCCGCGCTGAGTGATGTCATGGCAAAGTCATGCAAAACATCACATTACTTGCAACACAGCTCCGCTCAGCTCTGGTGACAACGCAGCCGTAAAGTGATATTTTGATGACGTTGACCGGAAACGGGTGTAAAATAGCTGCTACTTAAAAACAGCTGCTTAAATTTACACTTTATAAGATTTAAAGGGCACGTGTCCTTGCTGGCACAAAGGTCCTTGCAGAATTGCACATATTACTTTGATTGCATGTAAATATTTTATTTGTTACCTTTTTAATTTTACCCGATTATCTGACGGTCAAAGGTCAATGAGAAAGAAAATGAGAAATCGAAGTACTTTAAATATTTAAATGTTATGACAGAATGTAGCTGGGTCGACACTTTCATGATTGCAAAAGACATAAATCTTGCGACTTTAAAACTTTCCATCTTTGGACTTTGTTCGATCTTATCGTTAAGTCTGAGATTCCCAGAGATAACAACTATCTCCATTAAAGTTGGAGCCATTTGAATATCAATGGTCCCTCGATTTTCTCTCAGTATTTGAGGTAATTCGGAGAGAAATAAAAAGGTAAAGGCTAACCGAAGCGATTCCACAAATTGCTTTGAAGCAATCCCGGCGTTTTCCTGATTCGGTCCGTGTGTGATTCAACTAAATATTTGTACGGTACTCCTGTTTGCGCTTGTATGCGCACACCTTTCTTCTCCTTATTTGTTACATTAAATTAATAAAAATAGAAAATATTATGGATATCTATTAATATTTCCATCATATTTTCTATTTTTATTAATTTAATGTGACCCGTATAATTTTTTGCATAAATATTATAATATTTTATAATTCTGTTTCTGACATTTATTTTTTGTCATCCGCTTAACATCTTACTTTGTAAGTATAAATCTATAACAAAGTGTTACACAATATATTTTATCGTCTTCCTAATAAAAGTTTGAAGCAACACCCAACATTGTTACAGAACTACGAAGCGATTTAAGTAAAAATAGTTCCCCTATTTGTCTTTATGCAAAAACAAAAGATTTTCCTTTCCGCGAGGTTTTGTTGGGTAATCCATCACAAGCGTGCGGTTGAACAGATACGCCCCAGGATTTATTCGCTAGTGCTCCCACGCAACTTTGTGATACTCTCCACAAATCAGCTATACGAATAGTTACAATTACGCCTATCCGGGCTACTACTGCTACAAATATTATTTATACGAAGAACCTCAAAACAGTAACGAATGACTAACAAATAAAAGAAACTGAAGCAATTTAAACTACGTCTCGCCACAGTGGCACGTGTAGTGGTGTAGTACAGTGTACATAGTCACACTATCAAAACTACGCCCGGCTGATATTATAGACATTAAAAAGACTTCCGCAAAGCCTTTCAAACTACGCCTCGTCCTGTAATTGCTGCTGCAGTCCTGTGTACCTAATGTATACTTTACCCATTCTTAATTTAATTAATTTAAATGCTAAAGTGCGTTTGTTCGGCTGTCTGTGTCCACTTCTTGCTTGCCACGAATTGAAATTCATGAAATTTCACACGAATAAAATTTTATTTTGATTCCCAGGACCATTCCTAAAACTCAAAGTATGTCCATAGCGAATTTAAGGATAGTTTTATCCTGAAATTTACAGTTACCGTAGGACAAACAACAGCAACGAAGTATTGAAGTAAATTGTAAAATAAGACTGTATATTTATTTAATCTAATTAGTCCTTGTTACCTAAAATCTTATCAGCTATAATCATTTTAATTGATTATTGTTTTGACATAAATTATATAATTATTTTTGTATGGAATAGAAGCAAACAGATAATATATATGATAAAGAAAATAAATGAATGGTTAAATTAAAAAATTAAATTGATCGCATTTTGTGGCTGGTGGTAATTTTTACATCAGGGGGGTTCCACGCCGAGCCGGCAAGAAAAAATATCGATGTGTCTGATTTTGATAATATTTGAGTTATACATAATATATATTTGACGATCTCTGATCTCTGTGGCTCAGTGGGTGGGTTGTCGGTAGCTCAAGCCGGAGGTCGCGGGTTCGAATCCCGCGCCGGAACAAAAAGTTTTTCAAAGTTTCCGGGTCTGGATGTTTATTAAATAAATATGTGCATGATATAATAAAAATCTTAAATATATGTATATTGTATAAAAAGTATTAAATATATTTCCGTTGTCTGGTACCTGTAACGCAAGTCTTTCAGGTACTTACCACGGGGCCAGACTGACGTGGTGTGAAGCGTACATAGATATTATTATTATATTATACGCGTTGTAATTACGTGTACCAAATATTCTTGTAAAATAATGATTAGATCACAAACATAGATCAAGATAGATTGCACGTCACTTTTTTCCGACCTACTGTGACCTACCGATGATAAGAAACGTGTCCATGATCTAGGCCAACATTCCTATTTGAATTTCCACAGCTCAATACGCAACTTTTAGGCACTTAGTCATTTTTTATTTTTTAAAATCCCGATTGACGTTCGATTCCGATAGCAGACTAAAGAACAGACTTTCGAAAGACGAGCATTGCTCGTCGTTTGAGAACACGATATGTCACGCGAAGTACATACACATGCGGTATCTATCTCGATATATTATGTCTGTGGATTAGATTAAGAATGATGAGACTCTGAAAGTTTCGCCATTCAGTGTTTTCAAAGTCTAATTATATATTTGAATAATATTAATAGACTGAATTTATTACTTCATTTAATGAGCATTTTAATTGTATTTTTGAAAATGTACACGTATTAAAAATACGTACACGGTAATCGAATATTATCAAAATCAGAGACATCGACTTTTTTCCTGTCCACTTGGCGTGGAATGCTCCATATCAGTTATTTTGATTATTTTTGCTTGATTAAACTTTTTATTAAATATTGGGTATACCAAACGAGATAAGAATCACCTCATTATAAATTATTTTATCGTCATTAATTAGCGATAGGATAAAATTACATTTTTTTAAATAATATAAGGGGACATACGACCAAACGGGTCACCTGATGAAAACGGACACTCACAACATCAGAAGAGCTGCAGTTGCATTGCCGCAGCCTTGTTGTTGGAACTAGTTGGAAGCCGGCTACATGAAACGGCAGCCCGCAGCAGACGACGTGTCGTCGCGACACTACTGGTTTCTATGTATTTTTATGAATTGTGTCGCTTGCTGCGGACGGTATTTCATAGAAATACATAGAAACCATGTCGCGAGTCGCGACAACACGTCGTCTGCAGTTGTCACGTATCGCTCGGTTCCAACATGTACCTTTAGGGAGATCGCAGACGGCACACTTTTTGTGTTATCGAGTCTGCGGCGCACATACATTCTGCATGGCCGCGCCCTGCAGAATGTATGTGCACCACAGACTCGATAACACAAAAAGTGTGCCGTCTGCGATCTCCCTTATCGTGAAATACCAAGAGGCGCTGTTTGAAATTATGTTATCGAGGTCATGGTTCCCCACTCAAAGAGTTTTGTAAGTGTCTCTATTTAAAACTATGGCTAGATTGCTAAAGCCTGATGTTATAAGAAAAATCATAGTAGAGCATTGCGCTGTGCGCATTACAATATTGACAAGGATTTAAAATTATATTTAAACTACACCACAATTTTTTAAGTAGTGATTCAAGATCTCAAGGATAAATCTGAGAAGATAGACGTTGCTACGCAGTGCAGCTCGATATTCGAACTTTCACAAGAATTTATGCGAAGTTATAGGAGCCGCCCATTTAGAATGTCCAAAACGCACTCGCAGGAGATTCCCAAATGTTGGACAGCAGCTTTTTGGACAGCGAAGACGCCATTGGCACTTTTATACGGCTAGTGTGTGACCGGTTTAACATATGTAAATAATATGCAGTTTAAAAAAACTAAAAATCAAGAGGTTTTTTTAATGAAAATTTTTAACAACTTATTGCATATTTTTTTAACGGGCTTTGGCCCACCACATATTCCCACCAATGTATCTCCTATGTCGCCAGGATAGACAGCGGTATCCAACCGCGAAAACCCTTTGATATGATCTCAGGGAGCCCGAGGGACATGTTAAAGCTGTCTTGGGACCCGCAACGAATTTAATCAGAAGAAGATAGGAGGAGTAGGAAGTATACAGTTTTTCCCTCCCCATAAAAAGCGGGAGACAGCACAAAGTTGCAATGACCAAAAGTCAAAGAACTAAAGGGAAAGCACCACGGGAATAATTAATGTTAATTATGACTACTAAGCTAGATCTAAGTTAATGCTGGGATTTATTGTGTTACACTGTTTCCAGTAATAATTATGACAAAAACGCTTAAAGGCATGGAAGTTCCTTGCGCTGTCCACGAGATCATCGTAATATGGGACACCAGATTTACAAAGTATGTTGTTAAGCATTATAGATATTTGGTTTTGCCAGAGGTTACACTCCCAGAGAACATGATGGGCGGTTTGTTCAAACATGTTGCCTTCGGTCGAGCACTCGCACATGGGTGATTCTACTAATTTAAATCCATATAGTTTGGCTTTAAAATTACCATGACCGAAATGTGAATTATTGCATTGTCGTCGGCTCTTATCACGTGCCGTTACGTCCGTGGTCTAGTGGTATACCACTAGACCATGGACGTAATGGCACGTACTGCACCCACGACCTCCGAGTCAAGAGCCGCGCCAATGCAGGCTGATCACCTGATTGTCTGACAAGTAAGATGATCCATGCGTCGGATGGGCATGTAAAAAAGTCAATCCTGCGCCTGATCTCTCGCTAGTCGTGTCGGTCGTCCGTCCCGCTGGGTTATGAGGGTAAAGGAATAGAGAGTGCTCTTCTGTACTGCGCACACACTTGGGCACTATAAAATTACTCCTGTGTAGCTGGCCTGATTTCAATGAAACCGGCCACCGTCACCGAAACCGGTGTGGGAGCTATTATTATTACGTATGCAAAGTTTCGAATTAATTAGACCATTGGTGATAGGTAAAAATCACGGTCAAAGATTCCGCTACATACATATTGTTACGGACACCCATCTAACGTCGAACCAGCAAAACTTATCGACGGTATACACTATACAAACAACATAAATCCCCTACTCGAAACTATATCCCGCTAGGTGTATATATACCTGCGCGCACTTTCTAGAAAAGTCCAATCCTTGTTTACTTGTTTACGCAAATCGTGGAATGTTCTCGTATAGTCTATGGCTCGCCTCGACTCATATAAATAGTCGCAGGAAGAAGGGCCGACAGTTCAGTTCGATACAAGCGATCTTCAAGGCGACTTCGAAGTGAAAACAAGTGATCAATAGTGAGTGAACCAGTGAACCTACGACTCGGCTACGACCTAGGACAATGATAGTGCTCAGTGATTTGGATCTAGTGCTTAGTGTTTGGATCTGAATGGATTGGATCTGAATGAAAATTGAAATGAATATCTAGTACAAAAAAAAAGAATCACTAAAATCGGACTTGTGGTTCCGGAGATGTGCGTGCACAAACATAAAAACATACATACATATGTATGTACATACATTCAAAAGTGTATGTATGTATGTATGTATGTATGTATGTATGTATGTACATACATACATACATACATACACTTTTGAAATTTGGCACATTTGTTCAGAAGCTGTCATAGATTAACATAATATACAAAAACTGGGCAGTTCTGGAAATATTACATACATACGTGTCGAAATGATAACCTCCTTTTTTTGAAGTCGCTTAAAAAAATATAGTGATTCTGTTTCATAAGTCGTGTCGCAACGTGGGCAGTGACGCGATGTGTACTGGCCCTAAACGATAACATAATATATGTATCTTACACGAACTATAAGTTACATAATTTCAATATTTTTAATATTATCTTGTTTATTGAATAGTAAATATTATTGTTTATCATACCCAGATATCAAAAATAATAATATCAAGACGTGAGTGGTAGAATAAGGTAAGTAACATGAAAAAACTTCCCGTTTTTTTTTTGCATAAATGGAGGCTTTAGGGCCGGAAAATTTATTTGAAATAGAAAGACTATGGATTATGTGTAAGTAGATAAGTTACAAATTTCATTAAAATAATTAGGGAAAAAATGAGTTATTGTCCGTATTTTACAAAATGTTACTTGTTCGATTCTTCCACTAACGTCTTTAGTGAAGACGTGAGTGGAAGTTAGAGTCCGGGCGGTCTGGCTACCGCTAGTGGTTGCGTTCATTAGTGCGCATTTAATTTATCCAGGTGATGCTATTAATATAAGGAGCGCCTGATAAAAAGAAATGGCAATCTGTCGCTTCTGGCTCTCGTCGTGTTAAAGGCCAGGCTTTAACAATTATTATTATTATTATTGTCATAATTATTACTTTTGTGATAAGCACTCCTTGCTCACTAAAATGATTTAAAAATCATTTTAGTATACAATTCAGTCCAGGTTTGTATTAGTATACATAACCTGGACAAAAAGTTTGCGTACTTATGGACGCGCAAATGGACGCAACGACTACCGGTAGCCAGACCGCCCAGACTGTAACCAGAAGAGCAAGAATGACGACATTTTTCAAACGTTGCTACCTCCCGTACCATATTAAGGATTGCACAAACCTACGCGACCAAAGCGACTGCGAAGCGGTAGCGTCTACCGCGCGGCGGATGCTGCCCATGTAATCTTATGGCGCTGTGCACACCTGCACGACCGCGACGCGGGATGTTCGCGTCGGCAAGCGGAACGTGCGCGTCAAGTTGTCAGACGCGTGTTTTGAAGTGTACATTACTAGACTTATTTTTTAAAACCTTTTTGTTTATATTATTTTCTACAACTCTTTAGTTTATGATTTTTTTAATTTGTATACGTTTTGATAGATTGTGTCATGATATTAACGTTTGACGGTTCGCACCGTAGTCGCGCAGGTGTGCACGGCCAGTTTCGCGTTGCAGACGCTCCCGTATCGCGTACCGCGTCCCCTGTCACTGACGCTTAGGTTTGTTTTAAGCCTTATGCATTTGAAGGAATAGTAAAAAAATATATTCCTAGGCCCTCGCAAAAATACTTGGGAAGCTCTGCATCACTAAATCTGTAATTATTCATTGAACGAATAAAATAACATAATATACAAAATCAATAATAAATATACAATACACTAATCTTTATAAATCACACCATACGTATTTGGTTTTCCAGAATTCCATTAACTAATTATTATAAACTTTTATTTGTTAAATAAATACCGCTTGCAACTCCGTTACACCAAAATTCATTTTCGTGCGGAAACCGTACATTTTTCGGGAATAAAAAGTACCCTATATCCTTTCCCGGAACGACAGAATATAATTATATTAGTAGTAACAACCGGAACTCAAAGTATCTCCATGCCAAATTTCAGCAAAATTGGTTCAGCGGCTTGGGCGTGCAGAGGTAACAGAAAAGCAGACAAACAGACACACTTTCGGATTTATTAATATGGATGTATGAATGCCAGCCGAAATTATTATACTAAATAACTGGCAGGACGCAGGTGTGTTATCAGTTATTACTTATCAGCTTTAGGTAATTTCGATGGTTCTCGGTAGCTATATGGAAACAAGAATTGCTGCATTTCTGATAAGATTTGGTGGTTGCTGATAAGAACACACATAAACATTCTTAATTTAAAACAAAGAAGAACCAACCATTTAAAACGCAAACTTTATTAAACTCAAACCAAACAAAAACATGTAATCTACGATAGTAAATTTATATCTATGGACGCTTCACACCACGTCAGTCTGGCCCCGTGCTAAGTACCTGAAGAACTTATGTTACGGGTACCAGAAAACGGAAATATATTTAATACTTTTATACTATAATATACATATTATATTTAGGATTTTTATTATATCATACACAATATATTAATATTTAATACACATCCATGACCCAGGAACATTGAAAACTTTTTGTTCCGTCGGCGGGATTCGAACCCGCGACCCCCGGTTTGAGCTGCCACAAACTCTTAACCATTGAGCCACAGAGTTCATCATAAATGCATATAATATTGGTACAGGTTATTACCCTGTACCAATATTATATGCGAGCGAGCACAAAATGAAGACCTTGGGAGAGGCTTTCGCCCAGCAGTGGGGCGGCAGAGGCTTAAAAAATGTGCTCTTTACGTCTCTAATTATCTAGCTATCGTTTTAGGTTGTAACTTTGACATTATGTTAAAATATACTCTAGATTATCCAAAAAATATAATAGGACCTAGAAGCTAGGTACACGAGTAATTTAATTGTATGTGTAATAAAAATAAAAACAGCTCCCCTTTTGACGCAGCAAAATTTGAAGCTTTTTTGTAAATTTTGGAAATTTATCAAATAAAATGCAAATGCAAGAAAACAACAAAGCATGTTCTTTTACAGATCACCGAACATTTTTTTGCGATTTTATCGATAGTAATTTAGCTAAATGATTTGCAAATGTAATGTAAAATTGCGCCATAGGACGCTATAGCGATATTTTTGCTTATGAATAAAAGAGACAATTAGCCATAGGTCAAAAGCCTTATTCCACCCACCCATTTGTGGGTTATTAATAATAGAGTCGTTTTAGAAATACTCGGCGTTAGTGGAAACGTTATTGACGGTCCGACAAGTGGTTGATACTTTGACACGCGATTTACGGCTCTATTGCATTCACGGCGATGTCTAGGAAATGTTAAAGTTTATGACGTGGGCCACGAAAATATTTCTTTACCGCTATATTCTTCGGGGTGTAAGTACTTTCGGCCAATTCCTAAGGGCAGGATAAAAAGCGTTTTAAGTTGTCTGAATAATAATGGGAAGCAGCAACGTTTTCGAGAAAGTAATATATTTCAGGTCGGTTGATTTTATGATATGTTATCATTCTTGCTCTTCTGGTTGGAGTCCGGGCGGTCTGGCTGCCGGTAGATGTTGCGTTCATTAGTGCGCATTTCATTTATCCAGGTGATGCTATTAATATAAGGAGTGCCTGATAAAAAGAAATGGCAATCTCTCGCTTCTGGCTCTTGTCATGTTAAAGGCCAGGCTTTAACAATTAGGCTTCGTTCAAACCTACGCGACCAAGCGACTACGAAGCGGAAGCGTCAAGTAACGTCAAGTTGTCAAACGTGTGTTTTGTATTGACACTCCCGCTTCGCAGTCGCTTGGTCGCGTAGGTTTGAACGAAGCATTATTATTATTATTATTGTCATAATTATTACGTTGGTTTTAAGCACTCCTTGCTCACTAAAATGATTTTAGAATCATTTAAAAACACTTAAAATCATTTAAAATCATATTAGTATACAGTATGTATACTAAAACGATGTTAAAATCCAGGATTATAACCTTTACACAAAAAGGTTGCGCACTAATGAACGCAACGACTACCGGCCGCCAGACCGCCCAGACTGCAACCAGAAGAGCAAGAATGACGACATATATCACAAAATCGGCCGACCTGAAATACTTCTTTTTAAACGTTACTACCTCCCGTACTATAACAAAGATAATTTAACATATATAACAGTATATAACAGTAGTCTTGTTTGTGTCCTACCTCCAAAATCAGTTTATTAACTAAAGAAAAGTTTTAGAAGGTTTCAAAGTCCAAATCATGGAAAAATCGGTACAAAATGCATGTTGTGAGTATTTTACGATTTTTCTGTAACTTATACATGCTTCAATAATATTTTCATGATGTCAACACTCAACAGTATCAGTGGCAGAGGCATCTTAGCTAAGGCATACACTTATGTCACTTTTTGAATATTCCATGGTAATGAACACGCTGTTTTCGTGGCCGCATATCAAAAGAAAATGCAAAATCTCCTCCATTTTACACGAAAAGTACGATAAAATGAAACCAAAATTGTTTCCCAGAACGTTTACATCAAGGGAAGTGCATAAACTTTGTTGTCTGAGCTTAATTAGCTTTTAAGTCTTCTACACACTAGTAGGCTATATTATTCGCTACTTTCTGTATAAGTCGGTCAAATTCGTTTAAAATTTGGAGCCTATATAATTAATATTAAAATTATTGATTAATCTTTTTATAATAATATGAATATTTAGGATTATAATAATATAGGAATTTAAAAAAAATCATGTGGCACTTGGGGAATGCCGCGGTAAAGCTATTGCATAGCATTTCTTACCAACTTATACAATTAGAATTCGCATACTTCTAGTTTCAGGCCGAAGTCTGGCAACGCCGCACCGCTGTGCCGGTCGGAGTGTCGGGTGTGTTAGGTTTTTTCGTTACGGAATTTCTCAATTCGTTCGCCGCGCTCGAAGCCCGAGATAAAAGCTATGCAATAGCATGTTGAAAGTTCAGAATAGGGTTTGACTTAAAAATTTGTTTAATAAACGACGGACGTAGAGATCAACTACGATAACATGGCGCGCCCCTCCAAATGACTGCTTCAATGTGTGTAGTCACATCCTAATGAAAGAGTTTGTATGTAGTGAATATTCAACCAATCACAGTACACGTAATATTTCAGTTAATGTCACTTATCACCAAGATTTGTTGGTCAACTAATCATAACTAGCATACCGCGCAAGACAACGCACTTCAAACGTTTTGACAACGCACTTCAAACGCTTTAAATTTTGGAGGGGCGCGCCATGTTATCGTAGTTGATCTCTCTTTTTGAAAAGTGTACAATGAATTAGAAGGAAATGTTTAATTTTTCCAATTAATATTAACACTATAATATTTTGCAGCCAATTAAAACGAAACGTCCGTAATACCAGTTTTAATTATTAAGTACTGTGATATTATTGCGTTATGGGCTTCGTGAAAATTACATTGTAAAATACGAAGAATCAATTAACAGTTAATAACATTTTTATACTTCAATATTCGCTGATATTATTTCAAATTTTAATTAACTAAATGTTAAAATAATTAGATACATTTGAATATTTAAATTAATTTTAACAATCAGTAAACGGCACCCGTCATTGGCAAATCCAGACAATTTAAAATAATATTTATAAGCCGACTTCAAAAAAAGGAGGTTACCAATTCGACCCGTATGTACGTAATATTTCTAAAATTGCCGAGTTGTCGTATATTATAGTCTATATCAGTGTGTGAAAAAAAAATATGTGCGGAACAAAAGTGTCTGTACTATTATATGTATATTGTATGTATGTATGTATGTATGTATGTATGTTTATGTTTGTTTTCGCATATCTCCGTAACTACAAGTCCGATTTAAGTAATTCTTTTTTGTTGTACTTGGCATTATTCAATTTAGGGAATACTACAAGTTTCATCAAAGTCGGTTCAGTAGTTTTTGAGTCAGTTTTCTCTTTTTAAAGTACTATATAATTTGTAATCCTGTTGGATGTTTCCCGCGACTTCCAGAAATGGAATCGTACATTTTTTTCTCAATAAAATATAGCCTTTTTCTATCTCACGATTCGGTCTATATTTGTGCAGGCATTCCACTATGATTAATCTAGTAGATAGTATATATACAATATACATCATAGTTACATTTGAAATTTGGCACATTTGTTCAGACGCTGATATAGACTAACTTAAGCGAAAACTAGGCAGTTCTGGAAATATTACACACATATGGGTCGAATTGATAAAGTCCTTTTTTGAAATAGGTAAAATATATACCGTATCTACAGTATTCTACTTTTGATAACATATCAGACTGGTACTTGGTTTAATCGATGTACTGAGCCAAAGATAGCTTTCGGCCAATTTCGGCGGTCGCAGTCTAATCTCCTGCAATGCTACGCCATTGGCAATCGGCGTTTGATTCCAGCGAGCCAATCGTACTGACCAGCACCGACTCCGTACTATAAATAAAGATTACTGTCAGCCATTTTGCCCGAATTGTCCCAGCTTGTGGCCACTAGAACCGCGATTTGCACAGTCTAATATCCAGCAAAAATATTTTTTTATCTGGGTCACAAGTAAAATATACTTGCACTGTCAAAGTTATTAATTTTGTAAAGGTGACTTTTGGATCTTTGCCGCGAGAGACCGCAACGGGTAAATCAAAAGCTAGTGGTAGAGTAAAATGAAACCTTTAGCTTAGGTTATAAAGTGGTATTTCCTTTCAAATTTCGTCGGTCGCGGCCGCTCGCGGCAAAGATCAGAAAGCCACCTTATGTGTCTGCATTTTTATGCATAAATAAAGCCACTTTATACATAAAAATGAAGACCAGCTGCCTTACTTCCGACGGAATCAGAATCGAATTGAGAATCGAATCAGCTCGATCACAAAACTCTTGCTACTATCGAGATAATTATATATATTAGCGTAAAATCGTGCTGCGGCTCAGTTTGGAACTAATTCGATCCCAATGGATTTTCCCACTCCTGACAGCTATACTAGCGCACGATCGTGCTGTGGATAAGTTTGGAACTAATCATACTCGTAAATCAAATTCGTATGAGTTTCGGGAGTAACACGGAACACTGCTGTATAGTGTATAGCCTCGACTTTTTTGTTAGCTGAGTGAATGCAACATTTTTTGCTTGTTGGTATAGATTTAGTTTGATAGAAAATGTTTCTAATCTATGTGAATGTTCTCATTGAAATGAAGTTAGGTAATCATATTATTATTTTAATCTTTCTGAATGCAGCCGTTAATTACTTACGTAAAAAGTATCTAAACTTATTTAAAAGTACTCGTTTATTTTGTAAAAAATAAAATTATTATTACCTAGATATTAAAAACAACTTAGTTACAATTGGGTAGAAAACGAATATTTAATGTAAAAAATTAGTAGTTGGTATAAGTACTTATTCCTGTGTAATTCAAACATTTTTTCCATATTTCTAAAAGAAGGGGCCTGAATTTCTTTTTTTTTCTGGCCAATCTTATTTCCCGAACGGGTAGACTCACCGTTTAAAAAGATAATTAATTATAATACTTACCTATTTTGAATAAAAAAAACTGTGATCTAAAACGCTCTGTTTGTGGCCACACACTGAAAGGAATAACATGCTTTTCATTGTTATCAATGATTATTTCCCGTTTAGTTTTATTAAGCTATATCAAGCCGATATACAATACACTGTATTCACATAGATAACACTTTATGTTACAATAATTTATTTACATTTTCATTTTCACTACCAAAAAGTTTTAGGGCCTGTTTCACCGCTTCCTGATAAGGCTATCCACCACTTAACTTGACACATAGAGTATGGAGAATCTGTCAAATAAGCCTATCGGGCACCTTATCAGGAAGCGGTGAAACAGGCCCTTAATTTTGCATATTTTACTTAGGCCAGAGGCGACCTTTAACCAAGAACTTTAACCAAGTTAAAGCTATGGTTAAAGTTATGGTTATAGTTAAGGCCGACCTTAACTTTAACCTTAACTTTGACCACAGAAATTGACAGATGTCTGTTGCGTTTATTTTTTTATTAAAGCTACAGGTAATGGGATTGAGAGTATAAAAAATTGAATTATCCGTAAAAATTGACAGGAAAAATATAACTGTGAAACATAGTATATTTTACCTACCTGTAGCTTGAATAAAAAAATAAACGCAACAGACATCTGTCAATTTCTCCGGTTAAAGTCATGTTAAAGTTAAAGTTAAATTCAGCCTTTACTCGATATATCGAAAATAAATTATACCGCACGGGCAATTTTATACTTAATTAACCGACTTCCAAAAAACGAGGAGGTTATATGTTCGGCTGTGGTTTTTTTTTTTTTTTTTTTTGTATGTTCAACGATTACTCCACCGTTTGTGAAGCGATTTTTAAGAGGTCATTTCGAAAATTAAATGTATCGAGGCAAAATATATTAATCGTGTTTCTAGTTCTTCTCAAACCTAGATAAGGCTATGAAGATATGTATATCTCATTACCAAATTTGTAACATTTCTGAGGGTCCCATAGTATTACGTCAAAAAGGACAGGTTTTTCAATATAGCGCCTTAACTATAACCATAACTTTAACTTTAACCACGCCTCTGGTGCAACCCACCCTTAGCAGTCATATAAAATTACTGTAGGTATGTAAAGTATATAGGCCTTTGCAAAGTATCTAGCATAAGTCTTTCCCTGACATATCCTAGATAATAAAGAATAATTCAATAATTATTTCTTATTTTTTAACAAAAAATTTAACTCGACTTCCAAGGTAAAAACAATATTCTTAAAATTATCCAAAATGTATGAAATAATTATTATTCTTAATTAGTGCCTTTTTCAAAATTCGACTAAACCTCAACTTATTCTGTACTAAGTTTTCATTTTTTTGAAGTCGGTACCTTTCAGGTACCTTTTAGGTACCGACTTCAAAAGAATGAAAATTTAGTACAGAATAAGTTGAGGTTTAGTCGAATTTTGAAAAATGCACTAATTAAGAATAATAATTATTTCATACATTTTGGATAATTTTAAGAATATTGTTTTTACCTTGGAAGTCGGGTTCAATTTTTTGTTAAATAATAATAATTTTTCTCTTTTTAGTTATTTACACGACTTTAAGACTTTATGCGTAGATAACCACTACGAAAGTAATGGTTATCAGCGCATTATATATTTAAATTATATTACTGTAAGCGAAATTGTGGAAAATGTTTGCAGTTATCTAAGCGATGCTGAAATTTTCAAGCTTTTATGTTTAAAGGTTCGGGAGTTCTGTTCGTGTGCCTTTGGGTCCAGAGACACCTTCGTATGCACTTATTTGTAATATATGCTTGAGTTACTAGAAACAACCTCTTAACCACCATGTGTGTTTTTATCAATAATTTCCCTCGATTGCTTTAAATAGATCCCATCATGACGTAGGTAACAATTGAACCAAATTCGGATTATAGTCTATTTATTTTATCGGATTATAGGATCTAATTGAAATTATGATAATTGACATTACAAATCATAAAGTATATTAAATAGTCTTTATTTTCTTCTAACTTTGTGTCTGGCTAAATATAAAAATGAATCTTAGTACAGAACTTTAAAAAAAAGTTAATGTGATATCTAAACATTGTTCTGATTTATATTTAAAAAACAATATTAGATTCTCAAATTGTATTTTATTTATACTTCAGCATAATTAGGTATAAGATACAAATAAAACTTTACATGCCACCATACATTTTAACTACACAACACATGTTTTAAAATAATTACAAGGGTCAGCCACTTGAATGTAATCTCAAGTGGATGTCATATTTGAACAAAAAACTAAATGACTAATGCTATTTATGGACACAGATGTTTTGTTTATAGTAAGTTGAGGATTATTATTAACATAATACAAAAGCATCACAAAGCTACAATAAATATAATAATATCTTGAGTATGCATATCGTCATTGGAATGGAAAAGTCGCTAACCTCCATTTATGCAACTTTAGGAGAGAGCGTTTTAAAGTTTTAATTTTTGGAAAAAAAATCATATCTTTGCAACCCTTTGACCGATTGAAAATTCCAAAACCTATTGTATGGATGATTTTGTTATCATTTTTTTTAAAGCTAATACCTAATCTAATATCGCATTAGTTTGGAAGATAAGTGGCGCTTCAGCGAATATCAGTACTAACTTTAAAAATTTAGAGCCTGGAAAAGTCGCTAACCTCCAAAAAAGAAAAGTTCAATTTCGCTGAACTACCATCACTTTATATATATCTAACAGTGATTTTTGTTTACCGCCCATTATTGTCTCTTATCAGCTGGTATTATATTTTTAACGTCCAAAATGAACCATATATATATAGATATTTTAAAATGTAGTAATCGAATACTAAAGTGCAAGCAATTCAATGTAATAACCGTATATATTTGTATATTTTATTTTAGTTATAACTGTTTTTTTCTTAGCGACCTGAAAACAAATGAAATTTTTGACGTATAATTTCCTGTTTTAGTCTTGTCATCATCAACACATTTCTCGTCAACTGATTCGTTAACAGTGCTTTTCGTAATATGCTTAGGTGACGATGGTTTTGAAGGGGTAGATGATTGATTCGCAGATGTTTCCGGTGACAATATTTTAGCATTACCACAAATCTCGTCAATTGACTCTCATAGGCAGCTCTAGTATTTTCTTTTGGTACATGACTCTGTCCTTTGGTAACTATTTTTTCAGAAAGTAAAAAAACACGTGGTCATACCTTGTAATATAATTTATTAAGTCATACTTTTTTATTCAAAGAAATTTTTGACAATAGAAGAGAAAAAAGAGAAGAATAGTTTACGGCATAATTCAATCAAATCAAATCAAATAAAGATTTTGTAAAACATGTTTATTTATAATTTTACCTAAGGTTTGTCTTTGTTATCATTGTAAGAGTGGAAACTTCTGAAACAAAGCTTGCGAGAAGGCTCCAGTTGTAATAGTTTAGAAAATCTTTATTTATTTATATTTCTAAATTTAATGAATGAATGAATGAAAACACTTTATTGCACCAAAACAAACATGACATACAAAACTTAGTAACTAAGAGTAAAAGTACAAAAGGCGGCCTTATCGCTGCAAGCGATTTCTTCCAGACAACCTTTATTGTAAAATTATAGAGTAACAGTAGTATTAGATGGTAGGTCACTGCATAGGCAGCTAAGAGTAAACTTTTAAAAAATATATAAGTATAATATTATAAATACTATACAATATACTGCATACAATATAATATTATATATACATATATACTAAAGAATACGTAGAAATAAATATATGTACATACAAACATAAATAAATATAAATAGCACAAATACTAATAGTTATCAGTTATTATGGATTAATAATTGTGACAAAAAACGTTCCTTAACCCCATTTTTAAAACCGCACGAGGACTTAGCACATCTTTATATATTTACAAAGTACAATTTATATATTTTTATTAACTAAATGTTAAATTTATAAATTTTTATTTATCATATTACATATACTCATATTAAGATATTAAGTTAACCATTTTTAAGTAATTTATTAAAAAACTAACCTTCTGTCAATGGGTCACCCGGAAAAAATAAATTTTTCCTTAGGAAAAGCTATTTTTTGGCGGTAAAAAGTAGTATTTGTTACTCAGGGATAATGTAGCAATCTAATGGTGAAATATGTAACTTTAAAGTCGGTTTTGTAGTTTTTGAGTTTATTCATTACAAAAATACAGACACAAAACTACAAAGGTTTCCTCTATTTTTTATGTTATTTGTATAGACTAGAGGATGCCCGCAACTCCTTTCCCGGGACTCAAGGTATCTCCATGCCAAATTTTAGCAAAATCGGTTCAGCAGTTTAAGCGTGAAGAGGTAACAGATAGACACATTTTTCATTTATTATATTAGTAACTTAGTAAGTAATAATTAAAGTAAGTATTGTAAGTATGGAAGTATGAAAGTATGGACAGAATATTCATTTAATGTTACGTACCTATCCTTTTCTAATTAATGAAAATAAAATAGTATCTATATTTATAGCAACCTATTGCAGACTACAATAATACAATTAGGTGTTAATTTAAATAAACAGTACTACAGTTAACAGTGCAGATTAAAATATTTTGGTTATATTATATTTTATAGTAATAACAACAACTACTACTATCAACTAAGAATCAGTATTTCCTTAACTTTTGTAGGAATTGTTTAATTTGAAATGAGGTTTCGATGATTCCTTGTTTTCTTTAAGCTGAAATTTACTTTCAGATACTTTTTTTGTTGTGATGAGAGATGCCGTCAAATGTATGAAAACGATGAACGATGTTGTTCATGGGCCAGGACTATAACAGGCTACTATAACATATAATAATGAATATGAATATGTATCTTAGTCTGTAAGGTATTTGTATTATGGGCCTAGATGCCTGAAATAAATGGTAAATTAATAAATAAATATAACAGGCCAGTACTCCACGCTTCTATTACTAGCTACTTAGTTTAAACATTTGTGAATTGTATTGTGAGGTTGGTGAGAAAAATAAAAAATATAATAATAATAATAATAATAATAATAATAATAATAATAATAATAATAATAATATCTATATCTATATCTATAAATTTTTATTATATGATACACATATTTAATACACATCCATGACCCAGGAACTTTGAAAAACTTTTTGTTCCGTCGACGGGATTTGAACCCGCGACCCCCGGCTTGAGCTGCCACACACTCTACCCATTGAGCCACAGAGGTCGTCAAATCAAAAGTCAATGAAAAGTAATTTAATCTATATTAAATAAAATGTATTAACAAGTAAGTATTTCGCACGTGTACGTGCATACATGTTTGAACGGCAAACGCACAAGTATTTTCGTTGAAGTATATTGTGTTTTACATCTCAATTTTTGTTCGCCCATTGAACACGGCGTATTTACTAAGTTGTGTTTAAAAATAATATTAGTCCTAACAGCATTCAAAATAACCTTGAAGGTGCGATAAATTTTTTGAACGGCAAAACGCGCAAGTATTTCCGTTGAAGTATATTGTGTTTTACATCTCAATTTTTGTTCGCCCATTGAACACGGCGTATTTACTAAGTTGTGCTTGAAAATAATATTAGTCCTAACAGCATTCAAAATGGCCTTGAAGGTGCGATACATTTTAAAAAGCTCAGATGGACATCACGAAGAATACTTTGGACACTAATAAATAGTTTTCAAGAAACCTTTATATAGTAATTAAGACTATAACAACATTCGAGAGCCCGCAATAATACCAAAACTACTGTAGAACTAAGTAATTCACTTATAATATCCACTATAATTGGCACATGAAGTTGACTTTTAAACACCACTATAAGATCAAAACACATATATAGATAACAAGGTCAAATGGTACTAAGTGCATTTCGTTCTATAAATTACTATTACTGGCGTATGACCTTATAGCGGATTTATAATTACTTCTTGTAGTCTATTACAAGTGTAACTGATTGGAGCAAGTCTTCTCAAGTACCTATATTTACCCCGTTGAAACACTTGTAAAGGCCATCTTAGCCTTTACTGCGCCTATAATATCGTTCTAGAACAGGTCTACTACAAACCCAAACAAACTCCGTGTAACCTGTATATATAACCTGTATATGTTATAAGCTTAGTAGTAAAACCTGGAACCATTAAGAAAGAGTTACAAGTGCTGCAAGCCTATAAACTGTGCACTATAGGAGAACTTTGTTACTAGGGTGATACAGTAATAAATGTCTGAAGTCCATTTATAAAGTCTTGAATTTATCATTATTTTCGCTATTGTCACTTTGATTAAACAATCTTTATTCGATTAAAATATCTGACATCACAGAAACTATAAAGAAATATAGGTAAAAATGATTAAACCGCAGCATTTTCCTCTTATCAGTAGACACTTTTGACTTAACAATATCTTTATTGAAATGACTAGAGGACCTTTTCGCTTAACCGCCATAACTTAACTTTTTAGAGAAAACAAAAATTGCTGATGCGCCATAGTAAGCAATACGAGCTAATGGAATAATCGCTGAAGTGTTATTCACGCTCCAAATAAGTAATGGAAAAATAACTTAAGCAACATACGTGTAAAAAAGACCGTTTTGAGCGTCGTTCAGCGAAAAGATTTATAAAATAATGGCAATTTTCATTTTGCTAACTGACCACAAAATTACTCTGATTGCTTTGAAACCCCGATCATTCGACGCAGAAAAGGCTGCTGATTCCAAATATATGTATAACTCTATATGAGCAAAATGGCGCTTCAGCGACTTTTCCATTCCAGTGACGATATATGTATAAAAATAAAATGAAATTTCACACCAGTGCTATTCCAATGACGGGAACAGCGACAGACTGCCGCTTATATTCCTATGACAGGCATGTTGACAGACTAAAGGCTACTAGCGACCCGCCCCGGCATCGCACGGGTATAAAATATACCTATAGCCACTGAAAAAATGATTAAAATCGATTCAGCAGTTTTGATTTATGTTCATTAATGTTACTACCCGTGACCCGCATTGGCCGGTACCGCCGTAAAAGCTACGTCTTGCAATTTTTGAATATTATACCCTATACAACAACAAAATAATTTTCGAAACCTGTCCACAAACTATGATAAACACTAATAATAATAATAATATAGTCATAATATAAGGAGACCGGAGATCTGATCACCACCTTTGAACGCGACCACGCAATATATCTTGGTGCAAAATCTGACTTTTTGGTAAAATTTACTTGGAATACTTCATTATTTATCCAAAATCACTATAAGTTTCCTTTTGAAATACTTCGGATTATGGATCGAAATCACAATATCATCCAGATAAATGGGGTTTTGGTAAAAATAGCGAAGAATTCCCTCGATTACTTATGGATCCCACTATCAAGTTACCTTTTTTAGGAACATGGTACCAAATTTGGGTTAAACCTGATACAATAGCGAAAAAATCTTGAAAATCGGTCCACAAACGGCGAAGTGATCGTTGAACAGATCGTTAAACAGACGAATTACATATAACCTCCTCCTTTTTGGAAGTCGGTTAAAAATATAATAAATAATGGAATAAATGGAATGATATGCAAGTTGCATTTACAGTCCGAGAAAAACATAACGATTCTTCAAAGTTCAAGGAGGTTGAATATTTCGCATGAAAATAATATAATCTTCACAAAATATAAAACGAACCAACAAGTTGCTGTGAAATTTACACAGGCGTTTACATGTAAAAATTCTAAGGAACTTAGTACAAAAGCACATTTCTCTCGTAGCGTGTCAACACTTTTAGTTAGAACATAAATCAAGACGACATTTTAAGTAAGGAAGCTTCTAGCATCAAATGCTTAGGTCGTGTGTACTGCGATTCTGTGAACAAATTGAAGTAATCAGCGGTTAGGGCACACTACAGACTTAATTTAAAACCTAGTTGGAGTAAATCTTTAAGGAAAAGCATATCTAAGAAAAGATAGTCTCCATTTATCTTAAGTATTAATGTTGCACTGCATTTTGTTTTATTTGAGTAATATTTAGTTTATTTTGTGTAACTGTATGCAGGGTATAATTTTACAGCATCCAATAAAATTAGCTTATGCAATTGCTGATGGTATAACTCTTTACCTAAGTAAATTTTTAATATAATCGGAGCCTATAATAATCATGTCAATTGTTAGGATCGCACATGAGGATAAATTATCCCTAGATTACTAACCTTCGTCGATTCGACGACGCGGTTTTAAAAAATTCGTTCTATCTTTTGAGCGCGCGATCGCACTTCTTCCATACTTCAGCTAATCTCTATCGACCCGTTGCCCTCTCAACCGATGGTAGTATTTTGTATGTGGGGGGGCTGTAAGCACCATACCAGCAACCATGTTTCGTCGAAAAGACGAGGGTTAGTACTAACGCGACATTTTGTGTTATTAGGCTTGTACATTCTTGTGCATTTTTATTCTTTTGCGGATTTTTTTTGATATTGTTTATTATTATTATAACTACAATACTTTGGATGTTATCACAAGCTGAAAGCGCTAATCAAAATTCATCAGGGAGTGAGAAAGAAGACCATATCGAAATTGATCCAGCTTACATAATGGATGGTCGTATAAAATGTTTGCAAAGTAGTAATATTTCGATTTCCACGATAGAAACTGGACAAAATAGTAAAGCTCATATACCTCTTGCACAAAAAGAAGGAAAACATGTGGCATATCTCCTAAAATTACTTGCAACAAGTGCAAAAATCGTTGTGCGGAGAGCACAAATTTGACATATGCCACAAACATATAAATAACTACTTTTTTTATTTCATTTTCATTTTATTAGTCTTTTGCATTCATTATTTAATTAATTTTAAAGTTTTTTTTCCACAATATCTTCATAAATACTAGTAGTAAAGATTTAACTTGTTGACTTGTCATGCAAACTGTGATCTCAATTATAAGGCTGTTTAGGTAATAAATATGCCATATCAAGTAGTATAAATAATTTAAATACAACATTTCCATTAAATTAAAAACAAAACTGTAAACATTTCATTTGATTAACACCTTTTAAGCGCCTTTCTAAAATGTCGTAGTCGAAACGACGAAGGTTAGTAACAAGCGTCGGAAAATAAGGTTAGTGTTCTAGGGTTATAATGAGTAGCTCTTATAATAACCTGAAATGAAAACATATTATGTAAAGAGAAGCATCGGACTTATGTATAAAAATACCCTTTATTACATTTAAAAATATTTTAAATATTATAACTACTCTTGACAATTCAAATTTTTCCAATTTTATGTACCTATTTTCTATATTTTAGGATCCGCGTTAAATATCCTACCCCTTTATTCAGAATTCCAGACAAGCGCTCCCTTTAAATATTTAAATACTGCAGCTATCGTAAAACTGGCTATGTGTGAAATAATTTTCTACTTAAGGTTCCGTATTTTTTTCATATTATGGTAGCATGAACAAATTTTTTGGCCGAGTATAGACTCGGTAACAAGAATGACGGCTTTGGTATGACCATTTTATTTATCTTTCCGAGTAGCATTTCCGACACAATAATTTATAATATTACTAGCTGTCCCGGCAAACGTTGAAAATAAAATAAAAATAAAATAAAAATTGTTTTATTTCCGAATAGATTTACAACAAATACTTTCAGAACGTTGATACTACTGGTGCCTACCACCGGTTCGGGAACTAACCCGGCGAGAAGAACCGGCGTAAGAAACTCACACGGGGTCCCACTTTTTACCAAAAAAGTAAGAAAATAATTAATCTTTTTAAAATAAAATTTACAATTGTAACTTAAAATTATTATACAATGTCAACATCCATACATGATTATTGTAAGTCATATTATATTGATGTAGAAGTAGCCTTGCAAGCAGCCATCCTACTCCCAAGATGTGCCATCGTTTATGAAATCATTGACCTTATAATAGGCTTTGGCACACAAACGTTTTTTGACTACTTTTTTAAATTTATTAATCGAAAGATTTTGAACGTTTTCTGGGATTTTATTGTACAGGCGTATACACTGACCTTTAAAAGATTTACTAACTTTACTAAGTCTGATCATCGGCAAATCCAGCTTGTGCTTATTTCTGGTATTCCTACAGCGAATGTCACTTTTAGCTTTAAATTTACTCATATTTTTTCTAACATATATTACATTATACAAAATGTATTGAGAAGCAACAGTTAGAATACCAATTTCTTTAAATTGCTTTGCTTTGCCATAATATATTTGCCATATTATTTTATTGAAGTGACTAATTAAGTATGTCACCATGGAAACGTCGATCGCTATCCTGTCGCACAAACAATGGTCGCCGTCAGTCTCAGGTTGTAATAATTTACTATTATTTATTCAACAAATGCACTTATCAATATATAAAGTACCGAGTAGCCGATTCTCAGACCTACTGAATATGCATATAAAATTTGGTAAAAATCAGTAAAGCCGTTTCGGAGGAGTTCGTGGACTAACATTGTGACACGAGAATTTTATATATAAGATTATAAGTCTTTACATTAAGTTTTATAAACTAAAAAACGCAAAACTGAAACATTTTTTGTTATAAACGAGTGGTAAGTATTTTTTTGCCCTTAGCTAATAAGTATATACCATAAATTTTAAATTCTGCGACGTTACTCAGCCTTTTCATTTAGTTTGCATTATACAACAATCAAAAGCCTTTGAATAATATTTTGGAACTATTAACGCTTGGAAGGATCTCCAAAACTTTACTGTTGAAGTTTTTGTCCTTTGTAATTAGACCCCTTGAGTGATGAATTTTTGATAGCAGAGAAGCCGGTAAAAGTCTGTAACTTTGGTGGCCCACAAGTTTGAAATAGGAAAAAAGTTTTGGCTCTAGACAAAAATGAAGCATTAATAATATTGTGGTTTCTCCGTAGCATTTTAATATTAGTAAGCACTAAGTACCTACTCTTAAACCTTACTTTATTTACGTAATTACTAATTTTGTTATTATATATTATGTTACCGACTTATTATTAGGAATAGCTTTTGATCTACTCATTAAGAAAAAACGATTCTATCCGGGTTGTAAAAAAAACCGATCCCCGAATGGCATACCTATCTGATAATATCACAACCAGACATCAGAATCAGTTCCGCCGTTTCGGATGATTTTACCAATTACATACATCGCGAATAATAAATTTATTATGTAAGCCGGCTCCTAGACGATCAATTGTATTGTCAATATTACGCTTAATTTTTTTAAACACTTTATTTGACAATTAAATTCAATATTCAATATTGAACATGATACAATATGCGAACATAACACGAGGGAGGTGTAATGTTCGTTTTCTTTTTTTTAAAGTCAGTTAAAATTGTAGCCTATGTATTATTTTGATGTAAGCTTTATTATTGTAAAATTTCATTAAATTCCATTCAGTAGTTTTTGCGTTAAAGAGTAACAAACATTCATACATATAACATACATCCAATTCCACACATCCATTATAGTCCATACATGTCCTGGATACGTCCTCACAAACTTTCGCCTTTATAATATTAGTAGGACTAGTAGGATAATAAACGACATTGACATTTCTAAATTTTAAGGCACAAACCCCAGCTTGTCTGCTGAGAATTCATGTCAGACGTTAGCCATTATTGAATTCTCTAATCTCAAATTCGAGTTGATCCATCACATTCCGAATCTCCATTAAGACATAAATATATTTCTAGAATTAACTGGTTAAAATTGAAATGTAGGTATTATAACGTAGGAAACCTACTTTTTTAGTACTTGAATAACATTTTCTGTCTGAGTAATATTTTATACTTGGCCTGAGTTTTTACTTGTTGACATTCGCAATGAAGGAGATAAAAATCGTGTTTGTGAACATATTTTTATAGGACTCACCAATATCAATTTTTAATCCCAATTTTCTTTAAGGCCTTAGTTGAAATAGTGCTTTGCAAATATGGCCATTGGATTCGATAAAAAGATGAATAAAGTTTTATTCAGTACCTACCTATCAAGTATAATTTTCTCTCTTGATATTTATTTTGATTGTTTTCATTGCATTATCGACTATAGTGAGTTGTTTTTGATCACTAACAAGCAAATTTTTTGAGAGTAGCTTCATTTTGATAAGACAAACAACTTTTTTATCTGCGAAAATTTTTGAAAGTGGTAGCTAACAGAGATAAAAACTATTTCATACTTTGACTTGATAGTCCTAAAATATGAATTATTCTATTTGCAGGACAATGTTACTCTTAAATTATATAACTATTAACCTACCAATATACAAAAAATCTGCTGGTTAGGGTTCCGTTTTAGGGTTCTGTAATCAACAAAACTTGATTAACTACGGTACCCTAAAACGGAACACTAACCACTTATTTTTTTGTATATCGGTAGGTTAATAGTTATATAATTTAAGAGTAACTTTGTCCTACAAATAAAACAATCCACATTTTAGGATCATCAAATCAAAGTATGAAATCATTAATTGTATCTCTGTAAACTACCACTTTTAAGATTTTTCGCAGATAAAAAAGTTGTTTGTCTTATCAAAATGAAGTTACTCACAAAAAAATGGTTGTTAGTAATAAAAAAAATGTTCTAGGGCTTCCTGACTACTAGGTAAACAAACTTATTAAATAACATGACCTTACCTTCATAGTCCGTTGTTTTTATTTGCCTTGACATCGATTGTATTATATCCTTAACTATCAAAAAGGATTAAGAAACACGTTTTTAACCTTCTTAGTTATTAATGTTGTGACAGTAAATTTTTAACTAACAAAAGCAGATTACTCATGCTAACATAGATATAAGAAGGAAACGACGTGGCAATCACTAATAAGTACTACGGCCGCACTGACAGACATTTAATGATGATTAAACTTCAATTTAATTAAAAGTTTGATAAAATATAATGATGTAGGCCGTAGGGCTTACATTAAAATATTAATTTACAGTAATTCATTAATTTTACTACTTATTCGCCTCTGAGTGCCGCAGTTCGACTCCAAATGAAAATCTAAACTGACCCGTGCGCACATTTTACGATGTATCATTTGTGACTTTTTTTTTTAAATAATGTCATATTAAATAAATAACAAAAAAATAGCTTCGGTGTATATTTTTTCATTCAATCATATATTATTTCTGTGATAAAGTTGCATCAAGGCACTCCTAGGCGACTACCCAGCAGCGGAGTGACGCGACGCGACACTTCACTGCCAAATTGAAATTTGAAAGATACAAAATTTCATGAGACGCTTAGCAGTACGCTACAGCAGAGATGACACGGTACTCGTGTAGTATGGAAAATAGTAGGCTACTTTCCATTCTACATATTCCAGCTTCACCTTTAAGAAAAATGACGTTATGAGCATAGCGCGCCACTCACACATACCTTGTACAGCAAACAACCCGACCGAATCCGACATGTTGGATACGTCATATCAGAATATTGACAGAAACGTCAAAATATGTCGAACAAAACTTTTTGTTCATTGTCTGTACTGGTGCTGCCTCTAGCTTGAAAATATTGCAGTAATAATAGTTGGGGAGGGGAAGAGGAGATTTCGGGAGTAGCTCGAGCGTGTCAGATTGTATAGGCTTCCGACATGTCTAGTTATCATGGTATAGAAATCAGATTTCTCACGTGGTGGGTAAAAAAAAAAGACGGGCTGCACTCCGGGAGTGCCGGCAGAAGTGAAAACTTATTATTGACGTTGTGCATTATTTTTTTTAACCCATTTTATATGAAAATCGATTTTTAAAAATCGATTTTTTTAATTAATCGAAACCCTGACAATCGATTAAATTTTTAACCCATTTTTTATGAAAATCGATTTTTAAAAAATCAATTTTTTAATTAATCGAAACCCTTACAATTTTTTTAACCCATTTTTTATGAAAATCATTTTTTTTTTAATTTATCGAAACCCTTACAATCGATTAAATTTTTAACCCATTTTTTATGAAAATCGTTTTTTTAAATTAATCATATCCCTTAATACAATCCATTAAAAATATCGACAATCGAAAAAAAACAATTGATTGTTCGATTAATCGATTTCGGTGTTACAACACTACTCTTCAACTGTCTTACGGTTTTTCGATCAGCACGAGAATCTGACGCGAGTTTCATAGTTTTTACCTATCCCGCAAAAGTGCTCAACGTCGCCAAAGAAGTTTTCACTTCAAAAATATATTTTTTTAATATTGAAATGTCGTCGGATCTGTCAGATTAAGAAAGGGGATGTTTAGTATACCCCAAAGAAGCTTCCATATAAAGCACTGACTGTTCCAAGGTTATGTAAGCCTGTAATGACATTTTAACCCTGGATTACTAATCTTCGTCGATTCGACGACGCGGTTTAAAAAAATTCGTTCTATCTTTTGAGCGCGCGATCGCACTTTTTCCATACTTCAGCTATTCTCTATCGATCCGTTGCCCTCGTGACCGACGGTAGTATTTTGTGTGTGGGGGGGCTGTAAGCGCCACACCAGCAACCATGTTTCGTCGAAACGACGAGGGTTAACATTAAAGTGACATTTTGTGTTATTAGGCTTGTACATTTTTGTGCATTTTTATTTTTTGGCGGATTTATTTTTTTGATATTGTTTATTATTATTATAACTACAATACTTTAGATGTTATTACAAGCTGAAAGCGCTAATCAAAATTCATCAGGGAGTGAAAAAGAAGACCATATCGAAATTGATCCAGCTTACATAATGGATGGTCGTATAAAATGTTTGCAAAGTAGTAATATTTCGATTTTCACGATAGAAACTGGACAAAATAGTAAAGCTCATATACCTCTTGTACAAAAAGAAGGAAAACATGTGACATATCTCCTAAAATTACTTGCAATAAGTGCAAAAATCGTTGTGTGGAGAGCACAAACTTGACATATGCCACAAACATATAAATAATTACTTTTTTTTATTTCATTTTCATTTTATTAGTCTTTTGCATTCATTATTTAATTGATTTTAAAGTTTTTTTCCACAATATCTTCATAAATAGTAGTAGTAAAGATTTAACTTGTTGACTTGTCATGCAAACTATGACCTCAATTATAAGGCTGTTTGGGTAATAAATATGCCATATCACTTTATTAAAGTAGTATAAATAATTTAAATATGAAAAATAAAACTGTAAACATTTCATTTGATTAACAACTTTTAATTGGCTTTCTAAAATGTCGTAGTCGAAACGACGAAGGTTAGTAACAAGCGTCGGATAATAAGGTTAGTGTTCTAGGGTTAAAATATAAAAAAATAAAGCTTCATATTTTCTTAACTAAGCTTCGCAGATATTTTATTTTGCTCTAAACTAAATAATTTAGTCCTTGTTGTCTAAAATATATTTAAAATTTACCTAAATAAGCAATTTTCTGAAAATATTTTCTTTTTCAAAACTTTAAAATGGCTGCAGTTTCTGAACCCACCGCTAAAATAAAAAAAAACGTTCTTATTTTTTTTTTATCAGCTTTACCTAATGTACAAAACCTACTAGGTCTCCATGACGCTCGAGTGACTACAAAAATAGCACCCTCTCCTCCTCTACTATAATATTATATCTCCTCTACTATAATATTGTATTATTATTTGTGTCTTCTAACTGTTTCTAAGTATCTAGGTACTCGAAAATAATTGATATATAACTAGTTGAATGGAATGTTATCAGATAAGATACTTCACACTGTGATCGTCGGATTTATTAACTACTTAGACGATCTTATCAGATACATAAACAAAATTCAAGTATGACAATATTTATTTACACATCCTATTATTTTACTTACAGAAAATGTTAGTTTGTCTGTCGTGTAGTAGAACTGTGGCAATTTATAATGCTAGAAAATCCTAAAAAATCTTGTGATACTAATATTATAAATATAAAAGTACTTCAGGCTGATTGTCTCTCTAAGAGCTAGTCCACACGGCGCGTTGCGACAGCGTTGCGTCGACGCAGCGCTGCCGTTGCGTTGTTTCGCATACAAATAAGCAAGGTGTTCAGTTGTTCACACGGCACGCTGCATACCCGCAACGCACACATGACGGACAGCAGCTCCCGCGACGAAGCGGGAGGGGATGTTGACGTTAGGGCCAGGACACAAAAACATGGCACGGCGCCGTACGGCGTCGTGCCGTGTTTTTGTGTCCCGGCCCTTAAGGGTTGATTCAGACCGCAACGCGACGCGTAGATTTCAAATTTTAAATGTAATTGAAAGATTCGCAAGACGTCACCACCACCACGACACAGGAGTTGCACCACCACTGCAACTCCTGTGTCGCCAGGATCAACAGTGGTAACCAACCACGAAAACCCTTTGATATGATCTCAGGGATGCCCGAGGGACAAGCTAAATCTGTCTTGGGACCCGCAACGAAATTAATCAGAAGAAATGTAGGAGGAGTAGGAGATATCTAATTTCCCTCCCCAAGCAAAGCGGGAGACAGCCAAATTTGTAATGACATTGATGTCCGAACAAAGGGGGAAGCACCACGGGAAAAAAATTAAGTTATACTTAATACAATATGCCTACTTCATAAAAATATATATAAATAATATACCAATTCTATATATTGTAATTTACTTAAGCCTAGAATTTTTGTAAAATACAGTTTGCAGCGACCTTTGCACTAAGCACAGCTTGTGTGGCAAAAACCAGATAATGAGATACCAATCAACTTGCTCGGATACAATATTACTACCACTAAATCTAAGTTATTTTTAATTTTAAACTAATATATCGACGGGTGAAAGCGGAAGTGGCGTAACTTGAATTTTGGCCAAAATCACTTTTCAATTGATTGTTGTATAAAAAAAAATTCTGCGTCGAATGGTCTATATCTCGTCTTTCTACGATAAATTCTAGTAAAGATACGACCATGGATTTTTACCACCTTTTAGCACAGACCTTAAAAAAAATTGTCGTAACTACACGAAAAACTGCAATTTTTGAATAAAAGATAGATACGACAATGCGTGAGAAATTAGAAAAAGATACGACACAGGTTTTTTAATTCTCTAGTTTGATTTAAATGAGTTACGACATTTTTGTCGTCTAAAATACAACATTTGCAAAGATACGACAATTTATTTCATACTAATTTTATAGGTATGAGAAAGTTATTACATTTCAAACACATAATTTTATTCTTAAACCTATACTTACAACCAATTAATATACTTAAGTGATGAGTACAGAGATAAGTAACGCCATTTCATCTCCCTCCTGCCCCTGTATGACACCTTCGCTGACGCACCATATAAGCCGTTCTTAACGCCTTTTAGTAGATTGTTAGCGTCGATTTGAGAAAACGTGTTTGTGTGTATCAATGCACGTTTATTCTGAATGGAACTGAACACGCTTATTCTTAAATGAAGCTTAAAGACGTATAGTGAAATGTTGCATGTATGTGTCCACGTATATTTTTTTCCCCTGAGCAATGCTCTGGACATCTACACACTTATTCTTGTATACATATTTTGTTGATTTTACATGTTTGTAAAGATAAAAGCCCGTATATTTTCTGTTAACAATATCGATTATCGACTCATTTTTTTATGTTTTGCTAATATATTTTTTTATTGATGGTTCAATAAAAAATATTGTTGAGCTATAATTGTTGTTGTTAATAAATATTGAGCTCCTTCGGGTCTATGCGTGGACACACACATAGTATAAAATGGAGTACAACCTTGCCTCTACGTCCTTCAAGAGAGAGAGATGTCTCTGTCTGTGAGAGACTCGAGACTCCTTCCGGAAACCCGTACATGGTCTCTGGCCAAAGCTATTGAAGGCAATTTCATGCAAGCTACCATCCCTACAAGTAGAAAATGGATCGCTAGCCCACGATGCAAAATACAAAACCGATCTTCTGGGCAAGCTCTTTGCGTCAAGCTCGACCCTAGATGACGAGGGATAGAAAACGCCGACCATACCACGATGCACGACCATCATGTCGGAGTTTCATCAGCGCTCAGTCCTGCGTTCCCTTGATATTCAAAAGCAGAGATGCCTGACGGAATCCCTCCTATTGTGTTAAAAAAGTGCTCTCCAGAGTTGGCTCCGGTCTTAACGCGTCTTTTTCAGTTCTCCTACTCTTCTGGCATTGTCCCGGCTTCTTGGAAGACAGCCTTGGTGTAAAAAGGTGACCGCTCAAATCCTTCCAGCTACAGACCAATCGCTATTGCCTCCGTCAGCTCGAAGATTATGGAATCCATAATCAATACCCAGCTTTTTCGATACTTGGGCGGCCAGGGACAAACAGTACGGATTCCGAAAGAGTCGCTTGGCTGGTGATCTCTTGGGGTACCTAACTCGTCATTGGGCTCAGGCGATTGAGTCGAAGGGAGAGGCACTGGCTGATAGTTTGGACATTGCAAAGGCCTTTGATCGGGTTTGGCACAAGGCGCTGCTATCAAAGCTTCCATCATATGGGCTCCCCGAGAATTTATGCAAATGGGTCACAAGTTTCTTAGCAGATCATGTTACAGAGCAACGGCATTTATTGCTATGCGGATACATACATATGCGGTACAGTACGCTGCCCTATATACCGGTTTCTCTGATATTTTTCTAGATATAGAGTCGGAACGAACTTGTGTCTAAAATAGAGAATTCACAGGAGAAAGTCTCTGAATGGGGTAGACGTTACTTATTCCAATTCAACCCCACCAATACATAAGTCTGCGCGTTCACCACTAAAAAGTCACCAATGGTCATATTCGTTCATATTCTCCTCGTTTTCAGGGCACCCCTTTAACATTCTCCCCCAGCATTGAAATACTTGGCGTAAACATATCAAGCGAAGTCCAGTTCTGATGTCATCTAGAGGGTGAGGCCAAGTTAGCCTCGAAAAAGCTTGGTGTCCTTAACAGAGCGAGACAGTATTTCAGTCCGGACCAACGACTATACATAACTCTGCAAGGCGCAGGTTCGGCCTCATATGGAATACTCTTCTCATGCCCAGAGGCAGGGGCGCCAAATACCAACTACTCCCTTTAGATCGTATACAATGAAGGGCCGATCGCATTGTTGACTGCCATAGTGTTTCAAACAGGCTGGACTCCTTGAAAATACGCCGAGATGTAGCTTCACTCTGCATCCTCTATCGGCTTCATGATGTATCACGGAGAGTGCCCTGAGGGATTGTTCAGAATCATACCTCCTGCAATTTTTTGCCATCGTTCCACGCGAAAAATATACCATCCTCATCACCTTGATGAGTCTTCCATCGTGCGATTCTCACGTAACTTTCTGCCGCGTACTGTAAAATTGTGGAATGAACTATCACCAGCAATATTTTCAGACCTATACGACCTGCAAACCTTTAAAAAGATAGCGTATTAGTACCGGATAAGGCCGGCAACGCACCAGCAGCCCTTTTCATGTTGCTAGTGTCCATGGGCAACGGTAGTTACTTTCAATCAGGTGACCCTTGTGCTCGTTTGCCCCCATATCTTATAAAATAAAAAGAATAACTTTAAATTCATGAGCATGAATAAAATATTAGGGCTTGAACCTTTATAAAGTAGAAAATACAAGACAAATAAATGTTTTATTACATTAATTTTCATTTTATTATAGTGATTTTATATTTCAACGTTGATTAATGATTAATAAAACAAATTTCCATTCCTTTATTTTCTTATGTTATAAACAAATAATAGTAAATAGTCATATTATTTCTTTTAATTTGTTATAATGACATTCTTTTAAAACAAACTATTCATTTAGTTTAAGATACAGCATTTCATTTTCACAACGTCTGTCGCCGATTTTGCACTTGAACCAAAAGTTGTAAGGCAATTTAATTAAGTAAACAAGATACGGCGAAATGAAATGCGTAAGGGCCTGTTATATTTGAGATACTACAGATCCGTCGCTCAAAAAATTATGCTTTTTTAAGTTATCTATACATTTCCTCTCAAAGATACAACGTTTCTGCTGCGTAAAATAGAAATATTTTTTGTCGTAACTTGTTAAAAATCAATGAAATATCAACTTTAGAAAAATTTTAACAAACTCATCGTATAGGTCTTAGGTTAATTTAAATACGTTCCAATTTTTAAGTTTCTACCTTAGTAAATATAGAAGTTATGAATTTTTTAAAAAGTTTTTTGGCTCTCCTGTAAAGTTGGATTTTTCAAGTTACGCCACTTCTGCTTTCACCCGTCGATATAATAAGGTTTGTTAAAGTACATGTGTGTGAGTGTATGTTGTGCTTGTGTGTAAGTGTTTTCGACAAGCAATATGCATTGAAATGATGTAGCACTTTGATTTTGAAGGAGAGCTAGTTTAATTAAATCTAAAAATAATGAAAAAAATTACAATTCGTTTGACGCTATCAAACGTATCGCAATAACAATTTTATTCATTAAAATGTCAACACTGTGCTAAAAACAAAACAAAGGCGATTAATTGAAAATGTCTGAGATAAAAACAAGACCTTAACGATTTTATACTTTCTTTTCACTACAGATTATAAATTTGTTTTTTTTTATTATTATTAAATATTCAAATAGCGAAGCACTACAACCTATGCATCCTGAAGATGAGTAATATATTCTGATAGGTTAGCCTAAGCTTAGGTCTAAGAAAGACCTGACATCAAGTATACATGATCAAGTCTAGAGTATACTCTACTTGTTCTAGAGATCAGTGGTTCTCAAACTTTTTGGGGGAAGGAACCCTTTTAAGAAGTGACCTTATTCTCGGACCCCAAAAGAAAAAGAGTGTGACTTTGAATCAATTGTCTCTATGCTGGTGTCTGATAAGTGATAACATTTTGAAAAAATGTATCGCTCGTGGAACCTTTATAATGCCTAACGAAACCACAGAGCTCCGTGGAGTACACTTTGAGAATAACTGTTCTGGAACCTTATACATATTACTAGTTGATAGTTACTACGTAACATAATAATATGGTTAGGTCTTATCCCAACCTCCCTTTAAACTTTTAAGTTAGATTACTGTTCCAAGTTACGTGACGGTTGGATGGTTGATGATGAAATTTCCATTAGGTACCCAATAACAGTAACGTAATAGAAAGAAAGATTAAAATCAGGAAGATTTCATTATTACTAGTTCCTAGTTCGGGAACTAGCTTCCTATTGGAATTCTCTGAGAATTCTCAAACTTTTGCCTTCGAGACCCAATCGTAGGTGCACCTCGAACTTATTGAATGTTACTGCTTATTGATACTAATACTAGTTTATATTATAGTATTATTGCCATAGTATGATATAAAGTACTTATTATTATTATAAATTAGAAAAAAATTCATAATATGTGTGGCACTCGGGGACTGCCGCGGTAAAGCTATTGCATAAAATTTTTTATCAACTTATTACATTTATTATAATTATTCGCATACGTCTATAATACCGTGCCGAAGTCGGAGTTGAAGCCGGTCGAAGTGGGGGGTTGTTAGGTTTATTTTCGTTACGGAATTTTTTATTGGGTCGCCGCGCTCAAAAGCTATGCAATAGCTTGAAATTACTATTAGTTGGAATACTAAGTAGTTTAGAACGTCTCCTCAGTTTAAAGATGCTTTTTACTTCTGCAAGCTTAGTTCAATTTATTATTTCAAAGCGACTCAAATTTACAGTAAAAGTATATTGTGATAGATACAGAGCATTTTTAAAGCATCATTCGCTTATGGGACGTTTACACTCAGCCCTTGTCACTGCTCCTGCCGCTGTCGGAAATATCGCCTCAAATACTTCTGCGGTATTATAAGAGGCGAGTGGGTGGTCACACTCAGCCCTCATACTCTTTTACGTAACGACTCGCAACGATGGCGGATATCGAAACTGTTGCGGCGACAGCATTATGTCTGCTGAGTATATATAACTATATTATGCATAATTTAAAAAGAAATCAAAACAGATCGAATCGAAGACGCCGTCGTCGTAGTAAAAAGAAATTGTGGATGAGGGAAATTCATAGAAATATAACACCGTAAGTACCTATTACTACAAATTCTACATGTAGGTACATACGTACATGCTGGCGGCAAGTGAGCGAGAGAGCTGAATGTAAGCACTCACTCGCGCTCGCGCTGCCCGTCCTTTGACTTCCGCCCGAAAAACCGACACTCGAGGGAGCGCCGGGCGATGGCAGCGGCATGAGCAGTGGCAGCGCGAGTCACCTATTTACATATTCACGCTGCCCACTTCCCTCCCCACTTCCTTGTCCAACAGGGCTGAGTGTAAATGTCGTATTAGAAACCGACTGAAGGAAGTGAGAAAATACTCTCTTTTTTACTATCTAAAAGTTTTTTGTTCATTTTTCACGTGACACTGCGACTTTTTATTATTCTATTTCTGAGGTATTCCAATTGATTTTCTTATTCTTTCAGTTTCTATTGTTTTCCGACGAGAGGAATCAGGTGTATAGCTAAATGCAGTGATATAATCCTTATCTTAAACGTAAAATTGATGTGAAGGTTCACCACTATCAGGCATTTGATAAAAGTGTTGACCTATTATTATATCTTTAACTGGCGGGTATAAATTTGAGCCGGTTAAGGAACCCTTTGGCCAGAGTTCAGTATCTCACGCAACATGTATAGTTTACTTGTAGTTTTAGTTTTAGTTGACTTAGCTGGTGAGCATATTTTACTACTATCTATATAATAATCTATATATATAAAAATGGATTTTCAAATGTGTTAGTCGCGCTAAAACTCGAAAACGGCTGAACAGATTGGGCTGATTTTGGTCTTAAAATATTCGTAGAAGTCCAGGGAAGGTTTTCAAGTGACACAAAGTTCACCGGGACAGCTAGTAATCTATACAAATAAAAAACAATTTTAAATGTTGTGTCTCGCTAAAACTCTAGAACAGCTGAACCGATTTGGCTAATTTTAGTCTTGAAATGTCCGTGGAAGTCCAGGGAAGGTTTATATTAGGAGGAAAGTGATGCAAAGCCCACCGGGTCATCAAGTTGTTAGTAAAAATCACCAATACCTTCAAAAATATTTAAAGAGAAAAATAAACTATGATAAATATTTCTAAAGTTATAAAAAACAAAATTAACCCTAAAATCATTATTGGCTCTTATTCTTCGTTTGTTTTTTAAGTCACTTATGTTTATAGACCAAGATTTATACCTTAACAAACAGTTAACAATTAAAATGAAAATTGCATTTTAAATCAATCGAAAAATGTTCAATATTTTTTTAATTAAAGAATTGAAAAATGTTTTCATAAGAAAATGCGTTGAAAGAGAATCCATGGCTCCGATAAGGTTTGCTTAGGGTCTCAATAACAGAAATGAAGTGTGACTACAAAGGACACTTCTCCATTATTACGAAAATTTTGAGGGCCTATTCATCTTACAAGAAGCATTTAAAGAGCCTAATTAAAATAAGACAATCACAAGAATATCCTAAAACAGGCGTAAATTGCTGACTTTTCCTGTTAATAAATGTATTTTTTGACTGCCATGGATCTCCAAATATTTTGGATATGTTTATTTATTTATTTATTGGAAAACAAACAGCATTTTAACACATAATAATATATAAAAATAATATATAACAATAATAATACGAGCCAATAAAGTTTTCACAAATAGATATTACAGTATCATGTTCATAATATTATGTTGATAGTATGTGATGGGTTTCACATTTTCGTGAAAACATTACTTTAAATTGTTTTTAAAGTAATATTTTCACGAAAATGTGAAACAAATACAATTAGCTACAAATAATGAAAAACTCATCTTCACCCCTTTTTGTAAACGTTTGTCAAAATAATGTTATTTTTATGCTTATGTCTTCTTTTCCCTTTTATTTGCCGTCTCTTTCATTAGTCTCTGTGATCCAAGATTAACTTAAGCTCAAACTAAAAAGGTTTCTTACTATTGTTCTTATTATTACTTTTTTTTTTCGCAGTATCACATCCATTACTTGAAGATGCCAGAATAGTGGGTGGTGAAGATGTAGACATAAAAACTGTACCATACCAGGCGTCTCTGCTGCGTAGGGGCTCGTACACATGCGGCTGCACGATCATCTCAAGCGACCTCGTACTGACTGCAGCTCATTGTGTCATGGGGTGAGTTTCTCACAGTTAGATCACAATTAGGCCAACAAAACTACGAATTCGCATCGCATTGTCAGAGTAGACAAAACTAAGGAGTACCCCGATTTCAAAGAAACGGGCGAATATAAGAAAGATGGGCGCAAGTTTCAATTTGAATTTAGAACATGTTTCACCATGCGCGTGCTGGCTGATATGACATACTACGTCAAACGTATCGACGTTTGACGTAGTATCATATATCATATCGGCCGGCAAGAGATCTCGATAGATCTCTTCTGAGTTAGCATACTCCTTTTCTGCCTACTCTGGAATCGCAAGCGACACAATGACATTTCGATGCGATGCGATGAATTCGCAGTTTTGTGTGGGAGCCCTCAAAGGAACACTCGGCCTCCTCGTATATAGGGTGTAACAAAACTTTAGGGTGTGTTTATGGGTCCTCTGTACAGAGTTCGCTGTAAAAATAGCAGCGGTGAAAAAGTAATTTTTTGCATAGGAAAATTCATGACGCTCAACAGTTTACTGTTACAAACCAAAAAGTCATTTTCCTCGTTATTTTCCACAGTGTACTGAAATATTTCTCATCTCGATTTCATGAAATTAAAATGTTAGTGTATTTTAATGAATCTGTAATAATTATTATTAAGTCTCCTTATTTGGTGTATATTGTAATTGGTATGATGTTTCAGAGAACCTTGCAGATATTGGTTTAACAATAATTATAGTATCCACCATTATTAATTGATTTAAAAATATGTATATAATATTTCCTTTATTAATTTTAATATTCTGTTCATTTATCCCACGTAATTATTTTCTCTGTTCACAATGATAACATTCATTTTATTCATATTTTTGTGGATATCAGATTCTACTTATTCTTTTGAATTATGAATTATAACATTAAAATGTAATTTATGACACAAGTCAACACAATATCACAGTATAGCAATATCAATATAGGGATATTCAATATTGCTATTACTGTGACAATAGCCACCGCGACAAGAGAATTTTTGGTATTTAAGGGCGAAATAAACCCAAAATTTTCAATTTTATAATTCATTTTTATACTTGCAAATAAGCCCCGAATTGTTTCATTTTCTAAAATTAGATACTACAATATTATATTCGCAAGAATTCGATCTGAGCAAAAACACGATATCTTAAAATTTTCTCGATAGAAAAAAATCACAAAGATGCCTCTAATTTTTACAAATTTTTCATTTATTGCCATAACCGTGCATTGAACTAAGTTAATATTTTAACACATTGTATAAAATTCTATCATTGAGAAACCGACCTAGCAGATTTTTAAAATGCTGTATATTTATCGAGTTATTGGGAAAAAACTAATTTGGCGATGAATCCGCGTCGTCCTTTTTCATCTGGCATATGAAAGACTTTTTTGGGTTGAAAAAAATGAAAGACAAAACAATACATATACGCTTCTACGCTTAAAAGTTCATTTCATCACACATTTTTTTTAATGTAAAATAAGGGAGTAAACGAGCAAACGGGTCACCTGATGGAAAGTAACTACCATCGTCCATGGGCACTCGCAACATTAGAGCTGCAGATGCGCTGCCCGTCCATTTAGGCCGTGTTGACACAAAACCGACTGTTAGCCGCCGAATGTGAGCAGGCTCACTGTGAAGTGTGAACCCCAGTGTGAACAGTATCGAATGTCCGCGCCTACGCCTAGCGTAATAGCGTATTGTCGGTTAGGTGTGAACGATAAAGTGATTAATACTTATGGAAATACAGTAAACTGCGTAACGTTCGCTCACATTCGGCGGCTCACAGTCGGTTTGGTGTGAGCACGGCCTTAAAAAGGAACACGCTCTCTTCTTGAAGGTATGCAGGTATTGGTCCGGTAAAACTGCTGGTGATGCACATACCTAATACCTATTTATTATTTTTTTCAGTTCCAAACCGCAAGAGTACACCGTCCGCGTTGGATCGTCCTTCAGCTCGCGGGGTGGTCAAATATACCCCGTAGGGGACTTCGTGTGGCACCCCGCGTTTACCTTCAGGAATATGGAAAGTGACGTTGCGTTGATATGGCTGGCCAGGCCCATGCGGTTCAGCGAGAGGGTTAAGCCGATAGAGATGTTTGGTAGCGGAGAGGAGATTAAAGAAGGAGAGATGACGATGGTGACTGGATGGGGGAGTTTGCTGGTGAGTTAAAAAGAGTGGTCTAGAATGAGCGCTAGGACTAGGGCCTGAGAGAGTAGTTCCAAACTCAGGATTACGAGTTTCAAGCGTTGAATGTCGCTTCGATGGCAGGCGGCGCGCGAGTGAGACAGGCCCCAGTTCCTAGAAAGGGTTCATCCTCAAAGTAGGTCACACCTAAAGGGCACGGTGAAGCGTGACATGGTGTGACAAGGGGGGGTCCTAAGTTTTGTGACATGAAATTTCAAATAATGGTGGTTTTAATTTTCAGATGTAAAATTTTAAAGTGACGTCTTAGTAGGGAGAGGTGGGTCTCACAAAGTGGTCACATTTAATGTGACCACTTGTGACAAGGGGGGAAGGGAAAAATCATGGAAAAAAACATAAAAATCGTATGACATACTTTATGGATGATCCCAAAGGTGACGCGCTAACTTTTTGCATCCCGTTTCTTCTATTTTAATGGTACATTAATATAGAATTAACGTTTTGTCCCTTGTGCGATTAAGTCGGTTCGTTATACAAAATGGCATACCCATAAAGTTTTTCAAGCAGTTTGGTATCGAAAAGCAAAATGATCCGAGATAAAAACTACTCTATAGCCTATTCCGGATACGAAATACGAATAATAAAGTACGAAATATACGAAATAATAATCTATACCAAATTTCATCAAAATGGGTTTAAGCGTCATAGAGAAAACATACACAGAATTCAGAACACACTTTCTCATTTAAAATTGGAACTTATAAAAGGAAGATAAAAAAGTTCAAATCTAATTTTCATGAAAAAAAGTTCTTAATTATACAGGTAGATACGGAATTAGTATAGCATCCGAACAATAGAAATCCAACTTGTGTTTCATACTTTTGACAACAAAAAGTTAAGATTTCATACCCGAAGCCTTGTTAAATGTGTATTGTTATTTTGTTTTTAATGAGACTTCCATGTCTGTTGTTTATGCCGAAGTTGTTTACGTTATTACACAGAGTAATGACGTTTTCTGCAAATATAATATTAACGTTTTCCAAAAAAATTTCCTTTTCATATTATGTATGTCTTTATTAGGCTCTATGTCAACTCTATACTTCACGATCCACATAGTGTACTGTTAGAGAAGCCGACTCATAGGCAGATTACGTAGAAGGAGTAAAAGTAGAAAACCTACGCAATTTGGTCACATTATGGAAAACTCAGCTTTGATGAGCAATAATTATGGAGATTAAGGATGAAAATAAACAATTATTGACAGTAACAAGATGTTTTTGCGACCTAGTGGGTACGCATAAAATTTTCACCCATTTTCGCCCATGGACATGGACACCTCATATTTATCAGCTTAGTATTTTCTGAGCTTAAACAATGCAAACAAACGATTATTATTACCATATACTATTTTTATTTATGAATCAAATTATTTGAAAACTTAACTTTTAAATAGCTGGAGTTTCTTAGAGGAAAACAGCATCAAGGCTAAGAAACAGGATGTTTGTCATACAAAATAGGTTCTTTCTCATACAAAATAGGTTCTATAAAATATGCCAGACACATTTTTCGTAGTCCATTTTTGCCCTCGGGCGAAAAATGTTATTTAATATTCGTTATTAGCGTTATCGCCGAAATGGACGATGAGAATAAATTATAATAACCTTTCACGTGGAGAGCCATTTTGCTAATGATTTTTCCAACAATTTCATTGTTTTTACAAAATAAATCTTTTCGGAACATATTTTTAGCGAGTTGTTATGGTAATAAGGGTCTTCAGGTTTTAATTTACGCGCTAGAGTTTGAATAACATTTTGACTGAATGTTACATCTCTGCCTTTCTTCTACTGTAAAGTTTCTTCGTTTAGAATTGAGAAATGTAGAGTTTTAAAAATAATCACCATCAACTATCAACTAGATTAATTAGTTTAATTATTACGACACTCAAAATAATCTTTTTCCAAAAAAAAAAGAATGAGACTATGATTTTACGCAACGGCTCACCATTTTCCATATTTCAGGAAGGCGGTGGCGTCCCAACCCAGCTACAAATGGTGAAGGTGCCTATAGTCAGTCCCGAGGTATGCAACGATGCATACGCCCCTCTATACACCATCAGTCCCACGATGATCTGCGCAGGAGTTCCCGAAGGAGGACTGGACGCTTGTCAGGTACTTTTGAAAAAGAGGCCAAAATTAGGAGTTGTAAAGTTAAGTCAAAGGATACTTGTTATATTCCTTATGCCCGTTTTCACCAACTACCTCCTAAGGCTAATTGTCCCCTAGCGGGCATTAAGTGTACGCAATTACGCATCCTTATGTGTCACCTACGTACTTTGAACCTAAAAATATTGGCAAAACATAAGGGTTTCTAAAAACGTGTCTGTGTCAAGAAATACATGACCCTAAAAGGCATTTTGAATCACGCTGTATTAAACTTGTTTATAAAACCAGCTTGTCTACAGGGAGTACTTTTTAGGCGTGATACATTAATTATTTCTCTTCATTTACAATTCTATGCACGTATTACACTTAAGTTATGTTACAAAGGAAAATGTTACATATTATACGTGTTTATTCTACGGGGATATTCTCCTTTAAAAGACGCGATGTGTTTTTGTACACCGAAAATAATTACACGAGCTTTAATTTTGTGATGTAAGTACTTAGTTAAGATCAGTATTACATAACAGAATATGATGGCCACCAATGACTTATTATATGACGATGGCGGCAAAAATATGTCGATGTCTTGAAAAATGACTAAAAATTGCCGCTAACTAAAAGTATAGTATGGTTCAAAATACGTGGCTATTCACAAAATATCATACAAACTGACATTAGGCATCAACTTTTGTGATACTAGTTGTGCTTTGAGTTTTGACTTTGGTCTTATAATGGTCACTCCACATTTTTCTCATATGGCGATTGGCTAACATACAACTTTCTTCCAGGGTGACAGCGGTGGTCCCCTGGTCTTCAACGGTAAACTGGCTGGTGTGGTATCATGGGGCCTGGGTTGCGCAAGGCCAAACTACCCCGGAGTGTACGCCAAGGTGTCAGCACTCAGAAAGTGGATAGACGAACAAACTCTCACACTCAGAATGAAACACATCTTGAGGACACCGTCCGACGTACCAAGGCTTTAACACTGACAATAATTATTTATCGAATAAAATCTTACGACGAAATATTTTTCTTATTTAAGTTATGGCCCCGATAAAATAATAAGTTAAGACTACGTACAAGAGTTTTGTTCTTCGTCAAGAGAAAATAGTACTACAAAATTATTTTTATACTTATCGTATTCTGTCAATGTATAATGTATATCCACTGATGATTTTTTCTTATAATATTATTACTAGGATATCATTATCTTAGTAATGTAACACAAATAAGTATGTAAGTATACAGGGCAAATATGAATACAAATAAACTACATAAACAGCACAAAATATATTTTACGAATGTTAGGAATACAAACTTCAGGAATAAAGTACTACATAATATTAACATTACCAAACAGATTATCACAATATAACATTACTATCAAAATTTAATTAACATATTTTAAGTTAAGAAGGTAGGTAGGGATTAGCTTAAAGGCGCACTCACGCAAAAAGGTTGTTTCAGTGCGCTTCAAAGAATGAGACTTTGTTGGAGTAGAAAAAGTAGTAAAAAGCATTCTTGAAATGTAATGGCGGCTAATCAAAGGATAAGAACTTTCAGCGAACGCAGGCTAGACTAGACTTAGCCTAGACTTGGCTTATGAAAGGATTGATATAACGGTAGGTATATACATTATATATTATACATTACCTAACCTAACCTAACCTAACCCCCCCAACTTGGGATAGTTTCTTACATCAAATAATGTCGCGTCATTAGTGTTGACTTTTTAATTCTTCTTTTTAGGAAGAAAGTTTTAAGTTAAACGTGAATTAATTCTAACAAAAATTAAACATACAGTTTTCGAGTATCATATGCGGGGACTTTGCCTTCGGCCCATACTTGAGGGGGCTACGCCCCCCCAATCCCCTCCTGGGATTGTTGCTTACATCAAAATGGTATCACGTCGTTAGTGCTTAGTTTTAATTGTCCTTTTAAGGAAGAATGTTATTTATTAAAAGTGAATTTATTCTAACCTTAACTAAACATATACTTTTTCAGTATCATTTAATTACCATGTGGGGGGCGCTTCGCTTCCCGAGCCTCCAACTTGGGGTCTGCGCCGCGGTTTTTGTGACCCTAGAATGGACCAAGGGACCATAAAAAGGCAAAAATTATCCATTTCCGCTATTATACTATGTTAACGCGGACGAGGTCGCGGGCAACAGCTAGTTATCTAATAATATTATTATACTATCTACATGACTCGTGCTATAAAAAAATTGTAATGTTAAAAAATGTGACCATAACCAACAATGTAAAATAAATTATTCTAATTTTAAAAGTACGGACCTGCAACGCACCTTTTTTCTTTCGCTCATTTCCAAAATGTTACTCGAATAACATGGAGAAAACCAGACAGGTTTCCTCCATATTATTTATTCGTTTGAGTGATATCTAGGTGATTGGTTTTTAGCCTGCAAACAGCCTCGTAGAGTAGTAACACTACATTTTATTTAACACATAAAAGTTCCTAAGCTCATGTGTACATATTTAAAACGTTTCACGAAAAAATATTAAGGCGAAATAGGGCGCAACGCTAGTACAGTAACAAAATATAATAACAAGCTCGTTAAGTGTTATGTTACCAATTTAATAAGAACAATAGCTTTTTGACATTGTTAATTATATCCAAACTTATATTGTGAAACAATGTTAAGCTTTATTATAAAAGATTTGTATTTTTTGCGAATTCCATACGCGTGGGTAGAGGCTGAAGTGAGGAATGCAATCAAAAATGCATATGACACTCGAGGACTGCCGCCGTGAAGCTATTTCATAGCATTTTTATCAACTTATGCAATTATAATTCGCATACATCTAGTCACACGTATACAAACACTGTGCCAAAGTCTGGCAACGCCGCAACGCTGTGCCGGTTGGAGTGGGGGTGTTAGATTTTTTCGTTACGGATTTTTTTGATTCAGTCGCCGCGCTCTGTGCCCTCGATAGAATATATGCAATAGGTTAATAACATACGGCGAGTATTTTTACCATTTTTTCCAGTTGGACTGACATGCGATCGACCCGCGATCAGTCCAGACCAGATTCGATCGCCCTCCCCATATATTATGAACAAAGTCATTAAAATATGTATCTTGTGGTGGAATAATAACTAAGGGCGCTTTTCCTGTCATACGTGTTGTCCGCATGACAGGAAAATATCTATAAATTAGATGACGCCCACAACTCCGTTACGCAAAAAATCGTTTATCGAGCGCAAACCGTACATTTTTTCGGGATAAAAAGTATCCTATGTCCTTTCCCGGGACTCAAAGCATCCCCATTCCAAACAGCAAAATCGGTTCAGCGGTTTGGGCGTGAAGAGGTAACAGACACACAGACAGACGTCTGTCTGTCTGTGTGTCTGTTAACTTTTAAAAGGAGACACTAGGGCTATAGAAATGAAAAACAAGTATTTGTAAAAATCTATTACTGTCTCCCCAACCTCAAGACTCCCCCCGCAGAGCGCGATAGAGACAACTGCAGCTTGATCTAATAAAAGAACTGCAGGGCTAAAATGGCCGCATAGCCATTCCTCTTAATCAATTCACAAAATGAATTGTCAAAACTGTCAAACTTACGAATATCAACGTTAGACCAATTCAATTGGTCTAAATTCGTACTAATTTGACATTCGTGAGTTTGACCAATTCAAATGGTCTAAATTCGTACTAACTTGACATTCGTGACTTTGCTGTCAAAGTCACGAATGTCAAGTTAGTACGAAACGTGTTTTTGACAGTTCATTTTGTGAATTGATTGAGAGGAATTGCTATGCGACCATTTTAGCGCCGCAGAAAATCAACGATTCGTTGTCCCCTGATTTCTTATCCAAAACTTAACCGATTCAAGCACTTTTTTCATTAAAATTAAAACAAGGCTTGAGTTGTGTTCCTATGTTTTGTTTTATTTTTCGTATAATCTAGCCAAATTTTTTTTCTGGATGTTTGAACATAGCGGAATATCTGGCCAGTTTTTTGGGTTTTCGAACGTTCATATCTTTTTTTAATAATTAAATTATGGAAAGAAAGAAAACTTAGGGACATGCTAATATTGGCCATAGATATTCAGGAAAAAAATTAACTCTACCGACATTATCCAGGAAGGAAACTGGGGACAACGTTTGTATGGAAAAACAGCCCTAATGTCTCCTCCAGCGATCACATAGCCTCTGTGGTCGCTGGTCTCCTCTTAAGTATGGATGTAAGGATGAGGGATATGGCCGCAGATCCGCGCGCGGGTGATGAGGCTGATGATAATATTATATATAAAATTAATAAATAAACAAATAAAAATAAAAATTACGCATAACAGGAAAAGCGCTAAGCTTAGAGTGTCTTGTAGGCGTAATTTTGAATCCATCCCTCATGACAATGATATCAAAATGCCACCAGATCCTTGTAAAATTGCATCTGATTGAATACAAAATATACGAGTACAACGTAGGTAACCAACTTCAGAAGTACGTAGGTCTTGCATAGACTATCATAATATACATTAAATACTTACTTTTGAACTGGACACTTACACTTTTGGACTGTCGACAAATTGGATTACTGTATGGCGTAGTTCTGTCAAGAGCTAACCTATATCTGGGAGTGCTCTTCTAATTCACTTAAACTGGATATTAATATTTTGTGACCTAGCTATATTTAGGGTTAAAGTTGAGACGGCTAGAGTAGCCTAGCTTATACTTCTAGTTAAATGATGACATGAGTGGATAAACCATGTAGCTAACAATTTGAAAACTGCATAAATGGGGCTTTAGGACCGGTCAAATGATTTGAAATCAATAAATGTGTATTTTACCTGTAGCTAGATAATTTAACTAGATGATGTAGTAGGTAAGTTACAAGGTTTGTTCAAATTATAAGAGAACAATGAGTATACGTTCTTATGTTGTAGTGTTACTTACGTGGTACATCCACTCACGTCTATTAATAATTTGAAGGTTTTGATTACTTTTAGTTGTATTTATTTTAGAACGTGCCTAAAATCAATTACTGTGCCATAGCCTGTTTAAGCGTCTTGTTTTATAATACGCTTAAACAGGCTAATATAATATTGTGTATTATATTATAAAGATGGCAGCAATTTAAAAAAAACTTACTTTTCTAAGCGTGACCGATAAGTACTTTAATTTAGAGATCTTAATAGCGGACGGGTCAGCTAGCAAAGTACAAAGTTTTACCTAAATACCTAAAGTCGGGAAAACATAGAGATAAGGTATAAAATTTTATTCCTCAACTTACGTTACGCAAGTAAACTTGAATGTTTGCAGATCCAATTTCTAGGATCGGCGGAGGGTTGCCGTAAATAGTCGTAAACTAGCGTCATAGTGCAGTTTACCTAATAGAATCCCTGCGACGACAAATAAACAGAACCCAGATTATTGTCATACCCGTATAAAGTTATAAGCGACTTTTCAAAAGGGGTTTGCTTACAAAGAGGTGTTTTGCGTACAAAAGAGGCTGTGGTCATAGAACTCGAAAACCGGTCTTTTTTTTTCTTCACGGGCGTTCAAGCATAAGAGTTCGTATACGAAATTTTGCCGATTTCGCTCATTTAACAGACGTGATTTAACAGTTAAAATACAGTATTTCTATAAGTTTTAATGCACAACATGTAAGAAAATTTCAATTATAATATAGTGTTGGAGCTAGATTTTTTATTTTTTTAAGTATCTTTAAATAATCCAACTCAAACCCGCGACAGTTTTGTGATTTTTGCTGTAGAAGGTTTAGAATATCACCTTTTTATGGATTATATTGACGTCTTAACGGTATGAAAAAAATACAATGTACTGTTGAGAAAGTCGTCTATACAATGTTGGAATTACTTTTAACCACTTCAATATAAAAAACCCTTTAAAAACAGAAAACCTCTATCTGCCTGCTAACTTGGCGATCGTCCTTTTTCCCCTGGCATATGAAAGACGGGCGTGAGTGTGAAGAGAGCAGTAGAGTAGGTCTTAGGTTATTTTCACAGTTGAATTTTTAGGGCCTGTTTCAAAACTTCCTGATAATGGCATATTATATATATTATCTACCACTTAACTTGACAAAAATCTGTCAAAAAAGTTGTGGATAACCTATCCGGCACTTTATCAGGAAGTGGTGAAACAGGCCCTGTGTCGTAACTTTTTATTCGTAAATTAACGATAACGAGAATAAAAATATAAAAAGTATCTACTAAGTACCGAAATCTCCAAGTATTTCGCATTTGAATAGCTTCATAAGAATATCCGCCACTCTAAAATAAAATAAACTGCGTTATAACAAACTTAGCGAAGTAAACATTTTAAAGTAAGTACTCTAAACTAAAATTACTTTCATGAAGCCAAGCTTAAAATGTAATAAACCTGTAGAAAGTCTTTTTCCCGTGTCATATAATCCTTTTCCTCGTACTTTGTCCGCACTCGCGCTTGCTGAAATTTACTACAGATTAAAAAACTTGGGAAGGAAGTTGGGAAGGAAAACTTTACTGACGATTTTGTCTTTGATTCTATTGTAAGAGTAAGAAATATGCTTCGGCGCAGCTCGATTTTCGTAATTTGGTAATGATTTATCTGTCAAAATCCATACTTATTTTAATATTAAAAGTAACGAACGAACGAAGTAACGAAAGTATGTCTGTCTGTCTGTTACCTCTTCACAATTGTAAGGTAATTTATTATGGAGATAGTTTGAGTCCCGAGAAAGGACATAGGATACTTTTTATCCCGGAAAAATGTACTGTTTCCGCGCAATAAATTTCTGAGCAACGGTGTTGCGGGTGTTGTCTTATCTTTATTAAATTATCCTTAAGCAATTATTATTAAATGTGTCTAAGTACAACAGTAAGGTAGTATGCCGTAGCCTATATTGATCCCTTCATCTCAATGCTAAGAGTCTAACAATAGTAGAACCACAGACTAAGCAATGGTAGAACTTTCCGCAAATAAAACTGCTAGGAATATCTGCGCCTGCCTAATGTTTCCATTACCATTACAAAGCCTGGGCATCCTTTACACATTACACTAAAATTAGACGCAATTCAAGTACATTACCACTTAATTTGATATCCGAAACTACCAAGTAATTCTGAACTTTACATCACAGGAGCAAGGTTAAGTTTTGCACAGCAAGCCGATAAAAGTATTAGCTGATCATGGAAGCTATGTACATTGATGTGCTAATAAATGTTAGGTTATAGGTACCTCGACTAATAACGTGGTGACATAGACTCATATGAGTTTTTGACCCCTTTTAGGGAGTTTAGGCCGGGCTTCCATTACATTGTTCTTTCTATAATACTAATCAAAGAAGTTTTTATTAATAAAATATACGTAATAATACTTCCAACGGTACGAAAATTTACTTGGTGAAAAGAATCAGTGTAAGAAACGTGCCTTGTAGCAAAAAGATGTCGTTAAAATTGATATTTTCAAATGATTCAGTCGATGTCTATATTTGCCTACTAGTTGTCCCGGCAAACGTTTCTTTGTCATAATTAGTATATTGCCCATTGAGATAATCTCGATGGCCCCAACGAATAAACGTGCAAGAGCTCTTATCCAAAAAAAATTTTTTTTGATTTTTCGTTTGCATGGACTATAATGATACACCTATGTAATTTTTTTTTGAATTTTTTTGACTTAAAATAACGATTTTATAGCAATGTAAACCTTTATTGTACGGAAAAATAATAATATATATCACATTAATAATAAAACATGTGCTTATTGCAGATTATTTGTTTATTTGAGTTCACCAGAATAAACGTGTTAAACGCTCGTGTCTATCTTTTCCCTCGGGTTATAACTCTTGCACGATTATTCGTGTAAAAATGCAAGCGACTTATATCACTAATGCCTCATTGCAGATGGCGAAACTTTGAATATAATAATCACAGCTATTCTATTATCTTTTACTAACTTCTCTTGTCTTTTCTGCTTTTGTAAAGGTTATTCGAAGAGTTATTGTAAAGTTTATCACAAGAGCTGCTGGTGAGTTGCCGGTTTTTTTTAAGAGGGAATACGCTCTCTCCTTGAAGGTTTGCAAGTCGTATAGGTCCGGAAATACTGCTGGTGACAGTTCATTCCAAATTTTACAGTGCGCGGCAGAAAGATACGCGAAAAAAGCACGGTAGAATACTGCCACTCATCAAAGTTATGAGGATGGTATATTTTTAACGTTGAACGATGGCGAAAAGTTGCAGAAGGTATAATTCCGAACAATTTCTCAGAGCACTCCCCGTGATACAACCGATTGAGGATGCAGAATTTTTTATTTATTTTATTTTATTTGAAAAACAAACAGTTACATAATAGAGGTAGTGTACATATCTAGAAATATTACAAGGAAACCATTAACATGTTTTCACATATAAGATTCTAGTTAACATTTTAAAGAAAGCTTGTTAAACAAAAGAAAAATAACAGAATATAATCATATAGAGACAATTAGTGAAATATGGTAAAAAGAAAAGAGAAAAGATACATCCATGACTAATAAGAAAAATATAAATAGATTATTGAGTGAATTTTGAAAAGGGTGTTGTCTGTTTTATTTCCTATACTAGACTTCTAGATGAGAATCGCTTGAGAACCAGTGATCTGTAATTTTCTGCTTAATTTTGTAAGGAAACATTATGGCAGTCAACAATTCGAGCGGCCCTTCGTTGAGTACGATCCATAGGGATTTGTTGGTATTCTTTGGTCCGTGCCCAGATATGAGAACAGTATTCTATATGAGGCCGAACCTTTTTTGAAGTGAAAACTTCTTTAGCGGCGTTGAGCACTTGTGGGATGACATTTAGCCGAGAAATATGGTGGAAGCCGGTAGATAGGGCATCACCTGTACTATCATCCGCATAGCAATAAATGCCATTGGAGTGTAAAATGTCATATTATGATAGAAGCTTTGATAGTAGCTTATTGAGCCAAACCCGATCAAATGCCTTTGCAATGTCCAAACTAACAGCCAATGCCTTTCCTCTCCACTCAATCACCTGAGGCTAACGATGAGTTAGGTACGCCAAGGGTTCCGAAAGGGTCGCTTGGCTGGTTATCTACCAGCCAAGCGACCCTTTCGGAACCCGTACTGTTTGTCGTGTTTGTCGCTTTGTAATGTCTGGCCGCCCAAGTATCCATAGAGCTGATAATGGATTCCATTATCTTCGAGATGACGGAGGTCTTAGCAATTGGTCTGTAGTTAGAAGGATTTGAGCGGTCACCTTTTTTTCGGGATCGATTACACTAAGGCTATCTTCTAAGAAGCCGGCACAATGTCAGAAGAGGAGATGCCAGGAGAACCAAAAATGACGCGTTAAGAGTTAAGACCAGAGCCAACTCTGGAGCACACTTTTTCAACACAATTGGAGGGATTCCGTCAGGCCCACTCGATTTTTGGGTATCAAGGGCACGCAGGGCTATTCAAGCTGAGCGCTGATGTAACCTAATATCCGACATGATGCCCCTACATCGTGGTTTGGTCGGCAGTTTTTATCCCAAGGTCATCAAGGGTCGAGTTTGACGAAAAGAGCTTACCCAGAAGATCGTCTTTGTATTTTACATCGTGGGCTAACGATCCATTTCCAACTTGTAGGATGGTAGGATTGCCTTCAATAGCTTAGGCTAGAGACCAGAATTTACGGATTCCCAAAGGAAGGCACTCGGGTCTCTCACTAATACTATTGAAGTGCTGTTTCTTTGCCCAATTGATCTCTCTCTTGAAGGATCTATAGGCAAGGTACTGTACTCCATTTTATATATTTGTGTCCACGCATAGACGCGATGTAGGTCAATATTTATCAACAACAACAATGGGTCAACAATATTTTTTACTGAACCGTCAACAAGAAAATTATTAGCTAACTAGACGTTCGACGCGGCCTCGCCTGCATAAATGAGAAATTTTACGGAAACCGTACATTTCCCGCAAAAAATTGCTTATGTTCTTTCACATCATGGTCTACTCTACATCTGTGCAAAATAACTTAAAAATTCATCTAGTAGTTCGCGAGATAAGCACCTTCAAATAATTTTCCCAGTCTTTTCTACATTTTCCAATGCATCTTCGCTTCTGTTCGTTTTAGAGTGATAATTTATAGTTTATAGCCCTCCACGATAAAGGAACCATCTAACAACGAAATAATTTTTCAAATCGGACCAGTAGTTCCTGAGATTGTCGCGTTTAAACAAACAAACTCTTCTACCTTTATAATATTAGTATAGATTTATATTTTATACCATGCACTAATAAGGTCGTATAACATAAATAATGAATCAACTTCTTAACACTAATATACGGGCTTTTATCTATACAAACATGTAAAAGCAACAAAATATACAAGAATAAGCGTGTAAATGACCAGAGCATGTCTCAGGGGGAAAAATATACGTGGAATAACCATGCAACATTTCAATGCACTTGTTAAAACTTCATTTATGACACGAATAAACGTGCATTGATACAATAGTGTTAAGAAGTCACATATTATTCACTAGAATAATAATAATTTTATATAGTTTTTCTTAAATATGTAGTAAACCGTAAATATTTGATTTTTAATAAATATATGAGCTGAAAGATATTTTTTTTACCTTTAATTTGATTATACATTATATTTGTCTATTTATTATGTAGTCAAAGTTATGTGGTTCCAAACGTTTTTTTGTCGTCCTGAAAAGTTGTCTTTTTTCGATTGCACGTTTATTCATTGGAGCCATCGATATAGACTAGGAGAGAGCCTTATATCGGTGTATAAGCGTCAAAAGCGTGTAATGTTAAGTCCTACTTACTAGGACATAACAAAGGAGTCGGTCTGCATATTTCATGTAATAAAAGTGTTAATAAAGGTTTTGAGTAAACATTTTATGCTAGATATTGTCGAGTTTTGTGGTTCCGCTAAACAATAAACCATAAGAATGGCCAAAGAATGCCTCAAACACGTGGATTTAACATTAAATACGTAAGTTTTGAACAAGGTTTTTTGGGCTTTTGAATCTGTAAGCTAAAAAGAGTATTTATAATTTTGATAATCCTTTATTCGTGCTATATAAGGCATTGGTGCTAAAAATGTCACATCAATTGACCCTATTTATGCAAAATGAGTCCAATCCACACCATTGCCAAAATTGAGTTAATAATGCAGAAGTATTCCAAAATGGCCCTTTTATCGACCCTATGAAGATCGTAGTAATCTAACAATTTTTTCAGAACAAAACATTTTCACAACAAAGTTATCAACTAACAAATTAATGAGTATTGTTTTTTTTATATAGATCCAAACTATTGGTCTCTCGATTTTTTTTTTTAATTAGGCAAGTAGAATCATGCGACTTGTTTGCATATTAAAAAAGGCTTAGTTCTTAATATTTTACAAAGACTCACGGGTCATTGTGACACAGGCCCGACACAAAATAGACATATCCCATTTTTTGATAGGGTAAAACGACTAGTGATTAGATAGTACCAGTTATTGGACAAAACACAAAAACGCAATATTATTTATAAAGTTTGCTTTAAAAACTGCATTTTTAAAGTAATAAAACGAAATTTTAAAGATAAACAGGTAGCTATTAAAGCAACCTTAATAAATATTATAGTGTTTTTGTGCTGTGTCCAATGACTAGTACTGACTACTGTCCAATCACTAGTCATGTTCACCCTATGTAATATTTATATTCAAAATCAGTGGCTAAGACGTTATTTTATTGCTTTCTTTTTTTCTCTTTAGGCCCAGTAAGAAAAGTGCTAATACGAAGAATAAAAATCGTTATTTGCATGTTTTTTGCAATTATCATTAATCATATTTTGCAATTATCATAATAATAATTTGTCAATATCAGTGGCTAACACTTAGAAATTATTATTTTCATACCGTGCCTAAAGAAAAACACAAAACCAAAAAAAAAATATTTTGTTTACTTAGGTACATTTAAAAAGAAATCGGTCAAGTGTGAGTTGAACTCGCGCACGAAGGGTTCCGTACCATTATAGAGCAAAATTAATAAGTAGTAAAAAGTTTTATAGTGCCCAAGTGTGTGCCCGTGTAAAAAGTCGGTCGTGCACCTGATCTCTCACCAGTCATGTCGGTCTTCCGCTTCGTTGGGTTACGAGAGTAAAGAATAGTGCTCTTGTGTATTGCGCACACACTTGGGCACTATAAAATTACTCCTGCTTAACTGACCTGGTTTTATTGAAACCAAAGTGCTCTTGTGTATTGCGCACACACTTGGGCACTATAAAATTACTCCTGCGTAACTGGCCTGGTTTCATTGAAACCAGAGTGGTCGTGTGTATTGCGCACACACGACCGTTACGACACGATCGTATAGAGGGGGAAAATCCAGGAAGAACAAGCCGAAGAACCCCATATCGAGGACAAACAGTTGCCGAGTTATAAGCACTCAAAGTTTGACATTGACAGCTCGGCAACTGTCAAACGTCGAACAAAAGCGGCCATAACTCCGCTCCCAATAGGCCTAGAGGAACGGGGTTTCTTCTAACATCAAAGGCAACATCTCGGCTACCCCCTCCCTGAATTTGAACTAAATCGGAGACATCAAATTTTGTCTCAATTCTGGAATAGGATAAATAGTTGCCGAGTTACAAGCATTCAAACTTTGACATTGACAGCTCGGCAACTGTCAAATGTCTTAAAAAAGTAGGCATAACTCCGCTCCCAATAGACCTAGAGGAACGGGGTTTCTTCCAACTTCAAAGGAAATACCTCGGCTACCCCCTCCCCGAATCTGAACTAAATCGGAGACATCAAAACTTCAAGGACGATTCTCCATTACTATTATTTTTTGTATTATTATTATTATTTTTTACATTAAGATTTTTGCAACGTTGCTTGAAACCATCACTACTAATGCGAAAGTGTTATCTGTCTGTCTGTCTGTCCGTCTGTCTGTCTATCTGTCTGTTTGATATCTCTTCACGCCCAAACCACTGAACCGATTTTGCTGAAATTTGGTATGCAGATTTGAGACTTTGAGTACCGGGAAAGGACAATTCTTCCCGGAAAAATGTACGGTTCCTGCACGATAAACGAGTTTTGGTGAAACGGAGTTGCAGGCATCATCTAGTTTTAAACATCCTTGTAAAAACCAGAAAAAAGTAGGAGCCCCACATTATACCAGGTAAGTACTTACTGCCGAAGCATACAACAAGATATATTTAGGATATGCTCACCTAGATACAAAAAAATATTAAGTTTTAAATCTAAATTATATATTTTTTTCATTTCAATCTTTTTTTGGGAATATAAGCAACAATATAAACTAAAAAATAATGAATATATATTTCATTCTATTACTACATAACCGAAAGAAAAAAATGCCGGTTTTCTTCAAAATTTTAAAGTTCATGAGGCCTCAGTTTATTTAAAAGCAAATTTTATAAGTTAAAACGTTGTTTCTATTACTATTTGGTGTTAGACATCCAAATCGGGTGCACAGATCTCATGCACGAAAATCCTGTTGACTTGTGTAATAAATCTAAAGAGATGGCTCGCTTTGGATTATATGTATCCCACACTAATATAGTTTTCCTAAAAGGAACCCTCCTGTTTTTGTTTAATTTTTGTTGGAAATAGTAGTAATTTTTAAAATATTTATGTTTGTACGCATAGAATAAATTACCAAATATACTATTGTAAATTAACTTTACTTAAAATAACAATCACTTTTAAAGAATACACAATTTTAATAAAAACGGCTTTTTCTCAGAACTGTCATCTTGTGAGTTGAGTCCGGTATGCATAAATAGGTCCAATTAATATTGCATAGTTTTTTAAGTGTGTTTACGGATTCTCATTACTTGAACTATAGTTTATCGATATCATGAACTAAATGACTTTCTTTTCTGTATTATAATGTGCTTCGAAATGATCGACAAATAGAAATATTCAAGAAAATAAACACCCACCACCTGAAAATAAGCACAAAATGGCCACGCGATGATGGGCTAACATTACATCTATACTTTAATACTTTATCTATGATATTGCCCGTATTCTCTGGTTAAAGTCAGTAAGGCCGTTTCGGGGGAGTACGCGGCCTAACATTGTGACACGAGAATTTTATATATAAGTTAATAGTTTTACGTATTTGTTAAAATGGACTAAAAGTAGTTTCAGCTGCTATGCAAACATAAACATAGTATTATTGTATTTGTAGTATTTAGTGAATATTAATTTTAGTCTTCGTACCATCTGCTCTCATTTTGTAATAATGTATGTTAAAATATAGCAACATTGTTCATTTCTATTTCAGAAGCTGAATTTCGAGAAGATTTATACTTCTAAAACATTTTAAAGCGGAATTGTTCCACTCTAAGCAACAAAACATTCTAAATATTTCGTCACATCTTTTAGTGTTTTGAAATACGGCTTTTTATAATTAATATCATATTTATTATTCATGTAAGTTGAGATTTTCTGCTCGACTATTTTCTAAAGTTTGCGTAAGCGATCAAATTTGACGACGAACAAAATTATTATTGTACAATTTATTGACACTTAAGATTGAAAGGCGGGCGCGTTCAATATTAACCCTAGACGGTCAATAATACTGCACAATACGTTAAATTGCACAAAAAATTAATGATCGTCCGTTATAACCTCGGTATATTGGCGTGTTTATTGCTTTCATATGTACCTAATATGATAAATGTAAAAATGACTATCTGCCTGTTACCTCTTTACACTAAAACGGCATAGCCAAAGTAGATCTAGATTCTAGATGGTACCTATGGAGATACTTTGAGGGACTGGAAATGAACCTATGATAGTTTTTGTTTCGGAATATGTTTACAGCTCCCGAGCGATTAACGAATTTCATATAATAAAATTTTATTCTCTTTAATTTGGTCAGCAATTTTAGTAAGTATAAAAAGTATAAAAATAACTTTAATTTATATTTATATTTATATTTATTTTATTACTTCAAGTATATTCATTACTTTCGTTAAGTAGTAAGTTAATTGCATGTTTATGTAAATTTTCAAAACCATTATTCATTGTACATGTAAATAATTTTAATAACTTCCTTACTGTAGTTGTAGTTTTTAATTCCTCTGTTTTCTACAGATAAGTGATAACACAATAAAAGGCTCTAATTTTTTTAAATTTCTTACATTTACTTTTCTCTGTACCTACTATAGTTACAAATTATTTAAAGTTATTATTGTAACTTAACTTTCGTTGGTCGACTTTTCACAGCTATTACCAGGTACACAAAAATCGACACAACAGTTACAAAACCTAAAAGTAGCATTAAAATGAGATCAGTTTCGAAGTACTCCCTCAATGGAATACCGAAGCCAGATGCTCGTAAGTGCTCAGCATTGCCTTTTCGCAGTACATACTCTGTCCACCAAACAGCTCTTTCGAGCGGTGTCTGTGGTTGGTCAGTGATGATATCTCGTAGCTTGATGATATTCTTGCGGTAACTGAAAGAACAACTGATTAGGAAAAAACATAAAGATATCTCTGTTTCATGGCATGTCTCCAATCGGAAAAATGGATTCATAGGCAGATGGCGAAGCAACTTAATTTGGTAGGGGTTCAGCCAACAGATCACGATTAACAAAGACTTGATATAACCCGACCAAATAACAAAGGTCTGCCATTTGCATAATATTAATCAATGGTAATATAATATTTGTAAAAGCCTTATTATTTTGGATTGCTCATTTTACATTGGAAGAACTTTACTGATTGTGCTGGCTCTATCAATTTTATACTCTATCTTAAGGGGGAAAATCGAAATATACTTTCAATATCATCTAGAAGCATTAGACAAAACTTGTTATATTTCTTTTTAGGGTTCCGTACCCAAAGGGTAAAAACGGGACCCTATTACAGCTGAGACTTCGATGTCTGTCCGTCTGTCTGTCTCCAGGCTGTAACTCAAGAACGGTAATAGCTAGAGAGTTGAAATTTTCACAGATTATGTATATCTGTTCCCGCTATAACAAAAAATACTGAAAATAAAATAAAACTAATTTTTAAGGGGGGCTCCCATACAACAAACGTGATTTTTTTGGCCTTTTTGGCTTTATATCAATAATGGAAACAGGTAGGTACTTGATTTTTCTCAAGATCCTTAGTTTTATGTGTATTTTAATATTTAATAATAATATTACAATAAAATAAAACATTAAGGGGGGCTCCCATACAAAAAACACAATTTTTTGCCTAATTTTGCTCTATAATGGTACGGAACCCTTAGTGCGCGAGTCCGACTCGCACTTGGCCGATTTTTTTTATGTGATGCGCTTAATCGAAGCATAGCCTCTCAAGCTTACCTCTCATCTTTTATGACGTCCTCAATTGCGTTCATAAGGATCTCTTCAGTGAGACTATCAATACTCAATTTGACTCCAATGTTTTGATTTACATATTGTTCTGTATTGTACCACTGATCTCCAAGCATGGGTATACCTATGAGTGGCACTCCAGCTGATATGCTTTCATCCGTTGACTGGAGACCACCTTGTGTGATGAACACCTTCACGTTAGGATGACCTGTTAAAAAAATATATCCATTCTTTGATTTTATTCATCAGAATTATTTTCATAAACATGAATTAATGTGATTTTGTTAAACTATAATATAACATTTCGTAGAGTTGCTATACAATAAAAAAACTTAAAGTAACAATATGAGTGATGGTTTGATTAGTTAGCGTTTTAAACTAAAAGCAATTTGACCTTTTTTTCATTGTAAGTACCTACATATTTTTGGTAAAGTATGTAACGTATTTTAATTCAACATATTTTCCACTTATACATTTGTTCTTTTTCGAAGATTACTTACGCAGCAAATCGGATTGTGGTACCCATTTGAATATTTTTACATTGCTCGATCGTTCCTCTAAGTCATCTCTATCCCATTTCAGCAGTACGTTGTAGGGAAGTTTGGAAAATACTCTGGTAAACATTTTTATTTTCTCCGGTGGCAGTAACGAAGGACGCACATTTGTGCCGAAACTCATGTAAATGACACCCTTTTTAGATGAGTCTAAGTATGCTTGAAGATCCTAAAATAGTGATGGATGGAAATAACATTAATGTCTTACTAAAAAGGTTTAAAATATGACTATACATTCAATTTTGAGAATGAATTGCTAGTTTCTAATACTATTCAGTTGTGCTAATCGAAAAATATACGGCCGTCGGGTCGGGATACTTTGACTACTTTTTTCTTAATTTTTTATAAATCTATCTGGTATAGAGGTGCTGGAGGACTTATGAGTTTTATATTGATTTTATTTGGTTAATAAGGATATAATATGCTAATTAATAAATAAATGATATATTTTTTAAAAAATATTTATAAGTATTCAATTATTATTTTCTTAAAGTTGAGCCAAAGTTGATCTGTAAGAATGGTGACTATGTCTCTCAGATTATTTTTAGCATAAAACTTTTATTTATCCTGACACAGAGCTAAAGTAACTCGCTAAAATAACAGGTTAAACAACAATAGACATTTCGACATCAAAAATTCAATATTATGAATTTTAATAAAAACATACTTTTACCTACCGTCTTATTGATAAAAATCATCTTAAGTAGGTTTTTTTTAAATAATAGCATTTTACCTACAAATAAAATATTAACTTTGAATCTATCAAAAGTATTAACTTTTTTAATAATTTAGTAACTATAAATGCTTGCAAAATAATCATATTATGCCGTTTATGATTGCACATCTTTCTTATTGAAATCAATCAGCATCAGTCATCAATTCTTATATATTTACTTAATTATCTAGATCAAGCACTGAGAAACAACTTTTTTTTTTAAATTCGGGAACATTAATGTTACATATAATATTATCCCAAGCATAGTGGCAGCTTCTCGCTGAGACATGGCCCTGGACCTCAAAATATTCAAGCATTCTTCAATTTCTTCATCTGTATAATTGATATAGCGACTACTACCTGGTTTATGGCGATATTTTGATGACATTGTGACATTTGAAATGTAATGAATTCAACTTTGGCTCAAGAGCCAATGTTACCCGAATAAATTCGGGTAACATTGGGGATATTTTGCCTCGTAAACGAGGCAAAATATCCCCACACTTTGTAACTAAATTTTATCAATTAAATCTCGTATAAAAGCAATTGTTTCTTTAATCTTCCTAGTCCTTAATATTTTTTGACCTGATTTAGTATAATATTAAACGAAACTCGCCGTAATATTTCAGTTTCACTATAAAGTTTGCAAACGTAAATTAAGCACGTTGTTACATGTCCGAACTCTGACATAAAAATGACCGTTTCATACCTCGCAAACAAGTGCCCAACCAATTGAAAACTAGCGCTACTAATGCCAGAGTAGACTGAATTATATGTCTATTGTGCTAATGCCATCTAATGAATCCCGCTTGAACGAAATCGATTGCTGCTTTAGCAGCAACGTGGTGGGAAGTTTAAACATTTTTCCGATTTGAGTCAAAGTTGCCCGCAGGAGCTAAAGTAACCTAGCCTTACCGGTATCAAGAAAATAGTACTATTTAAATTCTTAAATATTACTCACCTGTGGCAAACTCTTTTGGGGTTTCTGGTGAAGACCTCCCAAGTAAATCACATTAGGTGGAACCGGACGGTTGAAATCCCAAATGGGATGTACGTTTAAAAATAACAATTGCGCGTTACTTTTAAGTTCACTCAAGTTAGGTATATTTGGACCAAATATAGATTTTAGCATAGCATTTTCAGATTTTCGTGTATCATCAAAAATTCCTCTAACCTTATAAGCAAATTCATATTCCTTTATTTTTTCCCAAAATGTCAAGTTATTAATACGTTGTTGCAAAGAAATCGGATATAAAATTGGATGTATCGGTGCACCATAATCTTCAAACATGTCATATAGCCCTCCAAACGAACTAAATTGTATTGCAGGTGCTTTATATAAATGGGAAAAGATTAGGGCGGGGCGTATAAAAGCCTCCACAAAAACTAGATCAAAGCCTTTCTTATCCTTTAACAACTTTTGGACTTCATCACTTTTGATCTGCGCTTCAAGCACGTGCATTAAAATTTCCAATGCAACTTGGATTTGTGTAAAAAGATCGGATTCACTTCCTTTGGGCAGTTCCATGAATTTATTCCATAATTTGTAGGAGATGTCGTGAACGTCGATTTCTGTTAAATTTTTCGGTGCTTGTTTCTTAGAATATTCTGGATCAGTCGTTATAACCACTACCTCATGTCCACGCCTGGCTAGCTCTTTCATTAAAGGCCGAAACACAACTTGATGGCTGATTGAGGGTGTTGGATAAACAGCTAATATTCTAGCCGTTTCTGTATAAGCTATTAGCACTAAAAGGTAACTTATTAGTAGTTTACTCATCTTCATAAAAGACCGTAAACGACTGAATTGAATATGTCGTTTGCGAGTGCTGTGTATTGTTAAATAATAATTTATGCAATTGAAAAATAATAACGTACGATTATTTATGATTGTCATGTTGAAAGCATATAATTTACAACAAACTGGTGTGGTTTTTAAAGCATTGTATTTTTAATTTTCAGTAATTAGCTTCAAGATTATAAATTTAATTACGTGTACCTTCAGAATATTACACTGAATATTCAATGCCTATAATTTTGGGAGTCTCCAAGCCTGTAAATTGTTTTTAAAAATCGAGCTCCAAGCGTGTAGTAGGAGCGGTTATAAGGAATATTTACAAATATTTTAGGTACTATGTTGCGTGACTGTAGACAATTACGAAAAATATTAGTCATATTATGACATAGCGGAAAACTTGTATTATGTTAAGCAGATCTAATGAACTAAATTGTATGGTGTATTAGTAGTAGTAAGTCCTTAAAATTACATATTTCAATGTCAAAAACAAAAAACCAGTGGTAAATCCTTGAAATTAGGTATTTCAATATCAAAAACAAAAACCAGTGGTAGCTAGATGGTCTATAATTTCTGCATAAAAATATGTGTTTACTCTGAGCTCTACCCAAATCAGCTACAAATACTATGCTAGAATGAAATGTCGTGATGGTAGATGGTTGACAAAATTTCCCAACACGGAATTCAAACCTACATATAATGAAACGTATAGGCCCTTATTTATCACTTAATGCTATTTAGGCCCGAAAATAGTACGTTCTCACAGAAAACCGGCGTGAAACAGCGCTTGCGCAGTGTTTCGCCGAGTGAGTGAGTTTACCCAATCCAAGTGTGTCCAATCCCCTACCCTATTCCCTTCCCTTCCCATCCCTACCCACCCTTTTACCCTATTCCCTCTTAAAAGGCCGGCAACGCACCTGCAGCTCTTCTGAAGCTGCTTGTGGCCATGGGCGACGGAAGTTGATTTCCATCAGGTGACCCGTTTGCTCGTTTGCCCCCTCATTTCATAAAAAAATAGTACCAAAATAATTTTGGTACTATTTTAGCGTCTACATAATAATATTATCGAATGGACTTTCGTCTCTATTGTAAACAAAATCCTAGTTGACATAGAAAAGTAATTAAAGGAATATGTTCTAAACCCAGCTCGCAGTTACAGAACTTAGTTTTGCTGCAGGAAAATCTCGTTAGTATCAATTTCCGATATCTGTAGCTGATTGTGAAAGGTCAGCTCCAGAGTGACCCAACGCTAAAGTTAACAAACTATTGATTTTGTCGTCAAATTATATCTCAATATATTTTTATGAAGTAAAACATTCATACTAATCCATACTCATAATAATATTATAAATGCGAAAGTGTGTCTGTCAGTCTGTTACCTCATCACGCCCACCTAAATAAATTTGGCTGAAATTTGGTATGGATAATATATATTTTTAAGTCCCGGGAAAGGACATAGGGATTTTATCGCCAAAAAATGTATGGTTCTCGCGCGATAAACAAATGTTGGCGCAACGGAGTTGCGGGCGTCATCTAGTACCTATTATATTATGTGTTATAACAATTCTCCAGTTTTGTATGTATTGCAATCGCTAAATAAGGGAGTATTCACAATGTTAGCTATCGCGTCGATGCGATGCATTTTTAATGAGGCGTTCAAAATGGAAACAAGCAGACTCACGGAAAGACAAATTAGTAAAGTTTTAAACAGCTTACAAAAACCGTCGCATCACATCACGTCGTCGCAATGTAAACTGACACAAAGAAATGTATGATAAAAATAAAGTTTAAAAAACCAAAACCCGACTACTAAAACACGCTCTAAAAAGTACGAAACAAGAAAACAGTGTATAGTGATATTATGGAAATGTTTAAAGGATAGCCGTGGTCGTATGCCACCTACTTTAGCAAAACCTCAAGCAAAACAAATTCATTTTAGATAATAATAAAATTAAAGGGGCATACATACAACCACGGCTATCCTTTAAACATTTCCATAATATCACTATAAACTGTTTTCTTGTTTCGTACTTTTTAGAGCGTGTTTTAGTAGTCGGGTTTTGGTTTTTTAAACTTTATTTTTATTTCATTTATTTTGGGGCTAAGATTCACTTGATACTCAAAAGGTATAATTATTATGTTTAGTTTAGGGTAATAATAATTTCACTTTTAATTTGATAACTTTGTTCATAAAACAGGAGAACTAAAACTCAACACTAACGACGAGACTAGATTTTCAGGAGGGGGGGGGGGGGGGGGGTTGGGTGGGTGCAGCCGGGTTGGACCGAGGGTGAAGGTACCATATGGTTATTAAATGATACTCAAATGTTTTATGTGTAAATTGTATTGAAGCGACTTTTATGAATTCTTGCAATTATTAGGTGATTGCTCGTAAGCCCGTGAGAAATAGCTAATAATGTTTACATATTTGGTATGTGCTAATAAAGCTCTTTCAAATGATACCAAACACGGCATATTTATCTTAACTTTATTTTTTTACTCTGTATGTTTTGTCCGCTAGAGGTCGCCACATTATATTTTGTGAAACCCTATAATTATAGCCTATAACCAGAGGACAATTAAGACGCTTTTAATGATATGTCATTTGTCGAATTCTGATAAGTAGTTTAATAGTTACAAGGGAATCTATGAGCATACATACATACATACATACATAGCCTGACAAAATCATAACCCTCCTTTTGCTTTGCCGTAGTCGGGTAGTAAAAATAAATTGAGCTTTGACACGATGCAAGGGTCAATAATTATTATTATGCTATTACGTGATGCTGTATCTTTAAAACTGATCGCACATTAACTGTCGGCACAATAAGCGCCGTACACTTTGAACGCACCGCATAGTACACGAAATGCGGCGCGGCATGTACGGTGCGAACGAATGTGCGAAGTTTCACATCATCATTCATCATTTCATACCGAATTCTCAAATGCGGCACGTACGGCGCGTGCGTGCTGAAAATTTGGTTAAAATTTCGCAATTGTGCTATGAGTTTTATACTTTATTTTGTATCTCATTTATTGTTATTTTAAAAGTATTGAGATTTTTTAGCTTCCTATGTCAGGTATTCTAAAACACAAATGGCTGGCTGGATTTATTTCCATATTTTTATCACGATAAAAACCGCTTTCGGCTTGCAGCATTTAGGTACGGAATATTTTTTATTTGAACAAACGGTGCTAGAGAATCAGTATTCACAGCATTTCCGAGCTGCATGTATAATTTCTGCGATATCTTTGGCACATGGCAGGTGACTTCAAACAAATTTTCCCCAACATATTCCTTGCACTAAATTCTATTATCCTAGTTCAGTTCTACAAAGAGTTTTACAATTCCTTTACGCTTTTTGTTATTTTACTAACTTAAAAGTTGACTTATTGGTGATAATTTAAGTTTAATTACTAGATTACGTCTTGTTATGTCGGCTCGTCGACCTTAAATGGGTGTTGAGAGGCCGAGGTTAGGTTAGAATGAGAAAGTTACTTCATCCACACAGACTGTAGGAGGCAATATAAAATTTAAAATATTATGTCATCAAAATAAGTCAATCGTTGCGTATTTTACCAAACATACATAAAACACTCGAACGATTAAGCCAATAAAAAAATAAACAGGCGAACTAAAAAAATGTTTTCGCCCGCTCCCTTCGCCACAGATTGATAAAGGTCCAGTTAATGTACATTCCGATAATACCGACCCAAATCAACATTAGCCTCACACTGTTACAAATTGGAAATTCCTTGATTCTGCTTTTTACAAAATACTTCGGTAAGCGCTTTTTAAAACGGCGTGTACGTTAGTTTAAAATACCGGTCTTGCCAGTTGCCTGTACTGTTGGCAAAGATGCCTCGAACAAGCATGGGACACGCTCAATAGCACTGTAAAATCGCACATCTGCACACATAATCGCGAACACCAAAATATTCTGTCGTTCATTCAACCACGTCTGTAAAAATGCATTATTTTTTCAGCGTAAATATTTTAAGACAGCAAAGGCAATATTTTGTAATTGCCATGCAGAAACCTTGTAAAGTACGTTGATGTTTTTAATTATCCCTTTGAACGTATTTATCAACGTGGCGAATTAATTACGAATTTCATTAAACTCTGCCAAATTAAAGTGTATACGTATAGCGGTTAATGCGTTTAACGTGCGTCTATGTTCGCGATTATCCTGTCAATCAGGTCATAGTGCTTAGTAAATTACTACGCTAGCAAATTAATTTATGTACGCATTAGATAATACTACATTAAATTATACTATAATTATGATACAACAAAACAAAGTGACAATACTTCTGGGTGTGTGTGAGTCTTTAAGAGGGCGACTAACGCAAAAAATCAAACATCGTCCTTCTCTCTTCACACTCACGACGGCTTAGCGACGGTTTGAAAGACGGTTTCATATGCCAGGTGAAAAAGGACGACGCGGAATTTAACCAAAGCCAGAAAGAACGCCAAGTTAGTTTTTTCTTAATAACTCGATAAATATACAACATTTTAAAAAGCGACTTTGTTTTATAATATGTATAGAAGTGTTTGATTTTTCTAGATTTGAAGAAGACTCAGGTAAACTAAATCTTGTCATAACATTATGTAAGTTTACTAATGTTACACATAGTATCATCGAACTTAAAAATGTGTTTGTTTCCCGTTTTTGCATATAAAAAAAACAAGTACATTTTTAAAACTTCAAGCAGGCGAACGGATTTTGATCAAATTCAGCATGTAAACATAACATTATACGCCGCATAAAGAATATAATGAACTAGTTTGTAACCTGGGAGAAGTAATTTTCCCTTGGGAGACTGTAATGAACAGTAACCGTACTGATATTATAAATGCGAAAGTGTGTCTGTCTGTCTCTCTGTTATCACTTCACACATAAACTGTTGTTTTGATAAAATTTGGAATGGAGAATGGACATACTTTTTGTCCTGGAAAAATGTAAGGTTTCAGACAAAATATTTTGGTGCAACGGAGCTGTGGGCATTGTCTAGTAGGTAACTAATTCATACACCATAACAGGAATGCGGCAACTGGGTGATGTACTGGAGACCACGGATTTAAAAAAATACGGATGGAGCATTACACTATAAAGAGGTGAAGCATGCAAGGTACGACAATTTCGTCACAATTTCGTTTATTGTACACGTGACCGACACTCACACACGCAACTAGGTACTACAACCCGCTGTCATTGTACATAGAGTGACGGCGCCAATGACACGCACACATCCTACACGGGCTTATTACTATGCTTCACTCGGGATTAGACAAGGTTACGTCCGTATTTTTTTTAAGTCCGTGCTGGAGACTTCAATGCGTAGAATTGACCAATATTTTTAGGTTATTCTACCTAACTTGACGCAAGAACATAGCTTAAGAGCCCGGGTTACCCTCGAAATTCTCATACACACGTAATACCAAAATCATTTTGTCATACGAAAATATTTGACATGTTTGAGTTATTTTTCAGCTTAAAATAGTAATTACCTAGGTTCCTGAACAAAAATTAACTTCAAAATATTTAAACACAAAAAAATTTTTTTTTGTGTATAAATTTTTTTTACTTAGGTACTTACTAAATATTTAAACACTTAATGGTGTAAAATATAGCTAGTTATAAAAAAAATATATCACTAATAACTAAAATACGCAATATATAGTTTAATACAAAAAAATATATTTTGCATGTATTTTTTATGTATGTACTTAAATATAATAATATGATTAAACACATATTTATATAAATCTTAGCGACTCTGGACGTTGCGATGTGAATTGACCTTTATTGTCTTACAGTTCAACGAAACCTGGTGGTCAGGGCCAAAAATAAGTTTTTTTAAACTTGTATTTAATTAATGAACTGTAATTAAGAACTTGAGTTTTAATGGTGACAGTGAAAAGGAGAAATTTTTAATTCATCGTAATTGAGCTTTCAGCCCATAATGGCTGGATCCAATTAAAGATTTTACTTTAACCCAAAATACCTCCTCATCTTAATTTGTCTAATCAAATTATCATCTAATTCTAATCTTAGCCACGCAATCTCTGTAGAATTCTGCGGTAATCAAAGATATTACATATTATGATATTTGGTTTGATATTCTTTTTACCTACATTATAACACGGTCAAATTAACGAGGCGCACGGTTTGATGACGTCATTATGGAGCTCGCATGATATTTATATATATTTCGATGCGTCAAGTTAATGTGACCGTGTTGTATGTGTATTTTCTTTACGTACTACAATACAAGATCACGCTCACAACTGCGTTACTCCAAAATTTTTATCGCATAGGAAACCGTACATTTTTCCAGGATAAAATTTATCCTATGTCCTTTCCCAGGAGGCCAGGACCCAGTATCTCCATAGCAAATTTCTGAAAATTCGGTTCAACGGTTTGGGCGTGAAGAGGTAACAGACAGACAAACTTTCGCATTTATAACATAATGGTACTATATGACGCCCGCAACTCCGTTGCGCACAAATTAAGTACTTATCATATTTTGTCCTTTTTCCGGAAACGGGGCCGAACGGAAACTCAAAGTATCCCTATAACAATTTTTTTAAAATCGGTTCAGTGGTTTCGGCGTAAAGAGGTAACATACATACAGACAGACAGACAAACACAATTTCGCGTTTATAATTTCAGTATGAATATGGATCGTATACCAATGACATCCTGTTACCTCTTTAAATTTTTTTCATACTTTTTCCTCTACATTCTACAGGAAAAGGCCCTGATACTGTAGAATATTATAATACTTGAGATTATGTCTAATATCATAAAACATAACACACTAGTAGTTAATGAATTCAGAGACACGTCAGCTCGACAGTACGAGGCTTCATACTGCTCTTACTACATCGTTTATTGATGACTGGTTCATGTTAGAGCTAACCAACGAGTCTCGCTTAAAGTTTTATTAATGTCGTCTAAAATATACATGAATATTATTGAATGTTAATATTATGAATATTAAAATATTCGGTCTAAAGTTTTTATAACAGGCACAATAATATTTTTGGAAGTTTTTATTTGTATGTTTCTATCTATTATATTATATCTATAAATAAATAAATAAATAAATAAGTAAATAAATAAATAACATTTATAAATAGAATAAGTGAGAAATGATAATATAATGCACTTCCATTTATTTATTACGGTAATTGATGCGGACGAAGTCGCGGGCAACAGCTGACATGCTCAAGTGACTTACAAAACTTTTTCGGTTTTGTTTAATTTCAGTATAATTAACATTTTCTTGTAGACTTGATTGCAAATCTTATTCTGATTTTAAATTTTTTATCCATAAATTATATTATATTAGGTCTTAAAACTTCTCTTAGGACGTGATTGCTTCTATAAATAAAACGTGTTTATTTTTTCTTTATATTTTCTTGATCTCGCCTCTCTCGCCGATCGCCACTCTCTGATAAGTGCCGGACAGGCTGTCCACAACTTATTTGACAGATTGTTCATACTCTATCTGTCAGATAAGTTGTGGATAGATTATCTGGCACTTATCAGGAAGTGCTGAAACAGGCCCTTAAACTTTTTGAAATGAAATACTTATTTGAAATGAAATATTTATTGTTCTCACCACAAACACATAGTACTAAGTATTACAAGTAAATGATAAAGTACCAATAACTATTTTGTGGGTGACTGGTGCCTAAGCTAGGCATAGCCTGTATTTCAGGACACCAGACCTCCATCTTAAATTACAAAAAACAAATTACACAATTTGGAATCGAGTACACTTCATATTAAAGTTAGCTATTAAGAGCTATTAAGTGGTGTGTGTGCATATGTATGTGTGTGTATGTAAGTGTGTGTGTGTGTGTGTGTGTTAAATACTCATTACCATTCTCGACTAAACGGGAATGGTAATGAACTTTAAATATTACCTTTAAAATTCAATAAAGTATTCAAGCTGGTTCCTTCTCGTATACTCCCGTCCCTGTCGTCTGACGAGTGCTTCGCAATAAACCGCCTAGTTTCGCTGTAGCTCTCACGTAATAAACTCATCCGAACTAATCAATCATGAATCGAGTTGACTACACGCGGCCCCCAGAGATGTACGTGATATTGGATATTTGTTAGATCGTCATTAAATTGAGACTTGTTCAAGAATTCCGTGTCTAACTCCAACACAAGTTACGGAATTACCAACAAAGAATTCATAGGAGCCTTGGTAATATGGACGGGTCAAGCCCAGCCACTGACTGACTGCAGACCACGACTAAGGGCCAATCAATACAAATTTAGAAATGCATGTATGCGTCACGTTGCGGTCTGAATTGACCCTAAAGTTGACTTGACATAACCCAACCATGATTTTTTTAAATAAATAAATCATAATAATCAAAAATACATAGGCTCACTCATGAGATGCCATGGCGACGTGGCCAGCAACGTTACCATGGCTATGTCTGGCGTCTCTACGTCGCCGCAAAGCGGTGATTTTCTTAAATTCTATGAAGATTTAAGAAAATATCGCGCAGGGAACCGTACATTTATTCGGGATAAAAAGTATCCTATGTCCCTTCCCGGGACGCTATGCCAAACCGATTCAGCGAAATCGGTTCAGCTGTTTGAGCGTGAAGAGGTAACAGACAGACAGACAGACTGACACATTTTCGCATTTATAATATTAGTATGGATATCACACCTCAATCACTAAAATCAGCGAATGATTGAGTGACGGAGCATAACAAAGACGTGCAAGCAACTCGCCAGTTTCCGCATGCGGAGCGGTCGACTCTGGATATACTGGCTACTTGGCAAGTAGCCAGTCGCCAGGTGAGTTACCCGTGATACATCTCAATAGAACTAGTTGGCTACGTCGCCCTTAGAAAAATTGTAATGTTTTGTTAGTAATAGGGATTATTATATTATATCAGGGCAGAGAGAGCTACTAGCGCATACAGTAAAATGTGAAAAAATCGGACATGTTGCACACATGTGAATATTGACAGAAATGTTGTTGAACGTCGAACAAAACGTTTTGTTTCTGTGCTGGTACTGTCGTCTAGCATGAAAACATTGCAGAAAATCCTACTGTGACGTAATTAAATTGAAATAAAAGTTTATAAATACTTTTATCATGGTTAGTGCAGCGGGGCTAAAATGGTCACTTTGGAGAATCATAATAAGAATCATAATATTATGATTCATTTTTATCAATCCACTAAATGGTCATTCATGTCTATTAATTCGTACTAATTTGACATTCGTCAGTTTGACAGTTTCAACAATTGCTGAATTTGCTGAATTGATTTAGAGGAATTGCTAAATGCGAAAATTTTAGCCCCTCTGAAAGCACAAACATTATATTATTTTTCAAAATATAAAGTCTGTATAAAATTGTGCTAAGTATAAAAAGGTTGTCAATTAAATTATTCAAATAGGCTTTCAAATCGTACTGAACTTCAGAAATATCATATTCAGTTACTCAAGGGAAAATGTTCGGAATAAAATATATTTTTATTGCAAGACTCTATAACACATTAAGATAAGAGAGAACTTGGCCGGTCCAAGTACGAGTCGGCTTCGGATATAAAAGATTCTGTATCAAAAATCAAAAATATAGCCTTGGTTGGATTGTTTTTTTTTTTTTGGTTTAAATTATCATTATTACTGTCATTCTGAATAATTTTGTAAATGTCTCATCTATTATATATTTTTGAACACAATCTGGTGCCAAGCAGACTGTAAATTCTTATTTACATAGCTATTTACTAATTAGTCGGCTTACATTTTACTACACAATTCTAAAAAAATATTAGTGTAAGTAAGCCTTACATATTGTTGTTGGTCGATTTTTTGTTTAACACTTTTTCTTTGTTTTCGCTTTTCCTAATAAAACCTACGAATAATAAAAACTAAGAGAACGTAACTCCCATATTTCAAGCGTTTTGAATTTGGTCCCTTTTCACAAACTAAAATATGACAATAGCTACGAAACACTCAAGGCTGTCACAGACAGAGCAGGTAATGTAAAGATGTATATTATAGCATGATACAATACCTTTCTATAGAAATCGTACACAACTGCTATAATGTAAAAATATACATTACTAGCTGTTGCCCGCGACTTCGTCCGCGTGGACTTCAGTTTATAGCGCGCGGTGTCAACAAAATTGGTGTCAAATTTAAAAGCTTTTTAAAACCCTGGTACCCCTCAAATCAAAATACCCAAAACAACTGTGCAGTGTGCACATAATATATATTTTTTTAATTAAACTTTTTTATACCTATAAGTATAGCTTATTTAGCCCCCCCATTACACAACTTTAGCTTTACTAGAGACCAGTACTCTATGGCTTTACCCATAAACTATTTAGTATTTATCATTGGTAGGCTGATGTTTCTGATATCTATGTTGGTAGGTGAGCTATTTAATTATGTGTATAACAATCGAAAGAATCGAAAGAACTAATTCAGTATGGTACTACCTCTTATTTAAATACGTATGAGCAAGAGATAGCGCGATCTAGGCGACTCTTGGCGCCATCTGTTATGAGTTTTTGGAACTAACTTGATTTGAACAAAACGCATTTTTACCCCCAATTTTTAATTCAAATTAAAAAAAAAAACAAATATAGTAAATAAAGCCTCCCCCACACAGGCGCGTTATTATCGCTCGATAATACCACATGTGTTATTGCGATATTAACTGATCCTACTTCCATTGCGGCGTTATTATCGCAGCAATGTGTAACCGGGTCTAACTAGGTTGGATATTTTTCTACGTGTCCTAAACGAATTTATAAAAAATATCGCTTTACTTATCATTTCAGTCGGTTTCAAAAATGTGTCCACTTTTCTTATGAGTGTGTAACGTCATGAATATAACGTTTGTTTCTTTATGTTCAATGAGTAATTTGTCAGTTTTTGCTATGTTCATATGTCAACACTGTCGAGCGAGATGCGAACATTCAGAAAAGAAAAGCGGCCATACTTGTTCGCCAAGTTAAACTAAGACACAACTAAGATTTGTGTTCACTTCAAGATTTGTCGCCAAAAAATATTGTTTTTTGAGCGTTTGATTTAAAGGTAAGTACGACTTATTGTGTTTTTTTGTTAACAAGATTTAAAAGATTCGTTATTACTGAATACGGTAAATTTACATCCAAATCTGTAGTTGATTGGAATAAAGTGATATTTGGATTTTAGGTAATGTCGCATGCTTTTTTACGTCATGAATGTTACAATGTGTAATAAATGTGTAACGTTACAGTTATGACCAGTACTAAGGCGGAGACTACACTTGAAAATACTTATATAACTGTTGTATTTATTAATAACCCACAATGGTGTTGAAAAGTTTCGTAAATCACTATTAAGCTATTGAAAATTACATACTCGGCTGAAAATTCAGCAATCACCTTCAGCTCGTGCCCGATGTCAGCCACGTTCATAGATATATAGAAGCATACTTACTTGTATTATTATTATTTTTTTTTCCATTTATTAAAGTTAACAAACAGTAACCATAGTGCATAATTATAATCGTGTATATAAACAAAAACTTAGTTACTACGGAACCAACGGCGTTAACTACAAATTACATAACTATATTTCTAATCATCCAGTTGAGGTAAAGTAATATAGATACTAAAAATTTAAAACATTATCAAAAGCTAAAAATAGGTACTTATTAAACTGGTGTTCTTGTATATATATATATGATTTAACTTATATACATCAATGCTTATAAATAAATTTTTAATTTTAATACATTGTGACACGTTTTGTGGTGACTTCTAATACAAGCTAAGATTTTATTGTTACAAATATATACTCAATTACAGCCAACTAATTACATTGTCAATGCATAATATTATTTAGTAATTTTAGAATATCTTCTTTATATTTGGTTATTTTATAGCTAAAGATATCAATGGGGATAAAGTTCTTGTTGTAAGTACTGGCTAGTCTATTGAATGGGGAACGTTTTCCAACATTAGTTCGACTGACTACAGTAGCAAATATTTGGTGAGGCCTTCGACTATGTGTAGTTATGGGTATCCTATAGCATAACTTATTGTTTAACGATATGCAATCATATCTATTATGGCATAGGTCATACAGCAGCATCATTTCTAACTGAATACGTCTAGATGATAGTGGGAGGAGATTGTATATTTCAAGAAGTGTGCCGTATGAGTCTCGGGAATGACGACATCTGTAGTGCATTGCGCGAAGAAATTTTTTTTGTACCATTTCGATCATGTCAATGTATTTTTTATAATAAGGGTTCCAAATAGCTACAGCGTATTCGAGCTGCGAACGTATGAGTGATTTGTATATGTGGAGATATGTCGAGGATTGCACAAAGTCCTTACAAGACCTCATAACGATTCCGTACATTCTGTAAGCCTTATTTATAATATTATCTACGTGTATGTCCAGATGTAGTTTTTTATCTAGTGTTACCCCAAGATCTCTAATAGAATCAACTTTTTCTAAATATTTATTACAAAGTTTATAAGAAAATGTACTAATATTTCGTTTTTTAGAAAAGGTTATCGATTATTACAATTTACTATAATTAAATTTTTATATCTTGATATATTTAACCTTTTTTTCCTTTTCCATTAGCCTTTATAAAAAACTGGATATACAGTTTATATTATAGACTAAGCTTTATGATGGTCATGTACGTAACATTCGGTCATGTACGTAACGTGTGTTACAATGTCATGAATGTTTAGTACAATTTTTCGCGTTTCGACCCAACTACATGACCAATGACCATTGACCATCCTAATACAAAATGTACTGAAAATAGAATAATAATTATGTTTTCAGTAAATTACAGATATCTGATATCGTATGCAATATTATTGACCGATAATAACGCGCCCTTGTGAGCAATAATAATTGTCACTTGTATAAAAACACAAAATTCGGGTCAAATTTTGTAGTGGCGTGGACAACATTTTTGACATAATTACACTCCCTAATTTTTTATTATTCGTAGAATAAAGCTGATATATAAAACTTCTCGCTGTGTTATTTATTGTATTATTCGTAGAATAAAGCTGATATATAAAACTTCTCGCTGTGTTATATATTGATATCATATTATAGTCAATCGGAAGCTAAGTCCCTGCGACCAAATATAAAAGGCCCTTCAAAGAAAAAGCTTTGTATCATAATATTTTTTGGGAACATTATATCTAGGTACGTTTGAGTATTTACAGAAGCGTGAATTAACGTAAATTTATAAGGTAGAGCTGTAGATCCAGACCTTTAATTTTGTGTTCATGGGATATTTAGATGAGAACTGTGTAGTCTGATTAGTATAAGAATAATAAAATGACTATCATTTCAAAACCGTGATATAGAGAAAAAAAAAATTACAACACTACCTAAAAATTAGGGCCAATTTGTCGATAAAATATTATGACTTACATAACATTATTTTATCGACATAATAGCAGTAGAGGCTCGGACACTGTGTCGGGATACATTGTATAGTAAAGTATCACACCATGATTTATGTTCATAATGAGAAGATAAATAATTTCACTTATGTAGCTAACTCAGCAATAATTACGGCAATAATAAACTATCTATAGGCTAACGACCATCACAGTATCTAATTGAGTCGGGCGTTTCAGTTTATTACACCATTACCATAAAGCCGCACTATACTCAGCGACCCCTGTATAGGATAGTATAATAAGTATTAATTTTTAATGCAAAAGGCTTCGAAAATTCCATAAATTGTTATTTTCGTAAGATTACGAGTTTTCAACATGCGCCGAAACCGCTGGAGTGATTTTGCTGTTATTTGGTATGGAGATACCGTACCTTTTTACGAAATAAGATCTATCCCACGTCCTTCATAGTTCCAGTACCCACAAGTCCCAGGACGATGACGGACGTGGGATACTTTTTATCCCATAAAAAGGTGCGGTTCCCGCTGAACGAATTTTGGCGCAACGGAGTTGCGGGAGATCTTCTCTTATATATAAAAATGGATTTTCAAATGTGTTAGTCGCGCTAAAACTCGAAAACGGCTGAACGGATTGAGCTGATTTTAGTCTTAAAATATTCGTAGAAGTTCAGGGAAGGTTTTAAAGTGGCACGAAGTTCACCGGGACAGCTAGTATTTGTATAAAATCTATCCTATGTCATTTACGGGGACTCGAACGATCACCATAGTTCGAGTTTCGGGAAAGGTCATAATGGCTCCAGGCTTCGGCTAAACCTACGCGTCAGTAACGCAGGACGCGAGCGTGACGCGGGACGAGAGCGTGACGCGGTACGAGAGCGTCTGCAACGCGAAACTGGTGTGCACACCTGTGCGACTACTGTGCGAAACCGTAGATTATTCCCGCTTTGCCGACGCGAACGTCCCGCGTTGGAGACGCTCCCGATTCGCAGTCGCTTTGGTCGCGTAGGTTTGGGCCGAAGCTTAAATTTAATCTCACAACAAGGTTTTCGATCGGCATCCTCGTTCGGGACCTTAAGTGACGTCACATCTTCTCCCAATCCTCAATTAGATGATTTCAATTGTAATAATAGGGTTCTATTACACAAACATAAAAAGTAATTTGTCTTCGGCAATAAAGTTCCACGATACGAGATCGTTTGATCATTTCCTTGTTATTCTGTCATTACTGTCATGTTGTTTCAGCGGAAGGCAATTTTGGAGACTCGGTTTGGAATAAAATGTTGATAAAATGGGCATAATGTGGATTTAGAAATGAAATATAATATTTAAAAAATATGACGCCTATTGATTTAGGTTGAAGACATTGTTTCATAAAATATCCTTTTAGTTTTTCTCAAATAAAATGTCAAACTTTAAGACCAGTCTAATGCAATTTGTACAAACTTGATACCGATTTATCCAATAAATATTTTAGGCAATCGATGTAATCAAAGTTTTTCTATATTATCAAAGTTTTTAGTTGCAAGTAGCAACGTAGTCGTTATTTTTAAGGTACCTGCTTGATATATTAGATATACAGTAAAAATACGAAAAAATACTGACCGATCTTAGGAATAAAATGACTAACACAATATTATGTCTGTCTATACTCCGAAAGAAGCATTTACATAAATGGGAGCCTTATCACTTATCAGGCATCCTGTTGTTATGTATTAGTAAAGATAATCATCAAATTCATTGTCTGAAATTCAGAAGCCATTATAAATGACGACATTTGAACAATATTATTAACCGAGGAATAGGGTAAGTTCCGAAACAAAACCTAGTCGACGCCATACTGTTATTCCTTGACGAAATGTCACACTTGTCTCACCAATGATGGACTAAAGAACTTATTTCAAAATGTTTACCAGTTTTGATAGTGAAGTTATATGGTAAAAATGTCATGGATTTTGACCGCATCGCAATTGCCATGACACTCGGCGAGCATTATATCGAATCCCATACATTTTTGAGATCTAACTTCAGTATCGAAACTGTGGAACGCATTTTGACTAAGCACTCTATACAATAATGGTGTCGGGTTCAAGACGTAATGAGCACTGACCAGTATACTGGGTTAAATTTCGGAGCACACGCGTAGACTTTAAATGCAGGTAATTTGAAACTTATCATCATTTTATCTGTGGTACACGTCTTCCATTAAATGAGATCCCCTAAAATATGTGGGCATCGTTGGGGCCCTCCTAAAAATCGTACTAAGCCGCCAGCTGAGCTTCGCGATAGATAAGCCAAATACTTTGCAGTTGCGTAGGCTTGAAAACAAAATATGTTAAACAGTAGTAAGTTTTGTTATGAACGAATTCATGAGATAAAGGTAATAGCTTAGGTAGGTTTAGTAGTTATTATATTTTTTTAAATCATAAAATCCAATGTGGCAAAAGTGTGTACAACTAATAATTATATATTATAGAAGTCACGCGGTTGCCGCACTACTCGCGACTAATGTGAAGGCAGCCTTAAAGCAAGGATATTTTTAAACACGAGAATAATTACGTACAAAATTTATAAAAATCCCAAAGTAATATTTTTTACATTTTTTTTTTTTTTGCCATTTAATCGGAAGCCGAATAATTTCTTGCCACTGTTTTAAAAACACGATGTCAATAGGTTTCCTAAGCATCACACACACACTAGGAGATTTTGATTGACAAGCCTAATAAATAATAGAGTCAATATTTTGAAAATAGAAAATCGATAAAAAAGCTTTATACGTGGGAGAGCCATGCAGGCATGAATGGGCCGGCTCGACCGAAGAAATACCACGTTCTCACAGAAAACCGACGTGAAACAGCGCTTGCGCTGTGTTTCGCCGAGTGAGTGAGTTTACCGGAGGCTCAATCCCCTACCCTATTCCCTTCCCTATCCTCCCCTATTCCCTTCCCTTCCCTTCCCATCCCTTCCCTCCCCTATTACCCTATTCCCTCTTACAAGGCCGGCAACGCACCTGCAACTCTTCTGATGCTGCGAGTGTCCATGGGCGACGGAAGTTGCTTTCCATCAGGTGACCCGTTTGCTCATTTGCCCCTTATTTCATTAAAAAAAAAACTTATTTATTTGAGGTCGAATTTCGACCATTGGGCGATCTCTAGTTAAATAAAACAGGCAATTAAAAGTTTAAAAGGTGCCATTAGGGAAATTGCAGAATTAACACGGTATTTCTAATTAAGACCACGGCTGTGCCTTCGTTCAAAATGCTTTCAAGATTTATTAATTAATTTAAATTATTGGGTAATAAATTTGAACTTGGTATTTACAAATTAATGCTATACAGCCTGACTGGTGAGACATTCTCAATACTTATGGAGAGTACTCGGTACTCGATTCTTATTGTTACTTATAATTAAATTAGGTACTTAATTTTTGACCCCCTATGAATAAAATACCGTAATGAATCATGGACACTAAGTAATGGGGCGTGCGCGCGGTGTCCATGCGTTGGGTAAATAATTTTTTTACTTTAAGCTACATTTACTCAGTGATCTATTGATTTTTTTTTTCATCTAATATATATATTACGTCCTCGAGTATTGTTCGTGTCTCACCAGTCACCCGGTACATTGAGAGAACTTCACTTAGATTAGATAGGAATGTGGGTATAATGATACAGTAATAATTCAATTATTTTTAGCTAAATAATAAATCCAAATAATCGAATGTATAAAGAAAATCTTGTTCAGTGCATATTATTATGTTCAGTACATAATATTTATATAATATATATAACTTACTTAAATTTATCACAGAAAATTTATGAAATTATTTATTTTTAAATTATTACGAATTCGTATAACCGAGTGCCGGATAATCGAGTTTTCTACTGTATATACAGGGTGTAACAAAAATAAGTGATAATACTTTAGGGTGTGTACGTGTTCATAGTAAAGAGTTCCCTGTGACTTTCACAGCGCTGAAAGACGAATTTTTTTCTTCACTTTTGTATGGGCGTGGGCCCGAGCGTCACGAGTTTCCCCATACAAAAGTGAAAAATGTTTTTGGTATTTCAGCGCTGCTACTTTCAGAGTGAACTCTCTACAAGGAACACGTACACACCCTAAAGTATTATCACTTATTTTTGTTACAGCCTGTATAATAAACCGCAGCCAACTTTAAGCTTTGTCAGTCCACCTGAAGACGGTAAAAAGAATAAGATGCAATATCTATCAATAATTATAATACCACCATCCAAGTGCGCCTGATCTTTGATTTACCAAAAAATTAAGCACACAATATAATTTTTGCCGCGCAATATTTAAGTTGTGCCCGGCCTATGCTAATGGTATTTGAATTTTGAAAGTACTGATGATTGTTATATTTTAATTGATATTATATAATTTAATCATGATTAAATTATTATACTTACTTTACTTAGCCTTTTAGTTTCTCCCTTGCGCCTAACATAAGCAATCGCGCCCGGTCTTAGATTCCGCAATCCTTAGTTGAGGATATTACTTAAGATTATAAGTTCGTTGTAGCCCAGACTGCACAATAAAATCAATTTAATCAATTCTATTGCTCTTAAAAATTAGAATAGACCAGTTCTAATTTACAAGAGCAATAATAATAATAGCTTCCACACCGGTTTCGGTGACGGTGGCCGGTTTCATTGAAGCCAGGCCAGCTCCGCAGGAGTGATTTTATAGTGCCCAAGTGTGTGCGCAGTACACAAGAGCACTCTCTATTCCTTTACTCTCATAACCCAGTGCCGGAAGACCGACACGACCGACTTTTTACATGCTCATCCGACGCATGGATCATCTTACTTGTCAGACAATCAGGTGATCAGCCTGCATTGTCCAAACCAAACTTGGAAATAACAAGTTTTCAACGCGGGAATCGAACCCACGACCTCCGAGTCGAGAGCAGCGCTCTATAGAGCTTCCGTTACGCTTCCGTGGTCTAGTGGTATACCACTAGACCACGGAAGCGTTCAATTCAGTTAACAGAAATAAAGAAGTAATGTGAAAACCATCTGAACATTATTTGGTACCTGCGAAAAGAAAAATGATGTAAAAAGTTTTTACGATAGTTCCGCGTCATTAAACCAAAAACTATATTGGGTGTAAAAGTGCTGGCCTCAAAGTCGTAAATCCAAGAACCGTTTCTCAGCCTATCAGATTTGGAGTCACAAGTTATGAGTCCGTGTCGCACGTAGCTGATGTCATAAAACACAAAACTCTTCTGAGAGTTGGTCTTGACACGGGAGCAATAATTATGGAGTCAAATAAATAGGCTAAAATTTATTTAAATATACTTTTAGGGCCAAGCAATTATTTTTTGCATAGCATTTGTATGTTTACGAGTATGGTCAGGTTAGCCTGCGTTAGTCCGACTGGCACTGTGATTAAGTATCTTACAACAGCAATGCAACTGGCGAAAACTGTTAGAAATTTCATAAACGCTGGTCGACGGCAGATTCTATACAATTTTCGCCTGTTGCAAGATACAATTTCATCCAATGAATCAGGTCTCCGCTTATAACTTATGTACTATCAGAGAAGAAAAGTTGATTCATAAGCAGATACGTGGCAGATACGGACCAGCGTAAGGCTGCGTTTCCACCAGAGGTGTGTGATGATCGTCTTCATTGACTTAAGCTTGTCACGACATCGCGGTGAGCGATGTCATGACAAGCTCACGTCAATGAAGCGATTCTATTGGTTCTCAAAAAAACATTCTTCGCGACACATCTCTGGTGGAAACGCAGCCTAATTTCGTCGCGTTGTGTGAAACGTAGCGGACTCATCGCTCACATTGAATTGATTACAATCCGACCAAATGGCATAGTCCATCAACTGTCTATAAAACAATTTCTTCGATATTGCTAAACAAAAATCTACACCAAAGATTCGACCACAAAAAAGAGTTTATGAGACCACAAAAAAGACTAACCAGGACCACAGAAACTCAATAGACCCTGCAGGAGTGTTGTACGATTTGTCAATATGTTGACTCTCTGGCTGCGCGCCAAAGATACACTATTGCTCAGATTCGTAAGAAAATTAGTTGAGGAAAACGAATGTTTACATAATTCACTATTTATATTGTTTTCGCAGAGTTCATACGTTTTCAGGATTTATCTTATTGTGATTATACAAATCAATGTTTAGTTTTATTGCCTTTATTGTTTTGCTGTTCAAAGATTTACATGTCTTTTGGAAGCTATAATGTTTCTTTACCAATTTTTTTCTACACTTTAAATGAATTACAACTTTATATGTGATGTTATCTGGGAAAAGGGACCTTATGGAGGGTTTTAGTTTCCGAGATAGTCGCATTTAAAGTGTCGAAAAAAATCATTTTTTCTTTTTTTGCTCCATATTAATAAACGGACTCTAAATTTTACTATGACAAAGACACAGGTTTTAAAAACGATTTTTATAGGTTAAAATATATCTTAAATTTTAGTAAAAAAGGGACCTTATTGTCGGTGCTGTATTCGAGAGCCGATTGCGACTTTCTTTCGGCACGGTATCTACTGTTATACTACTAGTAATTTGCACCAAGCTGAAAATCGGTAACATTGATTAGAATATCTGGGGGCACGGCAGTGCCCCCGCCAAGTAGAGCGCGAAGCAAACGTTCTGCAGTACCATAATTTACAGGAACCATTTCACCGCATTTTGAGAACCTCTAGAGGGTCATTAAGTTCCGAAGTTAAGCTAAAGCAAAGTTTCTCATATTTTATGACACTCACTCACTCAAGATCATCAAAATAGAACTAGAACTTCCCATAAGCTCAGAGAGCTGAAATTTTACACAGAGTTTAGGGTTTAATGGCAATTTATAGGGAAAACCATAAAAATTAGCCAAGTGCGAGTCGGACTCGAAATTAGGTTTTTTGTATGGGAGCCCTCCTTAAATTTTAATTTCAATTTAATCCTGATCAAAGGTGATCAACCTGCATTGTCCTAACCAAACTTGGAAATAATACGTTTCCAACGCGGGAATCGAACTCACGACCTCCGAGTCAAGAGCCACGCACTAAACCACTAGACCACGGAGGCGCATGTAACACGTGTGATGCTGAAATCAATATGCCCACGTTTCTATATAAAAAGAAATGAAATCCCACCAAAAACATTCTGTACAAACTAGCCAAGTCTCGAATCTCGATGGAGCTGCTTGTTTATCTCTAATAAGGGTTCCTTGTTGACTACGGAACCCTAAAAAGTAATGAAATCTAGACAAAGTCTTACTAAGTCTGAGGTTCCTTTATTTTTATAAAGAAATCTCAGAAATATAATAAAATACTGAAAAATATAATTAAATGAATATTTAAATAAAATAAAAAATAAAATAAAAAATAATGTTTACAACTACGAAATTAATAGTATATTTGTATCTTCTTTTGACTTTATTACTAAAAATTTAACGACCGATTAAGGTCCCTTTTAATATTTATGAATACTTCTATAGTAACTATGAGAAATTACATGTTTTTGGTACACGTCTTGTTACTAAAGGATAATTAAAGTTATTTAAAAATAAGAACTTCAATGTTAATAAAAATTTATGTTTATTTTTATGTGATATTACTAAACTTTTAATCACCGACAATAAGGTCCCTTTTGAAAGGTGTTAAGTGTTTGTACCAGCTTTTTACTAAACTTTACCTTGAATTTTAAAACAGAAAAAAGTTACTTTTTAAATAAAAGTTTATATATTTGATCTCATTTAGTTAAATGAGATCAAATATATAAACTTTTATACATAGTTATGTTTAAGTGTAGAAATTTTTGTTGATTTTGACTGATTAATAAGATTAGTAGAAGCAGAATGTTTATTTGTTCAAATTTTTTTTATACAATAAACAATGTTGTTTAATATCGAAGACATCTCTATTTAGTAAAAACTGATCCGTTTTATATGATTCTCTTATAAAATCCAATAGAAAACATACTATGAGTGAAATATTTAGTAAAAACCATATTGGGCATTTTCATTACATTATGCACTTTGGCGTGGTAAACAACAGGAATAGAGTTATAAAATTATATAATTGAAGTTAAATTCTAAAAAACCATATAACGTACTTCTCAAAAAACATGATATCTATGTAACTTCCTACAATAACATACTTTTTTAGGATGTCGAAGTTTGAATGCGATTTTCTCAAAATCACCTTTTACGACTTTCGAGGTTAAACATTTTTTTAAAAAATATTTTCCAGACCTACACGCATGTTATTTACATAGTTCGATAGCCTATTAAATGTAGATTATGGAGATACTAATAACTCAATACCGACAATAAGGTCCCTTCACGCTGATAACGTTACATATTATATTATAGACTAACAAAACTAAGTGATAATACTTTAGGGTGTGTATGGGTACTCCATATCGAGTTCATTGTAAAAGTCTTGGGAAAACTCATGAAGCTCGGCGCTTGTCCACACAAATCACAATAAAATTATTGCCGCCGCCGCTACTTTCACAGTGAACTATACATACGAAACCCATACACACCCTGAAGTATTATCACCTAGTTTTGTTACACCCTGTATAATGAATAAAAAATAGCATTTTGTAAGTTCTTGGGCCTTAACAAGTTAATGCAACAATGGCGATAATTAATGTAACAAGTCGAATTAGTATGATTGAATGCAATGCGTGATTGCGGGTAGAGCTAATACATTATTGTAATGACGTCATAACGTTATGACTCATGACTCACGATAATTACGCTGACGTTAACTCTAAAGTCTCGTAGTATAATATTATTATTATAGATTATAGTATAATTAATATTACAGTGCCATTTATACAGTTCACAGAGACGGGAAGTAAAGAAAATTATACTTATACTTACACATGAAAGATTGGATCCAAATCAGTTCAACATCATTTTCATGAATAAGTTAAAGAAAGACAGACGTACACAATACATTTTAAATCATTTTAAACTTGTATTATGCTATTTTATGGGTCTATTGCCTGAATTAAACGGTTGTTGTTGTTGTTGTTATTATTATTATTATTATTATTAATACACATACTTTCGCATTTAATCTCGGGGATTCTTGGAAATGCTATTGTATTCTATTGTTGTCGCGATCACCGGTGCTCGTACGAGTCTTGATCAATAACTTCTATTTAAACTGAAGTCTTTGGGCTTGATGGGTTAATTAGTCCGTTCCACGGTGTTTTGTGAAGAGGTAAAATATAGACTGACAGGCAACCATAAACGGATTACAAGTAAAATACACACGTGTGTACTCGGCGGCGGGAGGTAGTACATCACAAAATCTGATATCCCTTGACCTTTGCGAGATGAAGGTCGGCTCAATCTCATTTCTGGCACATGTCCAGCCCTCATGACGGAGGTCATGTGTAATATGTTATTGATTTGATGTCATATTTATATAACCTAATAATCCACATCCCTCGGTGGAGAAAATGGCCACAATTATCACCGAAAATGCTGAGAAAATGGCCAAAAATAGACGATATATACGGTATAATGGCTAAAGGTTGTAAATTGATTAAAATAGGGCTGTTATGGTACGTGTTCTCTTGAAATTTAATAAGAAATGTAAAATTTTGCGAGATACAGCGCTGTGGAGAGTCAAATTGTTCTACATAATATTATAGCTGTCCTATTTGAAAGAATGATACCTAAGTATCTCAAAATATTGGATTAAAAATATTTCAAAGAGGATAAAAATCACCCTCGGTATGAACGTAAAATTAATTATCGCCGTGTTCTGCTGAATCGCATTTCAAATACCAGTTCTTGAATTTTATTTTATGGACTATAAAGTATCTTGAAATGTTTTATCAGGTAATATAAAAAAATATTAATTATTAACGTTTGGGATGTAAATCAAATTAAAAAAACACATTTTGCAAACGTAAGAAAAATCTCGTAGCAGCACACAAATTTCGTAGCAACACTACGCATTCACGCGTGGCTACGGCTACGCAACTACGTAGAACTGCTGCAGCAATTTAGTACGGACAGGACAAAATGCGACGTGGTCTGGACCTTTTTATTGCTTCTTCAATTTTAACTTTATTTACTACACAATAGCCCAATTTAGTTGATATCCTTTAAGAGGGCGACTTACCGCAAAAAATCAAACATCGTCCTTCTCGTTCATCGTATTTCACAGGCTTTGAGCGCGGCGACCGAATCAAGAAATTCCGTAACGAAAAAAACCTAACAACCCCCACCCCGACCGCCGACCGGTACAACTGTGCAGCCAGCGGTTCAATTCAATTTCGGTTTAAAGCTTCTATAAACAGCTGTGGTGTAAATAGTCGTAAGCCATCGCCACAATATGAATTCATACATTATAAAACTAAACCGCACCTCTGGCAGAGCGCCAGAGTGATTCTTTATTCGGACCTCATAAAAAGTTCCGAACAACTATCCCTGAAACTGAGCTGTGATCATTAAATTAAATAAATTTAAAATAATCTAGCACTAATCTTATTTGTAGTAGAATTATTGTAAGCTTTATATAATAATTTGAATGATTGTTAAAACTACAATTGAAGACGTCAGGGGAAGAATCGAACAAGTAACATTTCGTAACATGCGGAGAATAACTCATTTTTTCCCTAATTATTTTAACAAAACTTGTAAGTTATCTACTTCATAACCTAGCTAATATAATATCTGGCTACACATACAATCCATAGTTTTTCTATTTCAAATAATTTTTTCGGCCCTAAAGCCTCTATTTAGGCAAAACAACGGGAATTTTTTTCATGTTACTTACCTTATTCTTCCACTCACGCCTTGAATTATATTATTTTTGTGTTAGTGTTTAATCTCTTTCAATCTGGTGTTTTGTTATGATTAATGTTTACATAATTTCTTATTCTTATAAAGTGCTTACCGATAAAATATAAACGTAACAAAAGTGCTATGCTTACATTGCCATACTAAAATCTACTATATTATGTATTTATTATTATGTATTTTGATATAAATATTTTGTCAAATCTAATAATATTGGTATAATATTATTGTTATAATAGTAATAGATTTTTTGTGTTAACAGTGACTCAATACCTACACTATGATAAATAAATAAGTAAATAAATAATTTAAGTTTATTTGACCCAATAGGACGTTACACTACAATTATTATTCACATCAACAATCAGAATTTATACAAACATTAAAACTTAACAATACAACATAAAATAAAACCGGACATAATAACAAAACAATGAGAAATAACAATAAACAGAACTTGAAATTGAATGGTAAAATAGTAGTAGAGTAGTGGTAAAAAGGTAGTGCATGCCCCATATTGTGCCAAAAAGGACGCCACTCAGGCGTAACTCTGTAGCGACTTAATAAAATATATAATATAAAATCTGTAAAAAAAAATGTAATAATTATGTAACTTATTTGTAGAGCAAATAAAAATAGGTCAGGACATGGATGTAAAAATAAAACTGTGTTAGTTTCAGCTGAATGTGCTAGGGTGGGAAGGGGTGTCAGATGCTTTGTGGAGTTCTAACAGTCGCAGAGAGACAGACATAATAATATACGTTATAATACGTTCCCTGTTTGCATTTCTGTGAAATGTAATATTGTTATGCTGTTATATCGCATGTATATTAAAAAGGTTGCAACGAAAGATATTTGATACTATGTCACGCAAAAAAGGTTGAACGGATTAATTATTAATCCTTCGATCGCGGAAATCTATTGTTATTCTATTATTATCGCAGTCACCGGTGTTCTTATGGGGCTTGATGGGTTAATTATTATTATTAAGTATGTTACAAGGTTAGGTTTTGGATTAACACAATATATTTTACTTTTTATCATTATGGCGCTAAAAAACTGTCCTTTTTGACGTTATACTATAGGACCCTCAGAAATGTTACAAATCTGGTAATGAGATATACATAATCTTCATAGCCTTATCTAGGTTTGAGAAGAACTAGAAACACGATTAATGTATTTTGCCTCGATACATTTAATTTTCGAAATGACTTCTTAAGAATACAAAATTTGAGGATTATTTTTAAACGAAAATAGATGTATTGTAGGAAACTAGTCTAATTAATAGACACCTTTGCAACTCAAAATCGTATAGAAGCATTTTGCTTAAATGCTCCTAGTTATTTTTTAAATAATTATAATTACGTTTTGTCGCATGTTTACCGAGCGAGCCGATAGCTTCTGGCCGCAGCGTATTCACGACTTTATAGTCATGCAAATTAAGTATAAAATTGCCCTTGCGGTATAATTTATTTTCGATATATCCGCCTTATAAGGGACGTGAGCACAAAAGCTACTTTATCATAGTACAGTTGATACAACATAATATTATTTTGTGGACATAGAGTTGACTACTACAACCATGCTCTGAATAGCTGATGATGTGACAATAATAATATAATAATTAAGGGTCAGCTCGAACATCAGTAAACGTGACGAGGGGTTTTAAACATCCTTTTGAAAACTTAAAAAAAAATTGTTTAATCAAGCTTTATTTAAGCGGAAGAGCTTCATTTTTGCTTTCAACAAAAGTTCCATGAAATAAAGTCTGGGTTAGTCCGCGCTTAGCGAACAATGCGCGAATAGAGTTAGGAGTTTTTCACAAGCACTTTTAATACTGCAAAACTTCATAATGTTAACTGATTTCTTCTTCATAATAATACAAATACTAATAAATATTATTTATTTGTTATTTTCAACGCCAAAATATAATAAAGACGTGAGTGGAGCAACCAGATAACTAACATTTTATTACGTCATAAGGAAAATGACTCATTTTTTTCCCTTGTAATTTGGACAAACCTTGTAATATACCTACTTCATCATCTGGCCAATAATATATCAGATATATTATTAGCCAGATGATGACTACACATAAAATTTCTCGGCCCCAAATCGTCCACTTAAGCAAAAAAATTGCAATTTTTTTAACTGTTATTTACCTGCTTCTTCCACTAATATCTTCAATTACGAGTATTGTTAATACAAAGATTAGGCCGGCAACGCACCTGCAAGTCTTCTGATATTGTGAGTGTCCATGAGCGACGGAAGTTGCTTTCCATCAGGTAACCCGTTTACTCATTTGCCTCCTAATTTTTTAAAAATAAATGCTTAAAGCGTCAGCAGGTGCCATTGATATAAATTTCACCATATTAGCTTTTAAAATGTTACCTATATGAAATTTTAGTAGAACATTCTTCTACAGTGTGTAACAAAACTAAGTGATATTACTTTAGGGTGTGTACGTGTTCCTTGTAGAGAGTTCATTGTGAAATTGCAGCGCTGAAAGGCCATTTTTTTACTTTTGTATGGGCAAGCACCCCAGCGTCACGAGTTTCCCCATACAAAAGTGAAAAAAAAATATTGGTCTTTCAGCGCTGCTACTTTTACAGTGAACTCTCTACAAGGAACACGTATCTACACACCCTAAAGTATTATCACTTAGTTTTGTTACACACTGTATAGAGATGTCAAAATTGATGTTTTCCTCTTGTTGTCAATACCTTCACCGTACAAGTATCCGTAAAACCGGATAAAAGAAGATCCGGGTTCCGAAAATGTCTCATAAGTCCACGCCAATATGGGATCGAACCTGCACCCTCTTTAGCGATCACTAATACGTTCACTCGTTATTTATTTATTTATTTATTTTTATTTCTTCGGAAAACTTACAGCTATCATTATAAATTAACTTAACCAAATAGTCACTATAAGCCATTTAAAAGTTTTCGCAAATAGTTGAAAATAAAAGTGTACAAAAATTATTGAGGAGTTAACCAAGCACATAAAAACAAAGGAAAATTACAAACTAATTAATATTTAGATGAAAAAGAGCATTCACTATTCATGGTTCAAGTAAGTCAATAATAGATAGTCAAGATTAATGTAAATAAAATGTTAATAAACTTAGCTAAATGTTAAAATTAGGCTATCACTAAACTAGTTTAATAACCAGTTCAGAGACAGCTTACTAACTATCAAAAAATGAGATAGTTAACGACTGTCTTATCTTATAAGGCTTAGTATAGAATACATCAAAGGAAGGATTGTTTTTCAAGAATTCATTTAGTTGAGAACTAGCCCTTATTAAAAACGAATTACTGCGATAGTAAGTATTAGAGGTAGGTACATCTATAGGAACGTAATTTCTGAAAAACTTGGTAGGGATACTAAAATTTAGTTTCTGTAATAAATATGTGCTGTCAATGTTATTATTAATTATTTTAACTAAGTAGGATAGATCAGTTATATTGCGTCTAAGTTTTAGTGGTAAAAAGTGGAAATGTCTACATCTGTCTTCATAATTGGATAAATAATAATTACTCCTAAATTGTAGGTATCGTAGAAAACGCTTTTGAACAGATTCGATCCTATTTTTATATAATTCATATCTGGGGTTCCATACCTCCGAGCAATATTCGAGTATACTGCGCACAAGAGAGCAAAACAGAATTTTAATAACCTTAAGTGTTGTGAAGTTTTTGCTCATCCTTATGACGAACCCAAGTGCCTTCGAAGCTTTATTTACAATATAATCAATATGTTTATCGAAAATTAACTTAGAATCCATGATAACACCTAGGTCTCTCATTTTATCAGTGGACTCAAGATATGTATTATTAATTGTATATGAGAATTTTATTAAATTAATTTTACGAGAAAACGTCATCATAAAGCACTTGGATACATTTAGATCGAGTTTATTTATTTTGCAATAATGATTAAATCTGTTCAAGTCCTCCTGCAGCAGGTGGCAATCGTTTATAGATGAAATAATCCTAAAAATCTTCGTATCGTCTGCATATAACAAAAATTTTGAATGTTTAAAACATGATGAAATGTCATTTAAGAAAATGGCAAATAAAAGGGGCCCTAGGAGCGAACCCTGGGGCACTCCTGATGGAATTGAAACCCAGTTAGAAATAAAACCATTTATAGCTACAGCCTGTGAGCGATTGGTAATATACGAGCAGAACCACCTGAATAGACTGCCATGTATTCCAGCAAACTGTAGCTTTTTAAGCAGCATTGAGTGGTCAATTCGATCAAACGCCTTTTGAAAGTCTGTAAAGATCATATCAACCTGATCACCAGAGTCCATGGACGAAGAGATATAGTCATTAGCTATGATAAGGTTAGATACAGTCGAGCGTCCTTTTATAAAGCCATGCTGCTCTGGTATAAACCAGCTGCGCAGTGTGGAATACAATTGGCGATGTACGATACCCTCGAAAATTTTAGCCAAGATACATAGCTTGGAAATGGGTCTGTAATTATTGATAGCAGTTTTGTCTCCTCCCTTGTGTACTGGCGTAATGAAAGCAGACTTCCAGATATTAGGTACATATCCTTCATTAATTGATCGGGAAAAGAGGATACACACTGGGTAGACTAGACTCTTAGCGCACTTAGATATAAATATCGGATGTAGATCATCAGGCCCAGCTCCCTTACTGAGATTAACCGATTTCAGCGCATTTAATATTTCAGACGAATTAATATCTATAGCTCCAATGCTATAATTACTCGAATTATTAACATTATAGTCATTAGTGCTATCATTATTGGAGCTCGAATGTCGGAAATTGGCCTCAAAATATGTATTAAACAAATTGCATACCTCTTCACCATTAGAAGCCAATGTTTCATTGTAGGTCATAGTAGAGGGAAAAACATTACACGAATTTTTATTATTTTTAACATATGACCAAAAACATTTAGGATTGTTCACTATATTCATTTCAGCTTTCTCGATATAGGATTTGAAGCATTGGTGTTCTAAAGTTTTGACTCTATTTCTCAATAATGAAAAAGTATTATAGTCGTCAAGGTTACCATATAATTTATATTTCCTATGAAATTTATGTTTTTCTTTTAACAACTTTTTTAGGGGTGCGTCAAACCAGGGAGGGAAGCTCCTGGACGATGAAATATTTTTGCTAGGAATAAAGGTGTTACGGAGGTCGTGTATAATATTATAGAAATGCTCGACTGCATCATCTAACGGTTTATCATTTAGAATGGTCTTCCAATCAGTAGCATCGAGACCGGAGCATATGCCGTCATAGTTACCAGAGTTGTAAAGATATTTCTTTCTTTCATTAGCCTCCAATGTTCCTTGCACGCCCAAACAAATGTCAATGCAGAGTGACCTATGATGGGGGAAATCATCCGGTACCAATGGTTCGTCACATGGCGAAACGTTTATCTCAGAATTAGAGAAAACTAAATCTAAAAATTTATTATTAAAGTTATGCACCTGACTACGCTGAGACAAATCGCACTGTGCTAAGGTGTCTAAGAATTCAATTACATTGCGGTTAAGAGAGAACCCGGTTTGCACTGAATAATCACCTTGGGCGTCCCAGTTAACAAAAGGTAAATTAAAATCGCCAGTAACAATAAATTTGTCATCGGGATGTGCGCTGACTATATCGAACAAGTTATTAGAGAAATTGTCCAATTGATTGCTATAGCTATTGCCCTCATTCTGCTTACAGAGATATATCGTGCAGATATGTATGTGCACAGTTGACCTACTACTGCTAAGTCTATGCGATACTGTCACCCAAATATCCTCGGCGGACGAGCGCCAGTCAACGCGCTCCGCAGCCGCTAGATCGCTACGGACAGCGACCAGCACTCCACCGCCCAGAGACTGATTAGTCAGGCCGTAGTCCCTATCGCGCCGCCAGACAATGTACCTACTATCGAACAGCTCCTCGTTCCTAATGCCTTCGATTAACCACGTCTCAGATATTGATATAATGTCGTAGTTATTTAGGTAGATATTTCTTTTAAAAATATTTGTTTTAGTACGAAGACCCCTAGCATTTTGGTAGAAAATATTGAGTTTTGAATCCATTAAAAATAAAAATACAGTAAATAAGTAACCGCTACGTATATAATATAAATTAGTGAAATATTAAACAATAAAATAATACAAGCATAGCCAGCACAATTCATTTTTTGTATGTATAATATATCCGTGAGACTATTAATGTGCGTATTATAACAGTTACTAACTACCTGAACATAATATCTGTGACATCTATAAACAAACAATACGAAATCTTGTAATTTTATGAACGAGGACCAAAGTGTAAATCGATTTATAAACAGTATCATAAAAATTATATTCGATTTTAATAACCAGTTATTTATAGTGTACCGATTTATAATTTTTATGCTATATTTAATCGGAAGTTTAAGTTGGTTATGGCAATTAATATCTATTCTGAGTAGTACATGTAATTTAACAGACAAAATATCATAATGTATTAAAACCAACGGATATTCATAAAAATAATCGAAATTGATAAAAAGGCAATGAAACCGGTATAATAAACTATAATATATTGTCAGCCTTTTGTTATATAAGATTATGAGATTACGTAATAAAAAGTATACTAGATTTAATTTCACAAAACATAAACCAGCCTTTGCATGTTGGATACCGTCTAACGCATTTATCCTATAATATGACATTTTATAATAGCTTAGAGTATTATTATTTGTTTTATATTTTGTAATGTTATAAAAATTAATTATAAAATTATAAGGTAGATGCACAGACCGCCCGAACGGTAATTGACAGAGTGAGATGCATAGATAAAAATCAACTAATGCACGAAAGATATGGCAGTAATACATATAAGGAAAAATGACCCGTAATCGCACGTAATCACTAACATCTGCATACGATATTCGCATATCAAAAAGAATACTTACCGGTGACAACTGGCTGAGCGAATATCCACCATTCAATATAACAACAGCAGAGCGATAACGAACAGGTTTAGGTCCAGAGTTTCTCAAACTAGCAGAATCGTCGCAAGTGACTAAGTTCATTAACATTAATTTAAACTTACTTTTTATGAATAAAAACATTTTTTTAGTTTTGTTACGAAATCTAGTTACGAAATAGTTCACTTTTAATATAATATGTCTTAAACCATGTATAGTTAGAACGCAGCACAAACTTAACACATATTTTAAGAAGTTAGTTCTAAAGTATTTTGTATATAGATAAATAACTATAGCTAAACTAATTAATGAATAAAGAACAGTGACACAAAAATTCACTTCTTGATTTTTTCTAAGTCCTTTTCTGACTGGATAAAAAACACAGGCGCCGAGTCCGATTTTCTCGCCATAATTTTTGAATGCTTTACCCAAATATATTTAAAATTTTTATCCTTTGCCAGTAATTTCGCCTTTGCAAGTAAAGCTTTACTTGTTTGTGTAAGGTGGTCGTTAACATAGAAGACTGAAGAGGTCGGGAAACCGATGTCCAGTGTGTTTAATTTACACTTTCTCGCGGCAGCAACAATATTCTCCTTAATGTAACGATTATTGAAAGATACAATGATGGGTTTAGGCAAGCTAGTAGACTTCGTAGGTACGCGAGCAATATAGTTAATATCCTCTTTTTTAATTTGTTGGCCAATGACGGATCCGATTTTATTTTTAACACCTGACCTTCCATTCTAATAATATTATAAATGCTAAAGTGTGTCTGTCTGTTACCTATTCATGCCCAAACCGCTGAACCGATTTTGCTGAATTTTAGTATGCGAGATGCGTTGAGTCCCGGGTACATAGGAACATACTTTTTATCACGGAAAATGTGCGTTTTCCGCGCGATAAACGAATTTTGGCGCAACGGAGTTGCGGGCGTCATCTAGTAATATAAGGCTTTGTCCACAATGATCGCGATCATTTTGCATCTACATTAGTGATCATAATACGCTTCGATGCTACGCGACGGAGATCTGATACGCGAAAAGGATAAGAATGTGGACATAGTCTAATGTTCTATACTATCCGGTACACAATTATTATGTTCTACATACAATAAGTAACTCGATAAAAGTGGACAAGTAACTGAATCTAAGATAACCTTTTGAAAGTAAACTTACAAGTTAACCTTATAAATCCTATATTTCTTTTTATTATCCTTTGAAACGTTATTGAGAAATTGTTGGAATTTCCGTCGCTAAAAATTTTGTCTCTAAAATTCGAAACGATTTTTGTATTTTTTATCTAGCGCCGGATTAACCTTTATGAAATGTTAAATCTTCTATTATCTTATCTTTGTACATTCTTGTCGCATTGTTGAGTTTGTGAAATAAAAAAATTTAAGTCGTTAAAATTTCGTCAAAATATTCTCCGGCTTTATACCAAAAGTTTTCCGCAAAAGTTGCCTGAAAAGTTATATTTAGGGTTTTATTATTTTTTTATGAATGGACCAGGAAGCGAGGAAATGATAATAACCTCGGCGGACTCCCGTCTGATATGACGGGAGTCCGCCGTGGTTATTATCGTTGCAAGTGCGTTCTTTGTAAATTTAAAACCAATAGATGACGCCCGCAACTCCGTTGCGCCCAAACTCGTTTATCGCGCGACAACCGTACATTTTTCCGGGTTAAAAAGTATCCTATGTCCTTTCTCGGGACTCCAAGTATTTTCATGCCAAATTTCAGCAAAATCGGTTCAGCGGTTTGAGCGTGAAGAGGTAACAGACAGACACACACTTTCAAATTTTTATAATATTAAGTATGGATTTAGATTCCGGTATCCTTACATAATATCTCAAAACAAGTTTTACGCCAGATTTCTGTGGAACTCATTTGCTACGAAGCATACCTCACTGTGTTTCAACGGCGAATCGAGCCACTAAAATGTGTGTAAGGGTGCGTCCACATTTGTATCATTTGCGCGATTAGATCTCCGATCAGATCTCCGTCGCGTATCATCGGAGCGTGTCAAAATGATACACGTATCATGATACGCCCCGATCGCTATTAACCGCATATCTGATACGTGTCGTATCAAATACACGCATGATCGGCAGAATGATCTAATAGGTGTCCACACTATGATATGCATACTTGATACGGCGCGATGATCGCGACGGAGATCTGATCGGAGATCTGATCGCACCGTAAAATGACAAAATTTATGCAAAAGTATGTGCCTCGTGATTTTCATTTTACCCTAAATTAACTTTTAAAATAATTCAGGTCATATCAAGCTGCCAATTCGTGTCCTGGCTCTTTAACAACTATTCCATACTAATATTTTAAATCCGAAAGTATGTCTGTCTGTAACCTCTTCACGCCCAAACCACTGAACCGATTTTGCAAAAATTTGGTATGGAGATATTTTGAGTCCCTGGAAATGACATAGGATACTTAATATCCCGGAAAAATGTACGTTTCCGAGCGACAAACAAATTTTGGCGCAACGAAGTTGCAGGTGTCATCTAGTTTAAAATAACACTCTAATAGCTATTGTTCTATAAATCATGTGACCAATGTTTAGGGAAACCACGAGATATTAGGGGTGGCAAATCTGGAGCGCTATTAGCATAATCTCTCGTATTTGAATCTAATAAGATTATATGGTAGCAACCAGATAATACAGCTAAAACAGGTTATATTGTTAACCTGGTATTCATTGCTACTTATGTGTGAAAGAACTATAATTATTGCTGATATAAATATTATGTAAAGTACTTAATCGAAGAAATTTCAGTATATTGAAAAAAATGTAACCAATTTAAAAAATACGATTACGGCATAATATGTAAAAGAAAAACTTGAGAGGTGTCAAGGGTCACCCGGATTGAACGAAGTTATATATAAAAAAAAGAATAAAAATAATGAAGAGTACCGCCACCCCCCTAGCTAAAAAAATCAAATTTTCCGCCATAGAGTAATGGTAGAATTTTAAATTTCCCGCCAGTTGACGTTATCACCACATCAACGCCCTCTGCCCCTACTTCGCAGGTACTAATATAAGTGTCGGTCAAAAAGTGTCGTTACAAAGTCGCCAGTCCAGACGCGATATTAACTTTTTTTCTAACCCAAAAAAATGTACATTCCCTTAAGAAATTATCACAAAAAAACGCATAGAAATGTCTCTAGTAAAGACTTATCATAGCAATATGTCATTTTATTCTGAAAGAAAGTACGATTTCATAAAAACGTGTGAACACATGTATTTCCCCACATCACCCACAAATCTCGCACGACACGTTTTTACGGCCAGAGACGTTACGTCTTTACGTTTACGTTGGGTTTTATGTACGTGTGTATCACGTAGTATAAATTCCGATTTAGTAGTATGATCCATTATGTGACACGCAGCTATCATGTAAGGCTCAATCTATACTTTTTAATATTATAAAGCGGAAGAATTTGTTAGTTTGTTTGAGCGCGCTAATCACAGGAACTACTGGTCCGATTTGAAAAATTATTTCAGTGTTAGATAGTCCATTTATCGAGGAAGGCTATATGCTATATTTTATCACGCTAAGACTAATAGGAGCGAAGAAATAGAGGAAAGTGTGGAAAAAACGGGGGAAAATTATATGGAAGGGCCCCTTTGAACGCGCTAATCTCAGGAACTACTGGTCCGATTTGAAAAATTCTTTCAGTGTTAGATAGCCCATTTATCGAGAAATGTGATAGGCTATATTTTATCACGCTAAGACGCCGCTATTTAAATAAATCATACTATTACTTGCGATCTCGCGGTGTTGCGGTCAAACCGCTCGTTCGCCCAGACGCATGTAAATCCAGCCTAAGGCCGTGTTCACACCAAACCGACTGTCAGCTGCCGAATGTGAGCACATTCGGTGGCACATTTGGTTCACTGTGAGCCCCAGTGTGAACGTGAAAATATATACGGTATCGAATGTCCGCGCCTACGCCTAGCATAATAGCGTATTGTCGATTAGGTATATAAAAATTAAAGTTTTTAGAAATTGTAAAGAGACAGCCCTATTAATGATCGTGCATAAACCGATTTGTATCGACCACAGGATTTGCGTTTGAAATAACTAAAATCCATATTACATTACTACGTTGATTAAAATAATCATAGTGTGCGGGTTTTCTTACAATATTTTCCTTCCGCGCACGGTAGGCTTCACGCGCAATTAATATAAACAATATCATCGCTCTGCCTCATAATTTTGATATAACAAAAACGTGTTTTTTCCGTAATCTTCGAGCCGCAGCAACAAAAATATGCTAATTTCTTATCGAAGATGTAATAAATAAACAAGATAGCTTTGTCTCCTAGCTACGAGTCCCCGCAAAGTAAGCTGATTTAATATTTAACATTCCCAACACTACATTTCATTTCAATACCAAATTTGTCCTCAACAGAGATTTTATAGAGTTTACGTTATCTTCAGTAGTGTTGTGCTGTTTGAGAACTTTGGTTTGAGGATACTCCGTTTAATTTTAAAAAATCATAATGTATTTGAAATATAAATGGATTTTAACCGATTTCAAGCATACTAGAACAAGCTATATACATATTTTTGATTGTTGTATGATTGGAATCTTCCTACTCCTCCTATTTTCTTCTGATTAATTTCGTTGCGGGTCCCAAGACAGATTTAGCATGTCCCTCGGGCTCCCTGAGATCATATCAAAGGGTTTTCGTGGTTGGATACCGCTGTCGATCCTGGCGACACAGGAGATACAGTGGTGGGTATGTGTGGTGGGCCAAAGCCCGTTTAAAAAAAAAAGCTATATACATACTCCTAAATTAAGTGTCGTACGTGTCACTTTATTTGCATATTATATTATTGCAACACATAGCAATTAGCGATATGTACTAACAATAATATTTAAAATATAGATTTAATTTATATTGTTACCAACAAGCTTACAACTTTTTAATAAAGGACAGCATTGTGGGTCTGAAATAAAAGTATTTTATTTTTTAAGCACATTCACTTAGTCAAATTTTAATTATTGTACACATAATAATTAAAATATTATATTTGAACCAATTAGATCATGACTACGACTATCATTATTTTTTGTTTATTTAAATAAAGCGATAATATTTAATTGATTTAACTTATTAATTATTATTTATCTAAAAATAAACTTTAATTAATATTCAACTGTTTGCAATACAAGCGTTTCAAAGCGAGCATAAAATGCAATTATTGTTTCGATATTCCACAGCAATAATATGCACGTCCCTATTTGCAATGAAACTGCATCCCCAGAAGTGTTTTTAACTAGGAATTACAGTGCGATGAAGCTTGGCCGATGTGGCTGCAACAGTTCAAATATTAAAACAAAGTTACCCGGGGTTATTCGGGTTTATTCGCCCCCAACTTTTGCGAGTGTGTAAGGATAGTACTAGTTTATAATGTAATGGATTTCAATTCTCACTTTGTTTACCTATCTGCTAGGAGTGTGTTAATAATCTTATTGTATTTGATTAAACATTCTACGTTAATTGTATTATTTTCAATATTTCGTCTATTATCTGCTACATTAGAAAAGTAACATAAACAAACACAAAATTGTAGATCTGTAACGTCTGTATACAGGATGTTTTTATTACTATGGGGTTGAATATTTAAATCAGAATCCTTTTAATTTACCTAGCCGTAGTGTTTCTCGCCATCGATTTGAATTTATTACCGGCATTTGAATCCGTCGCTTTGAATCGAAGAATGGCAGCCATCAAACCGTGACAAAGGGGAATATCTGGAGCCGACGGAAAATAATAACGTGCCTCACGCGATACAACATATAATATAGCTATGTCGTTAATACCACATATTACATAAGATAATTTGCTGAGAATATTATTGGCGTAAGGACAGGTCCTGTTTTCGGTGAACGTTATCTTGATTCATGATGGTCAAGGCCACTTTCCATGTTAGATCATGAGGGATAATTAAGATTACTACGAGTATCTTCAGTATAATCAGTGACGTAGATGCACAAAATATAAAAACGTGTACCTTTACCCTTCTTTACGTTTGTGAGCAATCTTTCATTTTACTTTTTACTTGGGCCATCATGCCAACTGACTATAAAACTTGAGGCGATTTCGTAAGGACTCATCTCTACTTTGAAAAATGTAATATTAGCTCTGTTCTTGCATAGTAAATTGTTCTGTCACAATTCGAACGTAATCTGTGAGAAGAACTTCCTCGAATTACTAAACAGCTGAAGTAATAGAATCTAATGAGAAGGTTGTCATTGTATTATTATAATATATAACACATATTACAGCTTATCATGGTTTAGTCGAGTCAGTTATGAGGTAAGGCATAATTTTTTGGGGAAATACCACAGATAAGGAATTTATATTTAAGATGCAAAAACGTTGTATAAGAGCCATGTTTCAATTAAAAAGTACTGATAGCTGTCAACCAATTTTTAAACAATACCAACTTCTCACATTTCCATCTATACTAATATTATAAAGAGGCAAACTTTGTTTGTTTGTTTGTTTAATTGTAATGAATAGGCTTAAAAACTACTGGGCCGATTTAAAAAATTATTTCACCATTCGAAAGCTACATTATTTACGAGTAACATAGGCTACATTTTATTTCGGAAAATGTAGGGTTGCGTAAGATATTTGGATTTTTCTGACACAAGGTGAAAAAAATCAACCAGAAAATTTACTTATTTTGCGTACGCTGCCTAAACTATAAAAGACAGAACCATACAATGTTTTAAGTAAATGTAGATCTTTTAAATATCTACAAAAAAGTCCGCGACACACTATACCTATCTATGTCAAGTAAGGTACAACAACCATTATTTTATTTAAAATCTCTGTTTTTTTTTTTTGACGCATTTATTTTACTCATGCTATTAACCTTTATCAAAATGAATTATTTAATCACTAAGTACAGTTTATGTAGATGATATTTGGTCTTTGAATGACTAAAATTGGACGTTTGGTTTTGAAGTTATGGTGAAATTAAAAATTGCGATTTACGCCCGATTCGAAGTGGTCGCTACCAAGGCGGTGGTGCACAGTAGCGAAGATTATGACCTGCAGCTGGTGAATTGGCTCATATACCAAGAATACCAATGATTTACTGATTTGCCTATACCCTTCAAAAGGCTCCAATTTCCTGTAAAAATTATTTTGCACTAACGATAAATATTATGTAAATCCCATGGCCAAACATTCAAATTAGTAGGAATAGATTTATGAAAAGAATGTTCTGCTTTATCACGAGTCGGGGATCCCGACCATCAGTATATTTTGTTACCTGAAAATAACTTAACGTCAATTAATTTCGCTTATAGAAAAGCTCTACAATAATCGCATAAGTTATTTATCCTAAAACAACGGGTTGCACTCCGGGACTACCGTCAGAGGTGAAAACTTATTATGTAATGTAATTACATTTTAATATTCTCATCATTAACAACTTTAACATCCACAGAAAGACAATCTGTGCAGCATGCGGAAAATGACTGCGTCGTCGATGTTTCTGTGAATTGACCTGGGAATCATTTTGCTGACCGTGTCTTTCCTGGGTAGGTTTTTTGCAGCGGTAACCGACAGCCACGCGGGCGGGGCCGCGGGCGACCGCTATCTATACATTATAATAAAACTGTAGAAATGAAAATTCTGTACAAGATATTCAAATTAAAACCGACTTCCAAGGTAAAACAATAATAACATCCTTATAATATGAACTAAAAAGTATTAAATAATTATTCCTATCTAATAGTGCCTTTTTACGAATTCGGCTAAAACTCAACTATTTCTGTACTCAATCTTCATCATTTTGAAGTCGGTACTATTACCTCCGTGAGTAATTTGTATTCTGTGCATAGTACCCGGCCCGCGCCGCCGCGCGCTTGCTTGACAGCCCTGGCAGATATGCGATGCGATGCGTTATTATACTATGAACGCTAAACGCAATGCAAAAGGTTGAAATAAGGTTGTTTTCCAGAATATCTCGGCGAAGTGGAACAGAATGTTACATTATCGAAGCAACTTTAACTTCTCAGGAGTAATGTCAAATGTGTGCCTTATGCTCTGGAGATAAGGTTGAATTTGGTGACATTGGTGACCCTGACGTGGTAATGATGATGATGATGATGAATGTAATTTGCATAGTAGCATATGCTTTCAGTTCTTAAAACAGCGCCTAAACTCCCAAACTTGTATCTATAAGGAATCCGGAGTTCTCTTAGTAGCTTCGGAACCATAGTATACCTCGGTGCAAAATCTTGCGTTTTGGTAGCATATGCTTAGGATGCTTCTCATAAAACCAAAATCACCATATGTTTCCATATAAATTTCGAGGAGTTCCCTCGATTACTCATGGATCCCATCAAGTCACCACTTTTGTGAACATGGTACTAAATTGGAGTGAAACCTAATACAACACAACAAAAATTTCGAAAATCGGTTCACAAACGGCGGAGTAATCGTTGAACATACAAAAAAAAAAATATATCCACAGCCGAACATATAACCTCCTGGTTTTTTGGAAGTCGGTTAAAAATAATAAGCGGGGGGTGTCACTACATCGCTATAGAAGCCAAAAATGTAGTTAGTTTTTTGTCTGTCTGTCTGTATGTTTGTTCCACTATCACACGAAAACTACTGATCCGATTTGGATGCGGTTTGCGCAGATATATTTGTCTTCTTCCAACTTAACACCTGGTCTATAAAAAATTTTCCTCCCACACCTCTAAAGGGACGAAAGAGGGGGTCAGATTTTGTATAAGACTTTTGCTTTAACACGAAAACTACTGATCCAATTTGCATACGGTTTTCACAGATATATTTGTCTTCTTCCGACTCAACATTTGGTGACTAAAAATCCCCCCACCCCACCCCTCTAAGGGAACCAAAGAGGGGGTCAGATTTTTGTCAAACTTTTTTCTTTAATGGACTTACTTTGATATATTATTAACTGTTTTTTCCAACTTAACATCTGGTGTATGCAATTTTGCGCCCCACCCCTCTTAGGGGACAAAATAGGGGGTAAGAATTTGTATCAACTGATGAAGTAGAAATATTTTAAATGGCAAAACAACGTTTGCCGGGACAGCTAGTCGTTATATATACTTGAGGTTGCATTATTTGTAAAACGTAATTTACATCTCTACCCACGACTGTCAAATAGTGTAATAAGAAATAGACGCCACGGTGACAAAAATGGGTGCATACCTGTAGAAAAGAGATAATGGCAAAGAGTGTTTTATGCATGGGTCCGAAAATTTACAATAAAATCCCTAAGAGTATTAGTGATCCTAATGTAAAACTTTAAAAAGAAATTGAAAAAATTGTTGCTTACGAAATGCTATTACTCTATAAATGATTTTTTATCTGATGACCACCATAATGTACCTTAGAATTTTAATGAATTGGATTTGACTGATATTTTTAAATTTTATTGTTTTGATTGTATGTATTTTTTATTTTAATGGATTTGACTGATATATTTGTAATATTATTTATTGACTTACTTTTAAATTTTATTGTTTTGATAGCATGTATTTTTTATTTTATTTTATTTATTGGATTTGACCGATGGAGTTGTGGTATTAATTATTTACTCATTTTTAAATTTTATTGTTTTGATAAATTTTGTAATTAATTAGCACTTAAGATATAAAATTTTGCATGCTTTTAGCAGAGTATGTGTTCTCTAATATTTAATGCTAAGATCAATTTGTTACCATATTCAAGCAAATAAAATTATGATTATGATTATATATAATATCGTACATGTTGATATGATAATATTGGAAAACTATGTTCTTTAAAAAAACCGGCCAAACTGTGCCTGTCGGGCCACGCGCAATATAGGTTTCCGTTATAGTACCGCTAGTTTTTGATAATTTTTGTATGGTTAATGAATATTATACTACTAACAACATCATCTCAGTTTAACGTTTAAAGGAATTTGAACGAAAATTTCCTTTATTCTTTTCCGAATACATTTTTTTTAGTTAATCGACTATTACTCAATAACTAATGAAGTCTTCTCAGCCGTGATAGTTTTCTTTTTAAATTCAGCATATTTCCTACCCCCGTGAATTTTCTCATATTTCCAGAAGCTTTAGTTTAGCTGGTAGAAGGGAGGACACAGGACTGTAACAATTTTTTTCACTTTAAAACTTCATATTTCACACATGTATCCCTTAAATGGAAAATGGCCTTTGAATACTCATAATATTTTTAAAAAACCTATCCAACGACATGCCACACGGTGGGGTGATCGAAGAAAAAATAAATCACCCCCGCTTGATGTGTATGGGAAGGTACCATAAAAAATGAAGATATTTTTATATACCATTTTGTAGGCGTTATTAAGCTGATGTACGTCATGCCGAATCACAGCTTTGTAGTCTCTGAGAAAAACTGCGGATAGACAGACGGACAGACAGACAGACGGACAGACGCACAAACGGACGGACAGACCGAAACTATAAGGGTTCCTTGTTGACTACGGAACCCTAAAAAGTAATATTGTAATGAAAAAATGTTCATACTGATACACGTATTCAAGTCAAAATAAGACTAAAGTTTTAAAAAATCTAATATGAATCTTGTTGAATTTGAACCAGCGACCTCCGGCAGTGTCGACGTCAAGCTCAACCAGACCAAGATATTGACTTGACGTAAACCGATTGTATAACGTAGAATGTAGATCTATACAATTTCTCCGATTGTACCATCAAGGAAACTGATTCATAGGCAGTTGACATACCTATTTGGTCGGATTATGTCAATTCGATACTATAATAGTCATGACTTGTCGGCTGAGATTGACATAAAGCACCAAATTACGGAGGTCCGCAATCTGCCCATGAATCAATTTCTCTGATAGTAAATTTCTATCACCAGTTGGCGCGGTAATCCAGCCTCTACATGCCTGAGTCATAAATAATGAGTTTGTGTGACCTTGCTAGTAAATTGACCGTCACTTGCAAATCGACGCACAAAGACTTGTGGCGGCAAATCGTTCACATTTAACGGACATTTGAGGACGGATGTTGGGGCCATAACTTACAAAGGCCGTATTTATTTTGGTATAAAAATAGTGTTATGAAATAGGTAGACAATTTGACATGACTGGTTAAGAGTAAAGCTGGAAAACTGAAGTTATAGCTGTTTTAAAGACTGGCCAAGCACTATCAACAATGCAGTTTCAGTGTATATAATTTAACTATATAGTGTATACTAGATAGATAGATAATATGTACTATCAGAGAAATTGATTCCTACGTAGATGGCGGACCTAAGTCAAGCGTCTCCCAGACAGACGCGGCCTGCGGTGGCGGTGGCGGTGGCGGTCAGTTGGATGACTTGAGAGTTCTAGGAACGACACAGACACACGTGGCCACGCGGCCAAGCCATTTAACTGACCGCCACCGCCACCGCAGGCCGCGTCTGCCTGGGAGACGCTTTATTTGGTCGCGCTAAGTCAAACTCATCCGACACACATTAACATCAAAATTCAAATTGACATGATCCAACCAAATGACGTAGGTCTGTCAACTGCATAGGAATCAATTTCCTCGATGGTACATTATTACTTAATATGTCACTTTAATACGTTACGGCACGGCGCGTTTATTAAGACACATTTAAATTGGTAGTATTTTAGCACCTACAAAGCATATCAGTTCAAAATCGTACCGAATTACAGATAAATAGGTAAACAGTAACACGTGAAGTCAATTACTGGTTCGTATTAATTTACTCTCCGAGCGAGTTGAACTGTTCAAGTTGCTACAATACGAAACTTATTCCATTACACTTTCCCTGTTGCTTGTTCAATGCCAAGATAAAACGGCTAATTTATCGTCTTTTATACGATATATTCCATTTCATCTTGTTAACATGTACATTGTACGCCTGTCTGTCTGTTTATGTCAAGCTGAGTTGACAAGAGTAAGATTGACATTATTATGGATGTACCATCGAAGAAATTCATTCATAGGCAGTTGACGGACCTAAGTCGGATATATATATATATATATATATATATATATATATATATATATATATATATAATAAGTAAGGTCGGATTATGTCAATTCAATATTAGTCATGAACTGTCGGCTGAGTTTGACATAAGTCATAACGCTACCAAAATAAGAAGGTCTACCATCTCCCCATGAATCAAGTTCTCTGATAGTAATAGTATACGACTTAATAACGTAGATCCGTCAAATGCTAATAAAAAATTATCTAAATTATCCTGTTAACGATCAAATTTGTTTGACAAACATGTTTGATGTAATTTACGTTTTCATCAAACAGCAGCGCAGACGAACAAACGTGCATCAAACAAGTTTATACATACAATTAGCTAGAATCGGTAGGAGATCATGAGATCTTGTTTGACAAATACAGTGGAACGTTCAAACACGTTTGTCAAACGCTACGCAAATCCAAATTTTCTTCAAACAGGTCAAGCACGTAGTTTGTTTGACAAACGCTTCAAACAAAGATGTACACTATCAAACTGTTTGACAAACACGTAAAATTTGACAAACAATTTGATCGTTTGCTCGGTACTTAATAGTCGTCTGAAAAATGGATGTAAAAGCAAATGGCGGATCTCCGTAATTTTGTTTGGTGTCAAATCTATGATGTTAATCGTGATCTGCTGGACATTTCTCGACTAAATTACTTATAACCTCCAGTGTAAAATATTTCCCTATAAAAAATGCATTATTATAAATGCGTAAGTGTTCTATAACCTGTTATTTAGTCGTACGTTTTAAATTGATTTCAAGTACATTTTTTCGTCTTAAGCCAATAACGGTAACGTAAATCCCTTTGAATGTGGAACCCCAAAAAATTTATTAGGAAATCATGAAGTGATTCAACCAATTTTCATATTCACACAAACGCACCCCGCGATAACGGGGTGAGTTATGTGGAGCTCACAGGTCATTTTTCACCCCAACCCCCGACCGGTCTATCTCGCTCGGCATCGAAATTAACCCCAAGGTCGTCTGAGTTTTATGAAAGATGCCTAATAATCCGAAATTGACTGATGTATTTTCCTGGCTCCAATATTTTCTTGGGATTAATTAGGTTTTATGTACGTAGATACACGGGATAGTTTTTATAATGTGATTTCTACGAATAATAAAACCTAAGGAAACGTAACTCCCATACTAATACAGTTTTAAATTTGGTTCCATTCGAACTGTCATGTAACGTCAGCCTTTATACCGCTCAAGATCACCTAAATATTGCAAATGTATGAAAAGTGAACCTAAGGTAAACTTTTTTGACAAGTATTTTGGAGCATGTTTTTTGACGGAGTTACTCTTCCTTAGTTTTTATTATTCGTAGTGTGATTTATACTAATAAATTAGTTTCTGACTACTTTGAAAAGTCTAGTTTGTAATAAATAGCATACAGTACATGTAGTTGATGCCAAAAAAAAAAAGTTTTAAAATAATAGGTAATATAGCATACACTATTCGTGTTAAAAAGCTGATTGAAATTAAAGAAAATCTTTTTTACAAGATTACATTATTCACAACGCTGTGAATGCATAAGGCCACGATATTGCTTTGATGCGTTACAGGCTTACAGTTGTGTCGATACTTCGACATTGGCTATATTTTATAAAATGCCACAACAGGGAGATAAAGTGGGAAAGGCCATCTCTCAAGTTGTTGACTTGTAGGTTGTTTAAGTCTGCGTCAACGCAACGTAGATGTGATATAAGGGTTGATTCAGACAGCAACACGTCGCGTAGATGCATTTCTAAATTTATATGAATTTGACAGATTCACAAGACGTCTCGCGCAATTATAAAATCTGACAAATCCATACAAATGTATGCCGCGCCTTGCCTCGCCTCGTCGCGTTGCGGTCTCAATTGACCCTTAAATTCAGTTACGTCTTACGACGTCACAACGCAACGCATCTGTACATTGTGGCTCCATCGGCGGGTGAATATGTCATTAAATACATTGAGTTAAATACCAATATTTGACTACACAAACTACATAATAGTGCTGCATGCGTAGCCCGAAGCCACAGCGGTTACAGAGGCTTATAATTGATATATTCAGCGCGTAATTCATATAAAACAACCTCAGGCTGTGTTCTCATGAGCCAACTAGAAGCAATCATAGTCCTGTGTTTATTTAAATTGATCGTGGTCGCCATTGTTTACTTAATGGTTGCCTAGTTCTAGAACATTACTACTAATATCATAAATGCTACTACTACATACTAATATCATAAATGCGAAAGTGTTTCTGTTTTTCTGTCTGACACTCCTTCACGCCCACACCACTGAACCGATTTTGTTTAATTTGGAATAAAAATACCTGAAGCCCCGGGAAAGGACATGATACTTTTTATCTCGGGAAAATGTACGGTTCCTCGCAGTAAACAAATTTTAACGCAACGGAGTTGCGGGCGTTATCTAGTATTTTATATAACTAGCAGCCAGCAGGAAACTTAATATATTTTTATATTTAACTAGATGACGCCCGCAAGTTCGTTGCGCCAAAATTCGTTTATCGCGAACCGTACATTTTTTCGGGATAAAAAGTATCATATGTCCTTTCCCGGTGCTCAAAGTATCCATGCCAAATTTCAGCAAAATCGGTTCAGCGGTTTGAGCGTGAAGAGGTAACAGACAGACAAACAGACGGACAGACAGACAGACAGACAGACACACTTTCGCATTTATAATATTAGTATGGATATGATTCTGCAAATGGTGAAAGCTACCAAATGGTAAATAGCAAGTTATATTAAAAAGGAAATAAGCATATTATAAGAATTTTGCCATGTAATAAGTCTTTAAATAAAATATTTAAAACCAAATCTCCCTTCAGGGGCGTGATTTTTAAACCTCAATTTTTGCTTCGATTCTAGGCCTTCAACACGCAATTGCTATTTTATGCGCTAATGAGATCAGCTCAAGATCGAAACTAATTTCGAGGTCTAAGAATTGAGCCTCAGTTCGACGTCACGCAAAATAAATCAGCAAACATTTACCCAAATTCGTTCCAATTGAATTTCCGCACGGAATCAATAATGTATTGTTATAATTTCTATGCATAATGTAAGACGTATGCGTCGAATGCGTACCTAATAACAGCTGAACCAATGCCTTATGAATATGCAATCAGCGATGGATACGTCTCAATACAATTTCAGCGACAAAACCATTGTTAGATTTTTGTTGGCGAAATCGTATTGAGAGCTGGCTTTAAGTTAATCTGACACTGATACGCAGTGCGGTTGACTCGGATTTGGAAACTTACCGTGTGGTTGTTAGCGCTTATTCGTGAGTTAGCGCTAACCAATAGCGATAAGTTTTGAAGTCCGAAAAAATGGGAATATTTTATCCTATTTTTTCCACTGCGACTTTTTCACGCTAGAGGCAGCACCAGCGTAAACAAAAAACCGGCCAAGTGTGAGTTGGACTCGCCCATGAAGGGTTCCGTAGAAGCAATAAGGTTTATTTCTATATCTAAATTAAAAGGTTTTTGATTTATTTTTATATTTTAGTTGATTTAATGAACGTTAAATTAAGATTTATCATTTATGACATATAAATAAACTACTTATTAGATCTCGTTCAAACCAATTTTCGTTGGTAGTTTTCATAATAATGTACATCCTATATTTCATGCCCCTACTTTAGAAGTTAGAGGGGGGGGGACACATTTTACCACTTTGGAAGAGTCTCTCTCGCAAACTATTTAGGTTAGAAAAATGATATTAGAAACCTCAATATGATTTTTAAAGACCTATCCATAGATACCCCACACGCATAGGTTAGATGAAAAAAAAAATTTTTTGTTTTAGTTGTACCCCTAAAATTTTTAATATTTTTTGCATTTTTATATGAAAATCTTAATGCGGTTCACAGACTTCATCTACTTACCAAGTTTCAATAGTATAGCTCTTATAGTTTCGGAGAAAAGTGGCTGTGACATACGGACGGACTGACAGACAGACAGACAGACAGACAGACAGACATGACGAATCTATAAGGGTTCCTTTTTTTGCCATTTGGCTACACACACACACACACATTTTATCACTTTGGAAGAGTCTCTCTCGCAGACTATTTAGATTAGAATAAAATGATATTAGAAACCTCAATATGATTTTTGAAGACCTATCCGTAGATACACGCATAGGTTAGATAAAAATTTTTTTTTTGTTTCAGTTGTACCTACAGAGACCTCTAAAATTTTTAATATTTTTTCCATTTTTTTATCAAAACCTTAATGCGGTCAGACTACATCTACAGTTTACCAAGTTTCAATAATATAGCTCTTATAGTTTCGAAGAAAAGTGGCTGTGACATACAGACGGACGGACAGACAGACAGACATGACGAATCTTCCGTTTTTTGCCATTTTGGCTACGGAACCCTAAAAAGCTTTGTTCGAAGTTTGACAACATTTCAGCAATTGGCGCAATTGGCAATTGTAAGGCCTGTCGATTGAGATTCGAAAAATCGTGTGGCGATTAGCTATGTCCACAAGTTTGACAACATTTTTGTCAATTTATTTATGACGCAACGTGTGTAACAAATCGAATTTTTGTCGCTTTTTACTGTATGTGCCAGTAGCGCCCTCTACTCCGATCTTTGCATAATATTCTCTATTGTGTTTAAATTGTGCCATAATAATTTATAATGCGATGACTTATGGAATGCTACACAATTGTTCAGCAATTGGCGCAATTGGCAATTGTAAGGCCTGTCGATTGAGATTCGAAAAATCGTGTGGCGATTAGCTATGTCCACACTGTGCCTTTTTAGTTTATTATCATAACGCAGTTAACAGCGCACGTGAGGAATGCCTACAATGCATGCCCTCTGACTGTATCCAAAACTTTCGATTTGTTCTTTAAGACAATGTTGGCGTTTTTGAAATGTTGGAATTCGTTGCCGAATTCAATTATTAAATGTGCCAATACGAAAGATAAATGAAATAAGATGACGAAAATTGAAGATGAAAGTGCACAGTGTGGACATAGCTATACTCGGCGCGGCGAACCTTGATCCCTATGACAGTTCGTGTTAGTGATGGGTCCTGTCTTTGGTCGTGTCGATAAATTATTTTTTTTAGACAAAGGCGTGGCTTGCATTCAGCCACGTTGGTAAACATGTTTTAAAAAATATTATAATGTGCATTTTTAATGTGCATTATGTTGTTGTTGTATTATTCTAAGATTTTTGGCATAGATTAAGTAGGTAAGTAAAACGAAAGTTTCCAACCTTCTTATTTTCTAATAATGTTTAAGAGCCCGTACTCTCTTTTCTACTGCTCTCTTCACACTCACCTTTCATATGCCAGGTGAAAAAGGACGATCGCCAATGTAGTGTATTGATAAATAAAGATGGCCGCCTTACTGCCAATCAGGTTGAGGCGGTGACAAGATGGTCGCCAGAGTGAGAGCTATCGACCACTTGCTTACCAGCCGCGGCCGGGAGTAGAGTGTTCAGTAATACAGTATTCTACGTGTTTAATTTACTCCTTCAACGATAATGTACCAATGGTACAGCCAAGTTAGCAGGCAGATAGAGGTTTTCTGTTTTTAAAGGGTTTTTTTATATTAAAGTGGTAAAAAGTAATTCCAACATTGTATAGACGACTTTCTCAACAGTACATTGTATTTTTTTCATACCGTTAAGACGTCAATACAATCCATAAAAAGGTGATATTCTAAACCTTTTACAGCAAAAATCACAAAACTGTCGCGGGTTTGAGTTGGATTATTCAAAGATACTTAAAAAAATAAAAAATCTAGCTCCAATTCCAGCTTAGATTATAATTAAAATGATCTCACATGTTGTGCATTTCATTCGGCAAAATTTCGTATACGGACTTTTAACCCGGTGAACACGTTTTTGCTATTTAAGTATATATTTAATTATCATGAAAATGAATGTTCCCCATTTATTTATTTTGTCTGAAAAATAATTGTTATTGTAGGTTATAATATTATAGGATATATTTAGATATAGCCACACTATTTGGTCGGTCACTAACGACGCGACGATCGCTCGGCGGCTGGCGCCCGGCAGCCGGCGCGGGCGCCGGGCGCTCGCTTCTTCAGTACGAGTCCTAACGCCTTGTATCCGCCACGTGTTTTTGTTATCGGAGTGTTACTTGTTATTACTGTTTTCTTGTTATTACTGTTTTTTGTTTTTGTTGCTGTTTTGTTATTGCTGGTATTGAAAAATGCCGAAAAGACAACGAAAAACTGTACTCAACAGTGAAACGCGGGAGTTTGTTGTGCGTTTGCGAGATTACTTTGCTTGTGAACAACAAAATGGCGGCCCTTTGTTGCCACTTGACAACGTACCCATACAAATCACAAAACATTTTTTTCGCTTTCAGCGCTGAGTACTTTCACTGTAAAGTGTAAACTATATAAGGAACGTTGTGCACTCGTTTCCATTACCGACATTTTTTTATCGATACTTGCCGCCCTAGTCGATAAACGTCACACGACGTAAGTTTTGCAGGACGTAAACATAAATTGAGATTGAGATAACTTCTCGTAAATGTTAAGATTTGTTAAAAATATCAACGGAATACATTACTAATGGTATAAAGCTACGTAAAATTTTTAAATGGCATTTTTAGACGCCCCTAATATGATCCCAATTTAATGGTGACGCCACTACAATGTTATATGATGACATTAGCTGTCAGTGTCATAGGGATCAAGGTTCGCCGCGCCGAGTGTAATTGGTCAATGCTTATTCCGGCAAGCGTCTATGGGCTGACGCGATGAAGTTGTCAAATCAATATCGGACGTGTTTTGAATCAGGCTTGTGATACCATTCCAACCAATTCAATTTCTCAAAATATTATGTTTATAGTAAGACCGTATGTCAAATAGCGTAGATAGAAGTGAAAGTGTTTTGTGTCGAACTTGAACTCGATTTGAAATTTGATCGAAACTTGATCGAAACTTGATCGAAACTTGATCGAAACTTGATCGAAACTTTAAACTTGATTGAAATTGATTGAAACTTGATTGAAATTTCATTGAAATTTGATTGAAACTTGATTGAAAAATTGGTTGTAAGGGTTTTGATTAATTAAAAAAACGATTTTCTAAAAAACGATTTTCATTAAAAATGGGGTAAAAAAATGCACAACGTTAATAATCAAGTTTTCACTTCTGCCGGCACTCCCGGAGTGCAACCCGTCTTTTCTTGCTGCGTTTCCACCAGAGATATTGTGTTGCGAGGAATGTGTTTTTGAGAACCAATTAGAATCGCTTCATTGACGTGAGCTTGCCATGACAATATAAGTAGCTCACCGCGCCGATGCTACTGGATCTTAATATCACATTCCTCGCTACACATCTCTGGTGGAAACGCAGCCTAAAGCTGCCCCGTTCCGTTACGACTTACGATGCAGGATAAACTGACCTTAAAATATCAAACGATTTCCAGGAAGCAAAATGATTAGACTCGACGAAATAAGAAATACCTAATGGAACCTCTCCAAGTATCAAAGAAAATAAGATCTTTATGGATCTTTCATAAATAGAATATTACTTACTAGAATTTTAGTGTTGGAGTTCCAAAGGCATTTCTGAGAAGAGATTTCACCATTTCCAACTATAAAGTAATATTTCGCTAGTGAGAGAGCAGCAAATCCATACCTAGAGTATGTTTGTCCGTTTGTTCTGTTGATCTGTTATTCTACATAGAAATAGATGAACAAAATACACAGGTATCTGATGTACCGGAACAAATAGACGTAATTTTTGATTACTCTTCTGTCTTCAGACATAAAATGACCAACAGTTTAAGATGTTTAGTATATTAAAACATCAAGTTTTGGGTTCCCGAAAGTAGCTTTTTTTCGAAAAATCTTAAGTTTACCTCACGATAAATCCTGTGTCCACTTAAATGGGTGGCCATTCTTACTATTGCTACAGCGGCACATTAAAAGTCGAAACTCAAAACACTTTGGACGCAAACTCATCCCAGCAAACAGCTTTGTTCTGCGATGCGAACCGGTCTTTGACGTGGTGAACGTCAAATAACCAGAATAATCCCGTTTCTTTGCGTTTTCGAAGAATTCAATAAACGTTTCATTGTCACAATGAAAAAGTTCCGTCCCCGTGGAAATTAAACTTACGATTGGGAGCATGAACTTGCGGGCGATTCCCGATTCAATTTCAAATACGATTTACAATACCTATGGACCGAGAGCCCGCAAAGCCCAGTCCTTCCTTCGTTTCGTAAACCTGAAAGTTTACCTGTTTGGGACCTTTATAGAGGTAAGAACGACCAGCAACTATGGAGTTTCGGTACTTGTACTAATATTCTGTAGTTTCGGTCGCGGTTACTTTCAGAAAAACCTTAAGAACTGGATACTTCCTAAAGTAACCGCGACCAAAACTCCAGTCTTTCTAAGGTCACAAACAGGTAGTTTCAGCTTTACGAAATGAAAGAAGGTCTGGCCTTCGCGGGCTCTTACTCTACTAGACTTTTACACTTGGGACGTGTGAGGAAGCTCAATCATATTTCGAGTGCAGTGTATATTGTATCTGTACTGTCATACTTCTTATATATAAAATTCTCGTGTCTTAATGTTAGTTACCGCACTCCTCCGAAACGGCTTTACTGATTTTTACCAAATTTTATATGCATAATATTCAGTAGGTCTGAGAATCTGCTACTGGCTACTTTTTATATTGATAAGTGCATTTGTTGAATAAATAATAGTAAATTATTACAACTCGAGACTGATGGCGACCATTGTTTGTGCGACGGGATAGCGATGGACGTTGCCATGGTGCTACTATTTAGTCACTTCAATGAAATAATATGGGCGAAATAATTTATAAGGCTAAAATAATTTATAAGGTTAAACAACGTTTGCTGGGACAGCTACTAATATTATAAATGCGAATGTGTGTCAATCTGTCTGTTACCTCTTCACGCCCAAACCGCTGAGCTGATTTTGCTGATTTTTTTTATTGAGACACTTTGACTCCCGGTAAAGGACATAGGATACTTTTTTTCATGAATAACATTACAGGGAGTTTAGTGTTCACACCAACTACCTACTTGTTTTTTTTAATACCATTCCCTTGGTTCTAACTATATCAGGGCCTGTTTTTAATTTTTTGTTCTTTTATTTCTTTTTCTGTCGCATACGACCTACGTATGCGACAGAAAAAACAACCGGGAAACTTATTTTAATGGGCTAGCACCCAGTGCCATGAGGTTGCCCAATGCCCATACAAAAAAAAAATAGTATAATAGCTATTTACGTACACTTAAACTTAATAGACCTATTTCATTTACTTTTATTATAAATATTCCAAAGAGGCAAATATTGTGCCTCTAATTTCAAACTATAAAGGCACTTAATAATAAAATTGCTCAGCCTAATGTTCACATTGGCATTAACAAAATGGAAACTGCTATTACCTAATGTGCCTTTTCAATGGAGTTTGAATGAGATCTTTATCATTGATGATGGAATGATATTTTATCAAGGTACCTAATGAAATTGTTGATTTTAGCCTTAATAACATAAACACTAAGTGTTATGGAACGATGTACATGTTATTAGGTTATAGGTATATCAGGCACGAACAATAGAGAAAATCCGAGTATAATACGCAGAAGTTAGCTAGGCACTTTGGTCTAATGAAATTCTATAGGAGTAGGTGCCTAGTTAGTTTTTACGGTAACTTGGTCTAAGCTCATGAATTTAAATTCGTTTAGCCTTTAGCGTGAGCATTAAAAATCATTAAATAATATCCTGTTAACTCTACGTTGGCTCCATAAATGGTCGCCTTTTCTGCTTTTCTTTCTTTTTTTTGACTACCCTTAAGGTGGCTTTCGGATCTTTGCCACGAGCGACCGCGACCGACGAAAATTCAAACGAAATGCCACTTTATGACGTAGGCTTATAGGTTCCATTTTACTCTACCTCTAGCTCTTACGCCGCCGCCGGCAGCGTGGGTCGCCACGCAATTGTCAGCAGAAAATGATACCTATATTCTATGTTATAAAGTATAATTTTATTTGAATTTTTACCGGTCGTGGTCGCTCGTGGCAAAGACCCGAAAGCCAGTTTCCTCAATTAAGTATATGTATTTTTATTTAAATATTTTACCTAGATTAAAAAGTCATGGCAAAGAAAATCCTTTTTTTTCAAAGGTTTCTAAATTAATAATCTTTAATAGGGAGATCGCAGACGACAGACTTTTTGTGTGATCGAGTCTGCCGCGCACATACATTCTGCATGGCGCTGCAATGCAGAATGTATGTGCGCCGCAGACTCGATCACACAAAAAGTCTGTCGTCTGCGATCTCCCTAAACTTGTATAAAAACCAAAGTTTGAAAAGGCTTTATTATTGCCATACGCAAAAAGGAATGAACGGATTTTGTAAAATTTTGCAAGGGTGTTGTTTATGCTTTGGATTAACATAAGTCTTTTTATCCAAAATTCCGTTGAAGACTATAATAACTTAAAGTTTGCCTAGCTTCTTCTTTTATGGGAGATCGTAGACGACAGACTTTTTGTATGATCGAGTCTGCATCACATACGTGAAGAATGTATGTGCGCCGCAGACTCGATCACACAAAAAGTCTGTCGTCTGCGATCTCCCTATAATTATGTTATTGTAATTTGTACCTTTAAAATACACTTTGAAATGAAAATAGGTCAATAATAGCAAACACTGTCTGGATTAATAATAATTATTGTATATTGTACAAAATTAAATTAGTAAGCTATTTACACCATACTCTTAAAATTATAATTAACAATAACGATAACATTTGCAACGAACAAAAATTTATTTCAAGACATATTGTTATAGACACAGCTTAAAGAAGTTATTCATGTTTCATGAAATATGGTACACATTTTTGCAAGAAAAATGTTCTTACTCTGGAAAGTTTTTGAAAAACCCGGGATGTGAAAAAGTAAAAAAAAAATACAAAATTTTGTGGGTTTCAATCCAGGGTAAGCACACTTTTATGTTACAAAAAATATTCTAAAACTTGGTAACACTATTTTGATACATTTCCCTTTTAATTTGAGTCTTTATTTTATTAAATTCAAAAATTTTATGAATATTATTAAATTCATTATTTACATTTCGTATGAACAGTTCCAAAAATAATATTAATATTGTTTTTAATGAGTTATTTACATTTGAGCTTATTTTATATAATGTCTTAACATAAAAAATCAATAAATATGTAACTTAACACAAATAAAAATTTATTACAAACACCATAATATAGTTTGGAATAAAATTAAATTTTATTTCTTCACATTTAAATTATTTCTTCACCTGTGAATGAAACTGGTAATTTTTAAAGTAAAGCGATATCATGAAATAAAAAGAAATAAGTCGAGGAACTAAGCAATAAATGTTCATGAGTTTGAGTAAAGTTTTCCGATGCAATGGAGCGTGCTTAAAATACACCTCTGATACCGACAGCAAATAAATTCGACATTTTCAATACAAACATAAACCCTGCTGATTGTATAACGATAGTTACTTTAGTAGAAAATGCGTTATAGTTAGTATAAGAATTTCTTTAAAGTTTTACACGAACTTTTTTGCCAGCGGTACCGTCTTGAGGTTTTAACTTCACTGTGAAACTTTGAAACCAGTACAAACGTTTATCACTAGCTACAGTATTAAAGAATCTTAACTTGTGACGTAACTAGTGAGTTGTTGACTCTTTGAGTAACATCAAAAGATAATAATATCTCACCCCATCTATGCAATTAAAAAATAATTTCACTTAGATTATCAAGTCTCTCTATGAATTTGAGAACGGCTAAACCACCAATAATATAAATTTGCCAAATAGTCTTGAAATATTTGTGGAAGTCCAAAAGAGGAAATTTATAAGTTACGTGATACGAAGTTCACGTGTCATCTAGTTAATAAACATAATAGTATAACTATTCAAGGCTCGCTGTCTCATGTCATGTGACTTTTACAATATTATGCGAGACAGAGATAAACGACCGACGAGGTTGTATTTTTCAATATAAATATAATCAATATTACACAGTGAATAACTATTTACTGTGTAATTAAGTAACTACATAATAATAAAAACATAATTTATACGTCCACAAACTTTCAGTGAAATTAAAATTAATACGTGTTTTGTCATGTCAAACACCCATCAGGATTAAATTATTATTGCAGTTCATTACTTTGTTATAACCGATAATAATACTTTTATAAAAGTCACATAAAAAATAATAACTGTAATGTGAGTCATAATTTACTGAAACAGGAAGCTAAACTTGGGCTTCTAACATAATTTATAAAATATATTATCATGTATACTAATTATAATCTGGTGCTAGCGATAACGCTTCTATTACATTATTACGTCTTATTCGTAGTTATTATATTCGTCTTTAGTTCGTTTGTACGGAAAAAGAACAATCGAAAAAATCATAAATAATCAATTGAAAACATATTGAAAGTCAAAATTCGACGCATGTTCTTTTTATTATAATCCATGATATAGTATAACAAATAGAAGCAGTTAAACAAATTGAAGATACTAAAACTGGGGCGACAAAAAGAATAATCCAATTCAGCGGGAATGTTGTGCTGTAAACACTTTCTGTGAGAGCAATTTAAAATGCACTCGGACGGAGTACGTTTAGTGACAAAGTGCGATGAAAAACTAGAATTCCTGAGACGCTGGAAATTGAAGCATTTACCAAACGTCTTATTAGGTGACCCCTTTTAAAAAGGTAATATTGTCTGTAGACGTTTTAAGTGGAATGAAACATGAAATTGTACCTTTAATAATTTTTATGAGTGTTAAATTTATAATTTGTATGGAGATTCGACAACCGATTGGACGTGTAAAAGACAATTATACTAATCACCCCGTACTTGAATAATGTTGTTTGAAATCTTTTGGAGATACTTGTGAGTGAAATAATAATAGATCTAAAAAAAAACATTGAATATATTTTTTAAATTAACATTTTTGCTGATTGTAGGTGCTACTAATTTCACCAATTACACCACAAGTTTACCTTACATCTATGGATTATTTAGGTCTAAGCTAATTTTTACAGCATGTTTAGCGCAGAAGTGCGCTAGCTAAATGTCAGCTAACGTAAGCGCAGAATATCACCGTAGAGTGCAAAGTTGCCGCACCTCCCCTCTGCATCGCGAGAGGATTCTCCCCTGGAACAAAATATATTGTTTAAAAGAAATAACTATCTAAGTTTTGTAGTGTTACAGAGCTCAAGGCATTTTAGTTTTATTTCTTGTATTACGGCGCCTTAAGACCTTAGAAAGATTTGCCTGTTTTGTTTGTATTGAGCCATCATTACCCTATAGCAACTTTAGAGTACTTTTGCACTACATTCGATCCAAATTCCTGTACCCTTGAAGATGCGATTCGAAGTACACATAGGATATTAAGTGTGCAAGCTATCCTGCTTCTAGTATAGCTTATGCACTAAATCCGGCTTCGGACTCGCTTCCAACCGTCATTTGTAAACCTTGGGCTCGGATCAGACTGCGCGCTAAGTCATAGGCGTTTGACCGCGGCGAACACGCAACGGATTTAGGTCGCTCGCTAGATGTATTGGCGCCGCGCGCGGCGGCGGTGCATTCCAATTTTATATGGATAGGCCGCCTAGTACGCCACGTGCCGCTCAGTTTTCGAGGTCTGTCCAGTGTCCATATAAGTCTATACATTGGAACGTGTCGTCGCCGCTCCCGCTCCGCTACCCGCTGATTTCGAGACTGAAGCCCCATTATAATCCACACACTGGCGTTTTGCGGATGGAGCCTTCCCTAAACATTCCCATAGCGGGCCCCTAGACGATCAATTTTATTGTGCAATATCACGTATTGTGCAATATTATTGACAGTCTAGGGTTGATAATGAACGCGCCCGCCTTTCAATCTTATTTTTAAACAAGTCGCGCAATAAAATTGATCATCTAGGGGCCCGCTTAGACTTAGTTATTTTAGGCATTAAGTTGAATACATACCTCTAAGCACATGCACGGCAACGGCTGACGTCGCAACATCGGCGAGAGAACACGTGTAGTTGCCGGAGTCGTTCCTGTTGGCGTTCGCGATGTAGAGGCGGGAGAGCGCGCCGTTGCCCGTCGCCTCAGACTTCACACTGTTACAAATACAGGGTGATACAAAACTAAGTGATAATACTTTAGGGTGTGTATGGGTTCCGTATATAGTATTCGCTGTGAAAGTAGCAGCGCTGAAAGAGTAACCTTTTTTTCACCTTTGTATGGAAAAATTCGTGACGCGGGGTGATTGCCCATACAAATCACAAAAAAATTTGCTCTTTCAGCGGTGCTACTTCACAGTGAACTCTATATTTGACATTATATACACACCCGACATTTTATTTTCACTTTGAGAGAATAAAATATATTTTCGTAGTCATATTATTTAAATTATAATATTATTTATGTAGATGAATCCGGCAAACGTTGATTTGACATAGTATACGATATTTAGGGCCTGTTTCACCGCTTCCTGATAAGGCTATCCACCACTTAACTTGACAGATGGAGTATGGAGAATCTGTCAAATAAGCCTATCCGGCACCTTATCAGGAAGCGGTGAAACAGGCCCTTAAAGACTAAAGTGTAAAGATAAAGGTTAGACGATTCTCACCCGAATCACGTGAAACAAAATATCCTAATTTGTATTAGCTTAGCTCACTAGATGATAAGCTTGCGGCTCACCGCATTAAAATTATTCATTTTGATATACGCTGCCACAATTGCGAAACGGCAATTGTTTTATCTTTCTATTTACACAAGCGTAAACGTTAACCCATGGACGTATAAAAAAAGGCGGACGGAGTCCCACCATACACAAAACTGTGTCGTTCAGAGTCGGCCAGCTGGCTGTATGTACACGGTCCGCACGCACACATTCTTGCGCTAGTCCATACCATTTGACAGGCGTCAGAATGTGTGCATGGCCGACTCTGAAGAAAAGCGAAGGCACAGTTTTGTATATGACAAGACTCCGTCCGCCTTTTTTTCTACGTTCATGCGTTAACCTATATTTTACTCATTGCCAGCTTTATTTAACAGGACATTATAAAATGTTGTCCTTTATTTGACCAAAATGAAAATAATATTAATAACAAATCATTTTCCGTAACCTACAGACCAAAGTGGTTAAAATAATGAACAACCTCCGTAGCAACTTTTATTTAATTAGCGGTTAACCGAGTAAAATGGGGTATAACCAAACTTTTGGCAAATATTTCAAAATTGATTACATTCTAGAGAGTTTCGCAAAATACCTAATTCGCGAGATAAACAAGATATCGACAGCAATAAATTATCATTAAAATTTTATCTTTAAGACTTATACCTAGAGTAACAATAAAAAACCGGCCAAGTGCGAGTTGGACTCGCCCATGAAGGGTTCCGCAGCAGCAATGAGGTTTATTTCTATAAAATTAACAGGTTTTTGATTTATTTTTATATTTTACTTGATTTAATGAAAGTTAAATTAAGGTTTACCATTTATGACGTATAAAAAAACTACTTGTTAGATCTCGTTCAAACCAATTTTCGTTGGTAGTTTTTATAATAATGTACATCATATATTTTTGTTTGAATTATCATGCGCCTACTTTAGAAGTTAGAGGGGGGGGGATTACATTTTACACATTTTACCACTTTGGAAGAGTCTATCTCGCAAACTATTCAGATTAGAAAAAAATGATGTTAGAAACCTCAATATGATTTTTAAAGACCTATCCATAAATACCCTATACGCATAAGTTAGACGAAAATTTTTTTTTTGTTTCAGTTGTACCTATGGGGACCCCTAAAATGTTTAATAATTTTTCCATTTTTGTATCAAAATGCGGTTCACAGACTACATCTACTTACCAAGTTTCAATAGTATAGCTCTTATAGTTTCGTAGAAAAGTGGCTGTGTCATACGGACGGACAGACAGACAGACAGATAGACAGATATGACGAATCTATAAGGGTTCCTTTTTATGCAATTTTGGCTACGGAACCCTAAAAATAGTGGTTTTCTGTCTTCGTTTTATAAATAAGGAGTAGTTAACTTAAACACGGCTTCAGCACCCATGTGGGTCAGGATTTTATGAACTGGAGGCCCATTCCCCTACCCTTTTCCCTTCCTACCCTCTCCTATTCCTTCCCTACCCTCCCCTATTACCCTATTCCCTCTTAAAAGGCCGGCAACGCACCTGCAGCTCTTCTGATGCTGCGAGTGTCCATGGGCGACGGAAGTTGCTTTCCATTAGGTGACCCGTTTGCTAGTTTGCCCCCTTATTTCATTAAAAAAAATCATAGTTTGATATTCACACTGATTTTGATTTGCTAACGCAGGGGTCACCAATTACTTTCGCTCGGGGTCAAAATATGTAATTACAGAAATTACAAAGGTATTTGTATCAATGAGAAGTGACAATTTTTGTTGCTACATGTTCATCAGTATGTCGAGAACGAAAGTTATTTTTAACGAAGTTCATCTTCGAACATGCTTAAGGTCCGCATACAATGGGTCTGAGGTCCGGATGCGGATCGCGGTCCACCATTTGGTGACCCCTGTGCTAACGTTACAACACTTCAGAAAGTACGCATCAGTCCCGTAGGTTTCAATACAATAAAACGTGATCTTGGATTTAACCGTTGATTAAATAATGCCTTCGTTTTCGATAAAGTTACCCAATGGCTAATATAAAACGGGTTGGAACTTATTTACATAGGTTTATAGACAAATTTGGGGTTAATTTACTTTAGTAACTACCCCCATTTGTTTGAATCGGCCTTTAGATTTATAGTCCTGGATAACTCTCTCAGTATCGTTTTTAATTAAAGCATTTTATAACTAGATAGAAGATACGCTTTGATATTTACGAACTGTATAATTTAATGAGTACGAAAGTTTTTGTTTATTTAATCTATAAAGGTTGTTTTGTACAAATCTGCTGAATAATTTCGAATTAAGCTTCGTCTACGAAGTTGTAAATGATTTTATTTGTATAACATCATCAGCCAACTCATAGAGACGGTATGACTGACAAAGTAAAAATAATAATAATTGTGTTATGCTTTGATATTATAATCACAGTAAAATAAATCTTATGACTAGAATTTAACCTATCAAGCCCCATAACGACACCGGTGTCCGCGACAACAATAGAATAACAATATATTTCCAAGAATCAGAGATCGAAGAAGAATTTGTTCAAATTAGAAAAGAGACAAAATAGGGATTCGAAAAGCTCACAGAAAACTCTTTGCATTAAAAGTTATTAAATTAGGGACACGTTTACTATGATCACGTCATTTTCAGTGGTTCTTTAAGAGTGCCATAACGATATCACCATTTATGTTTTTGTTTTGTTATCACGCTTCATTTTACATCAAAGCCTGCTTATATATTTTGTTGTTTCTGAACAATATTATATCTTCACTTTCTCCAGTCACATTGTTTCGAATTGTAATTTATTTTCAAAGTAAACACGTTTGGAATTTCTTTTCGAAATACTTTGACTTTGAATAAGTTTAAACAGATTATTGACCCCTGATTGAGTTATTAATGTAAATTGTAATGAAAGTTTAGTTACATCATTTTTTGAATAATGTATATTAAATTCAATTTTGGGTATTTTTGTTTTATGAATTTATTTAATTTCAGGTTGTTTGGAGAGCATTTAATACGTGCAATAAATATATATCCAAACTAATATTATAAATGCGAAAGTGTGTCTGTCATCTGTCCGTCTGTCTGTCTGTCTGTCTGTCTGTTACCTCTTCACGCTCGAACTGCTGAACCGATTTTGCTGAAATTTGGCATGGACATACTTTGAGTCCCAAGAAAGGATATAGGATAGTTTTTATCCCGGAAAATTTTACGGTTCCGCGATAAACAAATTTTGCCGCAACGGAGTTGCGGGCATCATCTAGTAATATTATAGTTTTAAAGTACAAGTACTATCATAATTCACGATTTATTCCACAATTATGTGACAAATGGCCTTACCGGTATATTTTTATTTGTCACTATAATAATAATTGTAAAGACCTTCACGTTAGGCTGTGATGAATGATGATAAATCATAGTCCACTCGATTACAAAGCTATTTTTAACATTTAAAATACACCTCAACCATGGGCAATGGGCCTAGATGAAAAGGCATTTTACACTTATAGCGAAATTGATTCATCACGGACCAACAACTTGCGAATCTCTCATTATAACGAATCATCACTTATATTCACAATCAATAACATCGATTTTTCCGATAAAAGATTTATTCGAGCATACGCTTCAATACAATCGAATAATAAAAATGCCGTGTAATTCGAATAGGAACGCATCTTGAATTATTAATGAACAAATTGAATGATTAATGAATGAATAATTCCGCCCAGAATTGAGCGTATAATTTTCAAACGCAGCAAAAATTTTCAAACACATTCCTGTTCATGGTTGGCTGGGCTTTCACCTACATTGCCTATTGATTTTATCTTCTCAAGCCGAACTGTTGTTTTGTACTGATATCTTGGTAATAAATTTTCAATAAATCTCTGCCAAAATATTTGCCAAATTATTTGATATCTTTTGGCTTGATGTATATTCGTCCGCCCACTGACCTCCATTATATTATAAGCACGCTGGACCTATGATACCTTTTGAAATGACAGCTGTTTTTTGTGCCTATTTGAAGCGGAATCAGCGCCCCAATGCGGGGGAAGAGAACTAAATGTGACGTAAACATGACGTTTTAAAGTCGCCATAGTAGCGCTGATAGCAGTAGTGGGATCACTTGGAACTAATACTAGTTTTTACCACCGTAGTGATTATATTATTCTCTTTGGTTTCTACAACTAATAGCGATTGAGCGGCCATTTGCAAGTTACATCAGATTTAATTCTCTTCCCCCGCACTGGGGGCGCTGATTCCGCTTCAAATAGGCACAAAAAACAGCTGGGTATTTTATGTGCAGCGTACTTGTATCATGAAGGTCAGTGGTCCGCCCCAATGTATAGTTAGGTGGCTACACCGCGAGATCACAACTGCACAAGCAACAAACAAAGAACAAGAGTTTACGTTTCATCCTTATTCCAGCATAACTCAAAAAAACCGGCCAACTGCGAGTTAGACTCGCCCATGAAGGAAGCAGCGGCAGTAAGGTTTATTTTTATGAAATTAAAAGGTTTTTGATTTATTTTTATACTTCAGTTGATTTCATGAAAGATTTCATGTAAGGTTTACTATTTATGACGTATAAAAAACTACTTGCTAGATCGCGTTCAAACCAATTTTCATTGGTAGTTTTTTAGTAAAACTATACTACATAATATATTTATAGCTAGACCTAGCTATAATACATATTAATATATTTATAGCTAGGCATATTACTATATATTTTCTATACTAATTTTCGCGTGACCGCACACTCAGCTATAATATATATTTATGTGACATGCGGATTTAGTATAGAAAATATGCCTAGCTATAAATATATTAATATATATTATAGCTAAGTCTGTGGCGGGCTTAATGCATATCACATTTTTTTTAGACTTATCATTCCCTTACTTTAGAAGTTAGGGTGGGGCGACACATTTTACCACTTTGGAAGAGTCTCTCTCGCAAACTTTTCAGATTAAAAAAAAATTATATTAGAAACCTCAATATGATTTTTGAAGACCTATCCATAGATACCCCACACGCATATTGTTAGATAAAATTTTTTTTATTGTTTCAGTTGTACCTATGGGACTCCTAAAATTTTTAATATTTTTTCCATTTTTGTATCAAAATCTTAGTGCGGTTCACAGATTACATCTACTTACCAAGTTTCAATAGTACGAGATAGGTCTTATAGTATCGGAGAAAAGTGGCTGTGACATACGGACGGATAGACAGACAGACATGACGAATCAAAACGAAAAAAAGGGTTCCGTTTTTTGACATTTGGCTACGGAACCCTAAAAACGTCCTGGTCTCGCAACATATAATATTTCAATAATTTTTCTGTCTTACCTGACACCACCTCTTTTCGTGTCGAAGTTGAGAAGCCTGCCCTTGTGCTTCCAACTGACTTGTCTCGAAGGTTCTGGCACCTCGCTGACGAGACACCGCAGCTCTATGATGGATCCCTCCTTGTAGAACTTGTCTTGAAGCGGCTTCCCACGCTCATCCACTATCTCCACTTTTGGCACTGGCAAACAACATGCATTATTAAAATAATCTTCCAAAAATATATTTTATTTTATTTTCATATCACGTAAAATAGTAAGATTAAAACTACATATATACGTTGCTCTTAACTTTCAAATAATATTATCGGAGTGATCGGAACTGTAAGTTCTATCGTGATAATAATTAACCCTTATCCTGCCTCGCCGGTATTAAACTTTATCTTTACAAATTTTTTTCAAAATCGGTGAAGAGAAAACAGCAAAACTGACACACACTCGGTTTTATAATAATAGAATTAATTGGTATCATTAAAGTATGAATTACAATGTGAAGATATTATTTTTTTATGTTTAAATTAAACTGGGTTTACTGAGTATTTTCTTCCACAAACCAAATTAAAATAAACCTATTTGTCATTTCCTATGTATCTTTTTATTAATTCCTGTTTCATCTTGTTTTCTCGAATATTCCAAAAAACATTAATAAACAAAATTAGGCACTCCAATATTTGGAAGCTTCTCTATGAAAAGTTGTCTAGATTACCTAAGGATCAACTTTTTTACCCTAGTGACTAAGTACTGGCATGCAAGTTTCTAACATGAAGACGCAAGCCTTACAAAAGTTTGCCTGAATTGGCACAATTATTAGTGGAGAAACTTTCTTTCATTTGTGCCAATCTACCAAAAAGTTGTAATTTTATTTGGCACGAATTGCCGAGAATTCTTACATTCGCTACACATTATGGTGTATTAAATGAAAATAATTTCATGTAGCTACTATTTCAAAAGTTTTAACTGAATCCATCATCAGGTTGATTCACAAGCACATAGCGGACTTATACAATTTAGGGCCTGTTTCACCACTTACTGATAAGTGCCGGATAGGCTATCCACAACTTATCTGATAGATACTCCATACTTCATCTGTCAGATGAGTTGTGGATAGTCTATCCGGCACTTAGCAGGAAGTGGTGAAACAGGCCTTTAGTTGGGTTATCCTAAGGCAGTATGAGGGCCGATCAGATTATGTAGATCCGCTAATACAATTTATATACTTAAAAGTAATGTCAATAAAATTTTCAATATTGTCCTAACTTTTTACGACAGATCACAAACATCATAATAATTTTAATGATTGTGATGAACCAAAATAATAACATCATAATAATTTTAATCACCGACCATATACTAATATCCGTACTAATATTATTATAATCGCGAAAGTGTGTCTATCTGTCCGTTACCTCTTTACGCCCAAACCGCTGAACCGATGTTAAAGGGAACGGAAAGGACGTACGATACTTTTTATCTCGCAAAAATGTACGGTTTCAGGGCGATAAACGAATTTTGGCGCAACGGAGTTGCAAGCGTCATCTTGTTCATAATATTTTAAGGTTAATTTATTTTAAGGTAAATTGTAACGTTTTTTTATAAATTCAGAGTGTTCCTTACAAGGTTTTATGTTTCATTCGTTTAACTTTAGTTAGCTTCGACATAATATTTGTCTAGACGCAACACACTGTGGACACAATGTATCGAATATCAAGAAAAGATTTATATTATGTACAAGAGTAGCAGATTTATAGGCGCTGCCTCTAATACTCCTGCTTACTTGTGTGATAAATATAGCTAACTACGTTTATCAAAGACGCTAAACATTCTCTACTAAATAAAAGAGGCTTGGTAGAATAATAAATTGGCGCTATACCATCAAATCAACTAATTAAAAATAATTTCCATTATATATCATACTAGTTGTTCCGGCAAACGTTGTTTTGCCATATAAAGTATTTCGCCCATATTATTTTATTGAAGTGACTAAATCATCATGGCAACGTCGATCGCTATCCCGTCGCACAAACAATGGTCGCCGTCAGTCTCGTGTTGTAATAATTTACTATTATTTATTTAACAAATGCACTTATCTGCAATATAAAAAGTAGTCAATAGCCGATTCTCAGACCTACTGAATATGCATATAAAATTTGGTAAAAATCAGTAAAAACATTTTGGAGGAGTACGGTAATTAACACGTTCAGTGCGGTATCAGGTTGATAATACCTGTTGCGTAACTTTCCTGCCGTGCGGCTTGAGAAACCTATTGCTTTCTCATGGTGCGGCATTCATTTATATAGGAAATCCTAGAGTAAGAGTGTGACAAATATATTGACTATCATCATATTATTAAATAGTAGGTATACACACAAAAAAACCGCATCGGGTCTTTCAGACCTTATACGGCCTGGAAAGATTTTACTTCCTTTCTGTGCGTTTATCAGGTCCATAACACCTGAGACCCGATGACCCGATAAACGCACTTGAGTTACAGGTCAGTTCACTAGTGATGTGCATTGATGAATGACGTCACGTTGTGTAATTAATACAAACACAATTTTACGTGCACTTTTTCAACTATATTAATTAATTGTCATAAATTTTAGCTAAAAAAACTACTGGTTTCGAAATAATTAATCATCAGGTCCGATCCGGTTAGGTCATTTCGAAACCGGTCGTGTTTTTAGCTAAATTTTTTAATAATTAATGAATATAGTGGAAAAAGTGCACGTAAAATTGTGTTTTATTTGTGTTTAAAATGAATATCCACCTAAAACCAAAAGTACAATCAATTACATAATATAATTAGTACAAAGCCAGGTGATACAAAATAAATATAAAATGCACGGATTGTTGATACTAAGCAATTTTAACTATGTGACACTCTGTTTATGATACTAAAATAAATTAAGGTAATATTTCAGTTATCGATGTTTTATTTACAACACTAGCCTCTCTATACTTTCTATGCTGATATCAGGTGCTTCTGATCTTACGTTTGAAATTTATTATTTTATTATATAAGAATACAAAAATCTCGGGCCGAATGAAATAGTATAATATTTAACTCAATAAGAAACTATTTAAGTAATAAAATTTCTGTCAAGTTATATAATTTATGATATATTTACCTTCAAAGTTAAAAGGTAGTACAGGTCTTTGCCACCCGATAACGCACATGACTGAATTTGATCAACAGGTGTGATCGGCCCCATACAGGCCAAACTGAAAGTACGAAGAAGAGGGCACCGCACTGAAGGTGTTAACATTGTGACACGAGAATTTTATCTAATATATAAAATTCTTGTGTCACGGTGTGCGTAATTGAACTCCTCTGAAACGGCTCGACCGATTTTCGTAAATCTTAGCGAGCATATCGGCTAGGGTTGAAAATCGGACAACATCTACTTTTTATATTGATAAGTGCATTTGTTGAATAAATAATAGTAAATTATTACAACTCGAGACTGAGGGCGACCATTGTTTGTGCGACGGGATAGCGATCGACGTTGCCATGGCGACATACTTATTTAGTCATTTCAATAAAATTATATGGGCGAAATATTTTATATTATGGTAAAGCAACGTTTGCTGGGACAGCTAGTATTATATAAGATTATGTTGTTCAGTACAGATCTTTTATAACTTTTTTTTTTTTTTATGACACAAAAGAATTTGCGAAGTAAGCATTGAATATACAAAATAAATCCATGTCGGAGCCTTCGGCCTTATTTAAAGTCGGTTAGAAATTATACTGAATGAATTTTCTTAATTAATATGGGCGAATTTCCAGTTTAATATAAATAAGTAAAAATATGAAATTCTGATAGACAATAAGACGGCTGATGAGCATAGACACGAAATTCAGGCATTCAGATTATTCCTATCTAAAACTTTTAGGTGAGAGTTAATGTCACTAAAATTTCAAAGTAAAACTAATTTTAGTTACACTCAAAGCTAGCTAAAGTAAATTCTTAAAGTTGTAGAAAGATAAAGTTTCTTTTCGTGACAGCTTTTATAGACTTTCAAACGGATATATAAAGAATCTTATAAGATTCTTCAGAAGCAGTCCTTCGGTTATTTAAGAGTTCATGTAGACCTTGGAACTGTCTATTGCATTTGTCAGTTACAAAGATAGTGCTTTTATAAGCATTATTACATATTGATGCTTGTAGATTCATCATTTCAGTTAGACAAAGAGTTTACTTGCTTTAGAAATTGGCCATAACAGTATGCTAGTTTTTTACGCCGGTTCTTCCCGCCGGACGGAACCGGTGGGAGGCATAATAGTTTCGACGTTTTAAAAGTGCATATATAATACCTATTTTGAATAAAATTATTTTTTTATTAATATCCTGCTCGTGTATATTATGATAATCTAAACGAGATTTAAAGATTAAGCATCAATAATTTTAGGAAGTATTTTTAAAAGAGGTGTTAAGAAAAATACAGCGTTCAAGTCATCCTATCTAATAGAAAGCCTCGCCTTAGAATAATAAGTATCAAGAAGAATACAATTTTATAATAGTTATTTTAAAATAAATTATAAAGTAACATTAATATAATAATAATTTTAATGCTGACTTCCTGAAGTGCATAAACAATACCACCTCAGCGTCAAATCACTCAATTCCAACACCATTGGGCCGAAGATTCGTAACCCAGTAAATTGTATTTCCTTTTCCGCAGCAAATCTCATATCTCTAATTTTCTGTCACAGAAACTTGAGATGGGATATTAACTCCGACTTCCATTGAGTAACATGTCTCATCGACTGGATAATCCGATTCAATTTTGTTACTCATTATATTTTAACTTTGCGGATAAAGACGATCGTAAGGACTTTTGGATAAGCTAAGGCCTATATTCTATTTTACGAAGATTTATGTTCCCAAGGTGTATTCTGTGATATCAACAAAGTTATGTAATTTTATGTTCTCAAGTTTTGTACGATCTTTTTCCGAGCCCTAAAAGTTAACGGTATTGACTAAACACGCAGGTAAGCATTGAATTGACAAACGTGCCGGCTGCAATGTCGGGCTGCATATCTGGATGCACGGTAGTGCACCCGCCGAGACGATTACAATTATTTTGAATGGCTTATTTGAAAATTATGTTACGCTCAGAAAATTGTTTACAAATTAGTATATTTCGTTGTGCCTGTAGTATCAATTATTTACATTACGTGATTAGATGTTATTATTCTGTAAATGAATATATCAATGATAAAGAATTGAATAAAATGTAATTAATGTAATTATTGAATTTATAAAATGTAATTGTTGAATTTATGAAATGGTATTAATGAATAATTTATGAAATGTTATTTAATGTATTTAATTTATTTTAATGTACTTAACTGTTTTAATTATTGTAATCCAAATTCCAAGCTATTATGTATTACCTATTTTATGATATATCTAAATATTTGCACGCCGTATGTGGCAGAATATGTTTGTACTATATTATATAATGTTAATGTCATCTTTTTGTACCATATTCTGGCAAATAAACTAATTGAATTGAATTGAATAGATTGTAATTATTGTTATCACACAATACTCCTTTTGAACAACGCGGCGAGTCCAGAATTACAACGCCTCCGTAGTCCGTAGTCCTAGGCTTAGAGCGTGGCTCTTGACTCGGGGAGCATTGGGTTCGAGTCCCACGTTGGAAACATATTATTTCAAGTTTAAATAGGATGATGCGGGCTGACCACCTTATTGTCTGATAATTAAAATCGGCGTGTAAAAAGTTGATCCTATGCTCAGGCGTCAACACGACTGGCGAGAGATGGCCATTTAGCCGAAATGTTTTCGTTTTCGCTTCGTTATAGAATCGAAGATCAAAATGTATGGAATTGGCATAAGACGAGTTGAACGTCAACGTCATATTAACGAACGTATATGTCAATTCCATACATTTTCATCGGCGATTCTATAACGAAGCAAAAACGAAAACATTTTGGCACACCCCCCTGCTTTTGCCAGTCGTGTAGGTCTTTCGTCCCACTTAATTATGACTTAGAGAGTAAAGGAAAATATACAGTGCTCTTATATGTACTGCGCACATACTTGGGCGCTATAAAATTAGTCCTGCATAATTTGCCTGGTGAAACCGGCCACCGTCACCGAAACCGGTGTTGGAGTTATTATTATTTATTATATTATATACTAGATGATCCGGTGAACTTCGTATCATTTTCCTCCTAAATCCGCATATTAAGGGGCCGGGGTACCCTCAAAATTCTCATAAATATGTAATACCAAAATAATTTTCTCATACGAAAATATTTAACATGTTTGAGTTATTTTTCAGCTTAAAATAGTAATTACCTAGGTTCCTGCACCAAATTTTTTTGCAAAATATTTAAATACAAAAAAAAATTGTGCTTAAATATTTTGTAGTAAATTTACTATTTATTTGTATATTTTTTAGTGTTTCACTCTATTTTTAGTGTTTAAATATTTAGTAGTAAATTTACTACAATAATATATTTAAAGACAATTTTTTTTTTTTTTGTGTTTAAATATTTTGTGCAGGAACCTAGGTAATTACTATTTTAAGCTGAAAAATAACTCAAAAATGTTAAATATTTTCGTATGAGAAAATGATTTTGGTATTACGTGTGTATGAGAATTTCGAGGGTACCCCGGCCTCTTAACCTTCCCTGGAGTAAACGAATATTTCAAGAAATATTCTAAAAAAGAATCAGCAAAATCGGTCCAGCCGCTCTCGAGATTAGTGTTTACACACACATTTAGCGATTAATTTTTATGATAAAGATAAAGTATGATAGTCAAATCAAAATGTTCCTTTTCCGAAAAGGAACATTTTGATTGAATGAACCCTACCTCAAATACCAATATTTGTATTTCATTATCAAATGTAATAATAGCGCTTCCCAGAAAAATGTGGAGCTAGAGTATGATAATTGATAACATGGACGTATAAAAAAAGGCGGATGGAATTCCACCATACACAAAACTGTGTCGCTCAGAGTCGGCCAGCTGGCTGTATGTACACGGTCCGCACGCACACATTCTTGCGCTAGTCCATACCATTTGACAGGCGTCAGAATGTATGCGTGGCCGACTCTGAAGAAAAGTGAAGACACAGTTTTATATATGACAAGACTCCGTCCGCCTTTTTTCTACGTTCATGATTGATAAATCATATTATTTTTCTCGTTGCTTACCTATTATTAAATTTGTTTCCGTACCCCATTCTAGGAAGAAATTGCCGTAATAATAAGGAGCCCCGCCGAGCTGTTATTGTTATCTTGTTCAACATATTTGTATAATGTACCTTATTAATAATCAATTAATATTGCAATTTTAACCGACATTTAAAAAGTATGAGGCTTTATTATAATATAATATTTGTTGCGAGGGTATATCTCATCTATTTATATCATAGATAATGTTTTTAAACGCCTCCGTGGTATAGTGGTTCAGAGCTTGGCTCTTGACTCGGAGGTCGTGGGTTCGATTCCCGCGTTGGAAAAATTTTATTTCCAAGTTTGGCTAGAAGAATGCAGGCTGATCACCTGATTGTCTGACAAGACGTAAGATGATCCATGCGTCGGATGGGCACGTAAAAAGTCGGTCCTGCGCCTGATCTCTCACCAGTCGTGTCGGTCTTCCGTCTCACTGGGTTATGAGAGTAAAAGGAATAGAGAGTGCTCTTGTGAACTGCGCATACACTTGGGCACTATAAAATTACTTCTGCGTAACTGGCCTTGGCTTCAATGAAATCGGCCACCGTCACCGAAACCGGTGTCGGAGTTATTATTAATGTTTTTAAGGATTGTTAATTTATTTTTAAGTTATTTCGTATCTTTTAGACGACAAGAAATTCCGTAACGAAAAAACCTAATACCCCCTATTCCGACAAGCACCGTAGCGACTGTGCCGGTCGATGCGGCGTTGCTAGACTTGGACATGGTGTTTGTGTGCATGCGACTGGACGTATGCGAATTATAATTGCATAAGTTGATAAAAATGCTATGCGATAGCTTTATCGTGACAGTCCCCGAGTGACACATTTTTTGCATGTGACCTTGTCTTAAGCGGGGAATTCACTACCAGGCTGCCCGCGGGCCGCCCGGTCTGGCACAAGTCTGCCGCTTGCCCCTATTGAACACACACAGAACGGGCATGTCAGTCGAATAGATAGAGAGCTGCAGCTCGGTCGTGGACTCATGGACTCGATCTTCTTTGTAAAAAATGATTTCTTTGAATTTTTCAATAAGTTCGCTGTAAGCGGCTTTACGTAAATCGGTGTTCATGTAATCCTTGCTTTTAACTTTCCACAAACAAGGATGCGACCGGTAAATGGAAATAAACGAAATATATAAAAAACTAAACTTTTTTGTGATGGCAACATTTGTAGCTACACGTACTTTTGTCACCTCCCGACTATTTTATTTAAATAAAATAAGTTTGTAACTATATTTTGCACTGTAAATCGCTAAAAAAATAAAAATCGAAGTGTTAGAATCTATTGTAACTCTTCAACCCTTAGCAGTATTTGTATAAAACTGTGTATTTTTGAAAACCAAAGTTCAAGCCAAGTGCAGCTGTCAACGACTGGACGAATTCAAATTGGAGCTGGATTATTCTCGAGGACTGCCAAATCCCGGGGAGTATTGCTTTTATTTTTCAAATCTATAAGTCACCCTTTACTAAATTAACAACAGTTTATTTCTCTCTTGGCTTGACGAGTAATGGAAGCGAAGTTGTAGATAAAAACAACAAGCCCAGACAAACACAAACTTATAAACTATACTTACACACATTAGACAAGCAGAGACATCCTCAAAAATACTCAAAAGTTAAGTTTTCAAACATTAATTTTGTACAGTTATATTCAGGTATAATAACTATTATTCAATCTGTCTATACTGTCTTCTATACTTTGTTCTTTGCTTATTCTCAATCTTAATGCTTTCTTATCATTTTGCTAACCTTTTTCCCTTTAACATTAACTGTACATGAGTTGAACTGCAACGTTGAGGCTGGTTTTTGCATTGAAAGTAAAAGGTGACTTCAACTACTTAGAATAAAGCCGGTTTAGCCCTAACTTTTATATATAACTCATTTCAGTGCTCGAGAATGGATAGCAAAATGATGACTCGCTCCGCCGTGGCCCGTCGCACCGAGGAGCAACTTCAAGTAGCCCTCACTGAATTAAAGAATTATAAGGACCAATGCCAAATGCTGTTAAGGGAGAGAGATGATAACGAAAAAGAAGTGGAATCTGTAATCCAAAAAAATCAGGATTTAAAGATAGAACTCAATAAGTTAAGTTTGGACTATGAGGACATCCTTAAGAATAATATGGAGTTTTAACTCTTTAGAGCATCGTCGACGGCTTCGACCAATGCAGAGAGGAATATGAAGACTTTCTCAAGACCTCTGCTAACCTCAAAATTAAGCTGAGTAACGCCAAAGACTACAATATATTAAAATTAGAAGAACAGATTCAAGCTCAAAGTTCCACCCAGACTCAAATCTTGTATGATAATCTTATTTGTGACAAAAGCAACTCAGTTTCTAACACTAAATCATGTCAAAACATTTCAACAATTGATTTAACAGGTGATGATACCTTACCACTATGTACAATGAATAGTAAGAGGAAATTAAAGAAGTATATAAAAATCAAAAAGTGTATTAGGAATTATTGTGAACTTTCAAAGAAAAATAAAAAGTGTTTAAATCATTTGTCAAAAGTTATAAAACATAACAAACTTTTGAATAATAACTTAATAAACTGCAATCTTGACTTAGATGAAATAAAATGTAACTATGAGGCCGATGTATGTAACCTTCAGGAAGAGATTTCGATACTTCTTAACTCCTTAGATAATTTAAACAGAAAGTATGCCTTGTCACAACAAGAAACACAGGGGCATATATCAGCAATGAATGATTTGCTTGAAGTGACTCGTTATAACGAGGAACGGATTTACTCCCTATTGAGAGTCAGCGGTTCCTCAAACAAAGTAAATCATTCTGTTTTAAGTAGTATAACTGATATATGTTCCAGCCAGAAGGCACATACTGAATGCCCACAAATTGCTTTATTCAGTGATGAGTTAGGTAAGGATTTAGGTATTTATTTAAATAGAATGTGTATAGGACAGTCAATTTCCAATTTTTGTATGCCTGGAGCTACTTACAGTAATAATCTAGAAGTTGCGACGGTTTTTGAAAAATTCTTTGCTGACATTCCGGTCTCAACTACCAAAAATCTAAATTCCTCACCTGAAGCTGCTGAAAAGCTACTTAGAGACAATGTAAAGGAATGTGATGTCAATTTTAAGTTCAGGGAAATTAACCCCAGAGACATTATTGATATATTTAAATTGCTGAATGTCAAAAATACAACTGATCTCTGGGGAATATCTACAAAAATTATTAAATCTGTAATTGACATCATAGCTCCTCATCTTGCAATGATTTTCAGTGACTGCATAAAGAGTGGTGTTTTTCCTGACTTAATGAAGCACAGTAAGATTGTACCATTATTTAAAGCGGGAATTAAATCTGATCCAACAAATTATAGGCCTATATCGATTTTACCAACTCTTAGTAAAAATTTTAAAAAATAATTTTAAAACAATTATTGGTACATTTTAATTCAAACAATTTATTACATGACAATCAATACGGATTTACTAAGGGTCCATCCACAACGGATGCTGGTATAGGTCTTCTTTGTAGTATATTTCAAGCTTGGGAGGAGTCACAGGACGCTCTAGGTGTCTTTTGCGACCTCTCCAAAGCCTTCGATTGTGTGGATCACGCTACATTGATCAGGAAATTGCGCCACTATGGCATAAAGGACTCAGCTCTTAGCCTCTTGACTTCTTACCTTATAAACAGGACTCAAAGGGTTGAAGTAAACGGTAACAGGTCCAATGGAACCAAAATAGAATTAGGTGTCCCACAGGGATCTATTTTAGGCTCATTTCTTTTTCTCATCTATATAAATGACTTACCTTACCTTGTTAAAGAAAATGATAATGAGATAGTACTTTTTGCTGATGACATTTCACTTATTTTTAAAGTGAAGCGACAACAGTCAAATTATGACGAGGTAAACAGTGCTCTCAAAAATAGTACATTGGTTTAATGCTAATAACTTACTTTTAAATTCCAGTAAAACTAAATGTGTAAAGTTCACTTTGCCCAATGTTAGGCAAGTCCAAACCAATGTACTATTGAATGATGAGAAGATAAATTTTGTAGACACCACTGTATTCTTAGGTATAACACTTGATAGTAAATTACAGTGGGGTCCTCATATTGTTAATCTTGCAGGTAGGCTCAGTTCTGCGGCATATGCAGTCAGAAAAATCTGAGAAATTTCTGATGAAGACACGGCACGATTAGTATATTTTAGTTATTTTCATAGTAGAATGTCATATGGAATCCTTTTATGGGGAAGCGCTGCCGACATTAATACAATATTTGTGCTGCAGAAGCGAGCCATACGCTTTATTTATAAAATGTCTTCTTTTGAATCTCTGAGAGATAAATTTAAAGAAATTGGTATTCTAACTGTTGCTTCTCAATACATTTTGGATAATGTAATATATGTTAGAAAAAATATAAGTAAATTTAAAGCTAAAAGTGACATTCACTGTAGGAACACCAGAAATAAGCACAAGCTGGATTTGCCGATGATCAGACTTAATAAGGTTAGTAAATCTTTTAAAGGTCAGTGTATACGCCTGTACAATAAAATCCCAGAAAACGTTTAAAATCTTTCGATTAATAAATTTAAAAAAGTAGTCAAAGAACGTTTGTGTGTATAAGGTCAATGATTTCATAAACGATGGCACATCTTGGGAGTAGGATGGCTGCTTGCAAGGCTACTTCTACATCAATATAATATGACTTACAATAATCATGTATGGATGGATTGTATAATAATTTTAAGTTACAATTGTAAATTTTATTTTAAAAAGCTTAATTTTTTTCTCACTTTTTTGGTAAAAAGTGGGACCCCGTGCGAGTTTCTTACGCCGGTTCTTCTCGCCGGGATAGTTCCCGAACCGGTGGTAGGCACCAGTAGTATCAACGTTCTGAAAGTATTTGTTGCAAATCTATTCGGAAATAAAACAATTTTTATTTTATTTTTTATTTTATTTTATTTTATGTCAAAATTGGTTTTGTTGGTTTTTCTTAAGTTTAGTGTTTGTATTGTTTACAATAATATGTTTTAAAATAATATTTTAAGTGCACTCCAGTCGCTCTTCAAGGCGCAAATGACGACGGGCCGCCCGTTGCGACCATTCATGTACAGACTTGCCCGTGCCCGTGAAATGCGTTGCTGGTCGTTCTTATCTCCATAGGGGTATGCCGTCGTATGACACCTGAACAAGTAAACTTTCAGCTTTTATAAAACGACGAAAGTCTAGCGGTCGCTGGATCTTACTCTATCATTATATTCAACTATCGACCATTGTTCAGTCATTTCCTTCCAAATATTTCTTCAGCTGCACAATAAATTACGGGCTTATTGGTCACCCATCGTACTTCTGATTTTGGGAATATTTAGAAAGGCGTAAACGTGTAATTGAATGCTGTGCTGGGATTATTCTGGATTATTCCGGATCATGTAGGGTAAACAGTAATCTCCCACGGGGCTCCGGGTCAGGATGGGAACCTGCCCGGCTTAGCTAGTCCCGGCGCCGAGGGGAACTCTTTAGTTTGCCTAAGCGTTCCCTAACTTGGTGGAAGTCCGGTCCCTTGTGAGGTAGACCGGCCGGTCGTGGAGGAAGTCCTGTGTTAGACAGATCCAGGATATCCCTCCGTATACGGCTGAAGGCAAACCGCAGGTGGTTTTAGTGGGTAAACCACGGGTGGGTCGGGAGTCCCACATACCCCCGGGGTGCTTCAGCTTAGCTGAGGCACATCCCCAACCCGGGGCACCCATAAAGGGTTTCCCCTGCGCATCAAAAAAAAAAGGGTAAACAGTAATCACGAACCTGTCGGGACTTTTCAAATCTTGGGTTCCGTTCCCAAAGGGTAAAAAGGGACGCTGTTACTAAAAATTCGCTTTTGTGTGTCCGCCTTTTATCGGGCTCTCAAAGGCAAAAATATACTTTTCTCTTTAAAAAAATATTACAATGAAAATATAATATTATTTTTAAGAGCTAATTCCTTATTAATATTAAAATACTTTAAAGATTTTCGCTAACAAGAGTCTTTGTATTCATAATAAATGAGATAGAAATAAGTAAAAATCCAAGATAGAATAAAAATCAACATAAGAAAGGCCGGATTCGAAGTAACGAATTAAAACGCGTAGCGTCTCGGCGAATCTTCGAGATTAGTGGGGCTTAACTTAAGCCGATAGAAAACGTTTGTATTTATTTCAGCTAAGTACTTTATAACATATTAGATGATGCCCGCAACTCCGTTGCGCCAAAAATAGTTTATCGCGCGGGAACCGTACATTTTTTCGGGATAAAATGTATCCTATGTCCTTTCCCAGGACTCAAAGTATCTCTGTACCAAATTTCAGCTCAATCGGTTCAGCCGTTTAGGCGTGAAGAGGTAACAGACAGACAGACAGACAGACAGACCGACAGACAGACGGACAGACAGACAGACAGACACACTTTCGCATTTGTAATATTAGTATGGATATGGATAAATTGCTCATACAATATATTAACACCTAATACATGTACATAAATCGACTTTATAATTGAAGACGTAAGTGGAAGAACACAATAACCAACAGTTAAAAAAATCAATTTTTGTACTGTTAGTTATTGTGTTTTATTTTAAAAAAATGGAGGCTTTAGAGCCGGAAGAATGATTTGAAATAAAAAAAAAATGTGCACTTTTTGTGTAGCCACTAACCAGATATATTAGCCAGGTGATGAAGCATAGATAAGTTACAGGGTTTGTTCAAATGATAAGGGGGAAAATGAATAAATGCCCGAATGTTACAAAATGTTAGTTATCGTGTTCTTCAACTCACGTCTTCAATGTACTCGTGTAGCATCCATTCTTCCATACTAATATTAATAATGCAAAAGTGTGTCTGTCTGTCTATCTGTTACATTTCACGCCCAACCGCTCGACCAATTTTGGTCAAATTTTTGACACGTTGAGTCTCGAGATATTTATATAGAGTCACATACTTAGATATTTTTTATCCCGAAAAAATGTACGGTTCCCGCATGATAAACGAATTTCGGCACAACGAGTTGCAGGCTTCATCTAGCCAGAGAAATTAATGCATTAGCAGATGTTGTGAGTTGTAACTACGTTATTTGGTCGAGCTATGGCCAAACCAACAGATATCACGACCAAGTGGGGGCCCCTAGACGATCAATTATTTGTGCAATATCATTAAACAAAATGATTAAACAATTTATTACAATAAGATTGAAAAGCGCGCAAGTGCAATATTATCCCTAGACGTTCAATAATATTGCATAATACGTGATGTTGCGCAATAAAATTAATCGTCTAGGGGCCCGCTAACATTGACTTGACACAAGGGCCTGCAGTAGGTATTCACTTTCATTGGAGCAAGTGCAGGTGATTAGTTCGGGTGATTAGTGATTAGGAGAGACTTGCGCTAATCAGTCGCTGTCCACACTTTCTCCTGATTACTAATCACCTACAATAATCACCTGCGCTTATCACTGGTCAAAGTGAATACAGGCTATAATATGCATTGGCGCTTCATGACATTGAGACGGTAACGGTTCGGGCTCTAAACTCATGTCACATGTGTTAGGGGTACCTTTCTTACCTCCTTCCAAAAAGCAGGAGATTTCTCAATTTGACCGTATGTATGTTCTGTTTTTTATTCGAAAAAACCTAAAGTCTATCGTGGTTAGCGCCAGGAGTAAAAAGTAAAATTAAAATAGAACCTATCAGCCTATGTGTTAATCTAGGATGTCATCATATAATATTTAATATTTATACTTTTACTACTATTTTCACTTAAGACCGCCTTACAAAAACGGAAGACATACATTTTAAAATATTATGATGTAAAAAATCCTTTATTATATAAACTACAACAGTACAGCCAAAATTCATGTGAGTAATGAAAGCCTGGCTCAGATCTAAACCACGTCAATACAACCGCAGCAGTCTAGAATTACAAACGGTCTGAATAACAATGTATAAATATACGAGACAGCGCATCGTAATTATTCACTTTTTAACCGACTTCCAAAAAACGAGGAGGTTATATGTTCGGCTGTGGATATATATATATATTTTTTTTTTTTTTTTTTTGTATGTTCAACGATTACTCCGCCGTTTGTGAACCGATTTTCGAAATTTTTGTTTTGTTGTATTAGGTTTCACTCCAATTTGGTACCATGTTCACAAAAGTGGTGATCTGATGATGGGATCCATGAGTAATCGAGGGAACTCCTCGAAATTTATATGGAAACATATGGTGATTTTGATTTTATGAGAAGCATCCTGAGCATATGCTACCAAAACGCAAGATTCTTCACCAAGGTATACTATGGTTCCGAAGATACTAAGAGAACTCTGGATTCCTTTTAGATACAAGTTTGGGGGTTTAGGCGCTGTTTTAAGAACTGAAAGCATATGCTACTATACAAATTATATTCATCATCATAATCATCATTTTCACGTCAGGGTCACCAATGTCACCAAAATTGAACATAACAAAATATTCAACCTTATCTCCAGAGCGTAAGGCACACATTTGACATTACTTCTGAGAAGTAAGTTGCTTCGATAATACAAGTAACATGCTAGAGTGCACAGCTGTCACACTTACCAATCACGGCCACGGGCGGCCGTAGACTTCTCAAGCGATACTATGTATTACAATAATAAAGATAAAGTTTAAAATCATATGACAATGAAAGCCTCGCCGCTGCCGCGCTGCTAAAATTCCGGTTTGGCGCGGCTCTGGCACGTGTCCACGTCGATTTTTTTTAATGTATTGTTCAAAATTATCTGCAGCTGATATTATATTTTGTAAGTGTGACTGTTAACAAATTGTAATAAGATACGTAGAATAGTATACAGGTGTATTAGGATTCATACCGGAATGGCGCAGGCGAGGCGAACAGTTTCAGTGTCATATGATTTTAAACTTTATCTTCATTGTTGTAATAGATAGTATCGCTTGAGAAATCTACGGCCGCCCGTGGATGCTCGTGGACTCTTGCGGCCGCCGGCGGCGTCAATTTCTCAAGCGATACTATGCATTACAATAAAGTTTAAAATCATATGACACTGAAACTGCTCGCCTCGCCTCTGCCATTCGGTGTGAATCGGCCCTAATCTACGTATAGTACGCGATGATTTTACTAGGTAACTAAAAAGAGTGAAATTATTATTTTTAACAAAAAATTAAAACCGACTTCCAAGGTAAAAACAATAATAACATCCTTATAATATGAACTAAAAAGTATTAAATAATTTTTCCTATCTCATGGTGCCTTTTTCCGAATTCGGCTAAAACTCAACTATTTCTGTACTCAATCTTCATAATTTTGAAGTCGGTGCCAGTTACAAATGCTTCAAATATTCTGGTATCTGGATTCAGCTATATCTGGTACCGACTTCAAAATTATGAAGATTGAGTACAGAAATAGTTGAGTTTTAGCCGAATTCGGAAAAAGGCACCATGAGATAGGAAAAATTATTTAATACTTTTTAGTTCATATTATAAGGATGTTATTATTGTTTTTACCTTGGAAGTCGGTTTTAATTTTTTGTTATAAACAAACTTTTTGTTGGACATTGACAACAAGGTAAGCTTCGTAGTTCTAGAAACAAACAAAAAGTTAAAAACTATGAGTTAATGCTGTTACAAATTATATTATTAAACTAGACATTCCGCGCGGCTTCGTCCGCGTAAATTAGATATTTCACAGACAAATTAGTTCACAAAAAATACCCTATGATCCTACACGTAGTCTATTTCTTATCTGTGGCATATAACATACAAATTGCTCCAGTAGTTCGTGAGATAAGCCCTTTCAAATAATTTCCCTCGTTTTTTCACATTTTCCTCTATTTCTTCGCTCTCATTAGTCTTAGCGTGATAAAATATTGCCTAAATAAAATAAATGGGCTATCTAACATCGAAAGAATTTTTCAAATCGGACCAGTAGTTCCTAAGATTAGCGCGTTCAAATAATTTCCCCCGTTTTTTCTACATTTTCCTCTATTTCTTAGCTTCTATTAGTCTTAGCGTGATAAAAATATATAGCCTATAGCCTCGATAAATGGGCTATCTAACACTGAAATAATTTTTCAAATTGGACCAGTAATTTCTTCTCTTCAAACAAACAAACAAACTCTTCCGCTTTATAATATTAGTATAACTTAGCATTGTATAGATATCAATTTCTACGAGAGAAATTGATTCAGAGGCATATTACGGCGGATTACGTTTTTATTAGTTAGGCGTACAGAACAAGACAAACATTGACTTGACATAACCAGACCAAGTTATGTAGGTCTGCCGTCTGTCTATAAATCAGTTTTCCTATAATATTAAGGGCCTGTTTCACCGCTTCCTGATAAGGCTATCCATCACTTAACTTGACACATAGAGTATGGAGAATCTGTCAAATAAGCCTATCGGGCACCTTATCAGGAAGCGGTGAAACAGGCCATAAGTAGGTATTCAAGGTAATCAAAACACAACTTCGATACGAAGAGACAAATTTGCTCAGTATTTCGTATTAAGATGGTCTCCAGAGTCATTAAGCCAATAAGAATGAATACAGAAAGATAATATTATGTATTAATATTATATGTATTATTATAATATTTCTTAGCTTCAAACATTTGGGGCATTTGCTGCTGGAAGCGAAATTGTACTAAAAGACTCTCATAAAAAGTTAGTATTTTTTATGATATAACCCACTAACTAAAAATTTAAATCCACACAAAATTGTATGATGGCCTTTCTTGAAAACATTATCATAACACATTATTCCGCGCAGTAATACTGCCTCAACCGAAAGCCTCAAATCCGAATAACTTTATGCAAACCGGCTGCGATTCCTCGAAAACCCGGGAAAGGTTTTTTTTGTTATCTATAAGGGGGTCCACAAATTACGTGAGGTGTTTAGGGGGGTAGGGGGTCGAGTCAAATCTCATCTAATCTCACGTTGGGGAGAGGGGGGTCTCGGCAAATCTTACGTAATTTTTTTATCAACAAAATAATACTATTTTGGTCCATTTCATCCAGATTGTACGTATGCTTAAGATTTAATTGTAAGCGTAATCGTTATACGACTAAGATAATTCACAAATTTGTTCAAAAGAAAATCTACTAACTGTCAAACCAAACGTTTACGTGAGAAATCCACATTTTGAAAAATGTCACGTGAGATTGGGGGGGGGGGGGAAGGGGGTTGAAAATCTCACGAAATCTCACCAAGCGGGGAGGGGAGGTCAAAAAATTCAAAAAAATACCTCACGCAATTTGTGGACGCCCCCTAAAAGAATAGGGTTCCGTGCCCATTCTGGCGTTAGTTAAGTCCATCAGTCTGTTCGGAATGACAAGAGCACAATATCTAAGACTGCGGTTACACGGTCAGTCTGGCGTCAGTCCATCAGTTTGGTCAGGAATGATGGGAGAATCATCCTAGTTATCCTTTTCCCGGACTCAAAGTATCACCATGCCAAATTTCAACAAAATCGGTTCAGTGGTTGGAGCGTGAAGAGGTAACAGACACACTAGAGCATTCATAATATTATGAGTTTGGAACTATTTTTGTTCCAAATTGCGTATAAATCTTCTTCGCGTAAATATTTAACACGAATTCATAAGTGTATTTTCAATTAGTATGACTAGTATAACATTTTAAACTTTCGCGTTGTATTCTTATAAAAACGTTGAGAAAAAGTATGTGCTCGTAGTAGCATTACTATTTAAATAAGTCGCGCTAAGTCCCGATTAATAAGTTTTAATTAGTATGACTAGTAATCAAGCAAATTAATTTTAGTAATAAACTTAACTTTATTGCTTAGGCGGCTTAACTTGTAAGTCAAATCTCAATATACTAGTATCGGATAATCGATAATACCATAATACTCTGCCTGGCTAAGGCCTCTCCAAGTCAGAGAGATTATAATGATTTATTTATGACTATACATAAAATCAATATACGTTGAACACTAATTAAGGAAACGCCGTGAGTTATACCGATGTAGAGCTGCTACATATAGTGATATTATTATTGAAGACTTAGGGCCTGTTTCACCACTTCCTGATAAGGCTATCCACCACTTTACTTGACACATAGAGTATGGAGGATCTGTCAAACAAGCATATCTGGCACATTATCAGGAAGTGGTGAAACAGGCCCTTAACCTGTCAAGATAATTGGTGGATAGCCTATTCGTCACTTATTAGGAAGTGGTAAAACAGGCCCTAAGGGGCCGGGTGCCGTCAAAATTCTCATAGTATATGTAATACCAAAATCATTTTCTCATACGAAAATATTTAACATGTTTGAGTTATTTTTCAGCTTAAAATAGTAATTACCTAGGTTCCTGCACAAAAAATTACTACAAAATATTTAAACACTAAAAATATAGTAAAACACTAAAAAATCCACACTAATATTATAAATGCGAAAGTGTGTCTGTCTGTCTGTCTGTCCGTCTGTCTGTCTGTCTGTCTGTCTGTTACCTCTTCACGCCTAAACCGCTAAACCGATTTTGCTGAAATTTGGTATGGGGATACTTTGAGTCCTGGGAAAGGACATAGGATACTTTTTATTCCGTAAAAATGTACGGTTCCCGCGCGATAAACGAATTTTGGCGCAACGAAGTTGCGGGCGTCATCTAGTATAAAAAATATAAATAAACTGTAAAAAATATTTTTTAGTATTTAAATATTTTATAGTAAATTTACTATTGATTTATATATTTTTTAGTGTTTTACTATATTCTTTAGTGTTTAAATATTTTGTACTAAGTAAATTTTTGTGCAGGAATCTAGGTAATTACTATTTTAAGCTGAAAAATAACTCAAACGTGTTAAATATTTTCGTATGAGAAAATGATTTTGGGATTACGTATGTATTCAGAGAATTTCGATGGGCACCCGGCCTCGGTGACCTTAGGGGCTGTTTTATCACTTCTTGATAAGTGCCGGATAGGCTTTCCACAACTTATCTGGCACATAAAGTATGGAGTATATTCTGTCAGATAAGTAATTGTGCATAGCCTATCCGGCACTCATCAGTAAATGGTGAAACAGTCCCTTAGTATGGATTTTTTGTCAAATGCTTCGTGATTTACGAAGCATTTGACAAAAAATGTTCATACACGATAAAGTTAACTGTTTGGGCAATCAAACATTTAATGAACCTGTTCCAGGCGATATATTTCAATAGTATTCTAAAGGCCTTAATTCTCTGAAGTGATTTTACTTCTTTAACGGAGTTTTGCTATTCACAAGATGAGTAAACATTTTTAACCCTCGTGATAATAATAATAGCTCTCACACCGATTTCGGTGACGGTGGCCGGTTTCATTGAAACCAGGCCAGCTACGCAGGACTTGGAAATAACATGCTTCCAACGCGGGAATCGAAGCCACGACCTCCGAGTCAAGAGCCGCGCTCTATACCACTAGACCACGGAGGCGTTAACTCTCGTAAGGGCATGTAACGACCACGAAAAATCACAAGGAACAGGATGAGTAGACCGTCGGTAGGCGTAGAAGTGGAAGCAATAACATCTTCTTTGTCTACTGCAAGGCCAAAATGTTTCTCGCTCGCTCCTAAAATTTCGTTCCTGAAGAGCAATTCGTTATTTTTAATCGCTAAAACGATAAATAATGATCGGAGCCTGTAGCAATACGTTTTCTTAATCGCCTCTTAAACGTCAACGTCAAACTGTTATCGAACGCTTGTGTAAATTACATACATTTTGATCGGCGATTCCGTAAAAATACGATAAAAGAAAGGTCTTAGCTAAAGGGCCAGATTTGCCTATTATCACATTTCCACAGTTATCCGCTGTGCATTAGAGACAGCAAGTCAATATTTGCGTCGCCCAAATCAATCAGTCCATGCAACAATTACAACTGTGTACCAGTTTAATTGAGAACAAATATTACACTGGCATGGAGATTGGAGAACCACCGCAGTCGAAAGCGTTGTAATGTTCTAACAATCTGATTTGTCAACGCTATCGGCGTTCATTATCTCATTGATTTTAACGTCGTTATTATGACTACTGAACTTAATATTTAGTTCTTAAGGCCATCCCATACATTTGCCGCATTGAGATCGCACCAAAACCCTATTTTTTACTTAACTTAGTTCAAAATTGACCTAAAAAAATTAAAACGTGGAATATCATGTAATTTATGATATTGTCGATCTATTGGCGTGTGTTTCAAATAAAAGTAATTTGTAAATACTAAGGAGATGCTGAATGTATGCTTGAATTTTAATAAATTGGTTTTACTTTGGTAGCTGATATCATGAGTATAATAAAATAAAATATAAATTTTAAAACGTGGAAAGGAATGTTGATATACTGAAGATTATTGCTGTATTTTTATTATAACTTTGTAGCTTTCAAATTATGAGTTTATAAGGCTCTAAATACAGTAAATTACGGAATCTCCGTAGAAAAGACCCTTAATCGAGATGGATAGACAAGCAGCAATAGCCTAAGCTTTATACAAACCTAATATAGAATAGCTGGACAGATATAATTATACAACGATTATTTATTGAGCTATAGGGGCTCATTTTTATACTCTGGATACGGAAGAAGAAAAAGTAAAATATCTTCTAATATTATAAATGCGAAAGGATGTCGATGACTTTTTCAATTTGTCTGTCATTTCTTTACCAGACTTAGGCTCCAATTCCACCAGAGCTGAGCGGAGCTGTGTTGCGAGAAATGTGTTTTTGAGAACCAATAGCATCGCCGCGCTGAGCGATGTCATGGCAAAGTGATGTCAATGATGCAATTCTATTGGTTTCAAAAACACATTCCTCGCAACACAGCTCCGCTCAGCTCTGGTGGAAAGGCAGCCTTAAGGCCACGTTTCCACTGAAGCGGAGCGGAGAGGAGCTTAGTGGTGCCAAATTGACCAATCACGATGCTCGAAATCTTCGCTCCGCTTCGCTGTCATTCCGCTGGAATAGCACGATTGGTCAATTCGGGCACCGCTAAGCTTCTCTCCGCTCCGCAGACCTCCGCTTCAGTGGAACCGAACCGCTAAAACGATTCAGATATGAACCGGGAAAGGAAAACGCATTACACTAAGTTTTTACGATATTAATGAATTTCGATGCCAAAAAGTTGCGAGCAACATCTAGTATAATGTTTTCAACTAAAACGTTTTTATACGTTTTAACTACTAACGCCATAATATAAGGAAATAAATTAGTTATAGCTCTTTGTGTTATATAATTTTAACAGTTATAAAACTTTTGCTGTCAATAAAATATAATAGTATTCCTTACGACCGTTTGATCGTTTCAACATAAAATTTCATCAATAACTGCCACTGCTTTTATTACTTTTGAATAATTTCACGACTTTTATATTTGTTTGAACTGACTGGTACACATTTTCGATATATCTGGAACCTATGACATATTGAATAATATGAACAACAAGGCAAAATTTTCAGTGATATCCAAAGGAGCCCTATTTGTACTAGAACGAAGCCATTTTAATTTTGGATTACGATAATATTAACTATCCTGTTAAACTGTCTGTCTGTTTTTCTGTTTCGTAATACCTCTTCATCTATAAGCTACTAAATCGTACTTTGATGAGGTTCCGTATTACTTAGAGTTTCGGGAAATGACATAGGAAATGTTTTAATTCTGGAAACATAATATTTAACTCTTTTCTTATAAAAATATTTATATTCAAGGTCCGCTGCATTTAGCTGCCATGTGATGTATTCTACAGTTATATGCCGGACAAAGATAAATGTACCTTGTATAATTATTATGTGTCAATACTTTAACTAGTAAAGGCAAGCGTTGTCACAAGATGCAGATTTACATTCAGTAACTGAAGTTATACCACTGCCGTGTCAGTGCACTCTGTCACAGTGTAAATTTATTTGAAGTCAGCACAGTACACTGACAACAGACACTGGCTCAATATAAAAATGCCTTTATTATCTAAACACATTAGGCTGAATTACGCCGACGTAAATTCCGCCGCGTTTACGCCGCGTAACAAACGCTTACAAAATACGGACGGAACGCGACAGACGACATACTATGCAAAGATTCCGTCGCGAGCCGAATTTCCGTCGAGCCGAGTCGAGCGTAAAGTTCGGCAGCGATTCGGCGGTAATGTTTTGTATAGCGACGGAATTATCAAAACCGAACATAGCAAATCCAACCTTAACTCCAAAGTATTAACGCACACATTACATCTGAGAATTTTAAATACTCACGCGCGCGTTCCGCAATGGAATTTAAGCCGCGAAATTTCGGCTCTTCGCGTAATCTATAGTGTGTCGCATCAGACGTAAGCGGCTACGGCGTAATTCAGCCTAGTGTGTTTAGACCCATACAGGTAGTGCCAGGTCAGCACTGATATGTCAGTGGACTGACGTCAGTTACTGACTCAATGTAAATCTACCTTAAAGGTGTAATTAATTTATTTACTGATACTTACCGACAACTGTCAAGTGTATCCGCCTCACTAGCGGCGGGTGCGTCGAGATCTGGCACTCGTAGTATCCTTCGTCTCGCTCACTCACGTACTGTATGAGCAGGCGCCAGTCGTTGGGCTGCTCGAACGCCAGCGCGTACCGCGAGTCAGCGGAGTAAGTATGGCGGCCGAAAGAGAGTAGGTGTAGGTCGTCTCCTTTCCGCTTCACCCATGATATCTAAGAAAAAAAAGTTAAAATCGTCATTTGAAGTGGAAAGTTCTATAGCGGCCTTGTGCAGTTTTTTGTGATAGGAAAAAAAGTTACGCACGACACAATATTATGGCATCATCGAAAATTCCTAAGACGGAGGGAGAGGCAAACGGCGCGGCGTAGTAAGCTCTAAGGCTGAGAGTCTCGAAATCAGCGAGCATCGGGGCGGTAGCGGCAGCGGCGCGGTAGCGGCGCGTTTCAATGTATAGATATTAAGGGCTGGTTTACACGTATTAAGTAGATAAGTAGTAACTAAATTCTAATTGTCATCTAGCTTAGGACTTACTAAATTTTAACTTGCTACTTGCTACTAAATTTTGTGTTTACATGCAATTGTCAACTTAAAATTAAGTTAAAATTTAGATAATTACTTATCTACTTAATACGTGTAAACCAGCCCTAACTGGCCTCGAAGGCAGCGGCGCGGCGAGCTTCGCGGGGCTTCACGCACCGCCGCCACCGCTCCCGCCCAGCTGCTCGCTGATTTCGAGGCTGAGGCCTTACTGCCGTCTTGGGTTTCAAGTTTAAATATGTGGCTATATTCTCAGAAGCTATTCCTTTGCAAGGTGGATATATTCAAGTTACGTTGTTCTCGTTTGTGTATCTGTTTGTTTTGTTTGTATATTGTGTGATGTGTTCAATGTATAGTGATTAGTGGTATAAATAAACGAATAAAGGTGATCGCACATTCATCAGCTATGCGTAGCTATGTACTATGCGTTTCACGCGTACGGCGCGTACGGTGCTGACAAATGTGCGATCAGCTTAATTATTATTATTCATTTTTATGATGTAATTATTGTAATTTGACAGTAGAATACGCCTCCACGATGACGACGACATACAAATCCTAGAATATAGTTTATATTGGCTTATTTCGACTTATGACGACCTCCGTGGCGCAGCGGTGAGCGTGTTGGTAGCTCAAGCCGGAGGTCGCGGGTTCGAGTCCCGCCGACGGAACAAAAAGTTTATAAAGTTCCTGGGTCATGGATGTGTATTAAATATGTGTATCATATAATAAAAATCTTAAATATATGTATAGTATAAAAGTAGTAAATATATTTCCGTTGTCTGGTACCCGTAACACAAGTCCATCAGGTACTTAGCACAGGGCCAGACTGACGTGGTGTGAAGCGTCCATAGATATTATATTAGATATTATTATTATTATTTCGGTACAATAGATCCCACTAAAAACATATTTTCATGTAAAATGTTGCCAAGACGACTATAATATAAGGTTTGCCCTGTGGAAAAAGATATCAGTAAATACATATTAACTGATATGCAGAATTTGTTCAATTGTTAGGTCGGTAGAGATAGGCCGTGTAGATTTAGAAGCTTGGCTCTACATGAGATCTGATATCTTTTCCACAGGGCAAACCTTATGTCGTCGTGGCAACATTTAACATGAAATGTTTTTAGTGGGATATCAATTATTTTTGTAAGTTGGTTCTTGTAAGTACTTATTAATAGGTTTTTTAGTTACTGTCTACAGTCCCATGTAAACTTTCAACTCCTAATTCATACATTACATTACGAATAAGAAGTAAAATAATGTTTTAAAGAGATTAACATGAAAATCACAAAATGACAATAGTCCATTGAAATGTTACATTTGCTTTAGAGGACGCAATTTTATTTTTGGAATATGTTGAGAGGCTCAATAGAAGCTTAACCTCAAGTTTGTGGGGTTGCCAATCTTGTCCCCCGGCCGCCATCTTGAAAAAAGGGGTGACAACACTATTTTCGTGATATCTCAGAATCTATACGTCTTACAAAAAATTTGTAAGAATATAATTTGTTGCAAATTATTTTGCCTACAAATATGTTTATATAACTTTTTACCCTAAATTAAAAATTTAAAAAGTTATAAGCAAAAAAGTGAATTTTTTTAGAAGGTTTATTATCACTTTTTAACTTTGTATAACACATTTTACAAAAAAAATATGGGACAAAGGCGGCGACCCCACAAACTTGAGGTTAAGCTTCTATTGAGCCCCCCAACATATTCCGAAAATAAAATTGCGTCCTCTAATAAATGCAATATTCGGTCCTAAAATTGTAACATTTCAATGGACTACAACGATTTTGCTAATGTAATGAAATCTTCAAAGGAGATAAAGATATTAATATTTACTCGTGTCCTTTTATCCGAGCATCAAATTATCAGACTTGCTATATTAAAGCCGAACTTGAGAGGTTATCATACCTAAGATAGAAGCCTTAGCTAAGAAAAGCATTATAATAACGTCTTACTAGCAAACTTATTGGAACATACAATAAAGGTTGAATACCCTTCAATTTTTAACGAATTTGATACATCTGGCGTCAGAAACAACTAGTTTTTTTCTTCTTTAGACATTCTGTCCAATTTTGTGAATTACTTTTTTATTTCAAACGCTACTAAAACTAATATTAGATGAACCTTAAAGCTAGTTAAAGTTACCCTATTTGTTTTTTAAAACTTTGGTTCTAAACTCGTATCATAGATCTCTTCCGTAAACAATTATTATTTCTTCCTGATTGTATCAAGTTTATTGCAATAAAAAAGTGTTTGTATGCGAATATTAAAGTTATAAAACCATTCATATCAATTTATCATAAACTTGAATAAATGTTATACCATGCATAATATTAAATAAAGATGGAAATAAGACTTTATGTGCCGATATGTGCCGAATAATGAAAAATGATAAAATTGCCATCAATATTACGAAAAGTTTACAAGAAACTGCGAAAATGTTTGTCGAAAGTCTTAAAAGTATTCCAAAGAGCCACCTCATTTGAATTCAGGGGAGCAACTATAATTTTCTGTCAAAATTATCTCGCAGCCCCGAATTTTAAAATTGAAAATAGGATTGTGATATCTACTTCAAAAATATTTTTACTTTCAACCACAAAGAGCGTTCGTAATGTACTTGCGCTCGCATTTCGGATGCAAGATGAAATATTACGTTATCAATGGTTATTTCCTTTTATGCTAGGTCAAAACGCATCTTATACAATTTTATAGATGGCAGATAGTGTTGGGTAGGCATCGGGCCTGTTCACTTTGATTAGTGCGAGTGCAGGTGATTAGTAATCGAGTACTTCTTCCAATTGCAAGCGCGCTTCTCGATGTTCGTCCATACTCGCTGGTCGACGGCTACAACAAAATTTACTAAACAGAGCCATCAAACAAGAATTTCACACCAATTGTACTGCAAACCTGCACTCCACAGCCTCAATTACTAATCACCTGCACTCGCACTAATCAAAGTGAATACAGGCCTTGATAAAATAAAATATAATATATAAAATAAAATATAATATATAATCCATACTAATATAATAAATGCGAAAGTGTGTCTGTCTGTCTGTGTTACCTCTTCACGCCCAAACCACTGAAGCGATTTTGCTGAAATTTGATATGGAGATACTTTGAGTCCCATGAAATAGTGTTGTGTTAATTGAGTGTTATTTAAAGACTAAGCTACTCTATGTATGATTGTCTTAAAGCTTAAATCGATAAATAATTTTTGAAAATATTACAGCTATAAAACTGAATTAAAATCGATTGCGATTAAAACTCTTTAAGAAGTCGCGTTATTAGTATTTTGTCTTCATTTTGGCCTTCGCAAAGTCAAAGTGTTGCTATTCCATTCATTGACTTTAAACATGGCCTTTTTTGACTGTTATGTACGTTCAAAGACGCAGAGCTAATGGTAAGTACATCTTTTGAACCATATCAAAAGGAAATAAGTTTGAAAACTGGTAAGCAGATTAAAAACCTCTTTGTTGTTGTAATCTGTAAAGTTAATTTAAATATTTTCGTAACTATGTACTTCTGATTAATTAGACAAAATATATTTTCTCCGGCCTCCTGCCTTTTACCTAGGGTTTTTAAGACCAAGGTAAGGTGGGGTATAGGCTATGTAATAGGTCTAATCTTATCCGAGTCTGAAATTAACCTCACTTTGTAATAACTATTGTGTTCCTTTTTTGGGTCGCCGGCAACATTTTGTGTTGAATAAAGCAAATAAGTTTTAAAAAAAATCGGTTGTCTGTAAAGTCGGTTTACTGACGATAGTTGAACGTGACAACGTATGACGTTGTCACGTTCAACTATCCTTAAACCCTTAACCCTCGCTTCCGAATCTCTATAAATATCGTATAATCTCTATATATGATCGTATCCAACGAAGGGCCGCTCGAATTGTTGACTGCCATAGTGTTTCAAACAGCTTGGACCCCTTGGAATGACGCCGAGATGTAGCTTCACTCTGCATCCTCTATCGGTTGTATCACGGGGAGTGCTCTGAGGAATTGTTCGGAATCATACCACCTGCAACTTTTCGCCATCGTCCCACGCGAAAAACATACCATCCTCATCACCTTGATGAGTGGCAGTCTTCCACAGTGCGTTTTTCGCGTAACTTTCTGCCGCGCACTGTAAAACTCTGGAATGAACTGTCACCAGCAGTTTTTCCGGACCTATACGACCTGCAAACCTTCAAGAAAAGAGCGTATTCCCTCTTAGAAGGCCGACAACGCACCTGCAGCTCTTCTGATGTTGCGAGTGTCCATGGGCGACGGTAGTTGCTTACCATCAGGTGACCCGTTTGCTCGTTTGCAACTTTAATAAAAAAAAAAAAAAAAAAAAAACAGATTATTTATTTTTCATTCAGAGTGTGGTCAATGTATCAAAGGTCATAACTAACCAAACTTCTTCATACAAAAGTCTTCTCTAAGTCATCGAAATACGTAATATAATGTTTCGAGACTAAGAGTCTTACGGTTGTTGAGAGACAACGTGCCTCTTTGTCGCTCGTTCCGCGCTCTCGCTTGCACTTCAAGCCTTAAATGGAACGCCTCAGAGCGAGGTAACGCCGCATGAACTGTCATGTTTTTCGTGCGCGCACCCCATCGTCAAAACCTAGTTATAATAACAGTGTAACGATTTTTTATGTTGCCTGTAAACACATACCAATGAGGTTCTATGGGAAATTCCATTGCTTAACCTCGACAAAAATAGAGGGGCATAAAACCTCGGTCAGAAATCGCGTACTTATATATTCGCGCGATATACTTACGTGCGATGACTCAAGTTGAGTTCTTAGGTTACGAGTAAAAGTACTCAAGAACACTTTTTCCGTACGCACGTTATTCAAACTAGGCTGCTTTACACTTGAACGTCTCTTCAAGCGTATTCACCGTTTGTGCCAAGGTTAGATTCATCTATGTATTAATGGGAAACTGTGTAAAAACCGGTTTGCGACCGGCTTTAAAGCCAGCCGCATACATGCGTTTTCCGTATGAGATTTTCGAATTCGTTTTCCGTATTCGGAAATCCGAATGCATGCGTTCACGGGTGAAAAAATCGAACGTTTGCGCTAGTCTCGCGGAATTCCGAATACGGATAACAAATTCGGAAATCGAATACGGAAAACGTGCGTTTGCTGCCAGCCTTAGACATGAAAGAACGTAATTAAGTGTGTTATTAAAACTCAACATTACTTACAGTCTTCTCGCCCAAATCGTGCACGCGGCAGTGTAGGTGCACGTGCGTCCCCATTTGTGCTGTCACGTTGTTCGTCGACGGCTCGTCCTCGAAGAAGGGCAGCGGCTCCAGCGTCGACGTGGACACATCTTCTTCCTCTTCATAGATCTCCGTAAAGATCTCATGCCAGAATGGACCGCTTATCACCTTCTTATCGCCCGTTTGGAAGTCTGAAAAAATCGCAAATGTTATGGCTGGTTTACACGTATTAAGCTGATAAGTAGTTAACTAAATTTTAACTTAATTTCAAGTTAACAAGTAACAAGTTAAAATTTAGTTATTATACTAAACAAGGAAATTAGAATTTTGACTATTTTCTATTAAGTTGGCAGACGGGGCTTGTCACTTGACACATTTCGGGCAGGCACTTCAAATTAAGCTAAAATTTAGTTACTACTTATCCACTTAATACGTGTAAACCAGGCCTTAGACAGTGGAATAAGTAGCGCCTTGCATCACGCTATCAAAGTGTTCCGAGTTGACAATTTAATTGACACATCTTCGGATCCCTAATGGCTGGTTTACACGTATTAAGTAGATAAGTAGTAACTAAATTCTAATTGTCATCTAGCTTAGGACTTACTAAATTTTAACTTGCTACTTGCTACTAAATTTTGTGTTTACACGCAATTAACAACTTAAAATTAAGTTAAAATTTAGTTAATTACTTATCTACTTAATACATGTAAACCAGCCCTAAGGGTCAATTCAGACCGCAACGCAACGCGTAGATGCATTTCTAAAGTATGGATTTGACAGATTTGCAAGACTTCTCACATAATTAAAATCTGTGAATTCAATTTAAAATAAATAATTAATTCACGCGCCGCGTTGTGGTCTGAATTGACCCTTAGGCTTCTTACAGATGAACGGCACTTGTCGACGGCTGCCGTCGACGCGTGCCTTCAACAAGTGCCGTTCGTCTGTAAGACGCCTAAATAAACAAATATCGTGACTATACAAAGCGATAATACTTAAATATGTGTATGACCGGTTGTATATAGAGTTGTGTGTGAACTGTGAAAGTAGTAGACCTGGGGCCAGTGACAGATTTTCATGACCAATTCCCTCCCAACCGAAACTTCGTAAAATGAATAAGGGACTTATACTATAAATACTAGCGACCGTTAGTTGCGACTCCGTTGGTGGGTTGGGCAGTGGCAGCCTCCCAAAGATGAAGAAAAAAATTTTTTTTCAATCATTTCCTCTCATTTGAAAATGTCTTTCAGCGCTGCTACTTTCACAGTGAACTCTCTACAAGGTACACGTACACACCCTAAAGTATTATCACTAATTATTTTTGCTACACCCTGTATAAAGTTTAATATTGGAGAAAATGACATTAATTTTCATGAAAGCAGAAGCTGACATTAATTTTCATTCATAGTAACATATGAACGATCACCAGAAATTTTTAACTGAGAGGAAATCATTAAAAAAATTTTTTTTTTCATGTTCAAGGAGCCAGCTGACTTATAATCCACCGTGTTATGGTCAGCTGACTATGTTTTTCTTTCAAAATACAACATAAACTATTATACTCTGATGAATTTTCAAATGAGAGGAAATGACTGAAAAAAAAATTTTATTTCTTCATGTTTGGGAGGCTGCCACTGCCCACCCCACCCACGGAGTCGCAGCTGACGCTCGCTAGTATTTATAGAATAAGTCCCTTATGCATTTTACAAAGTTTCGCCCGGGAGGAAATCATTGACCAAAAATTTACCTGGTTCCCGGGCCATAGCAGCCCTGAGTTGAGGTTAAAGACGGGCTTCGTCCTAACACTTCTCTTGGTCGGATGTCCATTTTAAGCACACGCCACAATAATATCGACTGAGTATTTAGGCCAGGGCATTGATAATAAAGAAAGGTTAATAATTCTTCTAATAAAATACATATATGTATAAATGTTTACATAGGTTACACTGTTAAAATCTTATGTCAAGAAACAATGTGGATAAACGTTTCTGTAAAAATTACTCATATTTTTGGCAACATGAAATTCTTCTGTATACATTGTTATGAAGTAAGAATTTATCCTAGCTTAATATTTATACAGTTCAAGAGAAATAGACTGTATAAGTAGGCCAATTTTTATAGATAGACATTAACCGATAAAATGTAATTACGCGTAAACACTAAATTATTTGCTCATTTCGCATAAAGTAGTCCATAAAAAAACTAATCCCAATAAGTCTGAGCTTTAATATCCACAATATTATCTTGTTTCGTTTCTAATTTTATAAATGTGTTTTCGGGACAGTTGGGATATTAACCGCAATTTGGTCGACGGCTACATAATTTCACTGCATGCGTACTTTGCTTGGAATGTTGAATCTAGGCATTTTATTTGCCTTTGTTTTGACTACATTAGAGTAGTTTATTTAGGTTATCTCTGTAGTGAAATATATAAAACATTTTTGGAAACACTACAAAGTTACATTTTTTGGGAATACTAGTGGTACGGGAAAAGTATGTACTACATTTGTATAGTTACCTCTTTACACCTTAATAGCTTAATTGAACCGGTTAAGATAAAACTACTTAAAATATGCTCAAGGTGTTAATCAGCTACTGATCAGTAGTTTCGACGCTGCGTTGGAGAAAACCTACAAAGTCAAAAACTCTATTGACCTAAGGCCCGTATGAATAGTCAGTACTAAAGATGTATCTCGGTCTCAAGACACGGTTCAGGCTGTGTGATTGGTTGGCTGTCAAAATTTGGACCAATCACAGAGCCGAACCCCGTCTTGAGACCGGGTCGTATCTTAAGCACTGACTATTTAAACGGGCATCGGGTAAAAATAAGGCTCGAAGAGCTAAATAAACGCTTAATAAAATTCACCCAAAATGAGTTAATTTTCCAACAAAAAGTACATCATTACTCAACAAGACTTGAACTTACAGGACGGAAACTAAATTGCGACGAGAACTCTTGTAAAATTGAAAACACTGAAACGAATATTAAATAAATGGCAAATTTAAATTTCCCCTGAAAGTGCGCAATAGACGCAGAAATATTTACAGCAGCGGTAAAGGTGGTTTCGCACTGGTGGTTCCCAGTGTTTTTGAATAAATGTGATGTTTAACGTAATAAAGTTAAAAACATACAGTACAGAGAAAGTGTGTGTTTTTATGTTTATCGCGTTAAAAGTCGAGTTTGTTCGAATCATTACCCTGAAATTGCAATATACAAATAATAAAGTCAGACTCATAAACGATCATCTTTTAAACTGTAGCCAACGGTTTTGAATACTATTTTCAGAAAATTGGGATGATGACAAGGTCCAAAGATTAGCGAATTTTGTTATTAAAATAAAGAAATAATGGTAAAAAATAAGTGTTTCCAAAAATTCAGCTTGATAGCTTTTTATTTTTTTTGAAGTGAAAACTTCTTTAGCGGCGTTGAGCACTTGTCGGATGGGTAAAAGCTGTGAAACTCGCGATAAATTTTCGTGTTGATCGAAAAACCATACAAAATGCGTAAGACGGTTGGAGAGTAGTTTTGTGTCGAACTCGAACTCGAACTCAATTTGAAACGTGATCGAAACTTGATCGAAACTTGATCGAAACTTTATCGAAACTTGATCGAAACTTGATCGAAACTTGATCGAAATTCGATCGAAACTTGATCGAAACCTTGATCGAAACGTTGATCGAAACAACTTGATTGACGATTTTTTAAAAATCGATTTTCATAAAAAATGAGTTAAAAAAATGCACAACGTTAATAATCAAGTTTTCACTTCTGCCGGCACTCCCGGAGTGCAACCAGTCTTTTTTTTTTTTGTTATGCGCCTTCAAAGTTGGATATTCAAGTCGATTTTTTTCAATTAAATTTCTTAATATTTGTATACCGTTCGATACCTTTTTTTTTTGATAAGATATTACGGATAAATATTTAATATAATAAACAACTAAAACTGACTTCAGGAAACAATTACTAAAAATACAACTAAAATAAAATATACAAACATATACAAACTTAGAATATAAAATTACAAAAAGAAAATCTTCCCCATGTCGTCCCCATCTGGCAGAGTGCCCAGCAAGCTGACAGCATTGCCACGTTGAATTGCAATTGCTATCCGCTGTGCCAGGTAGCTCCCGGCTCTGGGGTATCGAGTGGCTTCAATAAGCCTCTTAGATATTTCTCTAAAAAGCTTATGCGCCCCCGGAGCCCATGCGCCTAGGGTTTCTACCCCAAACGGTTCAAATATGAGATCTCCGCTGAGGTTCTCATATTTGCGCCGCTTGAGGTTCTCTGCTTGGTTGGCGGCTGCGCCCGCACAGCTCGAGGTGCCCTGAATATGAAACGAGGCGAGTGTGTCGACACAAGTAGCGTCCCAAACAAGGGCGCGTCCCATATTCCAGGGGACCAGGGTCATTCCATCGGGTCTCTTGCCATCGTCGCGCGCCAAACCGGAGGGCTCCAGTATCGCTGGCACGCCGGCAGTGACAAGAGCCCGACGAATTAGGTCATTCAGGTTGTGATGCCGCGTAAAGCGTCCAGCGCTTCGCGAGCAGCACAACCCGTGGTGACCATAGCTGTCTACGTGCGCGCCGCAAACACACTGATGGGGACGACATGGGGAGCACCAAGACGCAAAGCAGTGGCTAGGGGATAACTTATGTAATTTAAAGCAACTTTTGTTATGAAACCACTTTCATAAACGCAATAATTAATATAGCTACCGAACAAAAATCTCCCGCGATGCCTACAAACAGCTCTAAGGTGACGTCATAATCGAGTTGCATTTTGTATGGAGCGTTTCGGGCAGGTCCATTTTATGAGATGTTTGAATTGTCATATCTTGGTGAATTTTTAAGCTATCAGAGTAGTTCTTTCACCGATGTTTCTATTTTTAAAGGTCTTTCAATTACTAATAAGAAAAAAAATGGTCATCATGTGAAACTGGAAAGGGTCAGTATTTTATTATAATTATTATAACTATGACTTACAATGGCGTAATGAAAAAGAACACGTACAATGTACATGAAGACGTGTCCTTATTTACTCCACATTTTCTCCTACAATGCGGTCCTTTTGAAAACGCGTGAAGCGTCCTGTCAGTGTGCTACAGTCTTTATAGTGAAAAGATATGACATTAACTTGAAATATAGTGTACGCTGTAAATAGTGAACACAAATGAGTATATTTTATTCATGTTTCGTTTAATGTTTTGAATTAATTTTAGTGCTCACTTAATTATTTATATTAACGACCATGCAGAAATATACTTTGATGAATTTTTGATGGTATTGATATTCTATTTTAAATGTATAGAGTTTTATTGCTGTTTAAAAGTTAGCGTCTAATATTAAATCTAATTTATTGTTGAACATGTCGTATACATAACATTATTTTCTACGGATCTCGATTTGAGTGACAATACTTTTTAGTTCTTTCTAATCATCCGTCTCATGCATAGATACTTTTGATTAATCGAGTAAATTACTAAATTATTCACATAACTTTATCATTGTATTCTACGTGGTTTTGGTCAAACTATCCAGGGTTAGTACCTATACAGTGAAACAGTGCGGCCTACCAGATTTACTCTGCGGTGAAAATTAGGACAATTTACCAACGTTAAAGCCTATTTTTTACTAGCTTCCCTGCGGTTTCGGTACAATTCAAAGCAGTTTTTGACCCCATTTCATCTCTTTAGGTAAATGTAAGTCTTTCCCAAGCAGCAGAGTGCCTTCGTAGTAATTACTGAGTGCCCAATTTGGCACAATCAGTTCTATAGTTTTGCTTTTCTTAATTACTACCGTTCATGATAATATCTTTTGGCGAAATCCTTAGCTGAGATGAATTTGTTAATTTCGCAGTTCATTTATTAAATATTACATAGGACATGCTACATAACATAGGAGATTTAAATTATATTAACAATGCCTATGTCAAATCCCACAGAATTTAGACTTAGGATCTTTGACAGTGAAATAAACGTAAGCCCCTAAGCTGCGGATCCTGATTTCTAATTGGACATTAGTTCAGAAAGACGAAAATATATTTTTAAGAATATCTAATATATGAAATTCTCGTGTCACAGTGTTTATCAGCGTGAACTCCTTCAAAACGGCTCAACCAATTTTAATGAAATTTTGTACATTAGTTAGGCCTGAGAATAGATTTTTATCTCCTTTTTATATTGATACTAGAAACAATTTATGTGGCAAAACAACATATTTTGCTGGGTCAGCTAGTTTTCTTATAAGTACCTAAATGTCTCCTCCTCCTGAACGACAGCAGCAATAACAAAGTTGTCAAATTCGTTGTTATCCACTTGTTGCACACACACAACACACTTGTTATACTTTTTTATTCAACAATAACAATCAAACATATTCTTACTAGTATTGCCATAAGCCATTTGATTTAAAATCGAGTTTGATTTAAATTTTTATTTGATTTGAAAATGTATGCATTTATATTCACTGTCCTTTGAGCTATAAATTGTTTGTCAAATGCATTAAAAATCACATTTTCATTTATATGAGGTGAAGAGGAAAATTAGAGGGGCTATTGTTGCGTTTAAGCTAAATAATGATTTCAAAGCTTCAGTCGCACGACAATAATGTTTTAGATTAATGCACGCTCCAGTTAAGCAATAAAGTGGAACATCTCGTTACTCGTATTACTTTAACGAATGTGTTTTATTTTTTATTCGAAACAATATTTTAGATTGTTTAATGAAAATTTTGAATGTAAAATATTTCGTACTACCAATTATAAAAACTAAGGAAGAGTAACTGCGTCAAAAAATGTGTTCCGATTCTACAAAATGTGACCCGAATACATGCATACTTTATGCAAAAAGAGACCCGAATACATGCAAGAATTTTGTGTAACTATAGAAGTGACAATTATTGTCAACGGCTTTATTTTGTCAATTTGAATGTAGTGTTTCGTAGCTATTGCCATATTATTTTAATGTGCGAAAAGAACCTTGAGAACCAAATTCAAAGATTGATGTATGGGAGTTACGTTTCCTTAGCTTTTATTATTCGTTTGTTTAGTACTAAAAACACTTAGGTGTAATTAAGTTGCAATTATAATAATAAATTACCAAACTGTAAGGTTTCACATATTACACATTTTCTGTTTTACTCTCATGTCCATGTACATGTAAAATAATACTTGTATAACGTTGATAAGAGGGCCTATCAACGTTATACAATATACAAGTATTATTTTACATGTGATTGAAATTAGTCCCAACAATGTTATAGTGTCATTTTAACTGATACCTGTTTAGTGTTTACCCTTAATGACAATGTCATTCCATCCTTGTAGGTCCGTATTCACCTGGCAGCTGCGGCGCTATTACACCGAGTGAGCTGAATATGGTGTATTTTTAACTGTCAATTGCTTTGCTTTGTTTTGCATTGCCCCGATGATAGTGACGTTCAATCTGAATAGTTTTTTTTTCAATGGCTCCCCATGAAACCCAATGACAATGTAATTAAATCCTTGTTAGTCTGTATCTCCGTATCTCACCTGGCAGCTGTGGTACTATGAGACCGAGCGCACTCCGAAATATTAAATATGGTGTCATTTTAATTAACAATTGCTTAATATTCCGTTTTCATTTTAACGGACATCAGCCGGCCTAAGATGCGCAAACGAGAAAATTTCGAGATATCTCACTCTCGTGTGTAGTTATATTGTCGATAACGACATAATGTCAAAATCATTTTTTGACATTATGTCGATAGATTTTAACGACGGATCTACACGAGAAAAAATGTTTGTCATATTAGGGTCAATAGAAACGCCATCAAACATCGAGAAAACGTGTAGACAAAATTTTCTCGTTGGCGTATGCTAGAGGGGCTGGTTGCCATATTTATGACAATGTCAATCAATCCTTGTAGGTCTATATCTCACCTGGCAGCTGCGGCGCTATGACGCTGAGCGCGCGTGTGAGCAGCGAGCTGAATATGAGCAGGCTGGCCGGAGTCATCTCGTCAGGCCCGCCGCGCCGCGCGCCGCATCCCCTTAGCGCCTGTTGACAATGAATCATGTCAAAAAATTACATCAAAATCGACCTATCCGTTTGGATGACACGGTACACACATGCACGTCAAACTTATATGTATAATATTAACCTTTCTTCTTTGTTGGGAGTCTCGGGAGTGAGAATAGAAGAGTAGATAAAACAAGAAGAGATTTGAGATGATAAGTGGCCCTTATTTGTTCATCATGAGCCGACGTAGAGGGATCTACAGTATACAGACAGTACACATAAGACAGTGATCTCAAGCAATACTTGGATCTTCATAATTCCAGCGAAATTAAATTACAGCCTTTCTTGAGGCTTTAGTACTGCTAGTAATTATAATAAAATGGTCCATTCAAGATACAATCTTATGAGCTACAACAAAAATGAAAATATCAAAACGATTCGCCAAAAATATAACATTTTAAACTGCTTTAAAATTAAAAATTCAACTTTGAAATTCGCAAATGTAAAATAACATCTCTGAAGCTCGAAGCGTAACAAAACTTCAGTGCGCTCAAACATTAAATGTAATTGAAATTTAAATTGTAAATGAACAAAACGAATCCAAAACACTAGAGCCCAGACACGTGTAAAAAACACGGCAGATGTTACTCAAATCATAAACCCCAGCGCACACTGTTGAAAATAATTCATTTGTTTTTCGCGAACAAAACGTTCCTCGCACGAATCCGTAACAAAACATGTTAAAATCGCGAGTGTGAATAATATTTAATTGCGGAAGTTAAAATTTTAACACTCACTAGGTCATGAGTGTGAATACATTTTATTTGAGACTAGATTTTGCCCGTGACTTCTTCCATGTGAAATAGAATATAATATTATAGTAATAGTACAGGTAATACTTTGTTTTACCCCCTTAGAATATTGCAGATTACTTTCTTAGTAAATGCCAATAAACATTTTTTTTGGGATATTTACGGTCTTACTACAAAAGATTTAAACACCTGTTGAACAGTTGATTAGAGAAAAATTCAGTACAAAATGGTCTCAAAACAACTGTTCAATAGATGTTTAGTTTTTTGTGGTAAGACCGTGAAAGTTTATGGCTTTTCGGGTGTAATCTGTACAAAGATCTATTAGTCACTTTTCAAATATCGCATTTTCCTTGATTATATTATAACATGATTATTTTTTTTGCTTCTTCTTATAAAAGAAAAAATTTAAAAATAAAAGTAAGGTTAATAAAGTATTGTTGAATGACAATTAATTGATAACTTACGGATTTCACTATATTGCAGTATTGTAATCGTATTTATTGTTACATTTTAAAAGCGAAAAACAAAAGAATAACAATATATTTCCAAGAATCCACGATCGAAAGACTAATACGAGTAGTGCTTATACTATATAAGCGTACTTCGCCTTTGCACGAGACCTAGACTAAATATAACTATACAGAAGTAATTTGTGGCAGCCAAAGGTGTATCCTACCACTATGGTTTTTCTAGAAAATATCCCTATTGGAAAGTGTCCAACAACGTTTTTACAGAGAGCGGCCACTAACAAGGCTCGTACATTAAAATAACCTGTGGCTAAGTGAAAATGATAAAATAATAACAATTCTCTTCAACGGTGTATTATTTTTCGTGAGATGTTTTTATTTTCCAAGGTTTGTTTACACCACACCGAGATTGCGATGTAATGCAGCGGGTACTTTTTTCATGGCAATTTAAAATATTACTTTGATCTGGTACAATGCGACATATAAAACGTTCCATTACGAGATTTAAATTCTTAATTTTAAAGTTATTTATTTTAATTTTATAAATTTAATTTTCATCATAAAAAATACACGCGGTTTACGCTGTTTATTATATTATATGCTGGTATCCTCGCGTAGTGACTTGTCTCACTATGAGCTGACCCTTAGTAGTCGTTTTTTAACAAACGTTGTACATTTTTCTGTAAAATATTTTTGCCTGCAGACATCGTCCAGTTGCAATTTTATAACAACTTATTTGTTCTTTATAAATATTATTTACAAAGTTTATTTTGTTTTCCACGAGGAGAAATTGCAATACATAAAATTGATAATAAAATCAAAATATTTCCTTATAAGCTCGCTGGAATAACACATAATATAGAATTGTATAGACGTTGAAGCTGATTATGTAAATATTCTTCCGGTCTCCGTTACAAATTCTTAAGCATCGAATCCAATTTGAGAGTAGAAATTTTATAAATTTAATACTTTTATCAAAAAATAGAAGTGACTTTATCCCTTGGCTGTCCAAGCGCCAGCTCTTGGCGTTTTGCGAAAAGTGCGTGTCTGTCCAACGCTAGCTACTGGCCGATTTTCACCGCCGTATTTTATTTGCAGAAATGACTTTTAAAAACTGTATCTATCCTGCTCAAACTTGCAAAACATACGGAGAGTAAGACGAGGATATAATATACCAATCACATGTATATTATTTTCATTCATACGCACCTTTTTATGTTTCTAGTCTATACTGTAAGTATCTAACATTAGTTTTGAATTATGCAGCCCAACTACGACACACAAGTTTCTTAGCCCACTGACAAAGCGCTACGTTACGCCACGAAACGCTACGATATGTTAGTATTATATTAATAATAATTATTATTATCTATGGACGCTTCACACCACGTCATTCTAGCCCCGTGCTAAGTACCTGAAGGACTTGTGTTACAGGTATCAGACAATGGAAATATTATATTTAATACATTTATACTATACATATAAATATTATTTGAGATTTTATTATACCATACACATATTTAATACACATCCAGATCCGGGAACATTGAAAACTTTTTGTTTCGTCAGCGGGATCGAACCCGCGATCCCCGGCTTGAGCTGCCACACACTCAACCAATTGAGCCATGACAGAGGTTAGCTACGTAGCACAGCTACGAACCGCTACGAAGTGCTACGTTGGGCTACGTAGCCCAGCTACAAAGTGCTACGGAGTGCTAGTTGAGCTAAGCTTGTGCGAAGTCGGATTTTTAATTAATGTTATCTCATATCTGTTAGCTGAGTCTGTGCTGCTTAATACGTTTGTCTGCAAAAAAGAAATAAGTAATATAAAATAGTAAACTTGTCGCCTACAGCTTCGAGAATAAAAAAATACGGCTTTTTGGAAAAATAAAATTGTACTAAAAACACATCATGTTTATTATTCAAGCTCTCCTCGCTCATGAAATGCTTAGTAATTCAAATTAATTATTTGTAAATATTTTGTTAAAAAGCTTAAAGCAAACACGTTATTCGTCCCGTGGTCTCATTAGTATTCGTCGCTCGTCAATCCGAAAACAATTTCTCAGAAATGAGGCACAAAATATTCACGCATTTTACTTTTTACGGTGCGTCCACATTTGTATCATTTGCGCGATCAGATCTCCGATCAGATCTCCGTCGCGATCATCGCGCCGCATCAAGTATGCGTATCATAGTGTGGACGCCCATTAGATCATTCTACCGATCATGCACGTATTTGGGTGCGTCCACATTTGTATCATTTGCGCGATCAGATCCCCGATCAGGATCTCCGTCGCGTATCATCGAATCGTGTCAAAATGATACGCGTATCATGATACGCCCCGATCGCTATTAACCGCGTATCTGATACGTGTCGTATCAAATACACGCATGATCGGCAGAATGATCTAATAGGCGTCCACACTATGATACGCATACTTGATACGGCGCGATGTTCGCGACGGAGATCTGATCGCGGATCTGATCGCGCAAATGATACAAAGGTGGACGCACCGTTAGATGCGACACGTATGATACGCGGTTAATAGCGATCGGGGCATATCATGATACGCGTATCATTTTGATAAGCTTCGATGATACGCTATGGAGATCTGATCGGAGAATATCTGATCGCGCAAATGATACAAATGTGGACGCACCCTAACATTACGCTTAGTTATTTTATAAAATTGTACCTAAAGTATACTGAAAGCAAAATTTTTATAAACGTGTTTTTCGCAGCCAAAATAACTAAAAACCGGCAATTTCACCTACCGGTTTCAGCTTGGTGTAAATAAGAGATATTATAGTTAAAAATATAAAACAAAATAAAACAGTTTCACTGATATCTTAGGCCGTGTCACACCAAACCGACTGTAAGCCGCCTAATGTGAGCAGGCTCACTGTGAGCCCCAGTGTGAACGTGAAAATATACGGTATCGAATGCCCGCGCCTACGCCTAGCGTAATAGCGTATTGTCGGTTAGGTGTGAACGAAAAAGAGATTCATACTTATGGAAATACAATAAACTGCGTAACGTTCGCTCACATTCAGCGGCTCACAGTCGGTTTGGTGTGAGCACGGCCCTTAAACTTATGTATGGTAGCCCTGTTTCTCATTTCAATATAACGAAAAAATTTGACGATTTACCTTGAAGTTTTTAGAAAAAGGGTATAATTTTTTAAAAAACTTGAATAAATACTTTTACTAAATATATAAGTATCCAGCAGCAGCTGACAATAGACCATTTCGACGGTCCCTACGTATAAAAGGTCATGTCCAAAATAGCAAATTTCCGTATAATGAGACGCATATTCCTACATTATTATTATTTTTTGAGGCTGAGGCTTCTTTTAATGATGAACAACCATCTGGACCTTACCGTTATCGATATAGAGCAAAAAAAATCGCATTTTTTGTACGAGGCTCCACAATAATAATTTATTTTATTTTAATTTTACTACATTTCTTTAAATATCACCAACAAAAAAACGTAATATGTGAAAATTTCTACTATTGCGGTTCTTTAGATAAAGCTTGGTGATAGACGAACGGACGACAGATAGAAAGCGAAGTCTGATATGTATTTATTTAATTATGAATATGAATGTTATTTATTTTATATAAAACGGTATTAAAAACGCTAATAAATTATATAAAATTAATTAAAAACTATTGAGAACACTCCTTGTTCACTTGATAGATGAACTCCCTCTACAGCGTGGTATCGCTTGGTTGTAGGGTTGAGAAAGGCTTGAAAAAAATTCCGGAAAAGCTCATATTAAAAATCTAAAGTGGCATCGGTGCATGATTAACCTAGAAATAAAAAAGTTTATGGGCTATTTTTTTGCTCCGATAGAGTTTGTAAGATAAGCCTTTTCAAGTTATTTCCTCCGTTTTTTTCACATTTTCCCCTATTTGTTTTGCTCCTATTAATCATAGTGCTATAATTTATAACGTATAGACTTTCTCGATAAATGAGCTATCTAACACCGAAAGAATTTCCAAATCGGATAAGTAGTTCCTGAGATTAGGGCGTTCAAACAAACAAATCTCAGCTGTATAATATTTAAGTATAGAATTGATAAGGTGTTCTGTAGTCAATTTGGCAGTCGCAAATTAGGATGAAATACTATTTTCTTCCTGCGAGGAACGTATTAGACGATTACATCAATGCAGCTCTGTATTCAACGGTAATACTAAAAATTACGACCTTCAGAAAAGCTCAAGAGTCAGTTAAAGCTGAATATAATTGACTCAGAAATATATTTTACTGTCCAGACTTGTCCAACGTAGAAGTTATAACGAAGCCTCAAAGAATTTACTCATGTAAGATGCAATAAAAGTCTAAGGTCATGAATGGTCATCTAGGTCTCAAAATTGGAAAAGGAACTGACCTTGATCAAGTATCCGAAATGACCAAGAAGAAGAAAAAGGCAAAGTATCTGGGCATTCGTTATCTTCAACATGTAAAATATGTTTAAAAAAAAATTCTACATTATATCCATATACAAGTACCATTGACAAATTTTCAAAAATATTATATAAAAATTCGAAATCATAGCAACGATGCATTTTCTTACAAATAAAGTCAGTCTTCTTCATCTTCAACATTATTATGTTCATGCTTTAGCCTTTAGTAAAACAAAATTAATTAATACATAGATACTAAACTTTGTAGACTTTTTAAAACTAAACAGTTTAATTTATCAAATAATCACATTTTATTAAAATTTTTCATTATGGACCTAAAGTAATTGATGACATGTTCTTTCATTCGTTCATTATAACATAGAAAAAACTACTTAAATTAGCAGCGTATAAAAAGATATGTCTGTGTTTTTTAGTTTTTCTCACTGAAGAGCCAGAATTTGTATTACTTCTATGTTATAAACTTATAAATTATGACAATACTGATCATTTTATATAGTGCTGAATGAATTTAGGACCTAATAAAATATTTTAATTCTTCCAAAGTAAAAACGGACATGTACGACTTAACCATTATGGGCAGTCTTGAATTGTCACCGTAAAAACGGTCATCTTGCAATTTTGGCGAAAATACTGTAAATATTTAAAATTGTGTTATATCATGACAAACGGCCTACGTTAAGCTATATAGATCAACAAAAATAATTGTGTTTATGTTTTATAGTAATCTACAGTAACAGTTTGAATCTTAAAAACGCTCTCCTGAAAACCACTACTTTTGACATGTCGCTTTATACGTAGGGACCGTCGATTTACTGACGGTGCGGACGGAGCTATCGTCTTGATCACAATATTTTGATTTATATACCAATCTATTTATTGGTTGATTTACATTAGCGTATAATATATATCAATAACTATATAGATGACGCCTGCAACATTGTCCTTTCTTTTGTCCTTTCCCGGGACTCATAGTATCTTCATTTCAAATTTCAAAAAAATCGGTTCAGTGGTTTGGGCGTGAAGAGGTAACAGTCAGACAGACAGACAGACAGACGGACAGACAGACAGACACATTTTCACATTTATAATATTAGTATCCTAAGTATCCTATATCCTTTCCCGGGAGTCAAAGTATCTCATTTATCATCATTTTAGCAAAATTGGTTCAGCGGTTTGGGCGTGAAGAGGTAACAGACATACAGACAGACAGACAGACAGACAGACGGACTTCGCATTTTTAATATTAGTTTATTTATAAGTATGGATATTATATAGATATTTAATATTGGTTTATAACAATAAATTAAAAATTTTGTTGGTCTCGATTAAACACGAGAACGCTGAAGCAGTTTGGCTTATTTTGGTCTTGAAATAATATTTTGCTAAATTTTGCAATAAAATTTTCGCGGAAGTCCAGAGAATGTTTATATTATGGTAAAAAAAATTGGAGTTAAGTATTACGAAGTTCATGGATTATCAAGTTCATAGAATATTTTATGTACTATCAGAGAAGTTGATTCCTATGCAGATGGCGGACCTAAATAATTTGGTCGCGCAAAGTCGAACCCATCCGACCGATGACAGCTCATTGAATTGACATAAGCCGACCACATGACTTAGGTCTGTCAACTGCCTAGGAATCAATTTCCTCGATGGTACAACTGTTGATTTCGGGCTACACCAGTTTACCGAACCCTGAAAAAACTTATTTGCATACAAATATAAATTGCAATGAAATTTTTATTTGTTACTTTCCTCTTAAAATTATACTGTATAAATATTTTCTGAAAAGCTTTACCTCTGACTGGTTTACCAAATAGCTGTTAAAAGATAAACCCTCAGTGTATTTTCAATCATCTTTTTATATTTTCCGATCATAATAACCGACGCAATTATTTTAAAATCTTAAAACAAGAACATTTTTTATACCACAATAATGTGAATAATTAAAAAGTGCGACAGTGTTGAGTATATATTATTATTAATTAATATTATATTAATGTACCTATTAATTTCAATACATGCTACAGAATAATTAAAGTTTAATTTTAACTTTTAATTACGGTACGCTATTCATTTATTTCAATATTGAAGAATTTAATAATTAATAATAATATACTCCAAACCAAATGACAGCAAAACGGTTGAGAGTGGTTTGGACGTACAGAGCTAACAGACAAACAGACAGAGCCAATTTCGCGTTTATAATATATATATTCTATACTATACAGGATATACACAAGATATATCTAATATCTATATTCTATACTATACAGTATACATATCATACCTGTTTTTATCAGGCAAAGAGGCTACAAAGAGTTTACTCATAGGTTGCCTTCACATTAAGTCGCGAGTAGTGCTGCAGCCGCGCGACTTCTAATATAAAACGTGCCGCGCGGCTGTACTAAAAAAATCATCTCATCTCATCAAAGATGTAAGTCGTTCTGGTTTCACAAAATTGGTCCATGTCTATCGTTTCTTTTTTTTCAGCTCAATCAGTTAAATATATCTACTTCAAAATTGAGTTTCAAAATTCCACCCAAACATACATACTTACATACGTCATACAGAGCAAGTCAAATAAAAAGCTTTTAAAAACTATCTACAGCCAAATATTACGACTTTGTAACATTGCAATGCAATGAATTTGGATTTTGGTTTCTTTAAACACATTCAGATACACGTATTGTTACACGGTGTACAAACAAAAGCGGATCGTGTATTTAAAACTGAATTCTTGAAATTTTCCGAAACTTCTGGAATTTCCGGAATACGCGGGTATTTTTGCTCTGCATAATGCCGCAATGCGTTGGCCGTGGTCTGCCAGCAAAATATATTATTTGTTATCTCCCCCACGGGAGTTGTAAAGTCTCTCAGCGTTGCCATTGGCACATATCAAATTTTGCTTAGCATTTTCATCCCGTAACTTTCTGTTATGGTATCATATAAAAGTATGGACCACAGACGTCAGACATAGATCAAGATAGATACCGCATGTGTATGTAGTTCGCGTGCCATATCGCGTTCCCAAACGACGAGCAATGCTCGTCTTTCGAAAGTCTGTTCTTTAGTCTTCTATCGGAATCGGACGTCAATCGGAATTTTTAAAATACCTAAATGCCTAAAAGTGCCGTATTGAGCTGTAGGAATTCAAATAGAAATGTTGGCCTTGATAATAGACACGTTTCTTATCACCGGTACGTCACAGTGCAGTGGTAGGAAAAAAGGGACACGCTCGTTTTTTACCCGACTACGGCAAAGCAAAAGGAGGGTTATGATTTTGACAGGCTATGTATGTATGTATGTATGTATGTTCATCGGTTCCCTCGTAACTCTTAAACTACTTATCAGAATTCGACAAATGACATATCATTAGAAGCGTCTTAATTGTCCGCTGGTTATAGGCTATATGGGGTTTCACAAAATATAATGTGGCGCCCTCTAGTGGACAAAACATACAGAGTAAAAAAATAAAGTTAAGATAAATATGCCGTGTTTGATATCATTTGAAAGAGCTTTATTAGCACATAACAAATATGTAAACATTATTAGCTATTTCTCACGGGTTTGCAAGCAATCACCTTATAATTGCAAGAATTCATTAAACTCGCTTCAATGCAATTTACACAGAAAATGTAGTCACGTCGTTAGTGTTGAGTTTCAATTCTCCTGTTTTATGAACAAAGTTATCAAATTGAAAGTGAAATTATTGTACCCTAAGCATAATTTATAACCACGTGGTACCTTCACCCACGGTCGAATCCCCCCCTCCCGAAGTTGCGTCGGTAATTTTGAGTTTTAATTCTCCTGTTTTAGGAACAAAGTTATAAATTGAAAGTGAAATTATTGTACCCTAAACATATACTTTTTGAGTATCATTCAATGGTACGTTCACTCTCGGTCCGAACCGGCTGCGCCCGCCCAACCCCCCCCCCCCCTGAAAATCTAGTCTCTAGTTTAGTTTTAGTTCTCCTGTTTATTAACGAAGTTATCAAATTGAAAGTGAAATTATTATACCCTAAACTAAACATAAGGTGCGTCCACATTTGTATAATTTGCACGATCAGATCTCCGATCAGATCTCCGTCGCGTATCATCGAAGCGTGTCAAAATGATACGCTTATCATGATACGCGTATCATGATACGCCCCGATCGCTATTAACTGCGTATCTGATGCTTGTCGTATCAAATACACGCATGATCGGCAGAATGATCTAATAGGCGTCCACACTATGATACGCATACTTGATACGGCGGGATGATCGCGACGGTGATCTGATCGGAGATCTGATCGCGCAAATGATACAAATGTGGACGCACCGTAATAATTATACCTTTTGAGTATCGAGTGAATCTTAGCCCCAAAATAATTGAAATAAAAATAAAGTTTAAAAAACCAAAACCCGACTACTAAAACACGCTCTAAAAAGTACGAAACAAGAAAACAGTTTATAGTGATATTATGGAAATGTTTAAAGGATAGCCGTGGTCGTATGCCACCTCTTTTAGCAAAACCTCAAGCAAAACAAATTCATTTTAGATAATAATAAAATTAAAGGGGCATACATACGACCACGGCTATCCTTTAAGCATTTCCATAATATCACTATAAACTGTTTTCTTGTTTCGTGCTTTCTAGAGCGTGTTTTAGTAGTCGGCTTTTGGTTTTTTAAACTTTATTTTTCATTCAAATGGAGCGACATGCGGTATCTATCTTGATCTATGTCTGTGGTATGGACGTGTAAAATGTTAAATGTTACATTTTTATAGTTATCACTATGATGCGTAGTCCCTCTTCAATATTATCACTTAGTTTTGTTATACAGGTATAATCTCTTAGTCTTTCATTTCGATATATTTTTGCTCCAATTACTATTCGTAGCACCCTAAAAATCTGGCGTGACAATTCAGCTGTTGTTCTCGAAGTTAGCACTAAGCAACATTCAACTGTTTATTTTCAAAGTATAGGAGATTGAATCCATCCATATTAAAATTGTAAATTCGAAAGTGTTTTGTCTGTCTCTTACTTCTTCCCGCCCAAACCGCTGGACTGATTTTGCTGAAATTTGATATTTAGAATGGGATAAGATTCTTTTCATTGCGGAAAATGAACAGTTCCAGCGCAATTAACGATTTTTGGTGCAACAGAGTTACAGGCGTCATCAAGTTGTTATACAATAGCAGAACTTCACATTACATAGTTGGAGACACACGTATACCACAAGAGATTATCAGCAGCCTCCATTTGGGACGCTCGCGCTACTTAACCAAAATTATACCGATAATAATACTCAATGAGCCATGATTGATCCCATTCAATACGAAATTACATCGTTTATGTAATTCCCCTGTAGGTAATATATATGTTGCAGTCACCTGGTTCAATCTGCGATTCGATTGAATGACTAGCGCATTTGAATGACACCATTCATTTGAATGACTTGGCCGAACGTCGATTGAACGATCGTCCTTCAACGTTCAACTAGTTAGCGATTTGTAGAATAGCGTTTTGAAGATAACGGACATAAAATCAGTCAGGTAATTGAACGTATTTCGTTTTCTTCCTGCTGCGGCGCTACTAGTCACTAAAACAAATATGGCGTCAAACAGCTCGCACAGCTGATAGCACTGTGTTGATATTAATTTATCGATTACATTTACATTAATCATTCGATCGCCAATTCCTAGTAATCTTTTGTTATCACGGCCCATATGGGCCTTACGGGACTTGATGAGTTAAAGTGCTTTATTTGTTATTACTAATAAAATAATATACCCCGTCAACGGCTACTTGAAAAGAAATATAGCATCCCATTTTACGACTTCACTATATGACTTTTAGTCAAGACGCTAAAAGTTACAGTCAACGTCTTGACGAGTTGTCCTTTAGTCATTCAATTGAATGGTGTCATTCAATGTATGCGCTGGTCATTCTATCGAATCGCAGATTAAACCAGATGAGTGCGAGATGTATATATATAATTGGAATCTAGGAATCGGCTCCAACGATTTTCATGAAATTTAGTATATAGGGTGTTTCGGGGGCGATAAATCGTTCTAGCTAGGAATCATTTCTAGAAAATTTCATTTTATTCGTGTTTTATCGAATACCGAGCAAAGCTCGGTCGAATAGCTAGTAATACGTTAAACAGGCTGCCTACCGATATCTAAGTGAAAATCCATACAGTATCCATCCATCTATCTGTTTATTCTGTACATAATTATTGATGCTAAATTCATCTGTGTTAGTGTTTTGTGTATTTAATTGTATATGTTACGCTCAAAGACCGAAATCGCTCAGTGAGCGAAAAAATAGCTCACAACGCGTTGTGGTCACAGTGAAACAGCCACGACGCGTTCTGGCAATCACAAAAAGGCCATAACGCTAAATTCGTGTCGCGGCTGATATGTTATTCGTTTTTCTTGATTTGTTCTTGATTGATTAATCATCCATAGGTATGGAAGATTATATTTGAATTACCAGGCGTTCTACAAAATATTTTTCTTTTACTAAATCACTGCATAAAGTGTTTATCATTATTATTTATAAAATATCCATAGTTTTATACTATTCGTACTAATAATTATTATTAATGTCTGTCTCTGTGTCTGTCTGGCGCAACGTAGTAGCGGACATCAACTAGTAGTATTATATTTAAATTATATTAATTAAAATAAAACTATATTTTTATTATATTTTATTGAGATCACATTACTTTACTCATACATATATTAATAAAAAAACGACAACACGTTGCGCCAGACAGACAGACAGATATATTAGTACGGGTAGTATCAAGTATGGAACTATGGATATTTTATAAATAATATAATAACAAGCATGTAATGCAGTGATTTAGTAAAAGAAAAAATATTTTGTAGTACGCGTGGTAATTTAAATATAATCTTGCATACCTATGGACGATTAATCAATTACTGTAATTTAGAATTATTGTAAGTTAAATTGTTATATTTAGTATAAGGTACGATGGGATTGACATCGTCTTTTTGCACAAAAATCCCTTTAAAATAAATAAACATTAAAAAAAAAAGAACAAATCAAGAAAAATGAATAGCATACTAGCCACGACACGAATTTCGCGTTATGGCCTTTTTGTGATTGCCAGAACGCGTCGTGGCCGTTTACATTAGAGCCACGACGCGAATTTCGCGTCGTGGCTGTTTCACTGTGACCATAACGCGTTGTGAGCTATTTTTTCGCTCACTGAGCAATTTCGATCTTTGAGCGTAACATATTACATATAATATATTATAAAAAAAAAAAATCTTTTGAGCTCGTAAAATATTAATCTTTATTTTCTTGAAAGTTGTTACCAAGAGTTGATGACATCAGAAACTAAATACGAAGAATACGGTATTATTTATTTTTATTTTATTGTGTAATAAATAGATGAAGATATTACAACGTGTTGGTATTTTTAATATAATAATAATTTCAACAAATTTTATGATAATTGAGAGACCTAAGAAAAAAAATTGTGATCTTCTTTAGGGCTTACGACAAGGCGTGCCCAAATTTTGATAGTCCATGCTCTATTACTGAATAAATTACAGCGAAAAACTACACAAGATCTGCTTATCTTTGTCTGAGACATTAGGAAAGTCACATAACAGACAAATCAGCAGTAGACAGTAGACTAAACTCTACCTCTATCATTACAAAATATTTAAATATTATCATGTGTAGCGTTCAAATATTGTTTGGAGATAGTTTGTTATTTCTGCCTAAATAAATACATAGAAACAGGCCGTCAGAAGTAACAAACCATGGCCTACATAAATTAACATAAACATAAAACAAAACTTCTCTAAACAAGGCTGTAATAATATTCAAAGGTATCGTAAATTTGAAAAATTAACAACCGCCCGAGCTGATGAACCTCTTTTATGGACTATTCCATCAGAAATAACGGTGATAATGGCGTGCATATTCCCGTGACTTGTCACGATGCTGAATGCTTGAGTCCTGCCGGCCTGATGCGCAAACGAGAAAATTTTGTCTATATCTATCTATCTATATCTCGATGTTTGATGGTTTAATGTCTCTTCATCTCTATTGACCCTAACATGACATTCATTTTTCTCGTGTATATCTGTCGTCATAAGTTCATAACTTATCGACACTATGTCAAAAAATGATTTTGACATTATTACGATATCGACATTTTAACTACACACGGGAGTGAGATATCTTGTTGTACGCGCATGCTAGACGCACTGGACATATAAGAAATTGACAATCCTTTTTACTGCCTCAAATATCATACGACAGAATGACTACACTGTGTGACTGTGTTAATTACTGTAGATACATTATATTCCTAAGACGGTAATCGTGTAACATGTGTGTCGGTCATTGTAATAGTGGTGTAACTTCACACTTCATAATATAAAAAAGTATTTTTTTCCCATAGTGGGCTCACAATGTATCATATCTTTCTATATAATAAGGGTTCCGTTTTTTGCCATTTTGGCTACGGAACCCTAAAAATGAAGCAACTCCACTGATGTGGTATCAGTGGAGTTGCTTCATTTTACGCGACGTAATTGTCGCTATTTTATTTAGTCCAGAAACAGATTTGTACTGTTATTCACTATAAAAGTGAAGTTAAAATAACTTCGTCTTATTTTTAAGTAACTATATACTATTAGAATCTTTAATTTCATATCTACAATAAAAAAATATAAAGCACTGAACAAAAATTTATAGTTTTCTTTCTACGCGTTAATTAACAAAACTTAATTTCTCAAAACTTCATTGCATAATTCACTTTTACAATGAACGACACATGTACCGAGAGGTATACGCACGATTCGTCGGCACTGCTGACTGCTCAAGTAGCAAATAGTTATCCTTTTTTTTTAAGTTTTTACCAGTCAAAACTAGGCAGCCTATTAAATACAAAAAAGAGGCAGCAATCATTATTGATCATAGCCTAACATAGAGCCTAACAAAGGCCGGCAACGCACCTGCAGCTCTTCTAATGTTGCAAGTGTCCGTGGGCGACGGTACTTGCTTTCCATCAGGTGATCCGTTTGCTCGTTTGCCCCCTTTTATAAAATAAACAAATAAATAGCCTAAATTGATTTTGTTCCATATAATAGCAACAACAAGCGGTTAGGGAGAATAATTCTGTTGTCGCAAAATAAATTCACTTCTCTCACTCTATAAGAATTAAAATACTTTCAACTTCTCAGTCCTGATTCGAAACAAAGAGTGGCGTAATGAAAATACACCCTCTTTTAATTCATCAGCCACTTAATAGCAAACCATCTCGTTTCTTCGTTCAAAAAATCACCAATAAGTATAAAGCATCCACAACAAAGCAGATTTTCAAGCAAAAATATTTTTAAAAGTAAAACAATGGGCGAATGGAAAAATTTCCTCTTAAAAGCGGCCGTGGGCTTACCATACAAATTAAATAGTTATACTCGCATTGAAATCTTTTCAGTTCTTTATGAAAGATGCGATTATATTTTTTTATATAACGACTACATAAAAAATTGATCAATAAATCTAGTTTTTGAGATATTTGAGAAAAGTAACTACTGTTTATCTCAATAAACAGTAAGTAGTAACTTTGTAACAGAAAAATATTCATACAAGAAAAAATATATTATGAGTATTTTTCTTGTGTGAAGTTTCTAATTATTATGTAGGCAATTAATAATAATATTATGTTACACATAGTCTGAATTTTGAAATGAAGATTTCAATATTTATAGTTTATCCTTACTAATATTATAAGTAAATGTGTGTGTCTATCTGTCTAGCAACCTCTTCACCCCAAAATGGCTAAACCGATTTATATGGTTGTAAAGCTACTTTGAGAGACAGGAAAGGAAATAGCATAGTTTCATTTTCACTAAAATTGGTTTAGCGGCTTGAGCATGAAGAGGCAACAGACAGACATACACACTTTTGCATTTATGATATTAGTATGGATTCAGTATTTACATTAAAATATATATTTTTTTAAATCATTAAAATGCTAAGAAATAATTTTATTGGAACCTTAATTATACATTTGTAAGCAGATCTTTGATACCGTCTGCTTAGAATGCTGGAACTAGCTTTTTGATCCTAATAAGGCTAATCCATCCCAGAGCGCCTTTGGTAGAGCAAAATACTTATTCTTAGAGCACTTTATTAAAATTTCTTACGGTAACCACAAGTGAGATACAACTTAATATAAAATAGTTTAGTTTCGTGTTACGGCGATAGTCACAGGCTACACGGTCAAATTCTCATCAATCTGATCCATCAATCTGATTGGCGGAATATTGATGGTTATAAAAAGTTCATATTAAAAATACGATCAATCCATCAATCCGAGTCGTACACGATCAAATTTTCGTCAATCAGTACCAGATTGATGAATCAGATTGATGAAAAATTGACCGTGTAGCCGCTGACATAGGGATGTTAATAATCAGGGCGAGCGAAGCAAGCCCTAGTATATCCCATTACATTTTGTGGTACACTTTACGGAAAAACTATCACGCCTATTGATTTGTGCTTTAACATAGTTATTTTTATTTATTGTAGATGTGTTATCATCAGTCAGTCAAGGTGTGACGACGCGAGTCCTCACAAAGCTCGGCTTTTAGCTAGTAATATAAGTTTTCAGCTTCTATGAACATTTAACTTTTATGGCATGATACAATATAGAGATTATCACAAAATAAATATTAAATAAAATATACCCCATAACTAAGAAAGGTACTAACTCAGGGTATAGGTACTTTGTGTCTTAGCCTGTAACACCATAACCATAGTATAAGGAGGGGAAGTAAGTTATCTTCATACAAAGGCACCGCGCGCGGCTTGTATGTGTGCGCCATAGTATCAATGCGTCGCCGCACGCACACTTATTAAAATCTTGGACCGTTTTCGGACCACACCAGGCGGGGCTAACACTTTACTAGGTAAGTACTTTAAAAAGTAAGTACTACTCACTATAATATGATTAAAATATTAAACTATTTCATTTAAATTCTTCAGTACTAACACTTTTAGATAATATTCTGGCAAATGGAATTTACTTTATGAATATTAAAAATGTGACTCACATTGCAATTATTACAGTGAATGAAACACGTGAAAATATTTCATTAAATACTGTAAAGTAATAATTTTGTATTGAATTTCACATAAGATGCTTCATATAGCAGCAAAGCATCAAACCTTTACTTTGTGTGCCCGCAATTTGAGAATTTACAAAGTGATCACAAACTACATCTTCATTAAATATGAAATTTACTCACTGACCGTTATATCATATTAATATTTGAAGTCCATACCATGTGTATAAGATATTGTTACGTGCTAGCCTGCTAGGGTTTAAAGGATTTGAAGAGAAAGACCTGCTGACTCTCTTAAAGACTTTATTCTCTAGCACTAGGTCTAACACAAAGCACTAGGTCCAAAACACTAAGCACTATCACTGTCCTAGGTCATAGCCAAGGTTTCACTGGTTCACTCACTATTGATCTTGATTGAGCCTTGAGAGGCATTTGGCGAAATTGGTAGATGTCAAACAAAATGATTGAGACAAGTATTATACTTGTAACTAGATGACGCCTGCAACTCCGTTGCACCTAAAATCGTTTATAGCGCGGGAACCGTACATTTTTACGGAATAAAAAGTATCCTGTGTCCTTTCCCGGGAAATCCTTTCCAAATTATAGCAAAATATTATAAATGCGAAAGCGTGTCTGTCTGTTTGTTACCTCATGCCCAAACCGCTCGATCGATTGTTCTGTTTGGTATGAACATGCATTGAGTCCCGGAAAAGGACATAATATCACATAGGGTACTTTTTATCACGGAAAATATATGGCCCCGCGCGATAAACGAATTTTGGAGCGACGGCGTTACAGGTGTCATATTGTTACGTAAATCTTTATTACATATTTTAGCTGCTGATTCCTCGTTCCGTAAACAAACGTATTTTTTCCTTTTTAACCGACTTCAAAAAAAGGAAGTGATCAATTCGACGCGTACGTATGTAATATTTCCAGAACTGCCCAGTTTTTGTATATGTTAATCTATGACAGCTTCTAAGCAAACGTGCCAAATTTCAAAAGTGTATATATGTATGTATGTTTTTATGTTTGTGCACGCATATCTCCGGAACCACAAGTCCGATTTTAGTTATTCTTTTTTTTTTATTATACTAGGTATTGTTCAACTTATGGAATACTGCAAGTTTCATCACAATCGGTTCTGTAGTTTTTGAGATAGGGCATTTTAATTCTTAATTACGTACAAAAATTTGAATAGTCTGTTTTATCTTTCTAAAATACTATTATTCGTTACCAACTTGCCATACTATACTTACTTACTTACTAATATTATAAATGCGAAAATGTGTCTGTCTGTCTGTCTGTCTGTCTGTCTGTCTGTTACCTCTTCACGCCCAAACCGCTGAACCGATTTTGTTGGAATTTGGCATGGAGATACTTTGAGTCCCGGGAAAGGACATAGGATACTTTTTATCTCGGAAAAATGTACGTTTCCGCCGCGATAAACGAGTTTTGGCGCAACGAAGTTGCGGGCGTCATCTAGTATTAGCGCAAAATTGTTGCCTCAAGAAAATGTACTGATATTATCGCAATGTTGATAAATATAGTTCCCTGTAAATAAGATGTCACGTTATGGCTTTGATATAATATAATAGAACGTGCAATTATTGTATGATTAATCTTATGTAAGGTTAGTTGGAACAGGAGTCAGACTCGTTTATTTGTATTTCCCAAAGGGTTTGCGGATTATAAGGAATAACACTAGAAGTGCTAGAGATTAATGTATTATTGTCTCATTAATGTATATTATTATATTAAGTTATAACTTATGACACGATTCTAGTGTGAATAATTGGTAATAATCACTCGATGTCAGGCAATTTAATTATTCCTTCTTAGTTGGTACATAAATAGACAAGAATGCTGGCCGCATTAACCACTTTTTTCGTATTCGATTTCCGAATTCGTTTTCTGTATTCGAATATTCGAACACATGGAATCAGTAGAAAACAAAATATTATGTACTGGCGCACACGTTCGCTTTTCTCCGGTAAGTTTTAAGTGCAAGCCGGGGCATACGTGCAAAAAACAAACGCTTACGGTAATCTCACGGAATTCGGACACGGAACACGGAAAACGTGTATAAATTGTGTATGCGGCCAGCCTAACATAACCACATTTACGTTGGTAACTAACGCCATAATGTTTAATTACCTAATATTATGGCGTTAATACTGCCTAAAGGATCAATAATTAAAATTGTCGTCGGATAATAGGGATTAAAATCGAGGATAGGGAAGACAATATTAGTAGAGTGAACCTGAGATTGCGTCTTCCTCCAATTTAATGCCGAAATCTTACACAAAATTAATCACAAACAAAATATGCTGAAACTTTTGGCTCATCCGAGTTTTGTTCGACAACAAGGCTTGTTACAGAATTATAAAATAGGGCATTTAATTTTGCGTGGAATAATTTACGAGACCCCATATGGTAATTAATTTAGAAAACGCTTCATAAATCCGTGGAAAACCTCATTACCATTTTTCATAAGGTATAATTATGTTCATGGAGCTTAAATGAAATGAAATTGTTTGTCTTTTCTTTAGGAATAACACTCCTAAATACATTGAAATATTTTAAATTTAACATTCTCTATGATGTTCGTTGGCAAACTCCTTTGAATTGGCTAGAGTCTAGATTTCTTGACCGTTAAGATTTTGTTAAAATTTGCATGATTATCCTAAGAGATTAAGAATCGGCCAACATCTATTTTTCATATCTGAATAAATATTGTACCGTACCAAACAGCAAAGAGGTCTGAATCGCGTCAATCAATGTTTCTTAAGCCGTCTATAAAATAAAGATATATACATAAAATCTTTATTCCAAATTTTCAATCGGGGTAGCATATCGTCAAAAAATATTAAATGGCTCTCAAGCATATTCTCGTATATGGCAAAACGACCGTATCAGCGAGTAATCGACAAATTCATAGCCACTATTAATAATATTCGAATATTCAAAGCTAAATAAATAAAACGTAATGAAAACGCCACTCAGTATTATGCTTGTTTTAACGTGAATCTCTTGAGAAATTTCAGTTTTATTCATATTGTAATATCACTAATTGGAAGAATTTCAAAGCCGACGAGTTACAGATGCCCCGGGGATGTGAATGGATCCACAGAATCTATGCCATAGATTTGTATAGTAAGGTCATAAAAACATTTAAACGGGAACCTTTGTTTTGTGTATCCAGCTTAAAACTAGATTAAACTCTTCTTCATTACGCTATTATTACCAATTTTTAGAACGCTGCCATTCGTGTCAATGCAATTCGATTTCAAATGTGTGATTCAGAATGGATTCGCTTTAGATGTTTGGTAATTGGTATATTGTCTGAGTCCACAATAGTTTTAGTGCACAATGTATACAATAAATAATAGTATTAAAAGTGTTAATGAGCATATCTTGCCGATGAACTTTGGTTTGGCGAGGTTTAAATGTATTAGTTTTTAAGTTTTTTTTTAATGAATAAATATATTTTAAAAAGTAACTGATACAATATGATAATTTTGATATTATTAAGTGATTCAATGTGATTATGCCTCATTTTTTAGAGAAGTATTAACTCAATAAAACTATAAGACGATTACAAAAGGTTACTAAACCTAATTAAATTTGTGTAAATTTAATTTATCCTTTGTTGGGTACAAAGGAGCAACTTACCCTTTTTAGACCACCATGAATTTCTAAATTTGTATTTTCTATTTCCATTATAACATCATAGTACCTACACAGTTTACAAAACATCTTTTTGTACGTAATTTTAATAATATGTTATTAGTTGACATATTCATGTATAATAATGTTTGTGTTATAAGGCCAGTCCAGACGAACGGCACGTGTGGGCGGCACGCGTCAGCGGTAGTCGACGGCAGTCGGCGACACGCGTCGGCGGCAGTTGACGGCAGTCGGAGGCACGTGTCCGCGGCTGTCGACGGCACTCGATGGCATGCGACGGTAGCTGTTGACAGTTTATAACGATTGCAGGGGGCCTACCACGACCTTTTCTAAAACTCTCATGTTTCCAGAACACTTTGTTGCAAGATTAAAATAACGTCATTACCGTACTCACTTTTCAAATATAATTTTACTAAAAAATAGTAAAAAATGCAAAACATTGTTAAATCCGCTGTGAAATAATATCAACTTTTTAATATCGCTAGTTTGACATCAAGGTAATATTACTCATCGGTGTCGCTTAGTAGATGTAGTGGTATGCCCAGTTGTGACGTACCGACTAAAGGTAAGCGTCCACAGGTCGGCATCGTACGCAACGGACGTCTCGCATCAAATAGATAATTTTTTCACAGTACGGCCACTTCGGCAGCGTGCGGATTACCGACTAGCCTAGTAAATGAATGCTCAAATATGGTATGTACTGTGTGGATGGAAAAGTCGAAAGCAGAAATTTTAACTTAGGAACTTTGTTTGGACTAATTAGGAGATAAGCACTGACTAGTCGGTAATACGAACGCTGCCGATACAGTGGACATACTCTGAAAAAATTATCCGTTTGATGCGAGACGTCCGTCGCGTATGATACCGACCTGTGGACGCTTACCTTTACGGGGTACATCACAACTACAAGCGTGATAAACTGTCGACGGCTGCCGTCGACTACCACCAACACGTGCCATCGACTGCCGTCGTCTGTCGCCGACACGTGCCGTCGCCTGCCGTCGACTGCCACCGACGCGTGCCGCCGATGTCGGCGGCAACAACAGCACATGTGAACTGTCTGTAAGCGCTCTAAGGGGGTCAAAAATCAGCTAAATCGTTAATGTCTGCCATTCTATTACTTTGAACTTGTCAGGACACGGCCGCGTATCTAGATCTTCATAAGTGAAAGAAAAAATAAAGTTTTCAACAAAATGCGCATGTTGCGAAACCTTTCACCATCAGGTCATAAAGTCACATTAACAACATTAACCCAATTTATACAAACACTGTATAAACATAAATACAAATGTAAAAATACGTCTATGGTCCATATTCATTCTAAGGGTCTAAACACACTAGGCTGAATTACGCCGGCGTAATTTACGTGGCCGAAATTACTTTCAGCCGCTTACGTCACACTATAAATTACGCGAAGAGCCGAAATTTCGCGGCGTAGTTTCCGTTGCGGAACGCGTGCGTAAGTATTTAAAATTCTCAGATGTAATGTGTGCGTTAACGCTTTGGAGTTAAGGTTGGATTTGCTATGTTCGGTTTTGATAATTCCGTCGCGTATAGTGTGTTGCTATACAAAACATTTCCGCCGAATCGCTGCCGAAGTTTACGCTCGACTCGCCTCGACGGAAATTCGACTCGCGACGGAATTTCGGCATAGTGTGTCATCTGTCGCGTTCCGTCCGTATTTTGTATGCGTTTGATATGCGGCGTAAACGCGGCGGAATTTACGTCGGCGTAATTCAGCCTCGTGTGTTTAGACACTAACGTCACATTTTACACACAATACAAAAAAAGATAAATCGAAAACACTCGTAAACTTTACGGCGGAGGAAATCGCACACATCCTTTACATTTCCTTTGAATTACCGAGACAACGTAGAGATTAAATAAGAAATTTCATGAAAATATCACGTTCTAAAGTTATGTACCGAGCTAACGAGTAAGACGACGCCCGCGCCAGTGTCTGAAAAGAAAATAATGGGAATTTATTGTATCACCTCCGTCGCATACAAACACGGTAATGCGCTTGGTATATTACGTCACTGCTAGAAATTATCATTTTAACGTCTATGGTTTAACAAAATATTTTCTACAAGCTGTTGCCCGCGACTTCGTCCGCGTGGACTTTACTTTATAGCGCGAAAGCTCGGAGTGTTATACTGTACTCGGCGAAACACGGCGGTAGAGGTGATTGACTCCCTGTCAAAAACTTGTCATTTTCTTTATAAACCGCGATTGACAATGAAGTGTCAGATGTTGTCAATCGCAGTTTTGTATAGGTTGATTACGATATAGGTTTATTCATGAACATAGAAAAAAAGGTGGACGGAGTCTTACTATATACAAAACTGTGTTTTCAGAGTCGGCCACGCACACATTCTTACGCCTATCAAAATATGATAATGGACTAGCGTAAGAATGTGTGCGTGCGGACCGTGTACACGCAGTTAGCCTAGCCGACTCTGAAGACACAGTTTTGTTATATATATTGGGTTTTTCATGGGTTTATTTTTGCTACGGATTTTTTTGATTCGGTCGCCGCGCTCAAAGTACTAAAACTATACAATAGCCATTGACATGTAAATAGCTTAAAAATCGTGATGTAGATTTTTTTACTTTGTACACTTACTTCTTGCAGCTTAGACCGACTGTTGAATATTCGAAAACAGCCACGATAATAAACACAGCGATAGTGTCCGCATTAATGTGTGGGATTTTAAGCTTTGCCCTCGAACAAGCTCGTGAGCACTGCTGGTTATTTATGACTTTATTTAGCGGCGATATAACGTGGAAAACCAAATAGTATTTTCCGTTTTTGGGTCCTTCTAAATGTTTCTTGTAACTCTGTAAAACGGAAGTCGCACAGGAACCCGTCCTTTTTTAATAAAGGCCTGTCCACACTGCAAAATATAACCGCACGAATTTATTCATATAATTTTTTTATCTGCATTGCGGATAGTTGTGAAAAAAATATACGCGGTTAAAATTCGCGATGTGGACAAGCCCTTCAACTATTATATATTTTATTTTTTATGGACTCAAGGAAGAAACTTGTCAAAGTCGGTATGTCATGAAGAAGTAACAGACAAAAATAGACAGAATATAAGTATTGGATGTATTATTTATTTTATTTAAATTTAATATAAGTAATTGTTTTGTTCTTCAAAAGTCTTTATTAACATTAAAATTATAAAATTACATTTAGGGCCTATTTCACCTCTTCCTGATAAGGTGCCCGATAGGCTTGTTTGACAGATTCTCCATACTCCATGTGTCAAGTTAAGTGGTGGATAGCCTTATCAGGAAGCAGTGAAACAGGCCCTTATTGTACATTATTTAAATTCCTAAAAGTAATTAACAATAGTTGGACGCAAATAATCAATAATGTGTTAACCCACAAAAATCAACAAATGAGGTTTTTGATGCAGGCAGGCTTATGGTTTAAACTACATTTTTCAACAGGATTTTAAGTGCCATAACCCTTATTTCTTTTAAAATTAATATATTTTAAAATATACTAACGATCTATGCAACATAAAACATTTTACAATAATCTACTAAGCTCCTTAATACATTTTCAAAATAAGTAAGGCGCCATCTGCAATTTTGCTAAAGAATGTGAAGCGGCATGACACATTGTTTAAAATGGCGTATTTGCTGTCAAACATTTTTTTAGGCAAGCCACGGAGCCGGCGTTTAACGACAATTTTATAAATCAAAAAGGTGCAAATACATATAATAAAGGCTAAGTATTGTTCAGTTACCAAGCAGGACGTTAATAAGATACAAATATACATAAGATAAGCGTATTTTCGTTCAATATTTTGTATAAGTCGAGTTTTGATGTTGTAGGTTATAATTATTTTTATGTATAAATCTGATTTAACAATACATACAGACTTCAAAGCATATAAATAATGGGCATGTAGCAATAGAGATTACAATTTTAATTAAATTAAATGTGTGTTCTTACTTAAAACTCGTCAAAATTAAGTAATGCAGTAGAAATATCATTTGACACGTTATTGAAAAATGTTGTAAGTATGTAACATGCTGTTAATTTATAGTTTCAAGTTCCTTAACTTATTATTGTTAAATGATGTTCTGCTTGTTATGATTATCGAGTTTGTTTTAAATGACATAAAACGATATTGTAAATAAATTAAACAAAGATACTAAGTTTTTTGTATGGTTTTAAGTTTATATAAGCAATATATTTATTTTTTTCAAAAATAAAATGCACGATTATATTAACGAAAAAATCAAAATATTTTTACTAAAAAAATAAGTACCTACTTCTTAGTTAAATGTAATTATGTTGTAGTAAATAAATTTTATTAAAATATTATAATGTAGGTAAAAAAACATCAAAATAATCTTGAGCAAAATATCTTTAGAAATGAATGAATAAACTACCTACTTAAATTTAATTTAAATTATTTATAGAAACTCTTGTACAACGAAATTAAGACTTTTTTCAGATGTCAGCGCAAAGAAAAAGGGCCATCTTTTAAATGATTCTGAAGATCAGGTACGTTTCTTTATTTAATAACTAGCTGTCCCGGCAAACGCTTTTTGCCTGTTTTCCCTGTTTTTCTCTTGAACTTTTTTCTGATTTTTTTACAAGCATCACGGAGCTTGTGACCTTTCCAATGAATGCAAATCTGTGGAAATCGGTTCGTGCGTTCTGGAGTTATAGCATCATTAAGGGAAACCCGACTTATTTTTATAAATCAGACTAGCTGTCCCGGCAAACGTTGTTTTGTCTGTTTTCCCTGTTTTCCTGCTTTTCTGTTGAAGTTTTTTCAAATTTTTTTTCTATAAACTTCACGGAGCCCAAGACCTTTCCAACGAATGCAAAACCGTGGAAATCGGTTCATGCGTTCTGGAGTTATAGCGTCAGGAAGGAAAACCCGACTTATTTTTATATATTAGATATCAATTTACATCATTTCATACTGACATAATTTAAGTATCTAATTCAAAAGTATTGTCTTTGTTCTCAGCTTTCACTTACGAGGGATAAATTAAAAAATATGATTGTATGCCCTGAAGAAAAACTACAGAATTTTCTCAAACTGATGTTCCACTAATAATGGTGCCACATATTAATGATGAAGAGCTTAATGTGGCCATTCGATCTAAATTTAATTCATCATCTAAGTTCAAATCAAAATTTTGATGCATATAACATAGTACTAGTATGGGAGCCCTAGAACAAATGTTTTTTTATTACTAAAAAATCATTTGTTTTTTATTACTAAATTCATGATTTTTTATTACTAAAAAATCATTTGTTCTAGGGCTAATTTTTTGTGTAGTCAACCAAGTTTTGTTGATAACCCTTTAACGGAACCCTAACGAGCTGATATTTTGTATATCGATAGGTTATTAGTTATATAATTTAAGAGTAACATTGTCCTACAAATAAAACATTCCATATTTTAGGACCATCAATTCAAAATATGAAATACATTCTCTGTTAGCTACCACTTTCTAGATTTAAATAAAAATGTTGTTCATCTTATCGAAATGAAGCTACGAACTCACAAAAAATTAGCTTGATATTAATAAAAAAATATATTGTCCTAGGGCTCTCGTACTATATGAAATACCAGATTATAAACTTTTGCAATGATAAAGACTGTTAAAGATTTAAATTAGTATTAAGTACCTAATATTATGTTGCTCAAGTAATATCAAGACTGCTTATTCATTTAAGTAAACAAGTGGACAATTATAATCAACATTTTCTTATTAAAATATATTTTTTATTTTCAGAAAAATGTTAAGTTATCTTGAATTTTATATTTATCAGTATTACTTTAAGTCAAAATTAAAAAGGTGTACAATAATTTACACCTTTTTTCAATAATAGTTTAAGGTACTTACGTTGATTATTAATAAATTGGTATGCCTTATCATTATTTAACAATAATGACTTAAGTTACATTATTATTTTTAACAAAAAATTAAAACCGACTTCCAAGGTAAAAACAATAATAACATCCTTATAATATGAACTAAAAAGTATTAAATAATTTTTCCTATCTCATGGTGCCTCTTTCCGAATTCGGCTAAAACTCAACTATTTCTGTACTCAATCTTCATAATTTTGAAGTCGGTACCAGATATAGCTGAATCCAGATGCCAGAATTTTTGAAACATTTGTAACTGGCACCGACTTCAAAATTATGAAGATTGAGTACAGAAATAGTTGAGTTTTAGCCGAATTCGGAAAGAGGCACCATGAGATAGGAAAAATTATTTAATACTTTTTAGTTCATATTATAAGGATGTTATTATTGTTTTTACCTTGGAAGTCGGTTTTAATTTTTTGTTAAAAATAATAATTTCACTCTTTTTAGTTACCTAGTAAAATCATCGCGTACTATACGTAGATTAGGGCCGATTCACACCGAATGGCAGAGGCGAGGCGAGCAGTTTCAGTGTCATATGATTTTAAACTTTATATTCATTATTGTAATACATAGTATCGCTTGAGAAGTCGACGCCGCCGGCGGCCGCAATAGGCCACGAACGTCCACGGGCGGCCGTAGATTTCTCAAGCGATACTATCTATTACAACAATGAAGATAAAGTTTAAAATCATATGACACTGAAACTGTTCGCCTCGCCAGCGCCATTCCGGTGTGAATCGGCCCTAATACACCTGTATACTATTCTACGTATCTTATTACAATTTGTTAACAGTCACACTTACAAAATATAATATCAGCTGCAGATAATTTTGAACAATACATTAAAAAAAATCGAAGTGGACACGTGCCAGAGCCGCGCCAAACCGGAATTTTAGCAGCGCGGCAGCGGCGAGGCTTTCATTGTCATATGATTTTAAACTTTATCTTTATTATTGTAATACATAGTATCGCTTGAGAAGTCTACGGCCGCCCGTGGCCGTGATTGGTAAGTGTGACAGCTGTGCACTCTAGCATGTTACTTGTATTATCGAAGCAACTTACTTCTCAGAAGTAATGTCAAATGTGTGCCTTACGCTTTGGAGATAAGGTTGAATATTTTGTTATGTTCATATTTGGTGACATTGGTGACCCTGACGTAAAAATGATGATGATGATGATGAATATAATTTGTATAGTAGCATATGCTTTCAGTTCTTAAAACAGCGCCTAAACCCCCAAACTTGTATCTAAAAGGAATCCGGAGTTCTCTTAGTATCTTCGGAACCATAGTATACCTTGGTGCAGAATCTTGTGTTTTGGTAGCATATGCTTAGGATGCTTCTCATAAAATCAAAATCACCATATGTTTCCATATAAATTTCGAGGAGTTCCCTCGATTACTCATGGATCCCATCATCAGATCACCACTTTTGTGAACATGGTACCAAATTGAAGTGAAACCTAATACAACAAAACAAAAATTTCGAAAATCGGTTCACAAACGGCGGAGTAATCGTTGAACATACAAAAAAAAAAAAAAAAAAAAATATCCACAGCCGAACATATAACCTCCTCGTTTTTTGGAAGTCGGTTAATAAATCATTTTGGTCATTGGTATCTGTTGTAGTTCATTTTACAATGATCTATTTTGTAGATTTTTTGAGATAATTTGTAGGAAATAAAGAAATTTTTAAGTTATATATTGTATCCGTGAATTATGACAAAACATATATAACCCTAAACTTGTAAGAAAAAATCCAATCTCCAAAACAAAACGTTTAGAAATAGTTCATAATCTTTAAACGCCATTTGCCTAAAATGTCAGTCAGGTGGGTTAACTCATTATTGCTTATTTGCATCCAGTTACAATAGTCGGCACGTACGGCGGGTACGGAACTCTAAAAAGGTAGTGTGAATTTATCAACATTATTATAGTTATTTAAATTATTAATTACTAAAATAATCCAAGAGTGTAAATTCATCTCAATTGCGATTAAATTTTAAAACAATTCAAACTTTTTACAGCATTCATCCCATACATAAAGTATTTATGTTTAGAAAAAATCGTGAGTCTGACCCTTTTTACTGTTGTTTTATTAATGAGTGACACGAATCCTTCTGGGACATTTACAAATTGTATATTAACTGAACACGTTCAACTTTTACGGTCATGTCTTCAACCGTAAAACCGGCTATTATCACGAAAACCTTAGAAATGTGTGAAATAAAAAGCTTTCCATTTATTATTTCGATATTATTTTTGTTATTTAACTTTGCAAAGCTTTTATCGTGGGCTATGAGTGTGGCGGCCGAATCAAGATATTCCGTAATGAAAATAAACCTAACAGCCCCGGCATCGGCACCGCGGTGCAGAGCTGAAAGCTATGCATCGTAACGTCGTTTCAGTTGGGCGAATTCAGCACGGTTGTTCTTAAGGCTTATAATAATTAATAATATGTGGTCTAAAAATATACTTTTGAGTAGAGATCAACTACGATAACTTGGCGCGCCCCTCCAAAATTCAAAACGTTTTGAAGTGCGTTGTCAAAACGTTTGAAATGCGTTGTCTTGCGCGGTAGGCTAGTTATGATTAGTTGACAGTGGCGAAGCGTCCATATAACCCGATTCCCATCGGCTTCCCTTAGGGCTTAGAAAAATCGAATATATGGGCCAACGACATATTTATCTAATAAATATTTTACGTACCTACTTAAAAAACTTTGAATTCACAATGTTATATGCAATAAATTTTTCTCTCACTTGAAATACATAGTTTGAATTAATAACTATCGCCTACAAATTTTAAAAGGCAATGCAATGTGCGGGCGCAGAGAATCAAGCCGTGGATTAGCGGCTTATTTCTCCATACAACGACAGTTCATAGTAAGCATCTGTCCTTTTCATTCCTGTGAACTGGTCGTCATGTTCTGTTTCGTTCTAGCACGCGCGATATATACTTGGAAATAACTCGATGCCCGACGAGTTATTACGGAGAAAGGTTAATTAGCAACGCACAAGTGCAAGCGAGATAGATGAGTCATGAAGTAAAATTGTTATGATTCGAATTTAAGAATGAATGTAGCGACATTATACTTTTGCTGGCGCGTAATACATTTTATTTTGGTAGGATTTTTTGTAATACGACTTTATTAAGAATGCCTTTAGCGGTACTAAATATGACAGGCGCGTAATACATTTTTATTTTGCTGGTTTTTAGATTGACATATTAATATGGCGGATAGTGTGTTTGTAAACAACATGTCGTTTGTTTTGTTTTGTCGAATTTAAATTTTGTTTTAGCGTTAGAACTTAGAAGTGTGTCGTAAATTAAATTAATTTATATTGTGACTTGTGAATTGTGAGTCGTACGACGTAATCGTGTAGTTCGGAAAATATGGCATTAATTCAGAAAGACTGTTGTCTGACAGATTATATTTTGCTGTCGAAGGAAACTTTGTTTTCCAAACTTAGTTTTGAAAATTAAAAGCATGTCATTCAATTATAAATTACCAAAATTGGTAAGTAGATTTTTTACTCCGGCTTCCCTTCTCAAAATATTCACCCCTCGCCACTGTAATAGTCGACCAACAAATCTTGGTAATAAGTGACATTAAGTGAAATATTACGTATACTGTGATTGGTTGAATACTTACTACATACAAACTGTTTCATAAGGATGTGACTACACACATTGAAACAGTCATTTGGATGGGCGCGCCATGTTATCGTAGTTAATCTCTATATACAGTTGACCATTGTCATAGTAATACAGTAAAATCTACCGTATTTTACTTAGGCGGCGTCCACAAATTACGTGAGGTATTTTTTTTTAATTTTACGCTTACGACTAAATCTTAATAGCATACGTACAATCTGGATGAAATGGACCAAAATTTTGTTTGATTTTCCGAGACCCTCCTTCTCCCCAACGTGAGATTAGATGAGATTTGACTCAACCCCCTCCCCCCCTAAACACCTCACGTAATTTGTAGACGCCCCTTTATATTGTGCTTTAAACTCTATAGAAGCTAATCGGAAAATTGAATTGCACATACGATTCGAGTTTTAACTTAGAAGCGGAACTAACAAGAACAACTTTGGAAGAGCATTCATATCTATTTCACCTCTAAAAGACCCTAATACCGACGAAATACAGTTCATTTTCAGAAAAATTGATAGGTTAAATAAACTTGAATGGTAGCACGCAATCTACAGAATCCGCCCAATTTCATTGAAAAGGCTTGCAAGAGTTTTCTTTATTTGGCCTGGAAATAGTTTATTATTTGCTTGTTTCTGTATATGCAGCTTTTTTATCTGAAACTAGGTTTAGAAATTAGAACTGTTTATTGTTTTAGCCGGTTAATAGGCATCTTGTAACCAACTTTTTTAATTTGTTTTTTTTTTAATCTTAATAATTGTATTTTCTTAATTTATCCACATGCAGAATGTTACTTGAATAACTTTAATTACTTTGTGTATGTGGAACAGCTGTATCTTATAATATGACACTTTACAAAATGGCAGCATTAGTTCTAATTTCGTCCACTTGTTATAGCATCTTTGTAGGAACGTATAGAACTTAAAAGCAATACCACTTACTATGCAAAGACGTTTTCTAGTTAGCAAGGTCTCAGTAGAGAACTTATATTACAGTAGTAATTAATGCATATTGTATGCCCGGAACAGCTGAGTGAAAAGTTACCACCGTACTTTACAAATTAAACTTGTGTACGTCAAGTCTCTAAGAAAATATTGATCCATGCAATGTAAATTGTACAATGTAGAGGCGAAGATCATTTTAAACAAACTTTGGTTGTATTGTTTTTCTTTTCTCTTTATTTATTATCGATGGTTTGTATCGTAAGGCATCCATTAGACGGTCATGCCCTGGTCAGTCAATTCCATCAATCATGACTTTCGTTTGTCTGTTGGTGAGTGTTGGAAGTAATTTCATATTACACAGTCATTTCGACTGATTGTCAGTCAAACGCAAAACTTCACAAAGAATACGCGTTTTCACGCCAGATAATTATGGATGACTGACTGACTGACGCGTGATTGACGAAATGCCACTAAACGTTTGCTCAAAAGTCATGATTGATAGTTGCATGGCATAAAAACCAAAATATCCAGATAACTGTCAATCAATTTCATGCAACCATTAGTCACTGCATTACACGGCAGGTTATTCAACAATCACTGTCATGACTGTGGTAAAATTGGCAGCAAAACTTACCGTGTAATGGACGCCTAAGAATGTTGAATGATATTATGATATTAATTAGTATGACGATAATTACTTTAAAATTATAAAACAACCCAAAAACCATACATACCTTCCACGTATTTTTTTGTCAGAGGAGAAAAATGAAAGAAATATGAGCTCAGTGGCTTACTATTTTCATTTATTACCGCCAAATAAAAACATTTATGAACGATAAATCATTATGGCGATATATTCATAGAATTTAGTCATCACTCACTTTCATGAGTGAGAAAGAATTTAACATTAAAATAATCCTGTTAAGTATATGTTTACGTGTCTGTAGATTCGAATAGGATCAGTTAATGAAGCGCGCATACTGAATAAACAAACAAAATGACAAATGTTTTTCTGTATTTATTTTTTCGACTTATTCAGTGCGGTAAGAGAAGATAATATTACTTCCTTAGCATAAAAAATAAAGTAGAACAAAGTAAGTTATATACAAAAAGTATCTATTGATCAATAATCAAGATAAAAAACATTCAGGGTTTAAAAATTTTAACATTTTTATCCATCAAAGGGTCCTTTTATCTATCCTAAAAAGCCTCTTGAAGTAAAATCCAACAGGAAGCACTTAAACGAAAAACATCTCTTTTAATTGCCATTAATTAATATTTTAAAAAATATAATATTTTTTACTAGATGCCCGGTGAACTTCGTATCACTACGTATCCTCGTATCCTTATAATAATACTTATAAACCTTCCCTGGACTTCCATGAATATTTCAAGACCAAAATTAGCCAAATCGGTTCAGCCATTCCCGAGTTTAAGTGAGACTAACAAAATTTAAAATTCGTTTGTAATAGTGGAGGGTAGGGAAGGAAAAAGGGTAGGGGGGATGGGCATCCGGTAAACTCACTCACTCGGTGAAACAGAGCGCAAGCGCTGTTTCACGCCGGTTTTCTGTAAGCCCGTGGTATTTCTTCGGTCGAGCCGGTCCATTCGTGCTGAAGCATGGCTCTCCCACGTCAAAGTCTATTTATGAACAAAAAGTCTTTTTGTTATTCTCCTACTTAATATATCAATATTTTTAATATTTATTGTTTTTTTTAATAAAATAGCTTTCTCGACCTCTGGCGACAAAGAGGAACACACACACAGGAGCTTCGCGACCCCCCAGGGGTTCGCGACCCACAGGTTAAAAACACTGTATTAGATGATAACATTTCCTACAAACACAAGTTGTATTTTTTTAAATAAAATAAGGGGGCAAACGAGCAAACGGGTCACCTAATGGAAAGCAACTACCGGCGCCCATGGACACTCGCAACATCAGAAGAGCTGCAGGTGCGTTGCCGGCCCTTTTAAGAGGGAATACGCTCTGTTCTTGGAGGTTTTCAGATCATATAGGTCCGGAAATACTGCTGGTAACAGTTTGTTCCAGGTTTTACAGTGCGCGTCAGAAAGGCTTTTCAACTGCAGCATTTCTAGGGGGGTAGGGGGTAGGGTAGGTAGGGGTAGGGGTTAGGGGTAGGGATTGTTTAAATGCACACCTACTTTGCCACTTTGCGTCAAGATGGGATTTTTTTCAGGGTCGGATTAACCTTTCAGCACTGTAGCACGTCATGCTACGTCATGGGCCCTGCGTGTTTAGTGGTTTCGCGTTCCAACCTATGTGACAGCGGTCTGCGACTACCTCAGGAGCCAAAAAACATTTTCATACATAACTACTAAGGGTCAATTCAGACCGCAATGCGACGAGGCATAAATTTGTATGGATTTGACAGATTTCAATTGCGTGAGACGTCTTGCAAATCTGTCAAATCCATACAAATTTAAAAATGCATCTACGCGTCGCGTTGCGGTCTGAATTGACCCTAAAACGCACTCTTACATTATACGACATACGTACTATGGGCTGACAATTTTAATAATAAAAATAAAAAATTTTATGTTTAAATTTTGAGAGAATTTAGATTTTGACCGTAAGTGACAATAAAGAAACAGAAAAATTTCGACAAAATGTGCTATGGGCATTGTGCTTTCTGAGTACGGCACTGCTTCTGTTGTATATTTGACATTTGTTCGTAATTCTGAATTTTGATGACTGCACGGCTCAAATACATAATTCATCGTACATTGGATTCTGAATTCTGATCTCTTCAAAAATTAGGTCATATTCAAATTTGCTATCTTGCGGTGTTTAAAAATAGTAGACACAAAGTTCATATTTTTCGACTACCTTTGTTTACACGTTATTTACGATATCCATTGAATAATAATAGTAGTTAACTATACATAATTATAGTATAATCATTGTGATAATTTACTTCCTAACAAATACAAACCAAACAAGTTTACGTATCCCAATTTGAATAATTTTTTATCCCAATTTAACGGGAATATAAAGACTGCATCAATTTTTATTGTTAACTAGCTGTTGCCCGCGACTTCGTCCGCGTGGACTTCAGTTTATAGCGCGCCGGGTCAACAAAATTGGTGTCAAATTTAAAAGCTTTTTAAAACTCCGGTACCCCAAAATCAAAATACCCAAAAACAGCTATGCAGTTCGCACATAGTATATTATTTTTTTAAATTAAACCTAAAGCTTACTTAGCCCGGCCCCATTGCACAACTTTAGCTTTACCCATAAACTATTTAGCATTGCATTGGTAGGTTTAAGGTTTCGTCACTCATCACTGCGTAGATAAAGTACTGAGTAGTGAGTTATTCATTATCGACGTGCATAACAATTGCATAACAACAACAATTGGTACCACGTCTTATAGAAAGATGCATGAGCAAGCGATAGCGCGATGTAGGAGACGCACGGCGCCATCTATTATGAATTTTTGAAACTAACTTAATTTGAATAAATTTACGCATTTTCACCCCCTTACAACCCCTTTTTCCGGTTAAAAAGTAGCCTATGTCCTTTCTCAGGATTTAGACTATCTGTGTACAAAATTTCATTACAATCGGTTCAGTAGTTTTGGCGTGAAAGCGAGACAGACAGGCAGACAGACAAAGATACTTTCGCATTTATAATATTAGTATAGATTAACTCAAAATGTCAGACGAATTCATTTAGGTATATACAGCATGACTGGTGAGACATGACCGATTTTATGTATTCGGTACTCGATTCTCATTATAATTATGTATATGGGAAATTTGGTCAAAAATGAAGTACCTAATTTTATTTAGGTACTTCATTTTTGACCAAATTTCCCTTAAAAACAAAATATGAATCGTGGACACAGTTTACCAGCGCGGCGGCATGCGCCCCGCGCCGCGCGCTACACCTCCCGCGCGCGGTGTCCATGCGTTGGGTAAATAATTATTTAACTTTAAGGCTCTACATTTACTCAGTGGGCAATTGATATTATTTTTTTATATATATTTTTTCAACTAATATAATAGCCAAATATCACGTCCTCGAGTATTGAACATGTCTCACCAGTCATGCTGTATATACTATTGCAAACACCGACCGTATTCCACTTTTCAACTTAGATAACATAAATTCATAACCCATACTTCTGTCTATCTTCACGCTTAATCCGCTGAACCAATTTAAATGAAATTCGATATAAAGATACTCTGAGTCCCGGGAATAGTTTTTATCCCGAATAAATGTACAGTTTAACGTTGAACAGTTTTTATCCCGAATAAATGTAGAGTTTCCACACAATTTTCAATTTACGTGCAAGCAACGTAAGCGGGCAACATCAATTACCTAATAAGTTCAAGTATGTTGCTATACTAGTTTTGTTGATGAGTCTACCCACTCCAAGTCCTTGAGCCGAAATGTAATAAGCCGTTACAGTAAATTTAATATACCCCAAATCGAGAATAATTGCGAACAGGAATTTGTGAACTTTCATAAACTCATATTTCGTAAGCCACTGACAAATATTAAGAAGTAATCATCAGTACTGCGTGATTCCGACCTGCATCAGTGATCAAAACAAGAGAACAAAAACGGCGCGACCTGTTCACCCGGCACTACTTTAATGTTAATCATGTGATCACGAGTTTCTTCTCAAAAAAGAATTTAGTTTAAAAAAAAAACTAAAAATATAAGCTTTTTTTTTAAGTTTTAACAAATTATTGCATTGTCATTGGCTCTTAATACATATTATATGCAAATTATTAGACTTCTGGAGATATGTAAAAATTGTGCTCAAAGATTACGTACATACAGCCAACATAATAAAAGCATGTTAAAAATCATTTCGCGCCTAAAGCAGTATTATTTAATAATAATAGTTTTTTAAAAAAGATAAAATCGTTTTTAAAATTTTACGTTATTGAGAAATTAAATTCCCTATCTCAAAAACTACTGAAGTGATTTTGATGAAACTTGCAGAATTCTCTAAGTTGAACGAACGAGTACAAAAGAAATACTTACTTAAATCGGACTTATAGTTCCGGAGATATATTTTTTTTATGAAATAAGGGGGCAAACGAGCAAACGGGTCACCTGATGGAAAGCAACTTACGTCGCCCATGGACACTCGCAGCATCAGAAGAGCTGCAAGTGCGTTGCCGGCCTTTTAAGAGGGAATAGGGTAATAGGGGAGGGTAGGGAAGGGAAGGGAATAGGGGAGGGTAGGGAAGGGAATAGGGTAGGGGATTGGGCCTCCGGTAAACTCACTCACTCGGCGAAACACAGCGCAAGCGCTGTTTCACGCCGGTTTTCTGTGAGAACGTGGTATTTCTCCGGTCGAGCCGGCCCATTCGTGCCGAAGCATGGCTCTCCCACGTTAATGCGAACACAAATATAAAAACATATATCCATTTTGAAATTTGACACATTTGTTTGGACACTGATATAGACTAACATAATATAGGAGAACTGGACAGTTCTGGAAATATTACATACATACGGGCCGAATTGCTCATCCTCCTTTTTTTAAGTCGGTCGCACATCGCTTACTCTACTTTTGAAGAGATTTATGAGTTACGAGTTTTATCGCAGCTCGTGTTTTTGTTCTAACGTAGTATCTAAGCTACTGCGTGCTACTACAGCTTCCAGATCATATTTGTTTCGTAATGTCCCGGGTACCTTTACTTTTAATTAAATTATAATATCAACAATATTTGGAATACGATTGTCGATTGTTATACTCTGTTTTTTCAAACGTAGCGCATAACTCCCAAAAGATTTGAGAGTGGATCTCGAAGTTTTATTGTCAGATCGCGTCAAGATAATGTGATTCAATATGTACTTTATTGCAAACGATATGGCGGATATAAAAAAATATAACGCCGACTGTTTAGAGTTCCTTAGTGAGCGCCGACACTTATTACATTCCCCAATTCATGGGTTTGTGACTTCACAGAGAATTTACAATCTCTGCGTTCACAATGCAAATCATTTGCGAATTTTCCTCGCGCGACAAAACGTTTTTAAGGCGCCTCTTATATGGAATTTCTTTTATTTATCTATCGTTTTTCTTTTAATTTGTATAAGACAAGATTTTGCAGCGACGCACCCTTACTTATTAATACATATTTTTAATTGTGTTTACATAGAATAAGAGTAGAATATATTATCCGCAGTTCAAAATGCATAAAAACTTTTATGTACTCATAAATACAAAGTTTAAATATGTTCACTGTTCAGTATTCAAATGTCATATTGTAGCATAAATCATGAGTCATGATGACATTCAAGCTGCCTCTTCACAATGGTCTACAACTACAACATTCACTCACTATAACAAGCCATCGCCATTGTCTAGACGGGGTAATGGTGGATGATGGCGGACGATGGCCAGTGGGTTGCCAGGCAGTAATAAGCCATGCGCCATTGTGTTTAACACCAAGTGATCTTAGTCTACAGTACACTAAGTTGTGTACTGGGGGCTTTACAAAAACATACTGTGAATTCAATCCAATCACAATGACATAAGGTTAGTTTGTAATACACATTACGTACACCGCAGTAACTTTAAGTAATAAAATACTACTTATTAACGCACGAAAAAATATTTTACGGGCTCAACATAAATCTCTAATGTATCAAACAAAATAGGGGATTTTGACTGTAGATGGACCATTATACTTGGGCCCCCGCCAGCAGGCCACTGTATAGAATGCAGGTGCCAGACTATTTATTCACTAAATGGCTCACATAAAGCTCTGGTATTTTCGACATGCGTAAACAAATTAGTTTGATTTATATCCAATAACATGTTTAGCTACCTGGTATGAAATATGAAGGTAATAGGGACCATCGATAACTGTGCTTATTTGAAATAGGCAATTTAATTGTCAATTGAAAAATCATAATCCAAAAAAACTTAATTATTGTAGATACTATTTTATATATTATTATCTGCACATTGAAATTGTGTTATTTATTTTAAAAAAATTAACATTAACAATTTTGATGCTGCCATTTGGTACAATTTTTGTCAATTTTACAATTATATATTCTAAAAGCAGCGATAAGTAATCTTTTGCATAATTTAGTTGTCAGGTTTTTTTAAAGATTTTTCAGGTATAATATTATACTATTATTCATGTCCATCCTAGCTAGTATCATATTATAAATTCTAAAGTAGATTTGTTTGTCTGCAGTTTCCACTTTTCGCTTAATCCACTGAACCAAATTTGATGAAATTTGGTAAAGAGATAAATTGAGTCCCGAGAAAGGACAACGAATCTTTATAACAAAAAAGTATACTTACCAAGTAGTAAATGATCAAAATTGGGGGCAATAAATAACTCATTATCAGTAATTGTTACGTGTTGAATCACGTGGTAAGCTTTAATCACGTTATTGGGACGTAGATTGTTCGCTAATTATTTTTGCCGGCTGGCTCTGTAAACACAAGTTGGCAATTACAATGTAAATTGAGTTTGTCACGCCGTGCCGACGGTTGTACACCCCTGGCGCTAAACGCTTATTAGCTGGCGCCTTTAGTTAATCACTAAACCCTTATTTGTAAGAAAGAAATTAATTTACAGCCAAAAGGTGTATGTTATTTGGTTAGGCTATTCCAAATGAATGTACTATCAGAGAAGTTGATTTATAGGCAGATTGCGGACCTGCGTAATTTGGTCGCGTTATGTCAAACCTGACTGATCGCGACTAATATTGAATTGACATAAGCCGACCAAATGACGCAGGACCGTCAACTGCCTATGAATTAAGTTCTTCGATTGTACTATCACATAATTTAATTCATGAGCATCTGCTGTTTAGAGACCTACGTAATGTGGGTGACGTTAAGCCCAGCTCCGACGAGATCACGACTAACATTGACTTGACATAGCCCGACCAATTATACAGGTCCAAATATATAAATAGGTCCACAATCTGCTTATATACCAATTTCTCTTAGACCGTGTTCACGCCAAACCGACTGTGAGCCGCCGAATGTGAGCGAATGTCACGCATAGTAAAACTGTGAAAATTCCTCTTACGAATGCTATTCGAAGGTATTGTACGGTTCCCTTTTTGCGCAGAAAAAATCGGAAGCATTTTTTCTATATTTTAACCAAACGGCTAATCCGAGTCACGTGTACATTACGCAGTGCATCATAATTCGTCCGGTATTTTTGTGCGGAATAAATATTTCTCGCATCCGGAAAATGTGTACATAGGATTATTAGGATTGGCTTTTACTCGCGGCTTCCGACTCCGACCAGAATAATAATTCCGAAGATAGACGTTCAACTTTATCCGTTGAGAGAATAATCCAGCCATGGAGTTGAAATATATTTTTAAAATACTTTTATTTACTAAAATATACTAATTATAGCATGAATATAAATCACTTTATTATTGATACATTTCGTGAATTAATGTTTGCATGTTTTAGAGAAGTATTTTGATTTCTTAAAATAGATTTGAAAAAGTGCTCAATTGATCCATACGGAACCTTTATTGCTCACAAATATCACTAAAGGACTGGCGTTTTTTGACCGGGTTATTTCAAGTCAATTTACGTCGGGAAATTTTTCTAGCCAGGGTTGACATAAAACCATAATATTGCCTGGGCCCACCAACCGCCTATGAATCGATTTCCCTAATAGTACAAAGGTCACATCTAATTCTGAACAGTCTGATAAGAGTAAAACTCAAACTCAACAAATATCTGATGGTTTTATAAAGGTCTCGTCGCAAGAATTCCCCAACTAACAATTTTAGCCCCAGGGCAAAGTGACCCCACTGGTGAAATTTTCAGGCTTCGAATCCCATTTCGTCTGTCTCACTCGAGCATTAAATAGTACGTGCGCATTCTAGTGAGATAGTCTGCGATCAAAACGGCATTCGACGCTTCAGAATCAGGCCCCAGGGCGGAGTGACCCCGCTAGCGCAATTCGATTTCAAACCTCTTTATTAAATTTGACATAAATTGAAAATGATTGCGACCACACTGAAACGTTGCAGAAATTGCGTTGGAATTTTTGTGTCACTAATCATTACTGACGACTTATTGAGAATGCCCTACTTTTGTGATGAATCTACTAGTATCTATGAATAACTAAGGATTATTAAAAAATCTTGCCCGCTTCCATTTAATTACATATAATTTGCCAATCATATTCGACGCACATCGCGTGGAATTTTCAAGAATGTGGCCAAGGATGTTTGTCAGTCAAATATCAGTATAAGGTGACAAAAACTCATGCCTTTTATTCCTCAGTCCCCTATTCCTCGAAGCTGGTGCTAATTAATTATTATAGTAAGACTAGATGACGCCCGCAACTCCGTTGCGCCAAAACTCGTTTAACGCGCGGTAACCGTACATTTTTCCGGGATAAAAAGTATCCTATGTCCTTTCTCGGGACTCAAAGTATTTCCATGCCAAATTTCAGCAAAATCGGTTCAGCAGTTTGAGCGTGAAGAGGTAACAGACAGACAGACAGACAGACGGACAGACAAACACACTTTCACATTTATAATAGTAGTATGGATATAGTACAAACGCGCGGCCTATTGCTGGAACTTGGCATGCCTACTTCCGAGTGCTTAGATAATACTCAGTATCCATTATTATTTCTTCAGTAAATTATAACATTCGTCTGTACGACAGACGTCCATAAAGTAATTAATAAATGTCAGTCTCAAGAAATGTTATTCAAAGTAAAATTTTCTTTGTCCTTTACTTTGAACTTTGTCTTTGCAAGTTTCAAAGTATCGCTGTCATCGATCAAGGCGACTTTTTTCGATGTGACCGACCCTGATTCAGCGCAAATCTACTTTTGAATACATTAAAATATACATTTCGGTCACATCCTTAGTTATTTTGTAAGACAAAGGTTTCCGTGTTTACTTTTTGTCCTTTAAGTGATAATACGTGAAGAAAACCCAAATTAGGGGCTGTGTCAAAGGAATAAAATAATATTATGTTCGCTTTTTGTACACGCACGGGCTTACAAATATCATAATTATGTCATATTCGTCCTATCGTCATATTTTTTTTAAGATCATCATTATCACGGTTTAATAAAGTTCCTACTCCTGAAGCTGCCTTTTTTATGTCTTTTTTATATATAAAATAAGGGAGCAAACGAGCAAACGGGTCACCTGCCGGAAAGCAACTACCGTCGCCCATGGACACTCGCAACATCAGAAGAGCTGCAAGTTTGTTGCCGGCCTTTAGTTGTCTGCACCTAGTCTCAACACATAGATGATAGGTCACACATATAATATGTAATTATCGTGTTTAGTTTGCTGTGCCATCAACGTCTAAACTAAATATTCATTCATCAAAGAAATTTATTCCTTACTAGATGACCTGTGGACTTCGTATCATTTTCCTCATAATACAAAACTTCCCTTCTTGTACTTCGACAAACATATCAAGACTAAATTTAGCCAAATTAGTTCAGCCGCTCTTGAGTTTTAGCGAGGCTAACAAATTGAAAATTCAGTTTTATTATTTTGATAGGCAGACTGTGAACGTAATTTAGTAGGGCTATATGTAGGTAATGTTAAAAATCAATTTTAATCATCAAATTACGAAAGCCAGCCATTTGACTATGATTGTAGCAATGAATAAAATTCTTTGTTTGTCTTTTCAGCCAAATAGCTTTAAATGCTTTTTCCACACCAATCCATATCCATACTTCCATACTTCTACTAATATTTTAAATGCGAAAGTATGTCTATCTGTTACGTCTTCACCGCTGAACCGATTTTGTTGAAATTTGGCATGGCGATACTTTGAGGGAAAGGACATAGGATACTTTTTGTCCCGGGAAAATGTACGGTTCCGCGATAAACGAGTTTTGGCGCAACGGAGTTGCGGGCGTCATCTAGTAAATAATATAACAAACCTACCAATAGTATAGTAACAAATAAGTACACAGATATCGAAAAGCCTGTTAGGTTTAAAACCATGTACTAGTAACTAGATAATATAATAGTCGCTTCAGGCTCTAAACTAATAAATGAACGCTTATCTGAAATCCATAATGCTTTTGACTGAATTTCGTTACTAATACGACTCGATTTCATTTCTACTAATGGAACGATTTTCATGAATGAGTTTACAGATGAAAGCAGTAATTTCAGAGATAGAAATTCGTATAAAATACTTTGCGTATTTACTCAATTTTGCCAAGTACTTTTCGAACAATTCTAAACAAACTTTGCTATAAAGTGATACTAAAACACTATTTAATAGTAGCTACTACTACTGTAATCAAGTCACTGCTAACTAATGATCTATACAGACGCTGACGTTAAAGTTATAAAATAATTTGTCCATGTCTCTTACCAACTTTTTAACGTATTAGATAAGAACAAAATCTCGACACGCGGTAGCGTGTCAAGTCAAGCCAAATTCAAGATATGTATTAGGTACACAGTGTGGATAATTTTAAAAGCATTTATTTATCTATAAATGTCGCTCGCAACTCCGTTGCGCTCAAATTCGTTTATCGCGCTGGAACTGTACATATTTCCGGAATAAAAAGTATTCTATGTCTTTATCCTTACTTCAAGTATCGACATACCAAATATCTGTACCAAAATATCGGTACAAAATATCGGCACCAAATTGCAGCAAAATCGGTTCAGCGGTTTGAGCCTGAAGAGTTAACAGACAGACAGATAGACTTTCGCATTTATAATAATAAGCAAATATGGATGTATGAGTGAATACGAGCAAAGGTAATCCTTGCAAGTTACATACATTTTCCGTGTCAATGTTGCGAACATACTTTAATTTGAATAAAGTATGTTTATTTCACATATAACATACTTTAATCATACAATTTTGGTAACGGATTAAACCTCATTTTAAATATTTAACCTTATTCTGTTAACTCGGATTTAATTACGACAATATTTGCAGTCAAAGCGAGAAACCATTTCCAATTCCTGGAAATGTTTAATACTAATTCCCAAATGAAACGATGGTGTGGTTCAAAATACTCATGTACATTATTATCTGATATTATAAATGGGAGAGTGTGTCGGTCTGTCTGTCTTTAATGTTTTTTGCTTTAGAAACGTAATACAGGCATACTTTTGTGTCCCAAGAAAGGAGGTAGGAATGTTCTTCTCCTTCGAAAATGTAAGTTTGTATCCTGCATCCTGTTGCAGCGGGGTTACAGGAAACGTCTAATAAGAATATCAAATTATTTTTGTTATATTCTTATCAAGTTTGTAAAGCATCTTTTAATAAAGCACAAAATTTGGGATGGAGCTACTTTACTTTAACATTTTTAATCCTAATTTAGATTAAACATTAGAATAACTTATAAACGCAGATACACTGATGACTCTCGCAATTCCATTGCGCCAAAAATCGTTTATCGCGGTAACCGTATTTTTTTCCGAGAAAAAAAAATGCTATGTCGTTTCCCGGGACTTAAAGTATCTCCATACAAAATTTCAGCAAAAACGGGTCAGCGGTTTGGGCGTGAAGAGGTAACACACAGACAGACAAACTTTTGCATTTAAATAATACTAGTATACTTTTATTTAGTATTACTTTTCAACACTGAATATAAACTCCCACTTAAATAATTTACAAATTAAAATCGTGCAATTACTAGACCTCGGAGTTTTTAGTTCGTATTTAGTTTGCTCAGTGTAAAATCAACCTCTTTGTAAAACGTTTTTCATTCGCCCCCATTAACCTGCCTCACTCAGTGAAAATGGCGCTAAATATTTATGAAATATATTCATGAAAGCCCGTCAGTAATTTTCGAAGAGATCATAAGATACGGAAGATTAAGAAACACTAGTAATAATTATTTGTCTAACTATTTGTATCGTATATTTTACTGACAAACATAAGCATCCTTTTCGGAAATCGGTTAAAAACATTTTGTGGTTGCACTTTGGGAGCGCTGGGCAGAAGTGAAAAACGAAACAGCAGTCAGGCATACACAAAGAGAGGGGATATTACATCTCCTACGCCGCGCCAGCAAACTGTTTGGCCCTCCTTGTAACAAATCGAGTTCTTAGTCAAAATGCAATAACCATTTTCCATAGCGCAGTTTGCGATGCGTTAGGTCAACTCCCATATATTTTTAACATCTAGTCCAGTCCAAACTATCGAATGCATTAATTTGACTAGGGAGTCTGGTCAAATATCCCAAAAAAGTGTAGATCGCCGTTAAATAAGTTTTCGCTTCAAAGAAATCAATTCTGTTTTGGGATGATTTGTAGTATAGCGACTACCCAGCGACTACTATACAGACCTCAAATTATAATTTATAGTTAGAGTATTAAGTTTTGAAATAGTTATTATTGAAGATGTATGTGGGTAAATTAGGTACTAACATTTTTGAAAATGTTAGTTTTTTGTATAAATGGAGGCTGAGGACTGTAAATATGAAAAATATGGATTTTATGTATGCTTAAAAAACATAACATCATCTCCGCGGTCCTAAAGCAACATTTAAAAATGTTACTTACCCACTTTAACCTTCAGTCTTCAACTCCACAGAATAATTCATAATTCCGACGGAGAAATATTTTAATAACTCATGAATAGGAGCTGAAAAACTTTATCACAATTCCCAGTTCATAAATTAGTTTGGCTATGTATTCGAAAGCTCCGGGGTATATTAAGACACTTATGAGTGCGCTTTCACAGCTCTATGCAGCTTAGTTTGCTATTGTCACAGCAAAAAGCCAATTCATAACTCCATGAATAGAAATAAGCTCTACATATTTTGACGTAATTTATTATTTTACACTACATGACGCCCGCATGCCCAATGGAGTTCCATTGTGCAAAAAATAGTTTGAGAGCGCGGGAACCGTACATTCTCTGTCCTTTTCCGGGACTCAAACTATCTTTGTACCAAGTTTCATCAAAATCGATTCAGCAGTTTAACCGTGAAGAGCTAACAGACAATACACACTTTCGTGTACATAATAGTATTGGTATGGAATATGGATATTAAGTAAAAGTTAAATATATTATATTAGTAATAACCGTAAATTATATTGAGTAAAAACCGACGAACGAGTTGGGCTTATATGTTAGTACCATTTATTTGGTAAACATTACAATGATAATAAAAAGAATATCTGTTTTTATTATTTGATTTGAATAAAAAATCTCCTTCTCCCTTGTTATTTAAACATAAATATTATGTTATAAGTATTTTTTTGTAATATTACTGCCTTTAGGTAGCATTCGGATCAAGACGACTGCGACGCGAGACCGCGATCCACTGCTTTGAATTATGATTTGCTTTGAATTAATAGGAAGTGCTGAAGGATGCAAGCGACCGAGTCGCGCGACGTGTGGGCGTGGCCTGCCTTGCGTCGCGCGACCCAGTCGCTCACAAAGCAATGCCGTGGCGCGACCGATACAAAATGACCGTGTTTTCTTCGCACGAAGACGAAATATTAATTACTTTCGTATCGGGTCGTGCGACTCGGTCGCGTAGATACACTGAACAACTGATAGCAATATTTTCTCTTGCTTCCGCGTGGCCAAATTGAACGCAGGTAGTAATCGACCGCGTTCAGTAGTTGTCAAAATGCAAAGCCCTCGCTCTCGAGATACTCTTCTTGCTGCTATATCTAAGTATAATAAAAATAGTCAAGAAAGACTAAATACCAGTGTAATTGGTATTGGAGGAGAAAAGAAATACCTTTATGTAAGCGAGCACCTGACACCTGAAAAAAAATCGCTGCATGCTGCAACTAGAATTAAAGCAAAGGAACTGTCCTATAAATATGTGTGGGTGCGAAACGGCAAAATATTTATCAGAAAGACAGATACCTCTCCTGCGAAAGTTATAAATAACCAGACTCAATTAAATAACCTGCAGTAATGCACTATGTGATGATCAATAACATGCATCTCAATTTATAAACCAACTATAATGCTCCATATTTACTACCAAAACTTGCGCGGAATGCGAACAAAAACAAATGACATCTTTAAAAATATTCTAATACACAATTACGACATTATCATCTTTACCGAAACATGGCTAAATGAAAAAATTCATGATTCCGAATTTATAGATGACAGATACCAAGTATATCGTCGCGACCGTACTGTATCACAGTTATACAACAAAAGCGATGGAGGTGGCGTACTTATTGCAGTTAAAAAGACTTTTAACAGCTTTCGGCTTAATGACAAAGAAAGTGCATGTGAGGATTTATGGATACTATTAAACCTGCGTAAGGGTAAGAAGATGAAGAAAATAGGTATTTGCGCTATTTATACTCTCTGCTTATCTGCACCAAGTAAGCATAGTGAACTTTCAACTTTCCTAGACAATACCATAAATAATTTGACTAATGAACTCGATGATATTCTAATAGTGGGTGATTTTAATATGGGCTTTCTTTCCTGGAATAAAGGAGTGGATGGTGAAACTCTTGTTGCTGATAATTATCAAAATAATTTAGGCTACGCTCTTACTGATTTTATCTCCTTGACTGGGTTAAATCAAAAGAACTCTGTAGTGAATAAAGATAATAAAATTTTAGATTTAGTATTAAGTAATTTGAAATGTCATGTCAATGAAGCATATTGCTTAAGCAAATTAGATCCTTACCATCCACCCCTCGATATAGATATTTGTATTAATCCTGATAGTACTAGTGTAGAAGGCGTCCCCCGATGCGACTATAATTTTTACAAGGCTGACTATAGTGAAATCACATCCTTATTGAATGACGTGAGTTGGTCCGAAATATTCTCTTCTTGTAAGAATGTAGATGAAATGGTGAAAAAATTTTATGAAGTTCTAAATGATATAATTAGTAAACACGTTCCGAAACGTAAACCACATAAAGCAAAATATCCTATATGGTTTACAACTGATCTAATAAACTTATTAAAAGAAAAAGAATGTTTAAGGCGTAAAGCACACAAATTTGGAAATCCACGTGACCAATACGAGTATGAATTGATACGAAAAAGATGTAAGAAACTAGTTAATTTATGCTACAAAAACTATATAGAATCAGTAGAAAATAGTGTCAAAGATAACCCTCGTGCTTTTTGGACCTTTATTAAAAACAAAAAGTCTTCAACGAATAGCTATCCTTCAACAATGATAGGGGAATCAGGAACGGCTTCTGGTGGCAAAAACATTGCTGACTTGTTTGCCAAACATTTTAGCTCAGTTTATGGGCAACCTGACTACTCCAGCCCGCCCCAGGAACATTTTCCCCCAACTCTTACTTCACAATTTTCTAATAAGCTCACCCATATGACAGTCACGGAAACCACTATTCTCAATACTTTAAAAAAAATTAACACCAATAAAGGATGTGGTCCTGACAATATACCTCCCATATTTATTAAGAATTGTGCACGTGCTTTAGCTTATCCTCTAAAAGAAATTTTCAATAAGTCCATTTCATCCGGTGTTTTTCCAAATGAGTGGAAAAAGGCGCGTATAGTTCCGGTTCTAAAGAAGGGTAATAATACCGACGTCAAAAACTATAGACCCATATCTATTCTATCCAAAATTTTTGAGTCCATCATCTGCCCGATACTGGTCAACCAAGTCAAACCGCTACTCTGTGATCAACAACACGGGTTTCAAAGTAAAAGATCCGTTATTACAAATCTCGTTTCGTACTTAACTCCAATCTTTAAAGGAGTTGACAATGGAATGCAGATAGATTCAGTGTATACAGATTTTGCAAGTGCATTCGATCTTGTTGATCACAAAATACTTATCAAGAAATTGAATTCTCAGTACGGGATTGATGGAAATATGATAAAGTGGTTTGCGTCTTATCTGCATTGTCGGGAACAATCAGTAGTAATAAATGGACACGAGTCGGTAAAATATATTGCAATTTCAGGGGTGCCACAAGGTTCACACCTTGGTCCGATCTTGTTTCTTCTCTTTATTAATGATATAATTACCTGTATACATCATTGTCATTGTTCCCTCTTTGCTGATGATATGAAAATATCCCTGCAAATTAATTCATTGGCTGATTCGCTAAGGTTGCAATCAGACCTTGACCGAATAAACATGTGGTGTCGTAAGAACAAAATGAAATTGAACGCTTCCAAATGTCAACACATAAGGTTTACTAAGAAAATAAAGGTTTTTCCTACTACTTACCATATCAACGGGAGTACCATATCTGTTTCTTCGACCGTGAGGGACTTAGGCATTCTTATTGACTCAAAATTAAGTTTTATACCACACTATGACTATATGGTAAATAAAGCTGCTAAAACTCTTGGATTCATAAAACGAAACTCGCGTGATTTCAAGCGTCCATATACGAAAATTCTTCTATTTAAAAACTTTGTCCGTAGTATTTTGGAGTTTGGAAGCGTTATTTGGAATCCAATTTACAATGCCCATACACAACGTATAGAATCCATTCAACGCTCCTTTACCAGACATCTTGCCTACATCTCCAACGAGGTTAACCATCGATGCTCGTATGATGAAAGGTTGACTGCTTTTAAAATGGATACGCTGTCACAACGAAGACGTATGATGGACATGGTATTCCTAAGTGATGTAGTTACGGGTCGAATTCCCTGTCAAGATCTTCTTGAGGGTATAGCTATAACAGTCCCTAAGCTGAGTGCACGACGTAAGCCTGTAGGAGTATTTAATACCCCGAGGTACAAAACCAACTTGGGACAAAACAGTCCAATAGTGAGACTTCCGGCTACCTACAATAAATGGCATAGGATTTTGGATTTAGACATATTTCATGACCAACGCTCGTCTTTTAAAAGGAAAATACTTAAAGTAACCAAAGACTGAATAAATAATAATAATTTGTGACATTTTATGACATTATGTAATTAACTGTTATTCTTGTCTGTGATTTATTGTTTTATTTTTTCAATATTTATATACCATATTATTTAGTGACATATTTTAATAATTTTGTATATTAGTTAACTTATTGTTTTATTTTTTTCAATATTTATATGCCATATTATTTAGTGACATATTTTAATAATTTTGTATATTAGTTAATTTTATAGCTGGTAAGGGACATTTTAGATATTTTTAATTTTATTATTTAGATGAATTATTTTATGAAATTATGTTCTAGTAATCAAGTTTTACTTTATTTTACTAATTACTTTAATTTTATATCCTTAAACTGATTTTAATTTTAATTAGTTGATTTTGATTTTTATACTTATATCATTGTACTGATTATGTTTATATTGAATTGTATTAATAATGCTGTGCATATCTGTAATTGGCATAAGCGCATAACCCTTAGTCTAAGTAATGTGATTGTACTGATTGTGTTTATGTTGTAGATGTGCCTCTGAAATAAATAAATAAATAAATAAATAAATAGATTCGTAGGTACCTGTCGCCAACCGGCTGCCAGTCGCGGTCTCGGGTCGCGGTCGTCTTGATCCGAATGCTGCCTTTTGATATAATATTACAGTCCTGGCCTGGTGACTGACAGATAATCAACGAAATCTTTGTAATAGTGTCATGTTTTTTTTTTTTCATTTCCTACGAAACTCTCAGAACCTACAAATTTCGTGGAAAAATTATTGGTCTCCGAATATAATTTGCGCGAATTTTCGTCGAAAATGAACAATATATCGTTAATTAATGATCAATTTTGTATGCAGTTTCATAACGACATGTTAATAAATGATTCTTCCTTATTTATTTAGTAATATACCATCAATGTAGAGTGGAAATTTTATATAAGTTTCGACAATGTACGGTTTCTTAGACAATATGTAGTTGTATAGATAATGTCTACAATTCTACAAAGATGGATTTAGGAAAACAGCACAGTTCTATCTAACCGGTACAAATATCCATACTTAATATTATAATTGCGACAGTGTGACTGTCTGCCTGTCCGTTACCTCTTCACGCCCAAACTGCTGTACCGATTTTGCTGGTTATGGTGATACTTTGAGTCCCGGGAAGGACATTGGATACTTTTTCGACCGGAAAAATGGGCGGTTCACGCACAATAAACTAATTTTAACGCAACGGAGTGGCGGGAGTCACAGGTCCGCCATCTGCCTATGAATCAACTTCTCTGATAGTACTTACATAATATGTAAACTTATATTATAATTTACTAGCGACCCGCCCCGGCGTCGCACGGGTATAAAATATATAGCCACTGAAAAAATTATTAAAATCGATGGCCTATGATTGTTCTGAGTCTATGATCCTTCACGTGGTCTACTTCTTATCTGTGCCAAATAACATAAAAATTGCTTCAGTAGTTCGAGAGATAAGCCCTTTCAAATAATTTCCCCCGTTTTTTCCACATTCTCCTATTAGTCTTAGCGTGATAAAATATAGCCTTATAGCCTTCCTCAATAAATGGGCTATCTAACACTGAAATAATTTTTCAAATCGGACCAGTAGTTCCTGAGATTAGCGCATACAAGTTAGCCCTTTCAAATAATTTTCCTCGTTTTTTCCACATTTTCCTCTATTTTTCCCCTCCTATTAGTCTTAGCGTGATAAAATATAGCCTATAACCTTCCTCGATAAATAGGCTATCTAACACTGAAAGAACCATCAAAATCCGTTGCGTAGTTTTAAAGATTAAAGGGAACAAAGGGACATGAGGGAAAAAAAAGCGACTTTGTTTTATAATAAGCATAGATATAGATAAGTTTAGGACGAGGCTTATCAAAATTTTGTGTCTGCTTGCCATACATGTAGCTAATTACGTGGCGTTCATTAGGACAGTATAGACCAACTTTTCGCCATCGTCCCACGCGAAAAACATACCATCCTCATCACCTTGATGAGTGGCAGTCTTCTACCGTGCGTTTTTCGCGTAACTTTCTGCCGCGCACTGTAAAACTCTGTAACGAACTGTCACCGACAGTATTTCCGGACCTATACGACCTGCAAACCTTCAAGAAAAGAGCGTATTCCCTCTTAAAAGGCCGGCGACGCACCTGCAGCTCTTCTGATGTAGCGAGTGTCCATGGGCGACGGTAGTTGCTTACCATCAGGTGACCCGTTTGCTCGTTTGCCCCTTTATTTAATTTAAAAAAAAAACAGCTATCCCCAACCCGTGGCCTGCCGGGACTTTATTTGTGACCCGCGTGATGTTAAACAATTTTGAAATTCACGCCCACGGGAAAATAATTTAGGGCCGCGCTACACCGGAATGGCAGAGGCGAGGCGAGCACTTTCAGTATCATATTATATGATTTTAAGCTTTATCTTCATTACTGTAAGTGTCTAAACACACTAGGCTGAATTATGCCGGCGTAATTTCCGCCGCAAATGTCAAACACATACAAAACGCGACGTAATAGTGTGTCACCCCTAGTATTCGGTCCGTATTTGTCTAGTTTGTTTAGACCCAGCCAGCCAGCCTAGTGTGCTTAGGCCCTAATACTTAGTATCGCTTGAGAAATCTACGGCCTCCTGTGGCCGCTCGTGGACGCCGGCGGCGGCGATTTCTCAAGCGATACTATGTATTACAAAAATAAAGCTAAAGTTTAAAATCATATGACGCTGAAGTACTCGCCTCGCCTCTGCCATTCCGGTATGTCGCGGCCCTTAAAGTTGTCGTGAAAGTCGTGAAATTTTTTCCACTTTAAAATCGTTAATTTTAAGAACGTTACTTTTCCACCCTAATTTTTTTTGCGGCGCGCGACACCAAGACCAAAACAATGTGTTTGTGGCCTGTATGAATAAAGAGTTGGCGATCACTGGCTTAGACGATAAACGAATTTTGGCGCAACGGAGTTGCGGGTGCCATGCCTTATAATATTTTAATCGATAAAAAATAATGTTTTTTCTTACATATCACGTTTTATGCGCGATTTTGTTTTACATATTGTATGATAATTTATCTATGTGTGTGTGTGTGTGTGTGTGTGTGTGTGTGTGTGTGTGTGTGTGTGTGTGTGTGTGTACTCGGATGGTCTAAGAATTTTTATATCATAAAGATGCGACGGTATATCTACATTCTACACTATTTCACAAGGCTATAGAACTAAATCATAAAAGTAATGCTACGTTACTTTTACTAAGCAATTAAACTGAAATGCCCTTTAAGTAGATTAGATAAAGGGGCGCGCAACCTTTTTGTGAAATACCGATCGCGGTTTGGGAAGGCACAACAATAAATAGTTGCGTAATTACTTCCACTGTAATCGAATTTCTTATGTGGACAAAGAATTTTAGGACAGAAATCAATTTGTCTTGCGTACAAAGACAATCGAAGCTTAAAACTCTCGTAGAGAACGAGCTGGCAAACGTTATTTTGCCGTAAGCAGTATGGCATGGCGTGAGAGCCAACCGAGCGAGAAGTTTTTACTACTGGCGTTCTAGGTAGTAGGTATATTATTGTTTATTATCATTGTTTTTTTTATAAAATAAGGGAGTAAACGAGCAAACGGGTCCCCTGATGAGAAGCAATTACCGTCGTCCATGAACACTCGCAACATCAGAAGAGCTGCAGGTGCGTTGCCGTCATGCTCATGATCTCAGAAACAATAGACGCGATTTATATAGTTTCTAATTATTAAAATAAAAAAATAAAAAATTTGTTTTATTTCTGAATAAATTTAAAATAAATATTTTCAGAATGTCCTACATTGTGGCAATAAATGCATTTTATTTATTAACTACTTACTCAACATTTATACATTTTGAATCAGTGATTATTTGTAAATCTATAATTTTTTTAATTTAATGCTTCTTACAGACGAATGGCACTTGTAGACGGCAGTCGCTGGATTTTTTTGACCATTGTCGACGCGTGCTCGTCTGTAAGCGCATACATATAAACACGCATAAATACATATAAGTTTAGGACGAGGTTTATCAAAATTAGTGTGTTTGCTATACATGTAGCTAATTACGTAGCGTTCATTAGGACAGTTTGGACAGCGTAGAGCGAGTAACCGCTGCCTTTATACGGCTAATCAGCAAATATTACACTTGTTTGTTCAAGTTTACATTGCGAGAGAGATTTCAGTACAACTCATATTGCATAAGTTACTGTAATATAATTTAAAGGTCAGTTATAACTTACGCGATGAACCTAGAGCTTTTTTGATAAAGTTAATGTTACGGAACCAGTGCGCGAGTTCTACTCGCACTTAGCCGGTTTTATTCCTATTTTTTTGTATTTTATAGTTGAAATTTTAAGATTGTATTTACCATTAAATATCAAGAAGTGGTATGGTAAATCTATAATGTTATCTCACACTTTTTGGTCACGTTATAATTATATTTTTATACTTTTAAATCTTATTGCTCTTAATTGCTTTATCACGTTGAAACAGTTGTAACATCTACACAACTATAGTAATTACGGCCCGGCTTTACAGACTTTACTGACTGTGTTTTAACAGCACTCGTAATGTTTTTATTGCTCATACGACTGAGTAATTTACACAGCAACTTCAGCACTAAAACGCGGTATTAAAGTTACATTAAGAGAAGAGATACACTCTGAAATGGTGAGGCTGTCTTGATTTATATATTTTGATGGAAATGTAAAAGCCATCGGCATGTGCACGTACATGATAAACGTTCATTTTAACTATTCAGGAAAACTTTTAAACGGCATGTACTTACAATCTATTGAAGTACATACTAATAATATTATAATTGCGAAAGTATGTCTGTCTGTCTGCTACCGCTTTACGCCCAAAGCGCTGAATCAGTTTTTCTGGGTATGGAGATACTTTGAGTCCCAGGAAAGGACATAGAATAAAAATTAGCAGCGCTATAAAGATACAATATTAATTTGGTAGAGTTTCAATATAAATTTGGTAGAAATTCAATTTTTAAGTGAAAACAGCTCTAGGAGCAGGCCAACCTGATCAGACTTATTCCCGATTGTGTACAATCAGTTCGACCTTCCCGATCGGCCTCTCTGTGAATGGAGACCTTAAGCATCATTCTATTTTGATCCATCACTAATTGAAATCGCGAATCAACTACACTTAATTTATACAAAACGGGACCGTTTCTGCATGCTTTATGCCTTTGAAAAAATGTAACACAAAAAGCGAAGGTGAACGTTTAAAACAAAAGGTGTAACATCAAAGAAAAGTGACACAATAAGAATTTAAAATGCACAAAGCAGGGTTATCCTTTATTCGTGTCGCCTGACGATGCAAAAAATGACCCTGGCCTCTTTGACAAGTTTTGCCTCCACGTGACTTTTTAATTGAGCCGTATCATACTTATCTTATAGAATATAGGAAATATTACCTAAACTACGCAAAGATTGAAGCATAGAGCGCTTAGCACATACTGTAAGCACAATAGATACTTAGTTCTGTCTACTCTGCAGTAAGTAATCCGACCAATATATCCGACACTTCAAATTCATACAATCAAATTCAACTCAAACTCGTTTTTTTTTATTCAGAATATTTTCTTTCAAACACTTTCTGAACGTTGGTGCTATGGTGCCTAGAGATCAACTACGATAACATGGTGCGCCCCTCCAAATGACTGTTTCAATGTGTGTAGTCACATCCTTATGAAAGAGTTTGTATGTAGTAAGTATTCAACCAATCACAGTACACGTAATATTTCTGTTAATGTCACTTATTACCAAGATTTGTTGGTCAACTAATCATAACTAGCCTACCGCGCAAGACAACGCACTTCAAACGTTTTGACAACGCACTTCAAGCGTTTTGAATTTTGGAGTGGCGCGCCATGTTATCGTAGTTGATCTCTACCACTGGTTCGAGAACTAGCCCGGTGAGAAGAACGTTGTCAAATTTCGAACAAAACTTTTTGTTTGCTGTCTATGCTGGTACTGCCTCTAGCTTGAAAATATTGCAATAATTTGTACTAATCCATACAAATAACCAACCCACAACCTCACAACCCTGCATCGCTAGTTGGTCGCCACACTAATATCAGAAACTAGATGACGCCCGCAACTTTGTTGTGCCAAAATTCGTATAAAAAGGGAACGTAAAAGGGAACTGATAAGAAGTTCACGGGTTTTCTAGTTTATTACTGTTTTTGTCAGTATAGGTACTACCAGAGAAGTTGATTCCTAGGCAGATGGGGGACCTTATGGGATGGGGTTGAATAAAATTCTAGATTATATTTGATTATATTTATAAAAGACTAAAAGCAAACTTGGAAGCTTAAACTAATTAATGAATCTTCCATTCAGAGTTCCATTGTTTGGATTGGTTAATTAAAATTTGAGCTTAATTCTAAATCCAAATAAAGATGTTAATGTGATTAATAATAACGAGCAAAGATATAAATTTTCTTACACGCCAGATATGAAAATTTGTGTTAAAGAAAGTCGGCATCGAAGAATCCACTTATAATTTTAGAGTATTTTACATTACAAACGTATTCAGCAAAAACCCTTTCTCAAAGTTAATAATAAGTAAACAAAGCTCAGCATTTGTGGCGATAACAGTGCTACAAAAATTAGTATAAGTCACTTCCTTCCCACATTTAACACATCAAGCACCGGTGCTCGCGATAACAATAAAAAGGCTCGTTTGTGTCTCGTTTTTCCACGATCGAAGGATTATTCTTATAATACACTACCCAGCGGATGTTGATGCGATTTTTAAAATAGATACAGCGATTAAGAAAAAAATTCACATCATGTATAATTCATGCATTTTTATACCATTAGGTAAGTATAAGTTATAACTGGTTTGGCAAAACAACATTTGCTTTGTCAACAAGTATACAATAAATAAATATAAACTCCCTTATTTGGTTGACTTTCAATTTTTTATTTACACACACTTCAAAATCAATTAATGTACAAGTAATAGAATACGATGTGTAGTTAATTACAGATAAAACTTTGAACTGGAGAAATGTCGCGACGAAACGGGAATGGTTCAAACGATGAAAGTTTGAGAACTTTCAAGTATCGAAGATAGCAGTTTAAGGCCCGAGCACACTATAGACGAATACAAAGTTGCTGTCAAAACGACAGTGCGATAGTTTTATCACTTAGTGTTTGAGACGCCTTTTAATGGAATTTGACAAGGAAGAGTGTAAAAGTGTTTGTTTTACTGCAGTTTATACTATTTCAGTTTTTGGAGAGGTTTCAGCTACTTCCTGGGATACTTATAAAAATACTATGTGTATACATAAAAAAGATTTTCTTTTTCTTTCGGTATATAAGAATAGTTGCGTGACAGACCAAAACAAAGATATTTTGTATGTCAGTAAAAGTAAATTATTTTATACACTTTTGACACAAAAAATGCCTATTCAATTATATTCACGTTAAAGTTGAAGTGAGTCATCAGATAGTGATTGTAAAAGTTAATTAATAATTCATAATGCCCCTATTAAATCAAATAAAGCTTAAGGCTTAGTTCCTAAAGCTTCAATGGAATTATAAAACTATAAACATTTTTATAGATTTATCTCGCTATAAAATTTGATATTCAGTCATAGATTATGCGGATCATTTAATGTGATAATTTAAAACAAAAGAACGATAATATCTGCCTATAAGTACACTATATTTTACAGATTTTGTAATAAAATACACTTACAAGCTCGTAATGGAAGTAATAAACCAGATTCAAGGATCGTTAGACCGAGTCACCTTACACTGATAAAGCGTTGACATTAGTGTTTTTATTCTTACAAAGGACGTTTCTGTTATTCGTCAAATGAAATTAATTGATTGAGTCTACACGACGACTATGGAAAAACATAAAAAACCGGCCAAGTGCGAGTTGGACTCGCCACTGAAGGGTTCCGCAGCAGCAATAAGGTTTATTTCAATAAAATTAAAAGGTTTTTGATTTATTTTTGAATTTTAGTTGATTTAATGAAAGTTAAATTAAGGTTAATTTATGACGTATAAAAAAACTACTTGATAGATCTCGTTCAAACCAATTTTCGTTGGTAGTTTTTATAGTAATGTACATCATATATTTTTTTAGAATTATCATGCCCCTACTTTAGAAGTTAGAGGGGGGGACACACATTTCACCACTTTGGAAGGGTCTCTCTCGCAAACTATTCAGATTAGAAAAAAATTATATGAGAAACCTCAATATGATTTTTGAAGACCTATCCATAGATACCCTACACGCGTAGGTTAGACGAAAAAAATTTTATCTACGGTGACCCCTAAAATTTTTATTAATTTTTCCATTTTTGAATCAAAATCTTAATGTGGTTCACAGACTACATCTACTTACCAAGTTTCAATAGTATAATAGCTCTTACAGTTTCGGAGAAAAGTGGCTGTGACATACGGACGGACGGACGGACGGACGGACGGATGGACGGACGGACGGACGGACGGACAGACGGACAGACGGACAGACGGACAGACGGACAGACGGACAGACGGACAGACGGACAGACGGACAGACGACAGACGGATAGACAGACAGACATGACGAATCTATAAGAGTTCCATTTTTTGCCATTTTGGCTACGGAATCCTAAAAAGAGAAGCTAAGATTTTATCGTGATTTTAAGAAAACATATCTCTCTTATAAAAATACAATTACATTGTACATTTTTTTAACTATATTCTTGAGTCAAGAACAAACTTATAAAATGTCACTACTATTTCAGCAACATGCAAAATGTTACTTGGATGACATAACAGGAGGGTATGAAATAGCTGCATCTCAAGTGACAACTTACAAGATGGTGACGCTTGTTCTAAGTTCAATGTTTATTGCACTGTAGCACAGTGTTTATTGAACGTTATTTTATCGATATAAAGTAACGTTCGATACGATATTTTCAGCAATTAAAAGCGGAAATAAATGAAACCAATATTCCAAAAACACAAAAACGAATCTTTATTACAAAAAATATCAAATTAAGTTAAAACAAAAACATCTTAAAGTTAAATGTTAACGGCAAGTAAACAAACAAATTAAATTAGGTCACAGTTTGTAAAAATAGACTTAAACAAAATGGCTCACGTATACCGAGTGACGTCGCGTAACCGTACCGAGCGCTGCCAGGCAACCAGAGGCCGAGCATCGCCACGGCACGGTTTTTATACCGTCGACTGTCACTTGATTTGACGTATTTGACAGGTAACGTCAAAAAAAGGCAAAGGTTTATTAGACGTAAATCCAACAATATAATGTTCAAATAGCTGTAACTCAAGTGACACTTTACAAAATGGCGACTTGTTTTTCTGTCAATTTGGAGTGGTAAAACAAGATGGCGGTACTTCTTCTTCATTTAATTAAACACAAGCCAAAAGAGCCTTATCCTTGAAGAGCAGGACAAATCAACCAAAAACGACTGATATTATTATTGTTAAATAAAATCGCTTAAAATAAATATAGCGCATAATGTCACAACCTCAAAGATATAGGATGGAGGGAAAATTAATAATCCCCAAGCTGAACACGAAAACGCTTTTACTATGGAGATAAATATAGGATTTGCTTTCTACTTAGCCCTAACGTGACGGTCGGGAATTCTATATGTGACGTCATCAGTGACGTCAAAGCTCAGTTATACGATTTTTTGTATGTACGATCAGATACATTGATTTATAGGCAGATAGCGAAGCTTCGTCACTTGGTCGGGTCATGTCAAGTTCAGCCAGCATAACCCGACAAAAGAACGTAGGTCATCTGTCGGTTAATTTAATTCTGATGGCACATTTATTTTTTCTATATAGTATTATTATACATATTATTATGTTATTATTTTTGTTCATGATTATATTTAGAAAAGAATTCGTTTTTATACCTAAGCTTTTAGGCTTTGTGCTACTTTCAAATTTCGAAATATTGTTCAAAGGCAAAAAATAATATTTAAACCTACGCAGTTTTGTTCCCTCAAGGTACGTAGATTTAACAAATAATGCTAGCAGTTATCCATAGCTCCACCCACGAAAATGTTTTATTGATGGGAATGGTATTTTTTCCAGAATAAACTCCTTGGTGTTAATTCAAAAGATAAGCGTCTCAAGGTTTGTGAATTTGGGATTGAACAAGTTGAACAAAATCATCGTCATTTTTATGTGCAGATGCGATTGCGATGATTTTTGCGTTGAAGGGTAACAAATATGAACATACAAGGTTTTCTATATGTAATTGATTGTACTGTCGGTTCTTGGTGGAAATTCATTTTATACATATACACAAGTAAAACACAATATTACTTGCAATTTTTCCACTATATTCCTTAATTACGATTTAAACACGACCGGTTTCGAAATAAATCATCATCAGGTGTACTTAACCTTAAGTAAACCGTAAAGTTAAGTACACCTGATTGTAGAGGTAAAATAATGTATAGTGTCACAACACTAATCGTATGTCACATCACTATGGTGGACTATTTAATCGTAACATTATATTAAATAAACGCAGTCTTAATTAAGCATCGACTGGTTTCATTTCTCCCGAACCACCACCTTACACTGATGATGATTTATTTCGAAACCGGTCGTGTTTAAATTGTAATTAAGTTAATATAGTGGAAAAAGTGCAAGTAATATTGTGTTTTATTTGTTTATATGCAAGGTTTTCAACTTGCATGGTGGTGAGAGGCCTTGCACGAATTTGCTAACATTAGCTTGTATGGTGGTGGTGTTTGCAGGTTCTTGCATGCGAGTGTACGCATAGGCTATGTGGGAGAGGAGGGAAGTGATGTACGCATGCCTATGCGTACACCAAGCGTACACTCACTCAATTACTTACATGTTGAGGTTTATTTCGCGGAATATTGCTAAAAATAATAACATACTAAATTTTAAGCTATGGATTTCCGCAAAGTAACGCCTGATCCTATTAACTATTAACAATATCAACATTTTCAGATCCGATAGATATATGTAAAGATGGAAGAAGAACCTGATGGATAGATTATTATTATACATCCTAACAAACATTACACAGGATAAATTAGTGAATGACAGTATGAATAAAATTGTGTAGAAAACCACCCAAACGTACACATAAATTATAATTAACAACGGATATAAACTATAATAAACCTGTCAAGCGACAACAATTATTTACACTCAGTACTGAAATATGCATCTGTATAATAGAGTGTCTACTGCACAATTAATACGAATAGCAGAGTTACTTTTTGTTAGAGATGAACCACGATAACATGGTGCGCCCCTCCGAAATTCAAAACGTTTGAAGTACTGTTGTCAAAACGTTTGAAGTGCGTCTTGCGCGGTCGGCTAGTTATGATTAGTTGACCAACAAATATTGGTACTAAGTGACATTAAGTGAAATATTACGAGTACTGGTTGATTGGTTAAATACTTACTACATACAAACTCTTTCATAAGGATGTGACTACACACATTGAAGCAGTAATTTGGAGGGGCACGCCATGTTATCGTAGTCTCTACACAAGTTCTTTGGAAGCTATGAGAAATGTTTATAGATACTAAACATCTAATGCGATATTTGAATTTCGCATAACATTATTTAAATTTGGAAATTCGATAGTGACATTATTATACACAGTTTATTTATTCGGTATTTTTTTATTTATTTATAGTTACTTGCAAATAATATACGGAATACGAATACTATGTCATTAAAGTACAAATGGGTTCTATAGATGTTTGGACACAAAAACAATATAATAGGTAAACATTGGAGTGTTCCCATGTGTAATTTTTGACACAAATTGTCTAATTATCACTATCACAAGTGTCTAAACAGTACTGTAGGCGACTATACCTAATATAAAAATTACAATTATAGAGTTAGCGTTATTAAGTATGTCAATAAGGTAGTAAATGTTCTAAACAATTTCATGTCTGTGCGTTCAAAATTAAAAAATTCAAAATCCATATCCACTGTTCATTTTTTATGCATGCGGGAAAAACGTACGGTTCTCGTGCGATAAACGAATTTCTGCATAACATAGTTGCGGGTATCAACTAGTTCTATATATTATATTTATTTAAATCGGTTCGGGTCGTAAAATTCTCTTTTCGAACGACGAAAAGAAATGCATGAAAATAATTATTATACACTAGACTCTAGAGTATGGTCGCTGTTAAGCATTTGTGAATTAACCCTTAAATTCTTTTTTTGAGTTATGAATGCATCTTTTTCTAAATGATTTAATTGCATTCATAACTCAATACCTAATTTTTTGTGGGATGATACACAAAAATATGCTTAACAGAGTAATGCTTGTAGGCGACTGTACTTAGTGTCAAAAAGTATATGTAATTAGGTAGGATTTCGTAAAGAGCCCGGCCTTAACAAACTGACGGGTCCGTAATACAAAAACGCTCTCGGAATTTTAATAACTCAATTTTAATGTCAACCGAAACAAACGGTCCTAAGGGTTGTAACGTTTTAATCTCCTTTAGATTCCGGAATTGGTTTTGAGAAATTCATAAAAATTCCGCTTCCGCTTTGTGACGAAAATAGAGGTTTGAATTAAACTTACAAACCAATCAAAACTGGTCCGGATTCAAGTTCATCTTGTTCTTATTATTATGTTTTTCTTTCCCAAAATAAAGCATTTCTATAGATAATATTTTCCGTAGCAAACCAACTTGTCAACAAACAACAGCGAGTATAATATCGTCGTCGTCGATCGTAGCACACGTCGTAGCCGGCGCTACGGTGTCGTAGACGTGCGTAGCAAACTACGATCATTTCTTAGCACGTGTCAGAAATGGCTTAGGCTTGCTAAGTAAAAGTATTGTATAAATCATAAACACCAATAAATAAAACGTAGTTTATACGTATTGTAAATACGTAATACAATTATTCACTTAGCTTGTCTTCATTCCCAATTATTAAGCTGAAAGAACTGATATTACACAAAAGGCCAAGAAGCGTTTTAAGCAAATGATAAATACTTATCTTATAACGATCTTTGTTCGAAGTACTCAGAGCCAATTCACATTGACAGGAGGCAGAGTGACGGCTTACGACAAGAGAGAGAGAGAGAGAGAGTGAGCCCCTTCCATCAGACAGCCCGCCATAAATACTGCCATCTCAAAAACAACCCCACCGCCATCATCACTCTACCCCACGTCTGACTACCAAGATTTGTATCTCAATAAATACAATGATTCATAGTTACAATCATCGTGAAAATCATTATAAATCAAGTATTTAATTATAACACTTTTATATTAATTTATTAATTGTACTATCTTTTGTAACAAAAGTATCATAGCCGGAAACAACAATAATTATTGTCTGTTTAAAGATTAATTGACGTGGTCAAAATTAATGTTATAATATTGTATTTGTTGTCCAAATATCATGAATTAATTATTAACAATAATTAGTTCAACTCACATGAATTATTGAAATATGGACTTCTCCTAAGAATTTCAAGTTAAATAACAAAACAATAAGACAAAACCATTATACTTTATTTATGACTATTATTGAAATAATAGTCATTTATATTCATCTATATTTTGAGTAAAGCGGGTCGTACCTCAAACAGCATATATTATATTAATTTATAAAATAAAAATTTGCACCTTTGAAAAATAGCAACAAAGTTATTTTCAAAACGTCTGATAAAAGTTTTGGTCATTGAAAAGTGTCTTACACTACATGATACTTGTTCAGAACAATAATCTACAAATTATATATATATATATAAATATTAGCCATCAGAAAGTAAGTAAAGTAAGACTCATTTTTTGTCCACTTTGGTACCTGGTACCTGACCAGGGGTCACACTTAGAGCTACACAAATTCGCAGGTATTCTAAGTTCACGAGGCACTACCAAGAACCTATGGTTTCATCCATCAGAAAGTAAGTTATGTCTTATCCTTTTGGGATCCAGGTCTATAAGAAATGCTCGCAGTTTGCTACGCACGTCTACGACACCATAGCGCCGGCTATGACGCATGCTACGAAATGCTCGCAGTTTGCTACGCACGTCTACGACATCGTAGCGCCAGCTATGACGCGTGCTATGAAATGCTCGCAGTTTGCTACGCACGTCTACGACACCGTAGCGCCGGCTGTGACGTGTGCTAAGAAATTCTCGCAGTTTGCTACGCACGTCTACGATATCGTAGCACGCGTCGTAGCCGTCGCTACGATGTCGTAGAAACGCATAGTATAGCAAATAAATGTTAATTTCACTAATTTGGTATTAAATTTCACTATATACACAATATTCACTAATTTGGTAATTTGGTTTATAGTATGTTTTAAATTGAAAATATACTGAAAAATAATGCTCTTACAAAGCCTTTCATATGCTCAGCATGTATGACAGACATACGCTTTTGCATTTATATTGTTAGTATAAAAATATGTAAATTTTCTTTTATAACTATCGCTATTAATCATAAAGGCTATATGTCCCATGTGTTTGCACCGGACCTGAAGTTAAAAGTTGCAGCCTCTAAATCACCTGCCACTTACCGCGACTTCCAAACTTGTGACTCGGAACCGGTTTTAAGCATTACGTTTTCAAGATAGTATAATTTATGTGATAAGATAGAGAAAAAGTGCTATGATGGATGTTCCGAGTTCATAAGTGAGTTTATATGTCGATTTTCGTGAGGCCGTAGTCTTAACCGGTTAAAACAAATACGATCATGTCTTATATTATATGCTCTTTTTGGCGTTTACGTTTCCCGCAAATATAAACGGGCAAAATAAAACTAGGCGAAAGTCGTATATTTCTGCAGTAAAAAGATGCCTATATTTTCTGTAGGCTTCTTTTTATATCTATACCGAATTTCATCAAAACTAGTCAATAGCCTTGGCTCGTAATCCATAAAAATAAAGGAATATTACGTAGCTACTTCTACATTATTTTATGACTTACAATTATGTATGTATGTTAACATTGTATAATTTTAAGTTACAGCATTGTAAACTTTATTTTAAAAGATTATTTTTTTTCTCACTTTTTTTGGTAAATAAAGTGGGCCCCCTGCGAGTTTCTTACGCCGGTTCTTCTCGCCGGGTTAGTTCCCGAACCGGTGGTAAAATATTTGCAAAAATTTATTCTGAATAAAAAAATTTGAGTTTGAGTTTGAGTTTGAGTTTTGAGTTTATGCAGCATGAGTATTATACGTAATATTTATCGTTATCACAATATTTACACAAACTAAAATAATACACAGCAAGTGTTGTGCAATTATGTTTGGTGCTATAAATTAAGTCGGGTTAAGTCGGCGGTAAATCACACGGAGAGTCTAAGATATGTACCCGGATTAGCGTGCGAGACAACTGTTGTACTTTTTAAATTGTACTTCCTTTTACAAGACTATCAGGAAGAAAATTTTGGTGGTCTTCGTTACTATTATTTTTGTTTTCTTTCATCGTAACTTTCACAGTTACCAGTGCATGATGAATAAATTGTCTTCAAATTTGGAAATAATAAAGGCTGTAATAATAATTAAAAGAGGAAATGTTTAATTTGCTTGTATCGAAGTAGACCGATGTAAAAGACATATGATACTTTTGATTGCAGAAAAATATACGATACGATGATTTTGACTTAGTGTCGTATCGACTAGGATACTATGCCAAAGTTCCGCGGCGGAAGTTCGGCATGATCCTGCCTACAATGTATTTTATATTACTGATGACACACCATGCCGAAATTCCGTCGCGTAATTTGCGTAATATTGTATGCGTTTGACATTTCTGTAGTAATCATGCTGAATTTCCGCCGCGGAACTTCAACCTTTTTTTTTTTATCGTTGAGGGAATGCATTTACGCATCCCCGGGGCCTGGGGAGGACCACCGAGGTATGTGGGACTCCCCGAGGCGGACGTAGTATCCGCACCAGGGACTACCCACTAAAACCCCAACGGTGTTCCTGCTCCTGAAGGTGGGACTACGGGAAACGCGCGATACACGACTGCAGCGCGGAACTTCGACCTAGCATATTTAGACACATACTTTTGTGCAGGCGGAGCCGCGCGCAACTTATAGTAATATATTTTTTATTGGAGATATACTTACTTACTTACTTACTGCGGTGCAGCGACCCAAATTGAGTCTTGGCCTCTGACACAAGCACACGCCATTTCTTCCGATCCTGTGCGACATCTTGCCATGATTCGGCTCGTAACGCCTTCAGGTCCTTTTCTACCTCATCCCTCCAGCGGTATCTGGGACGGCCTACAGGTCGTTTGCCAGTTATTTGCCCTACATACGCTATTTTTGCCGCTCGGTCATCATTCATTCTTTCTACGTGACCGAGCCAGCGGATTCGGTGAGATTTGTATTCCCCGGTAATATTGGGCGTTGCCACAAGGTGTTCAATCTCAAGATTTTTCCGTGGCCTCCAACTGCCGTCTTCATTCCTCGTCGGTCCGAGAATCTTGCGCAGTATTTTTCTCTCTACTACTAACAGCTTTGTTTCCTCCTTTTGAGTTAGAGTCCAAGTTTCACTGCCGTATAAGAGTATAGGTTGAATGATCTAATATATATAAATCTCCTGTCACGATGTTTGTCCGCGATGGGTTCCTAAACTACTTAACCGATTTTAATGTTTTTTGTTTTTTAATGTGTGCTTTTTTCCAACTTGAGAGATAGGATAGCTTAGATCTTTAATTATAGTCGCAATTTTATTTTATTGCAAATTATTTGTCTATAAAGAGCGACCATTGTTTATGCGACGCGGGTCACGGGATAGCGATGGACGTTGCCATGGTGATATACTTATATTTTAGTCACTAATTCAATAAAATAATACGGGCGATATACTTAACAAAGAAACGTTTGCCGGGACAGCTAGTAGTTTTATATATTCGTATCTTCGTACCTCTACTTAGAATCTTGGACACTAAAATTTTATGGAGTGCCGCACTACACCGAAGAGCACTTTGGATTCGGATGTCGATCTCTTCTACTCTTGAATTTGTGTCGGTTATAGTGCAACCTAGGTACTTAAACTTAGCTGTTCCTGTGTATGAGATGTTATCTACTGCAAGATCTTCAGGTGGTCGTCGTTTATCTTTGTATCTCCGCATGTGCAGAGTTCAGTTTTGCCATGATTGATTTTAAGTCCGACTTTATTGGCTTCCACCTCAAGGATATATTTGGAGATATACTTTTCATAAATATTAAATATTAATGATAATGTGTGTAGCTTTGTTGTTTATGGGTTCATAAATAAATTCCTAATCTTATTATTATAACTCAACGTCTCGTTAATGTTTTTTCCAAATAATATAATCGTGTCATAGAATGAGCAGTTATGAAATAAATTTTTCGCCGAAACGCGATTTCCCTGTACCCGAAAGTAAATTAAGAGAAATTAGCAGAGACATTTTACTAATTGATCCACTTTCAACAAATTACATTGGATTACAAATCTTAGATTTTCGTGCTTAGCAACAATTAAACTAAGCTGTTTATTACTCAGTATCAGTAGCAGAAGCTTAGAGTTTTTTAAACGAACTATTAACAATAGAAAAACCGATCTTAAAGTGAGATTTATTCTATGGTCCTAATGCATTATTTTACTGTTATAGGTAAAATATTTTATGCATCTAAAAGATTCTGGTTTACGAAGTCTTTAACAATAGTTGATCTACTAAATCGCGGCACACGGCTACAAAAAAAGGCATTATTAAAATTACCAGCAGTTTTCCACCGAAAAATCAAATATTAATCCATTTCAAAATAAAATCCAAAAATATGATAAAGGTGTAACAATTTTTACGTTACTTTGTGACAATGTTGCAAAAGGTCGTCATTTTATTGCACCCGAAGCTGCAGAGAAAGTTATCGTGACTGAAACTTTCATAATTTTTAATTTAAAAGTTTCTCTCCACAATAAGGTATGAGAACTTTGTTCGCAAAGCTATGATCCTAGAGAAACATAGAAGTTATATTATTACTTGTGTAGGATTGCTTAGAAATGATATAAGTTTGGTCCAAATAAAGTATTAAACTTCTTTAATTAAATGAAAATGTTTGAAATAATAACGGTAATTAATTTCTAGAATCTTATATCACACTTCAATACAAAAAGTTAGCATTAAGACAAAGGTACTGTGAGTTTTGATTACTCGTTATCTGTTTAAAAACTAAGAGAAATTAAATCTATATCAAATCTCTTAAAGAGTCGAAACGAACTTGTGTCTAAGGTGGAGAATTCATTGGAGAAGGTCTCTGAATGGGTAGACGTAATTTGGTCCAATTCAACCACGCAAGACACAAGTCTGCGCGTTCACCACTAAAAAGTCAGCAATGGTCGTATGTCCTCGTTTCGAGGGCACATCTTTAACCATCTCCCCTAGCATTGAGATACTTGGCGTCAACTTATCGAGCGAAGTCCAGTTCCGATATCATCTAGAGGGTAAGGACAAATTAGCCTCGAAGAAGCTTGGTGTTCCTAACAGAGCGAGACAGTACTTCAGTCCGGACCAACGTCTACAACTCTACAAGGCGCAGGTTCGGTCTCATATGGAATGTTGTTCTCATCTCTGGGCAGGGGCGCCAAAATACCAACTGCTCCCTCTGGATCGTATCCAACGAAGGGCCGCTAGAATTGTTGACTGCCATAGTGTTTCAAACAGCTTGGACCTCTTGGAATTACGCCGAGATGTAGCTTCACTCTGCATCCTCTATCGGTTGTATTACGGGGAGTGTGTGAGGAGTGCTCTGAGGAATTGTTCGTAATCATACCACCTGCAACTTTTCGCCATCGTCCCATGCGAAAAACATACCATCCTCATCACCTTGACGAGTGGCAGTCTTCCACAGTGCGTTTTTCACGTAACTTTCTACCGCGCACTGTAAAACTCTGGAATGAACTGTCACCAGCAGTTTTTCCGGACCTATACGACCTGCAAACCTTCAAGAAAAGAACGTATTCCCTCTTAAAAGGCCGGCAACGCACCTGCAGCTCTTCTGATGTTGCGAGTGTCCATGGGCGACGGTAGTTGCTTACCATCAGGTGACCCGTTTGCTCGTTTGCCCCCTTATTTAATTAAAAAAAAATCTCAATGTCATGACGGGTCTACACGCCATGACATAATTTATCTTATTTTTTAGTTGGTTGGATGCTTGGATGATATCAAGCACAGTGGGTAAATCGCAACTAACATTGTGTTGACATAATACGACCAAATAAACCGCCATGTGCCTATGAAATTTATTATGATGATACTATCAGAGAATCTGATTCATAGGCGTGGATATATCCAATATATATCCAATATATGGTGGACCTACGGAATTTGGTCGCGATATGTCAAACCCAGCCGACTGATCACAGCTAACGTTAAATTCACATATCCCGACCAAATGACGTAGGTCCGCCAACGTCCTACGAATCAATTTCTTCGATGGTACATAAAAATCAATGTAACTAAAAATCGAAAGCCACACAATTTAGAGTTCCATAAACGATCCTAAAAATCTAAGGGTGTCTCCACACAATGCGATGTAAGGTTAAGATATAAAATATAGTGTTGGCGCGCTGCCAAGTCCGGCGCGCATATATTCTAAATTTAAACTGGCGCGCAGCCTTGGCTCAGTATCTTCGCCAATTTATGTACGGAATCACGATAGTATAATGGCTCATCCTTTATTTTGGACTGGATTAACTGTAAAAAGGCCAAGAAGTTTGATGCTCTGATTAATTTTGTAATTTGTTACATATCTCTTTCAGTTAAATTGTCGGATTTTAGCGCGTACCGGCTTCGTTTGCTTGATTGGTCTGGCTTCAGTTCATATTCTTTTAAGGGTCAATTCAGACCGCAACGCTACGTCTTACGCAGATAGGCGTGTCCACACAGAGCGAGCAGCCTCACGAGGCATTCGCCGTGCGAAGCAGCTCGAGTGTAGTGTCGTGCCTCCCCTGAGGTAAGCGCGCGCTGCCGCGGGCGAGCGGCCAAAATATGCCTGAGCCACCGAGTATCGGTCTTTTGATTTGCTTAGTCGTTTGCAGGCAGCATCGCAATGATTCCGAGGTTGCCGCGCTCGTTCGTGAGGCGCGTCCATACAGAGGAAGTAGCCTCTTGAGGTATATTTTGCCGTGCGAAGAGAATTCCTCGCGAGGTTGCTCGCTCTGTGGACCCGCCTATTGAAGTTTGTCAAATCCTACGTCAAATCCATACAAATTTATAAATGCACGGTCTGAATTGACCCTAATAAAAGAATAGCTAATAAAATCTCTTATCACTGATACTGTCACTATCACATTTAGGGGAAAATTTGTTTTTCGAAAAAAGTTAACGTATATAAGTAAATCAAAGGTACAGCAATTTTGTACATTTATAAAGCTATCATGGCTCCTTAAACAAATTCATAAACATCTTCTAAATGCATTGCGCGTAGTTCTATACAAAAACAATATTTTGTATCGAATTACTGAATATTAACTTCATCCATAACAGTTAAGGTATCGTTCCGATCGGACAAAAATTCAAATCAAATTCTACTTTATATAATACACATTATTGTTTGTCAATATGGGCTATTGATTTCGCTTATCATTTTGCTCTATGCCACTATTGCCACTACAAAGCAGCGGCAGGATGGGTCGCTAGACCAATGTCAGTAGAAAATGGAACCTATAGCGATAAGTTATAAAGTGGTATTTTATTTGAATTTTTATCGGTTGCGGTCGCTTGCGGAAAAGTTTGGAGAGTCACCTTTAAGGTTAGTAAGGTCGCGATATCAAGCGGTATTATAATACACACTTTAAATTAGATAACTTCATAACTGTCCTAATACAGCGTAGTATTTGATCTTTTATAATAAACAGAAAAAAAAAACAAAAATTATGAACAAAATAAAACCAATTACCTACTTTTTACAACTAAAATTAATAAATTCCAAATTGTAACTTATATCCTCACTTCCGTTTTGTCATAATTAATGAATAATGATGGATAAATGAAAATTTATTGTTACATTTAATCTAATCATTGCGTTAATTTTAGGCCGTTATTACATTTCCGGAAATCGTCACTGACATCTTAATTATTTTGGAATGGAAAGATTCAACAAATAAAAATTTCAAAACTCTAGATATAGTAACAGATAATATAACATTCATATCCATACTGTCATACTAATATTGTAAATGTGATAGTGTGTTTGTCTGTCTATCTCTTACCTCTTCACGCCGAAACCGCTGAACCGATTTTGCTCAGGTATATAGGAGATACTTTGAATCCCGGAAAAGACCATAGGATACTTCTTATTCCGGAAAATTGTACGGTTCCCGCGCGATAAACGAATATTGGCGCAATGGAGTACGGGGCAACATCAAGTTTACACATAGCCCAACTAATTAAAGTAGGATATCTGAATCTATTTATTTGATGATACCTATACTACAATTTACGTGCCTTGATAAATGAGTACGATAAGGCATTGTTTAAGCCTATAGGTAATAATATATGAGTAATAGTCCCATCTGTTCTGTTACCCACCATAAACTTACCAAATGCGTAACAACCAATCACCAATTCGGAAACTGTCAAACACTAATTTCATTAATATCGAAATAATGGTACAGTATACGGGGTGGAACTCCATTTGAGTCAATTCAGACCGCAACGTGACGAGGCGAGGCAAGGCGCGGCATAAAGTATGGATTTGACAGATTTCAATTGCGTGAGACGTCTTGCAAATATGTCAAATCCATATAAATTAAGAAATGCGTCGCGTTGCGGTCTGAATCAACCCTTACCCACGCCGTGTGTAAGGGCCCATAGAAATACAAGGATGGGTAATGATGCGGCGCCGTGTGTAGCAGCCTAAGGTTATTTACATGAGTCTACACGAACGAGCAAGATCAAAAGCAATTATATGTAAGGATTCATTTAAATGGCGAAGCGAAAATACAATGATTGCTTATGATCCCGCAGTGTAGCGGCCAAGCCGCTCATCCGCGCTGATGCATATTATAAATCGAACGTAAATTCCGAGAGCGAGTAAGTTTTTACTTTCTATTTTAGTGTCAAACTATAGAATAGAACATAATATTTTACACACCTTAACGGCACATAAAAATCTTTAGAAAAACCTGAGGCATAATGGACTTAAAGTAGATAAAGATGTAAAGCTTTGTATACACGAAAGAATTATTACAAAAGCGACAGAAAAATTATATACCTAGGTGAAAAGCATAATGAAACTAATAATATAAATTAAAAAAACCTGGTACAAAATTAAAAGACTATTCGTTAGGACAGTGAACAAAATAGGTATGAGCCAATAAAAGGTATAGATAGAGCTTTATAATAAACGTCGCTTTGTTCAAAAATTCCTGTATGCAACGACAACAGTATACGGATAACAAATTGCCCCATTACACAAAACGAATTTGCGAGAAACTAAAGGAATGTTCTACAAAAAGCGGCCAAGTGCGAGGCGGACTAAATCCATACTAATATTATAAATTTGGAAGTGTGTCTGTCTGTCTGTCTGCCTGTCTGTTACCTCTTCACACCCAAACCGCTGAACTGATTTTGCTGAATTTTGTAAGTAGATACTCTACAAGTCCGTTGCATCAAAATTCGTTTATCGCGCGAGAGCCGTACATTTTTCTGGGATAAAAAGTATCCTTGCTCGGGACTCAAAGTGTTTACATACCAAATTGTATCAAAATCGATTCAGCGGTTTGGGCGTGAAGAGGTAACAAACAGATAGACACCATTTCGCATTTATAATATTAAGTATTAATATGAATTTATTTGTATATTATGTATTTTCGTTATATTATCACGTAAACAGCGTTGCGACCGCGCCGCTCTTCGATACCAAAACGTAAAAAATATGAAAAAAACCGGCCAAGTGCGTGTCGAGCCACGCGCAATATAGGGTTCCATAATACCGCTAGTTTTTTTTTAATTTTTGTGTGGTCAATGAATGTACATTTATAACGTGTTTTACACTACTAACAACATCATCTCAGTTACCTTCAAAGGAATTTAAACGAAAAGTTCCTTTATACTTCGCCGAATACATTTTTTTAGTAGATCGACTATTACTCAATAACTTATGAAGTCTTCTTAGCCGTGATAGTTTTCCTTTTAAATTCAGCATATTTACTACTTATACTCCCGTGAATTTTTCCACATTTCCAGAAGCAACCATTTAGCTGGTAGAAGGGGAGGACACAGGACTCTAACGATTTTTTCCACTTTAAAACTTAATATTTCACAAACGGATCCCTAAATCGGAAAATAATCTATGAATACTCATAATAGTTTTAAAAAACCTATCCAACGACACCCCACACGATGGGGTGGACGCGAAAAAACTTTTTTATCCCCGCTTGATGTGTATGGAAGGTACCATAAAAAATATTTTTTTAAGATTTCATGTACCATTTTGTTGCCATCATTAATATGTGCATTCATGCCAAATTACAGCTTTGTAGGTCCTATAGTATCTGAGCAAAACTGCGGACAGACAGACAGACGGACGGACAGACCGAAACTATAAGGGTCTCTTGTTGACTACGGAACCCTAAAAACATCGTTATATTATATTTCATCTTAATTAACAATGGCTCAGAGTACTCAGTTTCAGTGTAACATTTTCTTGTTCTGACGTTGAATTTGTGTTTTTGGAGATAATGGAAACTTTTGGGTAACTTAAGCTCTATTTTCTCGGTTATTCAGGTGAACTTGCGGCAAAGGTTAGGAAACTGTAATTCTTTACCTCTTATCATGACTATGGCCTACAATTTTAGTACTACTGCTGCTAATTTGGTTCCTTTTTATACTTGGCTCTAGCACATATACAATTCAAAGTGAATATTTATTCCGTTTCAAGACTTTACAGAGATACTCCTGAATGTGTCCATACTAATATTATAAATGCGAAACTGTGTCTGTCTATCTTCTAACCAATTTAGTTGATATTTGGTCCATACTAAATTTCATAGATACTTTGAGTCCCGGGAAAGGACATAGGATACTTTTCATCGCGGGTTTTTTCATCCCGGAAAAATGCACAGTTCCCGCGCGACAAACGAATTTTGATATAACGGAGTTGTGGACGTCACGTAATTGTCATTTTATAGTAAAGTGCCTTAGAACTTTTGTAAAGTCATTTTTTTCTAAGTAGGCTATGTGCTGCCATAGAAAAACTTATGCTCAGCGGTGTCTAGGTTTCAAAACACAATAATTATTTAAATCACTAAATATTATAGTTAAGTACAGGTGAATAATTATCTTTTTTCGTTTAAATACATAACTATAAACAGGTTTATACATATTTATTTTTATTTTATTCATATAATAAATAAAATAAAAATAAAATACGTTTATTTCAGGCTTTTTAACCCATATTATGAAAGAAATAAATAAGTTACTTTAAGTACTTGCCACCTTCTGGCGCTCCGGGAGCATGCACATGTGTATGGATCCAGTGCCCCAGAAGGGGGCTGTCCAGCTTGACGCTGAGCACTTTCAGGATGCTGTTGGGGCTGCCCCGCGTGCGGAACATCAGCGATGCTATGCGACGTCGCAGTACGGCGTGAAACCCGTCTGTACGAGCGTGCGCAAACATCGCTGATGCACTACACCAGCGAGGGAGCCCCACCAACACTCTGAAAGCATTATTATATTGTACTCGGAGAGCGTTGATGGCCCGCTGCGTATAGTTGACCCACAGATTGCAGGTGTAGAGTGTTGGACAGAATGCTTTAAATAGTGTAATTTTAACATCTATACTACACCTTGCGAAACCTACAGATTTTTTATTATTATCAGGGCTGTTTATTTTCAACTTTGTCTACATAAATGCAATTTGTCAAATTAGCCTTAGATGTAACAATAATTATGTTTATTATTATAATTTGTACAAAATAAATTATGATATCCAATATAAAATATTAACACTAAATTCAAATATGAAATCCTATTTTAAAAAAATCCAATAAAATGATTCCAGGCTCATACAGGTATAAAAGAAAAAAATCTAATCTACAGAACGAAATATACTAATCCGATTAATTTGATCCATTGGACAGAAGCAAAGGTGTAAATCAATGAACAAACAAATCTAATTACACGTTAATTCGTACATTTGACGAGTAAGGCCGCCATTTGTAAACACGCTGGTCACGCGTGAGTAATTATGATAGCCACCTGTCCCTCTAGCATACGCCAACGAGAAAATTTTGTCTACACGTTTTCTCAATGTTTGATGGTTTTTCTCTTCATCTCTATTGATCCCACAGAGGCTGTTGTTTTCTGATATCTATGATTGATCCTAACATGACATACATTTTTTCTCGTGTAGATCTGTCGTTAAAATCTATCGACATAATGTCAATAAATGATTTTGACATTATATCGTTATCGACAATATAACTACACACGAGAGTGAGATATCTCGAGATTTTCTCGTTTGCGCATCTTAAGCCGGCTGGTTATTATGACCAAAATATACACAAATATTAAAAACTATTTTGGTGTTTTTGTGTATAATGTACTGTTACTAGATAACGCCCGCAATTCCGTTGCGCAAAAATTCGTTTACCACGCTGGAATACATTTTTATGGGATAAAAATATCCTTTTCCGGGTATCAACTCAAAGTATCTTCAATATCGAATTTCAGAAAATCCACTGATCTATCAGTGGCTTGGACATGAAACAAACAGACAAACTTTCGCATTTGTAAAATCATCATGGATTTTAATCGCCCCATAAGGCCGCGTTTCCACTGACGCGGAGCGGAGCTGTCATTCCGCTGGAATAGGACGATTGGTCAATTCGGGCACCGCTAAGCTCCGCTCCGTTCCGCTTCAGTGGAGAGGCACCCTAAAAGATAGTGACACTGTGACGGGATGCGGGGGGCTATCTCCATGTCACAAAGCGCTTTCCTGGTTTCTAAGATTTTTTACAGTATTTTGTAGTACCATAAAAGAAATTGATTCATAGGCAGTGACGGACCTACGTCATTTGGTCGAATTATGTCAATTCAATGTACAATTCGACAAGGCTTTATATGAACGTGGCGAGGAAGGGAACTAAACGCTTATATCATACAAAAACGTCATTTTTTGATAGTTTTCCTTTACCAGCAGCGCTCCCGTCAATGTCATCCACGTTCATTTAAAGCCCTGTCGAGGTGTAAGTGGTATTCTGTCGGCTGGGATTGACACAACGCGACCAATTCACAATGGTTCGCCTATGATTCTACTTCTCTGCGCTAGCACTTTTGATTGTTTACTAAAAATCTTATAGAATCAACAAAGCCGTTGAAGATAAAACTCCCGTCAAAAACCTCAGTAATTGAAAAAATTTAAATATATCGTTGTATAGTATTCAAAATCAACTTACCTAGGTACTACGGTTAACGCCAATTCTCAGGTCTGAAACAAAGTAATTTTATAAATATTTTGTTGGAAAAAAGTGATGACACAACGCGCCGTGTGGACTGGGTCTTAGTCGTGAACGTAGGTAACATTAACCCGTAAGCGGTAAATGTGAAATTAACCACACACATGAAAGGGGTTGCTTAAACAAAATACATGAAAGGTTAAAGGCAATTTAACGTCGACTTTAAAGTACTCTCGTATGTATTTAATGGAATTGTCAACCTCATATTGTGATTGATACCTTTTAATACTAAATATAGTCTTGGTTTTCACAATTTCCGTTATCGGACCGTTAGTATAATATATTACGTATTATGTTTTATAATTACAAGTATAATTTGAAAATGTTTTCACGTTACTTAGCTTATAATAATTATCAGAGATTACATGACGCCCGCAACTTCGTTGCGCCAAAATTATTTTATTGCGCGGGTACCGTACATTTTTTCGGGATAAAAAGTATTCTATGTCCTTTCGAGATACTCAAAGTATCTTACAGTAAAATCGGTTCAGCACTGAATTTTTAATAAAATAAGATATAGATTCGAAATCGCATTTTATTTACTGCACAAGAAAATACATGTTTTATGTGCAAATTATGACGAGGAGCAGCGGGGCGGCCTGCATTTCCCATACAAGTGCAAAACTGCGTAGCGCGGTCAGCTCAAATCTCTTGCAACAAAAACTGCATTTTCGTATAGAGCAAACTAACTGACCCGGCAAATTTTGTTTCGCCATGTAAATTATTTCTAGTATCAACATAAGTGGAAAAAACCTATTCCCAGGGCTAATGAATTCACATACAAAATTTCATTAAAATCGGTTGAGCCGTTTTGGAGGAGTTCGCGCACAAACACTGTGACATGAAAATTTTAAATATATTAGATATAGGTACTTACTAAAGTTATTTCCGAATTGCTTGGATATTATTAATTTAACATTGCCTTTTCATTTGTATTGGCAGCTAATTCTAGTGGTGATTTCTACTCTGCACCGTTTTCCGTATTCGATTTCCTGATGTAAAATTTCCATTTGGAATTCCGTGAGAGTTGAGACTAGCACAAACGTTCGTTTTTTACACGTGCGAACGCGCCGGTTTGGACTTAAAACGTACGTGCGGATTTCGTTCTGTTCGGAAAAAAGCGAACGTGCCAGTTAAGGGCCCTCTCTCCCTAAATTAGCAGGTCGATTGTCTGTCAGTGCGAATATCGACGTAAATGCATTTAAATAACATTCATAACAGCGCGCCTTGTACGGTGGCGGTTACGACGCTCGCCGCGTCCATGATAGGGAATTTTGATAAATTTATTTTACGAATATGATTATAATTATGAACTCGAACCTTTTAAAATACCTTTATCAGCGACTTTTAAGTATAAAATTTTAAGATTCAATATTATATTTGAGCGAGAGTAAAAGTATAAGAGGCTTTATTAAAAAGACAAAAAGTACTTTAATGTTTCAAAGAGTTTTAGACATTGTACGAAAAAGATTTACCGAAAACAACAATTAAGAATTAAAACAAAAAAGGCTAAATCTAAATATATAAAACTCAAAGGTGACTGACTGACATGGTGATCTATCAACGCACAACCCAAACCACTGGACGGATCGAGCTGAAATTTGGCTTGCAGATAGATGTTATGACGTAGGCATCCGCTAGGATTTTGATAAATTCCAACCCCGAAGGGTTAAAATAGGGGATGAAAGTTTGTATATATTAATAATACTTCTTAACGCGAGCGAAGCCGCGGGCAAAAGCTCGTAATATTATAAAATTGTTTTAAAAGTATAGGGTGCTTCGTAGCGCCAAGTGCTTGTTTTTTTGGTGCATATTCGCAAAGATTCGTTTTATTTGAATTTTTTGTGAAAATAAAACATCCTCACATCCATAATTGCCGAGACTCAATGAATCTTACGATCTCACATACCAATCAAAATCGGTACAGCGGTTCAGTTATGAAGAGGTAACAGACAGACATACTGACGCATTAGCTTGTACAAATATGATATTAGTACGGAAGCCCTAGAACAAAATTTTTTGTGATTACTAACAAGCTAATTTTTTGTGACTAGCTACATTTTGATAAGACAAACAATATTTTTATTTTCGAAAAATCTCGAAAGTGGTAGCTAACAGAGATAGAAAGGATTTCATACTTTGACTTAATGGTCCTAAAATATGGATTGTTTTATTTATAGGACAAGATTACTCTTAAATTATATAACTATTAACCTACTAATATACAAAAAATTTGCTGATTGGGGTTCCGTTTTAGGGTACAGTAGTCAGCCAAGTTTTGTTGATTACAGAACCCTAAAACGAAACTCTAACCAGCAGATTTTTTGTATATTTGTAGGTTAATAGTTATATAGTTATATAAATATTAGCAACCACTTTCGAGATTTTTCGAAAATAAAAATGTTGTTTGTCTTATCAAAATGTAGCTACTCACAAAAAATTAGCTTGTTAGTAATCACAAAAAAATTTGTTCTAGGGCTCCCTCACTATATGGATGTTAGTATGGATTACAAAAGCGTACGTAGTACGTAGTAAAAGTTATCCAACACTTAATTTTATTTAGCGTAATATACTTTACTCGCAAATATTATGTTGAGTGCCTAATATTTAGGGCGCACCCTTCTAAACAGGGTCTTTATAATTTTAGAACGTAATATACGTAAAATTTGCCTTCATAATATATAACCCGTTTTATATTTAGAACACCGGTATGAGTACGTAAAATAAGTATATTTATATAACTATATAACGTCGTATAACATTATATCCCATCAAAGATATTTTCATGTTAAATAATGTTATGTTAAAGTTACAGACTTATTTAAAAGTTATCTGATATAATATCAAACGTGGAGTAACAACACAAATGATTGTGATTTGTGTTGTTGCTCTCTCAGCTGTAGTTAGTGCGTTACGCTAAAAAATTGAAGCTAAAGATGGCTTTCGGATCTTTGCCGCGAGCGACCGCGACCGGTAAAAATTCAAATAAAATGATACTTTATGATATAGAATATAGGTATCATTTTTTACTGACAATTGTGTGGCGACCCACGCTGCTGCCGGCGGCGGCGTAAGAACTAGAGGTAGAGTAAAATGAAACCTATAAGCCTTTGTCATAAAGTGGCATTTCGTTTGAATTTTCGTCGGTCGCGGTCGCTCGCGGCAAAGATCCGATAGCCACCTGTAACATTTTTATTATTAATGTTTATCTGCAGACAAAAAGGTAGTCTGTAACAACCCCTGAGTTTGACATAATATTATTATCTTGGCAAGGACATATAACTGGGGCCCCAGATTACTGATAAAAATGCAGGTACCGTACCATATAAAAATTAAATATAACACAACATAGTCCTTGACAATTTCATTCTCAGAAACAAAGACAACTTAATCTTATATCTTACCTAATATTTGTGAAGTATTAGGTATAAAATATTTACTATGGAACTTTAGTTAATTTCTGTTTTAAAATAATAATAACGTTCTTAAGGAAACCGTGCCTATATAAATAGTTATATAACATAAGTAAGTATACAATTATTCCCTAAACATTTCGTACAAAGAAGTTTTAGACTATTTGTTGACTCAGGATAATTTGATCTGAATCGATCGAAAATGGCTTTTCCTAACATCATATTCTATTGAACTTACCCTGTAAATATAATATTTTATTCAATTTACTGACCATTGTATTCTTTTCCTGAGTCTATACAATTTGCAATATATTCTAATTTATAGCCTATATAGCTATATATTTGACTATTTTGAAAATCAACCGTGGAAAAGGTTAAACATTTTTTTACATGTTTATTATATGATGTTTATTATTATATTATAATATAATATCATTGTGTTTATTGTTAGATTAGTAAAAAAAATCATACCTTTAACACAATACTTTTGAGTTTTTTATGTCTAAATATTGTAAAGACATGGCGGCTTATATTACAATCCTACAATTTTGTTACGTGATCAACAAAACGTGGCCCGCAGCTTTTAAACTTCTAAAGTCTCACTTTTGAGGCATTTGTTTCATATTAATTGCGCGCTTATTACATAGAACGAACATATTAAACATTTTATTGGGCTTCGTAGAAACGATTAACAACTACGTTTTCATAACGTAATTGATTTTTTGGTATAGGCACAAATAATACAAATTCGAAATATTTCTGCTAGGACTGGTGACAACAAAGCATTAGTTCAATGAAGCCGCATATAATAAAGAAGAATATCGACTCAATTTATACGGAGCCTTTGAATAAAAGACGCCATCGGAATGTGAATGCACCTCATTGTGAGTGCAGTTCCTACAGACTCCCTTAGACGATATCAAATTCATTTGACCTATATTCGATTCTAAGGACTAGAACCTGTGAAATCTGAGATAAATCTACAGAAATAAAAAAGAAATTATAAAAATGTAATGTGTAGCAGAGACACAATATAACAATCTAAACTCATCCTTACTAATATTATAAATGCAAAAGTGTGTCTGTCTGTCTGTCTGTCTGTTACCAGCTCTTAGCGCCCAAACCGCTGATCCGATTTTGCTGAAATTTAGCATGGAGATAATTTGAGTCCCGGGAAAGGACATAGGATACTTTTTGTCCCGGAAAATATCATAATAAACTAGTGGGCCCGACGGACGTCGTCCTGTATTTTTTTCAGTTTTTCTCCGTAACAACTCTCCTGCAATATCCGCAAGAACAACAAAAATAGAATAATTAGCGAAATCAGTTCAGCCGTTCTCAAGATTAACGCCTATGAACAGATTCAGCGTTTCATTTTTTGGCTGTCTAAGAAGGTGTGAAAATATATTACTTCTTCAAGCCAAAACCTCTCAAACGGTTTTAATGACATTTTTTATAGACATTGACTGCTGGGACAGGACAGAAAAGTTGATACCAGAAATTGTTGTACAACGAAGTGGCGTACCACATCTTGTGAAATAATAAATAAAGCAATATAAGAACATTGTAGTTTTATAACACTATCACCTTTGCTAGTCTCAGATTTAAATTCATACTCTATTGCCTCGGTGGAAATTTAGTATTAAAATGGAAGTAGTCTAGTTACACACATCTCATCAAACGAGCTTCAATATTTGCTAGCAATTCGAGAGTATGTAGTTTAAAATCCGTCCTCGTATTCAAATGTAAAATAAACACGACTCGACTTTCGAATACGATATTTATACACTGCTGCTTAGTGCCATTCCATCCGTACTATCCTAAAAATTGATTTATAGGCAGATAGACCACATTATTTGGTCGGGTTATGTCAAATCAATGCTAGCCGGGGACTATATTATCATGTTGAACTTGATATAATCCTACCAAAAATCGCAGTTCCCCGACTATAAACCAATTACTCTGGTAGTGCGTACCCGGATAATGTAAACTCTTTAGAATTTTTGAGACTTCGTTAGCGGCGTGGTGCACTTTTTTGGAATACGTAAAAATACTAAATTCGCATCAGGAAAATACATGAGTGAAAATTTGTAAAAAGGCCGTCTGTCTTATATAGTTTTCTTACACTAGAAATAATAATAATAATAATAATAATAATAATAATAATAATAATAATAAGCTTTATTTGCCACTACAAACACGGTACATAATGTTATAATATACAGCAATTCTAAATAGCAATAAGATAGTTGATACTTTTTAAACAGCTTAAATATCAGCTTTTGGCGACAGCATATTTTTTTCTATTGAAGACGTGTCTACAGAACAACGTCTATCAGGTCCCCTAGTTTAATAATAATTATTATTGGTTTGTGAAATTAATAAGTTATTCATTTCATTTTAAAAGTGATTTGTCAGCGCATAGACAGAATACGGTTCCTATATATAGTCGCTGGTAAGTCTTTGTGTAATGGGTTTTTAATTAAAAAAATTGTTGAATTACGAATGCAGTCTTGTTCTACATTATCTAAAGAACATGACTGCATTCATAATTTAATACGTATTTTGTGGGATCACAAATGCATAACAATGTCCAATCATAATGTTCGTATTCACTATTCACCAATAGAATCGCTGTAAACGTCCAATCAGTACGGTCGTTGGCCAATTTTGAAGTGTCGTTGATAAATAGACTATACGGAGCCGAGTTGAATGTCCACGGGATGATAGTCTAAATTCTCAAAACCTTAGGCGACCCCATAATGATAGTTTGTTACGACAGAATGACAAAGAATGTGTGCGACAACGAGCACGAGTTTCTGTAGACAGAATAGAAGCTGATGAATTAGTATTAATACACATTTACCTTTCTAATATAGTAAGTGTATGACTGGTTAGATATGTACAAAAATATTTTGAGATATGGGAAAGCCCATAGATTATTTTGAAAAATGATCGGTTCCCGCGGAATACACAAAAAAAAACACAGAATTACTGGTGTCATCTAGTAGTATGTTATTGTGGCAAGTAAATAAAACATACAGTACATAAAACAAACAAAAAACTTACACTAAAAAACTCATACTTACTCCTTTTGTCTCATAAAACTTGGGATTTTAATTGCATTATAAAAGTTTTTGAATAGTCCCTGTTGTATAAATTGTAACTGGCTGCTGCTGCGAGTGTAGTTAAATGAACACAGAGCTCTCAAACGTAATTTATGCGTTAATAAAATGTAGTTATGGAATATGTGACGTTGATGTAGCTTTCTGATTTTTACGATGGACAAAAATCTATACTAATATTATTTTATTTTATTTTATAAATTTTTGGAAAACTTACAGCTAACATACACATAGAATCTAAATATACAGTACAAGAAGGCCAATTAAAAGTTTCCACAGATAGAAAAATGCTAATAAAAACAAGGCAGCGATAGACAATGGTCACAATTTAGAATTTTAGAATTTTAGAAACAATTTAGAAAAACAGAACAAGAATTGACAACCAATTAAGTAGTAGAATTGTGCAGGCTAAAATCAAAATAGAAATTATTAAATTCCTTCTTAAAAGTTGTTACATTAGTAAAGAATAGGTCCACATCAATCATTCGAGATATTTCATTGAACATTCTACTAGCCCTGATTATATAAGAATTCTGGCGATAATTAGTGCTATATTGTTGAATATGCAGTAGGTCACGCTTTCTTCTCGAGGCTGCTGGAACGCGAAGTTGGATTTTGCTGGTGAGATCCGCGCAATCCACTGAGCTATTGGCTAACTTAATAAGAAGAGCCAGGTCTGATACTTTTCGTCTAGCAGATAAAGGCAGTAGATGGAATTTTTTGCAGCGATCGAAATAATTGTTCAAGTACGTTCCAGATCTGAATTGCACGTATCTAAGAAATTTCTTCTGTATGTTTTCAATACGGTTAATATATATATTGTAAACTGGGTTCCAGACAGACGAGCAGTACTCAAGATGGCTGCGCACAAAACTACAGTAAAGGATTTTAAGAGTTTTAATGTGTCTAAAATTAGCGGAGACGCGTATTATGAATCCCAAGGCTTGAGCGGCTTTTTTAATAATGTCGTCTATATGACAATCGAATAAAAGTTTAGAATCAAACGTAACGCCCAGGTCTTTTATCTTGTTGACTCTAGTTAAGGATACATCTGTAATTTTGTAGTCGTAGTGAATTAGGGTGGTCTTACGAGTAAAGCTACATACGTAACATTTGGTGATATTTAAATCTAGTTGGTTACGACGGCAGTAGTCAAGGAGTCTATTAAGATCCTCCTGGAGGCGAATAGCATCGTCAATGGTTCTGATTTGGCTTAAAATTTTCAAGTCGTCAGCAAATAGCAGTACCTTTGAATATTTGAAACAATTGATAATATCGTTGATAAAAATATTAAATAACAGGGGTCCCAATAACGAGCCCTGGGGCACACCTGATGGTATGAACATAGGCCTAGATGTGTAACCATTAAGAACAACAGATTGACATCTATTGTCGACGTAAGAGGAGAACCATCTGAAGAGGTTACCCCTAATTCCTATTGCAGACAACTTGCGCAGCAGTGTGTGATGATCCAGACGGTCAAAACATTTTGTAAAATCAGTGTAGATTATATCAACCTGCGTGCGCTCTGACATACACTCAGACAAATAGTCGCTACCAAGTATGAGATTGGTAGTAGTGGACCGCCCACGCATAAATCCGTGCTGACACGTAGTGATAATTGGACTTAGGATAGGATACAGCTGATTATAAATTATCCTTTCAAATAGTTTTGCAAAAAGACACAGTTTAGATACTGGCCTATAATTACTAACTACGTCCTTCGGCCCTTTTTTGTGAATCGGCGTTATGAAAGCCGATTTCCAGATAGACGGCACAACTCCCTCGGTGAGTGATCTTCTATAGAGTAACGTGAGCGGAGGGGTCAGGGATTCAGCGCATTTGCGAATTAGGATCGGTGGAATGTGATCTGGTCCCGCAGATTTGTTTAAATCAATCCCTTCTAGTAGTTTGCGTACTTCCGATTCACGTACTTCAATTGTATGGATGTCAGACACACACATCGAAGTGTTACTCGAGATGGAAGAGCGTGGGTGATTTAGAAAAGGGTCATTACTAGTGCTGGGCCGATAAAGAAAATTTGAATGAAAATAATTGCTAAACATGTTTGAGATATCCTCGCCATCACTGGAACTTATGTCTCCCATTTTAAATAATGCTGGATATGCATTGTTTATTTTTTTAGATTTTACATACGACCAAAAGGACTTTGGAGTTTTTAATATGTTGTCTTCAATACTTGTAATGTAATTGTTATACATATCACGTTCGATTTCTTTAGCGCGCTGTCGCAGTAAAATAAATGAATTATAGTCAGAAATGTTTCCGTACTTTTTAAATTTTTTATGAAATTTTAACTTTTCCTTTAGTATTTTAATCAACGGTCTCCTGTACCAAGGAGGATATCTTTGGCCAGGGGTTACAATTTTAGTAGGTACATAAGAGTCCCGCAAGTTATAAATGGTGTCGTAGAAAAAGGAGACGGCACCTTCGAATGACCTAGAATTAAATTCGTGTCGCCAATCAATTTGGCCAATTCTATCGTTTATCGAATAAAAGTCGGCGGAGTAATACATATATTTAACGTAAGATTTAGTAGGCAAAATTGGAACTTCAGCAAGGTCTACTTGTAACGTAATAGCCCTGTGGTGTGGGTCTTCAAGTACCAAGGGGTCAGTGCATTCGTTTACTTGCACTACATTATTGCAGAAAACTAGGTCCAAAAGTCTATAAGACGAATTTAGGAAACAGTTGTATTGTAAAAAATTGCATATCGCCATGTTATCAAATAAATAATTTTGTACATTACCTTGTATATTATCTGGTGAAAGAGAAATCCCGTCGTCCGAAGCCTTCCACTCAATATTCGGTAAATTAAAGTCACCGAGCACTAGAAACCTGTCTAAAGAACACGCACTAACAATGTCGAAAAGATTTTTCGAAAAGTTATAAAGCTGGACTGACTGCGAATTACCATAGTTTTGGTTGCAAATATACACAACACAGACATGAACTTTAAACGAAAGATTCACGTTTTTGTTATTAAAATATAGCGAGATCCACAAGTCTTCGGCACTAGAAAACCACTCACAACGGATATCATAAGCTAATTCGCGACGCACTGCGATAAGAACACCACCTCCCATACTTTGATTGGTACGAGCGTAGTCTCTGTCACGTCTAAATACTATGTACCTATCATCAAATAGTTCACAGTCCTTAATATCTTCAATAAGCCAAGTCTCCGTCAAACAAATTATGTCATATGAGTTAATACAAACATTACGATAAAACAAAGAGGTTTTCGTGCGCAGCCCCCTAACGTTTTGATAATATGCACTAATCGGTGACATTGATAAATAAAAAGTTAATTAGATAAATGTGTAACATATTGCGTAAGAATGAGTTAGGACAAATTATGATTTTAACATTATACGTGCAATTCAGATAAAGTAGGTAGTAAAAAATATTTCTGTATCGATCCAGCAAAGGTGCGCGAGAGTGAACGCTAAAGCAATAGCAATACGATCTATAAAAGTAACTATTACGTTGAGTAGCTATTAAAGACAAAGCGAGAAAGCGTGGCCAAGCAGATTGGAGCCTTAAATTAATACTCAGTAGATACAAAATCAGTTCTAAATAAGTACGTAACCGAAAATCATTTAAACAATATCCAATGCTTCTCAAAGTGTATACATTTTTACAAAATATTATAATGTTGATAGGCAACATTGACCATCGATATAAAATAAAATAGAAGTGAAAGGTTATTGACATTAACGAATAAACTTTTGCAGATCCTTTTCCGTTTTGATGTGGAATGTCGGTGATGTTGGATTCTTTTTTATGAGGATTTTGCACCCCGAGACCCAGACATATAAAAAATCTTTCTGCTTAGCCAGTGACTTCGTTTTGTTTAGAAGAATTTTATTCTCCATAGTTAGGTGGTCGTTGACATAAATATGGGTGTCCGATTGAAATCCTAAGACAGTCGCATTTATGCCTGCTTTCAACTTTTTAGCTGCGGCCACGAAATTGTTTTTTATGTAGCGATTGTGTATTGAGCAAATGATGTTCTTGTTCTTATCGTTGTTGCGCATTGGCACGCGCGCGATATAGTTTATTTGCTCCTTTGGTATATTGCATCCAATTGTGTTACCGATTTTCTCGATGATTGTAAAAAGATTTTCAGAGTTGGTCATCGGTACACCCTTAATTTCGATGTTGTTCTGTCTTAATTTTTGTTCTGATTCGTTGCGAAGATCCTCGAGCTTGGAGCAGCGTTCTTGGAGAGCAAATATGTCGGTTTTTGTTTTTTTAAGCGAGTCCATTTCGCTTTCCACGTCGGACAATTTGCTGCTGAGGGAATCCACTGAGTGGCTGAGGAATTCCACACTAGATTTAAGGGTAGTACACTCAGCTTTGAGGGTTTTTAGGTCAGCAAGTTCTACTTGAATAGCCTTGACGTTTTCAAGTAATGCAGGTAGGCTGTTGTCCATACGTGCCGCTAGGGCCTTGAGCTCCATCATAATGATGTCCATGTCCAGAGGGTTAGCAGCGGCGCGGGCAGGCGAAAGGCGAGGACTGGAAGCTGCCATAGCCTTGCAGCCACCACACCTCCATGTATTTTTGCGATCTCCTAGTTTCCTCCAACCACCTTCGGTGATACCGGCGCAGGGGAAATCAAATTGACCTTGACATTCGGAGCATTTGACGCCATCTATGCACTCATTTGAACAACGTTTGCAAATAAACTGCATATTGAATAAAATTAACTAAAGTTTGAGAACCGTAATCGAACGAGCACGAATGCAGACGTGCGACCGATTGGCTGTCTACCGCCAGACTTATAAAGTGGAAGAGTTTGTTTCTTTGTTTGTTTGAACGCGCTAATCTCAAGAACTACTGGTCCGATTTGAAAAATTGCTTTAGTGTTAGATAACCCATTTATCGAGGAAGGCTATAGGCTATATTTTATCACGCTAAGACTAATAGGAGCGAAGGAATAGAGGAAAATGTGGAAAAATGGGGGGAAATTATTTGAAAGGGCTTATGAACGCGCTAATCTCAGGAACTACTGGTCCGATTTGAAAAAATATTTCAGTGTTAGATAGCTCATTTATCGAGGAAGGCTATAGGCCATATTTTATTACGTTCAAACTAATAGGAGCGAAAAAATAGGGGAAAATGTGGAAAAAACGGGGGAAATTATTGGAAAGAGGTTCTCACGAACTAGGTACTGGAGTAATTTTTCTGTTATTTGGCACGGATAAGTAGTACACCACGTGAAGGATCATAGGCTATTTTTTTTGGACTAATTTGTCTTTGAAATATCTAATTTATGCGGGCGAAGCCGCGCGGAACGTCTAGTTAAATTATAATTCCACTCAATGATGTTAGGGCTATAATTGGTTTCATTTTCTACCAACATTGGTCTAGCGTCCTATGACGATGCTGCTTTGCTAGGGTCTACTTAAAGTTCACTGGCTAGGGTAGAGAAAAATGCAACCTGTACCCTATGCTATAAAGTGGCATTTAATTTTAATTTTTGTCGGTTGCGGTAGCTTACCTCGCGATCGTACGCGGGGATCTCAAAGTCACCTTAATATCGCAATGCAAAATGCGCACCACATTAATTGGTTGCATCGCGCATATTCTAGAGAATAGACGTCAGTATAAAGACCACAGATTACTAAATACCAAGATGATGACAGCGCAGTGCATTCACCTCCCACTTCAACTCAGTCGTCGCAAAAATAGAGCATCCAACAACGCGCGACGCAATGCATTAATAAGATGTATTACTAAATGGACGCTGTTAAGCATTTACTAATGATACACTAATATTATAAAAGTGAGTCTGTCTGTTACCTCTTAACGTTTAAACCGCTAAACCGATTTTGCTGAAATTTGATATGAAGATACTTTAATGAGTCCCGGGAAAGGACATAGGTTATATACTTAACACAAAAATGACAATAAAAAGTTGGTTCACTGATTTACATACAATTTCGTCATCGACGTAACAAATCAACTTGAAGATTCATGAAGGCTTCGTTAAGTAATATATCTTGCTGGCAACGTCGAATGCCAAATGAATCTTACTATACAAACATAAGGTTGAAGTTCGTTTGTACGGGCTGACGCATCAAAAATGTATTGGAACTGTAATGGAGAGTGGAGAGCATTTGGTGCTGATTGCAGGCAATGATCAATGCTCGCGGCATCAATACGAGTTCGACTGTACTTTGACGCAGCTTGTGCAAATTGCCACTTTTATACAGACGATCTCCTGGTACACTCAGCGGGAAAATTCATAAAGCATTTATGGTGATATTGGAAAAGCTAAATACCATGCATAAAAAGTTATGATAAGTGCCTGATAGACGTACGATCTTAAAGTACGCCTGTTTTAAGTTCGCGAACTTACTCGGCTCGCGTCGTTGACACACGAGAATCGCTCACACTGGATTACTATGTCCCCAGGCTCGCGGCTCGTTGCTGACACACAAGTGATTAAGATCGTCGAGCCATAAGTCCGCGTACTTACTCGCGTGTCTGTCACCTCAAAGGTATTTTAATATCCTATGCATTTGTGACTGACACAATTACACGATAAGATGTGATAATAAGATGAAAAGAAATCAATAATTTTAATTGATTTCTTTTCATCTTATAATGTGAAAGAAAAATTAGAATAAAATTACTAACAATATGGCGAGTTTATATTGTTATGTCTTTAAGAAATAATTCAATATTATTTTATAGAATAAAGATTAACTATATGTATTATATCAAAATATAAAGAATCATTATAGCCCGCAGCCTTTTCTTATAACTAAAATTATTTACACGCACCTACTCACAAAATACATAAGTATGCATTATCTTTTACGTGATTAGTCTGATCGTAATAAAGTAGTATTTTTCACAAATGAATGAACACTGGCATCTTTTTGTTCATATAACTCTGTATAGACACAAACATATGAACTGAAAAAAAAATCGGTATAGACTGAAAACAACTTCAGTGACGTTATATACATAATTATGCCTTTAAACTAGTTTTTGAGACGAGTCAAAATATTTAACTTACGTCACAGGGGAGAATAGATAGAAAATACCTAGTAGATACCTACGGTTGATTCGTTTTCACTTCATAAACGCCGCATAAAATATTCACTCCCTATATATAAACTGTATGACATTACTCAAAGATAAGATGAGTTCGTAGTCAAAGCTTGGATATGGATAAACTAACATCAGAAGTCAAATAAATGTTTAAGTATCCTTCCCTGTTGACAGCGAGCAAATACGAGTGAGACTGTTCAAACTTTGATATTGATCATAGCTAAAAAGGTAATGAGATTAAATATTTACCTTATTAATGCTAATAGTTACCTCTTTTATTAATAATAATAATAATATCTATGGACGCTTCACACCACGTCAGTCTGGCCCGTGCTAAGTATATGAAGGACTTGTGTTACGGGTATCAGATAACGGAAATATATTTAATACTTTTATACTATACACTAGCGACCCGCCCCGGCGTCGCACGGGTATAAAATATATAGCCACTGAATAAATGATTAAAATTGACAGCCTATGATCCTTCACGTGGTGACCTACTTCTTATATTCTATGCCAAATAAAAAATAGTTTATTCCACACTACGCGCTACGTCGGTGTAGCGTAGAGCTACGTGCTACGTCGGTGTAGCGTAGAGCTACGTGCTACGTGGGTGTAGCGTAGAGCTACGCGCTACGTCGGTGTAGCGTAGAGCTACGTGCTACGTCGGTGTAGCGTAGAGCTACGCGCTACGTCGGTGTAGCGTAGAGCTACGTGCTACGTCGGTGTAGCGTAGAGCTACGTGCTACGTCGGTGTAGCGTAGAGCTACGAGCTTCACTGATACAACATATTATAGAGCTACGTAATACACCAGTGTAGCGTAGAGCTACGCACTACGTGGGTGTAGCGTAGAGCTACGTGCTACGTCAGTGTAGCGTACAGCTACACGCTACGTCGGTGTAGCGTAGAGCTACGTGCTACGTCGGTATAGCATAGAGCTACGTGCTACGTCGGTGGAGCGTAGAGCTACGTGCTACGTCGGTGTAGCGTCGAGCTACGAGCTTCACTGATACAACATAATATAGAGCAACGTTCTGCGTTGGTGTAGCGAAGAGCAACATAATATGCTACGTGGGTTTAGTATTATAGAGCTACGTAATACACCGGTGTAGCACAGAATAAACTCCTCTCAAAAAATTAAAAACTTGAGTATATTTAGAGCCTTGGCATCAAGTGCGAAAAGAATACTTAAGGTTTAAGAGAAAATTATATTTAAAAATTGTTTGTGCCAAGGCCTATTTTCACAAGTTTTACCTAGTAGTCACAGATGCATATTTTATTAATGTTGATGATTCAAATGTAACACATGACAAACCCATTTACCTAGTAGCTACAAATACATAATATTAAAGTTGATTCAAATGTGACACCTGGATACCTTGCGTGTACAAAGTACGATTGATTATAATTAATCTCGTAAATCCAAAATAGCAGGCAACTTTTGACATGCTGTCAGCCCCTTCAATCTCTTGTCATTATGGAAGTATAGGTCTACCAGAACCTGATGGCAAAAAGTGAGAAAATAAATTGACTCTAGCAATACCGGGGTAATGGGAATAAAACATTTTCATCCATTTTTATTCCTTTAGCGGCTTATTTTATGTGTGAAACATGAAAATATAAAAATGTATCCAATCAAGGATATTTTTTGAAAATCTGCTGTAAAAAATTGCCATTAGATTCTGGTAGACCTATACAATTTAAATAGAAAATATTATTATGTAAAAGACTTAGCATGTATTTCCTTCATAGAAAAACGTAATTTTTTCCGAAATAAAACAATATATCTTTCCCGAGACTTAAATAGATATAAGACAAAACACATAGATGCTTTCAAATTTTGTATCAAAAGATTATTAGAAAACTAAAAAAAAAGTACTTTAACATAACAACATGAATTTTATGTCACATTTTAATGTAAAATGCGAGATGAAATTCATCGGTGTACTAGTTTTCTAATACGGTGCGAGTAAATGCGGGGTCCACTCAAGTATATCTATGGGCATATTGAAGCTCTTTCAATGGGGCTAAGCAAACAATTATATTGATCGAACAAAAAGCCTCTTTAAAACTCCACTGGAACTATATTTTAGTTAACAATTGGATCAGTCGTATGGGCAACTTATAATTAAATCGATCGGTCAAATAATGACTATAGGTGGCAACGAAATAAATGAACATTTCGTTCGCAGTAGATATGTTATGTTACTAGATGACGCCCGCAACTTCGTTTATCGCGTGGGAATCGTAATTTTTTTCTTGATAAAAAGTATCCTATGTCCTATCCCGGAACTCAAAGTATTTCCTAACCCGCAAGCAGACCGAAAAAATCTCGCATATTTAATACTATATGACGCCCGCAACTCCATTGCGTTAAAAATCGGTTATCGCGCGGGAACCGTAGATTTTTCCGGGATAAAAACTATCCTATGTCCTTTCCCGGGACTCAAAGTATCTCCATGCCAAATATTTGACTAACTTTGCCAGCGGTTTGAGCGTGAAGAGGTAACAGACAGACAGACAGACAGACAGACAGACAGACAGACAGACAGACAGAGATACTTTCGCATTTATAATATTAGTATGGAAGTATGGATTAGTATGGATTATGTGACGCCTCCACGGTCAGTGGTTTAGAGGCTGGCTTTACACTTTTTTACTTGGTTTCGATTCTCACGTTATAAAAATTGTTGTTTCCATGTTTAGTAATATAGATGAGCCATGTGTCGGGTGGGTATTGGGCATTAAAAATTTTGATCTCCAGTCATCCGTCCCTCGACTCTAGGTTATAAGAGTTAGCTCTTTTGTGCACTGCGCTCCCCTTGAAGCACTATAAAATCACTCCTGAATTGCTAAAAGAGTAACATAATATGTCTTGACGTTCCTTCTTTTTTTTCAATCGATATAACAGAACCGCGGAGCGTGTGAATTAATTTGTAGCAGAACTTATACATACATTTATTTAAATACAAGCACAAAAGTTTCTAATTTTACATGATTCCATCTCCAGAACAAAAAAACTTTATCTATGATCAAGATAAACTCACCGTAATGTAAACAATGTTTAAACCGTGTTCAACCTTATTATCAGATAACCGTCGTTTAAGCTAGATCGTATCTCCCACTTTACCGGAATGAAAATTGTCGCGGCGGTGTTGCGAACTTACAACAGATTAGGTTCAATTCACACTAGTGTTGAAAGGGAATTTCTGAAACACAAAATTACAAATTCGTAATTCTGTTGTTGTCATTTTTACTGTACGGCAACCTTATGATTTATCGGTTTAGTAAAAACTATTTTAGTTGTGGAACTCAGAGTATGTTTATCCAAATTTTATCTAAATCAGTTTATATGTTGCAAGAGAATGGAAATCATAATAATGATTGTGAATAATTCCGAAGATACGCAAAATTCGCACTTACCACTTTACAAAATCTATTTGCGCTAGCCTGCGCAAGTATAAGCAGACCTTTATCAGCCAGCTTAGTTGGGGTCAGGTTTAATCTTGCGAGTAGCGCCATTTTCTGCGGTGAGGTGCGGGCGATGACATGTGGTTAGGCTGTTTCGCAGATTAGCAAGTGCTTAGGATAGGCAATTGTTAATTCACACTGTATTAATTACTTCTAAGAATAAAAAATATTTTTAATAGTATATTTCAGCTCTTGGATATCTTTTATCGGGGGCTTTGGCAGTGGTCGGACGTTGAAATCCGTGCATCGTCTAACGGCGTTTCAGTTCGGCAGAATTCGGCACGGTGTTTGTGTGCGTGCGACTAGACTTATGCGTGTAGACTATGCGATCTCTTTTAGATACAATGCTAGGTGAGTTTTTTTATGAATTGTCAGACAATAAGATGATCAGCCTGCATCGTCCTAACCAAACTTAGAATTGAAACAGTCAAACTTAGAAACAACAGGTTTCCAATCCGGAAATTGAACTCATGACTTTTGAATCAATAGCCACGCTCTAGAGTCTAAACCACTGGACCACGAAGGCATTGTACGGAGTAAATATATATTAATCGACGTACTTAACCTCGATCAATCAATTTTTTCCGTCTACCCTTTGCCGCAAATACCTTTTATGTAAAACTTAATGCCAGAAAAAGCACATCAATCTCCAAGAGTATGATGGATTACTTTTAAATGGCTTTGATTTGAGGAAAATTCATTTGTTATTTATCAGGGATTTAATTCAGGTTAAATAATGTTTTTTAACGCTGCAAAATTAACAGTTAAGGTGGCTTTCGGATCTTTGCCGCAAGCGACCGCGACCGATAAAAAGTCAAATGAAATGCTACTCTATTACATACACTATAGGTACCATTTTCTACTGACTTTTGTGTGGCGACCCATGCTGCCGCCGGGCAGCGTAAAAGTTAGTGGCGTAGTAAAATGAAACCTATAGCCTATGTCATAAAGTGGCATTTTGTTTGAAATTTTCCGGTCGCGGTCGCTCGCGGCAAAGACCCGAAAGCCACCTTTATTTATTTATTTATTTATTTTTTATTTATTTATTTATTTATTTCAGGCTACATAGGCCCATACAATATATACCTTAATGACTAACATACATATAAATTATATACACTTAATAACTACACTTTGTCACTTAGTTATCGGCGACGTGACGCGCGCTTCATTCCGGAGTCTCCCCCGGAACCTTCGGTAGACCACATCAGTCATTTAGAGCTTCTCTAATTTGAAATGACGCGCCCCACCACTTCACTAGTTGATATTTAAATGAAAAAATTTGTATTGTGAAGGGGCAGGAAGGGGTGCGTTATTTTAAGTTAGACAAGCACTAAATACCTATAGCTCCATAGGAGTCCATGGGCGACAGCAGTTGCTTTCCATCAGGTGACCCGTTTGCTTGTTTGCCCCCTTATTTTATAAAAAAAGCTATGTTTATAAAATATATATCGTTCAATATCCAGGAAGATGTTACCCGCAACTTAGTTTGCTCATAAATTTCATTATAATTATTTATTGGTAAGATACATTTTGCCGTAAAAACAATATTGAGTCCTTTTTCAGGATACAAAGAATCTCCATACAAATTGAACTAAAATCAATTAATCAGTATTTAACGAGATAAACAACAAACACGCTATCGCCTTAATAATATTAGTATGAATAGAACTGACATAACAATTAAAATTCGAATTCAAACACGAAACTAAAGTTTTCATTTCAAAAACATCAAAATTATTATCATCGAGTTTACACCTCACAGAACAGTTTCGGTTTGATTAATCGCTGAAATCACCACACATTGCGAAATTGTTTTCGTAAATGGTTTAACAAACTATCGGAACTTTGGGCACGGTTAGCAGAATCCACGGCATTTTTGGCAGGCGTGGGTTGCGCCAGTATAACAATTTAATACAACATTAATTTAACTTCGAGCCAGATTCTGTCTGTCAAAATACCTCTTAGGGTGGGTTGCACCAACTTCTTTAACTATAACAAAATGTCAAATGAACTGTCAAATCGCTGGCTCAATAATGGACGCCATATATGACGATAACCTTAACCTTAACAGACCTCGCCTCTGGTGCAATCCACCCTTTATTATGTCAAATATACGCCAGAGTAAATTTGGAAGCGTTGACCAATCAGAAAACGTCTGAATTGGTCATCAAAACCCACGAAATTGTCTGTGATCGTGCAGGGTTGCTTCAGTACAACAATTTTAATCAATCAATAATATAGCTTTGATACAGATCCTATCAGTCAAATTACTCCATATACGTCAAACAAACACCAAATTGATTATTTATTGGTGTGCTGACCAATAAGGAAGCATATGTTTTCGTCAGCAACACTACCCACTGTATTTCGCTGAGCTTAGTTTGCTTTCGTACAACGTTTCTATTTAAACCTAACCTAACCAATCAAAATATCCCATATGCATCAAACAAATGTTATTATAGTTGACCGATCAAGATTCAGGAAGCGTTTGTTTTAGTCAGCGAAACTAATACACTATTTTTCGATAAAAATCTTACCGACGTACGTTTTGTTACGTCGAAATAATGATTTTCTAACTTTAAAGATGCTCCCTTTCTCCATTTATAATATTAGTATAGTATTGATTTAAAATTGTATTATAGTGCGGAATATATTATGATTTCTGCCAGCAGTACACTGCGGACAAATCCAATAACATTATGGCAAACAAAAGCAAATATTTGAGACGCAGATGCGACACCCGTATTGCACCGCACGTCCCCTCACTATTACAGATTGGTTCCGCGATACGTGTCCCTGCATTTTATACCGTGCTATAACTATCAGAGGCGACACTACAGACCTATAGAGCAAGTAACCCCAACCCACGGCCCACGTGATGTTAAACCATTTTGCAATTCACACCCACCGGCAAAATAATGTAAAGTAGTTGTGAAAGTTGTGCATTTTTTTTTCCACTTTTAAAACATTAATTTTGAAGAACGTTATTTTTTAACCCTAACCCTAAAAAATGTTTGTTGTTGCCCGCGACACCAAGACCAAAACATATTTGTGGCCCGTATGAAAAAATGGTTGGGGACCACTGCTATAGAGGAACTAACAAAGAAAAATGTCATGTTGACATAAAGAAATCTTAAATCTTCTTCATCATAAAAATAAGAAATAAGTGTTATTTCGGAACACACTGTTTGTTCATATATAAGTATGAATGTCATGTTGACGTAAATAAATCTTATCTTTATAAAAATAAGGCTGTGTTGTTTCGGAACACACTTTTTGTTAACATTGAGTGTGTTCCTAAAGTAGCTCAGTATACCTGCAGCCAATAATCAAGACGTCACGAATCAACTCTATTGTATTGATACGATTCGATCGAATAGTTTATTACTCCCTTTCAACGAAAATCGGATTCAAGACGTTATTGACATTGGTTTATATAGCCTTACTGACAAATATACTGGGTTATATTTAGAACGATGACGAAACAAAAATGCATAAAATTGCATACCATCAGAGTGAAAACTGACAAAGAAACAGTAACTTTGCACTGCTACAAGTAAACATACTATGTCTTCTATTATACGCGGTATATATACGAGTAGAAGTGAAATTAAAAACACTATTTCATATACTCATATGCAAAATAATTAAACTACGTCACCACATAGGACTTAATGATATGGAAATTGTATTTTAAGGAAATATGTGGGCGTATGTATATTAATAGTAGTTACATATTCTGACGTACGGTCGAGTACCCTGTTGGAAGTTTGTCAGTATGTTTGCAAGCCCGCACGGTCCCACTTTGACGAACTATTAACAACAATAACTAAACTTTCTCACAAGTGCTCGAATAACGCTCCGGATTATTCCAAGTTTTCTTTGTAAAAAATTGCTACAAAGAGAAAGTTTGAGTACATTAAAAGTACATAAATAAAGTACTTCTTAAAAGCTTTGAGTATATTTTAGCCTATCAGGTTATTGAAAACAAAAATAAAGTTGCGTCAGTTAAAAATATTATGGCAAGTAAGTCCTGGATTTGGTGTAACAAAGTAAGCTCTTGAATCGGACGATGTTGATAATATATTGTAATCAGAGGGGTGTGCCAAAATGTTTTCGTTTTCGCTTCGTTATAGAATCGCCGATGAAAATGTATGGAATTGACATAAGCGTTCGTTAATTGGCGTTGACGTTCGACTCGTCTTGTGTCAATTCCATACATTTTGATCGGCGATTCTATAACGAAGCGAAAACGAAAATGTTTCGGCTAAATGGTCAGTATTAATTATTTTAATAGTTTTGTCGCATTTCAAACATAAATAACATAAAATAAATTAATTAAAAATCAAAAACCCGACTGCAAAAATGTTAACTTAAAAGAACGAAACAAGACCTAATTCTGCCGGAGGCATCGAATCCATGTTTTAATTGATACGACTCTTGCTTACGAGTTTCATGCCAGGATACCTAAATAGAAGGACCTACATAGAAAAATGTAAAAGAAGAAAGTGGATAATAAAATACAGTCGGTTATGCCTTCGACATAGCCTATCTATGTCGAGTGAGGCACAATAGCCATTTTAGTTTTTCATAGTGTGTGTTTCATATTTCATAGTGTCGCGGACTTTTTTGGAGATATTTGTAAGTTCTACAATTAGTTAAAATTTTATGGTTCTATCTTTTATAGTTTAGGTAGCGTACGTAAAATAAGTAACTTTTCTGGTTGATTTTTTACACCTTGCGTCCGAAGAACCCAAATATCTTACGGTACCCTATTTTTTCCAAAATAAAATTCAGCCTATGTTCAGCAAAAATAATGTAGAATTCCAATGGTAAAAGACTTTTTCAAATCGGTCCAGTAGTTTCGGAGCCAAACAAACAAAAAATCAAATCTTTCCTCTTTATAATATTAGTGTAGATTTATTGTTCTATTTAATATTAAAACTGCAAGTTATCTACATAATATTTAGAATCAGTGTTTAAAATCCTTTATTTTGATACCCCACTCGATACGCTTGGTAGAATTTTTTTTACCTCACAATATGGCGTCAAACATCTGCCATTTTGGTTTTTTTTTTAATGTCACCTATCTAAGAACACTTGGGTTAGCTATGTAGGCTATCTCTTCCTTATATTCTTTATTCTCATAACTTTGAATATACGATTCCTCAAACAGACGCCAAATATAAAACACCCCTCGACACGATGGATGGTTAAAAATTTCACACATGTACAAACAATGTATCGTTGTAAACGTTAAAAATTGTGCAGCAAAATTTATTTTGAAAACGTGTCCATTGCAACAATGAAACGGCAAAACTAGTTAACAGTGGAATAGAGTATTATAAATTTATAGCAGTAGAGGAGAGGTATAATTGTGACGGAGCGCATACGTGCGGCCACTCCGCGCCGCATCTGTTCTCTTTAAACTGCTACAAACGCTACATTAGATTTGATAAGGGATAAAATGCTCGCATTCAGAGCAAAGTATACATCTTCAGTAAAATACCATTAGTGCAAATGCACTGCAAAATATAGCTCTATGTTGCTGTAATAGGCATTTTTCGCCCAAAAAAACAGTGCAGTTTCTCAATACAATGGCTTTTTTTTTTGTATTTTCACGCATAACATATTTATCATTGCGCCATTTTGGATAATTCTTTTTATGTTGTAAAGGATGTTCAAAGATGGTCTGATTGTTACCAAATGGTTGACTCGGTAAAAGATTTCTTATTCGATGCTAACATCAGAAGATGTTATTTATTACGTTAAATTAAACTTGAAATATCCCAAATATTTCAAGTTTTTATACGACGTAACTGAATTTATTAAAATTAAAGCTCTATATTTAAATTTTTATGGGACATGATTTTTTTAAACGATAATTAAATCGTTTGATGTTATTACTTTCTTAAAGATAATAAGAAAAAATTGTCTTTTAAAGATTACACGTGCGAATAGAAAAAGTAAAGGTCAATGGACTTTACATTCACTTTAGGTAGAGAACCTAAACCTGCTGAGTTCATGTGTTCAGAACCTCGGATATACTATTAAAGTAACCCTTATATTATTGGGAATAAGGTCCTTTTAGAGGTTAATAGCTCCAAACTAGGACTTCATACTCGATTGGTTCGGGTTATAATAGTTATCAATTGCCGATCAATTTAGATTGTATGGTGATTGATTTTACAAGGGACATCTGTGTTAAGTAGGGCCCTACTATTAACTATAATAACTTTACAGAACTTGTCCCTATAATAACTTTACACGACCGGTTTCGAAACTGGTCGTGTAATTTGTTAAAAGTTATAATAATATCTTAATATAGTGGAAATAGTGCAAGAAAAGTGTGTTTTATTAGTGTTCAACATGAATTTCCACAAAGAACCGACAGTACAACAAATTACATATATTTACAGAACTCTCTATTAGGTAAATCTAACTAGGTCTACATTCACTGATGTTGTTTAAAATTTTCACAAGGATCAATGTCATCTCTTTCGTTCCTATTATTTACGAAAGATGCTTGGCGTTACTACCCTTAATAAAAAATCAGTAAAATGGGATGCCCCAGACTTAAAACCAAAGATTAGAGTAGATTATTGTAAAAAAAATTTGGTTTTACAATAATCTACTCGTGTGCGTAATTGCTTGAAAATAAGTCCAGATCCATGATCAACATTTAAGAAATACAGATTTTTTAAATAATAATGTAGACAACTTTGTTTGTTAATAATGTACATACTATTCCATTAAAAAAATTGGTAATACGATTACACATTCTTTTATTTTACACTCTGCGTTAACGTTAGTAAACAGTATATTTTAGTTTTACAGACACATAAATTAGCATAACGCAGTATATTCGAATTTATTTTAAAACAGTGGACCGGAATAAGCCATACAAATGCACTTGTTGTGTAGTAAATTCAAACACGCAGATAAAATAGCTTTATAGCGCTTTACGTCACCTGCGAAAAATTTGCCAAACTGTAATTGAAAAACAACAGCGTTCTGTTGTTTTATAATTACGCGAACTTCGTTATGTCAGATCGGCGAAGCCAACCTTTAAGTATTTTGTATAATATCCTAAAACGCTGGCTTTTGTACCTAATGCAGGCACTTCACGTGGCTATTTTGAGTATTTGATGTATTCGCCAAACAATCACCATGTTTAGACGGTATGTTTGACAAATATTGGCCTTCTTTGCCTATTTGACAAATATATATATATATAATAGATGACGCCCGCAACTTCGTTGCGTCGTAATTCGTTTATCGCGCGGGAACCGTACATTTTTCCGGGATAAAAACTATCTTATGTCCTTTCTCGGGACTCAAAGTATCTCCATGCCAAATTTCAGCAAAATCGGTTCAGCGGTTTGAGCGTGAAGAGGTAACAGACAGAGAGACAGACAGACAGACAGACGGACGGATGGACGGACGGACGGACGGACGGACGGACGGACAGACAGACAGACAGACAGACAGACAGACAGACAGACAGACAGAGACAGACACACTTTTGCATTTATAATATTAGTATGGATACCAAATACACGTAGGTATCCGTAACTTTGTCGGTTTTTGTCGCACATCAAAGAAGTCAAATAGGCAAGTAAAGAAAATCAAGTAAAAGTTTGGTATTGACGTCCATGTGTGGAAGGCCGTATTTGCCTTTATTTGCTTGTTTGTGTATATGTCAATAATCTTGCCAAATGCAACAAATAGCCAAATAGCAAATACAAATAGCCATGTGAAGTGCCTCCATAACCTTCAATTTATTTGGACAGCGATAGTAAAAGAGACCTCTGTGGCTCAGTTGGTGGGCTGTCGGTGGCTTAAGCCGGGGGTCGCGGGTTTGAATCCCGCCGACGGAAAAAAAGCTTTCAAAAGTTTCTGGGTCAGGGATGTGTATTACATTGCATAGTATAAAAGTATTGAATATATTTCCGTTGTCTAGGTACCTGTAACACAAGTCCATCTGGTATTTACCATGGGGCCAGACTGACGTGGGGTTCCGAGTTACACACACGCACGCACGTACGCACACATCCATACACACACTTTACTAATTTATTAAATACGCCTATAATATTATGATCTTAGCTTAACACTAATTTTAAGTTAAGTACATCTTAGCAATAAGCTAAATTTTTTTCGTCGCCTTTCACTTAGCTTTGTGTTTTATTTAAAATGTTGGCAGACAAGAGTCTTTATACCTTCTTAGCTTAACTCCAAAGCTGTTTATATTGAGTTCAATATAAATATAGCTTTGGAGATAAGCTAAGAAAATGGAATATATCTTTAGTAATATAAGATGAGATAATCCAAACAGCATTAATATTCTTTATGTAACATCAAATATAAATTCAAATAAACCTTAATTAGACAGTAGTAGGTACTCGAGACGTCTTGAAGCGAGCATCTCTTTCATGTTTCATTTTTAGGGTTCCGTACATAAAAGGTAAAAACGGGATCCTATTACTAAGACTTCGATGTCTGTCCCTCTGTGCGTCTGTCTGTCACCAGGCTGTAATTCAAGAACCGCTATAGCTAGACTTTTGAAATTTTCACAGATTGTGTATATCTATTGCCGCTATAACAAATACTAAAAACAAAATAAATTAAATATTTAAGGGGGCTCCCATACAACAAACGTAATTTTTTTTGCTATTTTTTGCTCTTAATCAATAACGGTAACACATAGGCAATTGAAATATTCAAAAAATACTTAATTGTATTTGTATTTTAATAATTAATAATAAAATTTAAATAAATTAAATAATCAAGGGGGCTCCTATACAAAAAATACAATTTTTAGCCTATTTTTTCTCTGTAGTGGTACAGAACCCTTCGTGTGCGAGTACAACTCGTACTTGGCCGATTTATCATTTTCTTTGAACTTTAATTTTGACAACCTAACATCGTTTTCTTTGGAACACTTGAATGGTCCCTCAAAGTACATATCCATACTATTTAATTAATAATACGAAAGTGTGTCTGTCTGTCTGTTACCTCATCACGTCCAAACCGCTGAACCGATTCTGCTGAAGTTTGGTGCGGGGATACTTTGAGTCCCGTGAAAGGACATAGGATATTTTATATCCCAGAAAATGTATGGTTCTCGCTCTATAAACCTACTTTGGCGCAACGGAGTTGCGGACGTCACTAAATTAAATATATCTGAAATACATTTTAATGACAAGATGTTATAAAGGTCAATTACTTTAATTGCTATGGTTAGTAGTTACCTTTTTTAGTATCAATAGAAATACGATTTCCATATCTTATGGGCTTAAAAGTTCTGCTGACAATGAAAATGCGGAAGCTTCGTTGACAAGGGCAAATCCCTTAAATTTACAAGTTATCCACTTCAATCAACATGGCTTTTATGACTATATTACCTGTAATTTTAATTAGCAAGCACGCGTATACGGCCATCGATATTATTAACATAAACGAACATAATATGGATCAAAGATAACTATCTAATATATATATATATATATATATATATATATATATATATATATATATATATATATATATATATATATATTAAGGCAGTTTTCTAAATTCACACGCAGTTATTTCGAAAATTGACGTATACGAAAAGTTTTCTGGCGCACGCAAAACGTCACACTCAATGCGAAAACAGCAATATTTCAACCCCAAAATGCGCACCGGGGCACCATTTACCCGCATGAACAATAATTTGACATATTCGAAGGTAGAAAACCTTTCACGTGGCGTGAAAGCGACGTGATCCGGTATACTGTGACACTTGTTTACAGATGATTCCGTCGGGACCGGGCGAAAAAGAGAATTTATCGAAAACATGTCAGCAACTTTTTGCGGCCATTCCAAATGCATTCCACATGTTCCAATTCTATTTTATTGTTATGAAAAATATTAAAATGCTATTCGGTTAGTTAAAATAAAGTTAAAGTAAAGATAGTTAGCAAAAAATACACTGGAATGAAATTCTAAAAGCTGGTATTTATTCACCATTACCACTGTTGTATTTGTGCATTGAATATTATATCAAAATCATAACTAGCAATTCCATAACATCATACGGACAAAAATGAAAATATCGCAGGGACCATACATTTCCCTACGATAATAATATAATAATAATAATCATTTTTATTCAGGCAATAAACCCATGCAACAATAAAAAGTATTTCTTGTTCTTCCCCATAGTCTATCAATATAATAGCAGCGCTGAAAGAACAAATATTTTTTGTGACTAGTATGGGCATTGAGCAAGCGCCCCAGCGCGAGCGTCATGAATTTGCCCATACAATTTTTTTTTTTAAAGTTACTCTTACAGAGCTGCTACTTTTGCTGCAAACTCTGTACGTGGAATACACACCATAAGATATTGTCACTATGCTTTATTACACTCTGTATATTGACAAGCCCACACCTGATCTTTCACTGTATTGATCTCTAGTCCTAGCGGGATTCTACCCTCAATCGGAAAGGATAGAGTGAATATGCTTGTTACATAATAATAATTCTAAATCTAAAACTGTTAAAAATTTGTTTTAGAACCATGGACATTGGACGTATAAAAAAACGTGGACGGAGTCCCACCATACACAAAACTGTGTCCTTCAGAGTCGGCCAGCTGACTGTATGTACACGGTCCGCACGCACACGTTGTTACGCTAGTCCATACCATTTGACAGGCGTAAGAATGTGTGTGTGGCCGACTCTGAAGACACAGTTCTGTGTATAATAAGACTCCGTCCACCTTTTTTTCTACGTTCATGTTTAGAACAGATAAAAACTAAAGTAATACGACTTTAAAGTAAAACTTAATAATTCTTTTGGTCACGGCGTCACTATTCACGTGAGAGCGACTGAACTGATTTTGCTGAAACTTGGTATGGATACTTTGACACCCGGGAAAGGACATAGGCTACATTTTATCCCGGAAAAATGTATGGATCCCGCGTGTTAAATGAATTTTGTCGCAACGGAGTTGCGAACGTCATTTAATACAAGTATACTATTTTCTCTTCAGCTACTTCAGTAACTCTGATCACTATATCTAATATCACAAGATTTTCCGAAATTTTTTCCCACATAATCTGTCAATGTGACAAGTAAAAGCCGGGCCACCAGTCGACCGACTAATAACAAACCATTCTACAGTATTTTTCTTTTTGTCGTCCTTGTCATATGAAATTCATTGCGATATATTGAAAATATAATTATTATAACAACAGTCGGCTTTTGTAGGTACAGTTCGACAAGGCTTTAAATGAATATGTCAATGATGTCAGTGGGCTGCTGGTAAAGGAGAACTGTCAAAAATGACGTTTTTGTATGATAGAAGCGTTAGTTCCTTTTCTCGCCACGTTCATAAACAGCCTTGTCGAACTGTACTTAGGTTGTTCTAGGAAAATTTAAGTGTAGCCTGCGGCTAAATATAAGTTACTCAATGGTTGAGATTCTCAAATTAATTAGAGAGAGATTAAACTATCTATACTGTACTCGGCGAAACTTGGAGGTAGCGGTCATTGACTCCCTGTCAAAAACTTGTCATTTTCAATATAAACCACGATTGATAATGAACTGTCAGATGTTGTCAAACGTGGCTTTGTATAGAAAATTTCATGTTTTTGACAGGGAGTCAATAACCGCTACCGCCATGTTTCGCCGAGTACAGTATAATACATAATTAATTTCGTTATTTTATAAAATTTTCCTATTTATTCATTTACTTACCCTATTTAAGCAACTATAAAGTTTCTGTCGCAGTTTTTAGGCGGTATCTAGCTCTGAAGGTCTACCTAACCTTAAATAAAATATGGAGCTGATTAAATCTTATTTTCTTCGAGATAACTGTAGGAATTTCCCCACTGCCGGCAATTTTTTACAGCTTCAACATCCATACTAATATTATAAATGCGAAAGTGTGTCTGTCTGTCTGTCTGTCTGTTACCTCTTCACGCCCAAACCCCTGAACCGATTTCGCTGAAATTCGGCATGGAGATACTTTGTGTCCCGGGAAAGGACATAGGATACTTTTTGTCCCGGAAAAATGTACGGTTCCCGTGCGATATACGAGTTTTGGCGCAACGGAGTTGCGGGCGTCATCTAGTAACTAGATAGTTGAAATCAACTTCATAATAATTATTATTATTTTTAACAAAAAATTAAAACCGACTTCCAAGGTAAAAACAATAATAACATTAATATGAACTAAAAAGTATTAAATAATTTCTACTATCTAATAGTGCCTTTTTCCGAATTCGGCTAAACCTCAACTATTTCTGTACTCAATCTTCATAATTTTGAAGTCGGTACCAGATAGCTGAAACTTCAGTCCTCTGACAGAATATTTGAAACTTTTGGAACTGGCACCGACTTCAAAATTATGAAGATTGAGTACAGAAATAGTTGAGGTTTAGCCGAATTCGGAAAAAGGCACTATTAGATAGTAGAAATTATTTAATACTTTTTAGTTCATATTAATGTTATTATTGTTTTTACCTTGGAAGTCGGTTTTAATTTTTTGTTAAAAATAATAATAATTTCACTCTTTTTAGTTACACTAGTAGATAAACCTTCGCGTATATTTTACCTAAGTATCTTATTACAATTTGTTAAGAGTCACAACTCACACTCACAAAATAATATATTATCAGTGAAGTGAACATATTGTGCTAAGTAATTTAACAAGCGTAGCACGTAATTTAACAATTTAGCGTAGCTGCTCATAATATTTAATATTATCATAATTATTGACAGCTGTTCTTGTAATAAAGAATTCAAATCGATACTTAGTGCGCCATCTATTGATTAATAAGTATAACTAATTAACAAGACTTAATAACTTTGTTTTGTTTAAATGCTCTTTTTAAAATAACTTTATTTCAATTCTATTTGTCTATTTAAATTTTATAAAGTAGTTAATAAAGTATTCGATCTGTATATAAAGTAGTTAGTAAAGGATTCGATCTGTCGTCTGCCGCCATGCGCCGCGCGGCGGCGACGCCGTCGCCTCTACGGCGCCGACCGCCGTCATGTATTAAATAAACAGGTGTTGTTATACAGTAAATACATAATTATTATTATTAGTATATCCATACCTATGCCTTGTACTATTATCTAGTCTGTGCCATGAGACATTGGTGACCTTAACACGACGTGGTAATGATGATGATGACGATGATGATGATGATGATTATGATGATGAATATAAATTGCATAGTAGCATATGCCTTCTGTTCTTAAAACAACGCCGAAACTCCCAAACGTGTATCTATAAGGAGTCAGGAGTTCTCTCAGCATCTTCGAAACCATGGTATACCTTGACCCAATATTTGACTTTTTGGTAGCATATTCTTAGTACGCTTCACATAAAACCAAAATCACCATATGTTTCCATATAAATTTCGAGGAGTTCCCTCGATTACTCATGGATCCCATCATCAGGTCACCACTTTTGTGAACATGGTACCAAATTGGAGTGAAACCTAATACAACAAAACAAAAATTTCGAAAATCGGTTCACAAACGGCGGAGTAATCGTTGAACATACAAAAAAAAAAAAAAAAAAAAAAAAAAAAAAAAAAAAAGAAATATCCACAGCCGAACATATAACCTCCTCGTTTTTTGGAAGTCGGTTAAAAACTGACCCTTCATTGTCCCGGCGAAAACAATGAGACATAAAACAACATAAAACCCCATTATCATCGCAGGGTTACTTATCAACGAAATTATCTACAGCTCTCAAAGTAAACAAAAGCAATAATATTGCTGATGAAATTATTGCAAAGTGTACTTATGCGTTGGATAATTTAATTGTTGGCATCCCTCGGGAACCGCTCGGCTAATGACTGAAATTAGGGGCGCTCAGCGCTTATCGAACCTCCTCGAAGTACCCTTTCGTAACACATTATTATTTTCATTAGAGACGGGTCGAAATTCTGTTCCATTTTTAAAACGAAGAAGCGTTTTTGTTTGTTTTTTTTTTTGGAATGGTATTGTATTGAATTTGTTTTAAATGTTTTGTTTTCATAAAGGACGTTTTAAATGTTGTTATTCGCTTTGTGCATTTCCATAATTGAATTTTTATTTTTCTTGCAGCGTTATACGTTTAAGAATATTAAACTTTCTTAAAGTTAATTTTTATCGATATTTTAGTGTCGGCATACTAATTTTATTGGATAAAAAAATTATAAGACACGTATAATTTATATATTTAATCTTAGGTAAGAATTTTGTCATTGCGTTTTCAATTAAGTTTTTCATTGATCAATGAATTAGTTTTTGCACGAGAACCGTCAAACCTAACGAATTTCATCCAAATAGGTATAAGCGTAAAGAGATATTAACAGACCTACAGACAGACAATTTATCCTTGATAATATTAGTACTTAATGATATTTAAACGAAAAAGCTAAAAAAAATATCGAGTTATTGTAACGTCCCTCGTCCTGTGCGCACCTGCGGCGGTGCTGCCCCAGGACGAGATTTATCATTTTAGGATAAATCTGACGAACTATATTTTCCTTAATTGCTCATGATCTGTATGGTTTACCTTACAGGCTATATAAGTTGTGCGTTTTTAGTTTAGGCGACGCCTTGATAATTTGGCTGTAGCGATATCGATTTTTCTCAGCAATGACTAAAGCTAAGAAATTAAAGTTCATTGTCAGTATTCATCATGTCTTTGTATCTTTGAATTACCCATAGCGTAACACGATTGGTCAACTTTTATAACAGAATATTCATCATGTCTTATAGTCTTTGAATTACCCATGGCATAACACGATTGGTCAACTTTTATAACACAGAATATTCATTATGTCTTATAGTCTTTGAATTACCCATAGCATAACACGATTGGTCAACTTTTATAAGACAGAATATTCATCATGTCTTATAGTCTTTGAATTACCCATGGCATAACACGATTGGTCAACTTTTATAACACAGAATATTCATCATGTCTTATAGTCTTTGAATTACCCATAGCATAACACGATTGGTCAACTTTTATAACACAGAATATTCATCATGTCTTATAGTCTTTGAATTACCCATGGCATAACACGATTGGTCAACTTTTATAACACAGAATATTCATCATGTCTTATAGTCTTTGAATTACCCATAGCATAACACGATTGGTCAACTTTTATAACACAGAATATTCATCATGTCTTATAGTCTTTGAATTAGCCATAGCATAACACGATTGGTCAACTTTTATAACACAGAATATTCATCATGTCTTATAGTCTTTGAATTACCCATGGCATAACACGATTGGTCAACTTTTATAACACAGAATATTCATTATGTCTTATAGTCTTTGAATTACCCATAGCATAACACGATTGGTCAACTTTTATAACACAGAATATTCATCATGTCTTATAGTCTTTGAATTACCCATGGCATAACACGATTGGTCAACTTTTATAACACAGAATATTCATCATGTCTTATAGTCTTTGAATTACCCATAGCATAACACGATTGGTCAACTTTTATAAAATAGACCTCTGTAAAAAAGGGATTCCTATTTTGCCAACAGAGGAAAGTTATTTAAAAATTGTATATAGATTGGTTCAAGCATACACTTTAATTTGACCATAGCTTATATGAAATGTATTTATAGTTTATAAATTACGCGATAAAAAACATTTTGTAACTTACGCCCTTTCCTTTTTTGCTGTTCCATTGCTTGTTTTCAAAACAAAACAAGCAATTTTTATTAGCTTCACCTGTATGTTTGTTTGTAACCGACTTCTTTGGGCGCAATTTTGACCCACTTTAAACGGCCAGATTTCGTTCAACTTTGTAGATTTATCGAGGACCGATGACAATACACTAATTTGATATAATTATTCCATTTTTCAATTTGTGTGTTTGTTTGTAAAACAGCTATTATATACTAGGAAGGTACTGCACAAGCGCCCCTGGTAGAATAAATGTACATAATAATTATAGATATAGATTATGGATATAACCAAACTAAAAAGTAAAAAATAAATAATAGTTAAAAAAATTACACATTGGCAAATATATTATGGCAAAGCAACGTTTGCCGGGACAGCTAGTTAATTTATATTTATTGAAATTTTTAACACTTCTTAATTTAAATTTATTAAAAGTTATTTTCAATTTTTTAGTTTGGTTTTCTATGAAAAGCGTGTTTTTAGTTTTTTTTTTTTTTAACTATTATTTATTATTTATTTTATTTTAATGTTATTATTAATTATTATTAAAGTACACATAATTATTGAGGATTTTGTGAAATTTCAAGTGCCTGCCTGCTGTTATTATTATTGATATCGAGCCAAAAAGGCCAACAAATTCAGGTTTGTTGTATGGAAGCCCCCCTTAAATATTTATTTTATTTAGTATTTGTTGTTATAACGGCAATAGAAATACACAACCTGTGAAAGTTTCAGAAGTCTAGATATAGTGGTTCTTGAGATACTGCCTGGAGACAGATAGACAGACAATGAAGTCTTAGTAATAGAGTCCCGTTTTTACCGTTTCGATGCGGAACCCTAAAAATCATGCGGCTCGTAACAGAGGAGTTTAAAATTGATGTTGTTTTTGTTTTAATGAGCATAATGTCAACTGCAATTTCGCTAGCGCATTTTACGCAATAACTTAGCCCTTTCCTAGGACTCAAAATATCCCCAATCCCCATACACATTCGAATCGGTTCAGTTTAAACACGTAACAGACTAGCAGGCATACTTTCGCATTTAAGATAAGTATGGGCTGATATAGATTTATGCAAATGAATACCATTAATAATACCGTTATAGAGCAAGAATAGGCCAAAAATTGTGTTTTTGTATGGGAGCCCCCCTTAAATTTTTATTTAATTTAATTATTAATTATCAAAGTACACATATATTTAAGACCTTTGTGAAAATGTCAAGTGCCTACCTGTTGCCATTATTGATATCAAGCAAAGAAAGCCAAAAAAATCACGTTTATTGTATGGCAGCCCCCCTTAAATATTTCATTTATTTTGTTTTTAGTATTTTTTGTTATAGCGGCAACATACACACAATCTGTGAAAATTTCAGAAGTCTAGCTATAGCGGTTCTTGAGTTACAGCCTGGTGACAGACAGACGGACAGACGGACAGACGGACAGACGGACAGATGGACAGACAGACAGACATCGAAGTCTTAGTAATAGGGTCCCGTTTTTACCCTTTGGGTACTGAACCCTAATAAAAGATTGTACTGACTATTATCAATTCGCTGCAATTCGCCCGTACAAATTAAATTGCAATTGCAAATTCTCCAGCTATCGTGAGAGATGTCAAGTTACTGCGTATCCGTCGAGTCGAGTGTAGTTAGAGTAGTTGGGGTGACAAGAGACTCCAGGGGAGACAAAAGACCCCTCAGGGGAGACGAGAGACCCCTCGGGATTAATCACAAGGACTGAGCTAATCGTTTTATAATTCGGCAAGTTAGCGCTTCCATTAGCGCTAATATAACTGAATTAGACGCTATATCAGATTTTCAGAGAACAATGAAAATATTACAGTTATTATTATGCCTGAAGCTAGATTTTGTTTTATAATAAGTTTTAGGGAGCTTAATTAGGGAGTATTTTATGAGATTTCTAATTAGTACTGTTCAATGTTATATCTTTAAACGAGCAATTCTTGGATAATATATTATATACATAATCTCGGAATCGGCTCCAACGATTTTCATGAAATTTGGGTTTCGGGGGCGATAAATCGATCTAGCTAGGAATCATTTTTAGAAAATGACATTTTATTCGTGTTTTATCGAATACCGAACAAAGCTCGGTCAAATAGCTAGTAATAATTTAAGCAACGTTTATAAAAACTTTGTACATTTGAATTAAAATACTGGGTGCAAATTTTTGACATGTACGATGTTATAAAAACCAAAACACGGTAGGATAAACATGAAATTAAATAGCTTAGTAGGTGTACTTAGTTTCCGTTTTTTCGTAAAAATATTTTACTGTGTAACATTTGCCACATGGAGACCATGTGAATCTCTTTTTAACCGACTTCCAAAAAACGAGCAGGTTATATGTTCGGCTGTGGTTTTTTTTTTTTGTATGTTCAACGATTACTCCGCCGCTTGTGAACTGATTTTCGAAATTTTTGTTTTGTTGTATTAGGTTTCACTTCAATTTGGTACCATGTTCACAAAAGTGGTGACCTGATGATGGGATCCATGAGTAATCGAGGGAACTCCTCGAAATTTATATGGAAACATATGGTGATTTTGGTTTTATGAGAAGCATCCTAAGCATATGCTACCAAAACGCAAGATTTTGCACCGAGGTATACTATGGTTCCGAAGCTACTAAGAGAACTCCGGATTCCTTATAGATACAAGTTTGGGAGTTTAGCCGCTGTTTTAAGAACTGAAAGCATATGCTACTATGCAAATTACATTCATTATCATCATCATCATCATCATCATCATCATCATCATCATCATCATCATCATCATTACCACGTCAGGGTCACCAATGTCACCAAATTCAACCTTATCTCCAGAGCATGAGGCACACATTTGACATTACTCCTGAGAAGTTAAAGTTGCTTCGATAATGTAACATTCTGTTTCACTTCGCCGAGATATTCTGGAAAACAACCTAATTTCAACCTTTTGCATTGCGTTTAGCGTTCATAGTATAATAACGCATCGCATCGCATATCTGCCAGGGCTGTCAAGCAAGCGGCGCGGCTGCGTGGGCGCGGGCCGGGTACTATGCACAGAATACAAATTACTCACGGAGGTACTATGTGCGCTGCGTATGCAACAAGTGCCAGCCTATTGAAACTAGTCCGGTGACCAGCTACTTAGCACGTCACACGTGTTCACTTCGATTTTTTTAAATGTATTGTTTAAAATTATCTGCAGGCTGCAGCTGATATTATAATATTTTGTGAGTGTGACTGTAATAAGATACGTAGAATAATATACAGGTGTATTATTCTACGTATAGTACGCGTTTGCTTACTAGGTAACTAAAAAGAGTGAAATTATTATTTTCAACAAAAAATTAAAACCGACTTCCAAGGTAAAACAATAATAACATCCTTTGCCTTGTGTGCCTTTTTCTGAATTCGACTAAAACTCAACTATTTCTGTACTCAATCTTCATAATTTTGAAGTCGGTGCCAGTTCCAAAAGTTTCAAATATTCTGTCAGAGAACTGGTACATCTGGTACCGACTTCAAAATTATGAAGATTGAGTACAGAAATAGTTGAGTTTTAGTCGAATTCAGAAAAAGGCACACAAGGCAAAGGATGTTATTATTGTTTTACCTTGGAAGTCGGTTTTAATTTTTTGTTAAAAATAATAATTTCACTCTTTTTAGTTACCTAGTAAGCAAACGCGTACTATACGTAGAATAATACACCTGTATATTATTCTACGTTTCGAATTCGGAAAAAGGCAATATTAGATAAGAATAATTATTTAATACTTTTTAGTTTATATTATAAGGATGTTATTATTGTTTTACCTTGGAAGTCGCTTTTAATTTTTTGTTAAAAATAATAATTTCACTCTTTTTAGTTACCTAGTAAGCAAACGCGTACTATACGTAGAATAATACACCTGTATATTATTCTACGTTTCGAATTCGGAAAAAGGCAATATTAGATAAGAATAATTATTTAATAATAATAATAATAATAATAATAAACTTTATTCCCATTTTCAAAAACATAACACAACCATATTATTAAAACAAACATAAAGTAACAATAACAACTCGGTAGAAAACTAAAAATAACATAGTATAAAGAAGAATTAAAAAAAAAAGAACATTAACAAAAGAAACTTAAAACTCAACAGAGTATTTTTCAGTTTATGGCAGTGCTATGCCAAAAAAATTAGGAAAAGGTGACCACTCAGGTTATGACAGCGACGAGCGCCGCTGTCCCTGGTCTTCCGTGATCCCTTGAATCCATCCATCAATGAATTAAATGAATTTAATACTTTTTAGTTTATATTATAAGGATGTTATTATTGTTTTACCTTGGAAGTCGGTTTTAATTTTTTGTTAATTGTTCTGCAAATATGCTCCTGAACAATTAACCTCCTTATTAAAAAACTCATTACTCAAAACTAAACTTCTTTTCTTAGTAAAAAAACTTATTCAAAACTAGAACTTACATATTTCTAATTCAATAATCCACAAGCAACGCTACGGACAAACATACTGCCGAGAGATATTGCAATATGAATTTCGTAACTTCTAAATTAGCAACCAGAAGCACGACTTCGTAGTTCGAGCTGGTAAACTCATAAACTCGTATGAGACGACAAAAGCCGTACGACCTATATACCATAGTACGTATAAACTCATTGGTGGTGCCGTGAAAAATTAATTCAGGTTTACTAGACTGGTTTAGTAACTTGGCTTGGCTCCCTGAGATTATATCATAGAGTTTTTGGAGATGGATACTTGATTAGGTGCAGATTATCAGCGAAACCATTAACAGAGATAATAGATTAGGTTAGGTTAGGTTAGGTCCACAAATTACGTGAGGTGTTTAAGGGAGGGAGGGGGTCGAGTCAAATCTCACGTATTTTTTTTTTGGCAATGTTACAAAAAAATAATACTAGTTTGGTCCATTTCATCTATATTGTACGTATGCTTAAGATTGAATCGTAAGCGTAATCGTAATACGATTAAGACCATTCACTAATTCGTTCGAACGAAACTACTTTGACGTTATATCTACTGACTGTCAAACAATCCAACGCGTTTACGTAAGAAACCCACATTTTGAAAAATCTCACGTGAGATTGGGGGGTAGGGGAGGGGGTTGAATAAAATCTCACGAAATCTCACCAGGGGGGAGGGAGTGCCAGAAAATGTAAAAAAAACACCTCACGTAATTTGTGGACGCCCTTACCAATGTATAAGCTGGGAAGTGCACAACTTTAAGATCGCTGGGCCAAAATGTGAGAAGAATGCGCATAGTTTTTGGCAGTTGTTGTACCATCGAGGAAATTGATTCCTAGGCAGTTGACAGACCATCGTCATTTGGTCGGATCTTGTCTATTCAATATTAATTGTGATCTGTTGGCTGGGTTTGACGTAATGCGACCAAACTATGCAGGTCCTCCATCTGCCTAGGAATCAACTACTCTGATAGTACATATATTTTCACAGTTTTGCTGTGGTTCTGCCGAACAATTAAAAGCTGTGCGCGGTCTTTACTAGATATTAAAAGAAATGTACGACAGATAGAAGAGCAAATAAGGTGCCGATATTTTAGGTTACTTAGATCAGTGGTTCTTGACCGGTGGTCCGCGGACCACTGGTGGTCCCTGGAGGTTTTCCAAGTGGTCCGCGAAGCCATTCTAATAATAACTATTATGTGAGAAGTTAGTAAAGACTTAAAGAGTGCAATCACAAAAATCATATTGAGTAAATTAAAATCTGTAACTTTTAGATTTTTTCCAAATAAAAAAATGTGTAAAGTTTTGCTTGTTTTCCTTATCAAACAACCCTTAGTTTAAGTAAACCAACTGGGTGGTCACAGGCTAGACAAACATTTGGTAAAATGGTCCCTCATAACTAAAAGGTTAAGAACCACTGACTTAGATAATGATATCACTTGATGACAGCATAACACAGATGGACACCTAATTGGGCGTAGCCAACATCCAAGATGGCGGCGATCAGTATGCGCGGCGGCATACTTAATTTCCGTTATCACTTATCGGAGCTTCCTCCTGTTAACACCCTCATCACAGGATCTTCGCTTATTCGGGACTACGTGCTTTTGTTGTTACGTTTCATTATACGATATTCGGATATTCTTTTACAAACAAAAATACGGGTGGCACTCGGGGACTGTCGAGGTAAAGCAATAGCATAGGATCTTTTATCAACTTATGTAATTATTGTTAAAATATGTGTTTTAGGAACACAACCGATTTTTGCCAGTGCGTGTTATCTGTGATCGGTCTTGTCTATGTTACATTTTCATCTGTCATGTCTATACTCTGTGGTCCCTTTTTCCTGTGCTCTTGGTAATGGCGATTACGTGCAATAAATTGTCTTCGAGATAAATTTCCAAACTGCTTTTTATTTCCACATCCACGCAAAATTCTTCAATTATAATTCGTATACTTCTAGTTTCACGCACACAAACACCGAAGTCTAGCAACGCCGCACCGACCGGCACACTGTCAGAGTGGGTGTGTTAGGTTTAAAAAACCTAACACACCCAGTGTTAGGTTTTTTCGTCACGGAATTTCTTGATTCTGTCGGCGCGCTCAAAGCTCGCGATAAAAAATAAGCAATAGCTTAAAAAAAGAAAAAAATGTATGAATAGTAATTAAAACGTAGGTCGAACTTTACTTTGAGTTTTAGCAATTAATGGTTTTAAAATTGTCGGCTTCCCAGGAATTTGACAACGTTAGAGCCCCATAATTTTGGGAATATTATGGAAATACACTCAAACATCATCATCATCTCGCTTAAAGTATAAATGAATGAATGAATGAATGAATGAATGAATGAATGTTCTTTATTGCATTTACACACACACATATAGAAATTCAAATTTCAAACTTAGTACTAAGAACTAAATAAACACAAATGGCGGCTTTATTGCTATGCAGCAATTTCTTCCAAGCAACCGAAAAGCAGGAAATTATTTTATATAAAAAACAAATAGGCAATGTGCAAAAACAAACTACAACTAATTACATAACGTAGAAAACTACAAAATTACAAAACACCTAACATGACAATTATAATTTATAAACCTATCTAAACAAATAAATTCTATATATTATAATAAATATTATACCAATAATAATATACTACACATAATACAAAATACAAATACATACAATATAATGTATTAAGTATTATACCAAATATAATATATATATATATTAATTATTATATTATTAAATTTACTATATAGTCTAAACTTTTAGCTTGCCTGATATTAACAGGCAGAGAATTCCATAGCCGAATCGATTTTATTGTAAAAGAGGACCCAAAGAAGTTTGTTTTGAATGATGGTATATCCAACAATAATCTAGAAGACGAGCGTAAATCCTTATCGTTAGATTTACGGAAGACGAAATTATTTTTTAGGTAACAAGGTGTTCTCGGATCATGTAGCAGGGAGTACAGAAAAGAGAGAACTCGATAATTACGTCTTAAGCGTATAGGCAACCAAGAGAGCTTAGAACGATATTCCGACACGTGATCATATTTCCTTAAACCGAACACAAAACGAATAGCCAAGTTTTGCAGACGCTCAAGCTTATTAAGTTTATCCTCGGTAAGATCTACGAAGCACGTATCGGCATAATCCAGCATCGGCAAAAACAAGGACTCGGCAAGTAAGACATTGGTCTTAATCGGTAGCAAATTCTTCCACCTTCCCAGGGAATGCCATACCGCGTGTACTCTCTACTGACCGCCGTCACATGATCTGACCAAGATAAGTGCTCATCCATGTGAACACTAAATAATAAAGTTATAATTATTATACTGATAAGTGATAACTGTGCACAACGCGAGAATTAGTTTGTACTTGTATTGCCGTACTTGTATTTCTTCCATAACAAAGTGTCCAATGACCTTTAACTGAAAAACTACAAATACGGGTGTAACAAAAGCCAAAACATATTAAAGATAAAACAGTATCTTAATTAAATCTCAACGGTTTGAAATGTCTGTGCGATTATTGCCAGGAATGGTTATTTCAACAATAGCGTCGAACTTCCCCGAACAATAGATACTATATTGCTGTTTTTAAATTCATGGCCTTATAAATTAGAGAAAGGTTATTTGGTCTGGGACCTTATTCTGGTGTTATAATGCAACATTACTACAGCTTCGTTTCTCCTTCGATCCAGTCGGACCAACATCAAACTAAACGAAAAATGCCTAGCTTTCGAATTAACAAAAAAAATAATAATAAAGAAACTAAGGGCTGATTTACACGTATTAAGTAGATAACTAGTACCTTTTTAACTTAATTTGAAGCGCCTGCCCATAATGTGTCAAGTGACAAGCCCCGCCTGCCAACTTAATAGAAAATAGTCAAAATTCTAATTTCCTTGTTTAGTACTTAACTAAATTTTAACTTGCTACTTGCTACTAAATTTTGTGTTTACATGCAATGAATAACTTAAAATTTAGTTAACCACTTATTAACTTAACACGTGTAAACCAGCCATAACGGTCAATTAATTCAGACCGCAACGCGATGCATTTAATTAAAGTATGGATTTGACAGACTTCAATTGCGTGAGACGTCATGGAAATCTGTCAATTCAATACAAATTTAGAAATGCATCTTCGCGTCGTGTCGCGGTCACAGGCATTTCAAAAACTAATTTAGTTAACTACTTATTAACTTAACACGTGTAAACCAGCCATAACGGTCAATTGATTCAGACCGCAACGCGATGTATTCAATTAAAGTATGGATTTGACAGACTTCAATTGCGTGAGACGTCATGGAAATCTGTCAATTCAATACAAATTTAGAAATGCATCTTCGCGTCGTGTCGCGGTCACAGGCATTTCAAAAACTAATTTAGTTAACTACTTATTAACTTAACACGTGTAAACCAGCCATAACGGTCAATTGATTCAGACCGCAACGCGATGCATTTAATTAAAGTATGGATTTGACAGACTTCAATTGCGTGAGACGTCATGGAAATCTGTCAATTCAATACAAATTTAGAAATGCATCTTCGCGTCGTGTCGCGGTCACAGGCATTTCAAAAACAAATTTTTTAAATCCATTTTTCTTATAGCAACACTTTTCACTTTTCACTCAGGATTCAGAATACTAATCACAAATTATAATTATTATTATTAATAACGGTAAAATTTTGTTAATATTAAATTTATCATCTCAAATTTGGCACTTCGAGTCTAAAGGTCACTGGAGCAAGCGATCAAAGTATTTCAACTTTGATGAAAAGTTAGCAAGGCCTATCGCTTCAAGGCGTACTTTAGTAACTTGGTTATACTTGACGTGATCCTGTTGATTGCTATTTACTAATAACAATAATAATAATTTTATATGAATAACAAAATTATATTATCTTACTAGCTTTCCCGGCAAATGTTGTCTTGCCGTTATATAAAGTATTTCACTCATATATAAATAAATATGGCACCAAGGCACAGGGGCGACACTCCGTGTACATGAGCGCTCTCGCGCCGGTGACCTTGAACGGAACGTGTACACCGCTATGGTTGACATCGAAATGGAATTTAGACTTGTGAGTTGTGCCAAAGGAAAGATGTATTTAAATTATATATTATGTGTAATACAATATAATATAATAATAAAATAATAATCTTAAAATTAAATTACTTCAATTTTATAAATTATAAAAAAAAGAAAATCGGTTGTCTGTAAAGTCGGTTTACTGACGATAGTTGAACGTGACAACGTATGACGTTGTCACGTTCAACTATCCTTAACCCCTTAACCCTCGCTTCCGAATCTCTATAAATAGAAACAAACTTTTTCGACTGTAACCTAAAGTTATTTCGATGTATTTCTTTCAAATCGGCCTATGCAAAAAACAAAGTTCTATTTGAATATATCACCAAAGTACTTTTATTGTATTTTTTACTGCTATCGGACCTCTACATTTTATAAAAAAAAAAATTAAAAATGTTACGCAAAAACAATAGTAATTACTACAAGTGTCACCTCACTACCAATTTTGAGTAGCAAGATATCGACAATTGCAGCACTTACGTCAGCGTCTTGTTGGCCCAGCGGGACAAGCTAGATATCACAGCGCCAAATTCCAGGTTCGCGTCCACGCGGCGGCAATACTTACTTTTCGCTTTCTTTAAAATATAAGCATCGCTCACTCAAGTAGGACTTAGGAGAGAGACGGATGTCGAACGCTGCCGAACGCAAAGGCCGATTGTGCTTCCTTGTCGCTCGTTCCGCGCTCTCGCTTGCACTTCAAGCCTTACATGGAACGCCTCAGAGCGAGGTAACGACGCATGAACTGTCATGTTTTTCGGACGCGCACCCCATATCGAATTATAAGACGTTATCACGTCAATAATTATTATTCATAATAGGTATAAATCTAAATTTTAAAATATTTATTTGATAAATTATAATAATATTATAAAGAGGAAAGATTTTTTTGTTATTTTTTGTCTGTTTGTAACGAATAAGCTCCGAAACTACTGGACGATTTGAAAAATTATTTTACCATTAGAAGCCGACATTATCCCTCATGAACACAGGTACTTTTTACCGCGGGAAAATGCTTCATTCTTACGAAAAAACGGGTGATAGAAGAACGGGAATCAGAATTGTCAGGTGCGTGCGATGCATGTAGGAGTAGCGCGCTCGCTCCACCTACTAGTCAGCCCTCGTACCGAATAATCCCAGGGTTGACCACTCCGCGCCCCGAGCGCCGCGCACAGCCCCCGCGCCGATCCAGACACGCACACATATCCGTGAGCGATTTTACGAGCACACATGTTTAAGTGTCGCTTCTTTTCGCGTAGTGTATATATTCTTTGACCAAGGCAACATCCATCGCTATCCCGTCGCACAAACAATGATCGCGGCGAGTCTCGAGTTGCAATAATTTACTATTATTTATTCAACAAATGCACTTATCAATATATAAAGTACCCAGTAACCGACTCTCAGGCCTACTGAATATGCATATAAAATTTGGTTAAAATCAGTAAAGCCGTTTCGGAGGAGTACGGGAACTAACATTGTGACACGAGAATTTTATATATAAGATATACAAGACGATTTTAAGTTAGCAACTTGTAGAAAAGATTTTTTAAAATGATGTTTATTATTATGATTACAATCCAATGCCTATTTTTTTATTTCTCGTCTGTATATAGTTAGAGAAAGAAAGAGAAAGTGCTAATATTTTTTGGGATATAAAATTTGACACAAAAACCAACGAGACAAAAATTAAATACGTGCTACTTTTTTCCTAAAATTGTTACGAGAAAAGATTTGAGAAAGCCATTCTCACATTTTTTTCAAATATTATTTTTAATAATGAAACATTATAATTTATGGCATGCAGGCTGTATAATGTATATACCAAAAACATGTCAGCTACTCGTGAGTCGTGACTTATAAATCGAGTGGGAACCGTACATTTTCATCATAAAAATCATCATAATAAACAACAGTATAAAAAACAAAAAAACACACTTATTGTTTTCTCTTTTTTTTCAAATACTACATTGTCATTGGCATTACATATGCAAAGTTTCGAATTAGTTAGACTTCTGGAGATTGGTAAAAATCATGCTCAAAGCTTCCGTTACATACATACAGCCCAAGCTTATAAAAGCGTGTTAAAAATAGTGTGCTCCATGATAAACTCAATATCTGCCTTTCGTATCTCTAAGTTTTAAAACTTATTCTATACTAGATGACGCCCGCAACTCCGTTGCGCCAAAATTCGTTATTCGTGCATTTTTCCGGGATAAAAAGTATCCTATGTCCTTCCTCGGAACTCAAAATATCTCCATACCGAATTTCAGAAAAATCTGTTAAGGCGCTATACGAAAGTAATTTTACCGCAAGGGCAATTTTATATTTAATATGTATGACTATAAAGTCGTGAATACGCTGCGGCCAGAAGCTATCGGGTCGTTCGGAAAACATGCGAAAAAACGTAATTATAATCATTTAAAAAATAACTAGGAGCATTTAAGCAAAATGCTTCTATACGATTTTGAGTTGCAAAGGTGTCTATCTATCAATTAGACTAATTTTTCGTTTATTAATAATATTCAAATTTCGTATTTTTAAGAGGTCATTTCGAGAATTAAATGTATCGATCGAGGCAAAATACATTAATCGTGTTTCTAGTTCTTCTTAAACCTAGATAAGGCTATGAAGATATGTATATCTCATTACCAGATTTGTAACATTTCTGAGGGTCCTATAGTATTACGTCAAAAAGGACAGTTTTTTTCAATATAGCGCCTTAAACGGCTTGGGCGTGAAGAGGTAACAGACAGACAGACAGACAGACACACTTTCGCATTTATAATATTAGTATGGATGAAGATAATATTATAGTTTGGTAAAACCCAATCCAGCGCGTTGACACCAGTATAAAATTGATTGAATCCTTTGAAACTGTTAATATTAATGAGAACTCATTACTGGATATTAGCTGCGGCTGTAAATTGCCAGTGAATTGGCAAATTGGGGCAAAATTCTGGCCGAACAATAGACGGTTGTGAGGCTGTGATTAGTAATTCGATTTACGGGCTTATTATATCAGAAATCGGAGCACAAAGGTCTTAAACGTGGCTCCTTTTCGAGAGCATATTGATGCACCTGTCGGCCTTATTGTCGTAACAATAAGGCTCACAATACTTGCATTATTGGCGTGATCATTTATGAAAGATGAGTGAATAATCGTCTATTTCAGTTATAGTGCGCTGCTTTGCCTGCGTTATATTCATTTAACGTAATATTATGTTAAAACTATACAACTATGCCCTTACATTAAAAAAGATCGACTCTGTAATCTGTATACAATTGTACATACACATATACATACACATATTATACAGTATACACAGTAGAGCAAGCACTGAACTTTATAAATTAAACAACAATAATTTTAACAAAAGAGTTTTTTTTTTATGAGTAAGGAATTTAGTTTATTACTTTCAATGTACAAAAAATTTTAAACTGTTAATTCTGTGAATGAAAATGTAACAGACATCAATGCATCGTTTTTGTCTAAGTTTATAAAATTTCACAATATATTATAGTAGCAAAATAAAATAAAATTCGCAAGTCGTGTTGCTGCAGCTGCCACTTAAACAAGATTATGAAATAAATTCAAGAACCTTGTTCACATATAACCTTATTTTCATCGCCAAAAATGTCAACTACATCCACTAAATTAAGGATTTTAGTACGCGGTATGCATACTATTATTATGATCTACATCTGAAGAAATATTAAGTTTTTGTTTCTTTTAAAACTTAACTATCTTGTAACTTTTTTTTTAAATAAAAATTAAAATTGAAATATAAATTTGAAATGGGTCTGTCTATCTGTTACCTCTTCACTAAACCCCAGCTTACACTCGTAGACATATTTTGAGACACAAAAAAGGTCATCTGATATATCCTGGAAAAATCTGTTCAACAAAATATACTTTAAGATAAGAATAAAGAAAAGAACATTGAAATTTCTTACTAAACTGATTATGTTAAGTAGTAACTTATTTTAAGAAAACTTCTTCACTCGAAAAACACATTTGCACTCATAATGCACAAGTTTGATAAGTGTAGGTTAAAGTGGCTGCGATGGGCTTCCAAACAAATTGTTTGGCTCCTATTTTAAATTCAATCCACGAAGGCTCGAGCGAGTATTCGTTGGCGTGGAATGTAGTGTTACCACAATCCTCTCTTAGACTTGGGAGCCCCTTTTTTATGAGCTGGGTAGAGAAAAAATTGAAAAGGAAAAATTACTTTCAGCCTAGATTTTGTTTTATTTTGTATGCAATATCATATGACAGTACATCATGTATCATTAAAATACCCAAACTTAACGTTTTTATCGAAACGTTAATAGAATAAGCTGTTATCACCTGCTTAACCCTAGATTCTAAGACTGACTAGCCTAAAGTTACCATCTAAACAACTGTGTGTTTAGGTCTCAAATCCATCCCCCATCACCTTGGGGCTCAAAAATAAATAGCGAAAGAAACGTGTGATGTCGGAATTCCTTTTGTGAAATACAAAGAGCGTATGAATTGCAAAGTTTTGAGCTCTCGGGTATGGTTCACTACACAGCTAATTAAGTGTGAACTTACATGTGCCCTTTTAAGTAATTAGTGCAACTTGGATTTTAACATTTTAACTTTTGTCATAGTATTATTCATCTGATGGAGCAGACATAGAACGCTCTGTAGCTTGATGAACCGACGATTTGAAGAATTAGGCAGCAGATGGATGAGGGTATGCCAAGATTGGGACTGTTGAAGAAGCAGACAAGAGTGGAAACTACGAATAGGCAAACGTAGAGTAGGACGCCATGCAGCTCAGTGGACCGACTACTTGAAGAAGTAAATAGCGAATGGATGAGGGCTGCCCAAGATCGGGATGATTAACGCTTATTGGGGCAGGCCCACGTTCAGCAGAAGATGGCGATATGCTTATGATAAAAATGATGATAGTCTACGTGATATTATGATTAGAATGGTTGAAGAGGCCAAAAATCGAAAACTAATGCTTAAGTCCTGAAGGCAACTAACCCAAAATTGTCGATTTTATAAATCATTTTTGTACTTGATAATAAGCCCCGAATTGTTTAATATTTTAAACATAAAAACTACATTATATTTCCAAGAATTCAATCTGAGCAAAAACACGATATCGTAAAATTTTCTCGATAGAAAAAAATCACAAAGATGCATCTAACTTTGACAATTTTTTTCCTGTATTGCCAAAACCATACAGTAAACTGAGCTAATATTTTTACACATCATATAAAATTCTATCACCGAGGGTTGGACCTAGCGGATTTTTAATATTCTCAATATTTTTAAGATATTTAAGAAAAACCACTCGCGCTTCACCGCTAGATTTGTCTCACCTCTCAGTCGCCAACAGTCGCGTTCGCGCGCGCCTGAGGAGAGGACGTACTTCCTTTGCCTTTACTCCGGATTGAGAAAATATTTAATCGAAACCATGGGAAACAAACAAAAATTCAATAAACACACTAAAAGCAACCTTTACATTAGAAAACGGGAGCCGATGAACAATTGTAGAAGGCTTTTTAATTTTATATAAAATATGTATTATTTGTTTACAAATATGATAATATAATCATGACAAATAATTTGTCAAACCCATATGTTGCGGCCGCACATGCGTAGTGCTTCGTGCTTGAGACGATACCATTGGACGATCTGTGTGTATCGTCCAATGGTATCATCTCATACCACGAAGCTCCGTGACAATAGACGAATCAGCGGCCGCGGCAACAGAGATTGAAAAAAATAAATCGGCTTTAAATCGATATAGTTTTGACAAAAACTAGTGTATGACAACGACTTGAAAATCGATTTGGTTTCAATGGATGTCGTACTCGATACTATGGAAATATCGAATAAATTTCTTCGTAACAACGCTACGGTCTTGAAATGATAAGATTAAATCAAACAGTGATAACATTAAAATATTATATGCAAAATTCGCTACTTCGACCATGCGCTTGATAATAAATAATAATAAGAGCATGAACAAAAGTGACGGCACATATATGAAATGATTTAGAAGAGTACATAATATACTACATTTTTTTAAGAGCCTATGCTGTCCCACTGCTGGGCAAAGGCCTCCCCCAAGTCCTTCCATTGGTCTCGATCCATCGCCACCGTCGGCCAACCTGGTTTGTATGTATCAAATTCATCGCGCCTTCTTTTTCGATGTCGACCACGGCGGCGTCTTCCATCATCAGGTACCCAGTCTGTGGTGATATTTGCCCAGCGGTCAGGATGCATGCGACTTTACAATATAGCTTATACATCAGAATAATACATAGGCTACAATTTTAACCGACTTTCAAAATGGAGGAGATGTTATGTTCGTTTATTTATGTTTAACGATTACTCCGACATTTGAGAACAGATTTTCAAAATTTTTCTTTTGGTGTATAGGGTATTATCCCAATTTAGTACCACGTTCACAAAAGTGGTGACCTGATGAAAGAATCCATTAGTAATCGAGAGAACTCCACAAAATGTATATGGAAACATGTGGTGACTTCAGTTTCGTGAGAAGTATTCGAAGCATATACTACCAACAAATAAGATTTTGCACCGAAGTATATCATGTTTCATGGTTCAGAAGGTGCTGAGGGAACTCCTGACTCTTTATAGATACGAGTTTGGGAGTTTCGGTATTGTTTTAAGAACGAAAAGCAGATGTTACTATGCAAATTACATTTATCATCATTATCATCATCACTACCATATTATACCGTGCATCGTCCCATGATTATGACCCTATTATTGGTTCGTTTTACATAGTCTTTTAGATCGAGACTCGAGCTTATCAAGCGATTAAAAAAATCTATACCAGGGGTCACCAAATGGCGGACCGCGGTCCGCATCCGGACCGCCGCGCCGACCCATTGTGTGCGGACCAAGCATGTTCGAAGATGATCTTCGTTCATCTTAGGACTTCAACATCTCCAGGATTTAATGTCAATATAAGCTACAGAGCTTGCACCAATATTTCACTCCAAACTTCAGAGAGATAATTGGCTACAAAAATGGTTACTTTTCTCATTGATATTAAAATAAATACCTAAGTATGTATATAATTTCCGTAATTACCTTTGTTTATTTTTTTTAATTCTTCAGGCCCCGCGCGAGCACCGGTGATCGCGACAACAATAGAATACAATAGCAATTCCTGGAAATTCCGACTGAAGTATTAATATAAAATGTATGGACCGCGAAGGTCAGTTCATGTCTTAAAACGGACCCCGAGCGAAACTAATTGGTGACCCCTGATCTATACTAATATTATTAGCCTGAAGAGCTTGTTTGTTTGTTCGCTCGAACGCGCTAATCTCAGGAACTACTGGTCCAATTTGAAAAAGTTTCAGTATTAGATAGCTCATTTATCGACGAAGGCTATATTATCACTCTAAGACTAATAAGACTGAAGAAACAGAGGAAAATGTGGAAAAACCGGGAAAATTGTTAGAAAGGGTCTCTACGTGGACGAACTACTGAAGCATTTTTCATATTATTTGGCACAGATATAGAGAAGACCACGTGAAGGCACATTTAAGCTTTTTTTTTTGCAGGAAAATGTACGGTTTTCGTAAATTTTCTAATTTACGCAGGCGAAGCCGCGCGGGACATCTAGTATTAAATAAAATTAATTTGTTTTTGTAATAACTACAGCTTAGTAAATCTAACAAGAATCGATCCAGTAGTGTCAGAGCCTATTCGATTTCGATAAATAAACATATCAAAGTATTACTAGTGTATAAGGCAAAAAGTATTAATTAATAATTTGATTCTCAAAATACAGATGGAAAATGTAACTCGAACTTCTCAAAATTTTATCTGATATATTTGGTTATACTACGTTCGTACAAAAAGTGGTTACGAGAGTAGAGAGTAGAGAGAGTACACAAATTTATAGCCGCGGTGACATTTTGAATGCATTGGGCGAGTGCGGGGGTGAAAACTGTTTTTTTTTCTATCATAGGTCCCCCTCTTGAGTAACTAATGGCCTGTTTCACCGCTTCCTGATAAGGTGCCAGATATGCTTATTGGACAGATTCTCCATACTCTATCTGTCAAGTAAAGTGGTGGATAGCCTTATCAGGAAGTGGTGAAACAGGCCCTTAATTGAAGCTCCCATTATCTTTAGGGATTCAAAAATAATTGCCAGCCTATCTTGAAGACTTACCGATTATACTGAACATACAAATACGCATTTTGAAGGAATTTCTATACAAACATAAAATTTTTGTACATAAGAAAGATTATACATACATAATTTATACATAAAGTTACTCTATTCGAGAGAATATAAAAATAGGTTCGATGTAAAGCCGTATTCGAGAATAATCTTTTAAGCCGTACGTTTAAAATTTCAAAGGGGTTCTAAGAGACTTTATCCTAACAAATAAGACGCAATACACGATGCCAGCGCATACATTTGACACTTAATACCCATATATAAAACTGACTTTAGATTTCAGGTTCGTTTCCTTTGAATTTTATAAGAGAAATATAAAATATTTCTTGACTCGTGTTTCTTGAGGTTTTATGTGAATAGGTGCATTTAACTCCTTCTCGCAATAACTATTGCAATGCACTTTACTAAAAATCCTGCAGCTCTGTGCTCCCAAATATTCGTAGGATTGTTTCAATGCATTGCATATTAACTAATTTGAATACCAGTTCATTCGCCAAAGATCTAAATGATCGACAAGAGACCCATAACACTGTATTCCTTAAGAGTCCGTATACGAAATTTTGCCGATTTCGCTCATTTAACAGACGTGATTTAACAGTTAAAATACAGTATTTCTATAAGTTTTAATGCACAACATGTAAGATCATTTCAATTATAATATAGTGTTGGAGCTAGATTTTTTATATTTTTTTAAGTATCTTTAAATAATCCAACTCAAACCCGCGACAGTTTTGTGATTTTTGCTGTAAAAGGTTTAGAATATCACCTTTTTATGGATTGTATTGACGTCTTAACGGTATGAAAAAATACAATGTACTGTTGAGAAAGTCGTCTATACAATGTTGGAATTACTTTTTGCCACTTCAATGCGGTTAGGCATTCGTGTACAAATCCACAGAAATATACGTATTGGGTTATCAATGCAATTAGATGATTTAAAACATTTTTGTTGTTAATTTTTTAATGCAGCCTGCATTAAAAAATTAACAACAAAAATTGTGGATTGGCGCACTAATGCTTAACAAGCGACTACATGATATTATTTAGGTAATTAGTATCATAAATATAAAATAGTCCTATTAGATTAAAGTTTAAACACTACTAGCTTAGTATTATTGTTTAAAAAGAGCTGTCGAAGACGAATGGCAGTGTGCGGAAAAACCAGTAATGGTTTATGTTACACTGTATTAGATTAAGTTTTTGGTTGTATTCTTATAGTTTATAAAATAAATAAAATAAAAAATAAATTATTGTAATACTGTATAATATCGCTTGAGAAGTCTACGGCCGCCCGCGGCCGCGATTGGTAAGTGTGACAGTGCACTAGCATGTTACTTGTATTATCGAAGCAACTTACTTCTCAGAAGTAATGTCAAATGTGTGCCTTACGCTCTGGAGATAAGGTTGAATATTTTGTTACGTTCAATTTTGGTGACATTGCGCTGCCCTAGTGCTTGAATGGCCAATCGACCAGTAAGCAAATTTACAGGAGACGTTTTTTTTAGATTACTTAGGGATATTAATAGAAGTTTATGAAACTTTTGCTGAGTTAGAAAAATGTAGTATTTCTTTATATGTATAGAAATAGTAATTGAAAATAATAACTATAACACTCATTATATTTCAGTTAATTATTGGAGATTGGCCAAAATTCTTCCGACATAATTATGTATATTGAGATTGAGCACAACGACATGGAGATAGTTCTCTAAAATAACGTGCCAGTTTAGTGCTTGTTTGTCCAAAATTAATTAAATTTTTTATAAAATTATTTAAAAAATGTATATGGCCGTGTATTTAATATGTGTATGTATACTATGATGTTTGTCGCATCGAAGCGAATTACCAAAACTGAACATAGCATTTTCAACCTTAACTCCAGAGCATAATGCACACATTACTTCTGCGAGGCAAATCAGCGTTGGTCGGGCACATTCGCGTGAACTTGCGCGAATTTGCGCGAATGCGCGCGCCTTTTTAAATTCTCAGAAGTAACGTGTGCATTAACGCTTTGGAGTTAAGATTGAATTTGGTATGTTCAGTTTTGGTAATTCGCTTCGATTCTGCGTTAGTTTAAATTGACCCTAAATGTAACAAATATTGTTCTGAAAACCGCATCAGAATCGGTTCAGCCAAACGAGCGATAATTGCGGACAAACATACATCATACATACACACATACATGTAAGTCAATCTGAGAACCTACTTTCTTTAAGTCGGTTTAAAATAGTAATAACGGATCATGGCTTAGATCTGACAAGGCACAAGGTAATAAATTATTTACTGAGTACTTACAAATAATCACCCTGTATTTACCCTCAAGTAACTTCGAACACTAAAACAAAATTGAAACAAAAGAATATATTAAGAAACTGGCAACGTACCTTTCCAAATCAACTTCGCTCATTTTGAAATCTATTTTTTCGTTGTTACGAACATTTTGAAGCAAACAAATAACAAGTAATAAACAAACATAAATGGCGTCGCGTGACGTGCGCGTGACCTTCGAAATACTTGACCGTGATTGGTCGGTCGATGGATATTGGACAAACAAGACCGGAGATGAATATTTGGATGCGTTCATTTGAGCAAAATATGGAGTTAGGCTACTCAAGCACTTAAAACATTTTTTATATGGGATATTGGATATTTTATTTTTGCTAAAAAAGCAAGTTACATGCAAGCAAAATAAAAAATATTTATATTGTAAAGTGCGTAATCAGGGTTACTATTAGTTTGAAATAAAAAGTCTATTTTGGTAAAATTGGTCGATTGGCCATTCAAGCACTAGGGCGGCGATTGGTGACCCTGACGTGGTAATGATGATGATGATGATAAATGTAATCTGTATAGTGGCATATGCTTTCAGTTCTTAAAACAACGCCTAAACCCCCAAACTTGTATCTATAAGGAATCCGGAGTTCTCTTAGTATCTTCGGAACCATAGTATATCTTGGTGCAAAATCTTGCGTTTTGGTAGCATATGCTTAGGATGCTTCTCATAAAACCAAAATCACCATATGTTTCCATATTAATTTCGAGGAGTTCCCTCGATTACTCATGGATCCCATTATCAAGTCACCATTTTAGTGAACATGGTACCAAATTGGAGAGAAACCTAATACAACAAAACAATTTCGAAAATCGGTTCACAAACGGCGGAGTAATCGTTGAACATACAAAAATTACAAATGTTTCAAATATTCTGGCATCTAAATTCAGCTATATCTGGTACCGACTTCAAAATTATGAAGATTGAGTACAGAAATAGTTGAGTTTTAGCCGAATTCAGAAAAAGGCACCATGAGTTAGGAAAAAATATTTAATACTTTTTAGTTCATATTATAAGGATATTATTATTGTTTTTACCTTGGAAGTCGGTTTTAATTTTTTGTTAAAAATAATTATAAGCATGATTCAGTAGTTTTTTGTTGTAACTTTCATCCATCCTTACAAACTTTCGCACTTACAATAGTAGAATGCGGCCATTAATAAGAAGCATAAGAATCTAAATTCAAACTTCCATGTCTGTTTCCGTCCAATCCAATCCAATAGATTTGACAAGGTTAACAGGCCTAACACGCAATAAAGTTTGCTAAAGTACCATTTGATCGAGTAATAAAATAACTGACGCTGTGAAATGCCCGTAAAATTTATCGGAGCCATAAAATTACTCGCTAAATCGACAACATTTAGAAGATATTAAATTTATAAGCTGCTGGAATCTGCTGTGTTGATGATATAGACTTTATTAATCACAAACTGTCGCCAAGGAGGTTAGCCAGTGTCGCATTCGGCTAGGGGGCTAGCACACTCCCCTCACCCCTCCTACTTTAGTTACTATCCACAAGTTAATGACCAAGGTCTACTAGAAACTTTGTGGGTTGATTTCACTAACCGATAAAAATGTATTCAATTAGCAACAGGACACGTCCGTTTTTGTTTGAAACATCATACTTTAAAAACTTTTTAAATAGGATCGGACCTATGATAAATGCATGCTTGCTGCCTGTCGGTCGAGTTTGTTAGAGATCAACCAAGTACGTAGTAAAAAAACTGTTTATGAACCAATTTCTCTACTACAGTATATAGTTGCAATACTATGAATAATAATATTTTGACACTCCCGTAGCAGTCGTTCAGAGGCCAGGGCATCCATAGCACATGCTACAACTGATATGCGGTTAAACCGGCCCTGAGTTTAACAGTTAATTCAATTTAAACTCGACTGTGTTAGTAGTTCCGTAACTTTGTGGTTATCTTGACTCTGGAGGTCGTGGAATCAATTCCTACGTTAGATGAATAAAAATACGCGCGGCACTTGGGGACTACCGCGGTAAAGCTATTGCATCCGTCTAATCGCCCGCACACAAACACCGTGTTGATGTCGGGTAACGCTGCACCGTTCGGCACAGCGGTGCGGCAACTTTGTGTCGGTCGGAGTGGGTTGTACACTAATAAAACACACTTTTCATGCACTTTTTCCACTATATTAAAATATTATTATAACTTTTAACAAATTACACGACCGGTTTCGAAATAAATTATCGTCAGGTGTGGGTTGTGTTAGGTTTTATCGTTACGAAATTTCTCCACTCGGTCGCCGCGCTCATGTTGCCCGCTCTCTTTTAAGCCCGCGATGAAAGCTATGCAATAGCTTAAAATTTTGGAAATTACAATGCAACAAAAAGTCCCCCAGATTGGCAACCGATCCTGCCAGTCGTCCTACCGCCTATTTATCCGTCCATCTCAGTAACAATAGTGATCCCGTGTATACACACACTTGGACACTTTAAATTTATGACTTCTACGTAGGATATCATCCATACTTCCATACTTTACTTATTACTTATACTTACTTATAAACTTATATATCCTTATATACTTATTACTTATTTACTTATAATATTATAGATGCGAAAGTGTGTCTGTCTGTCTGTCTGTTACCTCTTCATGCCCAATCCGCTGAATCGATATTGCTGAAATTTGGCATGGAGATACCTTGATTCCCAGGAAAGGACATAGGATACTTTTTATCCCGGAAAAATGTACGGTTACCGCGCGATAAACTAATTTTGGCGCAACGGAGTTGCGGGCATCATCTAGTTAGGTAATTTTACAAATTCGGGGTAGACTTCTACATTTATATAGAAGATAACCGAGTCTTTTGATTTTTTTTTAACAATATAATAATAGTAAAAACTCTTTATTCAAACACGAAACAAATCAATTAACAAAGGTTACAAAAAAATAAACAGTTTGAAATGGCGGCCTTACTGCTGGAAGCAGTCTCTTCTAGAACAAATAACTAAAAATATTTAAAATCATGGAAAAAACAAGATAAGATATAAATATAATAAGATAAATAAATATGATACAAAAATAAATATAATAGAAAAGTAGAAAAAATTTTTATAGAAAAATATTTATATTCTATATACAATTACATTGACCTTGGGGTCTCATTTGGATGAGTTCCTAATATTATCTTCTTATATATAACATTCTCGTGTCACAATGTTAGTCCACGAACTCCTCCGAAACGACTTTACTGATTTTTACCAAATTTTATATGCATATTCAGTAGGTTTGAGAATCAGCTACTCGGTACTTTATATATTGATAAGTGCATTTGTTGAATAAATAATAGTAAATTATTACAACCTGAGACTGACGGCGACCATTGTTTGTGCGACGGGATAGCGATCGACGTTGCCATGGTGACATATTTATTTATTCACTTCAACAAAATAATATGGCAAATATAATATTTTGGCAAAACAATGTTGCCGGGACAGCTAGTAGTATTATATAATTCACACAAGAGATACTTGGCCCTTGAACCAGCCCTCAGATTGCCTCAGATAAGTTCAACGGTCGTGATATAAAATACGAATTACTCTCAGACGCCCTATAAAAATGATTTTACTTTGTAGGGCACAAGAAATACTTTTTACTCTGTATTATCTTTTGCCATGTTATAATTAAGATTCATACAATTATTACTAAGAAAGTGCTTCTTTCTATAATATCTTTACGCTTTTAAACTGTTAAACTAATTTAGATAGTTGGTACACAAATATTTGAGTCCCAGGAAAGGCGTGGGATAGTTTTATTTGCAGAAAATGTGCGGTTCCCGACTCGGGAACTTGTCAATTCGTAAACTCGGGAATCCCGAGTTTACGAATTGACAAGCAATGAAGACGTCATGGGCGTACCCAGGTAGGGGCAGGGGGGGCAGCTGCCCCCCACCCTCCTAGAAGATGAAATAAACGTCAATTTTCCTGGCAAGTGGAAATAAACGTGTTACCTACTCTGCACAAAATGAAGTGTTGGAAAGAAAATATCTTTTCAGTCAGATTAATAAAGTAAATTTTCATGATTTTTTGTTTCATTAAATACCAGACCGACCATCTTCTCGAAACAGGTATGAGCTGCCCCCCGGCTGAAATCCTGGGTACGAACATGAACGAAGTCAAAGAACATCTACACAAGAAGTATTCTATATTAAGTTCGTATAACGTAGAATTGGGATATCCTTTGCCCAAATGCGCTAGAATGTTTAACGAGAACTAGTATGCTTATGATTATGCTTCATTTACGTGATACCATTAAAAAATCAACCAAGTGCGAGTCGGATTCATAAACGAAGGGTTCCGTTCGGTTATAGCTTCCCTTAAAAATATTTTTTTTAGTATTTGTTGTTAATGTTTGAAATTAATAAATTAATAAGATAAATTGAAAATTTCAGAACTCTAGCTACAACGATTGAAAAATAGTCTGGAGGCAGACAGACAGATGGGCAGACAGACAGACTAAAGAGTCTTAGTAATTGGGTCCCGTTTTTATCCTTTGGATATGGAACCCTAAAAAGCAACTTTTTCGATATGATTTGTTAAAACACCTAATAATATTATGCTGTAACCGTTATATTATAGGTAGTAAAAGTTTATGTAAAATCTATTTACAGCAACAATAGTATTAAGATGTTAATTTTAATAGATACTACGCTTTCTATAATATTATATAAATATTATTAAAAAAGCATCGATAAACGATTAAGTCGGGAATTAAAACATAATTGGGAATACTGGATGGTAAGCAGCAAATTTGCTTTTCGCTGTATTTTCTATGTGCGCTTAGATCTTTAAAACTACTAAATAAACTAATTTACGTGTTACACCCGTGCGAAGCCAGGTTCATTACACCCGTGCGAAGCCAGGTTCGATAGTAAGGATCTAATATACTCTATAACAGAGACAAGTGTCATAAAAAATAATGCCGGTAATAATTTTTTATTTAAGCGTCGCGTTCTAGAGAGTTCTTTGTTCAAGGCGCTATCTGTAATGTTATCGACAATCTATATTCTAACAATGAAACCTATTTCAGTCTATGTGAAGATTCTTCGAGCATCATGGACAAGCTACTTTGCATTTAAAGTTTTAAAACGGTTTTTAAGGTGACTTGAATTAAAAAACTGACGTTACTTCGCAGAGTAATATTATGTGAATTAAGTTTCTTTAAAGGTCGGCCGCATACGCAAGTTATCCGTATGTGATTTCCAAATTCGTTTTCCTTATTCGTAATTTCCGTAAGACTAGCGCACAGGTTCATTTTTTTCGCGCACGAACTTGCACTACGAAACGTACGTGCGGAATTCGTCCCGTTCGTAAAAAGGGAACGTGTGCGCCAGTTAGTGTATTTTCTACTGATTTCCTGCATTCGGATTTCCGAATACGGAATTACATATTTTCGGTCTGGCCTCAATCATCATCACCCGAATTTAACATTTTTGCCATCCTCAAAAAATCACAACGCTACTTAAGAAATTTGCACTTTAAATGTCACATAACTTCTTACAAAGCATTTATATAGATGAAAGTTAAATCTACTTTAAAACACTCCGCCCAAAAACATTACTGTCAGATGCATTCGAGATTTCGAGGCTGCAGCTAAAAAAACCAAGTTTTTCGGGCAAGTAGTTTTGTAGGTCGTTGTTTTTTGTGTCATTCTTTACCGTGTCTATTTCCATGAGAATTTTAAGTGATGAGACTAAGACGAATCTTTAATTATCTTACTTACTAGTTCTTTATATCACTGGAGCAAAATGATAGTGATTTTAGCAATCCATACTTCCATACTAATATTATAAATGCGAAAGTGTGTCTGTCTGTCTGTCCGTCTGTCTGTCTGTCTGTTACCTCTTCACGCCCAAACGACTGAACCGATTTTGCTGAAATTTGGTATGGAGGTACTTTGAGTCCCGGGAAAGGACATAGGATACTTTTTTAATTAAAACTACTTTTGACCGTATGCTTTAGTCAATATTAATTGTGACTAAAATAACAGTTAAAAGTAGCTTTGCCCAATGAAGCTGGTTAAAAGTACTTTTGACTAAGTGATTCAGTCAAAAGCGCTTTTGACTGGTTGTATCGGTCAAAACTCTTAATTAGTAAGAAAAAGGGGAGAGTGAATTCGATTTTAGTCGGAAACATGGCACCGGTTTTCTTAGGACAGTTTTGGAGTTCCGTACCCAAATGGTAAAAACGGGATCCTATAACATGCTATAACTAAGACTTCGATGTTCTGTCTGTTCCTCTGACAGTCTCCAGGCTGTATCTATAGAACCACTATAGATATATTTCTGAAGTTTTTACAGTTTGTGTATGTCTATTATCGCTATAACAACAGATACTAGTAACAAAATAAATGAAATATTTAAGGGGGGCTCTCGTCAACAAAATAATGTATATTTTTTGCTATTTTTCGAGGCGCTTGAGTCTCTTACCAATTCTATTGACGTGTTGTTTCTTTGCCCGAATGAACTCTCTCTTGAAGGATCTAGAGGCAAGGATTGGAAGTCAGCAGAAGGTCTTATAGGGAAAGGTTCTGACTGTCCACATCTGGAATATGCCTAGGCGTAGCAATCAGTTGTGTTAGGTCGTTTGCAAGGGCAAAATCGCAGACAGATCTCCCCACATGATCAGTTTTACTGGAATTGAGCTAGTTGGCGTGGTGGGTTTTAAATTCGCCTAGTAGTATGATCTCTGTGAATGGGATCTGCTGCTGCACTCAATCTGAAGCAGCTTGCGGGTTTTCAGTCGGTCCGTCTCAGGGTCACCACTATGGGACCTATTATAGAGGCCAGGCCAGGCCAGGCCTATTAGAGAGGAGATTATAGTGGTGGTCACAATGAATGCGGAGTCATAATTGAGAGGTCACTGACTTCAGGATTGTTGAAGTGGCGAGAGCTGATATCATCTCTGATATACACAGACACACACACACTCCAGCTTTGGACAGAAAGAAGTGCTCGATATCTGCGTCTCGGTTCTTTATAACCGAGACGCTAAGCCGGCTTTGCCGTCTCAAGGCCCGGCCGTAATGGACGGGATAAAGGTAGGAGTGCTGCATGTTTACGCAGTTGAAAACCAAATTCTTCTTTTTTCCTGGGGTCACAAATTGGTTTTCAACTGCGACATTTCTAGGGGGTAGGGGATTGGGTCACCGGTAAACCCACTCACTCGGCGAAACATAGCGCAAGCGTTGTTTCACACCGGTTTTCTGTAAGTCCATGGTATTTCTCCGGTCGAGCTGGCCCATTCGTGCCAAAGCGTGGCTCTTCCACGGAGTAATTTTGGAATAAAACGGTTGTTCATTTTTTTTCTAACGAAGCAATTTACAAAAGGCGTTAAGTTCTAATCTACTTAAGAATGGTGTATAGGACATGTCATAATTTATACGCTTGTAAACCACACAGAAAATATATGTTACGCCGAGAACTTTTCAAACAGCCCTCGTAAGAATGAAATGACAAAAAAGTACACTAATGTTACAAATAGTGCTTTTGACTAATGCTTTATTGCAGTTAAAACTGCTTTTGACTACGAGCGTCAGTCAAAAGTACTTTTAACTGCAAATTTTCAGTTAAAAGTACTAATGACCAATAATTTTTAGTCAAAATTACTTTTGACCATCATGTTTAGTCAAAAGTAGTTTTTACTGATTTTGTTAGTCAATAGTACTTTTGACTGGTTAAGAGTTTTGACTGTAACATATATATATATATATATATATATATATATATATATATATATATATATATATATATATATATATATATATATATATACCCGACACCGGTGTCCGATCCTTTAATGTCATGATATGGCATATTTTATCGACAAATTGGCCCTCAACTTTTTTTTCTCTCTCACGGTTGTAAAATGGCAGCCATTTTAGTTTTTCTCGGGCTTTCACACTCTGACCAGTGCTTCTCATGTAAATGTCCTATGAAGATAAAAAAAGGTCTCATTTGATAGCTAAATTTGTGGACTACGCTTACATAGGCAATATGTTTTAAATTTCGTGGAATTAAACATAGAAAAACCCAAGTTTAGGAAAAAAAATTGTGTATTTTTTTTAATGGCTTTTTGTAAAAAATCTAGCACATTAAACTGGTTCTTTTTTATTTTAAAAAGATAGAGGAGGTTTTCATCTTCTAAAATTATTTCGCTTTAATGCTCTAGGGGCCGATTTTCCAATCCTGAGATAAAAGGTCGGATAGTTAACTGAAGAATAAAGTTATTCGGTGGTTTAACCGTCGAATAAGTCATAGTCCATTTTTCAAATGTCATTTATTCCATAGATAACTATCTGACCGAATTTTTGAAGTCTAGCAACTCGCACTTTACACAGATGAAACAAATATATTGAATACTCTATTGTTAGAGCAAGACAGACTCAGTCTCATTGTTTTTAGGTTATTTGTCTGTTCGGACTGTTACATCCCTAGTTACTTAGTACATTATGTTTAGTAAGCATTTCTATATTCTACCATATTTTTCCATTTGCGTTGCAGTTTTCGTTTAGCATTCATTTTAATTCAATTTATCGAACAGTTAGAATCTGGAAGCCGGGCTAGTAAGGTGTGGGAAGTCGTAACTTGTAGCAAAGTGTAACTAATTTTAATTTTGGGAAAATAAATTAGTTTAGGGTGAACTTTTGGTTTTTTTTTAAAAACTTACACAGAGGGTGCTGCAAAACAAATTGGTGTCAGAAGTGTGTAGTAATTTGATCCCGAAAAAAAAGTCTAACGTTTTAGACCTAGGGATCACGAACCCGTGGCACCCGTGCGCCGTGTTTAAAGTTTTTGGTCGACGGTAAGACTCCGCCACCGAAGGCGCGAGCCCGCACCACGTTTTTTGGACGACAGTAAGCCTCCGCACCTCTGCGCGAGCCTGCTCCAACCGGTTCACACACTCGGACGACGGTCAGCCTCAGGCCCTAGCCTGAGCCCGCTCCAGCTACAACCCCACGAGGACTTCGGTCTGCCCCAGCAGTTTCAACAGCGGTGCTGTGCTGTCTGAGCCGCTCCAGTCTAACTCGCCAGGGCCACATCATCGGCCCCCAGCTCCGGGTAAAGCGTAGCCTCTGCACGCGACTCCGGCTCCACTTCAGTCTCCACGACAACGGCATGCAGGTTATCGTCGTGTTCCTGTGAGTGTTTTCTAATTTTTCTAAATCCTCTGTTTCTACTAAATCCAAGAAATCGTGCTAAATCAAAAGTGCTAAATCTAAAGTGTTCTAAATCGTGAAGTGAATTCTAAATCTAAAATTTACAAACTCTTAAATCTAAAATAATTCTAAATCCTAGTTTATTCTATTTTTAATTCCTAAATTTTTGCTGTATTATTTCTAATTTTTATACAAGTTCAGCATAACATAATTCATAATGTCAGTCAAAGGAGAGTCATCTAAAGACAAAATGTCCGAAAAATTAACGCTTTCATTTTTAACTAAATTTATTAAACCTTATTCTGGTGACAGAGAGTCACTTCCCGCATTTCTCACAAACTGTGAAAATGCTATGTTATTAGCCAGCCCAGAACAACAATTAATTTTATGCAAATTTATTATTTCTCAATTAGAAGGCAAGGCACAAGTTGCCTGTAGTTTAAAAACATTTTCAAATTGGGCGGAATTAAAAACATTTTTACGCTCAACTTTCGGCGAAAAGAAACACGCAACTCATTTATTATCTGATCTTCAGAATTGCAAACAAATGTCTAATGAAGATGTTGTAAAATATTCACTTAGAATAGAACAAATTTTAACTCGAATTCAATCTGATATCCATTATAGTTGCGTAGACGAGAAAGAACTTCCCGGCCGTATTGCGGCTATGGAAGAACTCGCTTTAAATACATTTTTATTGGGCTTAAATTCTTCTATTTCTACTATTGTTAGGTGTAAAAATCCTAAAACCCTCAGTGATGCAATTCAATATGCCACTGATGAGGAGAAATTATTCAATTTATCTAAAAATAACACTAGAGCTCAAAAACAGTGCTCTATCTGTCATAAATTCGGACATGGCTCTTCTGAATGTTTTAAAAATAGCCTAATTTTCAGAAATCTTATCACGTAAATCCTCAACATAATTTTAATTCTAACTCAAATTCTAATTTTAATTCTAACTCTTATCCTAAAAATAATTCTATTTCTATGTCAAATAATAATTCTAATTTTTATGCTAAATCGTGTAATTATTGTAAAAACGTCGGTCACACGATCATGGAATGTCGTAAGCGTCAATTTAATATGAAACGCCGCGTAAATGCTGGCAACGCACAACGTGACGACGGTCATATTCCTTCACATACATGTGACTTTGAATATAATGCTAATAATGATCATCAGACTCAATCCAAGCACGATGATTTAAATTAAAAAGGATTTTGGTTCCGTGTCTGCCAAAATCCAACGTAAATCATAAGGACACGATATATTCTAAATCTTATTCTAATTTTCCTAATTCTACATCTCAGCCACAGATGCTGAGTCCATCTCAGTCAAAGTTACTGAGTCCGTCTCAACAAAAAATGTTGAGTCATTCTAAATCTTCTAATTTTTCTAAATCTACATCTCAGCCACAGATGCTGAGTCCATCTCAGCCAAAGATGCTGAGTCCACCTCAACGAAAAACGTTGAGTCAAACTAACTTTTCTAATTTTTCTAAATCTACATCTCAGTCCCAGTCACTGAGTCCATCTCAGCCACAGATGCTGAGTCCATCTCGACGAAAAACGCCGAGTCAAACAAATTTTTCTAAAATTACATCTCAGCCAAAGATGCTGAGTCCATCTCAACAAAACATGTTGAGTCAATCAAATTCTAAATTTACATCTCAGCCAAGGATGCTGAGTCCATCTCAACAAAACATGTTGAGTCAATCAAATTCTAAATTTACATCTCAGCCCATGATGCTGAGTCCATCTCAACAAAATAAAATGTTGAGTCATCATTCATCCCAAAATTTGGGTCCTACTAAATCTTCATCTCGATCAAAAAAGTCGAGTCAAACAAATAATACATCTCTGTCAAAAGAGCAGAGTCATTTAAATTTTAATGGCCAAAATAATTGCCAAAAATGTAAAAATATTTCTAAATCAAAACATGTCTCATTTTCTAACTCAATTAATACTAATTTGTCTCAATCGTCTCAATCGCCTAAATCGTCTCAATCTAATAAATTAATTTCTACTAATTCTAACTTAAATAATCCTAAATCTACATCTCGGACAGATGAACCGAGTCAAATTAATTTTAAGGACGAAATTGTCCAAAATACTAATTCTAATATTAAAAATAAGTCACTAAAATCTAACAAAAATCCTAGTTCTAGTTCTAAATTTATATACGAAATTAATAATTATACTAAGAAGGTGTCATTGCCTCATACTTATTTGCATTGTAAGCATGCACCGGGATCGGGTATGCTATGTTTTCTAGTTGATACGGGATCAGCCATCAGTATTATCAAGGGATCCTGTCTAACACAAATTCCAGATCTTTCACATGAAATCGTTAAGCTAAAAGGCATTAACAGTTCCGAAAATCCTGTCGAGACATTAGGGACTTTTCAACTAGAATTTTCTATATCTTTCGAAAAATTTAATTACAAGTTTCATGTGACAAATGATGACATAAATTTAACTAATTACGATGGTATTATCGGTAGTGATTTTTGCAATTTCTTTAAGTCTAACATTGATTATTCTTCTAAATCTATGACTATAAATAATCATTCTGTTCCTATTGTTTACACTCAACCAACGTATATCATTCCGGCTCGTGCGGAAGCCTGTATTGAGTGTACTGTATCAAATTTCTCGCCCGAGCTTTATCATAACAATGAAGCTTTAGTTCTAGATCATACCTTAAGTCAAGGCGTTTATGTCGCTAATTGCATAGTAAAGGTCAAACCTAATGGAAAAGTGAACCTTACTATTTTAAATACCACTGAGTCCGATATTGAGGTCAAAGATTATCACGTAAAATTAACACCATTCGAAAATGAATGTCTAAATAATTCAAAAAATTGTATTAGTATAAATTCTATTTCTAGTTCCAAATCTAATCGCGCAAGTCAAGTACTAAATTCAATTCGATGTTCTCATTTAAATAATGAAGAAAGAAAAGCTCTCTTAAACTGCGTCTCGTCTTACACTGATATTTTCCATTTAGATGGCGAACCTTTAACTTGTACTAGTGTCCTTGAACACAGTATTAATACGGGTGACACTCCTCCTATCCATGTTAAATCCTATCGTTTTCCTGAGTGTCACAAAGAAGAGGTCGATTCCCAAATCCGTAAAATGCTAGATCAGAAAATAATCCGGCCTTCTTCTTCGCCTTGGAGCGCCCCAGTTTGGGTAGTCCCGAAAAAGATAGACGCTTCTGGCAAACAAAAGTGGAGAATCGTCATAGACTATCGTCGCCTTAACGACGCCACTGTTTCAGAGTCTTATCCACTGCCTCTTATCACAGACATCCTAGATCAACTAGGTCATTCAAAATATTTCAGTACCTTAGACTTAGCAAGTGGGTTCCATCAATTAAAAATGAGTCCCAAGGACGCCCCAAAAACGGGTTTTACAATTAGCACTAATTCAAGCATGTCTGGACATTATGAGTTCACCAGAATGCCTTTTGGGTTGAAAAATGCCCCAGCCACGTTCCAGCGGTTAATGAATACCGTATTGTCAGGCCTACAAGGTCTAGATTGCTTTATATATCTTGATGATATCGTTATTTTTAGCCAAAATTTACAAGATCACATTGAAAAATTAAAGCGCGTTTTCGACAAACTTCGTCAAAGTAATTTAAAGCTTCAACCAGATAAATGCGAATTTCTTCGACATGAAGTCGCTTATCTTGGTCATGTCATCACCGATAAAGGTGTCACTCCGAATCCTGATAAGGTCAAGGCCGTTTCCTATTTTCCAGTTCCCAAAAATCCTAAAGACATCAAATCCTTCTTAGGTCTAATAGGCTATTATCGCCGTTTTATTGATAATTTTGCAAAGCTTACTAAGCCTCTTACGTGTCTCTTAAGAAAAGATGCTGTATTCCACTGGAATGCGGAACAGCAACAAGCATTCGAATTTTTAAAAGAAAAATTAATCTCTGCTCCTCTTCTCCAGTATCCCGATTTTTCTCAACCTTTTAATGTTACTACAGATGCTAGTAATTATGCTGTAGGCGCAATTCTTTCTCAAGGTCCTATAGGCAAGGACAAACCTATAGCATACGCCTCGCGAACTTTAAATAAGCCTGAAGGAAATTATTCTACGACGGAAAAGGAACTCTTAGCAATTTTATTTGCCGTCAAAACTTTTAGACCATATTTATATGGCAATAAATTCAAAATCGTCACGGATCATAGACCACTTGTATGGTTATTTAATGTAAAAGATCCAGGTAGCAGACTCATTCGCTGGCGCTTGAAACTCGAGGAGTATGATTACGAGATTGTTTATAAACAAGGTCGTCTCAATTCTAATGCCGACGCTCTGTCTAGATGTCCGGTCAATGCACTTAATATAAACAACTTAAATAATTTAACCTATGGAAAATACTTTAAAAGTCAATTTACTAATCAACTTCCTATTTCTAATACTATTATTGAAGAATGTACACAAGGTTTACATTTATCTAAATTAAATAATATTGCGTGTCCAGTTTCTCTAGATTTCGACAATTCTATTCCGCATTGTGAAGAAATTTTATCGCAGCTAGAAAATGCTGACGAATTACTAAATTCTGAACGTGAGCCGTTCACAATTAAACATTATAATTTAAAAGATAAAAATTACTATTTCCTTTTTACTAAAGTTCATCATTTTGATGAAATTCATTATAAAGATGTTTTTAATCTATTAATTAAATTAAGAAATATTTTAGTCGATTGCCAAAATATTACGGATCTTGCTATTTCAGATTTTTCAGATCCATTTTCTAAGTTATCGTATACTAAAATTTATAACATGATTTCCTATATTTTTCATAATACTAATATTAAAATTTATATTTACAAAAATCAATTAATTTATCCTACTCCGGTAGAAGTTCCTAAAATTTTAAAAGAAAATCATGATTCGCCTATTGCGGGTCATCCAGGTTCTCAAAGAATGTATAAAAGAATTAAAGCCAGTTATTACTGGAAAGGAATGCGCTCTGATATTGAGCATTACGTTAAAAAATGCAAACTTTGCCAAATCAACAAGCTTTACGTAAATCTAATAAAGCTCCAATGGAGATAACTTCTACTTCTACAAGGCCATTTGAGAGATTAGCTCTGGATATTGTGGGCCCTCTGCCCGACGCGGGTTTCCAAAATTTTAAATTCATCTTAACGTTACAAGATGATCTTACTAAATTCACTAGCGCTTATCCTTTGGTTTCGTCGACAAGTGACGAAATAGCTCGAAATCTTGTTCATTTTATGTCTCTTTTCGGATTTCCTAAAACTATTTTAACAGACTTAGGTACGCCCTTTACGTCTGATTTATTTAAACAATTAACTGAAATTTTAAAAGTAAAAGCATTATTTACTACTCCTTATCATCCTCAAACAAATGGCGCACTAGAACGCTCTCATGCAACTTTAAAAGAATATTTAAAATCTTTTGTCAATGAAAACCAAAACGATTGGCATTGCTATTTATTTACTGCAATCTTAGCTTATAATACGACGCCGCATTCTTCTACTAATTTTACGCCACATGAACTATTGTTCGGCTATAAACCTTCTATTCCTAGTTCTTTATACGAGAGTAATAACAGTACTACTTATAATGAATATATTCGTGCTTTACAATATAGAATGCGCTTTAGTCGCGAAAAAGCAATTCAAAAATCAGAAAAGAAAATCTAAAGAAAGGTCAAAACAATATTATGATTCTAATTCTCGCGAAATTTCTTATAAATCAGGTGATATGGTGTACTTAAAACACCATCATAGATTAAGAAAAGCCTTATCTCCTATATGGAAAGGCCCATATAAAATTCTGAAGGTTCATAACAAACATAATGTGACTCTACAAATAGGTCGCAAAAATGTCAAACATCATACTAATGAAATTAAGCCTGCCACTTCCTAAATTTCTATCTCTATGTTATAAAAACATATTTCGTCTCTTTCTTTTCTTAATATTATGCTGTCATGGCTTTTGCCGCAGCGACGCGGAGTCAAATATCTATCATTCCTATATCGCAAAAAGCAAATATGAAATGTTTCATTTAATGCGTGATAATATACACGTTATAAAGTCTACAATTAATAATTTTAATACTACTATTTACAAACTCAATCAAAATGAAATTAAATTAAATACGCAAATTAATAATATGAATAATATTCTTTCTAATATTACGGATACAGATAATCTATTATTATACAATTCTAAATTAAATAACTTACTTAATATTATCGAAGGTTCTTTGCTTACTATTTCTAATTTTCTAGATACTACCTTAAATTCTATCTTATTTTCTAAAGTGAATGTTTTACATCCTAGTGTAATTAGTCCTATAAGTCTCTATAATGAGTTAATTAAGCATAGCAATCAAATAGGTAAAAAAAATGGAGTTTCCAATTTCTCTTAGTATAGAAAATATACATACTTTAATCGATATTTCTAAACTTAGTTCCTACTTCTTAAATAATAAAATTATTTTTATTTTGCAAATTCCTTTAGTCACACCTGAAAAATTTATGGTGTATAAAAATATTCCTTTGCCAACGCCTCATGATGATGCTCATAATACTTTCGCGTTAATTCAACCCTCTGACTCATATATCGCCTTGAGCGACGACAGACTGCATTATGCTATGCTGAGCTCTTTAAATGATTGTAAATTAATAACTAGTAATTATTCTATTTGTGAATTGTTCAATATTTACTCTTGTATAAGTAATCCAAATTGTGAATCAAAAATCTTAACCGAGGTCACACTTTCGTTGCCCTCCGAATGTAATTCTAAAATTCTATACGGTAATATCGATATATGGCAAAAGTTGCAAAATAATAAATAGATTTTTGTACAGTCAAAGCCAAATAAATTAACTATTCGTTGTGATGATGAAATTAATGATTTTTTCTATCCAGGGTACTGGTCTTGTTAAATTAACAGCTGATTGTGTCGGCTATTCTAAAACTGTACAATTGTTACCTACTAATTCTTATTCTTTTATGATTAAATCTCCTTTAGATATAAGTTTTGATATTACCGAAGACGATTGTTGTAAAAAGGACATATTTAATAAAAGTTTACCACATTTATCTCCTATTTCCTTAAGTAAAATAAATTTAGATTCTTTAAAATATGCTTCTCATCAAATGGATAATTTTGAAAATGAAATTAACAATTTAGAGAAAGAATCTCATTTTATTAAATATGGCCATTATTATTCTACATTTACTTATATTTTAATTGTGTGTCTATTTTTGTATGTTGTCTACAAGATTTTCAGATGTTTTAAAAATGAAAATTCTATGAATGAGTCAGGATGTTGCATTCAAATTTTTAATCAATGTAATAATAAGAAAAATATTCGACATAAATCTAAAATTTCAAATTCTATTGAGATGACTCAGATTTCATCTTCAGATGAAGAAAGACAATCAGTCAAATCCTTGCCATTGCAACATCGAGCAAATACTTTTGACAAAAGTCAATTTTCTTCGAATAGAAATTTAAATTTTTAATTTGATAATTTTGTTCTATTTTATATTAATGAATCAATTTCTATATTTTACGAAGTCTACGATTTTTCAATATTTTTATGAAATCTTTGGTGTTTTATATTGTCAATGTTTTAATGTCTATGATGTTTTATTTTTAGTTAAGTATTAACTTACTATTTCATTTGTGTTTCAATGTTTTATATTTCTATGTTCTGTAGACTTCGCACACTTTATGTCTCTATCTTTTTAACTTCGCTTATCTTAAAAAGATAAAGCTTCGTCAAAAGGGGGGAGCTGTTACATCCCTAGTTACTTAGTACATTACGTTTAGTAAGCATTTCTATATTATACCATATTTTTCCGTTTGCGTTGCAGTTTTCGTTTAGCGTTCATTTTAATTCAATTTATCGAACAGTTAGAATCTGGAAGCCGGGCTAGTAAGGTGTGGGAAGTCGTAACTTGTAGCAAAGTGTAACTAATTTTAATTTTGGGAAAATAAATTAGTTTAGGGTGAACTTTTGGTTTTTTTTTAAAAACTTACACAGAGGGTGCTGCAAAACAGGACGCCTGTGCCCATTTATTGCTTAAATATTGTGATTGAAAATAAAAAGACAGATGCTGTGACGAACAAAAACTTTTTGAACCGCACCAACTGTATTAGGTACCTGATAGGATACCTATTTATTGACTGTGTTTCGGGTTTTGTGTTTCGTGCTTAATTTTGAATTCTATTGATGAAGAAAATGTAGCACAGATTCTTTTAAAAGTCTGAATCAGTGCTAAAAATCTTTTGGATCCCACATGATGTTATAATGATCAGGCCTCGACCTGATGATTCTTTCTTTTCTTTCCAAAGGATTCATTCGATTCATATATTCGTTTATTATGGCCTCTTCTTTAATTGCCAGATCATCAATTTTATCGAAAATATCCTTAGTTATTAAATAAACGTAAATTATAACCTCAATCCTAAACCAATATATAATAAATACCAATGTTGACGTAAACTATCTGTCTAATAGCGGTTATTTGGTGGTTCACGCGACGGATAGTTTTATTCCTCAGTTAACGGGGTTATTCGCAGGTTAAGTCCTATCTGACGATTGAAAAATTCAATATCTTGCTATCTGTCGAATAAATACTATCTGTCTGTTTATCTGAGGATTGAAAAATCGGCCCTTAGTCAGATAGTTTAGAAGTTACAACGATTTTCTGATGATGAGGTGGTCAGATTAGTATGAAGCCGGAGAAAAATTTTTTTTTTCAAAAGTTGGGGAAAAATTTTGAACTCATGATGTATAGCATTTATTAGTGACAAATTGGCTTTCAATTTATTATTTTTCTCCAACTTTAGAAAAAAAAATTTCTATGGCTTCATACTAAATCTGACCACCTCATCATAAAAAAATCGTTATAACTTCTAAACTATCTGACTTAGAGCATTGAAGTAAAATAATTTTAGAAGATGAAAATCTTCTCTATCTTCTTAAAAAAAAGGACCAGTTTAATATGCTACATTTTTCACAAAAAGCCATTAATAAAAAATACACAATTTTTTTTTCATAAACTTGGGTTTTTCTATATTTAGTTCCACGAAATTTAGAACATATTGCCTATGTAAGCGTAGTCCACAAATTTAGCTATCAAATGAGACCATTTTATCTTCATGGGATATTTATATTAGAATTACTGGTCAGATTAGTGTGAAAGCCCGAGAAAAACTAAAATGGCTGCCATTTTACAACCGTGAGAGAAAAAAAAAATGAGGGCCAATTTGTCGATAAAATATGCCACAGATCATGACATTAAAGGATCGGACACCGGTGTCGGGACACATTGTATATAAATTGAGCCTAATAGATACATCAAAATCCCGGGTTACATAGGCTGTATAAATCACATGATCTATCTGTTAAATATCAAAGCTATTCTGCATAAAAATATTGTATACGAGCTTTTGCCCGCGGCTTCGCTCGCGTTAAGAAGCATTATTATATACAAACTTTCATCCCCTTGGAAATTATCAAAATCCTTTCTTAGCGGATGCCTACGTCATAACATCTACCTGCATGCCAAACAGCCCGATCCGATCGGTCCAGTGGCTTGGGCTGTGCGTTGATAGATCACCATGTCAGTCAGTCACCTTTGAGTTTTATATATATAGATTTTATG